>OY731401.1:39248328-40635161 GCA_963425845.1 Sphenostylis stenocarpa
GTTTTCATGCAGAAAAATGATTTCAATGAGATGCATCATATTAAGGCGCTTATCACAAAATATATTGGCCTATCAAGAGATTAAGTTCTATACTTAGCTTATTCATCTACACACCCACAAACTAAACTATATCTACAAAATATTATGTCTTCATCAAATCCACCAAGTGCTTCAGAAGAAGAGGAAGAAGAAGAAGCAAGTGAAAAAGAAGAATAAAAGGGAGAAAATTTTACTTTAAGTGATTTTTGTTATTTTGATGTGCTTAAGTGATTTTTGTTATTTTGATGTGCTTAAGTGATTTTTGTTAATTTGATGTTTTAAGTTGTTTTGTTTTAATTTGTTTTAAGTTGTTTTGTTTTGAATATTTTGAATTGACACTTAATGTGATGAATGTTTTAAATTGATGCGATTAAATTGTTGTCCCATATAATTTGGATTAGAGCCAATTATGAAATTATTGTTTATTGTCTAATTCAAATCTGGAACTTGAAGAAAACCATTTTGATTGTTTCCAATAACAAGTGATTTTAGGATATTGAGTATGATAGCGAAAAAGGAATTGACGGGGAGAATTAGCAATTAACTGAATTAGAGAAGTTAGTCAAAACTTAAGCGAGAAGTACACCAAAAACAGATAAATTGAGTGTCAACACTTTGTGATGATAATTGGTATTGATTGATTCTTTGATGTGATTGCATGTTAGTGAGACTTGAAAATGATAAAGACATTTTTTCTTTGTAGTAGATATAACCCAGAGCCAAATAGCCAACCTTGCATTAGTTATAGGACATCCATTTGAACCCCTTCTGAACCAAAAACAATATCGTTTCTTAAACAGAGCCCCTGAGCCTAAACAATATTTATCCACCTTCTTATATTTGAGAAAGGAAATGATTATGAATGTTATTATTCTTCTTGTTGTTGGGTATTGCTATTGTTGTCCTATGGGTATTATTGCGGTGTTATTATTTAAAAAAAAGTGTAAAGAAAAAGGAAAAGAAAAGCATAAATATTGTGGTAAAGCCAAAAAGGATAAAGGCAAAGCATGAGAAATGAAAAAGAAGTTCAAGGGGGGGGAATGATAACTTGTGAGATTATTAACTCACTATCATTGTGTTAGGAGCAAAAACATGAATTTTGAAACCCAACTTGAGGAAATGTTAAACAGAAACCATTCATATGATTTGAATTTCTCAAATACTTTTGAATATCCCAGAAAAACCAATGATTCTTTCTCAGTTCAACCCCATTACAAGCCTCAAAAGACCTTTTAATTTAAGTCTTGCTTAACAAATGTTGATTACTTGAAGATGACTATCAATATTGGATTGCTTAAATAAAGTGATTGAATGAGATAGACACTTACCTGTGAGATGTGAGAGATCATGCTTGTCTGAGGATAGTTGATGATTAATTTTCCTTTATTAATTTTTGTAACTTGAATGTTTATGTATTCTATTTTCATTTGGAGTTGTGAGCATCGCATCTGAATTTTTTTTTTATATTGTGGTTCTGGAAGAGAAAGTGATAATAGGTGATGGTTTTGTTTTGGAAAAATTACTTTGCTTGGGATAAGCAAGATTCTAGGTTGAGCGGAGTTGTTAAGTGGTAAAAAGCTGATAATTATGCTTTGAATTGTTATGAAACCACTTAATTTATGTTAATTCTAATATATTTTTCAACCAATGTAGGATGAATTCGAGAATACCTTGATAAATGAGTAAGGAGCATAATTGGAGTAAAAATGGAAGAAGATTTTCAGCATGGAAGTCGCTCGAGATGAACTCTCGCTTGAGCGAATATCAGTTGTTCTTCTCTGGAATTCAGTCGCTCAAGCGCAAGTAAATTCGCTTGAGCGAATGTTAGTTATTCTTCTCTGGAGTTCACTCGCTCAAGCGAGCGATTTGTCGCTTGAGCAAAAATAGGGAACTTTCGCTTGAGCGAAAGATGCGAGACCCAATTTTTCCTATAAAAAGATAAGATGTGTTTTGAGAAAAACAAGCAGTTTGGAGAGAAGAGGCGCGACTACTGATAGGGTTTTGTCCAATCTTCATCAATTCTTCACTTCTTCCTCATTTGGAGCATTGTAATGGCCAACATGAGTGATTAACTTCATTCTCTTGGGATTTGGTGCACTTCCTTTGAACTCTTTTGTATCATGGTGATATTTTGAGATATTAATCTATGTTTTGATTTTGTTATTCTTATCCTTTGTGCTTTGGAATGATTTATTCTTGATGTTTGGGATATGATTGAAAAATATATCTTGAACCCTAGATCACGGTAAGAATATTTGTTACGTTAATTGCTAGGAATGAAATGAATGTATTAATTGCTTAACACCCTAAACCTAATGCTGGAAAATCTCTTAATTGTGTGAGGAATCAACATTTATTAGGTTTTCTTATGAATTTCACGTGTGAGGAATCAACATGGATGATTTGAGTAGGTGACATCAATATTGTTAGGTTAATTGACGTTCTTAATTGACATAGTCATTACAAAAGATGGATAAGGAAAGAAACAAATCCTGAGTGCTTTTAATTGATCTTTTCTCAATAATTTACAGTTCTTTGTCATTTAATTTTAATTCAACTTTTTATGCAAAACCCAATTTGTTTTAATCCACTTAATAAGTATATAATTGAAAATTTTTATTGAAACCATTTCTCGTAGGATTGACTTTTATTTAATCGAAATATTATACTAGGATCGATAATTTTGTTACACATGTTAATAACTCAACAATCTAATAATATGAGAAAAACTTATTTTTGAACTAAAGAACCTCCCAGTTTTCTCTTCCCACTATCTCACAAATATGTTCACTAAGGCTTTTTCCCCCTAAATTGTTTCATTTAAATCCTTTCAAGCTTGAACTTTATGATATCTTTGAACCTCCACTCGTGGATTCTGGCAGAATAAGAAAATCACAATTAAATAAAAGATTACCATTAATTCCATAATCTATTATACAGTTATAGACAGTGACAGAGTTAGGGGAGTTGGTAGGGCCATGGTCCCCTCCCCCAAAAAGATAATAGTTTCTCTTAAAATTTATTAAAAAAACTTTATGACTTGCGTTAAAAAAAAATTGTATGTAAAATTATATGTACTAATCTCCTTTAGACTAATTTTCTGACTCCATTTTCAATTGTAGAGTCCTTTATTTATTTATTTTCCCTATTTTGTTTCTATTCATAACTATATTATTCGATTACTATATTTTTGCTGGAATGTATCATTTGTGTTTGTCTTCTTTTTCTTTCCTCAAGTTGAATGCATCCCCATTCATTATTCATTAGACGCGGGAAAATCATTTTCACTTTTTTTTTTTTTTTTTAAACTGTCCAAAAAATTGATTGATTTTGGACCATAAAATTAAGCAAATTTTACGCACCATCTATGGCATATTGCAAATTAAAGCTTGATTGTGAATGAGTTGTTCACAGTGCACGTTTTTGTTAATTTTGTACATCCTAATGATTCATCAATAGGTGGTTGTTGAACGAACATACATGGTTAACTAACACTGCACAAATAATGAATTGTAAAGTGTTATTGATCAGAACCAAGTAATCCACTTTCCTCATCATTTTTATTTTCCTGTTCTGTTGATTTTTGAGCTAGCTCCACTGCCCTCTTACATTGCTGCCCCCAATCTGTTTGAATCAATGTGTACACCATCATGCATAGACAAGAAGCCTGTGCAGCAACCATTCCAGACCACAAACCCACCAACTCATATTTGTATATGAAAGTAGCAAAAACAGAAACTGGCAATCCAACTAGATAGAATGCACACAAGTTTATTCTAGCACCCAAATAAGGCCTAGCAGTCCCTGACAAAATCCCACATGAAACTGTTTGAGGCCAATTACTAATCTCACACAGCCCAAGAATGGGAAGTATCGTTGTGACCAGATCAATAATTTGTGTCTCATCAGTGAAAAGTTTCCCCAATGATTTCCTCACAAAAAACAATAAAATGAAGGCAGTGATCCCCAAGGTAAATGCTGTGATGAACCCAATTATGGCTGTACTTTGGGCCTTGGATGCTTGCCCTGCACCTAATGAGTGACCAATTCTTGTAGTCAAGGCTATACTCAGTGAAAAGGGGAACACATACAAGAACCCGAGTGTTTGAATAAGGATCCCCATGGTTGCAACGGTGGCTTGTGGATTGCTTAACAAGCCACATAGAAAGAGCATTATCTCATACCACCACCACTCCAAGCACACTGAAATGCAACTAGGCAATGCCAAACTTAGCAATGGTTTCCACCCATGAAAGGCTGATAGAATTGTAGCTCCTTCCCAGGGTTTTAGTGGTTTCTTTGAGAAGAAAACATAGAGCAACAAGCCTAAAGTCATGTTTATTGAGTTCAAACCAGTGGCTAATGCAATACCCTTTACTCCTAAGTTCAAGTATGTGGCCAAGAAATAGTTGATGGGAAGGTGCAATAGTGCTGCACAAGATGCAGCTATAGTGACTGGGGTGGTTAAGCCTTGGGTTCTTAAGAAGGTCCGCAATGGATTAAGATGAGCCTGAGCTAGCAACTCTGGAATAGAGAAGACCATGTAAACTTGGGCAACTTTTATGACTTCAGGGTCTTGACCTAGCATTTGAAGGATGGGTTCCATGTTTAGCCATAGAATTGCAATGGGTATGGCAACAAGTAGGAGGAGACATAGAGTTCTGAAAAAGGTTTGGTTGAGAACTGACCATCTCTTTGCTCCAAAAGCTTGGCAACAAATTGGGTCCATTCCCATGGTGAGGCCTTTGAGAACTGAATTGGCAGTGATGTTGGCAAATCCAAGTGCTAGTGACCCTCCTGCAAGCTCTACTTTCCCTTGCCGACCCAAAAACAACATTGACACAGCTGATCGAGAGTACATCATTAGGCTAGTCATTATTATGGGACATGAAATCTTTGCAAGAGATCGCAACTCTTCTTTCAACTGCATGCAATTGCATTTCTCACATTTGTCAGCCAAAGCAGTGTAACGTCAAGATAAAAAAATATTTAGTTATTATATTAATTGAATTCATTAAATTTAAAACTATTCAAAATAAATTAATTTTTAAATTAGAATATAAATTGGTTTCTAACATTAAATATTAAGATTTTATCTATTTATTGAAATTATATTTTAAATTATGAAATTAAAGTATAATATATTTTAATCAGTAACTGAAACGTAATAACCAATATTAAAGTAATTTAATTTAAAAAAAAACTTAAAATAATCTATGATGACTAAATATTTTTTGTGATTTTAATTAATTAATATTTAATAAATTTCTTATAATATACCAATATTAGTGTCACAAGTCTTACAATATTTTTTCTTTTGTCTTCTCTTCCACATTTTCCCCTTACAAACGCTCAGATTTTTTTTTTTTTTGTTGCATTTGTGCACATAATAAATGTAACATATATAACCTTTACACAATAACTATAATGTGAGGATAAATAACGGCGTTTAAGAAATAAGAACTGGTCTAAACAGTTCTAAACCAATAAACAAAACATTAAAATTAAACAAATCTTTACTATTTTTTCTCTGATCTGGTTCAATTTTTTAATTACATGCTAAAACTAATCCAAACTGCAAATAATATATTAACTTTATGTTAATTATCCTTTTTTACGCTATAAAAACTTGAGATTCTTTTTAGTTGCCTTTTTGTATTTTATATCAACTTATGATTATTGATGATATTTAATATTTTGATTAAGTCTTTCTTTTATAGTTATTATGGATTTTAACATTTTATTATATATATATATATATATATATATATATATATATATATTCCATTTAAATGAAAAATTAGCCGCTGTAAGAATTGATATATTATTTAGACTCGACTCTTACTTTAGTCAGTAAAATTTTATTTATTTGTAAACTAAAAATTAAAAAAAAAAAGATATCCCTAAAAATAAAAAGGCAAACCAAAATTTAATCTATATAAAATTGGAATATTGAATTGTTTCAGATTAAATACATTTCATTAATCGATCCAAACAAAATTAATTGGAAACAAGTACACAATACCCATAAAACCCTTAAGAAAGAAACAAAGTTGGAAAATGGAAGCTTGTGAATTGTTTAATTAGCCAGGTTTGGAGGAAGAAAAGCACAGTGAAGTTGTTGAAAAGAAAAGTTATTGCCATAATTCTGTTGGTGTATAAAATATGAAGTTCTGATGTATAAATTATGCAGCATGAAAAAGGAAGCAAAAAGAAAAATTAAAAACTGATGACAGGAATGCAAAAATGCTTGCAGATCCACCAGACAAAGGCTCTTCTTCAGGACAAGCCGCCAACACAAACTGAGATAATATGACCATGTCTCACAGACGTGCGCATATAGTTTAGGTTATAATGAAAACATAATTATATTTTATTAATCTTTTCAAAATAGTTTTTCAAAAAGATAATAATAATTAATATTTCAAAACTTCTGCATATTATATATAATTCTACTGCAAAATGAATTATGCTTTATAGACGTAGTTTTAACATCACGGTCATATTCATAATTTTTTTTTAACACCAATATATTATTATTATTATTATTATTATGGAAAGACGCTAAAAAGATTATTTTATTAATAATAATAATAATAATATTATTATTATTATTATTATTATTATTATTATTATTATTATTATAATCACGACAAGACACTGAAGTGAAAATATGGCAAAAATGATTTTGTGGTGTGAAACAGACACAGCCTCCATATTTTCGGTCCTGATTCATCTGGATGAAGCAGAAGGATACAAATGATTTTATATTGACCTCAAAACTGTTGCAATAACCAGGATCCAACAATTACAAGCAAATTAACTTAAGGCATGGTAACATACATATTTCATTTTACACATCCTAATTGATCTTGAAGGGCTAAATAATATAATAAATAATAAATAAATATAAAATAAAGTTAAAAGATGAAATGATGAAATAATAAAATTGTAAATATATACTTAAATATATTAAATAATCATTAAGTTTGAGGGGAAAAAATCATAAATTATATGAGAGTTACAAAACTCGAAGAGGGAGGATAAAATTATAAATATATAAGTAAATATATTAAATATTCATTAAATTTGAAGCACAAAAATCATAAATTACATGGAAGTTATAAAATTTTGTGGGAGTCACGATCCCCTCAGCTCCCAAAGAAGATCCGTCACTGCCTAGCTAGCCTCAAACATCATTTTTACGCAATTATGTTATTTTTCTTGTGTATATAATGATCTTATATACTCTTAAGTCTTCACATATAATATTTAAATCCCTAACACTAGAACAACTTTAGTGGGTTGCAATTTATGTTATAAATGACTAAGAGTAGAAGAAACAAAATGAAATTAACTGTTGAGCATACACCATCAACAATTTTATTATTATTATTATTATTATTATTATTATTATTATTATTATTATTATTATTATTATTATTATTATTTCATGTTAATACGTTGGAAGAATAAGAAAAAAGTACTTAGACTATATATATATATATATATATATATATATATATATATATATATATATATATATATATATTCGTGAAGTTTTTAATATAGTCCAATAAATTTAAAATTCATCTCATGTATTTATTTGATAAAAAATTATTAAACAAAATACGTATTGATACCATTAGAAAACCAATTATTTAAGTAATGCAAAACAGAAAAGAGAATTATTCCACGTGTACATGCCTCAATTATTACTAGAATTCTCAATTATATATGTTCGGAGATAAAGGTTAGATGAGTTGTTTAAAAAATAATCTATTATTAGTAACAAAAGGTTTAGAATCAAGAATTTGCAAATCCGTACATTAGATTATCAAACATGATATAATTCATTGTCATTTAAAAAAAAAATCTCAAAAAGCAACATTTATTGATAATACTTTGACTAGTAAACTAGAGGGATTATAAAGATTCAAGTTAAATTAAAAAGTCACTGAGTGTATTTCACTTATTTTGAGCTGTTCCAATGTTATTGTTACAAACTTTCGGATTTCTTCTTAAAAGAGTTGTTCTTTCCAGAAAAAAGAAAAACTAGCTGCAAAGAGTAATTTTACAACATTTTTCAGTTACCTAAAACGGAAACTATGCAACTTATCACTAAAAAAATAAAAAAATAAAAACCTCAAACCAATAAAAAAATGCTTACTCCAAATTATTGTCTCCATAGAAGTCTTGGCTTATTCCTTTTCATCACGTGAACGAGAGATTATCTTATTATTTTGCAGCATAAATTAGTTCACAAAATAATGTAAACCTTATATATATATATATATATATATATATATATATATATATATATATATATATATATATATATATATAATTTCTTCAATCTCTTTTTCTCTTTTGCTGTCTAGTACATGAAGTGTCCATGCATCATTTTCATTGATTAAATTCTATTATGAGGTTTTTGAAATGCTACCACCTTTCACCTTTAAATAGAAAGAAGCTAGAAGAACAGCAAGAAAGAAAAAGTTTCAAGAACCAAAACACAGCCAGAGAGAGAGAGAGAGAGAATTAGATAGTTTACCAACCTCAGAAGCAGAAATAGGAAGATTAAGAGCAGTGAGATGGTGATGAAGGCGTTGAGGAAGACCTTGAATGAATGTGCCACAGTTGCAAGCTCTTTCTCCACCTTCTATGGTTCTCATTCTATTATCCTCATAGTCTCCTCCCACCTTTGAAATCACAACCTCACCATTTATATTTCCTCGAGATTCAGCACCAGTGCACATGTTTGTCTACTTTTGCAAAACAAACAGGGTACAAAGATCCTTAGAAAAAAAAAAAAGTACAAAAGAAAACCAATATATATGTAAACATAAACCCTTCAAAGTTTAACAAACACATTGATCCTTCCCATCCCCCGAGAGAGACCAAAATACTCACACGGTCTTAAAAGTGGTGAGAAGAAAAAAATAATAATAATCAAGTTGGATTTTAAATGATTGAATGCATAAAAACTAAGGAAGATATCGTAGGGTTAATTAAGCTGAGGTTAAAAAATGAACACACCGTGGTAACTTTGTACAGGCAGTGAAGAATGTGGTGGTTAAGGTTTGCGACTCTCCTTAAATGGCAGTGGTGTAACTGCAACAGAACATGGGTGCTGCACAGAGGCGTTTCGGGACTTGAAAACAGTTGTAGAACCAAACACTTTTCAACTTAATTAATCGGGGACATTCCCTCAACCTTTGTGCTCACTTTATACCTGTGCCTGATGATGTTGTAGTTCCTTAAAATAATATCAGCCATTGCTACCACCACTCCACTTTTATTGCATGCTTCAACTCCAACATTTCTTTTTCTCTCTCCTCATTGTTATATTGATTAAAACACCACGTTGGTCCCAACAGATTTGAACTGTTTTCAATTCTACAGGATCAAAAGGTTAAATTATTTAATGTTGGTTTAGTGTCATTTCAGGTTTTAGAGATGTGAGTAGTTTGTTTCATATTTTAGAGACTAATGCATGTAACTAGCACCAATTCTTTAGGAACTGAAATGATGTTCCCAGCAATAATCTAATGTAATAAATTAAACAACTTTCATTACAGTGTTAAATTAATTTTATATAAAATGTATTTTGTTAGAATCGCGCAGCGGAATGTTCGCGTGGTCGGACAAAAACCAAGAGGGGGGTGAATTGGTTTCTTAATAAAAATTAGGTTTTCAAAATTTTTCCCAAATTTTACCGATTAAAAACTGTGTAAATGTAAATAGAGCAAGGGATAGAGTCTTACACAGGAAATTTATACTAGTTCGGATCAAAAGACCCTACGTCCAGTTGCTAATCACTCAACAGAGGATTAACGTTGTCATTATAAACAAATTGTTACAATACAAATTACAATGGAAGAGATAAAGTAAAAGATGACACCTCTCTTGAAACCCACAAGAGATGAAGAACAGCTTTTCCCAGAGACGCAGACATAGACACAATCCACTAAGAACTCCACTTAGTGATTCTTATCGCTTCTAGCCCACACTAGGTTCCAAAAGCCCCCTTTCCTTGCAACAAACAGTTCTCTGGCACTTACAACACTTAACTTTTGTATGGAAAAGGTTGTTCTTGTTTTTTTTTCCAGAGTGCCAAAGGAGAGTTTAAGTAGGGAAATTAGGGTTTAGAAATTGGGGATTTCGAAACTAGGGTTCTTGGTAATTGGGTTTTCGAAAATAGGGTTAATTTGAAATTTAAAATAAAAAACAGATCGAAATAATCGATTAAATGGAGTTATAATCGATTAAAACGAGACAAAAACAACAGAACCCAAAACCTCTCTCGTTTTAATCGATTATTAGGCGTTTTAATCGATTATCGGACGTAATAATCGATTATTTTGAAGTTTAATCGATTAAAACAGTGAGTTTATATAGAAAATGGTTTTTCTCACTATTTTAATCAATTATTTCCCTATATAATCGATTAAAGCCGAGCCTGGATGATATATTTGGGCTTTTTGAAGCTTCTAACACTACAAGAAAATCGCGTATTACCGACGGATATTTACCGACGAAATTGTAGCCGTTAGAAAATAATCATTACCGACTGAAATTACCGACGGATATAAAATATTTGTGAAATTTGATGTTACCGACGGATATATTCGTCGGTAAAATAATAATTAATTACCGACGGATATATCCGTCGATAAATCCGTCTGTAATTTATAGATGAATTTACCGACGGATATATCCGTCTGTAAAATAATAATTAGTTATCGACTGAATATATCCGTCGATACATCCGTCTGTAATTTATAGATGAATTTACCGACGGATATATCCGTCGGTAAATCCGTCGATAAATTAACAAGTAATTATCGACGGATATATCCGTCCAGTAAATTCATATGTAAATTAAAAATTATTTACCGACCGGATAAATCCGTCGGTAAAATTATATAATATAATTTAATTATTCACTAATTAAAAAATAAAATATTTTTTATTTAATAATTTAATTTAATCATAATTAGATTAATTTATAATAATTTATTAAATTAAGTAATTTTAAAAATAAATATTTAATTATATATAAATATATATATATATATAAATATAAAAATATAAAAATATAAAAATATAAAAATATATAAAAATATATAAATATAAAATATATAAATATATAAATATATATAAATATATATAAATATATATAAATATATATAAATATATATAAATATATAAATATATATAAATATATATATATATATATATATATAAATATATATATATATATATAAATATATATAAATGTATATAAATATATATAAATATATAAAAATATATATAAATATATATATAAATATATAAAAATATATAATATATATAAATATATATAAATAGTATATAAATATATATAAATATATATATAAATGTATATAAATATATATAAATATATATAAATATATATAAATATATATAAATATATATAAATATATAAAAAAAATATATATAAATATATATAAATGTATATAAATATATATAAATATATATAAATATATATAAATATATATAAATGTATTTGTATATTTGTATATAAATATAATTTATTTGTAAATTGTTATCAAGAAATTCTAGTAGCTTAGTGGTTGGAGTATCGACTTCATCTCTAAGATCTTGGGTTCGAATCTCGCAATGACATTTCTCTTAATCTGACAATAATTCAAAGTTATAAAAATATAATATGAAGAAATAATTGAAATAATTAATAATAAATAATAAGAATATAAGGGGAGGGGTTCTATAAAAAAAATAATGTTATAAATAAGTAAAATATTTAATAATTAATAAAATTATTACTGACGGATTTTTGTTATTACCGACGGATTTTGACCATCGGTAATTTTAATATTTCTTGTAGTGTAAGTTGCGGACTATGTACCAGCTTATCTCAAACTCTAAAATTACAGACTCAATCTAATTAAAACAGAGTTATTACACTACAAAAACAAGTCTTCAACACTCTAAGTCTTTGAGTTCTTGAATCATCATCAAAATCAACAATCTTCATGTTCATCAAGTGCAACATCAAGTCCTTGAATGTTCAACAATCTCCCCCTTTTTGATGATGATCAAAATTATCTTTTAAAGCCCTTGTAATAACCTGTTTTATCTGTCATACTAACAAACACATCAAACATACCAGATAATATTTAAATGCAATGCATAAGAGGCTTTAAATTTTTCTCCCCCTATTTTGATTATAATAAAAAAGAACTCTGCAATAACAATCATAAGAGCTCCCCCTCAAAATATGCATAAGTTGAAGATAACTCCCCCTCAATCAAAGCAATAACAAAACATCATATTTTATTTCAAAAATGATTATTCATTACAATCACAAAGCAATAACAATAGAAAATACTCAACAAAATTTAAAATTCCTCACTATCATCATCATTAAAGTGTTCATTAAATCTATTTTCTAAACGACACACTTTATCATCTATATCAGATATACGACGGATTATTTCCTCATGCCGTACTCCAGAAAGAGTGAAGAATGATTGCATCCTCTGATTCATGTCAGATAACATATCTTCCATGGATTGTCTTGGTTCATGATGAGTATAGGAAGTTCCAAGCATCTTGTATTTGGTCGAGAGGAAACTCAGCAGTGGAGGCATATCTTCATCGAATCGTCATTAGCATCCCCTTGATTAGGAACATCATCTTTGTGAACATAAATATCATTGACTCGCACCATTTGAAGTTGAGTCAATGTGCTGTCCAGCATGCGGTTTAAGTTGTTTGTTCTAACTGCTTGCTCACCTTCAACATTCACTCCTTTATATTCAAGAATACGGGATACAAGAAGGGCATATGGAATTTTGAAGGTAGGATGGCGTTTTGCTTTTAACATGGTCATTGTGACAAGAACCCCCCAATCTAAAGGTTCATTATTCATTATGGCACGAGTAATTCGAAGATCAATGGATGAGCATTGGGCATGATTCGTAGCCCGGGGACATAAGATCCATACAAGTAAATGTAGAAGCATGCGCTCTTCCTTCTTTAAAGGTCCAGCATGAAGGATACGTCCAATCTCCATTGAGGGATTCCGCAGAAAAGAGCGATAAGCTAGGAACCTGTCAAAGTCATCTAGCTCACCATATACGTTAATAGAATCTTCTCTAATTGGAAAGTGAGCAACATTCTCCCAAATATCATCGTCAAGAATTATTGTAACCCCTTTTACACGGGATGCAGCAATTTGATCTCTAAATTTGAATCTAGAGTAGAATACCCTAACTAAGTCAGGATAGTACGTACCTTGAATTTGGATAAACGGGAGAACTCCTTGAATTTCAAGAAGATTAGGAAAATTGAATCCCCTATGAATGAATTGCTCACCTATAAGAAATTTGGGAGAAATAATAGCCTTTTCCTTCCAGTAGGTTAGAAATTCTTGTTGGCCATCTGCATCAGAGATCCATCCTTCTACAGAATTAGGACGGGGATGAGAGGAGGGTGCAAATCTTCTTCTAGTTGGGATCTTAGGGCGAGAAGATGAGGCCATTTGAAATAGTATATGAATATCAAGAAAAACTAGAAGGACAAGTGATGGAATAAGGTGAAAGAGAGTATAATAAGGCAAGAAAGCTTGATTTCAAGAGTTAGAAGTGAGTAGAAGTGAACTAGAGGTCTCTATTTATAGCAAAATCATGTCCAACGTTCATATAGAAGAGAATGGAGGCCAAAAGATCCGTTGGCAACGGCTAGAAGGCTAAACTGGTCGGGTTTAATCGATTAAAATTCAGAATAATCGATTAAACCAGTATCAGTTATATTTAATCGATTATTTTTAGTTGATAATCGATTATCAGCTGGTTTTAATCGATTATTTTGCGAAATAATCGATTATTCCAGAGACAAATACCCTGTTTTTGATGTTTTGAGTGAAAATAATCGATTATAATTCCCAGTAATCGATTATTCCAGAGAGGAATGCCCTGTTTTGAGTGTTTTAACACATGATAACCTATGAACATCCTAACCCACCAATTATAACATTATAAGTATCCAAAAACAGTCAGATTAAGCAGAATTTAAGCTATTTCTAATATCCCTAAGTCTCTTCTAAGATCATAGAATCTATCCTTGGGTAGAGGCTTAGTAAATATATCTGCTAATTGACGTTTGGTATCTACATACTCTATTTTACAGTTTCCTTTGCTGATATGATCTCTTAAAAAGTGATGTCTTATTTCTATATGTTTAGTCCTAGAGTGCATTACTGGATTCTTAGTTAGATTTATTGCACTCGTATTATCACACATCAAAGGTATGTCATTTAAAAAGATACTATAATCTTCTAACTGTTGTTTCATCCATAGAATTTGAGCACAACAACTACCAGCTGTAATATATTCAGCTTCAGTGGTAGATAAAGCAACACATGCCTGTTTCTTAGAATGCCAAGATATTAAGGATGAACCTAACAAATGACATGTCCCACTAGTACTTTTCCTATCAATTTTACATCCACCATAATCAGCATCAGAATATCCTATTAAACTAATACAAGCATCAGACGGATACCACAAACCAAAACCAGTAGTTCCTTTTAAGTATTTTAAAATATGTTTTACTGCAATTAGATGAGATTCTTTAGGACAAGCCTGAAATCTAGCACACACACAGACAGAATGCATAATATCAGGTCTACTTGCAGTTAAGTATAATAGTGATCCTATCATACCTCTATACATAGTTTGATTAACTTCCAAACCTGATTCATCCTTGTCTAGATAGCATGAAGTTCCCATGGGTGTGTTAGCTTCCTTTGAGGTGTCCATACCAAACTTTTTGAGGATCTCTTTGCAGTATTTGGTTTGAGAGATGAAAATGTCATCTTTAAGTTGCTTCCTCAACGTTTTTAGGTTCAATCTGTGACACAAAAGCTACAGACATACAAAAATTAGTCATATTTCTTGTTCTTACCCCTTTTGAGATGTCACCTATGATGTTGTCCATTGAGAGTCCTCTAGGTGATTGCCATTCTTTTGCTAATTGAGGAGTTTGAGAAGGCTCATTATTTTCCAAGTATAATTCATCAAGGGTCTCTCTTATGTATTCATCATCACCTGCAAGTTCTTTATTTGACTCAAGAGGATTTTCCCCAAGGTCTACAATCTCATCAAAGGTAACATGTATAGATTCTTCTATATTCAAAGTTCTCCTATTAAACACCCTATAAGCCTTGCTAGTTAATGAATAACCTAAGAAAATGCCCTCATCAGCTTTAGAGTCAAATTTTCCTAAGTTATCCTTTCCATTATTCAATACCAAACACTTACATCCAAAGATTTTCAAATGGGCAACATTAGGCTTTCTACCATTAAACAATTCATATGGAGTAGATTTAATAATAGACCTAATAAGCATTCTATTCAAAACATAACAAGCAGTATTAACTGCATCAGCCCAAAAATATTTAGGAACATTAGATTCATTTAACATGGTCCTAGCAAGTTCTTCTAATGACCTATTTTTCCTTTCAACAACACCATTTTGTTGGGGAGTCCTAGGAGCAGAAAAGTTATGTAATATACCATTTTCTTCACAATAATTCTCAAACTTTTTATTTTGAAACTCACCACCATGGTCACTTCTTAAAACTTTAATTATTAGGTCTTTCTCATTTTGAATTTGTTTAGCAAACTTTCTAAAGACCTTAAAAGCTTCACTTTTCATAGTTAGGAAAAATGTCCAAGTATATCTAGAGTAATCATCAACAATTACAAGTCCATAATAATTTCCACCAAAGCTTTTTATCCTAGAAGGTCCAAATAAGTCTAAATGTAATAATTCTAGGGGTTTTGAAGTGGAAATAACATTCTTTGATTTAAATGATGATTTTACTTGTTTACCCTTTTGGCATGCATCACACAATCTATCTTTTTCAAATTTTAACTTAGGCAATCCAATAACTAAGTCTTTTGAGATCAATTTGTTCAAATGATGCATATTTATATGAGCCGCTCTCTTATGCCATAACCAAGGGTTCTCTTCCTTAGCAACTAAACATGTTATACTTGACTCATGCAAACAATCCAAATCAATCAAATATATGTTGTTATGCCTAATACCTTTCAATGCTACATTTTCGGAATCTATCAAGTGAATGGTGCAAAATTTGCTTTCAAAGATTACCTTGAATCCTTTGTCACATAATTGGCTTATGCTAAGGAGATTATGCTTAAGTCCATCAACAAGTAGCACATCCTTGAACTCCAAAGTGTTTGCACCACCAATGTTTCCAATTCCAAGGATCTTCCCTTTGTTGTTGTCCCCATAAGTTACATATCCTTGTTCCTTAGCCTTGAAACTTACAAATTTAGATTTATCTCCGGTCATATGTTTTGAGCATCCGCTATCAAGATACCACATAGACTTCTTTGATTTGGAAGTTTCCTCAAAATCCGAAGATATGTTGTCATTTGCCATTAAGCAAATGTTTGCTTCTATTTCCGAGTCACTTGATTCTGAACTTGAGTCACTATTGTCCCAAGCAATATAGGCTTTCTTCTTGAATTGCTTTTTGCCCTTGTTTTCATCATTTTTCTTGTTTGGGCATTCGGTCTTTACATGCCCTGCTTCACCACAACCATAATATTTTATATTTACGGAAGTACTTTCTCTTACCTTTCCTTTACCTTTGAAGGGATGTCTTCCTTTTGCTTTCATGAATTTGGTGAACTTTCTTATAATAAGGCTCAACTCTTCTTCATCATTTTCTGAGTCTTCTTCTTCTTCCTTCTTATTTTTACCTTTTGAAATTTCTGTTTTGAAGGCAAGGTTCTTCTTTTGGTATTGACCTTCTTCCTCATTTAGCCTTCCAAGATCAAGCTCATGCTCTCTAAGCTTTCCAAATAACACCGCCATAGACATAGTGGCAAGATTTTGTGACTCCGAGATGGCCGTCACCTTAGGTTGCCATTTCCTATCCACAGATTTCAAAATTTTAACATTTAATTCATCAACGTCAAAAATTTTACCTAGTCCGGTGAGATGGTTCACGATATGAGTGAAACGCTTTTGTACGTCAAATATCGTTTCGCCTGGTTGCATCCGGAACATCTCGTATTCTTGGATTAAGGAATTTTTACGTGCTCTTTTAACGTCGTCAGTTCCTTCGTGGGTCACCCTTAGCATTTCCCACATTTCATGTGCACTTTTACAAACTGAAATTCTATAAAACTCGTCAAGTGTTAGAGCAGATGAAATAATATTTCTAGCCCTAACGTCAAATTGGGCTTTCCTATTTTCTTCTGCAGTCCATCTAGAAAAAGGTTTAAGAACGTCAACACCGTTCTCAGTAGTTTTAGGAACAAATGGACCGTTTAAAATAGTGTCCCAAACGCCTCTATCAACAGACTCTAAAAATATTTGCATACGTACCTTCCAGAAAGGATAATTTTGACCCGCAAAAAGTGGGGGTCTGTTGATAGACGCACCTTCGGCAAAAGTTTGATTTTGTCCGGCCATTTTCGAAAATTTGAATGACTATCAAAGCAAGCTCTGATACCACTTGTTAGAATCGCGCAGCGGAATGTTCGCGTGGTCGAACAAAAACCAAGAGGGGGGTGAATTGGTTTCTTAATAAAAATTAGGTTTTCAAAATTTTCCCCAAATTTTACCGATTAAAAATTGTGTAAATGTAAATAGAGAAAGGGATAGAGTCTTACACAGGAAATTTATACTAGTTCGGATCAAAAGACCCTACGTCCAGTTGCTAATCACTCAACAGAGGATTAACGCTGTCACTATAAACAAATTGTTACAATACAAATTACAATGGAAGAGATAAAGTAAAAGATGACACCTCTCTTGAAACCCACAAGAGATGAAGAACAGCTTTCCCCAGAGACGGCACAACACACAATCCACTAAGAACTCCACTTAGTGATTCTTATCGCTTCTAGCCCACACCAGGTTCCAAAAGCCCCCTTTCCTTGCAACAAACCGTTCTCTGACACTTACAACACTTAACTTTTGTATGGAAAAGGTTGTTCTTGTTTTTTTTTCAGAGTGCCAAAGGAGAGTTTAAGTAGGGAAATTAGGGTTTAGAAATTGGGGATTTTGAAACTAGGGTTCTTGGTAATTGGGTTTTCGAAAATAGGGTTAATTTAAAATTTAAAATCAAAAACAGACTGAAATAATCGATTAAATGGAGTTATAATCGATTAAAACAGAGCCAAAAACAACAGAACCCAAAACCTCTCTGTTTTAATCGATTATTAGGCGTTTTAATCGATTATCAGACGTAATAATCGATTATTTTGAAGTTTAATCGATTAAAACAGTGAGTTTATACAGAAAATGGTTTTCTCACTGTTTTAATCGATTATTTCCCTATATAATCGATTAAAGCCGAGCCTGGATGATATATTTGAGCTTTTTGAAGCTTCTAAGTTGCAGACTATGTACCGGCTATCTCAAACTCTAAAATTATAGACTCAATCTAATTAAAACAGAGTTATTACACTACAAAAACAAGTCTTCAACACTCTAAGTCTTTGAGTTCTTGAATCATCATCAAAATCAACAATCTTCATGTTCATCAAGTGCAACATGAAGTCCTTGAATGTTCAACATATTTTTATATGACAGTGATGAAATTAATTCTATATATTTTAAAACGACAACAGGCTAACATCATAAAATACAACATCATTATTTTTTTTTTCACCGCAGATTTAATTATGTATTAGTGACAGAATTTTATTATCTTCTGTCGCGTCGCAAAAATTTAAGAGACAATTTTTTAAATGAACACAAATGAAGCTTAAGGAAACATGTACTTGAAGTAGCATTTCTGTGTGTCTAATAAAGGTTATTTTCTATATTTATAGTCAACTAGGCAAAGTATGGTAATGCACAAGATGTATACATAAATTCTCTTTTGCCAGATAATATCTTTCAGACTCTAATCACATGTTTACTTCAACATCGTCGTGGTACATTAATAGTAGATTCCCACTTCATAGTTGTAATCGTAAAAGAGAAATTTTATTTTCCCACTGGTTTTAAAAAACCATTTTATCCTACAACTGTATATCAACTACATATTTTAATATAATATTATTATTTATTACTATATTATTTTTTATGATTGATGATTGGATGTATGGGTGTACATATATAACCCCCTCATCATACAAATACTCTAAACCATTTTTTTCATTATTTAAAAAAAAATTCAATACAGGAATATATAATTTCAAATATTTCATGTTATACTTATTTGTTCCAAAAGAAATCATTTGACTTTGATACTATTAAGTATTGTGATGAGAGTTAACATTGAGACATTTTCATAGATAAACTCACAATTCAATTATATAAACGAATATAATATTAAATTCAATCTAAAATATTAACATATTAAGTTTGTAAATATTTTTTCACTTATATATTATTTAGATTGGGTTATTTGACCCAACTTAACCTAGTCTTATTAACTAATAAAATTTTTTTAAGATTATTTCTAACCTATTTTACATAGATAGTAATATTTTGTGTGAAGGCCAACATATTAATAGATTATTGCTTGATTCAAAATAAAAAATAAATAAAAAATTAATTCAAAAAATAAAAATAAATAATGTATTTTAAGATTTAGGTTATCGATAACTTTATATAAAGAGATTCTTCTTGTAATTGCTATTTTGGTGTTAAGGGAGAAAAAAAAACATAGTGTTATAATTTAAAGAAAAAAATAGTTATTATGGTTTATATATTTAAAAAATAATAAAAATATGAGCAAGCGAAAAAAAGAGAGTAAAAAAGAGAGTATATTTAAGGAGTAAAAACAGAAAAAAAAAATAAAAAAAATAAAAATAAAAAATAAATATGGATACACAAATGTTTTAAATTTAGCGTATGTGTTTCTATTAGTATTAATAAAATGAATCTTTATTTTCGATATAATAATTTAATATATCAATTACAAGAGAAGAAGTTTATTTACTCCAAAATAAGAGTTAAAAAATTATATTTTATTATCATCATTTTAATTTAGTAATCTAATAGTTAAAAATAATAATTCATCTTAAATATGAAAATAAGTAGATGTTAAAGACTTATTCTTAAAATAAATAATTTTTTTATCAAATTAATTTATAATACATATATTTTTTAATAAAATATTTTTATTTTTATTTTTATTTAAAAGTAATTATTATTTTATGAAAACGAGTTGACTCATAAGCTTACAAGCTAGTTTGCTTAACTCTATATAGGTCATGACTTAAATAGGTAGAACCAAAATTAACCTAATTCAATTTAAGGTATAAATTTATTAACTTAATCTAATTTATTTTTTTGAGCCTTTCGATCCGTTCTATTAAGTTAAGTCTATTTTAATACTCCTAAAGTTACTCAACTTTTCTATTTTTAACTAATATAAGATTCAACTCACTCTTGAATTATAACCATTTAAGCTCATTCTTCTTTTTATTTTTTCGTTTGTATGTGAAATTTATAATATAGTCTCAAACATTTGATGACATATATGTACTCTATAGGTTAACAAAATATAAAACTCATGGCATTACCATATTCAAATGATAAAAAATAAAGAACACAAAGACAGAAAAAGAATGGAATATATTTTCAAATGTTATATTTCTTGTATACTATAGTAGTGATTACAAGTTATATACATGAATAAGTTATAATAAACTAACTAATTGATAACAAGTGTGTAACTATTTTAATTAACAGTAGAGAAGGCTAATATTCTCAAGCTTGGGAATGAATATCATTCGTACCTAGCTTAGAATAAATAAATTGAAAAGCACCCGGAGCTAAGGTTTTTGTGTAGGCATCAACAAATGTTGAATAAAAAGGTATAAGTTTCATCAAACTAAAAAGCAACTTATCACTAACCAAGTAGCAATCAATCTCAGTATATTTGGTTATCTCATGGAAGATAGAATTTGCTATCATATGAATAACATATTTTTTGTCATAGAACACCAAGGAAGGATTAAGAAAAACACCAATGTCATGAAGCAAATATGTGAGTCATTGAATCGCACAAGTGACACTACTCAAAGCATGATACTCATTGAATCGCACAAGTGGCACTACTCAAAGCATGATACTCAGGCTTAAAATAACCTCTTAAAAGCTTGCTTCTTAGATTTTCAGGATATAAGTGAAGAACCAAGGTAGAAAAAGAACCCGATGATGAATTTTCTAGTATCACTACAACCAACCCAATTAGAATTGTTAAAAGCTTTGAGCTAAAGTTCACTAGTAGAAGGAAAAATGATTCCAAGTCTAGGAGTACCTTTAATGTAACGAAGAACACAATAAAGAGTTGTATAATGATTGGTAGTGGGATGAGCAATGAACAGGCTCAAGTGTTCATCAATAAAAGTGATATCAGGTTTAATATAGGTAAGATATGTCAATCAAGTGTCTATAGGAAGAGACTAGCCAATTCCCTCAATGACACATATCATTTATATTCATTTTCTCATATTCTTCTTATATAAGTTAAATTGGAGAACTTTTAAATCAAACTAAGAACAATGAAATCTAACACAAACTGAATTGAATTGAAGAACGGAAACACAAAACTAAATCAAAAGAACACAAAACTGAATATAAATACAAAATCTAATCAAAAGACCACAAGATTGAATTGAATACAAGAATTAAAATGCAAAAATATAATAATTAAAACACAATTCAAATAAGAAACAAAAATAAAAAAATTGAAATAAAATATTAAAGCATTAAAAAAATTAAATAATACAAAAAAAAATTGAATTGATTAAAGAAACATAATTAAAATATCACCCTACAGATCTAGATGTATATAAATTTAAAAGTCATTGTATACAATATAACATCAATCCAAATTTAAATAATATGATTCAAATTAAACAATTATTCAACCTAATCCGCAATTGATTATCAAATCAAATTTCAATTAAAATCTAATTTAAATTCTAAAACATGTCAAATTAAATCATAATCACAATTTACAATTATAAGAATTAGAGAAAAGATGAACAAACTCAACATGTGAATTAATTGGTACAAAACTCAATTTCACAATTCATATGATCTTTAATTTGTAGATTAAATAACAATTTAGCCTTCCATGGAAGTACTCGAAGCACTTTCCATTCGCATAAAAAGTAAAGAAGATGAAAAGACAAAAGTCAAAATAGAAGAGAGAAGAGAGAATACAAAGAGGGAAAACAAAAAATGAATTAAAGCATGTGTAATTGTTATATCTCTTTAGTTCCTAAAGTGTTTATATATTGCGCTTTGAGATGGAAATTCAATGTTTTTGTCTCAACTTCTAAAATTATAAAAAATAGTTTTGAACTCCAAATAATATGTTTCAAATATATGAAGAGTTGGAAATAAAAAATCTAATAAAATAAGAATTATCCAAAAGGAATATCTAAAAAAAAGTTATGGCTAAAATAATATATATAAGTTAAATAAGAGAAATACAAAATTAAAATACTTATACAAAACAAGTCAAATTTTATTATACATATGACAAAAAGATAAGAAAATACAAATAATGAAGTATAGAAATATACTTAGAAGATACAATAAAGTTTTAAATGTGAATTCAAAATATGTGTTACCATAAGTAAAAAGTAAAGACTAACAAGATTGATGCAATTCGGTGTAGTAATCGGAAGGAGTGGAAATAAGTTTGATATTGTCATGGTAGTGTTACATAGAAGGTATATATATATATATATATATATATATATATATATATATATATATATATATATATATATATATATTTGATAAATTTTGATCTAAAAGCTCCATAGGTAAAACTAAGGAGAAATCTCAAATCACTCAGATCTTTGATCTTAAAAGTGGAGTCTAATAAGTTTGTAATGTGAGAAATGACAGATAGATTACTTCCACTAAGAACAATATACTCAACATAAACTAATAAGATAGTGAAGGAAGTCCCTCTCTTCAAAGTAAAGAAAAAATAATCAACAAAGGACGGTTTGAAACCATGAGCCACAAGAAAAGTGGATAATCAAGCATACCATTAATGATTGGCCGGTTTCAACACATTAGGAGAATGTTATAACTTACAAACTTAACACACCTGAAATAAATTTCATCCTTTCTTTTTAAGGTTAGATTTGTTTTATCTTATAATCAAAACCTGCTAACATATTTTAATCACAGATAGCCCAGATTCCAAAAATTTTCAATAGATAGTAATTCAAAGATGGTTGACTTTCACTGTTGGAGGATTGAGCCTATGGAACTTCTCCAAATTGCTGTATAATTTTTGGATTTTGTTGTTTATATGGTTGATGGACTGGTGGATTTGGTGGAGGCATGTTTTGTGGTGGAAAATATGAAGGTTGAGATGGAAGTGGAAAGTTAGGTTGTGAAGGGAAATAATTAGGCTACTGAATATGCACATGTTGTTGTTAGAATCGCACAGCGGAATGTTCCCGTTTAGGGACAAAAACCAAGAGGGGGGTGAATTGGTTTAAAAAAAATTAGGCTTTTGAAAATTTTCCCCAAATTTCACCGATTAAAATGCTTGTAATGTAAAGAGATAAGGGAAAGAAGATTACACAGATGATTTATACTGGTTCAGATCAAAAGACCCTATGTCCAGTTGTTAATCACTCTAAAAGAGGATTAACGCTGTCACTATAATCACAAGTTACAACATATTACAAATTAAAAAAGATAAGGAATAGAAAACACCTCTCTTGAGTCACACAAGAGATGAACACCTCCTTTGATTCCACAAAGGATGAACAACAGTTTTTCCTAGAGACTGCATAACACACAAACCACCAAGAAACTCACTCAATGATTCTTATCGCTTCTATCCCACACTAGGTTTTCAAAAGCCCATTTTTCTTCCCTACACAAAGTTCTCTAGCAATCACAACTCTTAACTTTTGTATGAAAAAGGATTGTTATTTTGCAGAGAGTCTTAGAGAACTTTAAGTAGAGAGAATAGGGTCTGAGAAATAATTATTTTCGAAAACATAAGAATTGGGAATAGGATTTTCATAAATTGGTCCAGATTTGAATTTCAAAACTCATAACAGACATAGATAATTGATTATCTTGAGTGATAATCGATTATTACAAAACCATTTTTGCAAAGAAGTAAAACAGGACCAGGATAATCGATTATCTAGCTGGGATAATCAATTATCCTAAGTGATAATCGATTATCACAGTAAGGTTTTCAGAAAAACAATTTTCAGTTACAAGATAATCGATTATTCTAAGTAATAATCGATTATCACAAAGTGGATTTGATAAAAATAAGTTTTCAGATGATGAAATATGTGCTGGCTATCTTCACTACTAGAAAAATGGTTAATAGTGACCGAAATTAGTAACCGAAAAATTCAGTCACTGATAGTAACTGAATCAGTGACTGATTTCCGTTTTATATTTAGTGACTGATTTAGTGACTAAAATTTCAGTCACAGAAATCGGTCACTGATTCGGTCACAAAATCAGTCACTGATTCAGTCACTACTAGAAAAATGGTTAATAGTGATTGACATTAGTGACCGAAAAATTCAGTTACTAATAGTAACTGAATCGATGATTGATTTCTCTTTTTATATATAGTGACTAATTTAGTGACTAAAATTTCAGTCACTAAACAAATAATATATAAATTAGTGACTATTTTTTATTTATATAAATAATTTTTAAAAATATTTTAATAATATATTAAATATAAATCTACTTAATAATTTAAAATAATTGGATAAAATTTTTAATAACATTATAAAAAATTTAAAAAATAGTTTATTAACTTATTAAATAATTTAGCAATATAGTATGTAAATAAAAAAATTAAAATTAATTATTAAATTAGTTACCGATTCAATCATTAGAATAATTATTAATTTAATATCTTTTACATTATAATCAATGATTAAATTAATTATTAGTTTAGTCTCTTTTTGATATATATATATATATATATATATATATATATTACTTTTATGTTAATAAAAATGTATTTCAATGTATTTATAAAAAAATTAAAATTATTTTAATTATTGAATTGATATTTCAAATTTATATTAATATTTTAAATAATTTAGTAATTGGATAAATATTTTAAGTTTATATTAGTATTTTTATAAAAGTGTAAAGATTAAGTGAACTTATTTTAAAATTTAATTAAACATAATAATATAATATACTATTAACCATAAATATGTGAAGATTTAGTTAGAAATTAATTTTAAGTTTTATCGTTTTTATTTAAAAAAAATTGTTAAAAAAATCAAAATAATTAATTAAAATAAAGAATTTTAATTTAATAAATGTGTTAATATTATTAGTTATTGGAGAATTAAATTTATAATAATAATTATATAAAATTATAGAATTAATAAAATTTAAATTATTGGTATTTTTTTAATCATGAAGCTAAAATTTGATAATATTAATAAATTAAAATAAAAAAAATTATAGATATATATATATATATATATATATATATATCACTTTAATTATTTTAATTAAAAATAATTTCATAAAAGAACTAATATTTGAAAATAAAAATGCAAAAGTATATAGTTTTTCTTTTATTTAATTATATTTTTTATTTTTTACTTTTTGGGTTTTAGTCCATAACAACAATTTAATTGCTCTAATTTCCACAAAAATATATAATTTCTCTTATTAGCAATTTTTTTTAATCAGATTAAGAAAATTATTACTAATAAGATTCAAAACTAGTACCTTAGAATTAGATATTAATACTCCAACCACTAAACTGTTAGAATTTTTTAATAAAAATTACAAATAAATTATATTTATATACAAATAAAAATATATCCGTGTAAATATATAAATATAAAATATATAAATACAAATATATTTATATATTTTGATATATTTATATATTTATATGTTCGATGTGAGGATCATGCTAGAGGGTGAAAGTATGTGTCGAGTGAGTTTTCAAAATTTGATGTCAAATTTGTGAGCGAGTTTCTTTATATGGATTTGTAATTTAATGATAGAATATAATCTTTATAATTTATTTATATAATGATATAAAATAATTATTTTCTTTATTTATTTTTATTTTATTTTAATTTATTCTTTTTATCTTTTTTTCTTCTATTATTTAATTAAAATTCTTATATTAAAATAAATTTTCATTATTAAAAATAATTAAATATTTATTTTTAAAATTGTTTTTTAAAATTATTTAATTTAACAAATTATTATGAATTAATCTATGTCTGGAAAAAATAATTATTAAAAGATGATTTTGATTAATTTATAATAATATATGTTAGGAAAAAAATTTTCTATTAATAATCATAATTAGATTAATTTATAATAATTTGTTAAATTAAATAATTTTAAAAATAAATATTTAATTATTTTTAATATTGAAAAACTTATTTTAATAAGAATTTTAATTAAATAATAGAAGAAAAAAATATAAGAAGAATAAATTAAAATAAACTAAAAATAAATAAAGAAAAAAATTATTTTATATAATTATATAAATAAATTATAAAGATTATATTGTGTCATTAAATTATAAACTCATATAAAGATACCCGCTCACAAATTTGACATCAAATTTTAAAAATCTACTCGACACACTTTCACCCTCAAGCGCACTCACATCATACATATATATATATATATATATATATATATATATATATATATATATATTTGTATTTATATATTTTATATTTATATATTTACACGAATATATATTTTTATTTGTATATAAATATAATTTATTTATAAACTATTATCAAAATTCCTAGTACCTAAGTGGTTGGAGTATCGATCTCTAACTCTAAGGTACTCGGTTCGAATCCTGCCAGTAATAGTTCTTTCAATCTAATAATAATTCAAATTTCTAAAAAATATAATAAATAATAAAATATATTATAAAAGGGAGATTAGAGAGTTATAAAAAAATATTTTTAATTTTTTAATGTTTTTGTTAGTGACTGATATAGTGACTGACTCAATCGGTCATTGAATCGGTCACTGAAATCAGTGACCAAGGAAATAGTGACCGATTTGGGTTGGTTACTATTTCGGTCACTATTTTAGTTAGTGACCGATTTTGATCATTTAGTGACCGAAAATTCGGTCACTATTTAATGTTTTTGTTGTAGTGCATGTACTT
Source organism: Sphenostylis stenocarpa (assembly GCA_963425845.1). Classification (NCBI taxonomy): domain Eukaryota; kingdom Viridiplantae; phylum Streptophyta; class Magnoliopsida; order Fabales; family Fabaceae; genus Sphenostylis; species Sphenostylis stenocarpa. The sequence continues at coordinate 39,275,582 of OY731401.1, forward strand.
TAATTATACAAACTCAAAAACATAAAACAAAGTTATTACAAGTAAATACACATGATTATAAGTCTTCAAGTCTTTAAGTCCTTTGTTCTTGAATCATCATCAAAATCTTCAAGCTTCATATCCTTGTATGTTTAACAATCTCCCCCTTTTTTATGATGATCAAAATTTGCTTTAAAGTCCTTTGTAATAACCTGTTTTAACCATCACAACTAACAAAACTATTAAACATATCAGACATCATTGAAATTATTAAACATATGAGGCTTTAAATAATTTCTCCCCCTATTTTGATTATTATCAAAAGAAATAAAAGCTCCCCCTGAACATGTGCATTAAATAGAAAAGTAAATAACTCCTCCTTAAACAATGCAAACATAGAATTTTATTTAATGATTCAATGTAATACAAACAAGAGAGAAAAAGAAAAAAAATATTAAAACTCTTCACTCTCATCACTGTTGAATTGGGCGTCAAATCTATCTTCTAAGTTACACACACGATCATCTACATTTGAGATTCGTCTTATGATTTCTTGATGTCATTCTTGAGATATAGAGAAGAATTCCTGCATTCTCTTATTCATGTCGAACAACATGTCTTCCATGGAAGGACGGGATGTAGAGTGAGCAACAGATGACGTTCCAACAACATGAATATTATCAGTAGGCATATCAGCAGCAGGCATGTCCTCATCATCAGAATCTTGATCAACGTTAGTCATGTGAGGAGCATCATCTTTATGAACATAAACTCCATTTACATTCACCATCTGCAGCTGAGTAAGCGTGTTGTCAAGCATTCTATTTGAATTAAGTGTCCAGGCCCGTTGTTCCCATTCAACATTTACACCTTTGTATTCAAGAATCCTAGAGATGAGAAGAGCGTAAGGAATCTTTAATGTTGGGTGACGCTTCACCTTGAGCATTGTCAATGTGACAAGGCTTGGCTAATCAATTAGCTTGTTATTCATGATGGCATGGAAAATGCGAAGGTCAGCAGAAGAACATTGTGCATGGTTGGTTGCTCGAGGACACATAATCCATACAAGAAGATGCAGTAACATGCGTTCTTCTTTCTTCAAAGGACCGACCAAAAGTTGTCAGCCAATTTCCATGGCAGGATTGCGAAGAAAAGAACGGTATGTCAGAATGCGATTAAAATCCTCTAAATCAGCGAGGACATTTACATCATCATCTCTTATAGGAAAATGAGCAACATTTTCCCAAATATCATCATCAAGGATGATGGTTACACCCTTGACCCTAGAAGTAGCAATATGATCCCTATATTTGAAGCGAGAATAGAACACTCTAACTAAATCCGGATAGTATGTACCTTGCATCTCGATAAATGGAAAAACACCTTGTTGCTCAAGAAGATTGGGAAAGTGGAATTCCCTATTTATGAATTGCTCTCCAAGAAGAAATTTAGGAGTAATAATATCCCTTTCTTTCCAGAAATTTAGAAATTCATGTCTTCCGTCATCATCAGAAATCTACCCTTCAAGAGAATTAAGGTGGGGATGAGAAGCAGGAGCGAATCTTCTCCTTGTTGGAATCTTTCTACGGGAAGATGAAGTCATTTAGAATGGAATGAGAGGAAGAGAAGGCATTTTGAAGAGAAGTAAGGCTTTGAAGAGACAAGAGAGCTTAGAATGTGTGAAGAATGCTTTGAATTGAAGTTTAGAAGTGTTTGGATTTGATTTTGAGCCCTCCTATATATAGAAAATGATCCTAACGGCCATAAACGGCTAGTTTGACAAGAATTAAAGCTTAAAGAGTCGTTACCAATGGCTAGAATAACCTTAACAATGCTAAATAATAAATTATCAACAGTGATAATCGATTATTTCTTCATCCCTGCCCAGAAAGTGCATGAATAATTGATTATCTGCCCAGAAAGTGATAATCAATTATCCTTTTTACTGCAGTAAAATGAGATTCTTTTGGACATGCTTGAAATCTAGCACACACATATACAGATTGCATGATATCAGGTCTACTTGCAGTTAAATATAATAAAGAGCCTATCATACCTCTATACATTGATTGATTAATTTCGAAACCTGATTCATCCTTATCCAAATAGCAAGAAGTTCTCATTGGTGTATGTGTAGCTTTTGCAGTATCCATCTCAAATTTCTTGAGAATCTCTTTGCAGTATTTGGTTTGAGACACAAAGGTGTCATCTTTAAGTTGCTTAATTTGAAGTCCAAGAAAGAATGTTAATTCTCCCATCATTGACATTTCAAATTCTCCCTGCATTATCTTAGTAAATCCTTCACACAAGGAATTATCAGTTGACCCAAAAATAATATCATCAACATATACTTGAACTAACAGAATATGTTCTTTTACTTTCTTAATAAACAAGGTGGAATCAATTTTTCCTCTAGAAAAATCATTTGAAATTAGAAAACTACTTAATCTTTCATACCAAGACCTAGGGGCTTGTTTCAAACCATATAAAGCTTTCTTTAGTTTAAAAATGTGATTAGGATATTTAAAATCTTCAAATCCAAGGGGTTGTTCTACATATACTTCCTCTTTGATAAACCCATTTAAAAATGAACTTTTAACATCCATTTGATATAGTTTAAATTTCATCAATGAAGCATAAGCAAGAAGTAGGCGTATAGCCTCTAACCTGGCAACAGGAGCATAGGTTTCATCATAATCAATACCTTCCTCTTGACAGTATCCTTTGGCAACAAGTCTGGCTTTGTTCTTTGTTATATTTCCATCTTCATCAAGTTTGTTTCTAAATACCTATTTTGTTCCAATAACTTGATGAGATTCTTCTCTTGGAATTAATTCCCAGACTTGGTTTCTTTCAAATTGACTTAGTTCTTCTTGCATTGCAATGCACCATTGGTCATATTTAAGAGCTTCCTCAACACTTTTAGGTTCAATCTGTGAAACAAAAGCTACAGAAATTTGTCATATTTCTAGTTATTACCCCTTTTGAAATATCACCAATTATATTGTTCATTGAAAGTCCTCTTGGTGATTGTCACTCTTTTGCCAATTCAGTTGGTTGAGATGTCTCATTCTCATTTAAGTACATTTCTTCTAGAGCTTCTCTTATGTACTCATCATCACCTGCATATTCTTTATTTGACTCAAGAGGATTTCCCTCAAGGTCTACAATTTCATCAAAGGTAACATGTACAGATTTTTCAATATTCAAGGTTCTTCTATTGAATACTCTATATGCTTTGCTAGACAGTGAATAACCTAAGAAAATGACCTCATCGGCTTTTGAGTCAAATTTTCCTAAATTATCTTTTCCATTATTTAAAACAAAGCATTTACATCCAAATATTTTTAAATGAGAAACATTAGGCTTCCTTCCATTTAACAATTCATAAGGAGTTAATTTTATGATTGGCCTAATAAGCATCATATTCAATACATAACATGCAGTACTTACAACATCAGCCCAAAAATATTTAGGAATATTTTATTCACTTAACATTATTCTAGCAAGTTCCTCTAGTGACCTATTTTTCCTTTCTACTACAACATTTTGTTAGGGAGTTCTAGGTGCAGAAAAATTATGCAAAATTCTATTTTCTTCACAGTAATTTTCAAAGGATTCATTTTGAAATTCTCCACCATGGTCACTCCTTAACACTTTAATTCTTAAGTCTTTTTCATTTTGAATTTGCTTGGAAAACTAGCTAAAGACCTTAAAAGCTTCACTTTTTAATGTTAAGAAAATTGTCCAAGTAAATCTAGAAAAATCATCAACAATTATAAGAGCATAGTAATTTCCACCAAATCTTTTTATCCTAGAGGGACCAAATAAATCTAAGTGTAAAAGTTCTAAAGGTTTTGATGTGGAAATAGCATTCTTAGATTTAAAAGATTATTTCACTTGTTTACCTTTTTGACATGAATCACATAATCTATCTTTTTCAAATTTTAACTTAGGCAAACCAACAACTAAGTCATTTGATATTAGTTTGTTTAATTGATGCATGTTTATATGAGCCGCTCTCTTATGCCATAACCATGGATTTTCTTCCTTAGCAACTAAGCATGTTATATTCGTATTAGATACACAATCCAAGTCAATTAAATAAATATTGTTATGCCTAATACCTTTTAATGTTATATTTTCATAATCCTTTAAATGAATGATGCAAAAATTACTTTCAAAAATTACCTTAAATCCTTTATCACAAAGTTGACTTATACTTAGGAGATTGTGCTTTAGCCCATTAACAAGGAGCACATCCTTTATCTCCAAAGTATTTGCACCACCAATATTTCCGGTTCCAAATATTCTTCCTTTGTTGTTGTCCCCATAGGTTACATATCCTTGTTCCTTTGCTTTGAAACTCACAAATTTATTTTTGTCTCCAGTCATATGTCTTGAACACCCACTGTCAAGATACCAAATAGATTTCGTGGATTTGGAAGTTTCCTACAAAACAATAACATAATAATCTTAGGCCCCTATAACTTTTGGGTCCTTGGGGTTAGAGACAATCAAATCATTTAACTATAGGAACCCAAACACATTTTCCCTTTGGAACACCAAAATGCTTAATTTTACACATATCAGATGTATGTCCTTGTTTCATACAATAGAAGCAAGCATTAAATGTGATTCTTGAAAATGATACAATTTTATTTTGAGAAGATTTAGATCCTTTTTCAATCCATATTCTTCGGGTTCTTTTACTTTTAGGCTTTTTCATTGGAACATGACAATTTTCTCTAGTTTGTACAATAACTTAATCCTTATAACAATCACTTAATTCTTTCTTAGCTTTATCAAATAAGTGGCTAAGTATGTCAATATCATATTCATATTCTTTACATGATGCATATGCTATTTGTTTATTTCCTTTTTCCTCTAAACATGCAATTTTCGTTTTCAAGTATTCCACTTCTTTTTCTGATTTATTCAAACACTTTTTTAAGGCTTTATATTCAAATTTTAAGTCCTTAAAAGCAGTAAACAACTCTTGATATACATTATGCAAGGCATCATTTTCATCATCACTTGAAGAACAATCGGAATCACTTACCTCATAGTCAGAAGAAATGTTGTCATTTTCCATCAAGCAAATATTTGCTTCAACTTCCGAGTTACTTGATTCCGAACTTGAGTCACTATCATCCCAAGCTATATAGGCTTTCTTTTTGAAGAATTTCTTGCCTTTATGATCATCACTTTTCTTGTTTGGACAATCAGATTTTACATTCCCTGTTTCACCACAACCATAACATTTAAAATTTAAAGAAGATTTTCTTTTACCTTTCCCTTACCTTTGAAAGGTTACTTCCCTTTAGCTTTCATGAAATTTGTAAATTTCTTGATCATGAGACTCAAGTTTTCATCTTCTTCATTTTCAGAGTCTTCTTCCTCCTTCTTGTTTTCACTTTTTGAAATTTCGGTTTTGAATGCAAGATTTCTCTTTTGATGTTGGCCTTCTTCATCGTTTAGCCTTCCAAGTTCAAGTTCATGCTCTCTCAACTTTCCAAAGAGAGCCGTCATAGTCATGGTAGCAAGATTTTGTGACTCTGTGATGGTCATTACCTTTGGTTGTCATTTCTTATCCAAAGATTTAAGAATTTTCACATTTAATTCATCAGTATCAAAAATCTTACCAAGTCCGGTGAGATGATTCACAATATGTGTGAAATGTTTTTGAACGTCAAAGATCGTTTCTCCTTGTTGCATTTGGAACATCTCATACTCTTGAATTAATGAGTTCTTTCGTGCTCTTTTTGCATCATCAGTACATTTATGAGTTACTCTTAACATTTCCCACATTTCTTGAGCACTATTGCAAACAGATATTCAATAAAACTCATCAAGGGTTAAAGCAAATGAAATTATATTCCTAGCCCTAACACCATATTGGGCTTTCCTATTTTCTTCAGTCATCCATCTAGAAAATGGTTTTGGTTTTTCTACATTATTTACAATAACTTTGGGAATGAAAGGACTGTTTATAATAGCATCCCAAACACCCCTGTCAATAGACTCCAAAAATATTTGCATTCTAACTTTCCAAAAGGGATAATTTTGTCCCGTAAAAAGTGGGGGTCTATTGATAGAAGCACCCTCGGCAAAGGTTTGGTTTTGTCCGACCATTTTCGAAATTTGAATGACTATCAAAGCAAGCTCTGATACCACTTGTTAGAATCACACATCGGAATGTTCGCGTTTAGGAACAAAAACCAAGAGGGGGGGTGAATTAGTTTAAAAAATAATTAGGATTTTGAAAATTTTCCCCAAATTTCACCGATTAAAATTCTTGTAATGTAAACAGATAAGGGAAAGAAGATTACACAGATGATTTATACTGGTTCGGATCAAAAGACCCTACGTCTAGTTGTTAATCACTCTAAAAGAGGATTAACGCTGTCACTATAATCACAAGTTACAACAGATTAAAAATTAAAAAAGATAAGGAATAGAAAACACCTCTCTTGATTCACACAAGAGATGAACACCTCCTTTGAATCCACAAAGGATGAACAACAACTTTTCCTAGAGATGGCACAACACACAATCCACCAAGAAACCCACTCAGTGATTCTTATCGCTTCTAGCCCACACTAGGTTTTCAAAAACCCCTTTTTCTTCCCTACACAAAGTTCTCTAACAATCACAACTCTTAACTTTTGTATGAAAATGGATTGTTATTTTGCAGAGAGCCTTAGAGAACCTTAAGTATAGAGAATAGGGTCTGGGAAATAATGATTTTCGAAAACATAAGAATTGGGAATAAGATTTTCGTAAATTGGTCCATATTTGAATTTCAAAACTCATAACAGACGTAGATAATCGATTATCTTGAGTGATAATCGATTATTACAGAGCCATTTTCACAGAAGAGTAAAACAGGACCAGGATAATCGATTATCCGTCTAAATAATTGATTATCTAGCTGGGATAATCGATTATCTGTGTAAATAATCAATTATCTAGCTGGGATAATCGATTATCCTGAGTGATAATCGATTATCACAGTAAGGTTTTCAGAAAAAAAAAATTTAATTGCAGGAAAATCGATTATTCTAAGTGATAATCGATTATCACAGAGTGGATTTGATAAAAATGAGTTTTCAGATTATGGACTATGTGCTAACTATCTTGTACTCTAATTATACAGACTCAAAAACATAAAACAGAGTTATTATAAGTAAATACACATGATTATAAGTCTTCAATCTTTAAGTCATTTGTTCTTGAATCATCATCAAAATCTTCAAGCTTCATATCCTTGTATGTTTAACAGTTGTTGTTGCATAGGTGGTAGTGGCTGCATAACATTAGCTTGATTTCCCATTTAAAATTTGGATGATTCCTCAAAGAAGGATTGTATCAGTTTGTGCTCAAATCAACATTAGAATTAGGGACAAATTTTCGAAGCACAGCACACACCTGTGGTGGATCTTCAGTAGACATGCTTGAAATTTGTGAGCATTCATGAGTGGCATGCTGATTTGAGGTGCAAAGACCACACACAACACCAACAAATGGAAAACTCTGTCGCATAGGTGCTAGTGTATGTGCAATAGTATTAAATTACTGTTGATTTTGTCCCAATTGTTTGACCATAGATGCAAGGTTATCAAATTTTTTCTCCAATTGTTGGTACTCCATTAAATATCCAATGTGTACTTCATACACACTTTTCACATCTGTGTTGCCTCTAGTTGAAAATTGTTTAGAGTTAGTGGTCATGGTTTCAATCAACTGTCTCGCCACAATGGGATTTTTGTTGACAAGTGATCCACCACTTGCTGCATCAATCATGCTTCTATCTATAATGGTAAGTCCTTCATAAAAGTATTGGATAAGAAGTTGCTCATTAATTTGGTGATGAGGGTAACTTGAGCACAATCTTTTGAATCTCTTCCAGTAATCAAACAAACTCTCTCTGTTTAGTTTTCTAGTACCACAAATCTCCTTCCTAATTGATGTAGCTCTTAAGGCTGAAAAATATTTCTCCAAAAATAGCCTCTTCAAGCTCCCAACTTTTAATAGATCTAGGAGGAAGGTAGTATAGCCATTCTTTTACAACCTTATGCAGTGAGAATGAAAATGCTTTCAATTTAATATGATCCTCACTAAAACCTTGAGGTCTCATTGTAGAAAAAACTATATGGAATTGTTTAAGATGTTTGTGTGGATCCTCACCTGCAAGATCATAGAATCTAGACAACAAATGGATTAAACTTGTTTTTAGAACAAAAGGCACATCCTCATCATCATCATCAAGTTGAATGCATATGTTATGATAAGGCACATCTGGTGCAACCAACTCTCTAAGAGTTCTTCCATCCACATTATTTTGAGACATTCTTTCAGTAGATGAAGATGAGAGATTAGCTTGTTTATTTTTTTTTGTTTTTTAAATTTTTTTTAAGTTCTTTCAATTTTTGGATAAAATGCAAATATATTGACATTGTGGGAACAAAACATTCAAATTAAAAAATCAAAACAAAAAATAACAAACACAAATTGAACAAACAAACACAAATACAAGCTACTGGAGCTAATTCGCTAAGCAAACAATGATCCGCTGAGGGGAATCGTTAAACTGGACACAAAGCGCTCAACCAATAACAAACCACTAAACAAAAAATGGACAGATTCAAAATAAACCTCACTGCCTAAAATTTGTTGAGTAAATTGAAAATCACTGAACAAAATTTGGACAGTGCTGAACAAAATTTGGACAGTGCTCACACAATTGAACAAAAACAACAAAAGTGTTCAGTGAAACGTAAACAACTGAGCGAATTAACAATAAATAGTAAACTTTTTAAAAGTTTTTCAAAGTTTTTAACTAAAACAAAACACAAACAATTAAAAAAAAATTCAAAACAAATATGTACATTAACCTTTGACAGAAGAAAATTGAGATTTAAAACAAAACAATCACCAATTTATCCTCGACAATGACACCATTTTAATGAAGTGAATCCTATTGCTTAGATCTCATCAAATAATTTGCAATAAAAATAATGTAATACTAGGACTGACCTGGGTCGTGTCCTCGAGGAGAATTATTTTATTATGTTTAAATCTTGATTTTCAATGTCAAATGCTAGAAAATAGGTTGATTTTATGATTTTGAATGCAGAAAAGTAAATTGAAAGCAAACTATGGAACTAATTAACTGTAAAGTATTCTACTTAAAATAGTAAATGAAAGCATATAAATGAAAGCAATAAACCCAAATTATTAAAGCAATTAAAGAAAATAGTAAATGAAAAGCATTAAAGGAAAACAGTAAATCTAATCTAAGAAAGCGGTAAATGCAAAATAGTAAAGCATTGAATCAAATATACTTATACAAAGTTATAAAGTTTCTAAGAAACATTGTAAACTAAAGTTTAGAAGTAAAAACGGAAACAAAGTGACAATCAAAATGAAATGAATTTAAGAACAATGAAGAATATAGTAAATAAGGATTATCATTGATTTCTAGGATTTGTCTTGCAATCACAAAAATAAATTCAAAACAGTTCTAAATAATTACAATCCAATTGAAATTCATGATGACAACTCAATTTTCGAGTCAAGCAATCACTTAAACCTAGAAATTAAATTATGATGTAAAAGAGACATTTAATCAAATAACTTCAATTATATTAATTGTAATCGATTATAATCAGTTAGAATCGTTAAGAACCAAATCTAAATCATAGAAAACAAGTTTTAACCGGTCAATCAACAACAAAAACGAATTAGAACATGATGAACAAGTGAAAAACCAAGAACAATATGAAAACAATAAGGAAATGAAATGAAAGATGAAGTAGAAGTTGAATCAAAAAGTAAAACGAAAGAATAAAGAGAAGAAGAAACAAATATGATCAAGAATAACTTGAATTGATAAACTTTATAGCATTATTCATACAAGAAGCTCCATAAACAAATTGGAAGCTAAGCATCATTAAAAACTAGAGAACTTGATAATTGAACTAGAGAAATTTGAAAATTAACTTATGATTCAAACTTAATTTATGTTTTTCTCGCCTTCAAAGGCTTAATTATATAACAACAAAGGTAGACAAAACGATCAAGGCTCATTCGTGGCCAACAACATTATGAAAAAATAAGATTCGACGAATTCGCTCAGTTGATTTCTCAATGTGTTAAGTAGATTTTTAGTTAAATTACTTACATGAAATCTGTCATATTTCGTTTAGCGGATTGCTTGGTTTAAAAAAAGAAACTCTCTTGACTGATTTTTCTCAGTGGATTCCATTGATTTAACTTTTTATAATTTCTATAATTTATCATTCCTACAAAAATAAATAAATAAATAGTTAAAATATATTGTTTAAGCAATAAATTATATTAAGATATATTTATTTCCTTTTTAAAAAACTATATTAACTATTAATAATTAATTAAAAACATACACTATACATAAATTATATTAATAAAATTATTGATAAAATATATTTTATGTATAAACACTTATAAGTCCTGAAAAATAGTTGATAATGCACTTAATTAACTAATTTGGAAATGAAGATCAAATTGAAATTGGGTAGATCTGTCGGTTATTATTTATAACACTTTCCAATGAATATATTTGTTGGTCATTATCGACGAACTATTCAAATTCGTCGGTAATATTTACCAACAATGAAATTTCCGACAAATTCTTTTTTTTTTTGGGTAAATCGTTGGTAATATATATTTATTGAAGGATTTTTTTTTATTGACGGATTTTGTTCATCCATAAATCCATTATATTATTGTAGTGATATAATAAATAAGTGGAAAAACTCTAAAATATGTATGATACAAGGATATTCAGCAATCATTGTCTCCTCTAGGAGGTAAAAATGATAGGTAAAATTTGTCTATATTTACTATATAAGTCAAGAGAAGATGCAATACGGTCAACCCCGAGTCAAGAAGTCAAGTATTAGGATTAGAATCATTATTTATGGTGAAAATTACATGTAAAATAATTCTTATCACATATTCGAATTTAGGAACTATACCAAGTTGACTAATACGAGAACTTTGTGAATAGGAAGAAGATTATGAAGTGGATGTTTGTTAAAAAAAAATCATTAGAATTTGATATTGTTGTGAAGTTAATTTCATTTATGAATTTTGTGCTTCTTTGGATATGTGTTGAATTTTATTATTTGTGTTGTTAACTAATGTTAGTACCAGGTGCCTTATACAATGATTCTTAAAGCATTACACTTTAATGTTGCCTATATCAATAATATGTGAACCTCTATATTATCATAAGAAGCAATCTTCTCTCCCTCTATTAGATAGCTATAATTATCATTCAATCCTCTCAAGAATTACATAATTTGGCTTTATATCTTCCTTTATTTCATAGTTACAAGAGTACGTATGGCATGAACATTTTGTTAACATAATCACACATTTTATCTGGTTTACATGATTCTAATTCATCACATATAATTTCGTATAATATTGTGTAATAGAGATATAACTTGTTTGACTTCTTACTATAATTCTAAGCTTCTCAACAGATCCCTTGTAAATATCTTGATTTTAGGTCTTTCCAAATATCAATAGCTTTATTCAATCATAATATACTTTGTCTAATTGAAGGTGATATCGAGTGAATCAACCATGAAATCATCGGAACGTTTTGATGTAGCGTGAAGAGCATGATAGGTGTTGGTTGCAGCGAAGAGCCATTAACAAATTCCAGCTTATTCTTCACATCTACACCATGAATTGTAATTTGTGGGATCAAGAGGAGGAGAAACAAGAGAGATGATGAATTCTCAATTGGATGTATGTAATATAGACCGTAGGGGTTGAGCAATTCATCTTGCATTAAAAAAAAAAATTGTCACTTATTACCTCAACTTTCAATTCCTTTTCATTTTATGCTGAAAAAGAAAATTATAATTTCTTACAATGTTCTAATTGGATACTGATTTTGTTTTTGTCAAGTATAAAATGATTGTAGCTGAATGCAGGGTATGGTCAAAGCTAATAGGAGCGAGTTAGGAGAGGACTTTATGAAGAAGTTGCATAGTTTGTAAGGAAGGTAATGAAATAATATTTCCTTGACAAATTATTTTGTATGAATTAAAAAAGTGATGTCAAATATAAAGTGATAAAAAAGTATAAGTTTAAGAGAGGTAGAAGATCAACATCATTTTTAGTCAATGAATTAAATAGGGCATAATGTTTTTAGGTCAATCATCAAAGTCTCTAATCTCAATACTAATGTTAAGTCAATATATTGATTAATTCAAAAATTCAATTATTTTATAACAACGAGTGCCAATTAAAGGAAGATCTAACCCAATTATTAGTATATATTGATATTTTTCCGTAAAATAAATAGTATAAATTATATTATATATTGCTATAATTTATATAACTGTCAAATATTTTTTAGTTTTTCTTTTATAATTAATGATACATGTTTGTATATCATTATAAATTATTTATATATCATAAATATGTTGTTGATATTATATTTTTATGAGTAAATATATTTCAATTTCAAGTCTTTTAATCTTTAAATAGACGAAATTTGAATTTTCAATTCCTATTGTTTCATTTCAAAGGATAGTTAAAGGATAGTTCAATATAAAGTATCTCCCGAGTTCAATAGTATAATATTTTAAATAAATTAATTGTAGTGAATCAAAATAAAACTTTTGGACTAGGATGGTAAAAAGATCAATATGTTTTATTTTGGTTCGCTTTTAACCTATAAAAAATAGAGTGTGATAAGTTGGTATGTAATAATCAAGATAGGTTGAATACTTGTTAATATTTTTTTATATATTTTTTAAATATATCATTAATTATATAAATATTTTTTAAAGTTTTTATTTATTAGTTAATATTTTTATTTTATAAAATAAAAAAATTACTATATTTATATATTAAAATAATTAATTATAATTAATAATTTAAATTTAATTAATTAATTTTTATAATTTAAATTATAATATTACAGTATATTTATATATTTTAATAACATAACATAATAAATATAATTTTTTTAATTATAATTTTTTTATTTTTATTTTAATATATAAAGTTAATTTATTTCACTCTATTCTTGATCCACCGTGTTAACATGTCAAGTAAGATGGGTTAAAATAGACTAAAACTATCAATTTATTTTCATTTTTAAGGTAAATTGATGAATTGACGGGTCAAAATAAGTTAAAACTATCGGCTTGTCTTCATTTTTTAGATAAATTAACAATTGACTTTATCGAATCTAACTCATTTTATCGTCTTAGTTTATACAATGTTTTTTTCACTTAAATGCATACATTATATTTTTTATATAATCAAGTTCTTAAGATTATAATTAAAAAAGAAATTATATATATATAGATATAAAGTTGAATATCTGTAGTGAAATTCACGCGAATAAATAGACTATTTTTATTTTAAAATGTGAATTATAGTACGCAAATAAAAAGTGAAACTGATTTAAATTTTTAACAATGATGGAATAAAATTAAAATTAAAAAAAAATGAGACAAAATAAACTATTAGTGTCTGAATATATTTGACTTATAAAATGTGAAATCATAGTTTCAGTCCCAAATATAAACCAAAACAAATATGTATTTATGTTTACGGAAATGTGGATTTTGGTACAAAAGGAAGCACGAAGAAAAGTATGGACACCCTTAAAAGAAGCATAAAAAGTACGAGTTATGTCTCTTGTGTAGTCAGTGTAGCCCACCCTCATAGGTGGCTCCTGCCAGGTATGCGTAGCACACCACCCATCCTCCCACTCATTACTGGTTTCTGTTCTCTGTACAATCTTTATACTTTCCATGTATGCTTTCTGTTATAGGAAAATCGAATATTTCCAGTTCTGTAATTCATATTATTCTTTCATACCTCATTCCACATTTTATTTTGGGTTATAAATATAATATATTATTATGTAGTAATAGAAAGATCCATTATATTTTGTGAAATCATGTATGAATCATTAATCATTTATAAAATAAAATATTAATGGATGGATTTTATCAATATTTATACATTTTTATACTGACCAATTCGATGAACATAAGCAGATAAATAATACAAAAATGAGTTATTATCACCGCCTCATACATAGATGATTTCTAGGGTTTTAATGATAGTCTCAAACTTTAGACACCTTTCACTGATGGAGAACCTTTCCGGTCTTGATCAAAGGGAATGTTAACAAATTTTTTTATCTTTTTTCCCTTGGGGCATGATGCAAGTAGGGAGCATATATGAAAGAGAAAAGTTGAGGAGACAAAAAAAAGGTTAAAGTTTGACGTTTATTAGATATATGCATGACTTCCATTTATTTCATTTGTTTGTAGCTTGTGAAGAGTTCAATTATATGTGGTAGGAAAAAACGTGAAATGATGGGTGGGGTTGTGCTAGAGGTTCCCTTTTCTCGAGCACTTGCCAAACTAACACTGTGTTCTCTTCATTTAATTAAGTGATAACTCAGACATTAAAAAGTGGCATGTTAGGTAAACTCATCAACAAATCTATATGCTGCTTCGCATAAGAAAAACACACACACATACATATAGGGTACTTTTATTTCACTTATGCTTCAATAAGCAATTAATGAACTCAAACTAGGTCTGTCACTACTTAATTATTGTGTCACTGGATCCACTCGTGCACTTTATATAGCATGAATTATTGTTGGACCACCGAATGTGGGGTTCCTCCCATCACGGTTACATTGTCGTCATATAATCAACTTCATATATAATTGAGGATGACTTATTCATAAAAAAATTTTGGTGAGTTGCATGTATTATTAATTGTTAGGTTAAAATATACTTTTTTTTCTTTTCTTTTTTAGTTTTTCTTTTTTTTTTCTTTCTATTTTATCAAAACTTGGTTTATCATGTAATGACAAAATGAATAAATTCATAATTGTTAGGTTAAAATATACTTTTTCTTTTTCTTTTAGTTTTTATTTTTTTTTCTTTCTATTTTATCAAAATTTGGTTTTTCATGTAATGACAAAATGAATAAATTCATACGGTTTTGTCCAACTTCCAGATGGATCATAAGAAGAATTATAAATGTGATTTTATTATGTGAAAAAAAAAACAAATTGACAACTAGAGTCAATTTGTCAATATTTTTTAATATAAACATTTTTTATATGTATTTTTTTAAAAATACATCTTTGAATATGTCAATATTTTTTAATATAAAAATTTTTTATATGTATTTTTTAAAAAATACATCTTTGAATAATTTTTAAACATTAATATTTTTATTAGATATATTGAAAAAAATATTATATTTATATGTTAAAATAATTAATAATTTAAACTTAATTAATTAATATTTATAATCTAAATTATAATATAATAGTATATATCTATATTTTAATCACTTAACAAGAATGTTATGAGCTTATGTTTGATATCATAATATTAAGGTATTATTAAGGTTTTATTATTATGTCTAATATATTATATGTTTTAGAATTCTAGTTTGTTGCGGTTTATGAAATCGGTAAATTAAAAATAAGAGCGTATATAAATTATATTTGGTATCGACTTACAGAACATAATTCTCTAATAAATGATATGACTAATAGTTCTCCAATAAATGACAAAAGGATAAAAAAATTATGAGTTGAATATAAGAAATATTAGTCCGAGATATGAAGTTCAAATGTAAATTAGAATCCTACAATAAAAATAAATAAATAACATATTAATAAAAAAAACTTATTAAAAATTTATATTAAATATAATATCATATTATCGTAATTTATATTATTTATTTTCTCTACCACGAATAACAACTTTAATATTATAATGAATTCATTACCTTAAAAAAAACTATAAAAACAAAATTGTTAGAATAATCTTTAGTTTGAAATATATATATATATATATATATATATATATATATATATATATATATATATCGAACTTTTTAAGAATTTTATTATTATATCTTAAAAATTACATATAAAGTAAAAATATAATTATTAAATATTCTATTACCTTTAAAATGGACAACATCTATTTACCATTTAGAGACTATAAGATGAAAACATCAACCATTCTTCGGTACATGTTGTGTCACATATCATATCAGTAACGGTGGCGATATGGCAGCTTCCAATTGTCTCAATTGTTTAATAACCACTCTCTGTGTTGGTGAGAGTCTGGAAGAGATTGCGAAGAGAATGGTATAAACAGTTATGCGACTAGAAGAGCTAGTTGTACACAGCCCTTTCTCCCTTTCTGGTTTACATTCTTGAATGCCCCTCCAGTTTTGCAGGTATAGCTTCTTCTAGACAGTAAATGAAATCAAACTTACTTTTCAAGAAAATGAAAGGTCATGTTGATTTGTTGTATGCAATTTGATGCAGCCATGCACATATTCAAAATGTTTCAATCTCTATTCAGAAAATCCCCTCTGTTGGTAAATTTAGATGTTCAAAGAGAAATCAGTTACATAAGATAAACTCAATAGCTCTAAGAAGTTTTTCAAGAGCAACTTTTTCAAATCTTTAGCAACGTGTAAAGCTGTGACAAGTGACCTCGATTCCCTAAACAAACTTAAAAAGAATTGTAAACTTGATGTTTACTATTAGATTTTATCAAAAGTTCGAAAGTTGTTTGTTGGGAAAAATATGTTAAATCTTCCTGGTCAGATATGTGAAAATGAAATAAAAGCGGAATAATTGCACACACCAATTGATAACGGAGTTTGGCTAATAATGCCTACGTCTCCGGACTACTGCAGATCTCTTAGTAGGAGAAAAGAAAAATACACAAGTGTTTACAAAACACTCTCAAAAAACACTCACAACTCACAACCCAATTATACCCAGAAGTTAAACTAAAACTCTCTAGTTTTTTTACCTCTCGCTGGTGTCACTCTTTCTTCTCTAAGAGAAGTAATATTTTTGTGTGGGATGGAATGCTTATGCTTGTAGGAAGAAGACCAATTTATAGCAAAAATTGGTACTGTGCATTACCATAAAATATGTCTCGTGGGTACCTCATGCTTGAATCAAAAATTGGCAGCCACCCTTTTCTTCCGTGCTTTCGGTGCAAATGAGAAAGTTGGTTGTCCACTTTCTTTGACCAACAATCTCCCACTTGAGGACCGATTTCAATCTGTCCTCACACCTTGATCAATAGTAGTCTTCTCTTGTCTGTTATTCTTGTAAGCTAACTGAAGTTGAGCACAACTTCAGTTTGTCAATAGTCACCACCTTTGTTAGCATATCTGCTGGGTTTTTGCTTCCCACAATTTTCTTTAATGTTAGCATCTCATCCTCAAGTAGAGATCCGATGAAATGATAACGTATGTCGATGTGTTTGGTTCTGGAGTGAAATGCTGAATTTTTTGCCGGATGTATTGCACTCGACTATCACCGTGCAAAACACTCCTTTCTTGAATGAATCTCAACTCTGCCAACAATCCTTGAAGCCATATCAATTCTTTGCTGGCTTCATCACTGTCTACATACTCAGCCTCCGTAGTGGATAAAGCAACAATCTTCCGTATCCGCGACATCCAACTAACAGTTGTAGTTCCAACAGTGAACACATATCCGGTGGTACTTCTTCGGTGATCAACTTCACCTCCAAAGTCTGCATCTACGTAGCCCTACAATTTTAGATCTCCTTTTCTAAATACAGACATTTTTCTGTTGTGCCTCGTAGATACCTTAGAATCCATTTGACTGCTTCCCAATGAGCTTTTCCTGGATTTGACATGAATCTGCTTACAACTCCCACTGCATGGCCAATGTCCGGTCTCGTACGGACCATCGCGTACATCAAACTTCCAATGGCTGAAGCATATGGAATCTTAGCCATTAACTCTTCTTCTTCCTTCGTTTGAGGAGACTGATCCTTGGATAGACGAAAATGGCAAGCCAAAGGTGTATTGACTGGTTTGGCATTGTCCATGTTGAATCTCTCGCAAAACACGGTTGATGTACTCCGCTTGAGATAAGCTGCAAAACTCCTTTTTGCTTATCTCTTGTGATTTGCATTCCAAGAATCTTCTTTGTTGGGCCTAAGTCCTTCATGTCAAATTCTTTTGACAACTGCTTCTTTAAGTTTATGATCTCATTCATATCTCGAACCTCGCTACTAGCATATCATCAACATAAAGTAGCAAAATGATATAACTGGACTTATACCTCTTGAAGAAACAACGGTGATCGGCGTTGCACTTCGGAAACTCTCCTTGTGCATGAAGCTTTCGAACTTCTTATACCACTGTCTTGGAGCTTGTTTCGGGCCATACAGGCTCTTATTCAATCTGCACACCAAGTTCTTCTTTCCTTCGAAAAACCTTCAGCTTGGTGCATGTAGATCTCCTCATCTAAATCTCCATGAAGAAATGCGGTCTTCACATCTAATTGCTCTAGATAGAGCTCCTCACTAGCCATAATACTTAACACAGATCCCGATAGTATTGAGCTTTACAAGCTGGAGCAAAGATTTCGGTGTAGTCGACTCCTTCTTTCTGCTGAAATCCTTTGACGACCAGTCGAGCTTTGTATCTCTTAGAACCATCATGGTCTTCCTTCACTCGATACACCCATTTGTTGTGAAGTGTTTTCTTTCCCATAGGTAACTTGACTAGTTCCCATGTCCGATTTGAGATCAAAGACTTCATCTCGTCTTTCATGGCAAGCTCCCACTTGCTAGCATCCGTGGCTTGACAAGCTTCAGTATAATCTTCGGGCTCCCTCCATCGGTCAACAACATGTAGTCCATGTATCTCCTGTTAGGCACATGAGGCCGAGAAGACCTTCTCAATACAGGAGTTGGAGTAGGAGGTTCCGCTTGCACATCGAGTTCTTCAACTGATTCCTCCGGTTGAGGACTCCTCATTATAGGACTTTCTAGGATATCTTCCACTTCTGCATAAACTGGTCCACTCGCTTCTGAGTTGCTGGCACCTGTATTATGCCCGTCCTTGTACATCACTCTTTCATTGAAGATTACGTCTCGTTGCGGATCATATTTTTGTTTTCATCGTCCCATATGCGGTATCCAAACTCATCTTCACCATAACCAAGGAAAGTACATTTCTTTGATTTTGGATCAAGTTTATTTCGCCTTGATCAGCGATATGCGCATATGCTACACAACCAAAAACTCTAAGATGTGAGAGTTTTACCTCTTTTCCGCTCCATACCTCTTCCGGTATCTTGTGCTCCAATGGTACTCGATGGACTTCGGTTGATCAAGTAAGCTGCTGTGTTGATCGCTACGCCCAAAACTGCTTTGGTAAGCCTGATCGCACACGCATGCTTCGGACCTTTTAGTCAACGTTCGATTCATACGCTCAGCTACACCATTGTGTTGAGGCGTACCCGGCACGGTTCTCTCCATTCTGATTCCGTGCTCATAGCAAAACTTCTTGAATCTGGTGTTTACATATTCACCACCATTGTCGGATCTGAGCTTCTTAATCTTCAATCCTGTCTCATTTTCTACCATAGCTTTCCAAATCTTGAAAGCTTCAAATACTTTTGACTTATATTTCAGAAAGTAAACCCATACCTTTCTGGAATGATCATCAATGAAAGTCATGAAGTAATGCTTCCCACCAATGGATGGGACAGTCGTTGGACCCCAAACATCAGAGTGGATGAGCTCAAGCTTCTCTTTCTTTGGGGTTCTTTTACTTGTCTGAAAGCTGACTCTCTTCTACTTTCTAAGTATGCAGTCTTCACACATGTCAATATCTACTGACTGAAGACCTGGTAATTTTCCTCTCGAGTGCATGACCTTCATTCCTTTCTCACTCATATGTCCAAGTCTTTGGTGCCATATGTTGGAATTTTCATTTGCTGCAACTGCAATCAAATGACATGCTCCTGCAGTCTTGTAGAGAGTTCCACTCTTTTTGCCTCGAGCAATCGTCATCGCACCTTTTGAGATCTTCCATTCATCACCGTGGAAGATTGTCGTATAGCCTTCACTAGCTAACTGACCTACTGAGATTAAGCTCTTTGTCAGGTCAGGAATATGTTTGACATTTTTCAATTCCCATACAGACCCATTTAGCTTAATCCTTACTGCACCTTTGCCTATAATCTCACATGACTGTTCATTACCAAGGTAAACCTCACCAAGGTTTCCGGGAACATAATTCTCCAACAGTTCCTTCTGTGAGGTAGCATGAAAAGATGCTCCAGAGTCTAACACCCAAGACTCCTCCCTGCCTTCAAGAGAGCATATCAACGCCTCATCTTTTCCTGAGGTGGAGGCAACGTTTGCTTCGTCCTTTGCTCCTTGATTCTTCCGTGCACTCTTGCACTGGTTTCTGAAGTGTCCGGTCTTCCCACAATTCCAACATTCGATCGACTTTGAGTTGTGGGAACTACGATGATTTCTGGACTTGGACCGCCTGTCCTTTGATTTTCCATGTCTAATTTCTTTGGTTGAACTTCTTCCTCTTGACTCTGTATGCAATAATGAAGAGGTTGATGCTTCACCCGACTCTCTCCGCTGGATCTCTTCGCTGAGAACCAAATTTTGAACATCATTAAATCTTAACTTATTGTTTCCCGATGAGCTACTCACAGCTGTGACCGTAGCATTCCAACTCTCTGGTAGGGAAGACAAAAGTATTAAAGCTTGTACTTCATCATCGAATTTTAAGTCAATAGAACTCAACTGGGTTGTTACAGTGTTGAGTTCATTGAGATGATTTGCCATCGAAGCACCTTCGGACATCCGCAGGTTGAACAATCGCCTCATCAAGTGAACTTTGTTTGAGGCTGATGGTTTCTCGTACATGTTGGAAAGAGCCTTCATGAGATCTGAGGTCGTCTTTTCTTTCGCAATGTTAAAAGCAACATTACGGGATAATGTTAGACGAATAACTCCAAGAGTCTGTCTATCAAGAAGACTCCATTCTTCCTCTTTCATGGTTTCTAGCTTTTCCCCTGTGAGTGGTTGATGCATCTTCTTTTGATACAGATAATCCTCTATCTGCATCTTCCAGAAGCCAAAGTCTGTACCGTCGAACCTTTCAATTTTTATTTTTCCTCCGTCTGCAGCCATCACTCCAACTCTGATCTGACTTATCTGCTGGATCGTTTCTGACAATTCCTGTGAGCTACCGTGTTTCAGAACACGACTGCGGGCAAATTTGTAGCGCCGACAAAATTTGCCCTATTCACGTTTTCACTATTCACGGAATAGTAACTTACTATTCATATGAATAGTAATACCACAAAATTTTCAGAATTAACAACCAGCTCTGATACCAGTTGTTGGGAAAATATGCTGAATCTTCCCATATGGCCAGATCTGTGAAAGTGAAATAAAAGCGGAATAATTGCACACACCAATTGATAACGGAGTTCGGCCAATAATGCCTACGTCTCCGGACTACTGCAGATCTCTTAGTAGGAGAAAAGAAAAATACACAAGTGTTTACAAAACACTCTCAAAAAACACTCACAACTCACAACCCAATTACACCCAGAAGCTAAACTAAAACTCTCTAGTTTTTTTGCCTCTCGCTGGTGCCACTCTTTCTTCTCTAAGAGAAGTAATATTTTTGTGTGGGATGGAATGCTTATGCTTGCAGGAAGAAGACCAATTTATAGCAAAAATTGGTACTGTGCATTATCATAAAATATGTCTCGTGAGTAGCTCATGCTTGAATAAAAAATTGGCAGCCACCATTTTCTTCCGTGCTTTCGGTGCAAATGAGAAAGTTGGTTGCACACTTTCTTTGACCAACATTGTTTATTATGATTGAAGCTGTCTAAACCTTTGCTTAATGGTTTTTCATCTTCCATTTTAAAGAACGCAACCGAGTTTATTTAGCTTTTGGGCAGGATATAATAATCACTCATATTCTGGATGGAATGATATATATATAATTAATTAAAAAATTTACATCAATTATTTGAACAAATTATAATATATAAAAGTGGGATGTAAATTTTATATTATAGACCATTTTTTTTTTGTTATTATTAGAGTTTATCGAAGAAAATTATGAAGATAAGTGAGTTTGGACATGTTGATCTAATGAGTGGTATATACTAAATTAGATCCTATTGAATATGAATACGAGAAATAAAAAGAGATCTATCTACAAAAATATTCTAAAGCTGAAATCATTTTAAAAAGAGAGAAATAATAAAGTAAAAGGTATTATAAGACGTTTTATTGGGAATTTTTTTTTTAAATATATGACATGTTAAAGTTAAGATTGTATTGAATATCCTTTTACAAACTATACCCTTCTCTTAGAGAGAAGATAATAAATAATTAAAAGTGATTTTGGATGGTGAGAATATTAAGATGATAAGGGTATTAATCAAGAAAAATACTAATAAATTTATTAAAAATAATGAAAAGTAATCCTTATTTTAATTTGTGTAATTCAAAACTTAAACATCATATATTTTAAAATAAATAAAATATATGTATGAATATAAAATAAAATAAAATTTACATTATTCTTACCTTAATATTTGAGTAATAATTCGTTTTATTTATTTTCATGATAACATAATTAAGAATAATTGTAACTAGATATATTTAAGCTTTATGGAAAATAATGTAATTCCATGAAAGAGTACACAATTCTTGACTTTAGTATTATATATAATCCTTAATTAGTAGTTTAATTAAGATAGTGATCTTTTTAAGTGTACTTTCTTCAGATAATCTTATTGACCGTACTTTACTTATGCATGCGTATACATGAGAATATACCATCCTCATGTTAATTAGCATTAATTTGTTGGGACCAGTTCATTGGACAGCACTGCCACTGTACGAAGATGCTTAATATCACCAACCACGTCTTCAGCATATGCCACCAGTGCCCAATATCTGGGTCGCTGCACTCTCTTAATTTAATTCTTTCAATGCTCTTTGGGACAAAGATTTAGTTTACTTCTAACGCTTTCTTAATTCAGGAGAAAAAAGTAGTTACAAAAATTGAATTGGTTATGCTTTTTATTATTAATTTTACGCGTATTTTCCAATTATAACTTTGTTCTTCGATCTTTTCAGCAAAGAATTCATGGTGGTTTTTTTGTATGTATTAAGAAAGTTGGCAAACACGTTTAAAGATATATAAAAAATATATAATTGCAGCAGAAAACTGGGATGATTAGGTTAATTACTCTAACGTCCATTCGTTAGTGTTTTCTTTAGAGTTCGGTTTTATAATTACAAGTTATTTGAATTAAATATAAAATTTAAATATGATTGGGTTTAGGTTTTTATTTTTAAAATAATCTAAACCAAATTAAATTAATATTTTTATCATTTCATTTAGGTAATTTTTGTAGTTTTTTTATTATAAAATTATTAAATATATCATAATAAAATAATTATTTAATAAATAAATATATTATAAAAATATCATGTATAATTAGTTATGGTATTTATAATTTTAATTTATTTTTATATTTAGTTTAAAAATAATAATACATATTTTAAATTTTATAAAAAATAATTAACTTATTTAAAAATATTAATTTTAAGAGTATATATATTATAATTTTAATTTAATTTGAGTTAATTTTTTTATTATGAGATTGAAATCAAACTAATCGATTTAAAAAATTTTCGATCTAAAAATATATATATATAAAAAATCGATTTAAATTTTTTTGATAGATTTTCATATTTATTTTTGGATTACTTCACTCTTTATCGGTCTAATCTCCTTCAAAAATTAGGAAGAGAAGGATATGCTCTAATAATGGCATTATAATACTTTATATATATATATATATATATATATATATATATATATATATATATATATATATATATATTATCCCTTAGAGAACTCAAACCTTATTAATTTAAAACTTAGCCCGACAACTAATTTTCTATCTCAAAATCCCTTTCCTCATGTTACATGAATGATAACAAGATTAGGTTTGTTGAAATTATCGAGATTTTGAAATTTCTTTATTCATTTAAAAATTGTTTCATCTTGTGCAACCCCTCTTACATTTTAAACCACCATTTGTCTTTCTTTGTCGTCCTCTTGCTATTTCTTTAATGAATCATAACATGTTCCTTTAACAATTTAACATTTTCTTTCCTAAGATATATATTTAGCCGAGGTTTAAAAATAAAAAGAACATTCAAGGTATTTTGTGTTCTCTATATATTCGATATTTTTGATATAATATGTATTATATTTTTCTAAATATTTACGAATTTTAAACGTTAAATAGGTAATTTAGTCCCTTTATTTATTAAAATGTTTCAATGTGGTCCCAAAATTTTTAAAATTTTCAATTTAAATATGAATATTGAAATTTATGTCAATTTTGGACTACCATTATATATGTTTTGACTATGTTATATTAGATGTTTAGTTGGTGTATTAGTTCTGATTTGGTTAGGTGATTAGTTATAGTTACGTGACAGATTTGTAACGTCACATTAAAATTGCAGGAAGAAAGGAATAAGGTCACATATGTGTTTAGGGTTTGAACAATTGAGAGTTTGTACAAATGTGTGAGGGAAAGTGAGAGGATCTGCAACGACAGGAGAGATGAGAGTTCCATTTATGACGACAGTGGGGGTTTAGGGTTTCAATCGCCGTCGTGTGTGATTGATTGTGACGAAGGAGGAGGAGGTTGGTTCCATTTAGGGTTTGCAAAGACGACATCAAGGGAGCGAATTGTTTCCAATGATGAGGGAAGGGGGACCTGTGACGACAACGAAGTCGAGCACGCGATAGGGAATACCTACTACCCATTGCGACGACGAAGGAACGATGATGACGAGAGATGAGCGATGATAAGCGACCATTGTCGACGAGAACATTGTAGATCCTCATGCTTTCCTTAACCCATTTGCACAAACTCTCAATTGTTCATACCCTAAATACATCTGTCATCCCTATTCCTTTCTTCCTGCAATTTTAATGTGACATGACAAATCTGTCACATAACTATAATCAATCACTTAACCACATCAGAACTGATACTCCAATTAGGCATATAATATAACGGAGTCAAAACATAAATAACGGTAATACAAAATTGACATCAATTTTAATATTCATATCTAAATTGAAAATTTAAAAAATTTTGGGATAAATAAAGGGGTTAAATTACTTATTTAACCCAATTTTAAATGGTACATACTTAGAAATAGATGGAGTAGTAAGTGGATTTGTGAGTAACATGATTTGGAATTATTCACATTACACACACATCAATTCTCATGAAATTAGGTTTGATTTGTCTAGTACCATTTCATCTATATTCATTTATTGTCACGATACCTAACAAAGGATTAATTGAAGTCTCAACTATTATCTGCCTTACTTTTGGGCAAAAACCCTAAATCACTATAATAAAACTCAGCATTAAGAAGTAATAATCATAATGGGTCCAATAATAGTGTCTACATATACTATATAAAATGATACTTCCATCTGAAACAACCGTTTTGGTCATTTCGTTTGTACTATGAATCGTGATGGGGGACCAACAAGGCTTATTATTATTTATATTAATTTGGAACTTAATTATAATTAAATGTTAGTTCGATGATCACTAGTGCGAATCAACGAAGAGAAAAAGAAAGATTCATTCCAATATTTTATCTTGAGAGCGTCACAGTTATGGAGATATTGGTGGGAAATGTTAGGGCTCAAGCTGTCCAAAGATCACACGGCACAATACCTTAATTCCATATGTCCATGTCATCAAATTTTGGATACCAAATGTCAATTTTGATTTCATTTTAAAACAAAAGTTACAATTTATGATGAATAAACATCATTTGGCATTTTAGAATCCACATCCATGCATCATGGAAATAAATATGTATCATCTTTTGACCTAATATTTTATTTTCAACATGCAACTTACATCTTCTATTACTTTAGCACAACTAAAAAGTAATGGGTCAAAGACACTATGTAACTTCAGTATGCTTCAATGAAATTTTTCTTGAAATTTTCTTGGAGAGAAAAATATAAAGAAATAAATGAAATCAAATCTTTTATAAATTAAAATTAGTTAATGTATAAGTTAATTATATAAAAAATCGTTCATATAACTTTTTACAATTTTTTTTATAAATATATAATATCAATAAAAGGAAAATGGTGCAACCAAATAATTAACATGGTTTTCAAAGAGTTGCCTTGTTGTATGAAGTGTGGAGAATCTTGATTGTTTCTAAGTTTTGTCTTTAGATTGGTGATAAGGTTGATTTTGTATCATGAGAGGCATCTTGACTCAATACATTCATTCAACATCCACTAAAATTAAATAGTTGCATACTTTTTACTTTTTCCTTGTCCTAAATGGTGCATTTATGGTTTATATTACACTATTATGTTTTTTCAATACAATGAGATACAATTGACTTTTAATCTAAAATTATTTTTGTGATAAGTATTTTTATTGGTTGAACCAAATTTTGGACTCATTAAATATCTTTGTATTTTATTTATAGAGTCTTCCTAAGTTTATTTTCCATTTTGAGAAGTAATGTATTTCACCTCTTGTGGAATGATGTATAATACTTTTATTTTTGGAAAGAAATGACTATAAAATAGTACTTATTAAGTTTGTGAATTAGTTTATATTTTTAAATTTTTAAGAATTTTATATAATTTTGGTAGTTTAAAAAATTTAATATAAAATATGTTTCTCTTTCTTATTTCTTAACGAGATTGTTTTAATCCCATATTTGCTAAGCAACGTAGATTTATGAGTATATCCCGAGCATAATCCCATAATTAAGGAGTAAGACATATGTAGAAATAGAATGATACTCTTTATTTTTGTAGGTAATAAATTAGGAGAATTTTCACCTACTCTAAACTTCCGAGGACATGCGAAAAATAATAATAGATCTCGTCGTTAACGTGCATTTTAACATCAATTTTTAAATAGTAATGCATAAATAAATATTACAAAATTGAATTATTAGTAAAATTAACTTCAAATCATTTCTTTTAGAATTCATTAAATAATTCATAATAATAATTTAATTATTTTTTAATTAATAATTAAATAAATGAAATATTTTCTTTCATTTATTTGACTCTTATGATAAAGAAGAACCTCTATAGAGAAGAATCTCTATACAAAAAAAAGCATTGTCTTTTGGTCAAATAAAAAAAAGGTTCATGTCTATTTACAACACAAAGTACAAATAGTAATTGATGTGATTTGTACATAAAGAAAACAATATGATACTAGAATTTATTATTTATTTAATTTATACTTTATTTAGTTGAATATCTTATTTTATTCGATTTTTTGAATTGTTTATCAATGTTCAATTTAGAAATGAGAGTATCCTATAACATAACATGATTAGGATCCAACCCTCTAATTTAATTTTTATCAATAACTCGTCAAGCTCATCTTATAAACAATTTCACTTTAAAATTTTGATTAATGAGTAGAGTATGAAAGTGAAACGCTTTATTTATAAAGTCATGATAACAAGAAGAATAAGAATGAATTAAAATGTACTAACATAGAGGTTTTTATATTATCATCTAATATTGGATTGTCAAATACAATATTATTTATGCTTAAATTAAAAATTTATGACTGGTGAGTTCTTTAATCTGAAAAAAAGAAGATTTGGAGAGTTTTGACAGTATATAACTTGGATAATACCTCACATGTTTAGAGTTTAGCCCAAGAAACTTCTGCTGGTTTTCTTTTCGGCCCAAACACTGTGAAAAAGTATTTTTTCAAGGTTAATTACTCTCTCGGTCAGCCCATTAAGATTTTGATCACGTTCCAACAAGTAATCGGTGGGGAATGTAAGATATATATATATATATATATATATATATATATATATATATATATATATATATATATATATATATATTTTTTTTTTTTTTTTAATATTCCACAATCAAACTGATGTTATAAGCATGAATATTATCTAAATTTCAGAGTCTGAACTCAGTGATTAACAGGTTTAAAAATTGAATAATCCAAAAAAATCAAAATCAATTTGTTTTTAAATTTTTTATATTGAATATTTTTAAAATGCATCAGTTTGACACTAAAAACAAATAAACCAAAATAAAATTGAATTAAAATTATAATATATATTGCTAAAATTAAAATATAAGATTAGTTTTTTATAATTTAGAATATATATTTTTTATTTAAAATTAAGAATATCATAATAAATAATATTTTTATAATATATGTTTTATTAAATAATTATTTTATTATAATATAATTAATAAATTTATAATAAAAAATCACAAAAATTGTCTAAACCAAATAATAAAATATTAATTTGATTTTTTTTGGATTTAAAAAAAAAACTAAGTTGCATTTAATTTATTTTTTTTTTGACAATTTTTTAGTGCAAAACCAAATCAAACCACACCGGGAATATCCCAAATAACTAACGGTGAAAGTAAGTTAAAATAATATAATTGTATTTTTTTATATAAGTTATTGTTAAATAAAATTCGTAGCATTTATTAAATCAGCACTACAAAAGTATGTTGTAAAAGTACGTTGTGATGGTTAAAGTTTTATATTTTAGAATTAAAAACTGCAATTTGTACCAATTAAAATAATTATTATATATGTATATGTCAAAAAGATATGTGACATAAATTTTTTAAATGATGGTATTTATATAAAAAAATTCAAAAAGTTAGAAACTATCACAAAATATATTATTATTTTTATTTTAATTAAAATTGTTACAAAATATATTATTATTATTATTTAATATTTTTTTTTCAGTTTAAAATTGTTATAAATTTTCTTTTTATTTTTTGATTATTTTTATATTTTAATAATTAAAAATCGTTATAAAATATATGATATTTATAATTATTTAAAATTTATTGGAAATTTAAAAATTTTTCAAAAATAATTTAATTATTATTATTTTAATTATTTTATTAATCAATCCAAATTTTAATTATTATTTACAAATTAATTTTTTAATAATTTTATAATTAATAATTAAAATACTTATTTTATTTAAAATTATTTTAAAATATCATAAGTATAATAATAATTTTATCATTATAATAAAATTGATAATCAAAATATATAATATATCAATGAGTTAAATTATTTAAATTAAAAAAACATAATGATTCCTATAATATATTGTTCATTTGTTTTAATAACATATAAAATATTAATTTGATTTTCACTAAAAAAATATTAAATATATAGTTTCTAGGTATAATTTACTTAGACAACATGCTTAATTAAATATAATTTAATATCAATTAAGATAGAATAAAATTTTATTTTAAAAATATGATAAAATTAATCACATTATTCATTAATAAAGTATATCAAATAAAGGAGATATCTAAAACTTAATATATTATATCTAACAAAATATAATATCAAATTTTATGAAAATTATTATCTAATGAATATCCTCTTGTGATGTTAGCATATTTTATTCACTCTTTTCATTGTGTGAAATAAAAATCCTATCATCTTAGTATAATTAAAAAAATATATACAAGATATTAAACTTCATACAAGTAATTAATAATATAATTCCATTAACACAAAATATGAAATACTTACATATAATGTCAAACTCGATAAAAATTACTATCTAATGAAGATATTTCATGTGGTGTTAACATATCTTGTCTACTCTCATCATCGTACAAAATAAGTATCATATCATGTAAGCATAATTAAAAATTATATACAAGATATTGAACTTCATACAAGTATTAAATAATATAATTTTATTTAAAACAAAATATGAAGTACTTACAACTATATTACTTGTACTACAAAAAATGACACCTAATTCAGGAGGAATATGTCTTCCTTCATTTGGATGTATGCGAGCATGTCACTTTAAAATGTTTTAACATTTTTTTCAAAAGTTGCCAAATTTTCTCTTAAATGAATAACTTCCTCTTTCAACTGAGAGTTTCCACTCGAATCGAATTTGAGAAATTACACCGTACACTACTAAATCTTATGCTAGACTGAAATGTAATACTTTGAAGGTCTCCTAGTCCTAGGCAACATACATGTTTAGGATGCTCTTTTCTCAATATTTTATTAACACAATCATTAGTTGAAATTTATGTAATATTGACACTTTGACTCATTTCATCTGTTATTTTTCCTGTAAATAAAATAAATGATAATATTTATATCATTCATTAGTTTTAATAAACTCATAAGAGAATTTAAAAATATGATTAAATCAAAATAAAAGAAAAAAGTAATCAACGATAAGGCTTGTATGCATTACTAAATAAAGACCACATTCTAAGAACATTCCCTTTTTTAACAAACAATATAAAGCCTACTATCTATCATCATTCTTACCTTTAAATCAAATTCAAATGACAAGTTAAAAGTCATCAAGACATTAATGCATCTTTCCTCTTATAAAAGTTGTTTTCTTTCATTTTATTGCACCAGTTTTGAAAACAATGAGGGGGAGATTGATGGTAATGTGAAATATGTCCCTACATTCCCAAGAGATGATTTTGATGACGATTCAACTCAACAACATTCAAGACTCAAGCAAGCCCAAGATATGATTTGATAAAGATTTTATTCAAGATTCAAGCAAGTCTAAGATGATTCCTGAAGACTAGATAGAGTCTTAGAATATTGGATATGGAGGTACAAGTTGATGAAGTAATATTATGCATAAGCCTCCAAAGCACAAGTGTGATAAAATTTCATAACATGACATTTTCACTGTCATAATCAATTATGATGCATTAGAAATGGAAAAACGATTTTCTCTATGTCATAATTGATTATATTGGTAACATAATCGATTATGATAGTTCAAATTCAAAAATATATCTGTTTTGAATAATAAATGTTTTTGAATATATTCTGATTTTTATCCACAAAAATATTAATATCCAACGACCATTTTTTGATGCTATTTTTCTATTTAATTAGGTTTTTATGGAAAATAAAAAACACAATTACAGAATTCGAAAATACAATTTGTTAGACAATTGGCATCTAGAGGGGGGTGAATAGATGCACAAATTAAAATAGATGCCAAATTAAAAATTTATTTTAAGATGTCCAATATTTATTAATTCAATTTTAATTATCAAATTGAACAAAGATAAAGCGGAAGCGATATAATCAGAGAGATAAAATATCAACAAGATAGAGATAAAAAAAAGGGGTGTAAGGAGAGTAATGCAGTGAAAAAGAGATAAGGGAAAGAGAAGAACACATAGTGATTTATACTGGTTCGGGTATAGTCAACCCTACATCTAGTTCCCAGTCAACTCTTAACACAAGAGTGACCCCAATTCAGTATCTTTTAAATTTAGTTCACAAATTACAATCAACTCAGAAAAAAAGCAAACTAATTCAAAAGACAATCACCTCCTTAGAAACCCACTAAGGATGAATACCTCCCTATAATCCCACTAGGGATGAACACCTCCTCTGAATAAATTAAAGGATGCACACACCTCCTTAGAATCCCACTAAGGATGAACACCTCCCTAGAATCTCACTAGGGATAAAAAGAACCTCTTTTGCCACCAATACACAAAGGATGAACACCTCTCTAGAATCACACTAGGGATGAACACCTCCTTTGAATAAATCAAAGGATGAATAACACAATTAATTAACTTAAACCTCTTAAACCCACAAAGGATGAAAGAGTAAGATAAGAACAATCATCCACAAATGATGAAGGTAATACAAATAAGAACAGTCACACCTGGGAAATGTTGAACATACAAGGACTTGATGTTGAACTTACATGGACATGAAGCTTGTTGATTTTGATGATGATTAAAGAACAAAGAACTTAGATTGTTAAAGACTTGTATTGTTGTGTAATAACTCTGTTTTGATGAGTTTGAGTCTGTAATATTAGAGTCTAAGATAGCCGGTACATAATCTACTCTTTAGAAGCTTCAAAAACTCATATTAGAGTTTGAGTCTGTTTTGATGAGTTTAGAGTCTGTAATATTAGAGTCTGTTTTCTTAGGTTATTCACTAACTAGCAAAGAATATAGAGTGTTCAATAAAAGAACTTTAAATGTTGAAGAATCTGTACATGTCACTTTTGATGAAATTGTAGACCTTGAGGGAAATCCTCCCGAGTCAAATAAAGAACTTGCAGGTGATGATGAGTACATAAGAGAGGCTCTAGAAGAAATGTACTTGAATGAGAATGACCCTTCTCAACCAATTGAATTAGCAAAAGAATGACAATCACCAAGAGGACTCTCAATGGACAATATAATTGGTGATATATCAAAAGGGGTAAGAACTATAAATATGACCAATTTCTGTATGTCTGTAGCTTTTGTGATGAGTCCCTAGTTGCCCCGGAGGCGGGAGAGGTCATTCCTAGGAGGATTACTAGAAGCATGACTAGAAGGGAGGCCTCCTCTTTACCTTCCACTTTGAATTTACTTAGTATCTT
Organism: Sphenostylis stenocarpa; assembly: GCA_963425845.1. NCBI lineage: Eukaryota > Viridiplantae > Streptophyta > Magnoliopsida > Fabales > Fabaceae > Sphenostylis > Sphenostylis stenocarpa. The sequence goes on from OY731401.1 coordinate 39,308,005, forward strand.
TACTTAGTATTTTCTTTTTCTAAGTTTTTCACTTATTTTCGCTTTCTTTTTGTAGGCTCACTTTTTGCACCTCCTTTTTGAAGAATACCACCTTTTTTTTGGTGGAAAAGAAGCCTTGGATCCATAGGATACATGCATGGGCAGCCCAAAGGTGTAGGACACTCCTTTTTCATGTCCTACACCCCTTTTTGGAGAGGAAGAAGCTTAGGATGCGGGATTGGTTGGCTTGGGACAACCCAAGAGGAAACACACCTCTTTTTTCATGTTCTCCACACCCTTAGAGGTATTTTTGGTGGGCTAGAACGAATTTAACATATTTGGACCATGGGGACTCTAGCCTTTAGGTTTAGGTTAAGTTTATGTCTCCTTTTATAATTCCATCTAGGTCCCTCCCCTAAAAGCCTATAAATAGAGGCTTCCCCTCATGTAATTAGGTTGAACATTTATGAAAAGTTTGTGAGGTTTCTTAGAGTGTTCCATCTCTTTGAGTGTCTTATCTTGAACCTTGGTTCAAGTGGCGGCAACCACCACTTATCTAGGGTGGCTCATCCCCCTAGTGGCGTGCCAACACTCCACCACCACCATAATTCTTTTCTCTTCCTCTTTCTTCTTTATTTCTTCCCTTCATTTATTTATGCAAGGGGCTGGTCCAATTTTCCAGCCCTTGTCTTTATTTGTTTCTAGTTTCATTCCATCTCTTTCTCCCTCCATAATCCTTGGAAATGAACCTTCACATCTAGATAGGCAACTATCTTAATGTCCAGTGGGAATTTTCCTTGGGTTTGCTTACTTTATTGCTTAAAATTTTGCACCTTATCTTCTTACAATTCTGCACCTTACTTTATTTTTACATCATTTGGTATCAGAGCTTAGGTTGTTTCTAGTAAGGTATTCTTATTGTTGCTTTGACATTATTTCTTGTGTAGTTTGTGTTTTGTGCTCTAAATTGTGGTTTTTTTTATGGTCATTTGGTTTACGGTGCTGCACTCAAAAGTTTGGGCGTGAGGTTAGTCCAATACTACACTCACCTAAGTTTCTTTTTATGGCATGTATGATGTTTGATAAAATGCCTAGCAAAAAAAAAAAAAAATTTCTGCACTTGATTAAATTACATATTCTTCTAAGTTTAGTGTCTTTCTAAATGTGCCTAGCCTTTGCTTGAGTTATATGTCTAGTATCTCTTGTTGAAGTTTTCTTTTATTGGCTTCCAACACTTGAAATTGCATGATGAATTAATTAGTTGAGTCCATGCATGATGAATTGATCTAGGATCCTAAACATAGGAACTAAGTGATCAAATTTTTGCTAGCAACTTTAAACAACTTTTGGCAAGTCTAGAATCAAGTTAGAACAAAAATATTTTTACAAAAAAAGTATCTTGATCAAAACCTTATTGCTTCAAACAAACAAAAAAAGGAAAAGAAAAAAAAATTCTGCACTTATAGGATTTGATTCTAGAAATTGTCATAATACTTAGTTGCATGATTAAAATTTGGCAAATTAGTTCTAACATTGTAGGAACCTTAATCTTCTTTATGTGTGTGCTTGGTTGAAAATTTTGATTGCATGTTTTAAGTGCTTCTCAAATTTCTTTCTAGCTTTTCTTGTTTTAGTCTTGTTCAAAGTTTTGTCTAAATTTCCCTCTTAGTAAACCTTCCTTGATTTTGTGCTTTTATTGCTTGTCTTAGGTTTCTTTAAGTTTTGTCTTTGAAGTTTTCTATTTTTTGGAACTCTTAAGTGTTTTGGTTGTCGTACATCTTTCCATTTGATTGCCATTTTTCAAGAGAAATTTTTAAGACTTTAAAGAGAATTTTGGAACATTTAGAAATTTTTCTACTTGAAGAGTGGAGTGATCTTACCAATAAATCTTGTGTGAGGAGCCAAACACTTGAGTGACTTGATTTACATTTTAACCTTTCATCTTTCGTGTTTTGTATTAGTTTAACTTGTTTTGCGGACATGTCAAATTCCTCATCGAGAAGGCAAGCAATGTGGGGGCATCTAATGAAGGACAAATACAAGGTCTAGCGGAACAAACTCTGGTGGAATTAATTAAAGAAATGGAATTGTCCCGGAAGGAAAGTGAAAGACATTTGAGGGAGACAATCCAAAGACTAGAAGCTGAGAAGTCCCAAAGAGAGAGAAGACGTTCATATTCACTAAGTTCCCAAGAGGAAGAAGATAGGAGATACCATGGAAGGAGGCAATCTAGGCGCACCAACACTCCAAGAAGGAACAACATTAAGATACCCAAGTTCTACGGAGATAATGATCCAGAAGTCTACCTAGACTGGGAGGCTAAAGTGGACCAAATCTTTAATGTAAACCCAGTAGGGGACCAAGAACAAGTAGATTTAGTTGTAGTAGAATTTGAGGGATATGCCATGACTTGGTGGCATAAGGTTTGTAACGATAATTACCAAGGGCCACCCGCGGCTTCTTGGATGGACATTAAATATTTAATGCGCGCTAGATTCGTTCCTTCCTACTATAGGAGGGAGCTCTTGTTGAAGCTCCAACGGCTTCAACAGGGTAATATGTGTGTGAGTGATTACTTCAAGACGCTAGAATCTTTGCTACTTAGGGCCGGTATGCATGATGAAACTAATGAGACTAAGGTAGCTAGGTTTGTTAGTGGTCTTAGAAGAGATATCCAGGACTTAGTAGAATTATACGAATACTCCTCAATTGAAAATGTTTTACATCTTGCCCTTAAAATTGAAGCTCAATTGAAAAGAAAAGATGGGGCTAAAAGGAGTTATTCGCATAATGACTACTACAATTCAAATTGGAAGGACAAGGGCAAGGAAAAGGACAAACCAGAGAGAAACCCTTCCAAAGCTCTCCAAGAGGTGCCCCCTAAGGGAAACCCTTCAAGGAACACCACTCCTAACACTTCCGCGCCTCAAAGGACTAGTTCCATAAAATGTTTCAAATGTCTTGGGTATGGGCATATTGCTTCAAACTCGCCCTACCAAAAGGACTATGATTTTGAGCGCAAACGGAGATGTCGAGAGTGAACATTCCTCCTCATCTCGAAGAGAATTCCTCTAAACACTCTTCCTCAAGCGATGAAGAGATCACACCTTGTGAAGGCGATTTGTTAATAGTAAGGCGGATGTTGGGTCAAGTCCGTAAGGATCTTGACAATACTCAAAGAGAAAATATTTTTCACACCCGCTGTCTTATTAATGACAAATTGTGTTCACTAATCATCGATGGGGGAAGTTGTGTGAATGTTGCTAGCACAAGGGTAGTAGACAAGCTTGGTTTACCCACTACTCCTCATGCCAAGCCATACAAACTTTCTTGGCTTAGTGAGGAAGGCGAGATAAAGGTCAATAAACAAGTCCTCATTAGCTTTGTCATTGGGAACTATAAAGATGAGGTTCTTTGTGATGTTGTGCCAATGGAAGCATCCCATATGTTACTTGGTAGGCCGTGACAATTTGATAAACAAACATTTCATGACGGCTATACAAACAAGTTTTCTTTTAACTTCCAAGGGCGCAAGATCACTTTGAAACCCCTTTCCCTCAAGAAGTTAGTAAGGACCAAGAAAAAATGCAAAAAAAGAGAAAAGAAGAAAACGAAACAAAGAGAGAAAAAAAGAGAAGGGGTCAACCTCCAAGGCGAAGGGCATCATGATCTCCCACAAGGGGATTAAGAAGGTACTTTTAGCTCATAAACCCCTACTCTTAGCATATCCTCCTCTAGGTTCTTCCCCGCATTTCATGAACAATCTCCAAGTTTGTCCAAGAGTCTAGAGTTAGTATTGGATGAATTTCAGGATGTTTTTCAAGAACCTCCTAAGGGGCTTCCACCTCTAAGGGGGATCGAACATCAAATAGACTTCTTACCCGGTTCATCCATTCCTAACCTAGCCGCTTATAGGGCAAACCCGTAAGAGTCTAGAGAGATTGAAAGGCAAGTTGAGGAATTAAAAGTTAAGGGTTGGGTCCAAGATAGCATGAGTCCTTGTGCAATGCCGGTAATTCTCGTCCCCAAAAAGGATGGGAGTTGGCGGATGTGCACTGGACCGTAGGGCAATCAATAATATAACCGTTAAGTATAGGCACCCAATTCCAAGGCCGGATGACTTGCTAGATGAGTTACATGGAGCTTCCGTGTTTTCCAAAATTGATCTCGAAGAGCTGGATATAATCAAATTAGAATCAAAGAAGGAGATGAATGGAAAACCGCTTTCAAGACCAAATTTGGACTATACGAATGGTTGGTCATGCCCTTTGGCCTAACCAATGCTCCGAGTACATTCATGCGGCTAATGCATCACGTGCTCTGGTCTTTTATAGGCAAGTTTGTAGTGGTATACTTTGATGACATCTTAGTCTATAGCTTGTCCGAGGAAGAGCATGTGTATCATCTAAGAAGTGTACTTGAAACCCTTAGGAAAGAGACCTTGTATGCAAATAGGGAGAAATGCATTTTTGGCATGGATCATGTAGTCTTCCTAGGGTTTGTAGTGAGTTCAAAGGGAGTCCAAGTGGATGAAGAAAAAGTGGCAAGCAATTAGAGATTGGCCAACTCCCACAAATGTGAGTGAAGTGAGGAGTTTTCATGGGTTGGCTAGTTTCTATAGAAGATTTGTTAAAGATTTTAGTACAATTGCAGCCCCCTTGAATGAAATAGTGAAAAAGGTTGTGGGTTTTCAATGGGGCAAGGATCAAGAAAATGCTTTTCAAACACTTAAAGAAAAATTGATCAATGCACCACTCCTAGCCCTTCCAAACTTCACCAAGTCATTTGAGGTTGAGTGTGATGCTTCAAATATAGGCATTGGGGCAGTCTTGCTTCGTGAAGGCCACCCCATAGCTTACTTCAGTGAGAAGTCGAAAGGGAGTCATCTCAATTACTCCACCTATGACAAAGAGTTATATGCTCTTGTTAGGGCTTTACAAACTTGGCAACATTATCTTCTTCCAAAGGAGTTTGTGGTCCATAGTGATCATGAATCCCTTAAATTTCTGAAAGGTCAAAGTAAACTTAGCAAGAGACATGCTAGGTGGGTAGAGTTCATTGAGCAATTTCCTTATGTAATCAAACACAAGCAAGGGAGGAGTAACATAGTGGCCGATGCTCTATCAAGGAGACATACTTTGTTAAGCCTTTTAGAAACAAAATTTTTAAGCTTTGATCATATTCGGGAACTATATCCTAGAGATGATGACTTTTCCAAGATTTATAGTGAATGCCTAAAGGGGGGTCATAAGGATTTTTACATTCACAAAGACTATCTTTTCAAAGGAAAAAGGATTTGTGTACCCCGTGGGTCCTTAAGGGCTTCACTTGTCAAGGAGTCTCATGAGGGTGGTTTAATGGGACATTTTGGGGTGTCTAAGACTTTAGAAATCCTTAGTGAACACTTTTACTCGGCCACACATGAAGAGACATGTTGAAAAATTTTGTGAAAACTGCATTGCATGTAAGAAAGCCAAGTCTAGGGCCCAACCTCATGGACTTTACACCCCTTTGCCCATTCCTACTTCACCTTGGGTAGACATATCCATGGATTTTGTACTTGGGCTTCCAAGGACAAAGCGAGGAATGGATTCCATCTTCGTGGTAGTGGATCGATTTTCAAAAATGGCCCATTTTATCCCCGCCACAAGACGGACGATGCATGCCTAGTTGCAAATCTCTTCTTTAGAGAAGTTGTTAGATTGCATGGGATACCTAGGACAATTGTATCTGATAGAGATACTAAGTTCTTGAGTCACTTCCGGAGGACACTATGGGGAAAACTTGGAACTAAACTCCTTTTTTCAACCACTTGCCACCCACAAACAGATGGTCAAACGAAGTAGTGAATAGAACTTTGTCTCAACTATTAAGATGCATGATTTCTAGGAACCCCAAAGAGTGGGAGAACATAATTCCCCATGTAGAGTTTGCATATAACCGGGTGGTTCATTCCACTACCTCCCACTCTCCTTTTGAGGTCGTTTATGGATTTAATCCCTTAACACCTTTAGACCTCCTTCCTCTACCTACCCATGAAGCTTGGACTAGCCAAGATGGTCTAGAAAAATCTAAGATCATTAAGGACCTGCATGCCCGAGTTAAAGCCAACATCGAGAGGAAAGTAGGTCAGTATAGCAAGTATGCCAATAAGGGAAGAAAGGAAGTCATCTTCCAACCTGGAGATTGGGTATGGCTTCACTTGAGAAAGGAGTGGTTCCCGACTCAAAGGAAGTCCAAACTTAACCCCCGAGGTGACGGACCTTTCCAAATAGTTAGGAAAATAAACAATAATGCATATGAGTTAGATCTATCAGCCGAATATAACATTAGTAACTTTTTTAATGTTGGTGATCTTACTCCTTTTGATGCAGGTTTTGCAAATTCGTGGACGAATTCTCTCCAGGGAGGAGAGGATGATGAGTCCCTAGTTGCCCCGGAGGCGGGAGAGGTCATTCCTAGGAGGATTACTAGAAGCATGACTAGAAGGGAAGCCTCCTCTTTACCTTCCACTTTGAATTTACTTAGTATCTTTACTTAGTATTTTCTTTTTCTAAGTTTTTCACTTATTTTCGCTTTCTTTTTGTAGGCTCACTTTTTGCACCTCCTTTTTGAAGAATACCACCTTTTTTTTGGTGGAAAAGAAGCCTTGGATCCATAGGATACATGCATGGGCAGCCCAAAGGTGTAGGACACTCCTTTTTCATGTCCTACACCCCTTTTTGGAGAGGAAGAAGCTTAGGATGCGGGATTGGTTGGCTTGGGACAACCCAAAAGGAAACACACCTCTATTTTCATGTTCTCCACACCCTTAGAGGTATTTTTGGTGGGCTAGAACGAATTTAACATATTTTGACCATGGAGACTCTAGCCTTTAGGTTTAGGTTAAGTTTATGTCTCCTTTTATAATTCCATCTATGTCCCTCCCCTAAAAGCCTATAAATAGAGGCTCCCCTCATGTAATTAGGTTGAACATTTATAAAAAGTTTGTGAGGTTTCTTAGAGTGTTCCATCTCTTTGAGTGTCTTATCTTGAACCTTGGTTCAAGTGGCGGCAACCACCACTTATCTAGGGTGACTCATCCCCCTAGTGGCGTGCCAACACTCCACCACCACCATAATTCTTTTCTCTTCCTCTTTTCTTCTTTATTTCTTCCCTTCATTTATTTATGCAAGGGGCTGGTCCAATTTTCCAGCCCTTGTCTTTATTTGTTTCTAGTTTCATTCCATCTCTTTCTCCCTCCATAATCCTTGGAAATGAACCTTCACATCTAGATAGGCAACTATCTTAATGTCCAGTGGGAATTTTCCTTGGGTTTGCTTACTTTATTGCTTAAAATTCTGCACCTTATCTTCTTACAATTCTGCACCTTACTTTATTTTTACATCATTTTGTTTCACAGATAGAACCCAAAAGTGTTGAAGAAACGCTTAAAGATGACCAATGGTGCATAGCAATGCAAGAAGAACTTAATCAATTTGAAAGGAATCAAGTCTAGGAATTAATTCCAAGAGAAGAATCTCATCAAGTGATTGGAACAAAATGGATATTTAGAAACAAACTTGATGAAGATGGAAATATAACAAAGAATAAAGCCAGACTTGTTGCCAAAGGTTACTGTCAAGAGGAAGGTATTGATTATGATGAAACTTATGCTCCTGTTTCCAGGTTAGAGGCTATATGCCTACTTCTTGCTTATGCCTCATTGATGAAATTTAAATTATATCAAATGGATGTTAAAAGTGCATTCTTAAATGGGTTTATTAAAAAAGAAGTTTATGTGGAACAACCCCCTGGATTTGAAGATTTTAAATATCCCAACCATATTTTTAAATTGAAGAAAGCGTTATATGGTTTGAAACAAGCTCTTAGGTCTTGGTATGAAAGATTAAGTAGTTTTCTAACTTCAAATGATTTTTCTAGAGTAAAAATTGATTGCACTTTTTTTATTAAGAAAGTAAAAGAACATATCTTATTAGTTCAAGTATATGTTGATGATATCATTTTTGGATCAACTGATAATTCCTTGTGTGTAGAATTTGCTAAGATAATACAGGGAGAATTTGAAATGTCAATGATGGGAGAATTAACATTCTTCCTTGGACTTCAAATTAAACAACTTAAAGATGGCATTTTTGTATCTCAAACTAAATACTGCAAAGAGATTCTCAAGAAGTTTGGAATGGACACTTCAAAGGAAGCTAACACACCCATGGGAACTTCATGCTATTTAGACAAGGATGAATCAGGTTTGGAAATTAATCAATATATGTATAGAGGAATGATAGGTTCACTGTTATACTTAACTGCAAGTAGACCTGATATTATGCATTCTGTTTGTGTGTGTGCTAGATTTCAAGTATGTCCAAAAGAATCTCACTTAACTGCAGTAAAAAGAATTTTAAAATATTTAAAAGGAACTACAGGTTTTGGTTTATGGTATCCATCTGAAGCTTCTCCTAGTTTAATAGGTTATTCTAATGTTGATTATGTTGGATGTAAAATAGATAGAAAGAGTACTAGTGGAACATGTCATTTGTTAGGATCATCATTAGTGTCTTGCCATTCTAAGAAACAAGCATGTGTTGCTTTATCCACTACTGAAGCTGAATATATTGCAGCTAGTAATTGTTGTGCTCAAATTTTATGGATGAAACAACAATTAGAAGACTATAATATCTTTCTAAGTGATATTCCTTTGATGTGTGATAACACAAGTGCAATAAATCTTACTAAGAATCCAGTAATGCACTCTAGAACTAAGCATATAGAGATTAGACATCATTTCTTAAGAGATCATATTAGTAAAGGAAATTATAAAATTGAATATGTTGATACAAAGCATCAATTAGCAGATATTTTTACTAAACATCTTCCCAAGGATAGATTCTATGATCTTATAAGAGACTTAGGAATATTAGAAATAGCTTAAAATCTGCTTAACTAATCAATTTTTGCATGATTGTACTGTAATAATCGATTATGTAGGGTGTTAATCGATTATCATGTGTCTAAACCTTAAAAGTTTTATGATCTGTCTGGAATAATCGATTATTTGAAGCAATAATCGATTACCTGCACCTAAATGTTCAAAATCTGAAGTTTCTCTCTGGAATAATCGATTATTTCAAGCAATAATCGATTAACCACTCATTTAATCGATTAACAACATCAGTTAATCGATTATCTGGTTCTGTTGTTGGTTTAATCGATTAACTGAAGCTTTAATCGATTAAACTGGGACGTTTTCATGATCTAGCCATTTCAAACGGCTCTTTTGGCACTCCTCCACTCAAATATGACTGTTTTTATTGTTCCTTATATATAGGAAGCCTTCCTTTCACTTCTCACCTCAAACTCTTGAATCCAAGCATTCTTGCATCATTCAAGCTCTTTTGCCTTCTCCCAATCTCACTTGCCTTCAAAACTCTCTTGTTTTCTTTCCTTCTAATCATAATGGCTTCCTCATCTCGTGCTAAGATCCCCACAAGAAGAAGATCTGCCCCTGCCTCTCACCCCCGTCCAAATTCTGTTGAAGGATGGATCTCAGACGATGAGGGTAGACAAGAATTTCTCACCTTCTGGAAGGAAAGGGGGATCATCACTCCAAAATACATTATTGGTGATCAATTCATCAATAGGGGATTTAATCTTCCAAATCTTCTTGAAATTCAAGGTGTTCTCCCATTTATCCAAATGCAAGGTACTTACTACCTTGATCTTGTTAGGGTATTTTATTCTCGTTTTAAATTTAGAGATCATGTAGCTACTTCTCGTGTCAAGGGTGTGACTATCATTCTTGATGACGATATATGGGAAAATGTTGCCTATTTTAATGTAAGAGAAGATGTTATCAATATTTTTGCGGAGTTAGAAGACTTTGATAGGATTATGGCCTACCGATCTTTTCTCCGAAACCCCTCCATGGAAATTGGGCGTCTTCTTCTGGCTGACCCATTAAAGAAGGAGGAACGATTGCTACTGTATCTTATTGTCTGGATTCTATATCCCCGGGCAACCAACCATGTCCAATGCTCTTCCATTGATCTTTGCATTATTCATGTCATCATGAATAATGAGCCAATAGACTGGGGTAGTCTAGTCACCATGACAATGCTTAAAGCTAAGCGTCATCCTACTTTCAAAATTCCATATGCTCTTCTCATTTCTCGTATTTTAGAATACAAAGGAGTGAATGTTGAAGGGGAACAAAAGGTAAGGACGATAAATTCAAATAGAATGCTTGGCAGCACGCTAACGCAGTTACGAATGGTGCGTGTCAAATGGTGCAGCTGTTGAATTTCCTACTAAAAATATACATACTGCTAGGACATCATCTGCCCCTCCTACATCCCGTCAATCAATGGAAGATATGTTCTTTGATATGAATCAAATAATGCAAGAATTCTTCACTATTTCTCAAGAACGACATGAGGAAATCATTCGTCGTATCTTAGATGTAGATGATAGGGTTTGTAACCTAGATGATAGATTTGATACTCAATTCAATAGCGATAGTGAAGAGTTTTAATCTCTTCCTCATATATTCTTGTTTGTAATTACTTTAATTTATGGAATAAAATTGCTTTGTTTGAGGGGGAGCTATCTTATAAATTATGCACTTATTGAGGGGGAGCTTTAATTTTTTTTATCATAATCAAAATAGGGGGAGAAACTTATTTAAAGCCTCTTATGTTTATTAAATTTAAATATTATCTGGTATGTTTAATATTTTTGTTAGATGTGACATATAAAACAGGTTATTACAAAGGGCTTTAAAGGAAATTTTGATCATAATCAAAAAGGGGGAGATTGTTGAAACATACAAGGATATGAATGTTGAACATATATGAATATGAATCCTGTTGATTTTGATGATGATTCAAGAATAAAGGACTTAAAGATTTGAAGACTTGTAATATTATGTAATAACTCTATTTTGATGATTTTGAGTCTGTAATATTAGAGTTTAAGATATCCAGCACATAGTCCACTCTTTAAAGATTCTAAAAACTCATTTTTATCAAAAACATACTGGATTAATCGATTAAATGACAGGATAATCGATTATTACAGAGAGAAAACCATTTTCAGCATCTGCTCTCTAGAATAATCGATTAAACCATCTGTTAATCGATTAACTGGGCTGTTAATCAATTAAATGCCCAGTTACTCGATTAAACTGAGCTATTTTGGGTTCCCTGCAAATTTGGCTCTGGAATAATTGATTAACACTCAAGATAATCGATTATTTTAGTCAGATATGTGTTTTGAATTTCAAAATTGGACCAAGTTTCGAAAACCCTATTCCCAATTCATCTGATTTCGAAAATTCCCAATTCCCAAACCCTAATCTTTCTACTTAAGATTCTCTAAGGCTCTCTGCAAAGTGAACAACCTTTTTCAAACAAAAGTTAAGAGCTGTGACTGCCAGAGAACTGTTTGTTGGAGGAAAAAGGGGCTTTTGAAACCTAGTGTGGGCTAGAAGCGATAAGAATCACTGAGTGGGTTTTCTTAGTGGATTGTGTGATGTGCCGTCTCTAGGAAAAGTTGTTCTTCATCCTTTGTGGGATTCAAAGGAGGTGTTCATCTCTTGTGTGACTCAAGAGAGGTGTATTCTTTACCTTATCTTTTCATTTGTAACCTGTTTGTATAACTGTGATTATAGTGACAACGTTAATCCTCTGTTTGAGTGAATAACAACTGGACGTAGGGTCTTTTGATCCGAACCAGTATAAATCATCTGTGTAATACTCTATCCTTGCTCTATTTACTTTACACAACATTTTAATCGGTGATATTTGGAGAAAATTTTAAAACCCTAATTTTTGTTAAGAAACCAATTCACCCCCCTCTTGGTTTTTGTCTGGAAACGCAAACATTCCGCTGTGCGATTCTAACAATAAAGGGGTTTCAAAATAAATAAAAAACAAAATACAATAAAACACATTTAGACAAAGTCAAAACATTCATTTCAAAATAAAATAAAAAAATTGATAAAACAATTTTGACAAAGTCAAATCATACCCTCATCATTTCAAGAGTAGTAAAAATAAGAGAGAAAATAAGTGCATGAGGAAAGTGTGCATAACACATTATCCTAATAAAATCTCTCATGCATAAATTCATTCATTTTAAGGGCACTGGATATCCCTAAGACAAAGGCAAAAGAGACACAAGTGAGTTTGTAACCTTCCACAAGGAAGGGACAAGTTTGCTAAGGCGTGGTAACCTTCGTTATACTTGTTAATCCCTGATGGGGAAGGAACCATTACACTGAGGTGGGTGTGGTACTCCATGAAGCGTAAGCTTTAAGGAGAATACCAAAGTCATTGTCTTAAGACATATCCATTCCATATTATTCATTCATAAAAAATAAAATCCTTAATTCATTTCTACATTCTAGAAAGTGGCTGGTCTTCTTCATGCCTTCATCTGCATACAAAAAATAAAATCCCAAACACTATCGTGCATCATGTTAGAAAATAAAACATGATAATGTTTAGGAAAAAACAAACACTTTCATGCATGCATTCACCAAACTTCATCCTCATAACATGCATTTAGTAATAGGTAGTTGAAGAAAGTGGACAATCCTCGATACCATGTAAAGGGGTGGAACAATTGTGTACATTGATGCCGCCCGAGGTCCGTTCCGAATTTGATAAATCCTATGAACAAATTCTTGACCTCGTAAAAGGCTAGCATTGATTGGGATCACGCCGTTATGGATGCCTTCTTCGCTTGGGATGAACATTTGAGGAGTCTCGCACATGCACTTCAAAAAAAAAACAAAAAACAAAATAATAATAATAATAAATAGAGAGGAAGAAATAGAGCGCCTCAAGATTGAATGTGCTAACCTCAAGGAGAAGACTAGCCGAGCGCCAAAAGTTCCGAAGCTCGATTCAGATAGTTGACTTCGAAATATGAATGCCAAGATAGCACATCTTGAGGTTGAGAAAATGCGAGATGACATCACAAATGACTTTGTCTAAAAAGCACAAAGATGATAGGAAAATCGTCCAGGAATATAGCGCAAACCTTTCTGAGCTCCGCACCAAAAAGAGAAAAGGGATTAGCTCAGTTTGGACAGACCCTTTAAAGAAAAACACCGAGCAGTTGGAAGGTCAATTAGTTTATGAGCCTTGGTCGTTTATCATAAAGCGAAGAAAAAAAGGGCTCACCAATATAGTGAAGCTACAAGCTAGGTAGTCCATCAGCAAGCCGAAGCACTTGCACGCCATGTATGGGAAGTTGAAGAAGAGTTACATGGAAATCTTAACCCGCTTGTGGGTTTCTTTAGGCTTTTCCATTTTTGAAGTGTGCTTCAAAGCATCGTATAGGGGAATGTGCACTTGCTTAACAAAGATTAATAGAATTGCCTTTTTCATCATCTTTTCAATTGTCTACTGCATTCATAAATTGCATTCATACAACTCTCCTCATTTTAATAAATAAAAAGAAAGGATTAATTGATGTGCTTCCCATGAATCGGAAAAAAATGGAGAGAAAACCGTTCGTCAACAAGCTCTCCCCAATGGTTGATCCACCTAAGGAGGATAATAAGCCTCAACCGTTGGTCATTCAAGTGAATAAGGAAGAGGGGGCAAGGACACCATTACATTTATTCACGCCTCGTCCTTTCCCCTATACATCGTATAAAGTTGTACCGTGGAGGTATGAAGAAACATCGTTGATCATAAAAGATATCTCCAACATAGTCGGTATTGGGGGCATAACAAGAAGCGGAAGAATCTACTCCCCCAAGGAGCTACAAGACTATGCTCCTAAGATAAAAGAAAAAATAAAGAGACCGAAGAAAATAATAAAGGGTCCAAACGTCTAGAGCGACCTTAGTCATTAGGTATTCTTCTTCCAATTTTAGGGGTTGTAAATCCAATGACTATTAGAGATTACTCCTCGGGGCTAGCCCGACCCTCGAGCATTTTATGACACATATTTCCCTGTTAATTATAAAAAATGTTATTCTTACCATTTGCTTCTTTTCTTGCTACTCATGTCTAAACCACATTTTAACCATGTTTAAGCAGACATTTTCAAAACGCGTCAAAATAATCAAAACGCGCCATTGTCAAAATAAAGTACACTCATCATCACTGATTGATTAGAAACACAAATAAGGTTTTACCTTCTAAATAAAGTCGTGTTTCATCGATGTTGTGCAAAAAGAAAAATAAAAATTAAAAGAAGCCCGTAAAAGCCAAAGGCCAAAAAAGAGAGGGCAAGATACCTGGTAAGAAATCCACTAAGGGGGCTACGCAAAAGTTAGGGTAAATCAGCTAGGAAACCCGAATAACAATAAAGGGTAGCCTAGGAAAAAATTAGAGTTACAAAATAATGTCCACTAGGATTCCCAAAAACAAGAGAAAGAGGAAACCTAGACAAAAGTTAGGGCAAAGAAAAAATACAGCATCCTAGGTTGAAAACTCGAAGGGCAGTCTAGGGAAGTCAATCAATCGTGATAAGCACTATAAAACAATTAGTTAAAGATGCAACTTCACAAACGAAATGTTTGTTTAAAAAAGCCTACACAGTTTGACCAACATTGGCTAGTCAGTCTTGCAAAAACCATTTTTTTCAAAAATAAAACTCTTCTAAAACATAAGCCTTAGAATAAACAACATTCCTTCTTTTCTCTTGACCCTTACTACGACATTCTAGTAATTAGTAGGGAAATGTGGAGATAATGATCAATAAGAGGATTGACATCCCAAAGAAAAGGGAGGAGCGCACTGACATGGCAAGTCACTTCACAAATCAACTTAGTCTCTCTTCGGTCATGACAATTCCGAAATGTCAAAATCGGTACAGCTAAGCACGACATTAGAAGTAAAAGCACAACAATTAATCCTTTTGAAATATTAACTGAATTAGCATTATAGGATGCATATCATAAACATTGAATGCATAGGTTCCTTTCTCTAAAAAAAAAAAAAAGAAGAGAAAAAAAAAAAAAAAAAGAGAATAATGTATGCTAGGAAATTTTAAAGCAAAAATTAGGGCAAACTGTTAGGTCGAAAACCCGCAAAGGACAATTTATTCAAAAGTTAAGGCATTCATAAAAAGGGAAAAAACTCTTTAAGATATCCTAGGCAAAAATTAAGACAGCTCGTTAGATCAAAAACCCCAAAAGGACGGTCTAGGAAAAAGTTAGGGCTAAACAAAAAAATGAATAAAAGAGGATCCCATCAGCATGATCATAAAAAGTCCAGCGGGAGAATGCCAGTCATTTTTCTAAATGCATTAAATAAAAATAATAGATTGCATTTAGGGCATCCACACACAAATAGTCGCATAACACGACTCGGTCAAAATTGAAAAAAAAAAGAAAGAGAAAAAAAGGTCGTGGATAAGGAAGGCCAATAAAATCCCCAAGTGGGTCACTTCCAAGAAAAGAAAAGAAAAACCCTCATCCTCAATAGATACAAAAAAGAGAAAAAGGGTCATGACAACGGAAGACCAAATAACTCCCCAAGTGGGTCATACAAAAAAAGAAGAAAAATAGAGAAAATCAAAGGATAAAAAATCCCATTTCTCCCAGCAGAATAAGAGCTTTACAAAGCCAGTTCTCATCATCATCAATCAAGGAGCCAAGACTTCATTCCCCAAGAGGGCCAGAAAAAAGAGAAAAAACTTCATCCCCTATGGATTCAAAAAAAAAAAAAAAAAGCATGCATACATGCATGCATAAAAGAAACTAAAAAGTAAAAATGCACACGCATTATCCCCACAAAGAAGCCAAATTTTAAAATCGCAAAAAAAGAGATAAATCACGAAAAAAGGCGAAATTGAATAAAAATCCTAACTTTTAGGTAACCAATGAAAACCCCAAGTGGGTCACGAAACAAGGAATTAAAAATGTCATTCCTTCAGTGGAATAAAGGCTTCGCAAAGTTAGCTCCTACCAGCATCAATCAAGGAATCATAAATTCCATTCCCCCCAGAGGACAATCAAAAATCAGATCCACAAGGAAACAAATAATTCCCCGGTGGATCACCAAATAGAATAAACCTATCCCCAGTGATCCTACTACAAAGGCAATCTCCAAATTCACATCCTCAGAGAGTCGCTTGCCTGCGCATAGGCAAGACCTGACGAGCAAAGAGCCAGCATCCCCAAGTGGAACATCAACCTACTCAGAGGCAAAGAAATATAACCAAAAGTCTTCACCTTCAAGTGAAACATCTGCCTACTCAGAGGCATCATCAAAATCAACAAATCTCCAGTGGATTCTTGCCTACCTAAGAGGCATCCAACAAAAATTGCTGGCAACCAACAAAGCCGGGTGGCTAAGTAAAAGCCCAAAAGAATTCCCAGCAATCAACGAGCTGGATGATTATTGGAAAAACCTAAGAAAATCAAGAATCCCCAGCAACCAACAAAGTTGGATGATTATTGGAAAAATCAAAAGAATCTCCAGCAATCAACAAGCTGGATGATTATTGGAAAAACCCAATTACCAAAAATCCCCAGCAATCAACAAGCTGGATATGACTATGGAAAAAACCCAAAATCAAGAATCCCCAGCGACCATCAAAGCTGGACAACTATCATTCATTAGAATCCCCAACAACCAATAAAGTTGGATGGCTAATGGAAAAAGCCAAAAAGAAAAATTCCCAGCATACCGGATGACTACACCAGAAAAGCCAAATAACAATTTCAAGCAAAAATTACTCCCCATGGAGTCGGTGCATGATCAACATCAATAAGCCGCCACCACATTCTTTGTCAGAAGGGTGAACCACCATAACAAAAGGGGCATCTGAAAGACAGAGTTCCATACTTATTAGCTAAAGGATCGACAATCTCATCGAAGAAGCATCCTGAGAACAATCAAAGGATTAACTTCGTAGCAAAGGAGCATCCTGAAGACAATATCTTCATATCCATTGTCCGAAGGATCAGCTCCGCAGCAAAGGAGTATCCTGAAGATAGGATTTACATACATCGTTCGAAGGATCAGCTCTGTAGCAAAGGAGCATCTTGAAGAAAATATCTTCATATACATCATCCGAAGGATCAGCTCCACAGCAAAAGAGTATCCTAAAGACTAGATTTACATACATCGTCCAAAGGATCAGCTCCGTAGCAAAGGAGCATCCTGAAGACAATATCTCCATCATCGAAGGACCAGCTCTGCAGCAAAGGAGTATCCTGAAGACAGGATTTACATACATCTTCCGAAGGATCAACTCCATAGCAAAGGAGCATCCTGAAGACAATATCTTCATATCCATCATCCGAAGGATCAACTCCGTAACAAAGGAGTATCCTGAAGATAGGATTTACATACATTTTTCGAAGGATCAGCTCTACAAAAAAAAAGTATCATGAAGACACAATCTACCCATTACCGTCTAAAAGGTCAGCTTCTGCAGTATGGGAGCATCCTGAAGACAAAATTCTATATACACTCACCATCCGACGGGGCAACCTCTACAACAAAAGGGGCATCCGGAAGATAGAGTTTTCGTACTCGTCAGTCGAAGGGTCAACTACCGCATCTAAGGAGCATCCTGAGGCACCAAACCTAATAAGGGTTCGTACTCATCAATTAAGGGGTCAACTACCTGTTAAGTGGTAAAAATTTGATATAATTATGCCTTGAATTGTTATGAAACCACTTAACTTATGTTAATTCTAATCTATTTTTCTCCCAATATAGGATGATTTCGAGAATACCTTGATACAAGAGTAAGGAGCATAATTGTCAGAATAATTAGAGAAAAATTGAAAGAAAGAATAACGCTTAAGCGAATGAATGATGTGAGGCCCGACCCAAATTATCTTATAAAAAGATAAGATGTGTTTTGAGAAAGCAAGCAGTCTTGGAGAAGAGGAGACACGACTACTGTTAGGGTTTTGTCTAATCTTCATCAATTCTTCACTTCTTCATCAATTGAAGCATTGTAATGGCCAACATGAGTGACTAACTTCATTCTCTTAGGATTCGATACACTTCCTTTGAACTCTTTTGTATCATGGTGATATTTTGAGATATTAATTTATGCTTTGATGTTGTTATTCTTATCCTTTATGCTTTGGAATGATTTATTCTTGACTGTTTGAGGTATGATTGGAAAATATATCTTGAACCCTAGATCACGGTAAGAATATTTGTTACGTTAATTGCCAGGAATGGAATGAATGTATCAATTGCTTAAACACCCTAAACCTAATGCTGGAAAATCTCTTAATTGTGTGAGGAATCAATATTTATTAGGTTTTCTTATGAATTTCATGTGTGAGAAATCAACATGGATGATTTGAGTAGGTGGCATCAACATTGTTAGGTTAATTGACGTTCTTAATTGACATAGTCATTACAAAAGAGGGATAAGGAAGGAAGCCAATCCTAAGTGCCTTTAATTGATATTTTCTCAACAATTTACAATTCTTTGTCATTTAATTTCAATTCAACTCTTATTTGCAAAACCCAATCTGTTTAATATACTTAGTAAGCATAATTGGGAATTTTCATTGAAATTGTTCCTCGTGGGATCGACTTTTATTTAATCGAAATACTATACTTGTTAAGTGGTAAAAAGTTGATATAATTATGCCTTGAATTGTTATGAAACCACTTAACTTATGTTAATTCTAATATATTTTTCTCCCAATATAGGATGAATTCGAGAATACCTTGATACAAGAGTAAGGAGCATAATTGTGAGCATAATTGGATTAAAATTGAAAGAAAGAAGAGCGCTTAAGCGAATGAATGATGCGAGGCCCGACCCAAATTCTTTTATAAAAAGATAAGTTGTGTTTTGTGAAAAGCAAGCAGTATTGGAGAAGAGGAGGCACGACTACTGTTAGGGTTTTGTCTAATCTTCATCAATTCTTCACTTCTTCATCAATTGGAGCATTGTAATGGTCAACATGAGTGGCTAACTTCATTCTCTTAGGATTCGATGCACTTCCTTTGAACTCTTTTGTATCATGGTGATATTTTGAGATCTTAATCTATGCTTTGATGTTGTTATTCTTATCCTTTATGCTTTGGAATGATTTATTCTTGATTGTTTGAGGTATGATTGGAAAATATATCTTGAACCTTAGATCACGGTAAGAATATTTGTTACGTTAATTGCCAGGAATGGAATGAATGTATCAATTGCTTAACACCCTAACCCTAATGCTGGAAAATCTGTTAATTGTGTGAGGAATCAACATTTATTAGGTTTTCTTATAAATTTCATGTGTGAGGAATCAACATGGATGATTTGAGTAGGTGGCATCAACATTGTTAGATTAATTGACATAGCCATTACAAAAGAGGGATAAGGAAGGAAGTCAATCCTAAGTACCTTTAATTGATATTTTCTCAACAATTTACAGTTCTTTGTCATTTAATTTCAATTCAACACTCTTATTTGCAAAACCCAATCTGTTTTAATCTACTTAGTAAACATAATTGAGAATTTCCATTGAAACTGTTCCTCGTGGGATCGACTTTTATTTAATCGAAATACTATACTGCGATTGATAATTTTGGTACGCTTGCCAATAATTCAACAAGTATTTCGACACCATTGCTTGGAAACGGTGTTCTTTGAGAATTATTTGTTTAGCTTATTGAGTATTTTATTTTTATTTCTGTGTTTATTTTTCTTATTATTATTATTATTATTATCATTATTATCATCATTATTATCATTATTATTATTATTATTATTATTATCATTATTATTATCATTATTATCATTATTATTATTATCATCATTATTATTATTATTATTATTATTATTATCATTATTATCATTATCATTATTATTATTATTATTATCATTATCATCATCATCATCATCATTATTATTATTATTATTATTATTATTATTATCATTATCATTATTATTATTATTACTATTATCATTATCATTATTATTATCATTATTACTATTACAATTATTATCATTATCATTATCATTATCACTATTACTATTACTATTACTATTACTATTACTATTACTATTATTATTATTATTATTATTATTATTATTTAGTTTTTAGTTTGTGCTAATATTTGCTTGAGTTACTCTTTTGATTTATGCGTTTAAGAGGACAGGTATATTCAGAGCAGTTAGAATTTAATCCAGAGATTGAAAAAAACAGCTCGGAGGAACCAGGGTAGAAGAAAAAGGGAAACTCAAGAACAAGCCATAAGAGAATTTGTTAATTCTTCTTTCACACTTGATTTACCAGACCCAATTATAGAAGATATGGCGGAAGAAGGAGCAAATCTGAATCCAAATCCAGATCCCAATATAAATCTAAATCAAAACCCAAATGCAAATCCACCTAGAAGAACTCTTTGAAATTGTGCTATGCAGCAAGGTCTAATACATTTTTCCAGCATTGTCATTCCGGATGATCATACATTGTAGATGAATCCATCTTTCTTAAGCTTGATTAGTGCTCATCAATTCACTGGATTGGATCATGAAGACCCTTATATTCATTTGTCTACTTTTTATGAGTTGATTGGTACCATGAGATTTAGAGCAGCAAATCTTGAATCTGCATATTTGATATTATTTCCTTTTTCTTTGACAGGTAGGGCAAAGGAATGGCTGAAAGCACATCCTAATTAGAGTTTGACTAATTGGAGTAGTGTAGAAGAAA
This sequence comes from Sphenostylis stenocarpa, assembly GCA_963425845.1. Classification (NCBI taxonomy): domain Eukaryota; kingdom Viridiplantae; phylum Streptophyta; class Magnoliopsida; order Fabales; family Fabaceae; genus Sphenostylis; species Sphenostylis stenocarpa. The sequence goes on from OY731401.1 coordinate 39,328,637, forward strand.
AGTTTCTGAATAGATTTTTCCCACCATCCCGCTACATTAAAGCAAAATCTGACATCACTTCTTTCAGACAAGGAGCAGATGAACAATTTTGTGAAGCATGGGAGAAATTTAAATCACTGTTGAGAAGATTCCCAAATCATGGATTTGATGACGTTTCTCAGTTGAATATTTTCTATACTAGCTTGCGACATGATGCAAAGATGTTATTAGATGCTGCAGCAAGAGGATCTATGTTGGATGTAGAAATTGATCATGCCACCAGAATTATTGATACACTAGCATTTACAGACCAACAGGCCCAACATGATAGACATCCAATTCAAAGGAAGGGAGTACTTGAACTTAACAGCTCAGATGCTATCTTAGCCCAGAATAAACTTATAACGCAACAAATAGCATTGAACCAGAAGATAGAGAAATTACCTCAACAAATGCACATAGTAAAATCTATTCTTAATCAACATATGAGTTCTAATGTGTGTGGAGGTGATCATGCAAATGAACAATGTTCTTATCAAGGTAACATTCAGCAAGAAGAAGCTAATTATATAGGGGTCCAAGGTAGTAGTCAAGGCAGACAAGGCAATTTTCCTAATCCCAATAATTATCAAAATAATTTTGCACGAGGATGGTGAGGGAATCAAAATCAGAATCAGAATTTTGGGTGGAACCAAGGTGTTAGCTCATCTACTAGACAACCTTCATTTCAACAACAGTCATATCAACAACCTCCATATCAACAACAGCAACAACATTATCCTTCAGTGTCTGATAGAATAAGTAAATTGGAGGATACTTTAGAAAAATTCATGCAAGGCACTATGGCTAATCAGAAAAATACTGAGGCTTTATTCAGAAATATAGAGATCCAAATAGGCCAACTGGCTAAGCAATTACCTGAGCAGCAAGGAGGACAATTTTCAGCCAACACACAAGCCAACCCCAGGGAGCAATGCAATTCAATAACTACAAGGAGTGTTAAGGTTATAGGAAAAGGTATTGGTGACAATCTGGATGTAGAGAAGGAAATCTTAAAAGAAAAAGAAGATGAGTGTGAACGAGAAAAAGAGAAAAATAAAAGTGAGAGTATAGAAAAAGAAAAAAATACTGAAAAAGAAGAAAAAAATAAAAAGAGTGAGAAAAAGAGGGAGAAAGATGAGAGTCAAATACCACAATTGAAGGATTTACCATATCCTCGTCATCCTTCCCAGATAGATAAAGAAAGACAATTCACAAGATTCATGGATATTTTCAAACATTTACAGATTAATATTCCATTTATGGAAGCTATGGAGCAGATGCCGACTTGTGCAAAATTCATGAAAGAATTGTTAACTAAGAAAAGGAGATTTACTGCAGAAATAGTGGAGCTAGAAGCAGGATGCAGCGCTATAATTCAGAAATCATTACCACAAAAGTCCAAGGATCCTAGCAGTTTTACTATACCAGTCACAATTAGGACGTTACAAGTAGGTAAGTCATTACTTGATTTGGGTGCTAGTATAAATCTAATACATTTGTCTATGCTTAAAAGAATAGGAGACTTGGAAGTAAAGTCTACAAGAATGACATTATAGCTAGCTGACAGATCTGTAAAGATTCCTTATGGAGTAGCAGAAGATGTTTTAGTTAGAGTGGATAACTTCATATTTCCTGTTGATTTTGTGATTATGGACATGGAGGAAAATGATGAAGTCCCTTTGATCCTGGGAAGGCCATTTATGAAGACTGCAAAAGTAATTATAGATGTTGACATGGGCAAGTTGAAAATTAGAAGTGGAGATGATGAATTTAATTTTAATCTGTTTGAAGTTGTACAACAACTGGAAGACAAGAAAGATTGTCTCAGAATAGACACTTTGGAGGAATTAACCATCTCAACTGAAAAACAAGATTACAAGCCTGTTGCACAACCCCAAAGACATCTTAGTCTGACTATGAAGGAAGTTGTTCAAAGAAAGGTACTAAAACTTCCTGAAGCAGGTATGATTTATCCAATCTCTGACAGTTGTAAGGTTATTCGCAATGAAAAGAATAAATTTGTTCCCACAAGGATAGTTAAGGGATGGAGAATGTGTATATATCACCTCGATCACTCACCTGCATGAGCCCTAAAGCAAATAGGCGTCGAGCTAAAGACGTTAAACAAGCGCTCCTGGGAGGCAACCCAATGTTTTGAATTTGTTTTTTTTTTTCTTTTTGCAATTTAAGTTTTTTTGTGCATTTTTCTTCCTTAGGTTCTTTCTTTGCAAGATTGCTCCAGGTACATAGTGCACTTCTCCTCAAGACTTTGAAGCCTTATTTCAATGGCCTAGGGACAGTCCAACTTTTCCGAAGGGGGTGAGAAAGTCTGCAGCTGAGGCTGAGGCACAAGATAAGGAGTAGATGACAAGTGAAGAAAATAAGGGAAGAAACTTACTTTATTTTTAATGTTTTTAATTCCTTTGTTTTTAATTTAATGTTTTTAATTGCTTTATTTTAAATTTTGAATTCCCTTATAGTCCCATAATTTGTTTTAGAGTCATATATGAGATTATTGCTTATTGTCTAATTCAAATCTAGAACGTGAAAAATAATTTTGATTGTTTCCAATAACAAGTGATTTTGGGATATTGAGTATGATAGTGAAAAGTAATTGATGAGGAAAATTAGGAATTAACTGAATTGAAGAAGCTAGCCAAAACCCAGGTGAGCAGAGTACCACAAACAGACAAATTGAGTGTCAACACTTTGTGATGATAACTGATATTGGTTGGTTCTTTGATGTGATAACATTTTAGCAAGACTTGAAAATGATAAAGACATTTTTTCTTTGTAGTAGATATAACCCAGAGCCAAATAGCCAACCCTACATTAATTATAGGACATCCATTTGAACCCCTTATGAGCCAAAAATAATATTGTTTCTTAAATAGAACCCTTAAGCCTAAACACTATTTATCTACCTTCCTATATTTGAGAAAAGAAATGAGTATAAATGTCACTATTTTTCTTATTGTTGAGTATTGTTATTGTTGTCCTACAGGTATTGTTGGAGTGTTATTGGTAAAAAAAAGTGTAAAGAAAAAGGAAAAGCAAAGCTTAAAATTTTGCAAAGCCAAAAAAAGGATACACGCAAAAGCAAAAAAAAAAAAAAAAAAAAAGAAGTCAAAAGGGGGGTAATAACTTGTAAGATTATTAACTCATTGTCATTGTGTTAGGGACAAAAGCATGAAGTTTGAAACCTGACTTGAGGAATTGTTAATCAAGAATCATTCATATGAGTTGAATTTCTCAAATATTTTTGTATATCCCAAAAAAACCAATAATTCTTTCTTAGCCCAGCCCCATTACAAGCCTCAAAAGACCTTTTAATTTAAGTCTTGTTTAACAATTGTTGATTGCTTGAAGATGATTATCAATATTGGATTGTCTAAATGAAGTGATTGAATGAGATAAACACTTACCTGTGAGAATTAGAGATGAGTATATATAACTCTATTTGAGAGATCATGCTTCTCTAAGGATAGTTGAGGACTAATTATTCTTTGTTGGTTTCTATAACTTGAATGCTTATGTGTTCTATTTTCATTTGTAGTTGTGAGCATCACCCCTGGAAATTTTTATGTTGTGGTTATAGAAGAGAAAGAGATAATAGGTGATGATTTTGTTTTGGAAAAACTACTTTGCTTGGGACAAGCAAGATTCTAGGTTGGGGGGAGTTGTTAAATGGTAAAAAATTGATATAATTATGCCTTGAATTGTTATGAAACCACTTAACTTATGTTAATTCTAATATATTTTTCTCCCAATATAGGATGAATTCGAGAATACCTTGATACAGAGTAAGGAGCATAATTGTCAGAATAATTGGATTAAAATTGAAAGAAAGAAGAGCGCTTAAGCGAATGAATAATGCGAGGCCCGACCCAAATTCTCTAATAAAAAGATAAGTTGTGTTTTAAGAAAAGCAAGCAGTCTTGGAGAAGAGGAGGTACGACAACTGTTAGGGTTTTGTCCAATCTTCATCAATTCTTCACTTCTTCATCAATTGAAGCATTGTAATGGCCAACATGAGTGACTAACTTCATTCTCTTAGGATTCGGTGCACTTCCTTTGAACTCTTTTGTATCATGGTGATATTTTGAGATCTTAATCTATGCTTTGATGTTGTTATTCTTATCCTTTATGCTTTTGAATGATTTATTCTTGATTGTTTGAGGTATGATTGGAAAATATATCTTGAAGCCTAGATCACGGTAAGAATATTTGTTACGTTAATTGCCAGGAATGGAATGAATGTATCAATTGCTTAACACCCTAACCCTAATGCTAGAAAATCTGTTAATTGTGTGAGGAATCAACATTTATTAGGTTTTCTTATGATTTTCATGTGTGAGGAATCAACATGGATGGTTTAAGTAGGTGGCATCAACATTGTTAGATTAATTGACGTTCTTAATTGACATAGTCATTACAAAAGAGGGATAAGGAAGGAAGCCAATCATAAATACCTTTAATTGATATTTTCTCAACAATTTACAGTTCTTTGTCATTTAATTTCAATTCAACTCTTATTTGCAAAACCCAATCTGTTTTAATCTACTTAGTAAGCATAATTGAGAATTTCCATTGAAACCGTTCCTCGTGGGATCGACTTTTATTTAATCGAAATACTATACTGCGATTGATAATTTTGGTACGCTTGCCAATAATTCAACAAGTATTTCTAGCGCATTCGTTGGGAACAGTGTTCTTTGAGAATTCTTTGTTTATCTTATTGAGTATTTTATTTTTATTTCTTTTTTTATTTTTATTATTATTATTATTATTATTATTATCATTATTATTATTATCATTATTATTATTATTATCATTATCATTATTATTATTATTATTACTATTATCATTATCATTATCATTATTACTATTACTATTACTATTACTATTACTATTACTATTACTATTACTATTATTGTTACTGTTACTATTACTATTAATATTACTATTACTATTACTATTATTATTATTATTATTATTATTATTATTATTATTATTATTATTATTATTATTATTATTATTATTATTATTATTATTATTATTTAGTTTTTAGTTTGTGCTAATATTTGCTTGAGTTACTCTTTTGATTTATGCGTTTAAGAGGACAGGTATATTCAGAGCGATTAGAATTTAATTCAGAGATTGAAAAAAACAGCTCGGAGGAACCAGAATAGAAGAAGAAGGGAAACTCAAGAACAAGCCACAAGAGAATCTGTTAATTCTTCTTTCACACTTGATTTACCAGACCCAATTATAGAAGATATGGCGGAAGAAGGAGCAAATCTGAATCAAAATCCAGATCCCAATATAAATCTAAATCAAAACCCAAATGCAAATCCACCTAGAAGAACTCTTAGAAATTGTGCTATGCAGTAAGGTCCAAGACATTTTTCCAGCATTGTCATTCCGGATGATCATACATTGCAGATGAATTAATCTTTCTTAAGCTTGATTAGTGCTCATCAATTCATTGGATTGGATCATGAAGACCCTTATATTCATTTGTCTACTTTTTATGAGTTGATTGGTACCATGGGATTTAGAGCAACAAATCTTGAATCTGCATATTTGATATTATTTCCTTTTTCTTTTGTAGGTAGGGCAAAGGAGTGGCTGAAAGCACATCCTAATCAGAGTTTGACTAATTGGAGTAGTGTAAAAGAAAAGTTTCTGAATAGATTTTTCCCACCATCCCGCTACATCAAAGCAAAATCTGACATCACTTCTTTCAGACAAGGAGCAGATGAACAATTTTGTGAAGCATGAGAGAAATTTAAATCACTGTTGAGAAGATGCCCAAATCATGGATTTGATGATGTTTCTCAGTTAAATATTTCTATACTGGCTTGCGACATGATGCAAAGATGCTATTAGAGGCTGCAGCAGGAGGATCCATGTTGGATGTAGAAATTGATCATGCCACCAGAATTATTGATGTACTAGCCTTTACAGACCAATAGGTCCAACATGATAGACATTCAATTCAAAGGAAGAGAGTTCTTGAACTTAACAACTCAGATGTTATATTAGCCCAAAATAAACTTATAACGCAACAAATTGAAGCATTGAACCAGAAAATAGAGAAATTACCTCAACAAATGCACACAGTATGATTTATTCCTAATCAACAGATGAGTTGTGACGTGTGTGGAGGTGATCATTCAAATGAACAATCCTCTTATCAAGACAACATTCAACAAGAAGAAGCTAATTATATGGGGGCCCAAGGTAGTAGTCAAGGCAGACAAGGCAATTTTCCTAATCCCAATAATTATCAGAATAATTTTGCAAAAGGATGGAGAGGGAATCAAAATCAGAATCAGAATTTTGGGTGGAATCAAGGTGTTAGCTCATCTACTAGACAACCTGCATTTCAACAACAATCATATTAGCAACCTCCATATTAATAGCAACAACAACATTATCCTTTAGTGTTTGACAGAATAAGTAAATTGGAGGATACTTTAGAAAAATTCATGCAAGGCACTATGACTAATTAGAAAAATACTGAGGCTTCATTCATAAATATAGAGATACATATAGGCCAACTGGCTAAGCAATTATCTGAGCAGCAAGGAGGACAGTTTTCAGCCAACACACAAACCAACCCCAGGGAGCAATGCAATTCAATAACTACAAGGAGTGGTAAGGTTATAGGAGAAAATTTTTGTGACAATCTGGATGTAGAGAAGGAAATCCTAAAAGAAAAAGAAGATGAGTGTGAACGAGAAAAAGAGAAAAATAAAAGTGAGAGTATAGAAAAAGAAAATAAAAATAAAAAGAGTGAGAAAGAGAGGGAGAAAGATGATAGTCAAATACCATAATTAAAAGATTTACCATATCCTCATCATCCTTCCAAGAAAGATAAAGAAAGACAATTTGCAAGATTCATGGATATTTTCAAGCATTTACAGATTAATATTCCATTTATGGAGCTATGGAGCAGATGCCGACTTATGCAAAATTCATGAAAGAGTTGTTAACTAAGAAAAGGAGATTTACTACAGAAATAGTGGAGCTAGAAGCAGGATGCAGAGCTATAATTCAGAAATCATTGTCTCAAAAGTCCAAAGATCCTGACAGTTTCACTATACCAGTCGCAATTGGGACATTACAAGTAGGTAAGGCATTACTCGATTTAGGTGCTAGTATAAATCTAATGCCTTTGTCTATGCTTAAAAGAATAGGAGACTTGGAAGTAAAACCTACAAGAATGACACTGCAACTAGCTGACAGATCTCTAAAAATTCCTTATGGAGTAGCAAAAGATATTTTAGTTAGAGTGGATAAATTCATATTTCTTGTTGATTTTGTGATTATGGACATGGAGGAAAATGAGGAAGTCCCATTGATCCTGGGAAGGCCATTTATGAAGACTGTCAAAGTAATTATAGATGTTAACATGGGCAAGTTGAAAATTAGAAGTGGAGATGATGAAGTTAATTTCAATCTGTTTGAAGTTGTACAACAACCGGAAGACAAGAAAGATTGCCTCAGAATAGATACTTTGGAGGAATTACCCATCTCAACTGAAAAACAAGATTACAAGCCTGTTGCACAACCCCAAAGACATCTTAGTCTGACTATGAAGGAAGTTATTCAAAGAGAGGTACTGAAACCTCCTGAAGCAGGTATGATTTATCCAATCTCTGACAGTCGTAAGGTTATTCGCAATGAAAATAATAAATTCATTCCCACAAGAACAATCAAGGGATGGAGAATGCGTATATATCACCTTGATCACTCACCTACATGAGCCCTAAAGCAAATAGGTGTCAAGCTGAAGACGTTAAACAAGTGCTCTTGGTAGGCAACCCAATGTTTTGAATTTGTTTTTTTTTTCTTTTTGCAGTTTAAGTTTTTTGTGCATTTTTCTTCCTTAGGTTCTTTCTTTACAAGATTGCTCCAGGTACACAGTGCACTTCTCCTCAAGACTTTGAAGCCTTACTTCAATGGCTTGGGGACAGTCCAACTTTCCGGAGGGGGTGAGAAAGTCTCAGAATCGAGACTCGAGGCACAAGATAAGGAGTAGATGACAAGTGAAGAAAATGAGGGAGGAAACTTACTTTGTTTTTAATGTTTTTAATTCCTTTGTTTTTAATTTAATGTTTTTAATTGTTTTATTTTAAATTTTTAATTCCCTTGTTGTCCCATAATTTGTTTTAGAGTCATATATGAGATTATTGCTTATTGTCTAATTCAAATCTAGAACGTGAAAAATAATTTTGATTGTTTCCAATAACAAGTGATTTTTGGATGTTGAGTACGATAATGAAAAGGAATTGATGAGAAAAATTAAGAATTAACTGAATTGGAGAAGCTAGCCAAAACCTAGGTGAGCAGAGTACCAAAAACAGATAAATTGATTGTCAACACTTTGTGATGATAACTGATATTGGTTGATTCTTTGATGTGATTGCATGTTGGCAAGACTTGAAAATGATAAAGGCATTTTTTTTCTTTGTAGTAGATATAACCCAGAGTCAAATAGCCAACCATGCATTAATTATAGGACATCCATTTGAACCCTTTCTGAGCCAAAAATAATATTGTTTCTTAAACAGAACCCTTAAGCCTAAACACTATTTATCTACCTTCCTATATTTGAGAAAAGAAATGAGTGCGAATGTTACTATTTTTCCTATTGTTGGGTATTGCTTGTTGTCCTACAGGTATTATTGGGGTGTTATTAAAAAAAAAAGGTGTAAAGGAAAAGAAAAAGCAAAGCTTAAAAATTATGGCAAAGCCAAAAAGGATACATGCAAAAGCATGAAAAAAAAAAGAAAAAAAAAGAGAAGTCAAAAGGGGGGAATAATAACTTGTGAGATCATTAACTCACTGTCATTGTGTTAGGGACAAAAGCATGAAGTTTGACACCTGACTTTAGGAATTGTAATTAAGAATCATTCATATGAGTTGAATTTCTCAAATATTTTTGTATATCCCAGAAAAACCAATAATTCTTTCTTAGCCCAACCCCATTACAAGCCTCAAAAGACCTTTTGATTTAAGTCTTGTTTAATAATTGTTGATTGCTTGAAGATGATTATCAATATTGGATTGTCTAAATGAAGTGATTGAATGAGATAAACACTTACCTGTGAGAATTAGAGATGAGTATATATAACTCTATTTGAGAGATAATGCTTCTCTGAGGATAGTTGAGGACTAATTATTCTTTGTTGGTTTCTATAACTTGAATGCTTATGTGTTCTATTTTCATTTGGAGTTGTGAGCATCACCTCTGAAAATTTTTATGTTGTGGTTCTGGAAAAGAAAGAGATAATAGGTGATGGTTTTGTTTTGGAAAAACTACTTTGCTTGGGACAAGCAAGATTCTAGGTTGGAGAGAGTTGTTAAGCGGTAAGAAGTTGATATAATTATGCCTTGAATTGTTATGAAACCACTTAACTTATGCTAATTCTAATCTATTTTTCTCCCAATATAGGATGAATTCGAGAATACCTTGATACAAGAGTAAGGAGCATAATTGTCAGCATAATTAGAGAAAAATTAAAAGAAAGAAGAACGCTTAAGCGAATGAATGATGCGAGGCCCGGCCCAAATTCTCTTATAAAAAGATAAGATGTGTTTTGAGAAAGCAAACAATCTTGGAGAAGAGGAGACACGACTACTATTAGAGTTTTGTCTAATCTTCATCAATTCTTCACTTCTTCATCAATTGAAGCATTGTAATGGCCAACATGAGTGACTAACTTCATTCTCTTAGGATTCGGTGCACTTCCTTTGAACTCTTTTGTATCATGGTGATATTTTGAGATATTAATTTATGCTTTGATGTTGTTATCTTATCCTTTATACTTTGGAATGATTTATTCTTGATTGTTTGAGGTATGATTGGAAAATATATCTTGAACCCTAGATCACGGTAAGAATATTTGTTACGTTAATTGTCAGGAATGGAATGAATGTATCAATTGCTTAAACACCCTAAATCTAATGCTGGAAAATCAGCTACAGCATCAAAGGAGAATCCCAAGGCCACCAAACCTGATGAGGGCTCATACTCATTAACCAAGGGGTCAGCTACCGCATCGAAGGAACATCTTGGAGGTTCACATTCATTGTCTGGAGGGTCAGCTATCGCACCAAGGGAGCATCCGAAGGACGACCCAGAAAAAGGGTTAACTCCTTCACTTACCATCCGGTCTTATAGCGTATTCGCCAGCAGCCAATCTGGTTGGTGAAGGGGGGGGGGGCAAATGTAGATCCCAAATCTTGCCTGGTCAAATAGTAGCTCTCAGAAATCCTCCATTTCGAAGATGGTTAAAGCTCCATTAGGTTCCTAATAGCATTTACGAGGGTCCATTTAAGAATAGGAGAGATTTTTTAGAAAATAAAAAAATTAGAAAATCAGAAAACTTGGGATGGTCGTCCCACTTATTATTTAGGTTGGGACGACCGTCCCACTTTCATTTATCCTTGGGACGGCCGTCCCATTTTCCCAGACGGTCATCCCACCTGACAAATGCCTAGATGGTCATCCCGGCCTGCCTAGCGCAAATTTCTATAAATAGGGCTCATTTTCACCATTTTTCACACACTCTCACACTCTTCTCTCAACCTAGAAGACATTATAAGACCTCTAGATGACTCTGAGTATTATTCCAGAGTCTGAGTGATCTTTTAGACACTCAAGAGTTGAAGTTATCTTTTCCTTTGGAGGGGGGAGAGACATTGTATAGCGAGGGGATTGCCAAAAAGCGTCCTCAAGTTTCAAGAATTTATAAAAAAGCTCGCTTCGAAGGTTCTTTTTCCTATTCTCTCTTTTATCGCTTTCCTTTACTACTTTCCTTTGTGTGCATTAGATATTAGAGCCATGTAGATAGTTATTTAAATACTGCAATGAATAAATAGTGTAGAAGCATAATTTTTATGTCTTTATTTTAAAATTATTTCATCATAGGGAACCTGAAAGGGGCGTTGTGAGGTGCTAACACTTTCCCCACACGTAACTAACTTCCTTACCCAACTCTAGTTATAATGGTCAAAGTTGATTTTCTTAAACCAACGCATTTTATTTTCCTTTTTCAATATTTATGGTAAAAACATTGGTGGCGACTCCAGAACCCATTTACGAAAACCTCGTTCTTAAGGGTAGTTCGGTTATCGAACACCCTAAGAGCGATGACCACTTTTTTTTTTTACAAAAAATGTGAGTCAATTAACCATCGCGTCGTGACCGCTCGCATTTATTGTTTTCCCACGCCGGCGATAAGGGAAGATCAACATAATACATCATTTGTACTTATGAAGCTTCAATATATGGGTCATGCTCTTCACGTTTACCTATATGAATACACTGAGAAAAGTTTACTGAAGTAAATTGTCAAGCATCCTTTCTAGATCCCCTAGAACGAGTAGTATCTGACCACTTGCATCTAAAAAGTAAAACTTTAAGAAAACTATAATGGTTGAGTTAAATTATATCTTCTAACTTCACATAATATGACAAATTTGCTTGTCTCAAATTTCGATAAGCATTGCTTGTGTCAAATTTCAATCATCATTGCTTGCAACACATGATGTGTTTGAAGTTAGAAAAATATCACTATTTTGTGTTTTTAAACCCTCGTATGGTTCAATGGTTCTAAACTTATACCCATTGACATTATATGCAGTGTATCTTTTTGCAATTGTCATCAAACCTTTAACCAAATACTTTACTTCATTTGGAATGACATCTATAATGTCTAGATTTGTAACCTAAATATGAAATCTCGTTAGTCATAAATATAAATTATAAATATTTTTTTATGCAAAATATGTTTAAACATACTCGAGGATGAAACCAATATGCAAATTCTTTACTAACTATCTTTTCTAACTCTATATTTGAGAGTCTTTGATTTCTTATCTTCCTCTTTGTGAATGTTTTAAATTCACTACACAAAAGAATATAATGTTAAATTTAATTATGAGAAGAATATTACTTTCACCACATATGAGAATACTTACTCAACATATGGTTGAACTTGTGAACAATTTAGTAGCAAAATTCAATGTGATTGTGTTTTTCTAATGGTGTAAGAGTGAAAGTTAATGAACTTCCCACTAGTCTACCTATTTGAGAATAAATTATTTGAAAATGTTCATTATCATTAGGACGATCATCAACACGTCGACTTCTATTCAACCTTGACTCAACTTCTTCATACAATGAGTAAAAATTAAGAGTCTCTTCAGCTAAATAAATTGCACTTATAGATCCTTCAGGTTGTGCTCTCTTTCATACACAAGACTTCAAATGTCCTAACATCCTCTAAAAAAACAATAATTAATTAATATCTTCTTCAAAATAAGTGAGTTAAACATAATAACAAACATTTACCTCTCAATTGGATACATCAAAAGATAATAGACAGGTCCTCCTAATTTCTCTTCTTTAAGAAGATGACAAGTTAAATTGGACCATCACAATGAAGAATGATGGTGGCAAAAGGATTTCCAAATGGCAAAGAGTAAGCACAATTTGATGTTGTAGCTTGTCAAGATCTAAGACATTCAATCTTTTACAACATAACTTCTTGAAAAATGAGCCAAACTCTACCAACACTACAATCACATGGTTAGGTAAAACATTGCGTATAGCTATTGGAAGTAAATGTTGCATAAGGATGTGACAATCATGACTCTTAAGTCCAAATTTCCTAGAGTTTTCATCATCAATACAACGAGATATATTACTTTAGTAACCAACTGACATCTTTACATTCTTTAATGTAATGAGAAATATCTTTCTTTGATCTCTTGTCATTGTAAATAGTAAAGGAATATATTTTCCACTTTCATCTGGCCAAAGATCTTCCTTTATCCTTATATCTTGTAGATCTTGATGAGCTTGTAGATGATCTTTTGAGTTTTCCTCTTGGAGCATAGTATACAACACATTATCACACATATTCTTTTCAATATGCATAACATCAAGGGTATGACGTAAAAGATTATCTTTCTAATAAGAAAGATTGAAGAACATGTTTTTTTTCATTGGTTCCCTCTACTATTTGACTCAAGATTGCTATAAAAGGTTATGACGTCAAGTTGTTTCATAATTTCTAACCCAAATAATGATTTTGGTACTCTTCTTTCCTCAATTGTTCCATCAAAGTGTTTCTTCATCAATCTAAATTAATGACTCATTTCTAAAAATCATCGATGACCCATGAAACACCATTTCTATGTCTTAATTGACAAGGGACTGCATCAAAATTACAAATTGGGAAATCATAACTAGTATAAGTGTTCCACCCAGATAAAATACAAATTCCAGTAAAATCACTAATTATCCACATGAGAGCCACTCACATTATAAACATTTATTTCAAAATAGAATCATAAGTCTCTACACCTTTTGTTCGTAACTCATTCAACTCTTTCACTAGAGGTTGTAAATACACATCTATCTTATTTCCTGGGATGATCATAGAAAGAATAAAAGAGGATTGTTTCATGAACTCCTAAGAAGTATGATTGTATGGAATTAGAATCATTGGCCATATTATGGCTATTGTTCATGGTTCGATATGGATTGAAGCCATCAATTGCAAGGCCAAGACGAAAATTTCTAGGTTTTAAAACAAACTCAGGATGAAGTTAATCAAAACTCTTCCATGCTTGAGCATCTCTTGAATGCCTCAATAGTCCATCCGGATTATTGTTTAAAACATGTCATCTCATTGACTTTGCTGTTTTGGAACACATGAATAATATTTACAACCTTGTTTTCAAGGGAAAATAACGTAAGATCTTTATTTGTATTTTATTATTTTTGCTACTAGTACACTTTTATTTCCATCTAGATTTCTTACAATATTTACAACTCTCCATTTTTTTCATCTTCTCCCTAATACAACATACAATTTTTTGGCAAACATATATTTTAGTATAATTATGACCAAGCTTATAAACCACCTTCTTTTCCTCATAAAATGAAGTAGAAAATTTCACATATGAAAATGCATTTACCAATAACTCTAAAATAATTATCATAGTCTTGTCAATCATACCACACAAACATTTTATATGATATAATCTTAATAGAAAAAAGACAACTTTGAGTACTTTTGACACCCTTCATATAACTCTTGGTTGCAAACTCTAAACAAATCATCGTACTCTTCATATTCTTCGTTAAGCATGGTTTCTACAAACTCAACTTGTTCGTCACACATGTCAGACTTTACATCATGGTGTCTATTCATCCTAAATGCATCATTTATCATATCTATTCATCCTAAATAAGGCTAAGGTTGCATGATCAATTTGTGCATCTTAATTGCACCATGAAATAACATACTTTTTTATTTTCATTATTTTATTGATTTAAAGTTGTCACCAAAGATTCTTAGAAATACAAATTCAAAGTGAGAGATTTCAACTAGCCTAGAGATGACAAAATGGGTAGGAGTCGATCATAAATATAGTGAGACAAGTTGGTATTTTCAGTATGTCAACTCGATTTGACCTACCCTGCCAACCGATTGAACCAACCCGTGGGACAGGATGGGCTAGCCTGCGACCCACATAACTGATAAAAAAATTATTTTTATTGTAATATTATCTATCACTCACAAAGGCAACATATAAGATGAAAATTTATGAAAAGATAATTCAAAAAGTCTCACTTTTAGTCACTATAGCAACCACTCTCTCTCAAGCACAACCTTCTCTCTCTTCTCTTCGTTTCTCACCTTGTTCATCTTGAGCATTGATTATTGTTAACCTCATGACATGAATTGAAGGTATAAGAATTACTCAAAGGAAAAACAATGTAAATAATAAAAATATAATGTAATTTTTGTTTTAGGTTTTTGAATTTTTCAATATAAAAAATAGAGATTTTACAACTTTTAATGTTATTTACACATATTTGTTATTATTTATTACTATAAATTTTATCTTAATTTGATTGTTCTAAATTATAATTTCTTAGCAAATTTATATTATTAAATTAAAATATATACATTGAATTGTTGTCAAACAAATGATAATATTGTTAAATTTATTAAAAAATATTATTTAAAAGAGACAAATAAATTAATTTTAAAAAAATTATGGTGGGTTAGCCCGCTAGTCCACCAACCTGCCCTTGGTAGGACGGGTCAAAGTCTAAAGTTCATCATGACTATAGTGGATTAGTCTGATCCATCCCATTTTTTACAGGTCAAAGGTGAGTTAGACTAAAACGGGATCGGGCTAACCCGTTTTGTCATCCTTACATCTATGTTATTAGTATTTAAACAATTTGGTTATATTTTGGGAAAGAAACAAATTATTTGCTAATTGAGGAAAAATTAAACTCAATCCATGTTTACAAGTTGATCAATTGGATTAAAGTTAAACCATATCTTGAATAAGTATTTATAACAAAATTATCTTTATTGTAATAAACTACATTAACCTTAAAATTGACAATTTCATTCTTTTTTTTTAATTCATTCTTGGGAAAAAGTGTCAAATTCATTTTTGTTGTGATAGTTTTAGTTGAAAGTATACCTAGACTACATGATTTAATAGCTAATCTAGAAAAGTAAACATACCACATCAACATCATGAGTTATTAAACTAAAGTGAATAAAGAAACAATAAAAGATGATGAAGAAGGATAATTTGAAGATGATTTTAAAGTTAATGTTTTAAAGAGAATTTGGTATTTTTTGTATTAATTGTTACTTTGTTATTTTCTATAATACATTTGACTAATATGTTAGTAATAATAATTTGTTTGAAGTATATATATATATATATATATATATATATATATATATATATATATATATATAAGTTATAAATATCTTCATGAAAACTAATTTTAAGTATACCATTTTTATCGGTTTCATTGACTATTTTCAACTTTTGATTTTGTTCCCTTCAAACTTAATTAGTGATGGTAAAACGGGCCAGCGCTCGCTTTGGCTCGCCCGCCTTTAGCCCGCTAAAAGCGGGCAGGGCGGCTGACCTCGATATAATCATGACGTGGCTGGCCCGCCATAATTTAGAAAAAAATAATTTTTTTAAATAATTTTTTTAATAAATTTAATAATAAGATTATTATTTGTTTGTCAATAATTCAATATATATATATATATATATATATATATTATTTCAATTTAATAATATAAATCAATACATTATTTTAAGAAATTATAATTTAGAACAATAATAAAATTTACATAATAATAAATAATAACAAATATATATATATATATATAAATAACGTTAAACTTATAAAATTTATATTTTTTATATTGAAAAATTCAAATACCTATATCTTTTTTATTTGATAAAACTTCATATTATTCTTGGTTGAGTAATTCTTATACCTTTAATTCAAGTAATAAGGATAAATATAATCAGTGCTTAGGATAAATAAGTATACCTTTAATTCAAGTAATAAGGATAAATATAATCAGGATAAATAAGGAGAGAAAGTTATATTTCAGGAAGGAGAATATTTTCTCGTGAGAATGAAACTTTTTTAATTCTCTTTTTAAAATTTTTAACTTTATATATTATCTTTATAATTAATTTTATTATAATAAAAAATTATTTTTTTATTAATTAGCGCAGGCCGTGGCTGGCTCCGCCCCGTCCTGCGGTTGGCCCGACGGGTTGGCGGGCTTGGCAGGACGGGCCAAGCGGGCCGGTGGGCTGAAAACACCAACCCGCCCCGCCATATTATGGCAGGCTGGCGGGCCAGCCCGTCGGGCCTAGCCCGTTTTGTCATCCCTAAACTTAATGATTATTTAATATATTTAAGTATATATCTAAAATTTTATCTTTTCACCCTTTCATCTTCTTTTTTCTTTTTATATTTATTTATTATTTATTAATAATATATTATTTGGCCCCCCTAAAATCAATGGTCAACATCCACCACTGATAATTGTTACACCCACATCATCCTTATCCATTACAATCTATGAAGTACGAATCCGTTGAAAAGTCCAGCATATTCGTATTGGAACGTATCCAATATTGATTGATCCCGATGCTTAAAAAATTCGTATCGAAAACGAATCCAAAAAAAAATCCTAACAAAAATAAAAACAGAATAACAAATATTTTTTTGTTATTATTATGGTTAAATTAATCAAAACATATTTCAATTATTTAAAAACTTATCAAAAGATATTTCAATTATTTAAATATGTATCTCTCTCAACATTTTATTTGGAGAGCTTATAGTTTTATGTTGAAAAAAAAATCCAAACAAAAATTAAAACAAAATAACAAATAATTTTCTGTTATTATTATTGTTAAATTAAACAAAACAGATTTCAATTATTTAAATATTTATCAAAACATATTTTAATTATTTAAATACGTATCACTTTTTCAACGTTTTATTTTCCTGAGACCTTATAATTTTATGTGGTTGTTGCCGCTTGTTTCTCCTTGATTTTCTATCGCTCCCTCCATTACAGATTTGTTTCTTATCTATCTTCTAGCTTGAAACTTTGTGCTTCTTTTAGTATGTTCTAATGTGTAAGATTGTTTTCCTTTTTCTTTAGTGTGTAACAACTCCAACTTATATAATATTTTTTTATGAGTTATAAATATATATATATATATATATACGTGTATATACAGTGACAGATCTTCTTGGGAGCTGAGGGGGCCATAGTCTTTCCAAAGTTTTATAACTCCCATGTAATTTATGATTTTGGCCCCCTAAACATAATGAATATTTAATATATTTACTTGTATATTTACAATTTTATCCTCTCAGCCCCTCCTAACTCTCATATAATTTATGATTTTATTTCCCTCAAACTTAATGATAATTTAATATATTTAAGTATATATCTACAATTTTTATCTTTTAACTCTTTTATCTTCTTTCTTCCTTTTGTATTTATTTATTAATAATATATTATTTGACCCCTCCAAGATCAATAGTCAAGATCCACTAATATATATATATATATATATATATATATATATATATATATATATATATATATATATATATATATATATATATATATGACGAATCACCGTATCGGATATATATCGTATCAATCCTCATATCATATCTATGTATCATAGATTATAATTAATGGTAATTCTCTTAAAGATATTGAACACATATCTCAAATAATAGATCATTAAGACACTCTACCTAATAATATTTCCATGATTGAACCTATTGGTAGAGGGTATTTACTTTAAAGAATGTTATTGTTTTATTACAACAAAGATTATTATATTGATCATTAAAAAATAATATCATATGTGAGGAGAAATTCCAATGACATCTAAGAAGATATTTTTTCAACTATTTAATATATTTTCTATTTAATCTAATAATACTCATTTAGTAACATATATTTCATGTTATTCTTTTATTTTTTAACATTATATTTGATTAAATTATTTATTTTCTCAAAATAATTATGTAAGATAACCACATTAAGAAGAAATTCAACTCAAAAACATCTCATAAACGATATTCATAAAAGCTCAAAATGTTGAAAAATGACTATCATAGATTAAAAATAATATATGAAACAATCTGTTAATCCAATGGAATGCAACTTCTTATCCTTTGAAACATGAGCAAGCCAAAAATATCAAGACAACTCATAAGAGTGAGTGTATGCACACTAGTGGCTCTCTTGGCATGCATGAGGATGTTATCTAATCTATATGTTACAAAATAAATTTTCTTTATTAGTTATCAATTAATAAAATGTGATGTGTATATGTTTATTTATAATTTTTTTATTTTAAGTCAAGAGAATTGGGCTGGACTCAATTGATTTATGAGCTCTTCGAGCAAACACATATAAAAAAATACTCATAAATTTATTGATAATAAATCTAAGAAAACTAATATGTTTTATTTTTTTATAATATTTAACATATTCATGATAACATTTCTTTATGTATAACAAAAAGATTTTCCTGTTAAACTTGTAGATTTAGGTTTGGTGTTTCATCAAGTGATAATAGTTCATAATCCACTCCCTTCAACCCTTGGATGAGGGCATTGGTGAATCTTGAACATTGATCTTGAAAGAGCCCAATAATATATTATTAATAAATAATAAATAAATATAAAAGAAAAAAAGAAGATAAAAGGGTGAAAGGACAAAATTGTAGATATATACTTAAATATATTAAATAATCATTAAGTTTGAAGGGGACAAAATAATAAATTATATGAGAGTTACAAAACTGAAGAGGGTTGAGAGGATAAAATTGTAAATAAACAAGTAAATATATTAAATGTTCATTAAGTTTAGAGGGTCAAAATCATAAATTAGATGAGAGTTACAAAACTTTGAGAGAGTCACAGCCTCCTCAGCTCCGAAGAAGATTGGTGATGAGGGGAAACTTAAAACACAATAATCAAAATTTTCTTTGTGAAACTTTCATGAACAAAATTTTTGGTATTGAAACTAATTTTGTACAAATATTTTGTTGACAAATATTTGATCATAGAAAATATGTGATTTTTTTTTGTTTTTGGTATATTTTAAATGTTACTCATAAATATTATCAGTAGAAATAACAATTTTTATTATGATGTTCGTCAAGGTTTTCATCTTTATTTTATTTAAATTTACACGTAAATTTTATAATATTTTTTATATTTATAAAAAATTATTGGTTTTATATCTAATCAATGTTATCATAAAATTATAATTTTTTTTTATATTTTTATATGATAATTGATAATTGGGTTAAAAATATAAATTTTGAATATTCTTAACCTAGTTTTTAATATCTATAAATTTTCACATCAGTTATTAAATAAAATAAATAATTCAATGCAATTTTATTAAAAATACGTAGAAAGTAAGTGTTTATTTAAAAATTAGGTAGTGTTGTGATAGAGAGTTTGTGAGATAATCTTAAATTAAAATATTCGATAGACTAAATTAAAAGCTTAATTAAACATGGAAAGGCCCAAGTCAGCTACACATAAATAATTCAGTCCATTAGAAGCGTCCACATGTCAAGTACTGCTCCACACATATTTCCACAAAACAAAAGGATTACATCATTTACATAATTTCAAAATTTTTAAAAATATTCAAGGATTCAATTTTATTCAGTTCTATTTGGTCATCGTTAATATGCTAATGATTTTAGGGTACAATTTCTTACATTAATAAAAATTGGTTTTAGATGTTTCTTATTGGTTTGTTTTGTCTAACTTGTAAATACGCGATGGATTGATCTATTGATTCATTAAATATATATATATATATATATATATATATATATATATATATATATATTATAATTAAAATAAAAATAAGTATAATTAAAAATATTATATTATTTTATATAATATGGATGAAATATATAAATATATTATAATATTATAATTTAAATTATAAATATTAATCAATTAAATTTAAATTATTAAAAATATTATAATTTTTTATCTTATCTAATAAAAATATTAATTAATAAATAGAAACTTAAAAAAATATTTATATAATTAAATATATATTTAAAAAATAACATAAATTTATATATGGACGAGCTACTCAGTTGAACCTAACCTGTTTTTTTATAGGTCTGATTAATATTTGTAATCCGATCTATATCCATCTTTCTTGTTTTATTTTGAATGAAGTAGAGAAGGACTGACCAAACCTTAGATTAAATGTTATATTTTTAATAAGTGAAATTTCAAATACAACAATAAAGAATAGTAGTAATTAAGTGCATGCGTATGGTTGCATAGAGAGTGCCACACGTAATCATCTTGAAAACTTGGCATACATCCTCAAGCATGCCGTTTAAATTTAAATTTGTGTCTCACCTTTCAATCATTGCACTTAAAAATGTAAATGACATTTTCTTTTAGGGTTTGAGCAGTCTAATTGGACTTTGAAATATGACAACCACACTCCAAGTATATGTTGTTTATGCAATGTATATTGTGAGTATAATCCCCTAACATTTTTAATCAAGAGTGAATGTGATGTTATAAATATTTTATGTTTCATTTGAAGATATCTATAAAACCAATAAATTAGGTATCAAGATCACAAATATAAACATAGGCAAACTTTTTTTTATTATTATTATTATGGATAGAAATGTTTGTTTAACTAATAATATGGAACGTCTTAGTTTTGGTTTACTTTAAAGTTATTTTGAAATTAAGGTTTTAAATTATAAATTTTAAAATAAAGTAGAAAAATTGTATAAAATCTCGTTTAATACTAAAATTTGTTTTATTATTTTATATTTTTCTAGACATGTATTTGACTCAATCTTCTGTTTTTAAAATAAAAATATGAAGGAAAGAAAAAATTAAAACGTGACGTGAACCCACATGTGTTTTTTAGGATAATATCTCTCTCATGAACTTGGATTCGTCTTCATTTATAGAGACTTCTATTTATAGAAATGGTGAATGATTTTTAAATAATTTTGTATGAAAACATCACTTCATAATACTCCTCTTATCAATTTATTAAGTGTAAAATACTAAATTTAAATACTTGTAATTATACTTTATTTAAAACTTTATTATAAAATTCATAGATTCCTTGACACGGTTTAATTTAAAAATATAGAATTCATTCTATAATTTTATTCATAAATCTTTTTGATACATATACCATGTTCTTATAGTATTTTACTCCTACAAATCAAGACTAAATAAAATAAGTTCTGATTATGCACTATTTTGTACAGTTATACAAACCTATTTAGTTAATCAAACATTTTCATCTCAACATTCCTCCTCAAGTTGGTAAATGGATGTCATACATTCCCACTTGTCCAACAATCTCCTAAAAATCTGATTTGTCACAGCTTTGGTAAGAATGTCTATCATACATTCCTCTAGATCGTTTCCCGTAACTATCATGTTATCAACATAGACAATAAGAATTGTAATCTTTCCTTCCTTTTTCTTTAGAAACAAGGTATGATCTTGGTTGCTATGTTGATATCCGAAAGTAAGCATTGACTTGGTGAATCTACCAAACTATGCTCACGGCGATTGCTTTAGTCCATACAATGACTTCTTCAACTTGCACACCTTCTTGTTATATGTATCCGGGATCCCACATCCTTCTGGTAGCTCCATATAAACTTCTTCAGACAATTCCCCGTGTAAGAAGGCATTTTTTACGTTAAATTGTTGTAATGACTGTCACTACCGTCAAAAGAAGCGGTCGAAGTGACGCGATGGTTTTGATGACTTGCATTTTCTAAAGAAGTGGTCAACACTTTTAGGTTGTCCGATAACCGGGCTGAACCTAAAAGCGAGGTTTTCGTAAAGGGTTCTATGGAGTCGTCATCGATGTTTTTACCATAAACATCGGAAAAGGAAGAAAAGAAGATGTTGGTTTAGAAAAACCAACTTTGGCCGTTACAACCAGATTTGGTAAGGGAGTTAGTTACGTGTGGGGAAGGTGTTAGCACCCCACAACGCCCCTTTTAGGTTCCCCATGATGGACTAATTCGTAAAATAAAGATTGAAAGAAACTAAGCTTTTACCCTATTTATTTATCTACTGGCAGAATTTTAAATATCTACATGACCCTAATATCTAATGCATACAAGGAAAACAGTAAAAGAAAGCAGTAAAAGAAAGAGAATAGAGAAAGGAACCTCTGAAGCGAGTTTTCTATTAACTCTTCAAACTTGAGGACGCTTTTTGGCAATCCCCTCACTCTACAAGCACGCTCCTCACCAGCAAAAGAGAAAATACCTCCCCACCGAGTGCCGGATGTCTCAAAAGGAGATTTTCTTAACGAATTTCTACTTTAAATGGAAATTGGAAAACTTACTCGAACTCTGGAAAGTGCTCAGAGTTATCCCCAAGTCTTAGGAGAGCTTCTAGGATGAGAGAAGGGTGTGAGAGTGTGTGAAAATGGGGGAGGGGAGGCTCCTATTTATAGGAAATTGCGCCAGACAGGCTGGGACTGCCGTTTCGAGACAGCCGTCTCAGGCTCAGAGAAAAGTGGGACGACCATCCAAAAAAGTGGGATGGTCGTCCCAGTGTTCAAGAAAGTGAGACGACCATCTAGGATATTGAGATGATCGTCTCGCTTTTAAGGAAAAATGGGACGACCGTTTGGGAAAGTGAGACTGTAGACCCCAAATCTTGTCCGACCTCAAAATAAAGAGCAGAAGACATCCATTTGAAGATGGGCAAGGCCTAAAAGGTCCCTAGGATTGACCAATAGGCCCCATATTAGAATAGGAAGGATTTTTGTACACAAAAAATAAGAAATTTCACCCAAAGGATCGAGACCGTCGTCTCATTTGGCGAGACCGCCGTCTCACCGTTGGCTAAAGGCGAGACAGCCGTCTCATTTGGCGAAACGGCGGTCCTGACCTGACAGGTGAAAATTCCTATAAAAGGGGGGACCTTCTCACTATTTTGACATAATTCTACAACTTTTCCTACTGTACAATTCTCAAAATACTCTCCTAGGACCCCTTTGAAGCATTTTCAGAGTTCTTAGAGTTCTTAGAAAGCATTCTAAAGTGTTGTGAGAGGAGAGTGAGCATCGTTGTAGAGCGTTGGGATTGCCAAAAAGCACCCTTTTTCAAGAGTATATTATAAAAGCTTGCTTCGAAGGTTCCTCCATACTCCTTTCTCTATTTTATTTCTTTTTAAATAATATCTCTGTGCATTAGTTATTAAGGGTCATGTAGTCAATAACTTAATTTTTGCAATGAATAAATAAGGGTAAAAGCGTAGTTTGAAGTTCTTATTTCTTTATAAAAACGGTCTATCATAAGGAACCCGAAAGGGGCGTTGTGGAGAAGCTAATACCTTTCCCACACATAACTAACTCCCTTACCTAACTCTGGTTGTAATGACCAAAGTTGGTTTTTCTTAAAAACCACCGCCTTCTTTTTCCTTTTCCAATGTTTTTGGTAAAAATATTGGTGGCGACTCCTCGAACCCTTTCGAAAACCTTGCCTTTAGGTCCAACCCAATTATCGGACAACCAAAAGGCGTTGTACTAACACTTTAAAAAATGTGAGTCAAACTAAATCATCGCGTCGCTCCGACTGCCTCTTTTGACGGCAGCGACAGATGACGACTTCACTGGGGAAGCTAGAGAGTTGATCCCATTTAGTAATGGACTAGTTTTGAGAAATAAAAACTAGAAATTATGATTTTACCCTTCATTGCTTTATAACATGTTTTATTGCTTGACTTTAATAATTGTTGTATGTTTATTTTATGCAATTGTTTGAAATAACAACTGTACACAAACCCTTGCACACAACAGTTCCCCCTATACCCGGGGGCAAGTGGGATAACCTTAGGGAGTGGGTGGCATTGTACGATTTGTCGTAGTGAGGGCCATGAGCCCACTGGTATGGTCGGAAACCACCACTCAAGGTGATAACCTTCCTCTTTTGGCCCAAAGACTGACAAGGCCTTAGTGCCATGCATGGTCTGAAGGCTGGGAGAGTGGGGACCCTATAATGGGGGCACCTTGGGGGCCTGACCTTGGTGAGGAAATTTAGAACTACCCTGGATATGCACTCTTCTGCAGGATACCCCTACCTCGTGATTAAAAATGTCGTCCTACTGTTCGCGGATGAGTGAATTGTATGTGCATTTGTTTGTTGCATTTGTTTGTTGCATAGCATAATCATACAACAAAACAAAAGAAAAATAAAAAACATCTCAAAATTCTTTCACAATAAACACCCTTATCGCGAACAGTCTGCCTTTTATCTAGCCTAGTTTTAGGTTCTTTGTAAGCTAAGTAGCCATGCAGCCCGACAGAAGAGATAAAGGGTTATAAAAATAAATAAAAAACCAAATCAATCGAATAAAAAAAAAATGAAATTTAATAAAACAATTTTTGATAAAGTTAAATCATTCATATCGCGTCATAAGTGGAAAAATCAATTGAGAAAAAAAGTGCACAAAGAAAGGCATGCATAAACATCATTTTAATAAAAATCTCTCATGCATAAACACATTCATGCTAAGGGGCATTAGATATTTCTAAGATAAAGACGAAAGAGGCCCCGAACACATTTGTAACCATCCACAAGGAAGGGACAAGTGTGCTAAGGTATATGGTTATACTTGTCAAATCCATGATGGGGAAGGAACCATTACACCAAAGTAGGGTATGGCACTCCGCAAAACGTAAGTTTTAAGGATGATACCTAAGTCATTGTCTTAGAAGATACTAATCTCACACCTATCATTCATCTCCATTAATAAAATTCATTTCGGCATCTTAGAAAGTGGTTGGTCTTCCCATAATCCGAACCCGTGCGCAAAAAGCTAAGGCAATGGAGCATCTGAAGGAACATAACCGCAAACTTACTACTGAGGTTAGCGCCCTGAGAGAACAAATGGCGCAAATGATGGAGGTTATGCGCCAGCAAAATCTCAATAAAGGGAAAACTCAAGGCGACCACGCCTCTTGCCATGAGGAAGAAGAGGAAGAAGAGTTCTTTTATGAACAAAAAGCCCCTGTGCAGTCTGACGCCAGGACAATGTTCATCCACACCCCTAAGGTGTCCAAACAACAAATATTTGCCTTGGAGTAAAGGTTGAAGGTAGTCGAGGGGCACAACTTTGACATCAAGGAGGAAGCTGACATGTGTCTGGTTAAGAACATCTAGTTCCCTCCAAAATTCAAGGTCCTAGACTTCCCCAAGTATGCAGGGCTGACTTGCCCCAAAAATCATCTTACGATGTATTGTCGTAAGATGGCTGCACATGCTGAAAATGAGAAACTCTTGATCCACTGCTTCCAGGAGAGCCTGGCTGACTCAGTCCTCAACTGGTACATACAACTAGAGAAGGGGCAAGTCCAAAATTGGAAGCAGCTAACAGACGCCTTTCTTCGTCGTTACCAATACAATATTGATCTGACCCCAGATAGGTCAGATCTTAGAACTCTGAGCAAGAAGAACGATGAGCCCTTCAAGGCATATGCCCAATGGTGGAGGGAGATGGCTACCCAGGTAGAGCCCCCACTAACAGACAAGAAAATGGTGGTCATGTTCATCGATTCACTGACGGGGCCTAATTATGACAAGGCGATAGCAAGCACGTCCAACCTCTTCTCAAATGTGGTTACCATCGGGGAAAGGGTGGAGCAAGGACTAAGAAGTGGGAAGATAGTGCGATCTTCCTCCTCTTGCATTTCATTCAAAAAGCCCTTTAAAAAGAAGGAAGAGGTTGTGCATGCAATCAATTTCGCTACTCTTTCCTCCGCTCCACAGACAGTCCGGCAGCCACGAAGAAAGGAAAGAAAATTCACCCCTCTTTCAACCTCCTACGGGAAATTATTGCCCCAATTGCTGGAGGCCAACCTCTTGGCTTGCATTCCTCCCAAGAAAATAGAGCCTCCTTACCCAGAGTAGTATAAGCCTAATGAAAAATGTGACTACCACTCGGATGCACCGGGGCACTCAACGGGTAACTGCTTGACCTTGAAATATAAGGTCCAAGAGCTATTAGACGCTGGGTGGATAACTTTTGACGCTCCTGCCACCGATGTGGATATCAAGCCTCTGTCAAAACCAGAGTAGAAGAGGGTCGGATTAGGAGGATCAGCTGTTAGGGCTCTTTTTCTATTTTTAAGCTTTTCTTGTATTTCCTATGGTCCTGCCTGTGGTCGTAGGATCACTGATTAAAAGGGCATGTATATACATCTTTTTTTAATACACGAGACATTTTCGTCATATCATATTCATTCTCATTCTTTTCCCTCTTCTATTTATTATTCTTCCAAAAATAATTGAATAATAAAATCTATGCTTAAAACAGAACCTAAAAGAAAACAATCATGTCTGTGACTGATGAATCTCTGTGGGATCCGGAAGCTGAAGGTGAATGGGTCGAATCCGACAGTGAGCAGGGGACCGTTTCTCCGGACATGTAGAGAATGCTAGAAAAAGAAGCTCGCTCCATACAACCCTATCAAGAGGAAACAAAAACTATCAATTTGGGACAAGAAGACAACAAGAAAGAAATAAACATTGGCACCCAAATTGACAGTGACATCAGGGAGAGGCTAATACACCTTTTGAAAGAGTATGTGGATGTGTTTGCTTGGTCTTATCATGATATGCCTAGGCTCGACACGAGCATAGTAGAACATCGGTTGCCATTGAAAAAGGGATTTCGACCCATAAAACAGAAGCTCAGAAGAATAAAACTGGATTGGTCCTTAATGATCAAGGAGGAAGTGCAAAGACAGTTAGACACTAACTTCCTAATCATATCCAAGTATCCCAAATGGTTGGCAAACATAGTGTATGTCATCAAAAAGAGTGGAAAAATCAGTGTATGTGTGGATTATAGGGACCTAAATCGGGCAAGTCCAAAAGATGAGTTCCCCTTACCACACATTGACACGTTAGTGGATCACACCGCTACAAACACGCTCTATTCTTTCATGTACGGATATGCAGGGTACA
The DNA here is from genome assembly GCA_963425845.1 of Sphenostylis stenocarpa. NCBI lineage: Eukaryota > Viridiplantae > Streptophyta > Magnoliopsida > Fabales > Fabaceae > Sphenostylis > Sphenostylis stenocarpa. The sequence continues at coordinate 39,356,099 of OY731401.1, forward strand.
ATCAAATTAAGTTGGTTGTCGAAGATAGAGAAAAGACCTCCTTTATCATGCCATGGGGGACATTTTGCTATAGAGTGATACCTTTTAGACTAAAAAATGTAGGGGCTACTTATCAAAGGGTTATGGTAACATTATTCCACGACATGATACATAAAGAGATAGAAGTACAAGTGGACGATATGATTGCCAAGTCCAGAAATGAGGTGGACCATATTCAATATCTCAAAAAGCTATTTGATCAACTTCGAAAGTATCAACTTAAACTAAATCCAATAAAGTGTACTTTCAGAGTACGGTCAGGCAAACTTCTAGGGTTCATCGTTAGTCAAAAGGGAATTGAGGTAGACCCCGATAAAATAAAGGAGATTCTGGAAATGCCCCCACCAAGGACAGAAAAAGAGGTCAGAGGATTTCTGGGCTGAATAAACTATATTGTCAAATTCATCGCACAGCTGACAAACAAATGTATACCCATCTTCAAGCTGTTGCGTAAGAATCAACCAACAGTGTGGAACGAGGAATGTCAACAAGCATTCGACAAGATCAAGATGTGCTTGACCAATTCACCGATATTAGTGCCACCCGTTGGAGGGAAACCTCTGATCTTATATTTATCAGTACTAGAAGAATCCAAGGGATGTGTGCTTGGTCAATAAGATGAAACAGGGAAAAAGGAGCGAGTCATATATTATCTCAGCAAAAAGTTCCTAGACTATGAGACCCGCTATACGCCATTTGAAAAAACATGTTGTGCACTGGTGTGGGCAACTCAATGTCTCCGAAAATACATGGCTCGACATACAACATGGTTGGTCTCCAAAATGGACCTAATCAAGTACCTCTTTGAAAATCCCATCTTGACCGGAAGAATAGCTAGGTGGCAAGTGCTCCTCTCAGAATTCAATATCATTCATGTTACCCAGAAAGATATTAAAGGTAGTCCCCTAGCGGTTTACCTAGCACATGGATCGACAAACGAGTATCAATCCCTACAAGACAAAAGGATGCCTCTTTTGTTGTGGTGACTTATCCTTTTGACATAAAAAGTGGTGGCGGCTTACTGTTTTTGCTCATGCACCGGCTCCATGAAGAGTAGTTTTAGTGCTTTGAGGTATTGTGTTTTGGTTTTTGGCTTTTTCTGATAGCCATTCAGCTTGTTGATCGCTGATGATTCTTGATTATGTTTTGGTTTTTTTTTTATAGACATCCAGCTTGTTGGTTTGCTGGGGATTCTTTTTTGGCCTTTCTAATAGTCATTTGGCATTGTTGGTTACCGGAGATTCTTGATAATTGCCTCTGATGTAGGCAGGGATCCACTAGAGATTCGTTGATTTTGACGATGCCTCTTGAATAGGCGGATATCCACTGAGGATTTGTTGATTTTGATGGTGCCTCTGAGTAGGCAGATACTTCATTAAGGTTCTGGTAATGCCTCTGAGTAGGCAGATGCTTCATCGGAAGTGAAGAATTTTGGCTGCATTGTTTTGCCTCTGACTAGGCTGATATTCTCCTTCGGGGATGTTGGCTATCACTTGCTAGGTCTTGCCTATGCATAGGCAGGCGACTCTCTGAGGATATGAATTTGAAGATTGCCTTTGCAGTAAGCTCATTGGGGGTAAGTTTTCTCTTTTTTATGATCCACCAGGGGATTGATTACCTTCCTGGGGATCTAATGTTGATTTGCCCCCTGAGGGGATGGAGTTTTTTTTTACTCCTTGTTTGTTTTTGGTATGAGCGGACTTTGTCGATGCTCTTATTCCACTGGAAATTTTTTTTACCTAAAGATTAAGATTTTTATTTGATTTCGCCTTTTTCTTGCGGTTTTATTTCTTTTTTCTCGTGAATTTGAAATTTGGCTTCTTTTTGGATAATGTATGTGTCTTTTTACTTTTCAATTTCCTTTTATGCACGCAGGTTTCTTTCTTCTTTTTGGGTATCCACTGGGGATGAAGTTTTTTTTTCACTAGGGAATTAGTTGACTTCTTGAGGATCCGACTTTGATTTTTTTTTCTTTTCTGGGGATGGAGTCTTGACTCGTTGATTAATGTTGATGTGAGATGACCCTGTGAAGTTCTTATTCCACTGAGGGATGGGAATTTCTGATTCCTTCTTTTTGTAGATTTTTCTGGTATGATCCACTAGGGAATTTTATTTGGCCTTCTTTGTCGTGGCCTTTTTTGGTCATCTGCTGGAGATAAAGGGTTTTCTTTTCTCTTCTTCCTTTTTGTTGAGCCCTTGATGGTATGGAGGTTGGACTCTTTTGACTGTTGATGATGATGGGCTCTTGAAGCCTTTATCCTCCATTGGGGAATGTGGAGGAGACTTTGAATGAGTGTGTTTGATGACTCATGTGGTGGTGATGCTGAGCCGTGAGATAATTCTTTTGTTTTGCCTTTGGAGTAGGCAAGAATCCGCTTGGGGATATTCGAGCCTTTCTGTTGGCTTTTCTTTGATGTACCTTCTCTTTATTGGGGTAGAAGGAGAATGGTTGGGGCTTTTGATTCGGGAAGCTCTTATTTCTTCTGAGTTATTTGATGACGACAACTCGCTCTTCTTTCTTGAGGGAGAGTAATGTTTGGAGACTCATTATTTTTTGTGCCTTATTTTTTTGGGTAGAAGGATGATAGTTGGAGTTCTGGTTTTTGAAATCTTTTATTTTGCTCTGGAGTTGTTGGCTTATTGGTGGCAACTTTTTCTTGAGGGAGAGCATTATTTGGAGACTTGGTTCTGGTGCTTCCTGTTTTCAATCACAAACATGGAGCCTAGTCTCCTTATATGCATGATTATTATTTTTTGGTATTTTCTTAAAGAGATTTTTATTTTTTCATTTTTTTATTTTGACAGAGTCATTTCGTGTGACTAATTGTGTGTGGATGCAATCTATTTATTTATTTGATGCATCTAGAAAAGTGATCGACATTCTCCTGCTAGTTTTTTATGATTATGTTGATGAACCCTACTCTTTTATTTTAATGTTGATGGGTCCCTCTTATATTTTTGTTTTAGCCCTAACTTTTGCCTAGACCGCCCTTTTGGGGTTTTCGATCTAGTGGGCTGTCTTGATTTTTGTGTAGGATATCTTAGCGGGTTTTTTCCTTTTTTATGAGTGTCCTAATTTTTGCCTAGACCGCTCTTTTTTTTGTTTTTGATCTAGCAGACTACCCTAATTTTTGCCTAAGAATCTCCTAGTAGGTATTATTCTTTTTATTTTTTATTTTTTTAGAGAAAAGACCCATATATATGCATGCAATGTTCGTGATATGCATCCCATAATACTATTTTAGTTAATATTTCAAAAGAATTAATCGATGTGCTTTTGCTTATGGTGTGTTTATGACGTCATGCTTAGCTGTACCGACTTTGCCGTCTCGGATTTACCATGACCGAAGAATGAATGTTGTTGATTGTAGAGTGACTCCCATGTCAGTGCACTCCTTCCTTTCCTTAGGGATTTCAATCCTCTTATTGACCACTATATCTCCATATTTCCCAGTTAATTACTAGAATGTCGTAGTAAGGGTCAAGAGAAGAGAAAGAAAGGGATTTATTCAAAGGCTTGTGTTTTAGAGAGTTTTTACTTTCAAAATAATAGTTTTTGTAAGAATGGCTAACCAGGGTTAGTCAAAGCGTTTAGACTAGTTTAAACAAACGTTTTGTTTATGCGATGGCATCTTAAATGATTATTCGATGGCGCCTATCATGACGGATTAACTTTCCTAGTCCGCCCTTTGGGTTTTCAGCCTAGGATGTTGTGCTATGTCCGGAGTTTTATCTAGGTTTCCATTTTTTCTTTGTTTTGGGGAGTCTAGCGGACTTTATTTTATAACCCTAACTTTTGCCTGGGTTACCCTTTATTATTGTTCGGGTTTCCCAACGAGTTTACCCTAATTTTTGTGCAGCCCCCTCTATGGGTTTTCTGTCGGGTATTTTGCCCTTTTCATTTCTTGTCTTGGCCTTTGGCCTTGACGGACTTCTTTTAATTTCTTTTAATTTTATTTTTTTGTACAACATTGTCGAAGCACGACTTTATTATGAACTAAAAACCTTATGTGTGCTTCTAGTTAATCAGTCATGTTGGTGGTTTGATTATTTCGACACATTTTGAAAATGTTTGTCTAAAACATGGTAAAAAATGGGGTATAGACGTGAATTAACAAGAAAAGAAACAAATAGTAAGAATGACATTTTTTATAATTAAAAGGGAAATATATGCCCTAAAGATGCTCGAGAGTCGGGCTCGCCCCGAGGAGTAATCTCTAATAATCATTGGGTTTACATCCCTTAGAATAGGAAGAAGAACACTTAATGACTAAAGTCACTCTTGACGCTTGTACCCCTCCGTTTAGGAAAACCTGATTCAAGGTGCGGAGGGGAGACTTCCCTTTTCTCGTGTAGCTTAATCCTTTGTAGGGTCATACCCTAGGCCATGCTTTAAAGGATTGTCTTTAACAACTGGTGGCTCTCTTATTCCCTGATGGTTACTACCAAGCCCTTGGCCTGGGCGGTGTCCATATTTTATTGTCATGTGGGCCACCTTCTTGTTGGTGGAAAGTCTTTCCATATTGGCAATTTCCAACTTTTGAAGAGAAGTTTCAAGGACCTCCTTAGTCGCATCCACATAAGGTAGGGCAGACGATTTGTTGTTTAGAATGTCATCTTCTGCTCAAACCGTGACCATCTTATCGCCTACCACGAATTTGACTTTTTTGGTGGAGCGTTAAAGGTATTGCCTTAGCGTTGTGAATCCAAGGTCCTCTTAGTTTCCTCCTTGGATTCGTTATTACGTTCTTCTTCGATTTTCTTATTATTTCCTTTATTTTTAGGAGCATCATCTTGTAACTCCTTGGAGGGAGTAGATTCTTCCATTTCTTGTCGTGCCCCCAATGTCGTCTATGTTGGAGATATCTTCGTTGATGGGCGATGATTCTACATATCTCCACGATGCACCTTTATTTGATGTATAGGACGAGGCATGAACAAATGCAATGGCATCCTTGCCCCCTCTCCTTTATTTACTCAAATGACCAACGGTTGAGACTTATTATCCTCCTTAGGCGGATAAACCGTTGGGGAGAGCTTAATGATGAAAGGTTTGGTCTTCATCTTATTAATGAATGCAATTTATGAATGTAATAGACGGTTGAAGAGATGATGAAAAAGACAATTTTATTTATTTTATCCAGAAAGTGTACATTCCAGAAAGTGTACATTCTTCAATGCAATGCTTCGAAGCACACTTTTAAAAGCGGAAAGCCTAAAGGAAATCATAGGCGGGTTAAAATTTCTATGTATTTTCTTTTTTTACTTCCCGTGCATGGCATGCAAATGCTCTATCCTCTTTACATGGTATTGAGGAATGTCCACTTTCTTTAACTGCCTATTACTAGATGCATGTTATGAGGATGAAGTTTGGCGGATGCATGTATGCAAGTGCTTGTTTTTTCATAAGCATTATCATGTTTTATTTTCTAACATGATGTATGATAGTGTTTGGGATTTTTTTGGATGAGGGCATGAAGAATACCAACTGCTTTCTAGAATGCAAAAAGAATTTTATTGTTTAAAATGAATGATTTATGGGATGGATATGCCTTAAGACAATGACTTAGGTACCCTCCTTAAAGCTTACGCTTTATGGGGTATCATACCCACCTCGGTATAATGGTTCCTTCCCCATCACAAATATAATGAAGGTCACCATCACAGCTTAGCACACTTGTCCCTTACTTGTCGCGGATTGACAAGTATGATGAAGGTCACAAACGCACTTGGGTCTCTTTTGCCTTTGTCTTAAGGATATCTAGTGTTCCCTAGCATGAATGTGTTTTATGCATGAAAGATTTTACTTAGGATGATGCTTATGCATACTTTCCTTGATGCATTTATTTTCTCTCTTGGTTTTACCACTTATGCGATGATGAAGGTATGAACGATTGACTTTGTCAAAAATCTTTTTATTGTAAAAATTATTTTCATTATTTTAAATTGTTTTTATTTTTATTATTTTTTTATAACCATTTATCTCTTCTGTTGGTCAACGTGGCTACTTAGCTTACAAAGAACCTGAAACCAGGCTAGCTAAAATGAAGACTGTCCGAGATAAAGTTAGTTGCTTTTATATTCTTTTATTGTTTTAAGAAAATTTTTTTTGGGTGTTTTTTCTATTTCATGATTATTCTCTGCTAATGCAATCAAACAAATGCAACAACCATATGCATAAATAATTCACTCATCCACGAACCGAGTGACGACGTTTTTATCACGAGGTAGGGGTATCCTGCAAAAAAGTGCATTTTCAAGGTGGTTCTAACTGTTCTCACCAAGGCTAGGCCCCCAAGGTGCCCCCATTATAGGGTTCCCACTCTCTTAGCCCTTAGACCATGCATGGCACTAGGGCTTTGTCAGTCTTTAGGCCAAAAGAGGAAGGTTATCACCTTGAGTGGTGGTTTCCGACCATACTGGTGGGCACAAGGTCATCACTATGACAAATCGTACCTGTCACCCACTCCCTAAGTTCATCCCTCATGTCCCTGGGTATAGGGGAACTGTTGTGTGCAAAGGTTTATGTACAATTGTTATTTCAAACAATTGCAGAAGATAAACATATAACAGTTATTAAATCCATAGAATAAAGCATATTATAAATATAAGGAAGGGTAAAAGCATAATTTCAAATCATTATTATTTGAATTAGTCCATCACTAAATGGGATAAACTCTCTAGCTTCCCCAATGAAGTTGCCATCTGTCGCCAGCGTCAAAAGAGGCAGTCAGAGTGATGTGATAGTTATCAAAACTCGCGTTTTCTAAAGAAGTGGTCAACACTTTTAGGTTGTCCGATAACCGGGTTGAACTTAAAAGTGAGGTTTTCATAAAGGGTTCTATGGAATCGCCACCGATATTTTTACCATAAACATCGAAAAAGGAAGAAAAGAAGACATTGGTTTAGAAAAACCAACTTTGGCCATTACAACCAGAGTTGGGTAAGGGAGTTAGTTACGTGTAGGGAAGGTGTTAGCACCCCACAACGCCCCTTTCGAGTTCCCCATGATGAACTAATTCGTAAAATAAAGATTGAAAGAAACTAAGATTTTACCCTATTTATTTATCTATTAGCAGAATTTTAAATATCTACATGGCCCTAGTATCTAATACATACAAGGAAAACAGTAAAAGAAAGCAGTAAAAGAGAGAGAATAGAGAAAGGAACCTTCGAAGCGAGCTTTCTATTAACTCTTCTAACTTGAGGATGCTTTTTGGCAATTTCCTCGCTTTACAAGCACGCTCCTCACCAACAAAAGATAAAATACCTCCCCACCGAGTGTCAAATGTCTCAAAAATAGACTTCCTGAACCGATTTTTACTTTAAACAAAAATCAGAAAGCTTACTCAAACTCTGGAAAGTGCTCAGAGTTATCCCGAAGTCTTAGGAGAGCTTCTAGGATGAGAGAAGGTTGTGAGAGTGTGTGAAAATGGGGGTGGGCAGGCTTCTATTTATAGGAAATCGTGCCACACAGGCCGAGACGACCGTCTGGACTTCTTATAGGTGAGATGGTCGTCTAGAATTTTGAGATGATTGTCTCAGGCTCAGAGAAAAGTGGGATGGCCATCTAGAAAAGTTGGACGGTTGTCCCAGTGTTGAAGAAAGTGAGCCGACTGTCTGGGATATCGAGATGGTCGTCTCGCTTTTAAGGAAAAATGGGACGGCTGTCCCGAGACTCTGATAGATTTTCCTTTATTTTTTTTCTTATTTTTTGCGTACAGAAAGCCCTCCTATCCTTACATGGAGCCTAGTGAACACAACTAGGGGCCCAATGAAGCCTTTTCCATCTTCGAATGAAGGATTTCTGACTTTATTTGTGGAGCCGGGCAAGATTTGGGGTCTACAATGACTAATCAAGGTTTACAGCTAGAAATAACAATACTCGAATTGTGCTAATTTTAGCTACGGGAGCAAATGTTTCAGTGTAATCGATTCCATATGCTTATGTATACCCCTTTGCCACTAATCTAGCTTTGGATCTCTCAATTGTGTCATCTGCATTAAATTTCACAGTATACACCCATTGGCATCCTACTGGTTTCTTTCCAATTGGACAATCTACCAATTCCCATGTTTTATTTCTTTGCAAGGATATCATTTCGTCATTCATAGCATCCTTCCACCTGGAGTCAGCTAAAGCTTCCTAGACACTGTTAGGATTTGATGCAGTAGATAATTGGCTTATAAATGCGATATTTGAGTTAGACAAATTCTGGTTACAAATATGATTACTCATAGAGTATTTTGTCTTATTGGTGATGTCAGGATCATAAGTAGGCTTAGGGATACCTCTAGTGACACGATCTGGCAGAATTCTTTTTTCTATATTAGGTTCTTAAGGGGATGATTGGTATGGTATATCATTAGCATCAATAGGCAATCTTTTGATCTCGATATGCTCAAATTCTTCATTATTATGTGGTTGTTGATCATCACATTGTTGAACACTTTCATCATCTCCTGATACAACTTTGTAACTTTCTTTCTCCAATCTGACCTCAGTATCAATTTCTTGAGGAACAAAAGTCTAAAATTCATCATAATTCTCCCCCTGAATTCCAGACCCAGGGGAAAAATATATCAAGGTCTCATGAAAAACTACATCTATAGTAGTAAACATTTGCTTGGTTTGTGGATTGTAGCACTAGTATCCTTTTTGGTGATCCACATAGTCAAGGAACACACACCTTTTAGCTCTAGGAGACAACTTACTTCTCTGATGCTTATGTAAGTGAACATAAGCAACACAACCAAAAACTCTATGTTAGTTAAGCAATTCTAGGACTTACTACTGCATCTGTAAGTGATTGAAGATGTGTTTTATACTCAAGAGATCTGGACGGTGTTCGGTTGATAGTGTATACTGCATATGTGAGAGTTTCTCCCCAATATATTGCTAGCATGTGAGCTCCAATCAGTGAAGCTCAGACAACCTCCAATAGATGACGGTTCTTTCATTCTGCCACCCCATTCTATTGTGGAGTATTTGGACAAGATCTATGATGAACAATTCCTTTGGCTGCTAAAAATTGTTGAAGTTCTGATTGCATATATTCTCCTCCGTTGTCACTATGCAGTACCTGAACTTGTGTTTTGTACTGGGTCTCAATCATTTTGCAGAATTTCTGAAATAGTCCTTCAACTTCACTTTTAGATTGCATCAACATAATTAAGTCATTTGAGATCAATAAACGTTACAAACCACGTTGAGCCACCCAATGTTGTAACCTTAGATGGACCCCATACATCAGAGTGAATGATCATAAAAGGAAGAGAACTTTTATTTGAAATTAAAGGAAAATATGTTTTGTGACTCTTTACAAGCTCACAAAATCAATACAAAGTTAAAGTGTCTACTTGGTCAAATACATTTAGAAATAATTTCTTTATGTAACCAAAAGCTGCATGTCCTAGACGCTTATGTCATAACCAAATATGCTCGCCTTTTCTCACTTCTTGAGACCATTTTGTTGCTAGTACTTGACCAAGTCTCTTTGAATCTTTTTCTGTCAGGTCCAGGTAATACAGTCTTCCTCGCCTAATACCACAACCAATTGTTTTCCTCGTTTGAATGACCTTAAAAACATAAGAGTCATGCCCAAAAATTACAACACATAAAAGATCTTTGGTTATTTGCAAGACTAACAATATGTTATATTCAAGAGAAGGAACAACAAGGACAATATCAAGGTTCATATTGTTTGAAATAAAGACAATTCCTTCTCCAATGATAGTGGATTTACTACCATTGGCTGTGAAAATACTTTTTTGTGAGGAAGGTTTAAGATTTTTAATTTGTCTAACATCAAAAGTCACATGATCAGAACACGTAGAGTCAATTATCCATGCATTATTCAGAACAGTAGATGTGCTTATTAAAGCCTTACCATTGGAATCATCACTACCTACAGTTATAACAAGCATCATGTCTTTATCGTCCTCTTTGTCAATGATAGTTACAGCAGCAGTTGGATTTCTTTTTGAATTCTTCTTCGATGCTCGACTATGATCCCACCACTTGGGGTATCCTATGATTTTATAACATCGTTCCTTGGTGTGTCCATCCTTATTTCACTGAGTACACTTGTAGTTACCTTTTTCAGGACCTTTTGATTGTTTCGTTTGCTTCCTTGTCATCATAGTTGTGGAATAAAAAATCATATCTTCTATTTTCAACGTTGTTCGCTGGACTGTCTCTCTCCGAATTATGCATAACATTCTTCTAAATTAGGTGTCACTTCTTTGCGCCAGATTTATCCACGACCTTGCTCAAAATCATCATCCAGTCCAACAAGGAATATATGCACCCTCAATCTTTCAATGAACTTCTGATATGACTTCACATCATCAAGGTCCTTCATGACTACTTTTTCACGATGGTCCAATTCCCTAAAAATCTCAACCAACTCCTCATAATATTCAGTTAGGGTTCTATTATTTTGTTTTGCAGTGAATGCCCTTTGATTCAGAACAAGCACCTATAGCTCACCACTTCCATCATAAAATGCCTTTGACAAAACATTCCAAATATCAAGGGCAGTAGGTAAGCGAAGATACATTTTCATGATTTCTGGCTTCATGGACATCAGTAGCCATCTTTTCACTTTTTGGTTTTCAGCATATCATTTTTCATATCCCTTATCTTTCAATGTTGGAGGCTTCACCTTCCCACAAATATAGGACAATTTTTCCTTCTCTGCAATATGTATCTCCATTAGTTGTGACCATATATCATAGTTGGATTTATTTAGGATTATGCCTACGTTGAAGACACCTTCAGATTGAACTACCACTTGAATTGGTTTTTTTGTCATCTCTCCAGTTAAGATTTCCAAGGATTTAGAAAGAAAAAGAAAAAATTATAAGCTTTGATACCAAATTGAAAAACATAGAATTCATTCTATAATTTTATTCATATATATTTTGGATACAGATATCATGTTCTTATAGTATTTTACTCCTACAAATCAGGACTAAATTAAGTAAGTTATGATTATGCACTATTTTGTACTATTATACAAACCTATAATTTAACTAATCAAATATCTTCATCTTAACAGGTTTTGCATATTTATACTCCTCTCGTGATCTTCCAACTTAAAAATAAAATTTTGTAATATCCATCAATATATAATATCAAAGATTGCAAAATAACATAGTGAAGCTATCGACCAAATTCCTAATTTTAGGAAATGAAATTTCTTCACAATTCTTACTAAGAAAAGTGGATTTTTTAATCAAATTTTTTCATATATTGTATATATAACTTAATTATTTATTGGGTAATGTAGTTTTCTTTAGATTTTGAAATATGAGATACTCCATCTAGATAAGGGAATCTGAAACTCATAATATTATACTCAAGTTTTAGAATTTTGATTAAGAGTTTGATACATATAACAAAGGAATAAAGAGAATTTTGATTAACAGTTTGATGCATATAACAAAGGAATAAAAAGAACTAATTACATGATAGAATATAATATTATTTTTAATTTAAAATTTATATAAAGAGATAATGACTATTCGATTTCTGATTTTAGTATATATGAGATTTAACTCATTCTCTTAAATATGAAAAGTTTAATGATAACAAAAAATAATAATAAAGAAAAGATATGAGTATAAATCTCGTATTAACAAAATTTAACATATTGATAGTTAATATTTATCAATTAAAAAAATTAGAAATGCAAGAATTAAGAAGTAAATCATAAATATTGGATTAAAAAAATATAGATTTTTCATAAACACATTTTATTAATAAATTTTTATATAATTATATCATTTAATTATTTAATTCATTATTTTTAAAATAGCTTTAGTAAAAAGAAAATAAATAATTATGTACTAAAAATATCAACTAAAGAAATATAAAAGATTTATTTTGAAGAATTTGCTGAATAAAAATTTGTTTAGCGCAAAGAAAATTCACTTGACAAATTATAGTTAAAGATTTGATTCTAGAATTTGTCATTTTGCTAAGTGAAGAGAAGGTTTCTTTGAGTGAGAGTATTGACTCTAACCAACTAATTTAACTGTCAAATTTTGTAGAATAAGCAACACAATGGTTGAGCGAATATGTCACAGAACTTCATTATGCAGATTGTGTAATCAAGATTTTATTTTATGAAATTGAATAGTTATGGGTGTTGAATGAACTTTGTGCGTTTTAGACACATTTGCTAATGTATTAATAGGTCATAAAATGTCAAAATTTATAAATTAAGTTTCATTTTTTATATTTCAAGTTCTAGAACCTAGTTTTCTCTCTAGCCTTTTGTCAGGTGGGTCACTAATTTATTGAGTCCATGTTGACTAAGTTAAAGAGAATAAGAATATTTTTTATGGGTTATTGGATCATTATAGAATCTATTGTCCTTATTTGCATTTGAGTCCTTTATGGTAAATAGAGAACAATTGACAGATAACAAGAAATAGAGAAGTGTGCCTCTGGTGAAAAATAGAAAGAAGTCACCATGAGAAAAGAACAATATCGTATTATTCAAAGTAGTTTTGTACAGAGAAGTTAGTTCGATAAAGAAGTTTTGTTATTCTCATTACTTTGTATTTTGGTTCTCTGTTATCTTGTTAGATACTTATTAGGATTATCTATTATCCATGTTATTGATGAAGAAAAAGTATTTTTTTAATCCTTGGTAACTTCAAGAGAACTTGTGTTGTACCAATTAATTATTATTAGTTAAAGTTTTTGTCAACTTAGGTCCCATGAGTTTTTCCTTCACATTGAGAGTTTTTCCCATTAAAATTTGGTATCTTCTTAATTCTTGTCTTTATATTTTTGGTGCATACTATAATTTCTCTATTGCTTGATATTTTCGGAGCCTATTGTCATTTATACAGGGGTAAAGAGATTTTGGGCTTTGCTTTTGTTTGTTGTAATTTTTATTATCTTCCCCAACAACTAGTATCAAAGCTCCGCTTAGGGTTTCTAGTTTGTGCTCTGAAAATGGGAGATAATGATGGTGCTAAAACTATGATTAAGTTGGACTCTTCCAATTACTATGAAAATTTTGAATGGAAGATTTATTATTTTGAAAAGACCTATATGATCGTATTGAGGATAAAAATGTTAAATTAGAAGATAAATTTGAAGGAGATTGGAAGAAGTTAAATAGGAAGACTATTGGTATGATTAGGCAATGGATAAACCAATAAAAGGCATTCTTGATTGAGAAGTTAGTAAATTTGAAATACAAGGATGGTTCATTTGTGGCAGGACACTTGATCACTTTTCAAAATATGGTGAATCAATTAATCACCATGGAGATTGAGTTTGTCGATGAGTTACTTGTATTGTTGTTGCTTAGCTCAACTAGACAGTTGGAAGACATTAATGGTATCTTTGAGTAATTATGCTCTTAATGAAAAACTAATTTTTGATATGGTCAAGGATAATCTTTTAAATGAAGACACTAGGAGGAAAAGAAGTTGTAAGGTTAGTTCCTCTACTCAAAATGAAGCTTTTGTTATGTAGTTAAAGGGAAGAAATTAGTATAGAAATTCTTAAAGATTTTTTTATCATAACAAGTCAATAGGAAAGTCAAAAGAAAGAAAAGACTTCACATGTTTCCATTGCAATAAATCAAGATATATGATCAAAGTATGCATGCTTCTCAAGCGAGAAAGATAAAGAAGTAGAGGCAAGAGTAATAATAACAAGAGAGTACAAAGATAAAGACATTATTGCAATTGTATCTGATAGTGAAGTTGTCATTGTTTATGATGATGACTATGTCAATCTCACCTGTCAAAAGTATGAATGGGTTATTGATTTTGCTTGCTCATTCCATGTTACACCACATCATGAGTATTTCACATCCTAGTTTGTTAGAGAGTTTGAACATGTGAATATGGAAAGTCAAGGGGTAAGGAAGGTTGTTGGCATTGGAGATACATGGATAAAGATTAATATCGGATGCAAGATGCATTTGAAGAATGTCAAACACATTCTTGATATATGGCTCAACTTGATCTTGATCTTAGTACATGTGCTAGATTCTGATGGGTACTTACCCTCATCTGGTACGAACCCTATTCTATAAGGCTCTTGTGGGTACCTACCCCCACCTGGTACGAACCCTATTCTGCAAGGCTCTGGTGAGTACCTACCTTCACCTGGTATGAGTCCGCATTTTGCTGAACTCTTGTGGGTACCTACCCCCACCTGGTACGAACCCTGTTCTACAAGGCTCTGGTGAGTACCTACCCTTACCAGGTACGAATCTGCATTTTGCTGAACTCTTGTGGGTATCTACCCCCACCTAGTACGAACCCCGTTCTGCAAGGTTCTTGTGGGTACTTACTTCCGAGGTGCTCAACAACTGAACTATCCTCTAATAAAAGCAAGGTTTTTGCAACCCGTTCTGTAAGGCTCTGGTGAGTACCTACCCCCACCTGGTACGAATCTACACTTTGCTAGATTCTCATGAGTACCTACTTTCATCCGGTACAAACCTTATTTTATAAGGCTCTGGTGGGTACCTACCCCCACCTGGTACGAACCCCGTTCTGCAAGGTTCTTGTGGGTACTTACTTCCGAGGTGCTCAACAACTGAACTATCCTCTAATAAAAGCAAGGTTTTTGCAACCCGTTTTGTAAGGCTCTGGTGAGTATCTGCCCCCACTTGGTATGAATCTGCATTTTGCTAGATTCTAATCAATACCTACCCTCATCCGGTACAAACCTTATTTTATAAGGCTATGGTGGGTACCTACCCCCACCTGGTACGAATCTACATTTTGCTAGATTCTGATGAGTACCTACCCTCATCCGGTACGAACCTTATTTTATCAGCCTCTGATGGGTACCTACCCCCACCTGGTACGAACCCCGTTCTGCAAGTCTCTTATGGGTACCTATCCCCACCTGGTACGAACCCCATTCTGCAAGGCTCTGGTGGGTACCTACCCCCACCTGGTACAAACCCCGTTCTGCAAGGCTTTGGTGGGTACCTACTCCCACCTGGTATGAACCCCATTCTACAAGGTTCTGGTGGGTACCTACCCCCACCTGGTACGAACCCCATTCTGCAAGGCTCTTGTGGGTACCTACCCCCACCTCGTACGAACCTTGTTCTACAAGGCTCTGGTAGGTACCTACCCCGACCTGGTATGAACCCCGTTCTGCAAGGTTCTGGTGGGTACCTACACCCACCTGGTACGAACCCCGTTCTGTAAGGCTCTGGTGGGTACCTACCCCCACCTGGTACGAACCCCGTTCTACAAGGCTCTGGTGGGTATCTACCCCCACCTGGTACGAACCCCGTTACCCCGTTCTGCAAGACTCTGGTGGGTACCTACCCCCACCTGGTACGAACCCCATTCTGCAAGGCTCTGGTGGGTTCCTACGCCCACCTGGTACGAACCCCGTTCTACAAGGCTCTTGTGGGTACCTACCCCCACCTGGTACGAACCCCGTTGTGCAAGGCTCTGGTGGGTACCTACCCCCACCTGCTACGAACCACGTTCTGCAAGGTTCTTGTGGGTACCTACCCCCACCTGGTACGAGTTTGCGTTTGCTAAACTCTTGACGAGCCCCATTCTGCAAGGCTCTCAGGATGTTCTTTTTGGTAATCCTATGGTTGATAAGTACAAACCCTCATCTAGTTTCGGAGATGTGTTGGCGGCTTACTGTTTCTGATCATGCGCCCATTCCATGGGGAGTGATTGATTTTTCTTTCTGACTTTTCTGTTTTAGTCATCCGGTTTTACCAGGGATTCTTTGTTTTTGGCTTTTCTTATTTAGCCATCCGGCTTTGCCGGGGATTCTTTGTTTTTGGCTTTTCAGTTTAGCCATCCGGTCTTGCCGGGGATGATTTATTTTTGGCTTTTCTATTTAGCCATCCGATCTTGCCGGGGATTCTTTGTTTTTGGCTTTTTTGTTTAGCCATCCGGTCTTGCCGGGGATGATTTGTTGGTTGCCTCTTATTTAGGCAAGGATCCATTGGGGATCTTTTTATTTATTATTGTGCCTCTTTATGTAGGCAGATGCTTCACTCTTGAAGGCTTTATGCTTTGGGCTTGTATTGCCTCTTGCATAGGTTGATTTCCCGTTTCTTGGGATATTGGCTCTTTGCTTGCCTCTGAGTAGGCAGAGGCTTCATTGGAAGTGAAGGTTTTGCATTCCACTGGGGATATCCATATTGGGCGTTATAGGCAATTAACTCCCTGAGGATATAAATTTGTAGTTTTGCCTTTGCTGATAGGCTCACTGGGGCTAGTTTTTTCTTTTTGATGATCCACCGGGGATTTGATTGCTTTCCCAGAGATCTATCTTGCCCCCTAGGGAGGAATGGAGTTTTGACTCCTTGTTGGATACTATTATTTTGAGCTGGCTTTGCCTATGCTCTTATTCCGCTTGGGAATGGGTTTTTACCTTTTTCTCGCGATTTTATCTCTCTGCGATTTTGAAATTTGGCTTTCTTAATTGTATGCGCCTTTTTACATTTCTTTTATGCATATAGGCTTTTTATTATCTGCCGGGGATGAAGAGATTTTCTTCTTTTTCTCTTTTCTTTTTGGCGATCCCCCGAGGAGCTTGTTGGCTTCCTGGGGATCCAACTTTGATTTGATTTTTATAACGGAGTCTTGGCTCCTGGCTTTGTGAAGCTCTTTATTGAACTAGAGGATGGGAATTTTCTTGTTTTCCCTGTTTTGTAAATTTTTCTGTAATGCTCTGCTTGGAGATATTTATTTGGCATTTTTTGTGGCCTCTATTGGAGAATGAAATGTTTTCTTTTCTTTCTTTTTTTGTTGAACCCCTGGGGACATGGAGATTTTGACTTCATATCTTCTTTGGTTTATCTTTGTGTAGTCCTTATTCTCCTTTGGGGAAGTGGTGGAGATTCTGGATGAGTGTGTTCGATGACTCATATGGTGATGAAGCTGAGTCGTGAGGTAATCTTTTTATTTTGCCTCTGGAGTAGTGAAAGATCCGCTTGGGGATGGTCAAGCCTTTCCATTGGCTTTTCTATGTTGATGGCTTCCTTCTTTCTTGGATGGAAGGATGGTGGTCGGATCTTTAAATGACTATGTTTGACGACTCATGTGGTGATGCTGAGTCATGAAGTAATTTTTTGTTTTGCCTTTGGAGTAGGCAAGGATCCACTTGGGGATCATCGAGCCTTTCCGTTGGCCTTTTCTGGTACACCTTCACTTATTGGGGTAGAATGTTGGAGCTAGTTTCCTTGAAGCTCTTTATTCTGCTGAAATGATTTTGATTTCACCTTTTCTTTTGCGATTTTGTTTTTTCTCACGAGTTATTTGAAATCTGGCTTTTTGATATATCACGTGTGCATTTTTATTTTATTATAATAATTTTTTGTACACGTGGGCTTTTGGAATGTAAACAGAAATAACAACTTTTTATTTATTACTTCCCCTTTTTCTTTTTTTTCGTGTGATACATTCAAGCATTCTTAGACTGATAGAAAATATCTGAAAACCTCCTAATCATCTGCTTCTGGGCTGGAGTGGGAGGATGGTGCTGGCGAAGGGATACGGCGGAGCATGCGGCGCTGGAACCTTGCCTGAGTCTGAACCAAATTTTCTATTTGGCGGTCTGTCATATCCTGCCTCATGGTCAATTGACTGAACTGCTGTCGCATGAACTGGAATTGCCCTTCCATGTAGGCGTGCTCATCATCCATACGTCAATATAAGCCGGCGAAGTCTGAATCATATGATTGCTGCTGGGATTCCGAAGTCGCAGGGATATCCTATGGTGTGTCGAAATCACGCATATCTAGTGAAATTGAAATTATGGGGTTTAAAATAAACCCTGATCCTTGTCGACTAAGGATGTTCATGTGGACCAGTGTACCCCCATTAATCGGTTCTGGTTAGAGGCTAGCTGGAAAGTCTTCTCCGTTAGTACATCCCCAATATTCAGCTAAAGGGGTGAGAAAGGGAGCCACCATGATAGCTCCTATTGAGCCATGAGTTCCATAATCCTTTAAGGCTTTCAGGAAGGTATACCCTGGGTTGCATCGATGCCCCTGATGCATACAATAGACAATAAAAAGATCAGCCAGTGTTACCTTTCCTTGGCTCTCCTTCCGGCTATGTATGGTCCCGGCTAGTAATTTGTGGCATATGCGGAGCGGAGGAGAAAAAGCTACACCCTTCAGATGTGACGGCAGGGTATGTGCTCCAGTGATTTCTTTCCACATGCTAGTGGTAGTGAGAGCAGCAGGTTTCTCACAGTATGCCGACTTATATTCTGGCGTTCTTGTGTCCGTTCGTTGGCAGAAACCCATTATGACATTAAAGTCATCCATAAAGGTGGTCCGGTATGCCTCATCCATCCAATAGGAAACAGCTTGAGTAGGTGGCACTCCGGGGGTTGTGGACGGCATCTCCACCAGATTGACAGAGGCAAGGAACTCCAGTGTGGCAGTACGGTGGATTCGAGAGGGTGGCTCACGAAGTAGAAAATCCCATCCTATGTTTTGGATGAACCGTCTAACATCTTGATCCCAGCCGAATGTAGTTAGGATTTCAAAATCCAGACGTAGCATGGGATGCCACGAATATTGTTGGATATTTGCCAACCTCTGTTGATGTGGTTCTGCCAGTAGGGTGTTGGTGACAGGAGTTCCTCTAGCGGAGGTCCTGGTGCGTTTTCTCCTAGATGAAGTCTCTCCACGCTCCATTTTGTGCCTTACTCACTCAAGAATGATAGAAATGTGTAGAAAGGGAGGAGAAGCAAGATAGAATGCTTGGAATGGGGTGCAAATGCAAGGATCCGCGCCTAGAATTTATAGGGGAAGCCAGGAGGGTCGAGACGGCCGTCTGGGGTTGGGACGACCGTCTCACTCAAATTTTTACCCTTGGGACGGCCGTCTCACTCAAAATTTTGCCCTGAGACAGGCGTCTCCAATGTGGGACGGGTGTCCCACTTGAAATTTGCTGCTTGGGACGGTCGTCTCGACCCTTGGGACGGCTGTCTCGAGCTTTTCAAGTTGGTTTTCATGTTTTTTTTATGAGAAGGAAGATAGAACTCCATTCATTGATGTTTTAATGCATGTAATGTTTCATGATATGTGTTCTATGATCTATTTCAGTTAATATTTCAAAAGTTTTAACTGATGTGCTTTGACTTCGGGTGCATTCTTGGTGTTGTACCTTTCTGTCATCATGTTTCTTGATCAACAAGCTTAGCTGTACTTATTTGCCGTATCAGACTTTTCTTGTTATAGCCGAAGAGCAATCTTTTGCGCGTAGGGCAACTGCCATATCAATGCCCCCCTTCCTTTCCTTAGGGATCTCAACCTTCCTATTGATCACTATGTTTCCACATTCCCCCTTATTACTTGAATGCTTTATAGTGAAATGGTTAAGAGAAGAGAAAGAAAAGGATTTATAACAAGGGCTTGTGTTTTAGAGGGATATATTTTTTGTAACAGAGGTTTCTGTAAGAATGGCTAGCCAAGGTAGGTCCGTGTTTAGGCTAGTTTAGACAAATGTTTTGTTCTTATGATGTGGCGTCTTTATTTATTGCTTTATGGCGCCTTTTTGTGATTAATTCACTTTCCTAGCCCGCCCTTTCAGGTTTTCAGTCCAGGATGTTGTGTTTATGTCCTAACTTTTGTCTAGGTTTCCTTTTTGTATTATTTTTAGGAATACCTAGCGAACTTTTCGTAACCCTAACTTTTGCCTAGGCTACCCTTTATTATTGTTCGGGTCTCCTGGTGGGTTTACCCTAACTTTTGTACAACCCCCTTTGTGGGTTTCCTGCAGGTATTTTGCCCTTTTATTCTCTTGTCTTGGCCTTTGGCCTTAACGGGCTCCTCTTTTATATATTTATATATATATATATATATATATATATATATATATATATATATTTTGCACAACATTGTCGAAACTTGGTTCTATCGAGATAGATCTTATTCGTGTTTCTAGTTAATCAATCGTATTTGACTTTGCTTTATGACGCTTTGATTGTTCTGACGCATTTGGAACAAAACGTCTATCTAAACATTGTTTATT
Source organism: Sphenostylis stenocarpa (assembly GCA_963425845.1). Classification (NCBI taxonomy): domain Eukaryota; kingdom Viridiplantae; phylum Streptophyta; class Magnoliopsida; order Fabales; family Fabaceae; genus Sphenostylis; species Sphenostylis stenocarpa. The sequence continues at coordinate 39,376,157 of OY731401.1, forward strand.
TAAGATGGGGTATAGACATATTTAGCAAGAAAAGAAGCAGATAGTAAGAATAACATTCTTTTGTAATTTCGGGGAAATGTGTGCCCTAGAGATGCTCGGGGGTCGGGCCTACCCCGAGGAGTGATCTCTAATAGTCATTAGGCTTACATCCCTTAGAATTGGAAGGAGGACATCTAATGACTAATGCTACCATTTGCGCTAATACCCCTCCTTTTTGGAATATCGTCTTTGAGGGGTAAGACTTCCTTGTTTTACGTATAGTTTGATCTTTTGTAGGGTCGTACCCTAAACCATACTTTAAAGGATTATCTTTGAAATCTGGTGGCTCTTTTATTCCTTGAGCATTCTTTCCGAGCCCCTGTCCTGGGCGATATCCATATCTTTTCATCATATGGGCCACCTTTGTATTACTAGGAAGTCTTTCTATGTTGGCAATTTCAAGCGCTTGAAAAGATATTTCAAGAGCCTCTTCAGCTGCATCCACATATGGTTGGACAGACGATTTGCTAATTAAAAAGTCTTCTTCAGCTTGAACCATAACGAGTTTATCATTTGTCACAAACTTGAATTTCTGGTGGAGCGTTGAAGGTATTGCCTTAGCGCTATGAATCCAAGGTCTACCAAGGAGACAACTATATGCTGGCGTGATATCCATCACATGGAAATCTATGTTAAAAATAGTAGGGCCAATTTGGATTGGTAGACTAATCTCTCCTACTACTTCACGTCTTGATCCATCAAAAGCTCGAACAATTGTGTTACTCGGGCGCATGTGGGTTCCTTGCGCTGTTATCTTGTCAAGTGTGTATTTAGGCATAACGTTTAAGGATGACCCGTTATCCACAAGAACTTTGGAAATGAGATATTCCTTGCATTTAACAGAAATATGCATGGGCTTGTTGTGATTAGACCCTTCTAAAGGGAGTTCTTCATTTGTGAAGGTAAGATGATCATTGGCTGTAATGTTACTAATGATTCCTTCAAACTTGTCTTGGGATATTGCATGCAGAACGAATGATTCATTCAAAACCTTTAACAGTGCATTTTGATGCTGCTCCGAACTCATTATCAGTGATAACAAAGTTATCTTTGCAGGGGTGCGATTGAGTTGATCGATGATGGAGTACTCACTTTGTCTTATGTACTGGAGTAAGTCATCTGTCTCCTCCTTGGATTCTTTTTCCTCTTCCACCTTATTTTTTGCCTTATCTTTAGGAATATTATCTTGTAATTCCATGGGGGAGTATATTCTTCCGCTTCTAGTCATGCCCCCAATACCGGCTATGTTGGAGATATCTTGATTGACTGGTGATTCTTCTGAGTATCCACAATACAGCTTTATCCGATGTATAAGCGCAAAGGTGTTATTGCCCCTTCCCTGACATTATCAATTTGGGTATCGACATTTACTTCTTTCTTATTATCCCCTTGTCCCAAATTGATGGCCTTAGTTTTTTCCTGATGGGGCTGTATCAATTGAGCTTATTTTTCCAACAGTCTTTGCATGTCCGGGGAAATGGTCCCCTCCTCACTGTCTGACTCAATCCATTCGTCTTCGGCTTTTGGATCTTCCAGAGAGTTTTCAATCACAGACATGACTGTATGGTTATGCTTTGTTTTAGATTTCTTTATTAAATGTGTGAGAGAGAAAAGAATGAAAGAGAATACGAATATTATGAAAAATGCCTCGTTGTATTGATGAAAAGAGAAATATACACAGAGTCTCTTTAATCAAAAGATCTCGCGGCCATGGGTAGAGACCGCGAGAGATGCATCAGAAGCTTTTTTATTTTTTATTATTTCTTTTAACCAAAAGATGCACAAAATGAGGAGCCCTAGTTAGCTAGCCTTCTCTACCTAGGCTCACTATTTTGGTTGTGATAGAGACTTGATATTCACGTCGGGAGTATTGAAGGTAATCCACCCAGCATTCAACAACTCTTGGACCTTATACTTCAAGGCCATGCAATTCTCCACAGAATGCCCAGGAGTTCCTGAATGGTAATCGCAGTTTTCATTAGGTTTGTACCATTCTGGGTAGGGTGGATCCATCTTCTTTGGAGGGACATATACTAGGAGATGGTCCTTTATCAATTCTGGCAGCAGACTTCCATAGGAGGTTGGAATGAGAGTGAATTTCTTCTTTTGTCTGCGTGACTGCCTAGATGGTTGTGAAGAGGAAGAAAGGGTAGTGAGGTTAATGGAATTTACGCTCCCCTCTTTCTTCTTGCCAAAGGACTTCTTGAATGATGCGTGGGATTTCTTAAACTTGGGAGGGAATAGAGTATTTTTGACATTGGTTACCTCCTTTACATCAAATTTGTATCCCTCTAATGCCCTTAATTTCTCTTCTAGGGCAGAAATTTGTTGTTTGGAAACCTCATTGTAGAGGCATTGTCGGCGCATTAGTTCCATTAAATACGCCATCTGCTCTTTTACAAAGTTAAGCTCAGTGGTGAGCCTGTGGTTTTGTTTCTCTAACCACTCCTTTAATTGCGGCACCTGCTCCTTTATGGCATTAAGCTCAGCAGTGAGCATATGGTTCTGCTCCTCTAATTGCTCCATCTTCTTGGCTTTTTGAGCACGAGTGAGAATAGGTAGAAGACCAGCCACTTTCTAAATGATTTAAAGATTTTTATTATTGTTTTTTTATTATGAATGATCAGTGTGGGATAGATATGCCTTAGACCATAGCTTTGGTGTTTTCCTAAAAGCTTATGCTTTAGGGAGTACCATACCCACCTTGGTGTGATGGTTCCCTTTTTTTTCCAAAAAGGTTACCATCATACCTTAGCGCACTTATCTCTTCTAGGAAGGTTATAAACGCACTTGGGTCTCTTTCGCTATTATCTAAGGATATCTAATTCATCCTAGAATGAGTGTGTTTATGCATGCACTACAAAACTACTTTTTATGACGACAAATATTGAAAGTGGAATAACTTTTGACTGGGATGTCCGATTTGGACGCACAGCATGTCAAAACGAAGAGAAAAAGGTGAAGAACCAAGTCGCAAATCCCTAAAGGAGATTTGGCCCAGTAATTTTCCCAATAAACGCTCCTAAGACCCATTTTTTAGAGGTTTATTAAAATGATGTGTATGCATGTTGCATTTATTTTCTCTCTTAGTTTTACCACTTATTGGATGATGTGGTATGAATGATACGACTTTGCCAAGAATCTTTTTATTGTAAGAGGTATTTTTGTGGCTTTAATTTGTTTTTACATTTTCTATAACCCTTTATCTCTTCTGTTGGTCAACGTGGCTACTTAGCTTACAAAGAACCTGAAACTAGGCTAGCTTAAATGAAGACTGTCCGAGATAAAGTTGGTTTATTCTTATCACTTTTATGGTTTTTAGAATTTTTTACTATTATGTTTGTTGTATGATTACCCTATGCTAATGCATCAATACAAATGCAACAAACAAATGCACACACAATTCATTCATCCACGAGCAGAGCCACGCTATTTTCGAGGTGGGGTTTTCCTACAGAAACGTGCTTGGTTTAGGCGGTTCTAAATTGTTCTCACCAAGGCCAAAGGTCCCCAAGGTGCCCCCATTATAGGGACCTCTCAATCTCTCAGTCCTCGGGTCATGCACGAAACTCCGTGTCGACATCCTTGGACCAAAAGAAGAGAGTTATCACCTTGAGTTGGTGGTTTCCGACAACGGTTGTAGCCCCGTGTGCCAACAAGCCGGTCATATCTGGCACCCACTCCCTATAGGTATTCACTCTTGCCCCCGGGTATAGAGGGACTGTTGTGTGCAAGGGTTTTTGTGTGCAATTTATATTTCAGACAATTTGCAGAAAATAATCATACAGCAGTTATTAAAGCCATACAATAAAACATACGAAGGAGGGTAAAGGCGTAATTTCAAATCTTTACTTAGTTTGAATTTATCCGTCACTAAATGGGATCAACTCTCTAGCTTCCCCAGTGGAGTCACCATCTGTCACCACATGAGTCATCAAGCACACTCATCCAGAACCTCCATCACTTCCCCAAAGGAGAATAAGGATTACACAAAGATCAACCAAAGAAGATATGAAGTCAAAATCTTGATATCCCCAGGGGTTCAACAAAAAGAAAGAAAAGAAAAATATTTCATTCCCCAATAGAGGCCACAAAAAATGCCAAATAAATATCTCCAAGCAGAGCATTATAGAAAAATTTACAAAATGGGGAAAACAAGAAATTTCCCATCCTCCAGTTCAATAAAGAGCTTCACAAAGCCAGGAGCCAAGACTCCATTATAAAAATCAAATCAAAGTTAGGATCCCCAGGAAGCTAACAAACTCCATGGTGGATCGCCAAAAAGAAAAGAGAAAAAGAAAAAACTTTTCATCCCTAGCGGATAATCAGAAAAAAGCCTGCGTGCATAAAAGAAATTAAAATGTAAAAGGCACACGCATTATCCAAAATAAGAAAGCCAACTTTCAAAATCGCGAAAAAAGAGATAAAATCGCGAGAAAAAGGTAAAAACTCATTCCCCAGCGGAATAAGAGCATAGGCAAAGCCAGCTCAAAATAGCAACATCCAACAAGGAGTCAAAAACTCCATTCCTCCCTAGGGGGCAAGTCAAAATAGATCTCCGGGAAAGCAATCAAATCCCCGATGGATCATCAAAAAGAAAAAACTATCCCCAGTAAGCCTATCAGCAAAGGTAAAACTACAAATTTATATCCTCAGGGAGTTAATTGCCTATAACGCCCAATATGGATATCCTCAGTGGAATGCAAAGCCTTCACTTCCAATGAAGCCTCTGCCTACTCAGAGGTAAGCAAAGAGCCAATATCCCCAAGAAACGGGAAATCAACCTATGCAAGAGGCAATACAAGCCCAAAGCATAAAGCCTCCAACAGTGAAGCATCTACCTACATAAAGAGGCACAATAAAAAAAATCCCCAATGGATTCCTGCCTAAATAAGAGGCAACCAACAAATCATCCCCGGCAAGACCGAGTGGCTAAACAGAAAAGCCAAGAAAAAGAATCTCCGGCTAGACCGGATGGCTAAACAGAAAAGCCAAAAACAAAAATCCCCGGCAAAGCCGGATGACTAAAACAGAAAAGTCAAAAAGAAAAATCAATCACTCCCCATGGAATGGGCGCATGATCAGAAACAGTAAGCCGCCAACACATCTCCAAAATCAGATGAGGGTTTGTACTCATCAAACCATAGGATTGACTACAAAAAAGAGCATCCTGAGAGCCTTGCAGAACGGGGCTCGTTAAGAACCTTGTAGAACGGGATTCGTACCAGGTGGGGGTAGGTACCCACAAGAGCCTTGCAGAATGGGGTTCATACCAGGTGGGGGTAGGTACCCACCAGAGCCTTGCAGAACGGGGTTCGTACCAGGTCGGGGTAGGTACCCACCAGAGCCTTGTAGAACGGGGTTCTTACCAGGTGGGGGTAGGTACCCACTAGAGCCTTGCAAAACGAGGTTCGTACCAGGTGGGGGTAGGTACCCACCAGAGCCTTGCAGAACGGGGTTCGTACCAGGTGGGGGTAGGTACCCACAAGAGCCTTGCAAAACGAGGTTCGTACCAGGTGGGGGTAGGTACTCACCAGAGCCTTGCAGAACGGGGTTCGTACCAGGTGGGGGTAGGTACCCACAAGAGCCTTGCAGAACGGGGTTCGTACCAGGTGGGGGTAGGTACCCACCAAAGCCTTATAAAATAAGGTTCATATCGGATGAGGGTAGGTACTCATCAGAATCTAGCAAAATTCAGATTCGTACTAAGTGGGGGTAGGTACCCACTAGAGCCTTATAAAATAAGGTTTGTACCGGATGAGGGTAGGTACTCATCAAAATCTAGCAAAGTGCAGATTCGTACCAGGTGGGGGTATGTACTCACCAGAGCCTTGCAAAACGGGGTTCGTACCAGGTGGGGGTAGGTACCCACCAGAGCCTTATAAAATAAGGTCCATACCAGATGAGGGTAGGTACTCATCAGAATCTAGCAAAATACAGATTCATACCAGGTGGGGGTAGGTACCCACAAGAGCCTTATAAAATAAGGTTTGTACCGGATGAGGCTAAGTACTCATCAGAATCTAGCAAAATGTAGATTCATACCAGGTGGGGGTAGGTACCCACAAAAGCCTTGCAAAATAGGGTTCGTACCAGGTGGGGGTAGGTACCCACCAGAGCCTTATAAAATAAGGTTCGTACTGGATAAGGGTAGGTACTCATCAGAATCTAGCAAAATGCAAATTCGTACCAGGTGAGGGTAGGTACTCACCAGAGCCTTACAGAACGGGTTGCGAAAACCTTACTTTTATTAGAGGATAGTTCAATTGTTTAGCACCTCGAAAGTAAGTACCCACAAGAACATTGCAGAACGGGGTTCGTACCAAGTGGGGGTAGGTACCTACAAGAGTTTAGCAAAATGCGGACTCGTACTAGGTGAGGGTAGGTACTCACCAGAGCCTTGTAGAACAAGGTTCGTACCAGGTGGGGGTAGGTACCCACAAGAGCCTTATGGAATAGGGTTCGTACTAGATGAGGGTAGGTACTCATCAGAATCTAGCGAAAAGCATATTCATACCTGTAGACCCCAAATCTTGCCCGGCCTCAGAATAAAGTCAGAAAGCATCCTATTTGAAGACGACCGAAGCTTAACAAGTCATTAGGAGAGACTATTAGGCTCTCGTACCAAGATAGGAAGGTTTTTTGACCTAAAAATAAAGTTTCTCGCCCTGAAGGGACGAGACCGCCGTCTGGAAGGACCAGACCGCCGTCTCGTCTCAACGCCAGGACGAGACCGCCGTCATGATTTTCCAGACGGCGGTCTCGACTCTTGCAAAGTCGAGACGGTGGTCTGGATTTTTCAGACGGCGGTCTCTATTCCTGCAAAGGTCGAGACGGCGGTCTGGGTTTTCCAGACGACGGTCTCGACCTTGTCAGACGAGAACGGCGGTCTCGACCTGTCAGGCGCGAAAAACTATAAATAGGGGTCCTCCCCCCCTCATTTCCACAAAGAATCCAAGAAGCTCTCCCTTCTCTCTAGACTTTCTCTCTCTAAGAATCCCTCCGAGGCATTTCCAGAGTTTCTGAGTGTCTCTAGGCATAGACTGAGCGTTCTAAATCTTCTTTAGAATCCCTCCGAGGCATTTCCGGAGTTTCTGAGAGTTGTAGAGCGAAGGGTTGCCAAAACACACCCTCTCTTTTTAAATATAAAGCTTGCTTTGGAGGTGCACATTCTCCCTCTCTATTTTTATTACTGCTATTTAAATTACGCAATAGAAGCTAGGGCCATGTAGTCATAAACTTAAATTCCGCATAATAAAAGGGTAAAAGCGCATTTTTCCAGTTTAATTATTTATTCAAAGTAGCCGGCCTATCATAGGGAACCCGAAAGGGGCGTCGTAAAGGAACTAACACTTCCTTTACACGTAACTAACTCCCTTACCCAACTCTGGTTCTAATGACCAAAGTTGGTTTTCGAAAACCAACGCCTTTTTAAAACCCCTTTTCCGATGTTTATGGTAAAAATATCGGTGGCGACTCCATAGAACCCAAATCAAATAAGTCCTTGGGTTAGCCCGGTTATCGGACAACCCAGGGATACTTTTGAAAACCTCGCCCCTAGGTTAGCCCGGTTATCGGACAACCTAAAGGCATTGTAACCACCAATAAAAAATGCAAAAATCAAAGAGGGTCGAAAACACCATCGCGTCGCTCCGACCGCCCCTTTTTGGGAGGCGGCGACAGATGGCGACTCCACTGGGGAAGCCTAGAGAGTTGATCCCATTTAGTGATGGGCTGGCTTAAAAATAATTAAACCAAGAAAATAGCGCTTTTACCCTGCCTTGTATTATGACATGCTTTATTGTTTGGCTTGTTAGAAAAGTAGTTTTAAATCAAGAGGGGGGGGTGAATTGATTTTTGAAAGTTTTTCGCAATACACAGATTATCTAATCCGAAAATTAAGATTACTTATCAATTCACAAATCACAAAGCAATCAAACAGTTTAAGTGCAGCAGCAGAAATTAAAGAGAGAAAGGTTAGGAAAGATTTCACCGGTAATTTTATACTGGTTCACCCACAACCAGGGCTACGTCCAGTCTCCAGCCAAATTCCAGCTGGGTTCCACTAGAATAGATGTTTTACAGACTCACACTCTTACACCTATTCTAACTCTCCACCAAGAACCAAATTCCAGCTCTTGGAAACCTCTGCAACCAAATTCCAGCCGCAGAGAAACCAGTGCCCAAATTCCAGGCACCACACACAAGAACCAAATTCCAGCTCTTGCTTTAACCTTTCCACCAAGAACCAAATTCCAGTTCTTGGAAACCTCTGCAACCAAATTCCAGCCGCAGAGAAACCAGTGCCCAAATTCCAGGCACCACACACAAGAAATACTTGTTTCTGTAACTCAGGACAGTTTTTGCAATCTTCAACATTACACATGCAATCAGTATTATTTTCTAATTCTAACTTTTCTTCATCAATTATTTTCTTTTCAAGAATAATGATCTTGTTTTCTAGTAACCTATTCATGCTTTTCAATTTTCTGTTTTCAGTTTCTAATTTCTTTGCTACTTCATGTATTTCAAAGAAAGCATCTTGTAATGAGCTATAGTTTATAGATTCAGAACTTACACTGGTATTTGATGATTCCGAGTTGACCATCAAGCATATTTCTGGTGCTTCTTCATAGGTCTTTTCAAGGATCTTCCACATTTGTGCAGCGAGTTTGGCGAGTGTGCAATCCTGAAAAGATCATCTCCGTTAAGGGCGGATAAGATGATATTCTTGGCAATACAATCATCTTGGATTACGTTAGCAATATCAGTTTCCTGTTCAATAACATTCCAAGCATTTATACTAACAGATTCAATGAAGATTTTCATCCTTATTTTCCAATATAGGTAATCTGTTCCACTCAACGAGTGGAGGTCTATCAATGTACGCTCCCTCGAGAAAATGCCATGGATCGAAGTAACTTGATTAACTTTCAAGCACCTCGCTCGATGCCAATTGTTAGAAAAGTAGTTTTAAATCAAGAGGGGGGGTGAATTGATTTTTGAAAGTTTTTCGCAATACACAGATTATCTAATCCGAAAATTAAGATTACTTATCAATTCACAAATCACAAAGCAATCAAACAGTTTAAGTGCAGCAGCAAAAATTAAAGAGAGAAAGGTTAGGAAAGATTTCACCGGTAATTTTATACTTGGTTCACCCACAACCAGGGCTATGTCCAGTCTCCAGCCAAATTCCAGCTGGGTTCCACTAGAATAGATGTTTTACGAGACTCACACTCTTACACCTATTCTAACTCTCCACCAAGAACCAAATTCCAGCTCTTGGAAACCTCTGCAACCAAATTCCGACCGCGAGAGAAACCGAGTGCCCAAATTCCGGGCACCACACACAAGAACCAAATTCCAGCTCTTGCTTTAACCTTTCCACCAAGAACCAAATTCCGAGTTCTTGGAAACCTCTGCAACCAAATTCCAGCACGAGAGAAACCGAGTGCCCAAATTCCGGGCACCACACACAAGAACCAAATTCCAGCTCTTGCTTTAACCTTTCCACCAAGAACCAAATTCCAGTTCTTGGCAACTTTCTACAACAGCTGCAGAAAACTTGTACCCAAATTCCAGGTACAAAACAAGTACAAATGAATGAATAGAAATTTAAAAGAAGAAACAAAGAAAGCTCAAACTGGATTACACCAATCCACGATCAGTTTCTTCTTCAAAGAAATGCAAAGTGCCTCAAGAAAGATTTCAAAAGAAGTTCACAAAAACAAGTTGTGTATCTTTCTTGAAAAATGCTAATAGTTGTTTGTATTGATTGCTTGAATTGTGTAAAAGCTGATATGTTAAAAGTTCCAAGCAATTCTGTTTATAAAAGAGTATTTTCAAATCTGCTGCATTAATTAATCTGTTGAAAGTTTGTTTTAATCGTTGAAATAGCCGTTACAATCTGTTAAAAGTCCTTTCAACCCATTAATGCATTCTTGATCTTTAACGAGAAAATGTTTTAGTTGATACGACCACGTTTTTATCGGTTAAAACGTTTTACAAACATTTTCTAAGTATAAAACAATCGATTGAATCGCATATTAATCGATTGATTTGTTTAAAAACCTTCTTATAAAACTTTCTAAGTTATTTTAGGCTGATATAAAGTCGTTTCAATCGATTGAAAAACTGCACATATATTTTCAAGTCATTTTAATCGATTGAAAGTTCGTTTTAATCGATTGAAAAGATTTTCTAAGTTATTTTAATCGATTGAAATATGTTTTAATCGATTGAAATAAGTCTGATCGGTCATAATTCAATTTCGATCGATCATAACCATTCTGATCGGTCATAAGCAGTATTCGATCGATCATTCGACCCTTTAAATGATTTTAATCGATTGAAACGTGTTTTAATCGATTGAAACAAGTTCCGATTGCTTATATATCAAATCTAATCGGTCATAATGATTTCTAAAGGGTTTTAATCGATTAAAAGAAGTTTGTATCGATTAAAATACTGTAAAAACAATTCTTTACGCATTCTTAGTGATTTTAATCGTTTCTTAAAAAACTATATCAGTTAAAACCATTGTTAAGAAGGTTCTTTGTCAAAATGCTTTTGTTTGATTTGTTTAAAACTATTTTTGAGGCTTTTTGCAAATTGAGTGAAGAAGCTTTATGCAGTGGAAAAGGTAAAGTGGTTTTACCTAAGCTTTCGTTTAGACACACTAAGTCTTCGACTCCTTTGTTCGAGTGACTTGTTTGACGACTGCAGAGTTGACCTTTGACTTTATCTTTGACTTCATCAAATCACTGAGATCTTTGCTAGTATCACTTTCAGTCTCCCCTATTTGATGAAGACAAACACCATTTTGAAAAAACAATCTCTGCAAAATAAGTCACTTGATAATGCGGTTAGGTGAGAAATATAAGAATGTAATAAAGTTTTGTTTCTCCCCCTAAAACTTATTTCTCCCCCTAAAATGTTGCACTTAAATTTATCTTAAAGTGATGCAACTATTTCTCCCCCTTTTGACTTCATCAAAAATAGGGAATAGAAGAGAAAAAAAATAAAATGTAAGGTTTCGAAAAATATGCTCAAGTTTTTGAAAATACAAAGTGAATCAATATTTCACTCATGAAAAGAATCAATTAAAGTTGATTCAAACTTATCTCCATTAACACGTTTGTAATGAATACAATTAACACGTGTAAAGATAAGGGAATCATGCTTTAGTAGCATGTTACAGGAACAGCCATTAACTAAAGCCTTTAATTTTCCTTTTTCAGAATAAAAATCGATTAAAAAACAGAGCATAATCGGTTAAAATGTTCTTGGTAAATGATTTTAATCGATTGAAAGAAAAGTTTAATCGATTAAAACATTTAAGATTTTGAAAACATGAATTTTTAATAAAAACAATCGATTGTTTCGATTTTAAATCGATTAAAACAGTAATGAAATTTGCTGTTTAAGTTTATTTAACCGATTAAAAAGTGTTTTTATTAACTAAAACAACCAGATTTTGAAAATCATGATATATCCGATGTGAATATCTCGTATCTAATCTATTGGATATGTAGTGAACTGATTGTCTAGATCAATATCAACTATTTTTCACTGATAATCTACCACTATCAGATTTAATTTTAAATTTGGCTAATTTTACTGTTATAAGATAGTTTTAAAAGGTTTTAAACGATCAATGCCCAGTTTTAAAAGAGATTCAGGGATCTATCATCTACTTCTATCTAAGCCAGTTCAATCTAGATTTAGATCCTAAATCATATTTAACCAAAGCTAGATCAAGAGTCCCTGGTATAATACCGAGTTAATATTACGATCCATGCAAAAAATATAAAGATAGAAATAAGCGAGAAGATAAAGATGATGAGGGGAACTAGTCATCCCAATTTCCCTGATTGAACTGCAAATCTTTCGGCTTGGTGATCATTCATTTTATCCCCACCAATATCAAAAGATAATAGGCTTTCCTTTTTGCTGGAACCAATTTTGCTCTATCAACTATTTGAGTCAACAACTGCTTGTCTCTCTCTGTATCGACAATGACATACGAAACTTTTCCCGAAAAGAAATCTTTTAGCGGTTCTTGTTACTATTGACTGCATTATAGTCCATGGTTGACACCACACTTGAATTAAATGTTTCTTTAGGAACATCAGCCATTACACATCTGAGGCATAATCATGTACTGACCAAATCCCACACAGAATGCATGATACCATAAATTGCATGAATCACAGATTAATGATGTACTGAGATAGTAATTTCCTTTCAAAATAGCCAACCCAATTTTGAACCCTGCAGTTATCATTATCCAAGCAAATAACTGTATTTTTATTAATGTAGTATGATGGGTGTTATTCTCACTTATAGTGAACCGAGTCATCATTATCTTTTGAGGAATGAGTCATTTTTAACTTTGTTGTTTCCGAGTGGTATCATATGCACAAGTGATTAACAAAAAACTTATTCGGTAGAGTGGGCAATGATTAGGAATGAGGACAGGTGATGACAATCAATCCAGAATTCTAAAACAATATAAAATTTATCCCTGTACTCGACCATAAAACATACATTCCCTGTACCACGTTATTCAATTTTTGAATTGCTTGTTCCAGATTGGTTCCCTTATAGTGTCACCTCGTGACATTGATGATTAAAGCAAATATTCAAAGTTGCACAGTTCAATGAATTTCACCAAGAGTTTTGAACCAATGCATGCTCAAAATTATTTCAAATATATTGCAATGTAATATCAAGAAATTTAATGAAAACATGTGTTTATTGGATTTCCTAGTAATGAATAACTTATTACCGAAACAATTATCACTAAAAATTTTTTGATAAACTATGTTTTCGAGTCCTAACGAGTTTGACCTGTTTGTAACTAGTGTCTATAAGAAAATTTACGAGTCCATTCTTTGATAATTTCTTTGATTTTCGAGTGTATTACCATGCAGCATTCCATGTAAAGTATTAAGAGAAATGTAAACATCTACAGCTTGAATCATGTTTATGTTGTTGTCAAAATAAAAGACTCTTTCATTCATGAATAACAGTAATAGTTTTCCCACATTATGTCACTGGTCGAGTTCCCAATTCAAAGATTTGTTCAGACCTTCGCTTTCTAATTTAAAAATTTGTGCCATTGAAAGAAAATTGAATATGGATACGTTTCGAAACAGATCTGCTCGAACCGAGTCATGATTTTGATCATGTTTACGAGAGAATTGAGAGGAGATTTTGAAAATATGAAAACAGAAGAAAGATGATAAGTTGAGAAATGATAAGTTCGAACCTGGTTTGATGAAGAAACGGATTTCAAGTTTTTGAAATTCAAAGAGACATTTAAACACATTATCCAGATTCGGATTATCATAAAGACACTAGGTTTTTTAATCGAATTGGCCTATCAAACTTTAATTAGATGCTTGTAAATCATGTTTTCAGAACCTAATTAATTGATTAATCAACTCATTATCTATTAATTTGATTCTTGACATTTGGGTTGAAAACATCTACAGTGAATTAATCGATTGTTTTATGAAAGAATCGATTTGTATGGTACAGAATGTAATAAAAAAATATCACCAGTATTTAAATCGATTAAAACGTAAATGAATCGATTAATTTTGATACCTAAGTGTTTTTAGTTGATATACAGTTATTATAATCGATTAAAACAATTAAACCAAAATCCTGAGATCAGTTCAATCGATTATTTCGACATTTTAATCGATTAAAATGGTACGGACATATGTTACGTAAGTTATTTTAATCGATTAATATTGTTATATATCAATTAAAACAATTAGTTTAAATACTCGAACCTGATTTTGCAGCTTACGATCTTCAAGGGATTCCCGAGACTTGTTCCTGCAAAACAAATTAAGTATTTTTACGGTACCCTTTATAATTACTTGGGTCCTTATCGGGTTATTTGAAAGGAATTAATCTTTGGAACCCATTTCATTCTTCCTTTGGGTACTGCATATTTCTTAATTCGCAGTATTTAACAGAGTGACCCTTTTTCATACGAGTAAAAACATTTAATAAATGGAGATGAAACTGTTTTACTATATGCAAAATAATTTTTGAAAGCTCTGATTTTCTTTCCAATGGGCTGGTGTATAACCTATACCACCACGTTCAATAACTAACTTTTGGGAATCAAGTATCTTATCAAGATTATTCTTTCCTTGTGCTAATTTAGATGAAGTTTTTACTAGGTATGATACTTGTTTACGTAACTCGGGACAGCTTTTGCAATCTTCAACATTACACATGCAATCAGTATTATTTTCTAATTCTAACTTTTCTTCATCAATTATTTTCTTTTCAAGAATAATGATCTTGTTTTCTAGTAACCTATTCATGCTTTTCAATTTTACGTTTTCGGTTTCTAATTTCTTTGCTACTTCATGTATTTCAAAGAAAGCATCTTGTAATGAGCTATAGTTTATAGATTCAGAACTTACACTTGGTATTTGATGATTCGAGTTGACCATCAAGCATATTTACGGTGCTTCTTCATAGGTCTTTTCAAGGATCTTCCACATTTGTGCAGCAGTTTGGCAGTGTGCAATCTCGAAAAGATCATCTCGTTAAGGGCGGATAAGATGATATTCTTGGCAATACAATCATCTTGGATTACGTTAGCAATATCAGTTTCTGTTCAATAACATTCCAAGCATTTATACTAACAGATTCAATGAAGATTTTCATCCTTATTTTCCAATATAGGTAATCTGTTCCACTCAACGGTGGAGGTCTATCAATGTACGCTCCCTCGAGAAAATGCCATGGATCGAAGTAACTTGATTAACTTTCAAGCACCTCGCTCCGATGCCAATTGTTAGAAAAGTAGTTTTAAATCAAGAGGGGGGTGAATTGATTTTTGAAAGTTTTTCGCAATACACAGATTATCTAATCCGAAAATTAAGATTACTTATCAATTCACAAATCACAAAGCAATCAAACAGGTTTAAGTGCAGCGACAGAAATTAAAGAGAGAAAGGTTAGGAAAGATTTCACCGGTAATTTTATACTTGGTTCACCCACAACCAGGGCTATGTCCAGTCTCCGACCAAATTCCAGTGGGTTCCACTAGAATAGATGTTTTACGAGACTCACACTCTTACACCTATTCTAACTCTCCACCAAGAACCAAATTCCAGCTCTTGGAAACCTCTGCAACCAAATTCCGGTCGCGAGAGAAACCGAGTGCCCAAATTCCAGGCACCACACACAAGAACCAAATTCCAGCTCTTGCTTTAACCTTTCCACCAAGAACCAAATTCCAGTTCTTGGAAACCTCTGCAACCAAATTCCAGTCAGCGAGAGAAACCGAGTGCCCAAATTCCAGGCACCACACACAAGAACCAAATTCCAGCTCTTGCTTTAACCTTTCCACCAAGAACCAAATTCCGAGTTCTTGGCAACTTTCTACAACAATTGCGAGAAAACTTGTACCCAAATTCCAGGTACAAAACAGTACAAATGAATGAATAGAAATTTAAAAGAAGAAACAAAGAAAGCTCAAACCGGATTACACCAATCCACGATCAGTTTCTTCTTCAAAGAAATGCAAAGTGCCTCAAGAAAGATTTCAAAAGAAGTTCACAAAAACAGTTGTGTATCTTTCTTGAAAAATGCTAATAGTTGTTTGTATTGATTGCTTGAATTGTGTAAAAGCTGATATGTTAAAAGTTCCAAGCAATTCTGTTTATAAAAGAGTATTTTCAAATCTGTTGCATTAATTAATCTGTTGAAAGTTTGTTTTAATCTGTTGAAATAGCCGTTACAATCTGTTAAAAGTCCTTTCAACCCATTAATGCATTCTTGATCTTTAACGAGAAAATGTTTTAGTTGATACGACCACGTTTTTATCGGTTAAAACGTTTTACAAACATTTTCTAAGTATAAAACAATCGATTGAATCGCGTATTAATCGATTGATTTGTTTAAAAACCTTCTTATAAAACTTTCTAAGTTATTTTAGCTGATATAAAGTCGTTTCAATCGATTGAAAAACTGCACATATATTTTCAAGTCATTTTAATCGATTGAAAGTTCGTTTTAATCGATTGAAAAGATTTTCTAAGTTATTTTAATCGATTGAAATACGTTTTAATCGATTGAAATAAGTCTGATCGGTCATAATTCAATTCGATCGATCATAACCATTCTGATCGGTCATAATCGTGATTCGATCGATCATTCTGACCCTTTAAATGATTTTAATCGATTGAAACGTGTTTTAATCGATTGAAACAAGTTCGATTGCTTATATATCAAATCTAATCGGTCATAATGATTTCTAAAGGGTTTTAATCGATTAAAAGAAGTTTGTATCGATTAAAATATCTGTAAAAACAATTCTTTACGCATTCTTAGTGATTTTAATCGTTTCTTAAAAAACTATATCAGTTAAAACCATTGTTAAGAAGGTTCTTTGTCAAAATGCTTTTGTTTGATTTGTTTAAAACTATTTTTGAGGCATTTTGCAAATTGAGTGAAGAAGCTTTATGCGGTGGAAAAGGTAAAGTGGTTTTACCTAAGCTTTCGTTTAGACACACTAAGTCTTCGACTCCTTTGTTCGAGTGACTTGTTTGACAGACTGCAGAGTTGACCTTTGACTTTATCTTTGACTTCATCAAATCACTGAGATCTTTGCTAGTATCACTTTCGGTCTCCCCCTATTTGATGAAGACAAACACCATTTTGAAAAAAACAATCTCTGCAAAATAAGTCACTTAATAATGCAGTTAGGTGAGAAATATAAGAATGTAATAAAGTTTTGTTTCTCCCCCTAAAACTTATTTCTCCCCCTAAAATGTTGCACTTAAATTTATCTTAAAGTGATGCAACTATTTCTCCCACTTTTGACTTCATCAAAAATAGGGAATAGAAGAGAAAAAAAATAAAATGTAAGGTTTCGAAAAATATGCTCAAGTTTTTGAAAATACAAAGTGAATCAATATTTCACTCATGAAAAGAATCAATTAAAGTTGATTCAAACTTCATCATTGCTATCATCATCGAGTTAGCTGATTAGAAGCACATAAAAACAAAGACTTCACCTAAGCCATGAAGGAAGTCACGCTTCGCCAATACTGTGAACAAAAAAAATAATAAATAAAAAAAACAACAAAAAAAAAAGAGAAAAAGCCCAGAGAAGCCAAAGGCCAAAGAAAAGGGCAAAATTACCCGGTAGGAAACCCACTAAGGGGGCTACGCAAAAGATAGGGTCAACCCGGTAGGATACCCGAACAACAATAAAGGGTAACATAGGCAAAAGTTAGGGTTACAAATAAAGGTCCGTTAGGATTCCTTCAAAATTTTACAAGAGAGAGAACCTAGACAAAAGATAGGGCCAACACACAGTATCCTAGTTCGAAAACCCAAAGGGCGATCTAGGGAAATCAGCTAGCTATTTAAAAAGCAATGGAAATAAAACCAGAAAGCGTAAATACAAAAAGAAGAAAGAGGAAAATGTTTGCTTAGACAAAGCATAAACACCCGGGCTTAACCTTAGCCGACCATTCTTACAAATTCTTTTATCAATAAAAATCAACCCTCTAAAACACAAACCATTGATTTTTACCCCCTTTGCTTCTTTTCTCTTGACCCTCACGACAATATTCTAATAATTAATCCGGGAATATGGAGGCGTATAGTCAACAAGAGGATTGAAATCCCTAAAGCAAGGAAAAAGGGACACTCGCATGACAAAGAGTGCTCTACAAAAAAAAAGAGAAGAAAAAAAAAGAAAAGAAAGAAACTACTCTTCGGTCACAAGAAGTCCGGTATGGTACAACATGTACAAAAGCACAGATCAGGAGGCACTCAGCGCCACGAGACACGGCGGTTAAATCCTTCTAAAATATTAACCAAAGTAGGCATTATAGGACATCAAACATGAAAGCATTTGCATGCATAAAATGTTTTTGAACCAGGTCATATTTCTTATGCAAAAAAAAAAAAAAAACCCGAAAATTCGAGACCGCCGTCTGGATGTTCCAGACCGCCGTCTCGGTTCCCTTGCAAATCGAGACCGCCGTCTCGAGAAACCAGATCGCCGTCTCGACTTAGGCAAAGTCGAGACCGCCGTCTGGGTTATCGAGACCGCCGTCTGGGTTATCGAGACCGTCGTCTCAATCTGTTGGCAAAACAAGACCGCCGTCTCGACTTCCCAGACGGCGGTCTCGACCTGGAAAAAATCCTATATAAAGGGGGCGCGCTTGGGGGGTTTCCTCACAACTCTCCAAGCCTCCAAAGCCTCCAACACTCATATTTTGCTCTCCCAAGCCTTCCCCACTCAAGATGTTCAGCCGAAGTGGCTCCAGGAAGCGAAGGAACACCGCTGGTGCTAGTAGCTCGGCACCACCGCCACCCCCAGACCCTTCTCAACTTCAACCACAACACCGAGGCCCGCTCGGACAACCTCGAAATTACCGGTGGCACTCCCTACCGACACTTGGACTTCAGCATCATGGCCGAGTTCGGGTGGGAAGAAGACGTCCGAGCGCACATCGATAGCATCGGGTGGGGTTTTCGCTACTGACCTCCACCCGTTCATGTGTACCCACAAGCGGTACTCGAATTTCTGGCCTTGGTCTCCCTCATTGAGATCCCCTCTATGGCCTCAGGCATGCAGCCCACCAAAATGGTCAACTACTTTATGGGTGGGCAATACCACACTACCACTTTGGAGGAATTCAATGTGTCCATTGGATTCATCCGGCCCGAGGCGGCATTAACTCGGGAGTACCGCGAGGCCATTTGCTCTAGGCCCACCAACCTCACCGCTGCTAAGATGTGGCATGAGCTCACTGGAGCCACCACATTGCCTTCATTGATGAGGGGGTCTGCACTCCCCCCACCACTCCGCATCTGCCACAAGCTGCTGGCAGGCACCATCCATGCCAGAAAAGAGAGTCAGGGGAAGATATCCCTCCCTGACCTCTTTGTCCTCTATTGCATGCACCAGAGACGACGCTGCAATCCTGGGTACTTCCTCCTGAGGGCCCTAAAGGACTTTGGGAGTAGATCCACAGGGGCCATCCTTGTGGCTCCCCTCATCACCCCTCTAGCAGAGAGAATGGGGTGTCCCGGCCGGGAAGAGCTGGCCCGCAATCTGCGACCCGAGCCCATCAACGGGCCAATGTTGGTCGGCATGGGGATGCTCGATACGCCGGGAAGTCGGTTCGCCCCGCATCCCACCCCGGACTTTGAGCTGGACCTCCAGGGAATAGTGGCGATGCGGGATATGCCCACGTCTCCGGCTCCCAGCAGAGCAGCGGCGAGCAGCGGCAGCAACGGCCACCACCATACACGGAGGACTTTGTCGGCCTCCACCAACACATGAACGACTCGAGCCGGCGGCTCGGCCAAATGGCGATATGGCAAGAGCAACGAGACCCGAGTGGCGGCAGGACCAAGACATTCGCCAACGAGGCCTTTCAAGAGGGCCAAAATGAGATCCGCCAAGAGCGGCAGAGGATGCGGCGAGAGTGGACGACGTTCCAGGAGGATTACAACGATGAAATCCAGGAACAAATCGACTTCCGCTACCACATGTATAAACATTTTCCCCACCGCACCCCTTCTGATGACGATGACTCTTAGGGACTGTACTGGTTAAAATAAAAGCTGTTGTAATAAAAATTTCCATGAATAAAATTTTATTCCATGCATTCTTTGCCTTCTTTTACAAAAAAAGTCAGCGCAACAAAAAAAACTTAAAGAAAAAAGGCACACGCTCAATAAAAAGCCAGAATCCAAAATCGCGAGAAAAAAGAGATAAAACCGCGAGAAAGGCAAGATTAAAACAACTACCTTCACCAATAAAAATCGACTACCAAGAGTCGAACACAAAGAGAAAGAACCCGACTAGCCAGCAAGAGTCGGAGGATTACCACAAAAAAATATATAAAAACAAAAATCCCCAGCAAACCAATAGAGCTGGATGAACAACAAACCAGATTTCCGGCAACTCGGATGACCATTCCAGAAAGATCCAAACCACAAACACACAAAAAATCACGCTCCAGGAAGACGGCGCATGATCAGAATCAGTAAGCCGCCACCATCGCCAAAGGATCAGCTACCGCAAGAAGGAGCATCCAGAGGCACCAAACCAGATGGGGGTTCGTACTCATCAGCCAAAGGATCAGCTACCGCGTCGAAGGAGCATCCGGAGGTCAAACACCAGATGGGGGTGTAAACTCATCGAGGCCTTACAAAAGGGGGCTTACCGGGCGGGGGTTAGTACTCGTCAAACCGAGATGGGGGTTCGTACTCATCGGCCGAAGGATCGGCTACCGCGTCGAAGGAGCATCCGGAGGTCAAACACCGAGATGGGGGTGTAAACTCATCAAGCCTTACAAAAGGGGGCTTACGGGCGGGGGTTAGTACTCGTCAAACCGGATGGGGGTTCGTACTCATCGGCCGAAGGGGTCGGCTACCGCGTCGAAGGAGCATCCGGAAGCGCACAACACAACATCTCCCCGGAAGATCATCCGCCACAAAGACGGAGTATGCGAAGGAAGCCGAGCAAGAGGGTCAACTCCTTTACCCTCCGGTCGATCACCTCGGAACAAAAGGCTAGCGATCGGCCGGTCGGAAAAGGGAGGCATTGTAGACCCCAAATCTTGCCCGACCTCGGAATAAAGTCGAAAGCATCCTATTTGAAGACGGTAGAAGCTTAACAAGTCATTAGGAGAGACTATTAGGCTCCCGTACCAAGATAGGAAGGTTTTTTGGCCCGAAAATAAAGTTTCTCGTCCTGAAGGGACGAGACCGCCGTCTGGAAGGACCAGACCGCCGTCTCGTCTCAACGCCAGGACGAGATCGCCGTCTCGATTTTCCAGACGGCGGTCTCAACTCTTGCAAAGTCGAGACGGTGGTCTGGATTTTCCAGGCGGCG
The DNA here is from genome assembly GCA_963425845.1 of Sphenostylis stenocarpa. Lineage (NCBI taxonomy): Eukaryota > Viridiplantae > Streptophyta > Magnoliopsida > Fabales > Fabaceae > Sphenostylis > Sphenostylis stenocarpa. Next base: position 39,397,104 of record OY731401.1, read on the forward strand.
GTCTCGATTCCTGCAAAGGTCGAGACGGCGGTCTAGGTTTTCCAGACGGCGGTCTCGACCTCCTGCATGGTCGAGACGGCGGTCTGGATTTTCTAGACGGCGGTCTCGACCTTGTCAGACGAGAACGGCGGTCTCGACCTGTCAGGCGCGAAAAACTATAAATAGGGGTCCTCCCCCCCTCATTTCCACACAGAATCCAAGAAGCTCTCCCTTCTCTCTAGACTTTCTCTCTCTAAGAATCCCTCCGAGGTATTTCCGGAGTTTCTGAGTGTCTCTAGGCATAGACTGAGCGTTCTAAATCTTCTTTAGAATCCCTCCGAGGCATTTCCGGAGTTTCTGAGAGTTGTAGAGCGAAGGGTTGCCAAAACGCACCCTCTCTTTTTAAATCTAAAGCTTTCTTTGGAGGTGCACATTCTCCCTCTCTATTTTTATTACTGCTATTTAAATTACGCAATAGAAGCTAGGGCCATGTAGTCATAAACTTAAATTCCGCATAATAAAAGGGTAAAAGCGCATTTTTCCAGTTTAATTATTTATTCAAAGTAGTCGGCCTATCATAGGGAACCCGAAAGGGGCGTCGTAAAGGAACTAACACTTCCTTTACACGTAAATAACTCCCTTACCCAACTCTGGTTCTAATGACCAAAGTTGGTTTTCGAAAACCAACGCCTTTTTAAAACCCCTTTTCCGATGTTTATGGTAAAAATATCGGTGGCGACTCCATAGAACCCAAATCAAATAAGTCCTTGGGTTAGCCCGGTTATCGGACAACCCAGGGATACTTTTGAAAACCTCGCCCCTAGGTTAGCCCGGTTATCGGACAACCTAAAGGCGCTATAACCACCAATAAAAAATGCGAAAATCAAAGAGGGTCGAAAAAACCATCGCGTCGCTCCGACCGCCCCTTTTTGGGAGGCGGCGACAATACCTGGTGGGGGTAGGTACCCACAAGAGTCTAGTAAAATACAGACTCATACCTGGTGAGGGTAAGTACTCACCAGAGACTTATAAAAGAAGGTTCAAACTAGATATGGGTTGGTACCTTTCAAAAGTATTTATCATCCGGAGGATCAGCAAACTTCAGCAAAGGAGCATCCGAAGGATGATCGGGCAAAAAGGGTTAACTCCTTCCCCTACCAACTAACTTTATGGGCACATTAGGCCAACAGTTAGTCAGGCAGGTGAAGGGGGGGGCAGTTGTAGACCCCTAATTTTGCCCGGCCACTCAATAAAGGCTAAGAAGACTTTCTATCTAAAGATAAAGCTTCGGTGGACGTCTATCGGCATCAATCGACTTCCGAATAAAGAAAGGAAAGCTTCCCGGGAGTCCCAGAACATAAAATCTGGCCAAAATAGTCGAGATGGCCGTCCCAGAAGTTGGGATGGCTGTCCCAGTCAGCCCAGATGGCCGTCCCACATGCCAGACGGTCGTCCCAACCATTTTTGTCACTTGGGAAGGCCGTCCCAGATCCCAGACGGTCGTCCCGAGCTGCCAGGCCGAAAAAACTATAAATAAGGGCTCATTTGAGCATTTTTTTCACACTCCAGACACTTGTCTTCTCTCCCTCTTTCGAATGAACTCTCCGATTGCCTAATAAGGTAACAATCGGTTAAGGAAGTTTCTTCTAGCATTCGATTCTTCTTAAAATTTTGGTAGAGTCGGTCTTGTATTCGGGGAGGAGAGTCTTTGTAGAGCGGGGGATTGCCAAAATGCATCCTCACAGTTAAATATTTGCAATAAAAAGCTTGCTACGGAGGTTCTTTTCACTTCTCTTCTCTTTTATTGCTTTATGTATGCAATAGAAAATAAAATCATGTAGATAACCATTTTTAAAATATTATACAATAAAATAGGGTAATAGCATAATTTCTCTTAATCTTTACTTTATGAATTAATCCGTCATAGGAAACCCTAAAGTGGCGTCGTGGGGGTGCTAACACCTTCCCCACACGTAACTAACTCCCTTACCTAACTCTGGTTATTATGGCCAAGTTTGGTTTTTCTTAAAATCAACGCCTTTTTATCCTTTTCCAATGTTTATGGTCAAAACATTGGTGACGACTCCATAAGAACCCTTTTGCGAAAACCTTGCTTTTATTAGAGGATAGTTCAGTTGTTGAGCACCTCGGAAGCAATGAATCTATTTTTAAACAAACGCGAGTCTAAACTGAAAGAATTAATGGTTGAGTTCAAGAGGGGGGGTGAATTGAACTTTATAAAACTTTTTCGCAAAACTTACTTTCTTTTGGAAGAATGATTTATCTTTATTCAATTCTTGCTAAGGTAGATTGATTTTAAACACAACAAGTATATAGGCAGAAAATAAAAGAGATGAAAGAAGAAATTCAACACACAAATTTATACTGGTTCACTCTATACCAGAGCTACGTCCAGTTCTTGACAAATCTGCCAAGTTCCACTAATACCAAGTGAAATTTACAACCAGTAGATACTCACCAATCTACCCCAAGAACTATCTTACAAACCCACAAGATAGACTCTTGAAAACTACCCAGTAACCAAATCCAGTTACTGTAACAAGTGCAGATCAAATTCAAACCTGCACAAATACACTTTACAAAAGAGTATGAAAAGAAAAAACCCGGACTGCAGCTCTATCAATCAAATTGTCCAGAACAGATTCTAACACAGCACTTTCTCTCTTTGATTGACCACTATCTTGATCAAAGCACCTTATGATATTACAAAGTTCTTGAATGCAGAGAAAGTCACAATATGATTGCTTCACAGATTGATTTTCAGAATGTTTTCTCAAGTTGTATTTTTAAAAGATAGATCAAATCTGTATTTATAAAGTAAAACAGAGAACCAGAACGTTTCATTAATTAAAAACTGAATCAGAGAAGTAAATGATCGATAAGAACCAAAGTAAAATAGGTTAGAATCGATCATGATCGATTAGAACTGTATTATGATCGATTAGACCAAGTTATGATCGATCAGAATGAAACTATGATCGATCAGAAAGAATTTCAATCGATTAAAACGTTGATTCAATCGATTGATTTCATTTAAAACTTCATTCAATCGATTGATTCGAGTTTTTAATGGATTGAAACAGTTTTATGAAAAATGATAGCTCTCTGTTTCAATCGATTAAAAATCATTTCAATAGATTGAAATCCTGCAAATACTTAGTTAGAAAAATAGTCTCTCTGTTTCAACAGATTAAAAAATATTTCAACAGATTGTTTTTCTGAAAACTCTTAGACTGAAAAATAGTCTTTCTGTTTCAATGGATTTAAAAATATTTCAACAGATTGAAAATGTGAAACCTTGATACTGAAAAATTCATTAAGTGATTTTAACCTGTTGATTCTGCGATTCAATCAATTGAAAATTTCGACTATGTATGACCACTTATTCTGTTAAGTGATTTTAACAGATTGAAAATCATTTTCAACAGATTGAAAAACTTAGATTGTTCTTTTAATACTTAAATGTAAGTTTTTCATGCAGAAAAATGATTTCAATGAGATGCATCATATTAAGGCGCTTATCACAAAATATATTGGCCTATCAAGAGATTAAGTTCTACACTTAGCCTATTCATCTACACACCCACAAACTAAACTATATCTACAAAATATTATGTTTTCATCAAATCCACCAAGTGCTTCAATCTCCCCCTATTTGATGGAGACAAATAACCACTGCACCTGCACAAATTATAACAGACCAGAGACATATATTTTGTGGAGTGTGTGTAGTGACAGTTATAAGAAAACCACTTCTCCCCCTATTTGACTGCATCAAATAATAGTGTTTTTAGTTACAGTCCAGTAGTACCACGTAGGTACCCCAAAATAAAAACAGAACAAACAAAAACTAAGAACAAGATAACAGAAACATAAAAATAGGCCTTTATTCATCCCCGGGACCTTGATTAAATTGCAGTTCAACAATCCTGTTGTAGATATCTTCTAGTTGGTTGTCAATATGTTGAAATCTGGCAATGAAGTTTTCATCCAGATAATGCTGACGAGCCCGCAGAGCAACCGTCATCTCCATGTGCCTTCTCTGGTTGGTTTGCAGTTCACTTACTTGATGCAACATGGTTCTTTCGAACTGAGACAGGGGCGTGCCACGGTCAGGCTGTGGAGTGTATGGAATCATTTCCAGTGGAGACACCTCTTCCATCGGGTCAGATGGTCTTACTGTAGAAGTCCCCGGAACATCAACATTGATATTTTCCTCTTCTTCTTCTTCTTCTTCAAAGTCTTCTCCTCTCCCTGCTTCTTCTTTTGAGAACCATTCACCATCGACTTTGATGAATCCCATTTTATGCAGAACAGAATTATTTACTTCATTTGTTGGTCGAACAATTTCAACTAGTTCCCCTTCCAAATTAACACCAAAATGCATTAAAAACTTAGAAATCAAAATAGCATAAGGATACTTGAAATCACTCAGCCGCTTAGCTTTGATCATGTGGTCCTTGATAACAAAAACCCAGTTCACCCTTATTCCGTGATGAATGCGAGTACATCAGTACTAAATCTCCTTCATTTAGTACTTGCATGATTGCTCCCCTGGGTGTGAGCTGCCAGGCCACAATGAAAGCGAGAACCCTTTCCTCAAGCTTCATCTTTCCAAGCATTGAAAGAACTTACGAGTCTCGATTATTCTTCATGCATGAACGAAAGTACTTGAACTTTATTAAATTCTTCAACATCCGAAGTACACCCTTTAGTGACTTTTACACCTTCATCCTTGATTCCAGCGACCTCTTTCCAGACATTTGGCGTTATCTCAATGTCTACTCCTTTGACTTGGGTTTTTAAAGTGGAACCTTCAAAGAACAACTTAGTAAAAAAGACTTTAATTAAGTCAGGGTAAATTCTACCGTTCAACTCCAGAAACTTTTGAAGTTTTTGATGTTGCAGTAGCTTCCGAACAACTCTGAAGCCTTCGGTGTCAAACCAGGAGAACTTTAGAACCTTGGGAATATTGACTTGTTTCCTGCTCATTTCATGGATAAACAAATCCATTTTCTCTTGGTTCCCATTGAACCAGGTTTCAATCCGACCTCCAACATTTGGTTCTTGCCTTGCAGTAGAAGACTCGCCTCTGCTGGACTTCTTCCTACCGGATTTTGTATGTTTGAGCATCCTTGATTTTTTGGAATGATCAGAGGGATAACCGAGAAGCGAGAATGTTTTGAGGAGGAAAAACACTACAGTTTTTAGAGCTCGCGATCCCTTTAACTTCACAGTTTTGTCTTTTCTGTATTATCACAAACCAGAGGTACCGTATTTAGTGTCACTCCATAGTCTGTCAGTTGTTGCTTAAGGTAGATACTTTGAGCACAACAGCTCCAGCCTGCAATGTATTCAGCTTCTGCAGTTGAAAGAGCAACACATGCTTGCTTTTTGCTGTGCCAAGATATGAGACTGCTTCCCAGTAAATGACATGTACCAGAGGTACTTTTTCTGTCCAATCTACATCCTGCAAAGTCAGAATCAAAAAATCCAACAAGTTTAAGAGATGCACCTTCAGGATACCATAGTCCGACATTAACGGTTCCTTTGAGGTACTTCAGAATCCTTTTAGCAGCGAGTAAGATGTGATTCCTTTGGGTTTGCCTCGAAATCTAGCACAAAGGCACACACTAAACATAATGTCGAGTCTACTAGCAGATCGGATATAGCAGAGAACCAATCAATCCTCTATATTTAGTTTGATCAACAGATTTCCCTTTTTCATCTAAATTTAGACAGCAGTTAGTAGACATGGGTGTAAAGGATTCCTTGCAATTGTGCATATCAAACTTCTTTAACAACTCATTGTAGTATTTAGATTGACTTAGAAAAATGCCATTTCTTAATTGTTTAACTTGGAGACCAAGAAAGAAATTCAATTCTCCCATCATAGACATGTCAAATTCACTTTGCATTTCTTTAACAAACTTATTACACAAGGCATTATTTGTAGAACCGAAAATGATATCATCCACATACACCTGCACCAGAATAATGTTAGTTCCAGATTTCTTAATGAATAGAGTTTTATCAACTTCACCTCGCTTGTACCCTTGATCAATTAAGAAGTTACTTAACCTCTCATACCATTGTCTAGGTGCTTGCTTTAAACCATAAAGGGCCTTTTTCAATTTGTAGACATGGTCAGGATGCTTGTGATTTTCAAAACCAGGAGGTTGAGAAACATACACTTCTTCATTGATGAGTCCATTAAGAAAGGCACTCTTGACATCCATCTGTAGTAATCTGAAACCACTTAAACAAGCATAAGCTAATAATAATCTGACAGACTTCAAGTCTAGCTACAGGTGCAAAGGTTTCATCAAAATCAATACCCTCCTGTTGGTTATACCCTTTGGCTACCAATCTAGCTTTATTTCTAGTGATAATGTCGTGTTCATCTAGTTTGTTTTTGAATACCCACTTAGTACCAATTACATTGATATCTTTGATTTTAGGAACTAATTCCCATACGTTATTCCTTTCAAATTGATTAAGCTCATCATGCATGGCACTAACCCAGTATTCATCATTTAATGCTTCTTTAACGAGTTTTAGGTTCTATTTGTGAAATGAATGCCATATGATTGCAGAATTGATTAAGAGAATGTCTAGTAGATACTCCCTTATTGATTTGCCCGATGACATTGTCTAGAGAGAGATCTCTTGGGACAATCCACTCTTTGGGAAGCTCTTCCAGGGCATCTTCTTCCCGATCTTCGGTTATTATTGGTGGATCGGCTTTTGCGGGATCAACAGATTGATCACCTTCTTCGACAATATGTTGATCTGAGCTACTGGGAAGTTTCAACTGATAAGAATTATCAGTTAAATCTTCTTCATCTGCAGATACTGTTGTTCTATTACGCAACACTCGAGAAGACTCATTAAAAACAACATGCACTCGATTCTTCAACGGACTTCGAGTCTTAAATTGTAGACTCTATATGCATGACCATTAGTTGAATAACCAAGAAAGATTCCTTTGTCGATTTCTCATCAAACTTGCCAATATTTTCTTTCTCATTGTTTAAAACAAAACATGTACATCCAAAAACCCTGAAATAGTTTATGTTGGGTTTTCTTCCTTTATAAAGTTCATATGGGGTTTTCTTAAGCATGGGTCTAATCAAGACTCTATTCAAAACATGACAAGCAGTGTTTACTGCATCTGCCCAAAAGTATTTAGGTAAAGAATTTTCACACAACATTGTTCTAGCAAGTTCCACAATGGATCTGTTCTTTCTTTCCACAACACCGTTCTGTTGAGGAGTTCTTGGAGCAGAAAAATTGTGTTTTATGCCAAACTTTTCACAAAAAGATTCAAATTTTTCATTTACAAATTCTCCACCATTGTCACTTTGAATAGATGTAATGAAATACCCTTTTTCATTATGCAAAACCTTGGCAAGCTTTTTGAAAGATTTGTAAGAATCAGATTTGGCTTTAAGAAAAACAGTCCAGGTAAATCTGGAAAAGTCATCAACAATTACCATGATATAAAGATTACCACCTAGACTTTTATTCCTTGAAGGACCAACCAAATCCATGTGAAGCAGTTCCAAAGGTCTGGAAGTTGAAACAATGTTTTTGTTTGAAAAGGATTTTCTAGTTTGTTTGCCTTTCAAACAAGCTTCACAGATTTTGTCTTTCAGGATTCGAAGCTTAGGTAGCCCAGAAACTAACTCTTTAGAAATTAGTTTGTCAAGATGGTTAAGATGTATATGAGCAAGCCTTCTATGCCACAACCAAGATTCTTCTTCTTTAGTAAGAAGACAACTTTGAGATGATATAGAATGCTTGATATCTAACATGTATATGTTGTTTAACCTCTTACCTACCAACATTACCGTGTCAGATTCTGGTTCACAGATTAGGCACTTTTCTGGTTTGAAGATAACTTTGTGACCAAGATCACATAACTGACTTATACTGATTAGGTTGTGCTTGAGACCTTCAACAAGAAGAACATTGTGAATGGTTACTGATTCACCATCTCCGATATCTCCAGAACCTAGAATTCTTCCCTTGTTGTTGTCTCCATAAGTCACGTGACCTCCATTCTTCAATCTTAGTTTCTGAAATTTTGAAATGTCACCTGTCATGTGCCTTGAGCATCCACTATCCAGGTACCAAAGAGACTCTTGTTGCTGTTCCTGAAAAATCAAACATCAAGTATTTGGTACCCTTACGTATTTTGGGTCCTTAGGAGTCAAATTTTCTGTTTAACATGTTTTGGAACCCATCTCTTCCTACCTTGCGGCACAAAATATTTTCTAGCATGACAAAATTTGATAGTATGTCCTTTCTTCATGCAGTAATGACAAGATGAGAAAGGGGATGTTGTAGCTTTTCTAAATGAAAAGAAGTTCAAATATTTTTTAGTTTTTACCCCAATCTTAGGTTTGTACCCGATTCCAGAATGTTCAAACACACAGTTTTGAGACCCAAGGAGTGCATCTAAATTCTCTTTACCTTGAGTAAACTTAGACAAAGTTTTAATCAAGTAATCAACCTTATCTTGCAGAAGAATACACTTTTCACAATTCTTATTAGCAACAACATTATCCGCAGATGAATAGATTATATCTAGATGTTCCAAATCTGATTTGCTTTCTAATAGTTCTTTTTCCAGAATTTTAACTCTATTTTCTAACCAGTTATTTAAACCTTTCAACCAATTATTTGTATGAGATAAATTTCTGGCTTCACTATGCATTTCATTGAAAGCATTCAGTAATGTGTTGTAATTCATTTCATTCTCTGTGGGAGTTGAACTTACATGTGATGAAGAGGATTCACAGCCAGTCATCAAACATAGGTTCACCTCTTCACCTTCGGATTCAGAACTGGAAGAAGAATCATTGTCTTGCCAAGCTATGTAGGCCTTTTTCCCTTTGTATTTAGACTCTTTCTTGTTCTGATTCTTGGTCTTTTCCGGACAATCACTCCTTATATGTCCCTGCTTACCACAAGAATAACAAGTAATAGTATTTTGAATAGATTCAGTCTTTTTATTAGTGTACCTTTTTACTTGGCCAGTTCTGTTCTTCCTTCTAAGAAATTTCCCAAATTTCTTAACTAATAAAGTCAGATTTTCATATTCATCTTCTTCAGACTCACTGTTTTCTTCAATCGTCTTGAGAACAATGTTTCTACTTTTCTTTTCTGCATTCTCTTGTTCTTTAAACCGATTGATTTCCAACTCATGTTCCCTTAACTTACCAAAAAGTGAAGTAGTAGTCATTTCAGTCAAGTCTCTTGATTCTGATATAGCTGTCACCTTTGGTTGCCAAGTTCTGTCCAAACACTTTAAGATTTTGATGTTCAACTCTTCTTTGTCAAAAATCTTCCCTAGTCCAATTAGATGATTGACTATGTGCGTGAACCTTTTCTGTACATCTGCAATTGTTTCTCCTTGCTGCATTTTAAACAATTCATAGTCCCTAATTAACTCATGCTTTCTCGCCCTTTTCACATCAGAAGTACCTTCATGTGTGACCTCTAGAATTTCCCACATTTCTTTGGCAGAGGCACATTGAGACACCCTGAAAAACTCATCAAGATTTAAAGCAGAGGTAATAATATTTTTTGCAGTATAATCATATTGGACTCTCCTATTTTCTACATCAGTTAATTCAGCCCAATTTTTTTCAACTACTTTACCATCTACCGTATGAGTTGGTTTGTAAGGACCATTAACAATTGTTTCCCAAATGCCTCTATCAAGAGATTCAATAAAGATTTTCATTCTAACCTTCCGGAAAGAATAATTCACACCGAGAAAAAGAGGAGGCCTGTTTATGGAGGCTCCTTCGAAAAATTCATCTTTCCCTCAACCATTCTTGGACCGATTTCTTGAGTAACTTACAAGAACCAGCTCTGGTACCAATTGAAAGAATTAATGGTTGAGTTCAAGAGGGGGGTGAATTGAACTTTATAAAACTTTTTCGCAAAACTTACTTTCTTTTGGAAGAATGATTTATCTTTATTCAATTCTTGCTAAGGTAGATTGATTTTAAACACAACAAGTATATAGGCAGAAAATAAAAGAGATGAAAGAAGAAATTCAACACACAAATTTATACTTGGTTCACTCTATACCGGAGCTACGTCCAGTTCTTGACAAATCTGCCAAGTTCCACTAATACCAAGTGAAATTTACAACCAGTAGATACTCACCAATCTACCCCAAGAACTATCTTACAAACCCACAAGATAGACTCTTGAAAACTACCCGAGTAACCAAATCCGATTCATCGTAATAAGTGCAGATCAAATTCCAACCTGCACAAATACACTTTACAAAAGAGTATGAAAAGAAAAAACCTGGACTGCAGCTCTATCAATCAAATTGTCCAGAACAGATTCTAACACAGCACTTTCTCTCTTTGATTGACCACTATCTTGATCAAAGCACCTTATGATATTACAAAGTTCTTGAATGCAGAGAAAGTCACAATATGATTGCTTCACAGATTGATTTTCAGAATGTTTTCTCAAGTTGTATTTTTAAAAGATAGATCAAATCTGTATTTATAAAGTAAAACAGAGAACCAGAACGTTTCATTAATTAAAAACTGAATCAGAGAAGTAAATGATCGATCAGAACCAAAGTAAAACAGGTTAGAATCGATCCTGATCGATTAGAACTGTATTATGATCGATTAGACCAAGTTATGATCGATCAGAATGAAACTATGATCGATCAGAAAGCATTTCAATCGATTAAAACATCGATTCAATCGATTGATTTCATTTAAAACTTCATTCAATCGATTGATTCGAGTTTTTAATGGATTGAAACAGTTTTATGAAAAATGATAGCTCTCTGTTTCAATCGATTAAAAATCATTTCAACAGATTGAAATCCTGCAAATACTTAGTTAGAAAAATAGTCTCTCTGTTTCAACAGATTAAAAAATATTTCAACAGATTGTTTTTCTGAAAACTCTTAGACTGAAAAATAGTCTTTCTGTTTCAATGGATTTAAAAATATTTCAACAGATTGAAAATGCGAAACCTTGATACTGAAAAATTCATTAAGTGATTTTAACCTATTGATTCTGCGATTCAATCAATTGAAAATTTCGACTATGTATGACCACTTATTCTGTTAAGTGATTTTAACAGATTGAAAATCATTTTCAACAGATTGAAAAACTTAGATTGTTCTTTTAATACTTAAATGTAAGTTTTTCATGCAGAAAAATGATTTCAATGAGATGCATCATATTAAGGCGTTTATCACAAAATATATTGGCCTATCAAGAGATTAAGTTCTATACTTAGCCTATTCATCTACACACCCACAAACTAAACTATATCTACAAAATATTATGTCTTCATCAAATCCACCAAGTGCTTCATAAACCATCTTTTCGCGACCGCTCGTATAAACGTTTGAGATGTCCCTAGACTTTGAAACGGACGACGGCGACAAGAATGTCAAACACATTCTTGATATATGGCTCAACTTGATCTTGATCTTAGTACATGTGCTTGATGAAGATGGTTATCATAATTATTTTGGTAATGGAGAATAGAAGTGCACTAAAGGGACATTGATGGTAGCAAAAAGAGAGAAGCAAAATACTCTATATTGGACATTAGCAAAGTGGTCTACACCTCAAGTAAATGCAATTGAAAATTATTTTGAAAAATTATGGCATAAAAGACTCAGTCACTTGATTGAGAAGGGCCTTAGTACTCTTGTAAGACAAGGGTTACTTTCTGTTAAAGGTACATCTCTTTGAAAATTATTATAATTATCTTATTGGAAAACAACATAAAGTTTCTTTTCGCAGTTATCCTCCATGTAGAAGACCACAGATCTTGGATTTAGTTCATACTAATGGTTATTCTTCGGATGCTAAATAAATTAATGGTTGCACTTATTTTTTTATTTTTATCAATAACCATTCTAGAAAGGTTTTGACTTTTATTTTGAAATCAAATGACCACATACATGATGTGTTCAAGCATTTTCATGCAAGTGTTGAAATGTGTTAGAGTAGATAATGGTGGTAAATTTTGAGCACTATTGCAAGGAACATGACATCAAGATTTTGAAGATAGTTCCAAAGATCCCTCGGCACAATCGAGTTGTAGAGAGAATGAACCGCACAAATAATAGTATAATCAAGTGCATGATCTCTCATTCAAAATTATCTAAAACCTTTTAGGGTGAGACATTGAGAACTATGGTGGACTTGATCAACCTATCTCCATCCATTCCTCTTAATGGTGATATCCCTAAGAGTGTATGGAAAGGGAAAAATGTTTTTTTATAATCATTTGAGGGTGATTGGTTGTAATACATTTGTCCACATCTCTAAAGATGAAAGATAGAGAGAATAAACCGCACAATTAATGATAGAATCAAGTGCATGCTCTCTCATGCAAAATTGTCTAAAGCCTTCTAGGGTGAGACATTGAGAACTATAGTGGACTTGATCAACCTATCTCCATCCATTCCTCTTAATGGTGATGTCCCTAAGAGTGTGTGGAAATGGAAAAATGTTTTTTTTGTAATCATTTAAGGGTGATTGGTTGTAAGACATTGTCCACGTCTCTAGGGATGAAAGATAGAGGGAATGAACCACATAATTAATAATAGAATCAAGTGCATGTTCTCTCATGCAAAATGGTCTAAAGCCTTTTAGGGTGAGACATTGAGAACTATAGTGGACTTGATCAACCTATCTCCATCCATTCCTCTTCATGGTGATGTCCCTAAGAGTATGTAGAAAGGGAAAAATGTTTTCTTATAATCATTTAAGGGTGATTGGTTGTAAGACATTTGTCCACATCTCTAGAGATGAAAGATCTAAGCTTGATGAGAAGTCTAAACAATATATTTTTCTGGGTTAAGGTCATGATGATTTTGGTTACATATTCTAGGATATTGTTAATAATAAGATTATTAGAAGCTGAGATGTTATTTTTCTTGAAGATCAAACCATTAAAGATATTGACAAGAAAGAAAAGTCAACGCATGTTTCTCTTGGGTGCATTGATTTGAACCTCCTACCAATGTTGTTAATCACGGGGGAGATGTGAATGCAAATTTAGAAAATGAAGATAACATGCCTAAGACTCCAATCAATTGAATCAGTTCCTCCTAAAACTCCTATGGAGCCTCAGTTGAGAAGATATACTAGAAAGCAGTGACGGATCTTCTTGGGAGCTGAGGGAGGCCGTGACCCCCTAAAATTTTGTAACTCCCATATAATTTATGATTTTGGCCCCCAAAACTTAATGAACAATTAATATATTTACTTGTATATTTACAATTCTATCCTCTCAGCCCCTCCTCAGTTTTGTAACTCTCATATAATTTATGATTTTGTCCCTTTCAAACTTAATGATCATTTAATATATTTAAGTATATATCTACAATTTTATTTTTTCACCATTTCATCTTATTTCTTCCTTTTATATTTATTTATTATTTATTAATAATATATTATTTATCCCCCAAGATCAATGGTCAAGATCTGTCACTTCCAGAAAGATTCCTTCTCAAAAATATCCATCTCATGACTTTATATTGCTAACTAATATAGGAGACCTTAAATGTTATGAAAAGGTTATATTACATAAAGACAAGTGGTATAAAATCATACAAGAAGAGATGAAATCCTTACATAAGAACCACACATTGAGTTGGTGAAATAGTCTTAAGGCAAGAGAGCACTTAGAAATAAATAGGTGTTCAAACTAAAATTAGAGGAGAATAACTCACAACCGAGATATAAAGCAAGGTTGATGATGAAAGGATTTAGTGAGAAGAAATGTATGGATTTTGAAGAAATATTTTCACCTGTGGTCAAAATGTCTTCAATTAGAGTTGTACTTGGCTTGATTACAAGTTTAAATTTAGAAGTTGAACAACTTGATGTGAAAATAGTCTACTTTCATGGTGACTTGGAGGAAGGGATCTATATGGAGCAACCTGATGGTTTCATAGTAAAAGTTAAAGATAAACTATTTTGCAGACTGAGGAAGAACTTGTATGGATTCAAACAAGTTCCAAGGCAATGGTATAGGAAGTTTGATTCCTTTATGATGGATCACAGGTATAACAAAACCTCTTCTAATAATTGTGTTTTTGTTAAGAAATTGTTTAATGGAAGATTTATTATTCTCTCAATTTATGTTGATAATATGTTGATTGTTGGTCATGACGTGGAAGATATTTAAAGCCTCAAAAGAGAATTGAACAAGTTATTTGTAGGATTTGGGTTTTGCAAAGAAAATCTTTGGCATAAAAATTGTTCGTGACAAGAAGAATGAAAAATTATGACTATCACAACAAAAATATATTGAGAAGGTATAAAAGAGATTTAATATGGGAAATTCTAAATTTGTCAACACTTCATTTATAGGTCACTTTAAGTTAAGTTCAAATTAATATCCTACAAGTGATAAAGAAAAAGAAGAAATGCAACAAATCTCATTCATCTGTAATTGGTAGTTTAATGTATGTTATAGTGTATATTGCTCATGTTATTGGTGTTGTTAGTCATTTCCTTACTAATGCAAGCAAAGTGCATTGGCTAGATATAAAGTGGATACTTAGGTAACTCAAAGGTACTTTAGAGAGTGTTTATGTTTTGAATTTCCCGTCTTTAGCCCACCAAAAATGGGGTGGGGTAGACTGTCTCGCCATAGTCAGGACGGGCTATAGACCCTAGCCTACCTTACCAAAAGGTAGGCTAGAGGGCAGCGGACCAACCCGCCAATAATTTCTTTTAAATAATTTATATATATATATATATATATATATATATATATATATATATATATATTAAATATATCTTTAATTATATGAATAATTTTTAAGTTTTTATTTATTAATTAATATTTTATTATATAAATTGAACAAATATGATATTTTTGTGTCAAAATAATTAATTATAATCAATAATTTAAATTTAATCGATTAATTTTTATAATTTAAATTGTAATATTATAATATATTTACATATTTCAATAACTTAACACAAAAAATATAATATTTTTAATTATAATCCTTCTTAATTTAATTTAATATATAAATATTTTTTTAAAGGTGACTGGCAGGCTAAAATCATCAACCGACCTCGCTATATTTTAGTCGGATCTAGCTCGTTTTGTCATCCCTAATGTTAAATGGTTACATAGATGCAGACATGACTAGTGATGTAGATTCTAGGAAGTCTACTTCTAGATAAATGATGACTTTTGTAGGGTGAGCGGTGTCATGGTAATTTAGATTACAAAAATGTGTTGTTTTACAAAATATATTATTATTATAAACACTGCAAAGGAACGTTTGTAATGCAATAAGTTTCTATAAGAGTTAGGACTTTCACAACAAAAATATTTTTTGTATTGTGATAATCAAAGTGTAATCCATGTTAGCAAGAAATCAACCTTTCACTCAAGGTCAAAACATATTGAGGTCCGATATCATTGAATACATTATACATGAAGATGAAGCCATTATCATTGAAAAAATCCATACAGATGAGAATGACTCAAATATGATGACAAATTCCTTACCCGATAGAAAATTTGCTATTTGTAAGGAGAAAATAGGTTTGGTTAACTATAACCCCAATTAATTAGTGAGGGGAGATTTGTCAGGTGACTCGCTAATTTATTGGGTCCATGCTAACTAAGTTAAATAGAATAGTAACATTTTTTTTTATGGGCTACTAACCTAGTATAGGATTATCTTTATTTATATTGAGTCTTGTAGGTAAATAGACAAAGAACAGAGAATAAAGAAGTATGCCTCTAGTGATAAATAAAAAGAAGTCACTACAAGAAGAGAAGAATAATATTTTATTTAGAGTAGATTTGTGCATAAAAGTTAGCTCGAAGAAAAAGTTTTGTTGTTCTCATTACTCTGTATTTTGGTTCTTTATTATCTTGTTAGATATATGTTAAGATTATTTGTTATCCACCTTGAAAAGAAAGTGTTATGATACTTGGTGATTCCAAAAGAATTTGTGTTGTACTCATTAATTATTATTAGTAGAAGTTTTTGTCAAACTAAGTCCCATAAGTTTTTCCTTCATATTTAGGGTTTTTCCATGTTAAAATTTTGTATCTTCTTATTTCCTATCTTTCCATTTTTTATGCACATTATCATTTATCTATTACTTGATATTTTTGAAACCTACTGTCATTTATACAGAAAAATATTTTGGGTTTTGTTTTTGTTTGTTATGATATTTGTTATCTTTCCCAACACTTTTTTTCTCTTTTTTTCTTTATTGTTTTTTCATGGGTTTTTTTTAATGGTTGAAATTTGGTTCTAATATCTTGTAAGGTTGATTAGTTAATTGAAACTTTTTTTAATGGGTTAGATTTGATTCTTAATTATTATAGTTGTTTATAATTTATTATGATCAATGTAATTAAAATTATTTGAGTAGATGTCTTAAATTACATCGTAATTCAATTTTTAGTTTTAATTGATTGTTTAATTTAGGAATTAAGTGATTATTTTAATTTAATTTTAAATTGTAAATGCTTAGATTTTTATAGATTTATCTAGTAATTGCAAATAGGTCTAAAAATAAATGATAATCATATAAACAATTGATTATTAGATAATCAATTTATGTTTTTTATAACTTTCTTTATTATTTTACTATATAGTTCTTATATGTTAAAGTGGAATCAACCTTTAAATATTTTCTTAAAACTTATTTTAGTGTTTTCACTCACGCACTTGTTTATACATAATTTTTTACACTTTCTACTTTTTAATACTTTGTTTACATGTGTTTAGTAATGTAAATTATTTCGTCTAGAAATGAGAATATTTCGATCTCATATCTGTTATGATTATATTGTTAGGGTCAATTTTCATACAGAGAGTATCCGGTCTCATGTCTCTTATGATAATATAATGGTCAATTTCCACATTTTAGGTATTGTTCGCTTTGGAGCTCACATCTAGTCGAGGACTAAGGGATATATATGAGTGTAGTGAGACTTTACTCCTGACCCCATAATGGGCATCAATGTCCAATCTAAGAACGAGAGTGTCCCCACAATGGGCGTTAATGTCCCATTTAAGAATGAGATTGTCTTGACATCATGTCTGTTATGATAATATCATTATAATTAATTTCTACGTCTGAGTTATTGTCCGTTTAAGAACTTTTAGTGGATAGAGAAAGAAGAATATATATGAATTATCCTTGTTTCGACTCCTAAGACTTGTAGTGAAAAATATTTCAAACATTACTTTAATAATGTTATCATAATGGACATGTGATTGATACATTATTGTTCTTGTAAGAAACATAAATCCAATGTATTTAATTTATACTTCTGTTTTTGATAGATTTTTAGGTTAATTGCTTTTCAATTTACTATTTTTTTCATCAAATCACATAAATTCATTTTTTTTTCAACTTTAAAAATCAAAATTTAAATAACACACTACTTACGTTAATTATAATACTAGGTTAGTTCTTGTTATATAATATTGAATCGCAATGCATTGATAAAATTTCATTTAGCATATGAATGGTCGAGATTTAAATTTTTATTTATTTATTAACTTATTTTGTAGGTAACGTGGTTGGGTTTCTCGCTGCTACGGTTAATGAGCCTTGTCAACTTGTTTCTGTTCATTGAGATGATATTTTTATTTTGAAGTTTTTTTTCTTTTTGTTTAAATGAGTCATTAGAAATAAAATGTTATTAAAATGATAGGGGATTTTATCATTTCCAGAAAATTTAAATTATATAACTTTTAAAATATTTTATTTGATAAGATAATTTAAATATTTGTTTTTTTATTTGGATTGAGTATTTTTTTACTAAATAAAAAAATATCAAATACAATAAATATCATTATATAATACTGTGTTGTTTGAAAAACAAAAACTTTATATACATTACTAAAATTTATACTATAGATTGAATTGAAAATCATGAAAAATAGCTTATTGATATGAATGAGACGAGAAAATCTTAATAAACCTCAAGCAATAATAAATAATATAATGTTAATCAGAAAATAACTATTGTTAGTATTAATAAAAAATTTCTGATTTACATAATAAAAAAAATAGTCATATTAATATCACGGTAAAAAATAAAAAATTATAAGATTGGTAAAGATTAATCATACATTGAGAAAACTCTAATTAAAGTTGATCTATAAATAATTCTATCTTTTCTTCTTATTGAAATTAATCAAATAAGATTTTTAGCTAACATAAATTAATATAAAATAATTTTAGTTGGACATAAAAAACAAACATTTATAACATTAATTCAGAAATTTTGTTAACGTTGATAAAGAAATTTCTAATGAACATAAATAAAAAAACTAATATTTTTTTAAAAATAAAAAAGTATTATTGAAGAATAACATTATAAAATTGGATAAAATAGTTGCGGAGATATTATATGTGATGAATAGAACTAAGTTCAATAATGGTGATGGTATGGTTAGTGCCTGAGACTATTTCGGAGTAGCCTTCCTCAGTATAAATAATTATAACATCTTTTCAATGATCTGCAAGATAATAATTTTTAAAGTTAAATTAAGGTCCCATAATAAAATCTATTATTAAACATAAAATTAAATATAATTTTCTTTCTTACAGAGTCACTGATGTTAGTTATTGATCTTTATACTGTATTATTAATAAATAATAAATAAATATAAAAATTAAAAGATTAAATTTATAAATATATAAATAATATATTTGATAATCATTAAGTACACGAAACTAAAATCATAAATACTAATTTAAATTATTAAATTTTAAAAATAATCATTAAATTAAAAAATAAAATCATAAATTAACATTTATGTTACAAAATTTGAGAAATCATAACCGATCGGTCACTTCTTATAAAAGAATAAATTATGATCTCAAAACGAAATCCTAAGTATACTCTAATATTTATATATCAATTATTATATTCAATTCACTAATCATAATATGTGTTACCAAATAAATTTATTTATTTTTTATGTATAAATCTTTCCAGAAAAACTCTTAAAATACATTTGATATACTAAGGTTTAAAGCTCAGATTATAGATACATTAAAATAATCTTATTTCAATTTATTTATTGCTTGATAATATATATATATATATATATATATATATATATATATATATATATATTAGTGTATGCCTATTTTTTAATAATAACATAAATTAAAAAATATTATTATTGTATTTATCTGCGTTAAGTAGAATAAAGGTTTAATTAAACACTTAATAATTAATATAATCTATTAAACTTTTATAGTAACATATAAATAAGAATACTTTTACATAGATACATAAACGAAATACGCGAAATTTAGATTAAAAACTCAACTGTTTACTATTAAAAATTCAGGTTAAATTGATTCAAAACTAAACTTATTTTTCAGTTTTAACACTTAATTAATGAATGAATCAATCTTGAAAAAAAGTTAAGGATTTGTTTTTTCTTATTAGTTGATAAAAATAATTTTTAATTTTTAAAAGTTAAAAGATTTGTTTACTTAATATTTTGCTAAAATAATTTTTAATATTTTTTGCTTTTTATTTTAAAAAATAAAAAATATAAAAACGAGATTTGATTACCATTTCTAATATAAAAAATTTTACTTTTTAATATATGCATAAACATTTTTTTTACAAATTCATTTGTTTTTTCTTCCTATAACTTTTTACGAAAAAGTTTGTTTTCCTTAAAGTAGTTTTTACAAAAGACTTTTAAAAAATAAAATTAATTTATTCATAAGATAAAATAAAAATTTCAGAGAGATTGTAAATAGAACTTCTACAACTTAGTTTAAAGATAACTTAATTTTAGCATATTTTTTTGTGTTAAGAATATTTTTTTATGCAAAACTCGTCATTAAAGAAAACCTCGAGAATTTTATATAGTTTCCCGCTCATAAAAACAAATGGCTTAAATTCTTATTTCTTTTCAATGATAGTATTTGACTAAGCAATAACAATATTAATTTCAAAGATTCGATATTTTAATTATTGAAAATAAAATTGTCTTAAAAATAAAATAAAATAAGTTTATACCAATTGTGATATATTTATAAATCTCATATTATTTATGAGTGATATATATATATATATATATATATATATATATATAATAATTTACTGAAATACATCTTAAACATAAACTATAATAGATGATTAAGCTCCAAAATAAACAATATTGAAAATTAATCCTTAATATATTTTAATTTAAGTTTGTTAAGCACAATTTATTAATTTTGCTAATACCGAATTTTCTTCTGCCAATATTATATATAATTTAATTGATTGCTTATTTAACTGGCATGGTTGCACCTTAAAAATTAAATAATAAATTTTGCCGTTCATAAAAATAAAATAAAAAATACACAAAGAAAAGAACCTACATTATTAGATTATAGGAGAGAATAGAGATGTTGTATATAAATAAGTGTGCACTAATATATTAATTATCCACATTTTTAATAGTGTATTATTGGTTACATGTCCATGACATATATACTGGATTTTATTTATATTATGTAGCTTTCATGTATGTAATCATTTTCTTCTTAACGTGGTATGTAGAGGCTGTTTATATATATATATATATATATATATATATATATATATATATATATATATATATATATATATATATATATATATATATATATATATATATATATAATAAGAGAATTAAGGTGTGCGTTTGAGAGAAAATAATTTGGGATATACTTTTATTTTTCTATAAAATAAATTTATGTACCTCAAATAAATAAATAAATAAATATAAGTTTTGTGTTTATTGCTAAAGTGTCTTGAAACACTTTAATTTTATCAAGTAATCATATCAACATGTAATGAACTTATAGGTTATTTTTAATAAGATCAGAAACATAAATCACAACTCAAATATAATATAACAGTTAAATCTTTGAGGATTAAATCTTAATTTATTTTAAAGTTAATATATTTAACTTAACTTGCGAGTAAAAATTCATAATAATTAACCACTTGCTAAAACAGCTAAAATTATAGCAAGAAAATATATTAAGATTTAAAAAATTACGATAACAATTCTAATTACAGAAGCACTTTATTATATATAAATACCCAGTTTAATGTTTTAGAAGCATAATGGAGTAAGTTAAAGTTTAAGAAAAGAATTTAATTTAATTTTTTTCAAATAATCATATAATTTTTCTTTTACTTAGATTTGTTAAAACTATATTCATACCTAAGTGCTGGTCTTATATATATGCTGAGTGAATCTAACAACATTCGTTGAAGAAGTTGTCAGTTTCTCAATTTGTTCAGAAAATTCTTTTCACTCCGTTTGAAGTTCTCTGAGCAAATTCTTTTTCACTTAGTAAAATTGAGGTAAAGAGAATGTTTAAAAAATCACTAAATAAAAAATAATGAATGAATTCTTTTTCCCAGTAAAAATAAGACCGAGAGCAATTTGATGTAAATCATAAAATAATTTTCTACAGTTAATGAAATTTGTTGGGTAAAGTTGAAAACTACAAATATTATCGAAAAAATTGGAAGATTTATTCAACAAAAATTTAATTTGCTGAGCAAATTACCTCAAAATCCAGAATCTTGTTGGAGATAAAGAAGAGGACCTTTTTACTTTTTTATATCTTTAGCATAAAGAAAGTTGAAAAAGAAAAAGTGAAGAACAATTAGACACCATTGAAGAAGCTTGGAAAAAGTGGTTTTCATTATTTTTCTTTCTTTGATTTGATCTATATTTAGAATATATTTTTTTTCATGTTACTAATTTAGTTTTTATTATTAATGTTTATCATACTCGAAAAGTTATAGTTTGTTGTTAAATATATATATATATAACTTTCATTGATGGTAAAATGGATTAAGTATGTTGTGTTAGTTTACCAATCTACTTTAAAAATGATGGGGTAAATAATTTTAATATGTCAGTTTGTGTTTTGACTTATCTCTTGTCAATCTAAGCCAAAAGTGGGGTGGGAGCAGGTTAATTCAATTATCTGCTTTAAAAAAATATTTATATATAAAAATTAAAATAAAAAGAATTGTAATTAAAAATATTATAATTTATTTTGTCATATATACTGTAATATTATAATTTAAATTATAAATATTAATCAATTAAGTTTAAATTATTGATTATAATTAATTATTTTAACATATAGATATAATAATTTTTAATATATTTAATAAAAATATTAATTAATAAATAAAAACTTAAAAATTATTTATATAATTAAAAGAGTATTTTTTAAATATATATAAAAAATATTGGTGAGCTACTCGCTAGCCTATCAGTATGTCTTTTGTAAAACAGATTAGAATCTAAAATTTATTTTAACTATGACAAATCAACTCATTTTATCATATTTTTAATAAGAGACGAGACAGATTAAAATGAAGTGGATTGACTCATTTTGTCATATTTAATAATTCTAGACAATTTTGATATATTATTTTGAATTAAGTCACCTAATGATTTTATTATTAGCAATAACAAAATTAAATTTATATTATATATTGTTAATGTTAAAACACTTTCATTTATTATATAATCAAAGAATTAATGATAATAAAAATTAAAATTTAACTATTGAGGAATAATAATTAGTGATTTTTATTAATATATTGATATGGAAAAATAAAAACTAATATGTAAGTGTGATTAATAGATATAGTTTATGTGTAATTCAATCACATCATATATATCTTGGTCTTTTTCCTTCAATTGTATAATTATTTGTTGTGGTTTAAATTTTATATTTCAATTAATCAATTTAAAATCAAATTTAAGATGATTTTGATATCAAATTTAAAAGAAACTATTTAATCCTTTAAAATAAAATAAAATAAAATAAAATAAAAAATTAGACCCTCCTAAACATTAGAGTTAAGAAATAGTTTTTTAAAATTATTTTAAACGTTTTAAATAGACTATTAAAAATTAAAAATATATTTAGCTAACTTTGAGAGATTAAATAAATTTTTTAAAAGTAAGAATTGAAAAAATAAAAACTATCACAATTGTCATAGATTAAAAATATAATTAAACATATAAGAATTGTCAAATTAAATACGCAACCATCGTTATAGAATTTACATTGAAATTTCTTTATACGACTACAATTCTTGTTTCTGGCGAAAACGACTGAATTATTTTATAAAAAAACTGTTGAGGTAAGTAATGGAGTTTTCATGTGGACGAAATTAAGAATAACAATATATAATAATTAGATAAGAAAGGGTAAACGGAAGGATCAAGTTCTTCTTCATGAAATTTCTCTATTTTTAATTATTGGTACAATAATTTAAATGTCAAGTATTTTAATATTATCTATGTAATTACAGGCATCAAATTTTAGATACAAAATTATTTTCTAACTGTATAAAGTTTACATTACTCATTTTAAAAAAAGTATATTAATTATTATATTTATAAAAAAAATTTAACTAATAATAAAATTAATAAAGTTTAATATATACATATGATTATTCGGAAAAGTAACTTCTTCTCAGGTATTTTCTGTATCTGTTTAAGAGTATGTTCCTAAAATTGTTGATACTCATTTTTGTATATAACTATACACAAACGTTGACTGCTATGCCATGTACTATCCAGCGTAATAAGCGTAGACTCTTTCATATTACATCAACCACTCTTTTTCCTCCATCCACAAAACCAAAATCCTTAAAGTTTGATTGAGATTTGAGGGTGCTTCTTCTGTTATATTTTCTCTCCAAAATCAAAATCTGTTCAACCCTTTTCCTCCTCAGATCCTTACCTCCTTTCTAATCATCAAACTTTGTGATCTGTACCTCTCATCCACAAATGCTTTTGTCAAAGAACGGCCATAGATTCTTCAAATTCAGAAGCCATGTTTCATGCCCTTGTCTTATATACGGTCTTATCATTTTCTGATAACCTTTTCATCCTCATCAAAACCTCCTCCTCCACAAGTATCTTCAACCAAAGCTCTCATTAGCCTTTTGGCTCACAAATCACGATCTTTGGTGTGACCTTATTGCGGGACAACGCCCCATCATTGGTCTTCTTTAATCCATACAACACAGTTTCCTTTGTCTCACTACGAAATATCTCTCAGAGTGGCACCTCTTTCTATTGCCACTCCAACTCCTATTTAATCTAAGTTATTCACCCTAAGGTTGTTGGTAGTTCACACCAATGGTTCACAAGCATTTCTACGAGCTTTCATGTGGAGTTGTTGAAATGGCTTGGATCATGCTTAGTGTTGACTACTCCCGGCTCTTGTGGCAATTGTTTGGTGTCTTTTCCTACGAGAACCATGAATGGAAGCCTCGGATCATCTAGCACACCCTTCAGTTTAGTCACATAACATAGTTACATATAATATTATTTAATTTGTTGCTAAGTTTTCGATACAAGTATCTGTAAGTGTAGAACACATCAGAATTGTGGCGAGTGATCGAGCCACAGCAAGAGCCATGTACAAGGGTAGTTTAGGAGGCAAAGCTCAACTTGGATATGTTGAAACTGATCCTTCTGGTCGATATGGTCGTGTAAGTGTTTCTCATTCATTTTAACTTCATCTTCCTTTTTTTTTTTTTTTTTTTTTCTGAATGGATCATTAACCTTCTGACTAATCGGTCTGATAATCAGAATATCGTGACTAAGATGGAGGGATATGATATGATAAATTCATGAATATGTTCTTGTGAGCTAAATTTGAATCGGGATGCTATAAAATTTTGAAAAAAACTTTAGTAATTGATACCTATTAGCCATTTTAATCTCCAATATTAGTATGGATAATTCAGTTTGTCTCTGCCATAAAAAAGGAAATTAACTGATAGCTGTCAAAGTCATAGATCTAATTAATGATGGTTGTCAAATTTATCATATTCATTTCATAATCTTAGGATGAAATTGATTGATAATGCTAATTGTAGAAATCAATTAATTGATAATTCTCAAGTCAGAAGACAATTTTGACCTTTATTAATTACAAATTAAATTGACAGTTGATAGTACTAATTTCAAGGAACTAAATTAATATTTTACAAAATTAGTCTCCCATAAAAATTGGTTTTGCTCTCAATACAGCATATTTTTTTGTTACAGGCCAATTTTGTGAAATTACGCAATGCATAACTATTTCTTTTATTAGAAAAGGGAAGATTTTTTTTATTTTCTTTATATATTTTTTTTCAGTTGCCGTCTTTAGATTAAGTCAAATTATGATAAAGTAATTAAATAAGGACCATATGTTCTGTTTTGTCCTTTACCAAGTCCTGGTTTATTGTAGTGACGCACAACCTTACAGAAGGTTATCTTATCTCCCTAGTACACTCAAGGGTCATTTGTTTTAAGAGCCAAATTCAATGGCCAAAACAAAACCATGTTACATCAGTTAAGTTTGACTAATAATGCAAACTAGTATTACATGTAAACTAATCTTATTTATTTTGGCAAACTAATCTAGTTGCTGGTTGGTGTTAACATTAAATTATTGATTAATTTCTTGCTTGTTATGTTTATTGGTGTGTGTAGTTCAGGGATATTCTGGGCAAAGGAGCAGTGAAGGTAGTGTATAGGGCATTTGATGAGGTCCTAGGACTAGAGGTGGCTTGGAACCAAGTCAAGCTTGGTGATGTCTTCCATTCACCAGTTCTACTTCAACGCCTTTACTCAGAGGTTCATCTCCTTAAGAACTTGGAACATGATTCTATCATGACCTTCCATGATTCTTGGATTGATGTCAATTGTAGAACCTTCAACTTCATCACTGAATTGTTCACCTCTGGCACCCTAAGAGAGTAATATTATGAACCACGTCTTACTGATATGTTTATATCTTTGAGCCCTTTGATTAAAGAGCATTTCCTGCATGAATACAGTGCTTATTGACACAACCAACCGAAAGTTCAAGTTGAAATTCAACACCTTCAACATAGACTATATTTTTAAAAGACAACTTATATCCAGTTGCTTAAATGTTTTGTTCTGTTCTTTTAATCAGAATTGGAATTTCATCTAAATGAAACAAATCAAATTCTGGTTAAGAAATACAGACAGTTCATATTTTAGCTTAGTAAATCATAGTTAAAAACATGCAATTAAAATTTAAACTCTGATACGTTTAATCTTCATTTATAAATATCGTGACATAGATAAGGCAAATTTGACTGCTCTGAATCCAGTTCCTTCTAGTACATCTTGAATTTTCAATAGGTTATGCTTATAAACCTTGTATTCATGTAAAAATTACTCTTTAAGAGACTATTTTTCTTAACTTTACAAAAGTCCTCTTATTTTTGTGATAACAATAATAACTTATTCATGAATACTGCATGTAAATGTAGGTACAGAAAGAAGTACAAGCGAGTAGATATCAGAGCAGTGAAGAACTGGACACGCCAGATTCTAAGTGGTTTGGAGTATTTGCACAGCCATGACCCTCCTGTGATTCATAGAGACCTCAAGTGTGACAATATCTTCATTAATGGCCATCTGGGGCAGGTCAAGATTGGTGATTTGGGCCTTGCAGCTGTTCTTCGTGGCTCCCAACATGCACACAGTGTCATAGGCAATTTCTTTCTCTTTTAGTTCGTACTTGAATAATCAGTTATTAGTAATCTAAGCTAAATCTCTGGTCTACAAAACTGAAATTTTTGTTTGGTTGAGAATTCAGGTACACCGGAATTTATGGCACCAGAATTGTATGAAGAGGAATATAATGAGCTGGTTGATATATACTCCTTTGGGATGTGCATGGTAGAAATTTTTACATCTGAGTTTCCATACAGCGAGTGCTCCAACCCTGCTCAAATATACAAGAAAGTTACTTCAGTAAGCTTTATTCTTTTTATTCTGTTAGGATCAGATTGTATTTCACACGAGATAGGATCAACTTTTAAAAACTTGATTTTGTAAAATTAGTTCTGCTATAAAATTTAAATGAAGTGGTTTACGTTTGGAAGTTTTTAAGTTAAAAATACATTTCTATCAACCAATAATATAGTCAAATTAAAATACATTTGTAAAGAACAATCTTAACTTCAAAAATTGATTTTGAGATATTGAATTAGATTCAAATCCACAATTTAAAGAGATAACATAACATTATTCGGTTTGGTTAGAAAATAAATCATTAGAAATATTATATTATGTTCAAGTAAAAAAGAAATCAAATATTTTTTACTAGAAAGTGACGTTTAGAACTTCCAAGTATGAGTTTGGGAGACTCTTGGCACCAATCCAAAATATAGTCATAATTAAAAACACATGCTAAAGTTAGAGACTTCACTTAAGTTAGTTGAGAGGTGAGGATTGTACCAAAGCATTATCTTAAGGTTTTGTGATAGTGATTCAAGACATGCCCAAGCTAGCTCTCATTTCACATATTTGACTGATATGATTCAACAGGGGAAGCTGCCAGAAGCCTTTTACAGAATCCATGACTTGGAAGCCCAGAGGTTTGTGGGAAAATGTTTGGCAAATGTCTCTGAGAGGTTATCAGCAAAGGAGCTCTTGTTGGACCCATTTTTAGCCAAGGACCAACTAGACTCTCCACTGCCTAGCCCTACATTACCCAGAAAACAAACCCCCACACTCAATTTCACTGCACCACTAGCCAAAGAGCTATCTCCAATGAGTGACCAAACAAAGGACACACACATGACCATCACTGGATCAATCAATGAAGAGGATGACACAATTTTCCTTAAAGTACAAATTTCTAATAAAAGTGGTATGCAAGCATAATTGCATCACATGATACAATCATTTTGTGTTACATATAGTTGGTTGCTTCAAAGCTGTATTTGCATGCAGGGGAAAAGAGGAATATATTCTTTCCATTTGACACCATAAACGACACTGCGATTGATGTGGCAATAGAGATGGTTAAAGAACTTGAAATTAGTGACTTGGAACCATTGGAGATTGCAGAGATGATTGAGGAAGAAATATCAGCTTTAGTCCCAACATGGAGGGATTGGGGCTCCTCTAAGTATCAAAGACAACATAGTTTTAGCTATGAAGAAGAGTATGATATGAGTAACCACCACCGTTACTTCTCATCATCTTCTCGCTCTTCCTCTCATGGTTCTTCCCATAAGAATAATTCCCACCTCCGCGGGAACCAATACCCTTTTGCCAAAGATTGGCCTCAAGGTACTACTCTTTCAACTTAGAATGCAATAACTTTTCAAATTTGATTATTTACAATTTAAAATGTTGTTTGATAAGAAGAAAATAAAGCATCAATTTGATTCCTGAAATTGAAATCAACAATAAACTTGGTCCTTAACATAGAAAAAATGTGAGACTTTAGAAGTTATCTTTTGGACACCCCTAAATAATAGCCTATGCTAATTAATGATTTCTCAAGAAAAGCTATTACTATTGTTTTCAGTGCCATTAAAGATTTTGATTTGGCCACCACTATGAACTATTTTGCAGATGAACTATTTATGAACGATGATGCAAGCTCTCAAAGCTCAATGAACTCCTTCAAGTGTTTCAATTTCAATTACTGTGACCCTGGCATTGAAGATGGGCATGATCCAACTTTAGTACTAGGAGAAGAAGCCCTTTGCTACTCCCCAAAAGGCAACGACAATTTCACAAGATTCTGTCCTCGAGAAGAAGTGGAAGATGCTGATTTCACCAAACAGTTTTGCAACATGAGAATGGATTCTCATAGGTATCATGGAATCCAGAGGCTAACCAGATTGCGTTCCTTTGTGGATCCGAGGAGACAACAACTGCAACGATCATTGATGGAAGAGATTCACAAGAAAAGGATGTTCAAGACGGTTGGTGCCATTGAAAACATTGGGTTTCAGAATCCAGAGGGAGGTGCGAATTTTTCTTATTAAAGTTTTATCAATGGATTCCAATGCTATTTTTTTTGTTTAATTTGTTCTATTTTGGGTGTTCATTAATTATTGTATTGCTTTATGCATCACAATGTCCGTGAATATTTGTATACTATACAGACTCATAGAATATTACAAAATAAAACTTGTAATATATTTTATCTATGGCTATGTCAATATATGTTTGTAAGACGCTTTTTGTGACTCTTTCTTAAGACATTAGAAAGCTAATGTTGGCTGTATGTTGATTGATGACCTGATCTAGAACCACACGGTCCTTTCGAAAATGCAAAATAGTATTTTGATTATCACGATAGGTAAGACTCGGTGAAGTAAAAGCAAGACATAGCTCATGCAGAACACTATTCAGAATTTGTAAGATTTTGTGTACATGTATTTGTGATATAAGACGTGGGTATATTTCTATTTATGTACTAATATAGAGGGAAAATATTACAAAATATTAAATATTAATAATATTTCAATCATAACTTCCTAAATCAAAATAATAACTTAATATCTTTTTATCTTCTCTCTTAAAAGAAAATAAAATATCTTAATACCTAATTTAAATAAAAGATAATAAAGTAATATTTTCAATATTTCTCCTTACTTTAGTATCTATTTATTTGACTTTGATATTTTTCCTTTTTATTTTGCTTATAATTTTTCCTTTTTTTTATATACTTCTTGTCATCTTCTTTCTAGAACGAGATCACATCTTCGTTCAACTTCACGTTCTTCATCAAAATATTTCTTCCTTTATCAATTTCATCTCTTTTGTTTCTTTCAAACTTCATGGTAGTACTATTGACTATATGATGGATGTTGAAACGGTTTCTTTATCTACATCTTTATTTTCCTCTTTAACATCAAGTTTCTTCAAGAAATCTTCTTCATGTTTTTTCTTTGACTTTTCTTTTATATATTTGTTTGTAATCAACTCTCTTTCATCAAATCTAAAGTGAAACTTTTTCTTTCACGTGAACTTTGAATATTTTCAAGTGATCTGTATCTTTAATCACACAAAGTTTGTGACCAAAAGACACTTTATAACTTTTCTCCAATAATTGAACAACACTTAACAAATTATGATTAATATCAGGAACATATAAAACATCAAAAATCAATTTGATACCCGAATGACTTTTAACTGCAATTGTTCTCGTACCTTTCACATCCATTTGTTCTCCATTACTGATTCTCACTTTAGAAATATGTGATTCGTTGAGTTCTTTGAAAAGTTCTCGATCATGAGTCATGTGATTTGTACAACCACTGTCTATAAGCCAACCTGTGGATTTGTTTATTGTAGAGCAGGTTGATGTAAGGAGAAGTTCTCATTCTACTCCATCCTCTGTAACTTGAAGAAGTTCTCATTCTACTTCATCCTCTATAATCTTGATGACTTCTTCTGGTTGTGATTTGCATATCTTTTTTATATGTCCCAATTGACCATATTTTCGACATCTTACATCAGGTCTCCACCAACACTTGTTGGGTGTGTGATTATTTTTCTTGCAATAAGGACAAACAGAAAAGACTCGTGATTTTGTATCTTTGTTGTCTTTTGGTTGTGATTTTGTATCTTTGTTGTCTTCTGGTTGTGATTTGCATATCTTTTCTATATGTCCCAATTGACCACATTTTCGACATTTCACATCAGGTCTCCACCAACACTTGTTGGGTGTGTGATTATTTTTCTTGCAATAAGGACAAACAAAAAAGACTCGTGATTTTGTATCTTTGTTGTTCTAGGCTTAGAGAGAACCTCCATCATGATATATTAAATAACCTTCACCAGCAGCATGATCTCCTCTCATCAATCTCCGTTGCTCTTGCGCTTGTAAAGCATGTAGCACTTTTATCAAAGTAATTTTAGACAAATTCTTTGTGTTTTTCAATGATGTAATAGATGTTTCATATCTCTCTAGTATAGTTACCAGAATTTTCTCAACTATTCTGGAATCAGGAAATTCTTCTCCTAACAATTTTATTTTGTTAGCAATACCCAACACTTTGTTTGAGTATTCATTAATTATTTGAGACTCTTGCATCTTTTGTATCTCAAATACCCTTATCAAGTTTAGAACTTTCATACCTCGAATTTTCTCATCCCTTCATATTGATCTTTCAAATAATCCCAAATTTCTTTGGGTGACTTTAGCGTCATGATTCTGGTGAGGATCATTTGTGAGACACCAACAAACAGACATGATTTAGCTTTTGTCTTCCTCATTTTTCTTTCTTTGTGAAATTTCATTTCAGCTATGGTGGGATTTTCAGGTAGTGGATCAACAATATAACCCTTGTTGAATTATTGGCACAATATAACCCTTGCTATAGAATATACTTTAGGCACAATATAACCAGCTTGTTGAATTGATACTGCAACCGCTACTACTAAATTATCGATAATACTTACAATATAAGTATTTCGATAAAATAAAAATCGATCCACACAAGATATACAGTTATTCAATAGAAATTCCTAATTATGCTTACTAAAGTAGATTAAATAAATTGAGTTTTGCAAATAAGAGTTGAGGCTGAAAGTTAATATGACAACACTAAACTGCTAAATTGTTGAGGGTAATCTAGGGTTCAAGATATATTTTCCAATCATACCTCAAACAATCAAGAATAAATCATTCCAAAACATAAAAGATAAGAATAACAACATCAAAGCATAGATTAATATCTCAAAATATCACCATGATACAAAAGAGTTCAAAGGAAATGCACTTAATCCTAAGAGAATGAAGTTAATCATTCATGTTGGCCATTACAATGCTCTAATTGATGAAGAAGTGAAGAATTGATGAAAATTAGATGAAACCCTAACAATAGTCGTGCCTCCTCTTCTCCAAGACTACTTGCTTTCTCAAAACACATCTTATCTTTTTATAAGAGAATTTGGTTCGGGTCTCGCATTATTTATTCGCTTAAGTGTTCTTCTTTCTTTCAATTTTTCTCTAATTATACTGACAATTATGTTCTTTACTCTTGTATCAAGGTACTCTCGAATTCATCCAATATTGGGAGAAAAATATATTAGAATTAACATAAGTTGGTTTCATAATAATTTAAGGCATAATTATATCAACTTTTTACCACTTAACAACTCTCTTCTACAGCTTCCCATACATTTAATCCTTCAATATAGGATTGCATTTTCATAGCCTATAAGTCATAACTTTCGTCATCAAAAACTGAAATAGTGACTTGTGAAAAATTTCTTTCTCCTTCTATTGTATCGAACCAAAGCTCTTGATACCAATTTGTTGAGAATTTTTAGGGTTTTGTGTAGATGTATTTCTGATATATCATATGGGTATATTTCTATTCATGTACTCTATATAAAAATATTACAAAATATCAAATATTAATAATATCTCAATCATAATTGTCTAAATCAAAATAATAACCTAATATCTTTTTATCTTCTCTCTTAAAAGATAATAAAATCTCTTAATACCTAATTTAAATAAAAGATAATAAAGTAATATCCCAACAGTGGCGGATCTTCTTGGAGTGAGAGGGCCGTGGCCCCCAAAATTTTGTAACTCCCATGTAATTTATGATTTTGGCCCCCAAACATAATGAACATTTAATATATTTACTTATATATTTATAATTTTATCCTCTCGACCCTCGTCAGTTTTAAAACTCTCATATAATTTATGATTTTATTCTCCTCAAACTTAATGATCATTTAATATATTTAACTATATATCTAGAATTTTATCTTTTCACCTTTTCATCTTTTTTTTATATTTATTTATTATTTATTAATAATATATTATTTGGCTCCCTAAAATGAATGGTCAAGATCCGCTAGTGATTCCCAACAAAGATAAACAAATCCATTGTGTGATTCTAATACAGTGAATGCCAATGCTTGTTCGTGTTTGAATAACCACCAGAATTGAAAAAGTGTAAGCAACTATTTGTTGATTTGTCTTCCAATATAGAATTGGAATCAATTATGATATAATTGAATTTAATCCAAACACGCACTTAAATTTGACCACATCATTGGATCTTGAGATTGTTGGTAGGTAGCTTTTTGAAACAAAAGACAATGAAAGAAATCAAATCCAGTCAATGAACCCTGAAACTTGATCCTCGAGATCTCATCCAATCCAAAATCCACTAGACTCCGGTCATGATCATAATAGTCCAGAAGCATTTTTCTCTAAATTTTTCTACTCTGAAAACTAAAATCCTGCCTTAAGCTTGGTAATAATGGAAATGATCTAAGATACCATTGAAATATTAGAATATCTACCATGATAGCTGTAGGACCAAGATGATGAAAATTGATGAACAAACATTCAAGTATCTTTTCTGCTACAACTAACATGTAACTTTGAACCATGGACCCTGCCTATTTTAAACCTATAAATAATCATGTACAAAATATACAGCATTGAAAATGTGAGGCATAGGTGAAACATAAATTTGATGCATGTGGCCTCCTACTGCACATGTGAGCAATAGGTTAAGCAGAAAGTATACAGCATGTGGTCATGACAGAAGAGAAAGATAAAACTTGAAAGCTTAAGGGATGGCAATAAGTACTGCAGGTTTAAATGCATGTTTGGGGATAGTCAAAGGTTTCAAATTCAAAACTTATAATGCACTATCTGGCCGACATATTAATTTGAGCAAGTTTTAAAAAAATAAAGTTAGATCAATTTGCTTAAATATTGAATACTCACTAATAGGTTGAATTTGTGATTATAGACAAAATAATTGAGGTTTGTAGAAGAGGCTTGTATGGTAATACATTGTTTGCCTCTAGCCCCTCTAATGAATAAAGAATAATTCTAAAACCTTCTTTAAGTCTTCCTACTAATCCTGCTACTTGCTAAATAAAGTAAGTACTGATTGAAGTTTTCAAAATGTCAAATGCATTTATTTAACAGGCATCCCCCATGCACAACAATTGAGCATTGTGGATTTTATGTTCAATCCAGAAGAGGTCTCCTATCAACTAATACACTTCTAGAGACTCAATTCATCAGAGTTAGAAACACAAGAAATAAATTCATTTTCACTGTCTCAAAGTTCTACGTATAAAATATGACTTGAACATGATTTCTCACACTCCCAGTTCTTACCAGTACAATTATGTTTGAATGTTAGTTAGAAGAGATAAATGGTACTTTTACTCCTAGATTAACAAATTTGTAGAAATACTTTTCTAATTGTTAGCTAATGTTAGCAAGCAAGTTCCTCGACCAGGGACTTCAGCAACACATTTTGTTATAAAAATTGGAGGTTTATCTCGTGTTATAAGATTTGCATATAATTTTGATTGAAGAAGAAGATAAAAAACACTTGAAAAACTACAATCAAATGATATATTATAACCTACGGATGCTAATATATCTCCTGTTGTGTGTTAGGAGTGTTTTAATAAATTACACCTTGTAACAGTTATTTTTTAAATGTTGAGTATATTTTTGCTTGTGAAGGAAGAAACTTGAATTACTCTTCTGTATTATCTACACCAAGAAATTAATGGTGGAAATGGGAAAACCAAGATCCTTATTTAAAATTATGCCTTAAGCATGGTAATAGTAGAGCAGAGCTAAGATGGTGTGAAAAATTAGAATGTCCTCTGCTTAAAGGAGGATTATAGCAGTAGGACCAAGATGAAGAAAATTGAGCTACAAACATTGAAGTATCTTTTTTTGTTACATTGAACCGGTCTTTTCAAGCAGAAACTAGCAAGCTACACATTTCAACAACAGACACTCTTCCTACTTCAAACCTAAATAGCCACGTACAACTTTTTACAAACTTGAAGATGCTATATTGGATAAAACACAAGAATATAATGCATGTGCTCTCTTAATATATTGAAAGATAAAGTGAGAACAGTTTAGTCCCACAGGTTTAAATGCATGCTTGGGGATGGTCAAAGGTTTCAAACTTACAACTTGTAAAGACAGTATCTGACCAAAGTATTAATTTCAGAATGTTTAAAAAAAAGTTAGTGAATTTGGTTAAACATTTTGATTTTACACATACTTTAAAAGTTAGCATACTATACTTTTTTGTCTCTAGCCTCTCTAATGAACAAAATAAGGTGCTGAGGGCTAACATGCTTTAAATATTATGCTGAATTTCAATTCACATGGTGAACTTGCAAGTAGATTTGACGGTATTGGGAAATAATAAGTAACTAGCTCTACTTTAATAGGTCATATCCAAGGGATTTAACAGGTACACAACAATGTGATAAAACAAGTTACTGAAAGTTTAGAGGGAGAGAACAGATTCTGCAAGTCATGCAGCATCTTCATACGTCAAAGGAAGTTTTCTATCAAATGATCACACTTGGAAACACAAGAAGCAATACAAAGTTTTATGCATATTGTTGGTTTTTTTTAAGGGGTTGAAAACTAATCAGAGGCTATATTCATCTCACAATATTTAAATACAACACAAAATATAAATAGAAATGAAAATTCATAACAATTACACCTGTTAATTAATATGAAAATAAATCAGAATTAAAACTATCAATAAAAATTTTAACCTTTTATTGACACTTATAATTAAAAATTATAACAGTAAAAATTTCAAACATATCTAATAAGAGTAATTCACATTAGTTATTTCTTATTTTGTAAAATATAAAATAGAAATTTATACTGTTACATTATTTTTAAGCAACTAATTATTAATTTTTTTTTCATTAGAAGTTTTCTTAATAAATTTCAAATAACTCATTTTCTCTTATATTATATTGCCTCATTTACTTTTTATTTATTATATTTTGTTTATATTTTAAGTTAATTGATGAAGTAATTATAAAAAAAATTAAACAACCTATCATGTCATATAAGATTCATCTAATCAAACATTCCTTCAAATAATTAGTACTTTATTTAAGCATCTTAATAAGCAATTTTCATTCGAACGTATTAAAATTGAAGTTATCTTTTAATCAATAAAGTTATCTTCTAATCAATAGCTACTTATACATGGAAGAATGTTGAAAATACAAATTAATATATATTATTAAAGCTTATTATAATTTATTAGAACAATGCTAATATTCTTATTGTTATAAGTTTTAATTATAGCTGTTAATAGACAACTTGTATTTTGTATTGTAATTAAAGGTTGTGAACATGAATAAAATGTGTGAACATTTTTCGACCCTTGATAACATTGAATACAACAATTTTCTTAAAATTATAAATCTCAAAAAAAGCCTTCATACCAATTATTGAATTTATTGATGTTGACAATATTTTAAATACCATACAAATAGAACTAAAAATCGATAACAATTATACCCGTTAATCTAAAAAGAAATAGAATAAAATTATCCATAAAAACTTTAACAACCTATTAGCAAGTATAATTAAAATTTATAACAATAGAAATTCTAACAATATCAATAGCTACTTAGATAAACTTTTGGAAGTGCTTTGTAAAAATATGTGCTAATTGATATTCCATTTTCCAATATTATAATAGAATTTTTTTTTCTATAAGGAAATACAACTTGATATTGAATTATTTAGTCTTTGCATGAAAAGCTAAATTATTAGAAATTTCAATTGCTCCTTAATTATTTACAAACACCTTAGTTGAATCTATTTGAATTTCTTGTAGATTAATTAAAAATTTTCTCGACCATAAGGTTTGATTAACCTCTACAACAAAAACAATGAAACATGTTGTTGTAGTTGACTATATCATAATATTTTATTTTTTTAAGCTCGAGAAAATAGTCTAGAATCAAATGTAAAACAATAATCATAAGTATTTTTCATATCATCCAAAGAACCTCTCCCATCATTGTCAGAATATTCATAAAATTTAAATTCTTGATTATACTCGAATCAAGTTCCATAGTCGACATATATTAGTATTTAAGGTACTAAAATAGGTGGTATGGTTGCAGATAATTGTTTCTTAAACATATGCTTAAGAATTTGGCCCTGATATTTATATGTGTAGAAGAACATTAGTTTGAAAAAGGTAAACTTCTTAAATAGATTTTGTAGATGAGTCTTACTACCTTGGACATAAAAAAAATGTTTTGTAAATATGGTTTTTGCAATTCTCATTTCTTAATATTTACATTATCTTAATGAGAGTCGTAATTTGTTAAAATAATTCTTTTAATATGTGGTGATATATAATTTATGGTTGTATCAATATACCTTTTAAGACGAGTCTTACATTATTTTGTATGTTTTGTATTGATGTACTGGTGGTAAGAAGAACATCAATGTAACTTAATTGTTGTTTAAAAATATTATATATATATATATATATATATATATATATATATATATATATATATAACATGTGTTTTATGACTCAACACTTTGAAACTTTGTAATTTTGGTTCCTAACTTAGTAAATTATCATTTATCATTTGTATGAACTTTTAATGGGCTTAACTTCTCTAATTGAAATGAGCAAGTCAAATTTTACATTGATGTCATGGATCTTGATCTTGCTATATTAAAAAAGAAGTTTGTTATTATAACTAGCTCTAAGAGTAATAAATAACAAACTCATTATAAATTTTGGGAAATATGTGACAGACTCAGCTTAATATTCATGAAGAAAGTCACTCAATCTGTTATGTAAGTCATCAAGGAAATCAAGGAGTTGGAAATAAATTTATGAAGAAACATAATAAGGACAAAGGATCATTAAAGATTAATGAGAATTTTTGAAAATTTAGAAAAAAAAAATCAAAGGGAAACAATGATTATTTTTGTGGAATATCCGAACATATCTCGAAAGGATGCCTAAAACACAAGATTTGGTTAAAAAATAAAGATAAACTTAATGTTTTTGTATGTTTTGAAACAAATCTACTTAAAGTTCCATATAATGCATGGTAGATTGATCTTGATGTACAATTCATATTTCTACATATGAGCATTTCTTACAATCCAAACCATAAGATCAAATGGAAAGGTTGTCTTTATGAAGAATAGAGTAAAAAATATTTGAGACTTATTGTTTAATCCTTGAAACTAAACATCATTTGAATTTATTAGAAACTCTTTATATGCCTAGTGATGAGCGCATGAAGGGGTCAAAAATAAATCTAGAATTTTAAATGTAAATTATGCATTTTAATTTTTTGTAATTTCTTCTTTAGGCCTTTATTAGGATTTAAAATAAATCTGGAATGTGGAGAATTTTAAATGTAAATAATGCATTTATTTATTTTTTGTAATATTTTCTTTGGGCCTTTATTAGGATTTGTAACTAGGGACTTTTTAGACATTATTGTTAGAAAAGTAGTTTTAGATCAAGAGGGGGGGTGAATTGATCTTTGAAAGTTTTTCGCAATTAACAGATTATCTATTTGTAAAAATAAGATTTCAGATCTGTTCTTGAATCACAAAGCAAGCAAACAACAATAAACGTAGCAACAGAATTAAAAGAGGAGAAATGTTTAGAAAGATATCACCGGTGTTTATACTGGTTCACCCAATACCAGGGCTACGTCCAGTCTCCAGCCAAATTCCAGCTGGGTTCCACTAGATCAAATGTTTTACATATTACAATCTTACACTTAATCTACCACAAGAACCACAATTCCAGTTCCTGCACCTAACATTTCACCAAGAACCAAATTCCAGTTCTTGACAACCTCTACAACCAAATTCCAGCTGCAGAGAAACCAGTGCCCACAATTCCAGGCACCAACACCTAACCTTTCACCAAGAACCAAATTCCAGTTCTTGACAACCTCTACAACCAAATTCCAGCTGTAGAGAAACCAGTGCCCACAATTCCAGGCACCAAACAATACAAAAAGAATATAAAGAATTGAAAAGAAGAAACTAGAATGCTCAAACCAGTTTTATGCAATTCTGCATTGTGTTTCTTCTCCAAAAGAAAGCAATTTGCCTCAAGAAAGATTTTCAAAGAACTTCACAAAAACTGGCGTGAATCTTTCTTGAAAGAGTGCTAAAGTTTGCTTGCTTGATTACTAAAGATTGATGTTTCAATGTGTGTTTAAAATGTTCAAGCCAAACTGTTTTTATAGAAGATTTTCAAAACGCTGGTTTAATCAATCTGTTAAAAAATCTTTTAATCTGTTAAAAGTGTAGTTTTAATCTGTTAAAACTTCTTTTAATCCATTAAAGCGTTCTTGATTATTTAACAGATTTGTTTTAACTTATACGACAACGTTTGTATCAATTAAAACTCTTTACAAAAAATCTTCTAATTTGATTTAATCGATTGTTTCGTGTTTCAATCGATTAATATACTGCAAAACTTTATTGTAAAATTTTCCAAGTGATTTTAACTGATAAAAATAAGTTTTAATCGATTAAAACGCTGTGTAGAAATTTTCTAAGTTGTTTTAATCGATTGAAACGTGTTTTCATCGATTGAAAAAGCTCTGATCAGTCATAACTAAATTCTGATCGAACATATCTGATTCTGATCGGTCATAATTGCATTCTGATCGATCATCCTGACCACTAAGTGGTTTTAATCGATTAAAACCAAGTTGTATCGATTAAAATACTGCAAAAACACTTCTCTTAACATTTTAAGTGATTTTAATCGGTTATTTCGAAGCTTTATCAGTTAAAATACTGACAGAGGGTTTTCAAAACTTTCTTTAATGAAAACAACCGGTTATTTCGAAATTATATCAGTTAAAAACTTGTTTAAAAAAGCTTTTGTTAAAATACTTTGTTTTTAACTGCTTAAACGTTTTTAGAGGCATTTTGCAACATCTTTTAAGTGAAGAAACCTCATGCAGCAGAAAAGATAAAAATGATTATACCTAAGCAAAGCTGCGGACACACTAATCTCTCTACTCTTTTATCTAAGTGACTGTTGACCGCTACAAAGTTGACTTTGACTTTATCTTTGACTTCATCAAATCAACAGGATCTTTGTCAGAGTATTTCAATAAGATCTTCATCACTTTCAATTATATGATTTATTGTGTGAGTTTAATCATGGAATGGGCCTTAAGTCTTAAGTCCATACTATATGAGACTCTCTATATAATTCTTTTTCACATAATTTAAATAATTAAGATTTTGAAGCTTAGGCTTTATGAGAGAATTTCTAACTTAGTTCTTATAAGAACTTTTGATTTTTATATTAAAATTTTATATTCAAATGACAATTATTTCTCGACTTATCAGTTTATATTGTGGTGTCTTTGACTTATGAATCTAGAATGTGACATTTTCTTTTATTTCTTATCTCCCTTCATAATTTCTATATTTGTTAATTTTTTATCGATGTAACTTAGTCAAAATGATCCTAAACGTTATTCTAGTTTTGAGATCTCATCATTTGGTAATCAAATCTTGATTTTGAAATTTCCATAATACTTTTCTATTTTTTCTATAATGAATTTTTGATTTTTTTTGCAATATTTTTGTAACAATTTTGATATATTTTTGAATCTTTTCGTAAGCATCTTTACTCAATCATTTTTTTAGTCTTTTCATTTTTTCTTCCTTTCTTTTCATGTTTTGTGTTCTATTCAATGCAATTAAATTCAAGGTCATTGACACAAGATGTCAAGTGAATTTCATTGGTATTTGTGGTGTTGATAGAAGCAGAATATGATGCAATTGAATTGAATCAAAAAATTTGAGTTTGAACAAGCATTGAATAAGAAAAGAAACAACTCAAATTAAACATTGAAGCAACACCAATTCATGAAGATCAAGCGACAATTAAATTTGCAGTTGTGGATATAGGTGTGAGTTGTAGAATTCAATCTGAATTGAGTTTATTCAAATCTTTTATCTATTTGATGCATCATCCGTGCAATGAATTAGATTGGTGAATCACGATTGAATCAAACATCAGTAGTACAATTCCTTAGAGCAAACTCATGAAGAATTGTTTGTATATCTGGAGATTAAAAAGATAATTTGTTGTTTAGTAGTGAGGAGGTTAGAAAGATATAATTGTAAAGCTTGGAAGGGAAATGTGGAGGAGTTTATATTGATTTTTCCAAACACATTACACAATATTCTAGATAATTGTAGTTTTTCCTAACTCTAGAATCATCAAGAATTACAATTTTTAGAATATTCTTTTACTTTCATACATTTCTAGAATGATTATCTTATCTATAATTTTCTAGATTTTTCTTAATTCTACATTAAATGTGTTTTTTAAATTATTCTATAAATTTGTTTCATCTCTTTTAACATTCTTTCTTCATGCAAATATTTATAACATCGACCATGAACCATAACTTCTCAAACTTGGTTCCTAGGAGTGTCTTGATAAATATATTTGTAATTTGATTTTCTGTAGCACAATACTCAAGTTGAATTTGTTCAGTAACTTCAGCCTTTCTAATGAAGTGATATCTAATAACTATGTGTTTTGTTCTTTGATGATGAACTAAATTCTTTGTCATTACTTGTCGCAAAATATTGTAGTAGACTTATCTTGTTGTTTCTCATTTCTTCAAGTATTATTCAAAGTTATATTGCTTGACTTGTAACTTCAATTTCTACAATGTACTCTACCTTTATTGTTGATTGTGTTATTGTTACTTGTTTTTCAGAGCCTCAAAGAAAAATTTTGATCTAAGTGAGAAGGCATAACTTGACGTATTCTTCATGCCATATACTGATCTTGCCCCATTACTGTTAGTGTAGCCAATAAACTTTTGGCCATCACTTTGTACCATATACCAAAATCCTTTTTGCTGCTCCAAAGTGAATCTGATTTGGTCTTTACATGACCTTGAGAAAAGGCTCGTAGCTTACATGATATTAGGGATGACAAAATTGGTTGGGTTCGACAGGCTGCACCACCTAAAAAATGATAGGATGGGTGGTGGTTTTAGCCTCGCTTAATCTGCCAACTCGATGGACCAAGGTTGGGGCAAGACGAGTCGGCTTTCTAGCCCATTTTAAAAAAATTATTTATATATTAAAATAAAAATGATTATAATTAAAATATTTATTATATTTTTTGTATTATGTTATTGAAATATGTAAATATATTATAATATTATAATTTAAATTATAAAAATTAATCAATTAAGTCTAAATTATTGATTATAATAAGTTATTTTAACATATAAATATAATATTTTTTTTCAATTCATCTTGTTAGATATTGTTTAGATATTATTTGATATTGTTAGATGTTGGTAACCATAATATCAAACAATATCTTCTGTTTATTCTGTTACTTTCAGTTACTCTTTTAGTTGTATCTCTCTACTATAAATAGACCACCCTATGTGTGATTTATACACAAGGGAAATTAATTCCAAACCCTTTTTTCTCTATATTCAACATGGTATCTAGAGCTTAAGGTTATCTTGAATTTTTTTTCCCGCCTTTTGTCCACCTGTTGGAGCTGCCCCACCGTCGCTAGAGCCGCCCCACCGCTGCGGTAAGCCGATCCTCTACATCGAAAAGAATTATCTTTGTCATTGAATTTTATTTGGTAGTGTGAAAGTGCATGTTTAGGAAAGTTCGGCAAGGAAAGACTTGGTATTTAAGTGTGTCCATTAGTGACCCACCTCTCTTTCCTGGGAACTTACCTAGTGTACTAGTTCACGTTATCGCCACCGCTGCCGCTGGAGCGAGCCACCGAGTCCACCGTCGTCGGAGAATTCGCCGGAGTTTCATTTTTTTTTACCGGTGACATATGATTTTGCTTGTCTCGGTCAGGGTTTGTTCTCCCGCTCTTCATGACTTCTTTCACTATTTCCAATTTTGTTAACGATTCTTTTGTGTTGACATCCCATCGTGATGACTGGGCTCGCCCTCGCAAACTGGAAAAAGGGCGTCCTAAGTGTGAACATTGTGGCAAGCTAGGTCACAAGATTAACAAGTGTTATACATTACATGGTCGTCCTCCTCGGTCCGTCGTAGTTGTTCGGACCAATTTTTCCCCACCTTTATCTGCAGGGGATCTTCCTTCTTCTGTTGCATCCGACATGTCTGCTATGTTCAACAAATTTCTCGAATGGTATAAAGATCAACAGTCTTCTAGTTCCACTATATCTGTCACACATACAAATACATATTTTGTTGGTCTGACCCAATCATTTTCTCCGGGTCCTTGGGTTTTTGATTCAGGAGCCA
Source organism: Sphenostylis stenocarpa (assembly GCA_963425845.1). NCBI lineage: Eukaryota > Viridiplantae > Streptophyta > Magnoliopsida > Fabales > Fabaceae > Sphenostylis > Sphenostylis stenocarpa. The sequence goes on from OY731401.1 coordinate 39,440,096, forward strand.
CTGATCATATTACTGGTAACAAATCTTTGTTCTCCTCTTTATCCTCTCCTAATCATTTACCTTCTGTTACACTGGCTGATGGCTCTAGAGTATCATCTCATGGTGTTGGAACGGTTAAACTTTTTCCTTCTTTAACCATTGATAATGTTCTTTATGTCCCTGGGTCTCCTTTTAACCTGTTGTCCATCAGTCGTCTAACTCGTTCTCTTGATTGTGTTGTTACTTTTACCAACAATTATGTGTGTTTACAGGACCGGAGTTCGAAACAGGTGATTGGCACAGGATGTGAGTCTCATGGTCTTTATTATCTTCGTCCCTCTACACATGTTAGTACAGTTATGGAGTCTCCCTCTCTTCTTCATGCTCAGTTAGGTCATCCAAGTCTTGCCAAGTTATAGAAATTTGTCCCTGTCTTGTCCAACTTATCTAGTTTGGCGTGTGAGTCATGTCAATTAGGCAAGCATAGCCGTACTTCCTTTCCTCTATTTCTTCTGTGATCATTCCAAAAACTGTCCGTGAAGCTTTAGCCCATCCTGGTTGGCGTCAGGCCATGTTAGATGAACTAAGTGCTCTTCATAATAGTGGAACTTGGGAATTGGTCTCGTTACCGTCTGGGAAATCTGTTGTTGGTTGCAGGTGGGTGTTTGCTATCAAAGTTGGACCTGATGGTACTATTGATCACCTCAAAGCTCGTCTTGTGGCCAAAGGATATACTCAAATTTTTGGGTTGGATTATGGAGATACCTTTTCCCCTGTGGCAAAGATGGCTTCTGTTCGTTTATTTATCGCCATGGCTGCTCTTCAACAATGGCCTCTTTATCAACTGGATGTTAAAAATGCTTTCCTCAATGGTGATTTGCAAGAAGAAATATATATGGAGCAACCTCCTGGGTTTATTGCTCAGGGGGAGTCTTCTGGGATGGTATGTCGTCTTCGCAAATCCCTATATGGCCTAAAACAGTCTCCTAGGGCTTAGTTTGGAAAGTTTAGCAAGGTTGTTCAACAATTTGGTATGACTCGGTGTGAATCAGATCATTCTGTCTTTTATCGACACTCGAGTGTTGGATGTGTTTACTTGATAGTATATGTTGATGACATTGTTCTTACAGGTAGTGACAACCATGGCATCTCTCAGTTGAAACAACATCTCTGTCACCATTTTCAGACCAAAGATCTTGGCAAACTTAGATATTTCTTGGGTATTGAGGTAGCACGAGTCCAATGATGGTATTGTTATATCTCGGCGGAAGTATGCCATAGATATTTTGGAGGAAACTGGGTTGATGAGTTCAAAGTCCGTTGATACACCCATGGATCCCAATACTAAACTTCTACCAAATCGGGGGAGCATATATCTGATCCTCGAGTCTGTATAGAAGATTGGTTAGAAAATTGAATTATCTTACGGTTACTCGTCCCGACATTTCCTTTGCGATCGAGTGTGGTAAGTCAATTTCTTAATTCACCATGTGAAGATCATTGGAATGTAGTCATTCGTATCTTGAAGTATATTAAAGGATCTCCTGGAAAAGGATTGTTATATGGTTCTAATAACCATACAAGAGTTGTTTGCTACTCAGATGCTGATTGGGCAGGATCTCCTTCGGATAGAAGATCTACATCTGGATATTGTGTCTCCATTGGTGGTAACTTGATTTCATGGAAAAGTAAGAAACAAAGTGTTGTGGCAAGATCCAGTGCAAAAGCAGAATATAGAGTTATGGCCTCAGCTTCCTGTGAACTTGTTTGGCTCAAGCAATTGCTTAGAGAGTTACAATTTGGAGATGTCACTCAAATGACACTTGTGTGTGACAATCAGGCTCCTCTTCATATTAGTTCTAATCTTGTCTTTCATGAGAGGACCAAACACATTGAGATTGACTGTCATTTTATTCGAGAAAAGATTATGTCTGGAGATATCAAGACTGAGTTTGTTAACTCAAGTGATCAGTTAGTAGATATTTTTACTAAATCTTTACGGGGTCCTAGAATTGATTATATTTGTAACAAGCTTGGCACATACGATTTGTATGCTCCAGCTTGAGGGGGAGTGTTAGATATTGTTTAGATATTATTTGATATTGTTAAGATATTGTTAGATGTTGGTAACCACAATATCAAACAATATCTTCTGTTTATTCTGTTACTTTCAGTTACTCTTTTAGTTGTATCTCTCTACTATAAACAGATCACCCTATGTGTGATTTATACACAAGGGAAATTAATTCCAAACCCTATTTTCTCTATATTCAACACATCTAATAAAAATATTAATTAATAAATAAAAACTTAAAAATTATTCATATAATTAAAGATGTATTTTAAAAAATACATATAAAAAAATTTTATATAAAAAAAAAATGATTGGCGCCCTAGGATCTATAATCCGTCCCGACTATGATGGGTCAACCTGATGTAAAATAAAGTAAGGTACATAATTTTAAGAAGATAAGGTGCAAAATTTTAAGCAATAAAGTAAGTAAATCTAAGGAAAATTTTCACTGAACATTAAGATAGTTGTCTATCAAAATGTGAAGGTTCATTTCCAACGAGTAAGAGATAGAGAGGAGATGAAAAGAAGCTAGAAAAGAATAAATACGAGGGCTAGAAAATGGAATAGCCCCTTCGGTAAATAAATAGAGTGAGGAAATAAAGAAGAAAAGATGAATAGAAGAGCACTACGGTGGTGATGGAGTGTTGGCACGCCACTACAGGATGAGTCACCCTAGATAAGTGGTGGTTTTCGCCACTTGAACCAAAGTTCAAGATAAGACACTCAAAGAGATGGAACACTCTAAGAAACCTCACAAACTTGTCATAAAATGTTCAACCTAATTACATGAGGGGAAACATTTTATTTATAGGGTTTTGGGGGAGGGACCTAGATAGAATTACAAAAGAAGACATAAACTTAACTTAAACATAAAGGCTAGAGTCCCCACGGTCCAAATATGTTAAATTCGTCCTAACCCACCAAAAATACCTCTAAAGGTGTGGAAAACATTAAAAAAAAGAGGAGTTCTTCCTGTTGGATTGTCCCAAGCCTACCAATCCCGCATCCCAAGCTTTTTCCTCTCCAGAAAGGGGTGTAGGACATGAAAAAGGAGTGTCCTACACCTTTGGGCTGCCCATGCATGTATCATATGGATCTAAGGCTTCTTTTCCACCAAAAAGTGGTGGTTTTTTTAAAAGAAGGTGCAAAAAGTGAGCCTACAAAAGAAAGTGAAAAATAAGTGAAAAACTTAGGAAAATAAAATATTAAGTAAAAATACTAGGTAAATTTAAAATGGAAGGTGAAGAAGAAGCCTCCCTTCTAGTTATGTTTCTAGTAATCCTCTTAGAAATAACCTCTCCCATCTCTGGGGTAACTAAGGACTCATCACAGTCCGTCTGCCCCGTTTTGGCAAGCTAGAGGCGAGGTGGGACAAAATAAGGTGGATTGACCCGTTTTGTCATCCCTACATGATATTTGGTCATGTAGCGATAAGATAGTAAGTTATCAATCAAACTCCTATGGCGTGATACATTAACTTTTGGTGTTCTATCATCTTTTCATAACTTCTCATTTGTCATTAGTGGAGTAGCCACAAATGTTGAACTTCTTAAAACTTTGTTTTACCTCTATGCTGAGGAAGTAATTCATCAAGCCAAGGTCGCTTATCTCATTTGTTTTCATCATATCTTCTTTGAATTCCTTTATCATATGTATATTGTTTTCCATGTAGATAAGATCATTTATATATAAAGAGACAATGAGAGTATCATATTGACCTTTAGTCTTGATGTATATTGTTGGTTCACTCTTAGTCCTCCTAAATCCTTGATCATGTATTATTTGAATTCCTTTATCATATTTATATTGTTTTCCGCGTAGATAAGATCATTTACATGTAAAGAGACAATGAGATTATCATATTGGCCTTGAGTCTTGATATATAGTGTTGGTTCACTCTTACTCCTCCTAAATCCTGCTTTAGTGAAGTACTAATTAGTTTTGTTGTAAAGCTTATGGTTGCTCCACGTGTACCTCTTATTCAAGTACACCATTTAGAAAGTCAAATTTGACATCCAATTGGAGAATGTTCCATCCTTTTTGTGTTGTAAGAGTTATTAAAGCTTTAATTATGTCTAGCACACACACACACATATCTACCAAGGATCTTACTTGTCTAAGAGTAGACTCTGGTGAAAAATTTTGTTATGTAGATGAAGGGGGCGTACCTATATCTTCTACTACTTCTTAAGCTTCTTATAGAGATTGTTATTCTGAAACAAAGATGTTGATTCTCATGATTTTTCCACTTTCCTAATTCCAAGAAGCACTTTCATAACTTCAACATTTTTGTTGATGGTGAGCTTCTTTGTGTGAAAGTTGTAAAGTCAATAGCCTTTTGTAAACATACACTGATCATTAGACTAAATAATTTTTTGGTTCTTAAGTGAGTATCCCAATGAATTTTAATTATTCTTTACATCATAATAGGCTTGGGATTGATCAGCTGGTCATGGCAAACAACAAATCTATATTCATGTTTACAGTGAATTTGGTAAAAAAAGTTCCAAATAATTTCTTTTAGAAAAAATTGTAATTATTTCTTGTGGATATTTTTTCAAAAAAATCATAATTATTTTTTATAAATAATTATTTTTAGAAAATTTAGAAGTATTTTTTGTAAATATTTTTTTACAAGAAAAAATACAAAAAATAAATATTTTTTTAGTGGAGAGTTTACTTGTATTTGTGAGGGATATGTGAAGAAATCTCTAGCAAATTTGTGATAAAATTGTGAAAAAACATTCCTAACAACTTCATATTCCTATTAATTTGATATTTGCGATGAATTTGCTATAGTATAGTGATGATAATATGCTACACAATTCAGAAAATATTAGTATTCTAGCTATTTTGCTACAAATTAACTACAACTTTGTTCCTTCACTATTTCATCACCAATTGGCTATAGATTAGTGAAAAATAAATTTCGTAATAAATTTTCTAGTTAATTATCAATTTTTGTATGACACTATCTCTCCTGAGAACTTCATCGCGAGGTGAGGGACCAGGGTGTTAAGGATTGATCTTCCAAAGAGGATATTATTAGAGGCAATAGCATCTATGATAAGGTATCCTATTTTAATCATTTCATAATTAGTATTGTCTTCTCCAAACTTGGTGAAGAAGTTGATGTATCCTTTCATGTCCACCCTTTCCTCAAAGAACCCTACTATCTAGTCGTCATAAGATTGAATCGTGTCTTTTGCCAGTATTAGACACTTAACGTCTTCCAATAAAGAATATTGGTTGAGCTTCCTTGGTTATGGTTCGTTTTAAAATATAGGTCAAGTTGGACCATCAATTTGTTTTACTTGACTCATAGGGGCAGACTAGGTTAAGTTGGGTTGCCCATTTTGATAGCTCTAGTTCCAACCTTAGTGTAGTTACCTTACTAAACCTATGGATTTATATTTCTAACTTTTAATGTCACCTTGTTAAATCTCTCCATCAAGGCTCATAACAATTCTCCCTTATCTTGTCGAATGTTAACTAATGTTATTGACGTATGGTGTTGAGGTCGACCCATAGCAAATTATATGCTAAATTCCACTATTAGTGTTTCAAAACAATCAATAGTATTAGGAGATTGCCTTGTGAACTAGCTTAAAGTTGGCCCTCTGAGAGAGGTGGGGAAGACCTGATAGAATATTGCATCCTCCGTGGTGTAAAGCTTGACTTGTGTCATGTATTTGTAAACGTGTTCATCCGGGTCAATTGGTTTGTTGTAACTTTTAAAAGACAAGTTCTTCCAAGTTAAGATACGGGATATCCATAATCTATCAACAAATGGGTGCCTACAATGCCTTGCAACCTATGAAAATAAATGCATAGATGTGTAAGTGGTCATTTGAGGGTTGTTGTTGACCTGAAACACTGAGACTTAAATTCTTTGAGACTACTTTAGGTTGTCCTTGATCCAAACTGTTTCCAGCATTTGGTGGGAAGTTTCCTCTTGTTTAGACAACTTTTGATGGATGTGGGTGTTTTTGCGTTTTAAGGCATTTAACTCCTCAGTAGTTCACTTCTTGAAACTCTTCAATTCTTTGCTCTGCTCGGCTATAAGCATTATCTCATTTGCATAAATTTTTTTCTTAAAGTGATGACAATCTTTGACTACTTGTTATGTTTCTTGTTGTTATCATTTAATCTTCTAAAAGTGTTTATCGACCTTACGGTGGGTGTCAAACGTTCTTGTACGATTGAGAACCCTCATATGATCATCGTTATAATTCAAACTTTGAATACTCCAAAATGCTCTTATCGAGATGCAATTGATGATACTTTTAGATATTTTGACTCTTCAACAAAGATGTTATCAATATTCCTATAAATGATACTCTAATACTTAAATTAGCTAAAAAATATTGATACAAAAAATATGCTTAATAAAGAAATAGTAGTCACATATCTTAAATTTTTCATTTATTTATAGTACATTTAATAGACTTTCTCTTTATGACCATTGATTTCTTGGTCTCATCTTAATCTTGTGTTTTGTCATATGTTTACGGTGCAGCTACTTTAACCGAGATGACTACATTAGACGGCCTAACTTATGTACTTATGTAAAAAAAATAAACATAGTAAAAGATATCATAATAATTTTATTTTATTTGTAAATTAATATAAAAGATACAATTAGCCTAGAAAAGAAACCATTTTAACAATTCTCTAAAATTTAGTATTTCTTTGATAGGATATTTCATATTTGACAAATGATGAATTTAAAAAATATGTTTTGTTAGTTTTATTTTTTATATTAAAAGATCTAATATTAAAAATTTATGATAAAAATAAGTAAATTATAAAAATATATTAGGTTCAGATCACGTGAAAGAATTAATATAGTTGCATTTTACATTGGTCAATGACAAAAAGAAAATTTTTTTTATTAAAATATAGAAATATTTTTATTTGTCTTATGTTATTACTTACAATATCATACTTTAGAAAAATAGCTTATATATATTGTTATTATTTTTTATTTTTGTGCATACAAATATAAAATGTTCATTTTTTTAGTTCTTAAAAGTAATTTATGTTAAACAAAACTCTTATTTTAAAGGATAATATACAAATAAATATGTTTTAACAATAAATATCGTCTAAGGTGTGAACATAATATGTAATCTAAAATGTTGAAATAAATTATATATTGTTGTTTGTAGATGAGGTAGAGGTCTATATAATGGGTGAAACGTTGTCTAGTACTTTCGATGATATATAATATAAATAAAATTAAATATATTTTTTTTATAATACTATTCTTTAAAGTTTCCAATGTTTTTTCAACATTTTGAAAATAAAAAAGTCTTAAAGACAATATATTGGATTAAAGATCATAAAAAATAAATTTAAGAAAACAAAAAGAGAAGAAAAATACATTTTCTCTATTGCATGTCAATTAATTATGTATTATAAGATTTATAATTAAATATTTATTTTTATTCTTAAACAATTCTCACTAAGAATTCCTTTAAATATGTCTCAGATATAATCTACCTACCAACTAAATAAATAACATGCATTTATGAGAGAAGTGAATTAGTAAATACATGATGATCTTTTATGTACTTCTTAATGGATGATTTAACTTAAAAACAATTTTAACATCTTCCCACCCCCTCTCTTTCTCTCTCTATATAATAAATCTATCTATGAATCTTTATGATATTATAGCTTTTCTAAATATTATATTATTAACTTTTGACAATGATAATTAGACTCTATGATTTGTTTTATTGCTACGATGATTTTCTCATGCCCACAAAACAAACCCTAATTACTGTTTGAAACAGAGTATTTTGGTTCAAAGTCCCATTGAATTGTGAGCAGAGTACAGTATGGGACCTTTTGGGCCAAGGATGGATATGTGAGAAGGTATAAAGCTTCTCTGTTCTCCCTCAAATGGAGTGGTGTGGCCTACCTCTGCTGGGAAAGTGAATGCCATGGTTGACCAATTCACAGCCCCATAAGTCAGATAGATATTCATTCAGGACGAGGTAAGGTACTGTTCTAGCATCCCATGAACCAGTAGATCTCTTCTGCTTCCATAACTATTCCAAAGTCCACCATCAAAAAGTTAGATAGATGCATCTTATAAACACAACTTTTTCCCTATAATCATTCATTTTTACTTTCAGAGTAGAGGAGTCAATTTGGTCACAAATAAAAGGTCTAACTGTTATAAAAACAAAAGCATCCGTGATAAATTACGAGAAGATAAATGTACAACTCTTATATGAACATAAACAATATAATTAAACATACAAATAAATGCATTTGATGTGAATAAGAAGTGGGGTACATTGAAAGAAGAAAAGGTTTTGGTAGCCACTCTCTGCCGTTGGATTTGAAATAGTACAACGAAGCTTTAATTTCTTATTCATGGCTGTTAAATTTGTTTTCCATTAATAGATGATGGTGGATGTACTTGTGTTCTTGTAGAGGAAATAGTAATTTACAAAGAATAGAGTTTGCCGGGGTAGAGTGGGGACCTTACAATGTTCAAAAGTAGAAACGGAAAAAATAGGGGTAAGACAAATCAGTCTTTACTCCAAAACCTTTTTAAAGTTTGTGTATATCTTTTTATGCATAAACACTGAATAATAAATTTAAATTAACATGTGTTTTTTTTTTTTTGTATCAATTTCAATAAAAAGTAAAATTTGAGATACATAAATTAGTTAAGTAAGTCATAATTACAATTCTTTGAACAAGATTAGTCTCTTGTCATATGGAATAATGGCTAAGGGAATCATGTCATAGAAAAAAAAAACATACAAAACATGTTGAGGTTTTGGTGCCAACCCCCAATAATATTATTTGACTAATTATTATCATTTAATACTTCATAATCTAGCTATTATTGTTCACTAAGCTTCAATCAAGCATTGCCAAAGGTTCTTTTTCAAAAGATTAGTCAAGGATTAGGTACACGTATAATGTAATTTTTTTTTTTTTTTAAGTTTCATATTTGTCACATATTTTATGGTCCTTAGTGTTACGTGCAAAGAAGTAAACAAAAGATATCCATTAATTTTAATTTGCGGGAAAAACACAACTTTTTTCATAAAATTATTTGTAGGAAAAAAAAAAAGGTATTTCCATGTCATAAACATAAACATAATAATTAAGTGATGTTTGGTGATAAGACCAATGATATTTGGTCCATTATTATGATGCAATACTTCATTAGCTATCTGTTACTATTGACCAAGTTGAAACCAAACATTGTCAAATGGCACCTACTGAAAAGTTTTAGTCACGGATTAGGTTTATCTAAAGTAATGTCTTGTTAGGGAAGAGAGAAGTTTCTTTGGTAAATATTTGTCACTTATTTTTTTGGTAGTAATTGTTACGTGCAAAAGAGTGAAAAAAAAAATGGTCCATTAATTTTGGTTAGAATGTCATAGTTGAGGGCCCTATTAGAAAGTAGCAATGAAACAACTGAAATTTATTGGATTAAGGGGAATAAGAGAGAGAAATCTCGTCATAATCTTCCTATAAGATTACATTAATCACATCTTAATTATGACCTAATCAATACTCACTCAGTAAAACACCGCACCAAACAAGACCCAAGGACATTATTATTGAGGAAGCATAACTGTTATCAACTAATTTCATTATTTATTGGGCCCCTTTCGAATAGCTAGATTCTATCACGAGGATTATGATAGAATGGTAGTGATGCGTTTGGATTTTGTCAAAATAGATAGGGAACAGAACTTGATTAGCTTGCTGAATTTAAGCTTCACAAGGAAAATGATTAAATGAAATTTGACAACATTAATCACATGAGTAACAAATACATATTAAAAGCACGAACAAACTCTTCTTTCACAAATCTCACTCATCATTCATTCATTCAATGTAGCTAATGCTTTTTAAAGAGAGGACACGTTCAACTTAAAAGCAAAAATGAAAAACAAGATATGGAAAACAAACTCTTGTCACAATCATTAAAGAAACAAACAAAACAAAAAACCTTAATTATCATATAATATTTTGTTAGGATATAGATTTTCATTCAATTGTTGCTAACAACTTATTTAATGATTAATGTATATTAATGATGCACACATTTTTTTCCGACAATAGATTCACGTGACCCTGTAATAATTTTTTTTTCTTTACCATATAGGAAGTGAAATTTGATGTGACACCATTCTTGTGTTTGCTTCAAAATGTTTGGAAACAGTTAGGGTAGGATGGTGAATAGGGGTCGGTACGTGAATTATCTTCACACATATTCACCCTATTTTTATGAACACAATTACAGATTTTTTTTAGGTTAATTTTCTCTTCTTCTTTTTTTTAATTACAGCCAGTTTATTTATTTTCAGACTTTATATGAACGTAAAATTTTAAAAATTAATTATTTGATTGACCAAATTACTCGAAATAATTTTCTTGTAATCTATACATAAAATTTATAACAAAATATTTTTTTATTAAACGATTCTTCCATACGAATATTACGCCATTGACATGTATTGACAGTGGTTTTGGTTACTGAATTCAGTAAAGTATGAATGAAGTGCCAAAAGGAAAGTACTTTGCACAATGCCTTTTCCTACCATCAATAATACACGCAATTTTATTTTTATATAAGAATATGTAATAGTATTCATGAAGATTAGGTTAAGTTTATGTAAAACTTAATCGTTTTTTTCTTTTTAAGTTAAACTTATTTTGTTCACCCTTATGTGTCGTGTTTACCATTCTTTCTTCTTCTTAAAACTAGACAATGAAGCTCATATTATTTTATTACTTACTCATTCATTATTTTACTAGCAGGAAAAAGCGATAATAAATTTTATTGCTTATTTTCCGTCAAAATAATATATTTTTTGTATTAAACAATAATAGAATAAAATTTTTAAATTACTATTTATTAGTATAAAAGTATTCTTCATAAATTTTATTTTGTTTATTTATTTTCCATTAATCCAAATAAATACAATAACTTTTTACTTCTTATTTTTATCTATAACGAAATAATAATATGTCTTTTCTATACTGTATATTTCATTATCATTGTTATTTTTTTTTAATTCTTATGTTTTTTCTTTTATATTTTAATTGTAATTTAAACAGAGCATTAACCTTGACTTAATATTTTCATTCAAATGTTTTTTTCCAAATTATCCTCAATCACTTTTCACTCACTTGTTTTATAAAATTATTTCATTTTTTTTCTTATTCTCACTTTTATTTTTGCATTTTTTTTAATACAATTAACTCTGATTTTTTGTTTGATTGGGATAAAAAAATGAGAAAGTGAAAGAAAAAGGGAAATAAGAAACGGGTAGAAAATGAGAGTATTTGATTGAATTTAAATAAAGTATAGAAAGAGAGAAATGAATAGAAAGTGTAAAGGATTATGTGTTTGGAAAGAAAAGTAAAAAAAATGATAATTATAATGAATTACAAATTTATCTTTATTTATTTATATTTTTATATATTTAAAAAATAAAAACTAGTAACAATGAATAATATAGAAGAATAATTCGTTTTACTTTGTCTAAGATGTGAATTCAAACTAATTAAGGTGATAATTAGTGGAGAACTGATTCGTAATATACAACATTTAATAATAATATTTAATTACTAATAAGTTATATATTAAAAACACGATTTTAGATTAAATATTTACAAACTATTCTACGTATAATAATAATTTCTCCAAACAAAACTAATTAAGATTCTACATACTAGTTTTATGGTACATACATTTTCCCGAAAATCTTTAAAACCTACGTAATCGATTATGGTTTACAACAATTAATATAGGGATTCGTAAACACATTCCATGTTATTACAATTTTTTTTTTTCTTTTTTCTCGTCAATCTCACCCATGAGATGTTTCTTCACCTACCATTCCCACACAATACTCCCAACTTTCATCACCATTCTTTCCTTTTATTTCGTTTCAACTCATATTTTATTGAACCAACAATGCGTATTCAAGGGTGAGTTTGGTTGAGAAGGTGCATAAAGATGGATATGAAGAAAAAAAATTAACATTTGTGATTCATCACCATTCTTTCATCTATTGTTCTTCAACCAAATAACTCTACTTTTTTTCACTTTATTTTTCATATATTTCTATCTACCAAATAAAATGCTTTATTAGATATTTTAAATTGAATAATTTTGAAACGTATAAACAAATCTCAACTAATTTTTACTCCATTTAATGAAATTATTTTTCTAAAATATATTGCTTTGAATTGAAGTTTTATATCTAATAATGGTTCTTTCTTATTCGTCCTAAATAGGAAAAATGGTTCGGAGGAAAATACTTTAAAATAAAATAAAATACGATTAATTAATTTTCCTAATTAATATGAATTAACTTTCTCATATTAAAAGCTAAAAAAATAAAAAAAAAATCTGCTCGTGTTCTCATATTCAATATTTTCTTTTCACTCCGTAAAGCTTATACAAAGCATTCAGCACCCCGCACACCATGTTAATTTTGAGCAGCAGCTGCCGGAATCAAACTCTCATTTTCAGCATCCATGTTTGATTCAAGACACGATCTTTCCATTAGATCTCACTCTCATTTTCAGTGATCAGAGTTTGATACATGTGGCGTAGAAAATGAGGAGGAGTATAAAACATTCACTTTTGTCTTTTTCTTTTGGCCACATTAACAGTGAAATTAAGAGTGAATAGCGCGCATTAAACCAGAAAGGGACAGAAGCTACATCAAAGTCAGCTTAACCCTTTAATTACAGATACGCCTTGATTTTAAATGACGTCTCAGATTCAGATTTCATAAGATTTTTGTCTCCTCCACGTGCATCTACCATTTATTTCATCACCATCATGGTTTGTAGATGTTGTCGTCACTTCGCACATTTACTCTTTCTTTCCAATTTTTCTCTCCGTCTTGCTATACAATGCATGCATGTTGGTCAAACTACAATGTATTTGAACCTCTTCAGTACCATAGGGTTTTCACAAAACTAATATACAACTACAATTCATTACAGTCAAAGTAAAAATAAAAGAAAAATCTTGATTTTGTCTCATTGCAAAGAGGCCAAAGCCGGAATTCCCAAGCGTGCAACAAATGTATGGCAAGGGCTGGAGCCACACACGTGCAGGATTTTCGTCATGGCATGTTCTGCAAACAACTCAATAATTGAAGAGCACTAGTAATATTTTAATGTGGCAGGTAGAAAAGAAAATGAGACATAAAAAAATATTTAATTAATAATAGGTAGGAAGAAGCTACATTATAGCTACACGCACCTAGATACGTGTTTTCATTTTCTGTTTTCTATTTTTGGTTTTGGTTTGTGGTAAGTACTGTCTTGATCTGCATGCTGCTGCTGCTGCGTCTGCGTGTGTGGTTCATTCACCGTCACAGCGACATGAAAGAAAAACAAAACCCAGAATCTACGGAATTTTATAATTAAATAAATTACTATACTATAATGTTCTATGTATCTGTGTACAAGCATGTAACATGTAACTATGTATGCGTTGAATCTGAGTATGGTCAGAGTTGTCCTGTGATAGAGTCCTCTCTTGCGGCTCTGAGACACGTACACGCGCAACAAACTTAATATTTTTTGGATCTTATATGTCTCTGCCAAATCTCTTTCTTCTATCTCATCTCATGCTATTGAAAATATAACTTATTAGTGAGAGAGAAACCAAGCCATACGACATTCCTCCTTCTCCGTTTATCTTCCAAGTAAACGTCATGTCATCTCTTAACCATATTGTTTATGATTGATTTTAAAAATTTAACTAAACGAAATTGATATTGAATTATGTTCCCGTGATATGAGATGATCTTTGTTTGAAGGTTATTAGTGCATTTGATACCATGAAATTGTCTATGTTGAAGAGTTTAGGAGATCCATGTGTTCAGAGCGATTTCGTGTAGGTTGTGAATCTTGGAATGTATCGTAATTTAGCTTTTGAAATAGTTGAGTGAGACGATTAGAGGCCATTATAAGTATCGATATAGAGAAAATGACACTACAAGTTACATTAAATTATATATGAAAAAACTTATACCTTTATTAAAGATATAATCACTAGTACAAAATAGAGCTTTTAACATCGGTTCTAGAACCCCACATCGGTTGTAAGGAACCGATGTAGAAAGTCTAATATTTTATTTTATTTTATTTATTCATAACACATCTCTAATTATCTTATCTATTGATCTAGAGTTTCCTAGAAACTCCTCTCCCTTTTATAACTCTTTTATATTATATTTTTATTATTTATATTTTTTAGGAATTTGAATTATTATTAGATTAAGAGAATTGTCACTAGCAAGATTCGAACCCAAGTATCTTAGAGACGGAGAGCGATACTCCAACCACTAAGCTACAGGATTTTCTGATAATAACTTATACATAAATTATATTTATATACAAATAAAAATGTATATCCATGTAAATATATAAATATAAAATATAAAATATATAAATACAAATATATTTATATATTTATATGTTGGATGTGAGGACGCGCTCGAGGATGAAAGTGTGTGTCGAGTGAATTTTTAAAATTTGATGTCAAATTTATGAGCGGGTCTCGTTATATGGATTATAACTTAATGACAAAATATAATCTTTATAATTTATTTATATAATGATATAAAATAATTTTTTTCTTTATTTTATATCATTATATAAATTAATTATAAAGATTATATTCTATATTATTATAAATAAATTATAAAGATTATATTCTATCATTAAATTACAAATTCATATAAAGAAACTTGCTCACAAATTTGACATCAAATTTTGAAAACCCACTTGACACACACTTTTATTCTCGAGCGCGCTCTCACATCCAACATATAAATATATAAATATATTTGTATTTGTATTTATATATTTTATATTTATATATTTACATGGATATACATTTTTATTTGTATATAAATATAATTTATGTATAAGTTATTATCAGAAAATCTTGGTAGCTTAGTGGTTGGAGTATTAGCCTCCGACTTCAAGGTGCTGGGTTCGAATCCTGTTAGTAACAATTTTTTTAATTTTATAACAAGACTTTCTACATCGGTTCATCTGGGAACCGATGTTGAAAGTCTTGAATTCACTTTTACATCGGTTCTTAAAGAACCGATGTGGAAAGTCCAATGTTAAAAGTGATTTCATGTACTAGTGAATTGAATCGTTATTTATCTTAGCTTTTGAATTAAATTACTTCTAAATAAAACTATTCAAACGAAGCTGAATTATAATTTAAGAAATTGAAAAATATAATTTAACTTTTTTTTATTGATATTAATTTAAACTGGTTAGATAGTTCAAGCAGTTAAAAAAAAATGTGGAGTAATTTAGATTAACATATTTAAATATTTTTAAAGCTATACTATAACGTAATTAAGCCTCATGATGTGATCACCTTATAAATGTGATACTTAACCTTGATCATATCCATAGGAAGTTAACCTAAAATATTACCATTTACTTAAAAATCTAGATAAGAAACAACAACCAAATGTGAATAATGGTGAGTAAAGGTCCAAACCCAATATTCAGGCAATTACAAGGAAGAACTAGGATTAGGGCTAAAGGAAAGGAATTCAAGTGATACTAGCAAGAATTAGCTTTGTTTGTGAGAAATTAGGTAAAAACTATTTTCTCGTTACCCGAAGTAAAAAACACCATGTGTGGAACTTTAGCAAACTCCCAACCAGTGGGGGAGGGTGACGGTCTTACGATGCAGAGGATGATGTCTATGTTAGAACAACTATAGAAGCAGAACAAGAAAGCCCGATTGACGGTCAAAAAGGCATGCACTAAACAAGAGCAACTACGACAGAAGAATGAAGAACTTCACTTGACCCTCCAACGCATATTGGCAAGAAGGGGTGACTCGGTAGATCCTCTTCCAGCGAAAAAAGAATTTTAGTCGTTCACGACAACCATCATGAGCGAACTAATTCCTGTTCATTACCTAGTATCTAAGATCAATCCTTTTGACGGCATGAGTGACCCGACAACCCACCTGAAGACCTTTCAGGCTTAAATGTTGACCAGTGGAGGATCCGATGGGGTACTAGGTAAAATGTTCGTTGACACCCTCACAACAACAACAACCCTGGATTGGTTCAATAGCCTACCTAATGGGGAAACAATGACGTTAAGAGAATTATCCAACATGTTCTTGGCACAATTTATGGCAAATAGGCTCAAGCCAACTCGATTGAGCGATCTCTTTGGCATTAAGCAATAGAGTCAAAATCATTAAAACAATACCTAAATCACTTTTGTGAAGTAATGGTAAAGGTGTCTTTGTTTGACGAAGTGATGTTCATCGACGCTTTCGTAAAAGGATTGAGATTATGCCCCTTTGATGAATCGTTGATTCAAAGGCCAACGACAACCATGTCAGAAATGAGGACCCGAGCAACATCTCACATTAAAGTAGAGGAGGTCATGGGTCGAAAAAGGGTGGAGGAAAGCGAGTAAAGGAGAGATCGAACACAAATGGAGGAAGAACACTAGACGTCGGGACAAGAGCCGAATATATAACGATCCGTACACCGAACAAAAGAGGGGAAGCATCGCTTTTTGAGGGATATACACATTCCCTCCAATATGACTAATAGGTAAATATTAAGAAATGTCAATGCAACGAAATTGTTCTCCTACCCTAAGAGGGTAGATCAATCACTAAGTCATCATCAAATAGCATTCTATGACGAGTTTTTATCACGGTCGTAGTCCACCCATCATAGTATGTAGCGCGGTGGCAATTTTGTAATAAAATCATAAACTTTCTATGTCGGGTAAATTTTAACCGACATAGTAAGTGGAAAGTTCACTTTCTATGTCGGTTAAAATTTACCCGACATAGAAAGTGAACTTTCAATGTCGGTTAAGTTTTACCCGACATAGAAAGTGTATTTGATGACGGGTGTGAGAGCAACCGACATAATATCCTCTGTTTTACACCTGTCGCGACACTCCATTTCTCACTTCACCCATAGCAGAGCTCCCCGTTCTCTCTGTATCTTCTACGAACGTCTTCGCCTTTGTACGTTTCTCCCCACCCAGCTCTGCTCGTCATGCCACCTGCCAACTCTGTACGTCGTGCCGCCTGCTGCTACTGTCGTTGGTGCCCGTCGCCTGTGTACGTTTCTCCCCACCCAGCTCTGCTCGTCACGCCACCTGCCACCTCTGTAGGTCTTCAAGAGGTAAGTTTTCGTGCTTGCTTTAGCCATTGTAGGCAAAACAAGTGTTTTATGTCACTGATCCCGCTAACAAAGGATGGCCAGTGGTTCTACAAGGAATAGATGATGTTTCTCTTCAAATATGCCAAACTTGAGTGTTAATGTAGAAATAGATGATGTGCATGCCACACGTTATGACCATATGGAAGAATTTTGGGAGAATGTTCCAACTTGATAATGTATGCACTTTTTTTAATGTATTATTTTTTAATGTATGCACTTTTTTGTTTATCTTCAGTCATATTGTCTAAATTAATAACTATTATTTTTTTCTTTGAACACGGATATGGCAGATTCATCCGGTACCCCTCCTCCTACACAGTCCCCCCTCCTACACAAGGTGGTGATCGAGTCAGCCGTCTACCGGGAAAAAGGGTAGGCGTGCTACACGGTTGAGGGACTTGAATATCAGCCAGTAGCTCCGATCGGAAATTGCCTATCCAGTTTGACATGCAAACAGGTAGAGCCACAGGAGAGCACAGTGCTAGATTCACTAGCTATGTGGCCTTGCTTGGGAGAAGCAAGGTTAGTATTCTTATTGAGGATTGGGACCATGTTCCAGAGACACTGAAGACGCAGATTTGGCAGAGTATCCTGGTACCTACTCTTATTGAGCATTTAACATGTATATATATTTAACTTTTTGGGAACTTCATGTTATTTTTATTGTGTAGGTCACATATGATGTCCCTAACACCACTTTGTTGAGGACAAAGTGGATCTCATATGCTTGGGGAACGTTGGAGAGGTTTTAAGAGTGATCTGACTAGTCGATACATATATGGGGCATTGAGCAACAAGAACCCATGTGACCGATATCGATTTTTGGATGAGGAGACATGGCGAGGCATTTCGGACTCGGCGTTTAGACGCTAAGTTTCAGGTTAGCATATTTGTCATTTGTTTGCAGTCATTTTTTTTTAATAGAGGTTTTAAATCTGGTATTTAACATGGAATGCAATAGGCCAAGCGCCAGAAGGAACAGGATATTCAAAGAAAGAATATCCACCCCCACAGGTTGTCTCGTGGGGGTTATGAGAAATTGGAGGAGAAGATGATGAATGAGACATCTTCAAGTCATCATTCAGATGAGTCGGTTGTGAGTGCTGTCACTCGTCCTTCACGCCATGATAAATGGAAGAGAGCTCGCCAGAACTCATCAGGGAATTACTTATCTGAGCAAACTAATGTTGTAGCTCAACGTATTGTAAGTAGCATATCCTAAACTAATTATATATGGTATACTACAATAAGCATATGTATTTGCTAAAAAATCCTTCCTTTGTGTTGTAGGATGAGTTGGTTGAGCAGAGCACTCATGGATCATTCCACCCACATGGCCGTCAGGATATATTGGCAGTGGCCATTGGTACCCCAGAGCATCCTGGACGTGTTCGTCTTCTTCGGACGAGGGGTGGGCATCGAGACGGTACTTTGGTGCCCCACCCGTTGCAACTCCTACTTTGAGGCGGCTAAGTGAGTTGGAGTTTGAGTCCCTCAAACAACAAATTAGGAAGGAGATTCGAGATGAGGTGTACTCGACTTGAAGGCGAGTTATTGAGCTCAATGCGAGCGAGTTGGCATCTTTGTCCTCTCAACCTTCCGTCCCCGCACGAGAGGCATCCCCGATTCATGTCAGCACAAAGGAGAGTTGTGATGCTCCCGATAGAGGGCGGAGGTTGCTCCTACCGACACCTGGCGACTGTGAGTTGTATGTTGCGGGTCCTCCAGAGCATTTGGTGGCATACGGTACGTATTATATCTTTGACATGTATTTGGTACACTGTTAAGCATTATATAGTCTAAAATATTTTATCATTTGTTTACCTTAGGGAAAATGTATGCATTGGGGTCAACCATCCACCACCAGAGTATTGGACATGATATGATAAGAGTGGTGGTTGTAGATGTCCGGGATGCTGCTGCCCCAATCCCTATTCCCACTGAAGAGGTTCAAACAGTGGGACAGGCACCTGGAAATTTTATCTTATGGCCGGTTTCATTAACAAGACCCATCCCAACACATTCACGAGGTTGTGTCATGCATTTATCCCTTTTACTTATTATTTTTTGATAGGTTGATGTATATTAATGTTATTTATTTTTGGTACTTGTATAGAAAGAGGATGAAAAAGCAAAGGAAGTTGTGCATGAATCACCACCACCACCGAGCGCTTTACGACGACTCGGTGCACTAGCATCGACTATCGGGACCACTCCCATACGAGTTAGATATGCCACCCGAAGTCGTATGCGAGGACCCAGACGATCCCTTTTTTCTTACTCCAAAGGGATATTTTTGATCTTCTCACTGGTACTGATATGCTATGTGTATCAGTGTTGCAACTTTGGGAATTGTAAGTATATTTACATATTTTTTATATTCTCACTGGTACATTATTTTATAACTTTATTTATTTTCAATGTTGAAGCTATTTACATCGTTTGTGTGTTGAGAGGAAGATTGCCTTTATCTATGGATTTGTTGACCCTGTTGTCATTCAGTCCATTGGGAATAAAGCTGAAGAGGTGCAAACGTACTTAATAGAGACATTTCAAAATGGGGGCACAAAAGTCTACTTAGCACCTTACTTGCATCAGTAAGTATACATCTTATAAATTAATGCACATTTATGTAAAACTGAAATTTTACTAATATTATTTCAACGTGCAGGGGTCATTGGCAGCTCATAATCATTGTTCCTCGGCAATTTGTTGTGATTCTCTTGTGTTCATTACACAAGAAACCAAATGATTTGGATATTAGAAAGCACATAGACGCGTAAGTTTGGTT
Organism: Sphenostylis stenocarpa; assembly: GCA_963425845.1. Classification (NCBI taxonomy): domain Eukaryota; kingdom Viridiplantae; phylum Streptophyta; class Magnoliopsida; order Fabales; family Fabaceae; genus Sphenostylis; species Sphenostylis stenocarpa. The sequence continues at coordinate 39,460,194 of OY731401.1, forward strand.
TTTTTAATTGTTGTATCATATGTGCACTTACACCAAAATTATTTGTCCTTTTGTAGAGCTTTGGAAGCTCACCTAAGGTTGCAAGGTCTTCCATCTCATGCTAGAAAGAAGTTGACGTATATTGCACCAAAGGTGACCAAACACCTCTTACTGTTGTTCAATTTGTCATTTAAAGTTAATCTGACATGTATTTAACTTGTAGTGTCCACGCCAACCGGGAAGCCATGAGTGCGTGTATTATGTGATGAAGCACATGCACACCATCGTAGCCAAAAATATTATTTCCACATGGAGGGAGGTAAATATACTATTATGCCAATTATTAAATGGTTTCTAAATCTGAAATGTTTCAATATGTAGGAATTTACGAGACTCATCTCCAATGAAGATTGAAGTGTTAGACGATATTAGAGAGCGAGTGGGCTTCTTTCCTTTTAAGTATTCAATCTTCATAGCAAATTTACATTGTAACAATTTTGATTGAATTGATTTAAGTTAGCAAATTTACATTCGTTTAAGTAAATGAACTATGCGAAGCTGAGGTACATATATATATTGATTTCAATATGTTTCATATGTACATATACATGCTGGAACTATATATGAAGCTGTGCATATCATGTCTGTACAAGTGTTTGGATCTGTGAATATTTGTGCAGGAACCTGTGATGAATAGGCGAGGTCTACTCAAAGAAAGGTAGCATCTGTGAAGAAAATGTAGATACTTGTAAAACAAAATAACACTTTCTACGTCGGTTATGTCAATACCGACGTAGAAAGTACTTTACGTCGGATATTGACATAACCGAGCGTAGAAAGTTTAACATTTTATGTCGGTTATAGGCATAACCGACATTGATAACACATACAATCACGGTTCATTGTTAACCGATATAGATACTTGGGGTTATAGAAAGTTAGAAAGTAAGACTTTCTATGTCGGTTATCGGTGTTAACCGACATAGAAAGTAAGACTTTCTATGTCGGTTATCATTGTTAACCGACATAGAAAGTAATATGACAGGTCAGAATCAGTTATGATCGATCAGAATAGCTCTATCACCGATCAGAACCAGTTATGACCGATCAGTATAGGTCATAGAAAGTCAGTCTTTCTACGTCGGTTCCCTGACTAACCGACGTAGAAAGTCTTACTTTCTACGTCGGTTATTAGGAACCGACGTAGAAAGACTTACTTTCTATGACCCTCGTATCTATGTCGTCGCTTTAACCGACGTAGAAAGCTCATTTTAACCGACGTAAAAAGTCTTTTCTGCAGGTTGTGAAGCAGTTTAAAAAAAATGTGGAGTAATTTAGATTAACATATTTAAATATTTTTAAAGCTATACTATAACGTAATTAAGCCTCATGATGTGATCCACCTTATAAATGTGATACTTAACCTTGATCATATCCATAGGAAGTTAACCTAAAATATTACCATTTACTTAAAAATCTAGATAAGAAACAACAACCAAATGTGAATAATGGTGAGTAAAGGTCCAAACCCAATATTCAGGCAATTACAAGGAAGAACTAGGATTAGGGCTAAAGGAAAGGAATTCAAGTGATACTAGTAAGAATTAGCTTTGTTTGTGAGAAATTAGGTAAAAACTATTTTCTCGTTACCCGAAGTAAAAACACCATGTGTGGAACTTTAGCAAACTCCCAACCAGTGGGGGAGGGCGACGGTCTTACAATGCAGAGGATGATGTCTATGTTAGAACAACTATAGAAGCAGAACAAGAAAGCCCGATTGACGGTCAAAAAGGCATGCACTAAACAAGAGCAACTACGACAGAAGAATGAAGAACTTCACTTGACCCTCCAACGCATATTGGCAAGAAGGGGTGACTCGGTAGATCCTCTGCCAGCGACAAAAGAATTTTAGTCGTTCACGACACCCATCATGAGCGAACTAATTCCTATTCATTACCTAGTATCTAAGATCAATCCTTTTGACGGCATGAGTGACCCAACAACCCACCTGAAGACCTTTCAGGCTCAAATGTTGACCAGTGGAGGATCCGATGGGGTACTAGGTAAAATGTTCGTTGACACCCTCACAACAACAACAACCCTGGATTGGTTCAGTAGCCTACCTAATGGGGAAACAATGACGTTAAGAGAATTATCCAACATGTTTTTGGCACAATTTATGGCAAATAGGCTCAAGCCAACTCGATTGAGCGATCTCTTTGGCATTAAGCAATAGAGTCAAAATCATTAAAACAATACCTAAATCACTTTTGTGAAGTAATGGTAAAGGTGTCTTTGTTTGATGAAGTGATGTTCATCGACGCTTTCGTAAAAGGATTGAGATTATGCCCCTTTGATGAATCGTTGATTCAAAGGCCAACGACAACCATGTCAGAAATGAGGACCCGAGCAACATCTCACATTAAAGTAGAGGAGGTCATGGGTCGAAAAAGGGTGGAGGAAAGCGAGTAAAGGAGAGATCGAACACAAATGGAGGAAGAACACTAGACGTCGGGACAAGAGCCGAATATATAACGATCCGTACACCGAACAAAAGAGGGGAAGCATCGCTTTTTGAGGGATATACACATTCCCTCCAATATGACTAATAGGTAAATATTAAGAAATGTCAATGCAACGAAATTGTTCTCCTACCCTAAGAGGGTAGATCAATCACTAAGCCATCATCATGACTCGTGGTGCGAATTTCATCCCACTTGGGGCATGACATGAAGAAATATTAAGCATTGATATAACAAATAGAAGAGTTCATTCCCTAAGGATGTTTATAGCACTATACCAAACGAAACAAGAACAAGGAGTTTGGAAACACGAAATAGAAAGACAAAAGAGAACATGAAAGATTGATACTCGGGGATTTCAACACCATTGTCGGAGGTTTCACTGGTGGGGGATACAGAGTAAGGGTAAGACTCTCTTTGAAACCTTGGCGTCTAATACTTGAGGTTGGTGGTTGTGTAGTATTCACATAATCAATCCTTGTAACATGAACAATCTTATGGGCCATGTAACGAGTTACCTAACCTTAGTCATACTCATAGGAATCTAGCCTAAAATCTCATCACTTACTAGGGATGACAAAATAGGATAGGTTCGGCGGATCGACCTGTCAGCCTGCTATAACTATGGTAGGGCGGGTTTGTGTTTTTAGCCTGCCAACTTATCGGGACAGCCCGTCTAATTAATAAAAAATTTATTTTTTATTGTAATACACTTAGTCAAAAAGAAAATATATAAAGTGAAAATTTATAAAAAGAGAATTAAAAAAGGTTCACTCTCACTTATTAGAGGAAATATTTTCTTTACTCAAACATAAATTTCTGTCTCTTCTTGTTGTTCATCATCTCCTTGTTGCTTTTCTTGAGCATTGATTGTTTTTTATCCTTATGACTTAAATTAAAGTGTAAAAATTATTCAAGGAAAGAATAACGTGAAATTTTATCAAATAAAAAAGATATAAATATTGAAAATTTTCAATGTAAAAAACATAAATTTTACAGGTTTTGTTATTGTTTATATATATTTGTTATTATTTATTATTATATAAATTTTATTATGGTTAAAAATAATATACATTCTATAAATCTTAAAAAATATATTTTAAAGTTAAATTTTTTAATAAAAATAAAAATATGTAACTCAATTAACCTATCTCAATTCAAACGACATATTAAGTTAGATGGAATTGAATAAAGCTAATCCAAGATTTTTTATTAGGTTGGATGATTAGTTTTGTCCATTTCAATTCAACCTGTGTCTATTTTTCGTCTATTTCAGCGTTATTCTTCCATGTTCACAAAATTTGTCATATAACAAAGTGGTTATATCTGCAAAATTTGCAAACATGTTAAAATACCTATAATTTTGATTTTGTAATTGACCCACGGAAAAAAGTTATATAATGAAAAAAAAAACTTATAAAAGGAGATATTCTTTATGAAAAAGAAAAAAAAAACAAGTAATATAATACTATTTACATGAAGTTGCTCTTTATAATCATGAAACATTTTATATATCTCTTTTATAAATATTTTTCGTGTAGTTCATACACAATTTTCTTTATAGAGACTTTGTATATTTGTGAGAGCTAGGAGTAGTTTTATGACAAAAGAATATCTTTAACTCAATAAAAATTAAAGAGATTTTTAAATGAAATATTATATACTCCTTGTAAATTAGAAGTGACATGTTAAAATATTTCTTTGAATTCTTTTGTGATTATAACGACAATTAAAGCTATTCAAAAGAGAATTAAATGTAGTTCAAGGTGATTGAATCCTTTATCAAAAATTAAAAAGTTTTTGTGAAAATTTTTTAAACCAAAACCATCAAATACTTCTTTAGACATTTGATTATCATGATGTTGTCTTACTATTTGTGATTTTGTTTTTTAATTTTATTCAAATTCATCATTTCTAGAAGTAATTTATGGTGAAAGTACATTAACAATTATTTCAATCTCACCGACCCCAACCCAGAATTCTAAATGGTTAACTCCTTTAACCTAAATCCAAATTAAAAATTAATTAACATTAACTTTGCTTATCTTACAAAATTTGGTTTTCTAATAAACTTAAAAATCAATAGGGAGCATGGATCTTTCTAGGGAAGTCAGATGCGAGTAATACATTCAATGAAACATGAGTCCTAACGCAAATAAAAATTTATATCACTCTCAACCTAAAACTTTAAAATATTAGGTTATAAGTCTTTTTTTTTATATGTTAGTTAACTTTCTTATTTTTACTCAATGTGAGACTTAGAGTCACGCTTGAATTACCGAACAAGCACTAGATTATAATCTTCTAATTTGCTTATAAAAGCTTAATTGACAAAAAAAATATCATTATAAACCTAAACTAAAGAAAATCATATTTTTTTCTCAAAAATTACATATGAAACCTAAAAACACCAAGTACAGGTAACAAAATAAAAGAGGGGAAAAATAAACTTAAAATTCTTATTGAAAAATATTACTTTCCTTTTAACAAATTTCTAGTTCCCACACTTTGATTAGCAAAAGAGCGAGAGATAATAATTTTATACAAACAAAAAATAAAAATTTCACTTTTTTAATTATTTATAATCTTTTAAAACTTATCCACATTTTATTTCTAATCTAAATAATTCTACAATCTAAAATTCCTAAAATTCAATCCTTTCATTATTCATTTATAAAAAGAAAAAAAAAGTTAGTAAAATGTACAACATCATTGTTAGGTGATAACGCAACGATATTCCATAGGAAAGGTTATGTATTTGATACAAAAATCTTTTGTGAGAACTGTAACGATATGAATGAAAGAATAAAACAAATACAGTTAAAAAATACAAAACTAAGAAACAAGTCAATGCTTAATTGGTACTTATATTATGTTATTATTTTAAAACTTATTTGGTTTGTTTCTTTTGGTTGGTATATGATATATGGTCGGAGAAACACAAATAAAAAAATATTAAGGGTAAGGACACCCATTCCCAATTCACCACCCTAATATTATTATACCTCTGCACTCTATTTCCTACACGTTTCTTCAATTACCACAAACAACGCTTATTATACCTAAACAAAATAAAAAACAAAGAAGAATCATGCACACAAAACATCATAGAATTTAAATTAACTAGGTTTGTTGAATGTTCAAACAAGTTCTGTCTTTGGTTGACCCAACAATTACCTAGTAGTTTGGTTTATAATTCAACTTTCTCTAAACAGAGCAAAAATAAAATCATTTTTAATAAATCGAAACAGTTATACAGTCGAGAAAAAATAAGAGAGATATCAAAAAGAGTTATTAAAATGCATAGACTTTGAGAAATCGAGAAAGACAAGGGAGATATCGAAAAATGGTTGATAAAGAAAGACAAGGATCGATCAGGAGTTACATAATCGATAAGTATGCAAAAACAATTATAACTTCACTACGTGACATAAACGATTACAAGTTTTATATGACAATGGAACTGCTCGAGAAATGAAGGAAAACAGTTAATAGGAAAGGAAATCATTTTTATTTTATATTTATTTTTATTTTATTCTCTTAGCGGTTACATAACATAAAGTATAGATAGAATTAAATAAGTGAAATTAAATTGCAGTCAATTTGATAAGGATCGAGTGACATTGCTTCTTCGGTCCGAACCAAGGAATCCCTTAAATATGATTAAAATAGATCTTATTCTATCGTTGCTCAGAGATTTCTCTATAAAAAATATGAATCGGAGTTTGAAGATGGGGGGAGTTCTTGCCAATTTGGGTCACCACTTTTATTGAGTTTTTTTATCAGTTTTTCTTTTATCCTTTGTAATAAGTTAGATTCAATTTTCCAGCAATGTACTCTTCCTACACATTTGATTTCCTTGTATTGTTATTTTCTTCACACATTACTTTTCTCACGCTTTACTTTTAATGTTTGAACTAATATTGAAAATCAAATTAATATGTGAAAGATCCTTGATAGAAGTTAATATCATATTAATTATTGAGTGATCAATATTTATAATCAATAAATAAGTGATTATGGTCAAAGCGTAATTAAAAGAATTCTCTAAATCGAAATATATTTACTTGCTAGTCTAAATAAAAAGAACTCATAGGTGATAAACTGGTTTATCTTGAAAAAAGTGGCATGTCCGAACAGGTAAAATCAAACCAAGTTACATTAGAAATAAATACATAATTTAATCATATAAAATTAGTTCAATAAGATAAGAATCGTAGTTGTATATATACTTTAATATTATCGTATTTATAGTCAATATGAAATCTCATAACATCCATTCACCTTAAAAAGGATTTCCATATTCCAATATCGCTAAAGTTGACTCTGATATCAATTTAAAAATTAAGATGTCTAATTCAATCTTACAAAATTGGCTTAGTAAAATAAAGATTGTATACTTACCTAAATTATAATGTTATTATATTTCTAGTGGAATTTCACCAGATCTCCTCATCTCAAAAGAAATTTTATATCCCAACATTAATAAAGTTTAATCTAATATTATCTTAAAAATTACGAGATACTTCCCTTATTTTTACAAAACTAGTTTAATGAATAAGAATTTTATTTATTTATTTATTATAATTAATATTATTGAATATTTAGTAAATATCACTAATTAAATAATATTTTTCATCAAATTCATCTGATTTCTTAAAATAACTAGCATGAAACTCTAATCGCAAATTACTTTTCTATAAGATAACGTATATTATGTGTTTGATATTCCTAAAAAAATGTATATAACAAAATTGCCCACAATAATGCAACAAATGTTACTATAAATAAGCAGATACTTAGTGGTTGATTGGGAAATCAGTGGTGCACCCTTTGTGTTAGGGATATGTCATTCTCTCTACACTTGACACCACATACAAGTAGCAACTTAAAACTTCAATCATTTATGTAAATAGGGTAGAGATAGTTAAAAGTTAATTTGAGCTGTCACATGCCTTAGATTATATCCTTAAAAAAATAAAAGAAATAACATGAATTGCCATAAATAAAATACTGTCTTATATGCTGTCCCTGTTTTCCTCTTCCCACTTGTCTTTAAATATCAGGGCATTTATTGGCCATATATATATAAAGTATATATTGTTTAAAGAAGGAATGAGTAGATGCTATCCCACAAAACACAAAACATTCACTACTTGAGTGATATATTAACACTTTTTTTGTTCAGCTAATCATTCTTCAACATCAGTTTACATTTATTTAGAAAATAATATAAAAGTTTAGATTAAGGATAACTTTTATATATATCAATTTATCAATGCATTTTAAAAAAATCTATAAGAAAAGTGAGTTTAAACTTAATAAAATATAATATCTCAATAATTAAACTTGATTTTAAAATCGACATATATTTCCTTTCTTAAACCTAAAAATTCTAAGTAATAGGATATATAGAAACTAACCATGTAATTTTGTTAACTTTTGTGGATTTTTTTTACAATGATATTTTAATTAAAATGCTTTTTTGAATATTCTTACATTTTTCAATGTATACGTTTTTAGTATTATCATCAAATGAATTAACAAAAGGAAAAATATTGAAACAACGGATTTGCAAAAACAAAGAATGATTGAGGAAAAAATAACTTAATATAGTAACTGAATATTTTACTAGGGCTGGGACAGTGTTTTTTTTTTTTTTTGCTTATTTTATATGAACATTACAATATTGTAGTGAGGCAAAAGCTTTCAACCATATGACGTTTTTCAGGATGCCCTGGTCGTATTTTTAATTTCATTTTTAAAAAAATTGTGCATGTTGTGGGTCCCTGTAAAAACTAATCAAGCAAGAGAATATAGGATTCTTCTTATCGAAATAAAATTAATAAAAATAAAAAATTTGGGATTTGAGAATAAAATATTAGAGATGGAATTATGAAACTTGTTTTTACCAGGACAAAGGTGAGATCCTAGAATTAGGTTGGTCCTTGCTAGCAGAATTAGAGGAAAATCTGAGAAACATGATTAACTAGTTTGAATAATTTGAACCTTTCCTCATCTTTTGAGTAATTTGTCAAGTTAGAACCTCCAGAAAGCGACAACAACATCATCAACGGCTGCTATCTTTTAAGTGTGGGATAATGCTTCCATGTCGACACAAATCTGGTAATTCAATTGGGATAGTTGAAGTCAACATTTTGAGCATAAACTTATATGAAATTAATTATACAAATATGTAATTAGAAAATTTTAAACCCCCTAGTTGAAAGGTTGAGAAAACCGTGTGAAGTATCGATGTAACTAAATTAGAAAACTAACATAAAGCCTATGGCACATGACAAAGTCCTAACTCCTAACCAGAACACCCTCTATGCCTTTGTGGTTAAAGTCTGCACCCGCTTTTGAAATAATCGAAGTAACTTTACCTTTTGAAAATCAAATTTCCACCTTTAGACATGCTTCAAGAAATTAGAGAGCTTTATTTGTTTATTCCACAGTTCATAGGGTTTAACGCAAGGCACAGTGTATCAATTTGAATTTCTGATATTGGTAGTCAGAAAAAATGGTTCCTCCAATTTAAAATAGTGTACGGTTTTCAAACCTTTTCCCCCACCTTGAATCGTGAAGGTTTTTTCACAATACTTGTTCAGTGTGTGTGTGTGTGTGTGTTGTGTTGAGATGGAAAATGGGCATGCGAGATCTTAAAAGCTGCATGGTCTGGTCTGGCTTGGGGATAAGCACTAAGCAAAACCCTTCAAAAATTGTGAGCAAAGACGTGAAATCTAGAGCTTGTACTTAAAGGGGAACTTCTTTTGGGTAAAAATATCCAAAGTTCAATAGAAGAAGCTGTCAGTTATTGCATATGATGCTGATGAGGGACCCTTGTTAACTATTTATACAATTTTGTGCAGTTCTATGTCTTGTTCTCAAACTACTTTAGGTTTATGAGGGTACTGAATTTCTGACGCAAATATGGTGCTTAAGTAAAATGAAACAAAACCAGCATGCCCAAGTTTTTTGCCTTCCTATGCACACAATAAAACAATGTCCGTGTAGAAGCCATTCTTCACGTTTACCTGCCAATGACCCTACCATACAGTCTCTATGCAGTTCTGCAGAATATAGAATCATAAATGAATTAATTCCCTTTGTGACAAAAATTCGCCAAACCCCTTTTGTTTTCCCACGGACCAAGCCAAAGCAGAGAAATATCGCATTACATTCATCATTCACAAGAAAAAAAAAACACCCTTCGAAATTGAAAGCAGAAACTTTGTAAACTTTTAAGACTGCCATAATCAAATGTTCATTTGGCTTAGCACTGGATTCTATTCAACTTGATTACCATAATATATATTACATGCATAATTACAGAGATAAAACTTTATGTGAAAAGTAAAAGTCTATGAACTAACTAAGAATTTTGTCCACTCTAAAGGTTTCAAAATTGCAGTCCACATCCACATTTACAAACTTAACCTTGCAATTTTGAAGACCTTATGTATCTTTCGTAATTACAGCTGCATCAGCCATGAATGTAAACCATATCTTGCGTACTATTCCAATTGCAACCAATGCTTTCACAAACAGTTACTAAGATTTTGGGCTCTTCATGAATATATTATGACTGCAATTTCGACTGTATTTGTCTGCTTTGATGAAATTGTGACTGCTTGAAACCTGATGAGAGACAGTAATTTAGCATCCTTAGCATTTATTATTACCTTGATTGAGTCAAATCAAACCAAATTTGCTTGAAGACTTTGATGATGAGGTCATGATACTGATCGGAATTGAGAGAAAGGTAGCAAGCGAGTAGATCCTCCAAGTCCTTGGATGCCCTTATGTTGTTCTCCACAATCATCTCCACCATGGACTCCCTGAAATCTTTCTGCGGGTCAAAGGAAGACTTCACCACCGCAAAGCTATCGGAGAGGTTTCTCCGGGAGCCAGAACTAGCCGTCGATGAGACACTTTTCCGCCCCTTCCAGCCGGCGATTTTGGGCGAGTGGACCCTCAACCTCACCCCCGGAGAACTCACAGAGAACCTCCTCACAGAACCATTGTTCCTCTGTTCCTTCATTGCGGACTCGTCTTTCACAATTCTCACCTTCAACGACCCTTGTTTGAGTTCTCTCTTCTTTAACAACTTTGGTGGCTTGGTTATGATCGGAGTAAGCTCAAGTTCTGAGAAGGTGTCATCATAGTCGTTGTTGTTGTGATTGTAGTAGCCATCAAGCTTGTTATCCTTTCTTGCTATGGAGCTTTTGTCGACGTCGATGATGATGTCGTTGGTGGGGTTGCTTTTGTTTGTGTTAAGCCTGCAAGAGGCGCAAGAGGTGGTGGACATGGAAACCATTTCATCGAATGAGGAAGAACATGGGAGAGCACGGTCTGTTCTGAATTCTGGGGACTCTGACTCGGGTGAGGAGTCAAATGGGGATGAGGAAGAGTGTTCTTGTGGTGAATCTGATTTAGTCCACATGGATTCGAGGGTGGTGCGACAGCTACAACCTGAGGAGACAAGTTTTGGGGTTCTTGGGGCTCCTCTTTTGGTTCTCTGTTTCGTTGATTTTCTGGGAGGGGAAAATTTTGGGGTGTTTGAGGGTGAGGTTTTGAGGTCTCTTGTGATGTAGTAGGACTTTCTGGGGTTGTTGTTGTTGTTGTTGTTGTTGTATTGGTGGTGGGGTTGGGTTGGTTTTGATGAATGTGTGGTTGAAGTGGGTGAAGGTTGCTTCTTCTTCCCGGAGGGTGTGGTGTTTTGCTTTCTTCCTCTCCCCATGTCCCTCAGCTTGTAAAACCAAGCATTTGGAATCATATCTGATAACCTAAACCTGTGATTCCCCATTCTTCTCGCACTCTATGTGTGTGTGAGGGTGTGTTTTGCGTGTGTGTTTGTGAAGGTGCTGAATTCTAGTTCTCTTTAGTGTGGGGATGAGACGTTAGATAACTCTACCAGTGTCTGTTTTGGCACTCTTTGTTTGTAGGATAATAAATAGAGAGAGTGGTTTGGAATTGGAGGTGAGGGGGTTGGGGCCACAGGAAAGGAAAAAGTTGGCATAAAGGCAAAAAGAGTGGGGTAGAGCAAGTGAATGACATTGTGGAATTGTGACACCAATTAGGGCCTAAACAAACACAATTTGTGCTGTTAAAATAACCACATTGATTACTGTTTTCTTTGCCTTAGGTTTGGTCTTTTAACAAAACACCCTTCCACGTAGGTAATTTGCTTGCAGAAATTTTATGCCTTCTGGGTTTTTGGCACAGCTTCTTCCTCCACGTGGATTACATGCTGACATACATAATGTTTCACACCGAAACTAAAGCGAGTCCCCATTGAACGTGGGCATCATGGGAAAAGGATTTCGGACATGCATGGGAGCACACACTTAGAACAGGACCAACAATAAAACTAACAAGACCAAGTGGGCACTTGAGAGGGTAAAGGAAAAGCAGTTGCATAAGTTGTAATTGTAAGCTAAAGCAAGAAAACAAATGAAGATGCAAAAAGGAACTACATAGATTAGAAAGTGGAATTGGTGATATCGTGAGTGATGCCTATCGGCTCATTGGTTTAGTGGTATATGCAAAAGAACTTCAATCTTGGTTAACATTTTGTTCTGCCAAGAAAGGGAGAGGCCTTGAAAAGAATTCGAAAGGAAGAAGCTTTTGAGAGTGGAAAAAGCTTGTTGTGGGTCACGATTACGTTCATCCAAATGTAGAAAATCTAAGTGGCCCGTCTATTAAAGAGGTTGTGTAACATTGGATTACTCTGCAATTTTGGTCTGTGTTGTTTCTTATAATTGTTTTTATTTCATGGATTTGGAAACCAGAACATGGGCTTGCTATATAGTCTAGGCTTTGGTTTGGCACCATGTGTTTCCATCGTTTTCTAGGCAAGCCCTTGACGTACTATGTCTCTTGGGTAAAGAAAATGAATCATTTTTCAACCAAAGCAAAATGGTCATAAATTCCACATTGCAAAGGGGAAATAGTACAAAATGTCAAGGAAGGCCATAATGCAAAGGGAAAAGGAAGCTCAAGTGCATGATGGGTGCTGACCTGGATACCCCAGATCTAAAATTGACATTGATGTCAACTCAAAACCCTAGAATTTTCAATATTATTGGTACCATGATGAACATGGATTGTACTGGAGAAATAAATAGTCCCGGTTGGAGATTGGTAAACTGGTAAGCAATAAATATATGTATAATGTGTATGCAATATATGTCCTCCCACAAGTCTGTATAATTGGGGTTGCTACTTTGTGTGTTTTGAGGGTATTTTGATGGACTAAGTAGTAATAAATTTGGTCAATACACAACACTGGTCCCCCTCCATTTTGCATGGAAAGGTACAAGAGCAATGGCCATGTTAACGGTAGAGGTGGAGTGTGAGTGTCTAAACTGGAATCTATACAAAATCTTCAAGAATGAAACTGCTTGGTTAAAGAGGGGACCAAAGAGTGCAAGTGTCATTCATGGGTGAAGAAATATATTTAATTTGTTTGTATTTTTAGGAAAGACAAACAATGTACCTCGTGCCAGTGTTATACTCCTTGTTTGTTACTTCTTTGTATTAGGCTTGCTTCCTTGCTTCCGATGCCAAGTTAGTCTACTGATATTAATTTTCATTTCAGGCCAGACCTTGTCGGAACCTTAAAATCAATTCAGTTAGGCTCATGTCATGGGTTCTAATTCATGCTATCCATTTATAGCAATGAGTAATAAGCCCATCCATCTCTACTTCAGGCCCATCAAGTTCTCAGGCTTTGAGATTTTGGCTGTTAAGGATTGTTGGGCTTCACATTCTTTTCACATGTTTGGGAAACTCTTTCCCACAATATAATTATGTTCTCTTACATTATCAAATATAGTTTGCATAATGCAAATTTTTATGTTACAGTTGTTAAAAGAATTACAAACGAAATAGGTGGAGTGTGAGAGCAAGAACAGAAAAAAAAAAAAAAAAACACGTGACTCACTTGGCAAAGTAGTAATGAAAAAAATTCAACAAGTTGTTGTAATTAGATGACTTTCCCTAGAACATGTTGCCACCTTATTTGAAGAAGCAGATGATATCTCCATATTGAGACATATAATGGTAATTAATTGGTTCATATATGGGTTTAATCAAAATATTTTTTCCTTTATGGTTAGTTATGCATAGTTTACTCTGTATTTGTCTCTCCCCTCTACCATGTTCTTTGAAATTTTCTGGTGCTACATTGTTAATTCTACAATAATTCCTTTGTAGTTTGAACTTTTGGTATCGATGTAGAACTTTTTATGTTAAAGTTAAGCTTGAGAATTATTGTTCTTCGAAATGTTGTAGGTGTATTAAAATTAAATAAATGAAAAAAAAATAGTTATAAACTCAACTATAATGAATTTCTTAAAATGATTTATTAATTATTATCGAGTTTACGTTCAACACTTCAACCATTTGAGTTTTATTATGACTAATTTGAATATCTAGTTAGGCAGGTCTTTGGCTATCAAGTTTATGACTAAAAGAAAACTTGTTTTCTTTTGATCCTAGGAAACCAACTTTTGGGATCACTTTACTCAACTCGTTTTGCTTTACCGCTTTACCACACGAGCAAAGACAAAATTGTGGTTCTGTCTTCAAGTGATGCTTGGATGCTTATACCTAAAAGACACATTTATAGTGTAAGTGATGTAAGGTTATTAAGTTGGTTACGACCTAGTATCTCTCTTTAGCAATGATGGATGTTCAACATTTGATGTCATGCAGGCAAGTAAAGCAACATTAATGAGTATATATGAGACACTAAGGGTTGAATTGAAGTTGAATCTGAGGTTGGTGTAACAAATGTTACAATAATTATACACACTTTGCCAATGAGGTCAGTAGGTAGGTGTGTCAATGCGGTCACTAAATAGGGGTGTCAAAATGAGATAATCTCATTCATAGGTTGACTCACTCCAGTTGAACTAAAAATAGGTGAGTTCAATTCGATTTATTTTTTGGCGACATAACTCAGTTCAACCCACTACAAATTAATGGGTTGACTTATTAACCCATATTTATTTGTTTGTTGTTTAGCTTTTTTTTTAATAAATACGGTTGAATTACGAGACTAAAACACAGAGATGCAATGACATGACAAATGTTGTAATACGACTAAAACGTAACAAACGATGTGATGCGATCGAAATACAGGACTAAAACTCAATGATGTGATGACATGACAAACATTGTGACATGACTAAAATGCAGACTAAAAATCGACAAATGTTGTGGTACGACTGAAATACGATAACACGACAAACACAACAAACATGGTGACATAATGGTACGATGGATAGATGGCAAGCGACCCGGGTGCAACGACAAACGTAGTGGTGCATGTAGATAACTGATGATAAGCTTAAGTGAGAGTTTGACTTGTAGCAATGACATGGAGTAGAGGTGGAGAGGTAAGATAATGTCAATTAGGATTAATAGATTATTATAATTATCTTTAAAATTTAAAATGAATGGTGAGTTGCAAGTCAACCCACCATAACCAGGATCGAATTTGTTTAACCAGTGGGTTAAGTGAGCCAAATTCACTTTTTTAACCCATTATCAATAAAAATGAAAAAAAAAATCCAACCTGGCTCAAACTCATGGTGAACTGGGTTGACTCACGAATTACAACTCATATTGACACCTTTATCAGTAAATGAGTGTGTCACATGCTAACGTACCTCTAATATGTGATTAGGATGTACCTCTAATATGTGATTAGGATGATTGTCCTCACTTTAATTCAAGAGTAATAAAGTTAATGTCAGAATTACGTTAGCATATTTATTTAAAGCTTCATAGGTTAGTTGTTTCATTTTTTTGCATCATCGATTTTGGATAAACATGGTGATCTTAACAATAATAGGGTAGGCACTAGTGGGTTATAATAGGTGGAACTAGAAGATAATAACTTGCTTATCATAATTTTAAAGTTTATGAATTATAATTTGTTTACTTGTATTAATTTCTTAATTTTATCGCTGATGTGTTTTCATTGCAAAATTATATGTCCACTCATTTTAATCACTTACAATAGTAGATGGTCACATAACACAGGGTGTACACATCTTTGAATGAATCATTCTATAAACTAACAATTCACTAGCATAAGCGACTGACTAAACAATTTTTATTGTTTTATCCAGAACAATATCAAGAGGTAATGACATGCCTTAGAGATCAATGGTGGTAGATGACATAACTAGATAGAGAGGTGTTGAGATTGATTGGAGTAGATGGAGGTAATGATAGAATAGCTAAAGCTATAATAGATGAAGGTAATGATGGAATAATTAAGGAAAAGGAGCAAAGAGATGATGACTCCAAAATGATTGATGTCAAAGAAAAATGACAAATGAGAATTTAATTTAAATTAGTTTAGTACAGTTGTACAACTTGGTTGAACTTCATATTTAAGGGGTATTGCAAAACAGAGCATGTGTTCTTACACGTTGCAGAAAACCGTTTCAGAGCATGTGTCCTCACACGTTGCAGAAGACTATTTCAGAGAACGTTACAGAAGATTGTTTCAGAGAACGTTACAGACCCACTACCAAGTCTTCCATAATTGTTACAGACTTTCTCTTATAAATAGAGATCACTTCACACTCTTCAGAACACACCTCTCTCATCTTCTCTAATCTTCTTTCTGTGTTCCTGGGTTAATTTACTCTTTTGAGAGTTTCTTGCTAGTTTCTGAGATCCTCGGATATTCCGAGAAGTTCCTATTGTATCATGGGGGATTTGCGCAATACACCACAGATAAGTCTTTAAGGGCAGTGATTATACACGCCTCAGGAATAAAATTTATTCGTGTGTCTGTCATTATGTGACTCTTGCTCATATGTGTTATATTATGGTGGTCATAATTACAAACATGGTTGTTGTAATTGTTAGGTAAGTAAGTTGTTTTTTAATGGATAATAAGTCTCTTTTCTATTAAGAACTAGAAAGGAATATTTTTATACTATAACAGTATTTTATCCATATTGTTCTGGAAATATTTGGTTGATGTCAATATGGTTGTTAACATTCAACATGACTTTTCTAAAATCAAACAAGTTGATAGTAAAGGTACCCAAACAAATGAAAGGTCTAACATTTACGAAGGCGAAATGGAAGGGAAGAGAGAGAAAGGAAGAGAAGAGAAAGAGGGAGAGAGAGAAACATAGAAAAAAGAGAAGAGAGAGAAAGAGAAAAACAATATATAAAAACCTTGGTGAAATTTTGGTTATCATCTATAATTATTAAGGTAAAGAAAGAAGACATTTATCATTCTATTTACTTTATGATGGTTGAGTGAGGTGTCATTAACCTTATTTTATTTATTTTTTTATCTCCAATCATATACGGATCATCTTTTGTAATTATTTGTTTATCCCCAGATTTTGCATAGGGACAAAACTGACGGGCCCAGCAAGTCGGCTCGTCAGCCCGCTTAAAATATGACAGGGTAGGTTGATAGTTTTAGCCTGTCAACCCATTTTGCTTCCCCCAACCCTCGCCTAGCTTGCCAATTTGGCGAACCAAGGGTGGAATGGGGTGGACTGACTCACTTAAAAAAATATTTATATATTAAATTAAAATAAGAAATATTATAATGAATTATTTTAACACATAAATACAATTTTTTTTTCAATTTATCTAATAAAATAAAAACTTAAAAATTATTTATATAATTCAAGATATATTTTAAAAAATACATATAAAAGAATTTTATATAAAAAAAGTTATTGGCGGATTGGGGTTTATAGCCTGTCTTGATTATGGCGGGTCAGTTCATGATATGAATCTCAATAGCACAAGGGATGATTTAAGATCTTTAGTGTTAAAACCTTCTAGGAATTTAGTGATAAGATGGAAGAAATTAATCACTCTTCCTAAGGGAAACAACTCACAAAGGATGTGAAAGTTCTTTTATACAGTCAAGTGTTCTTGAATCACTCAAGAATTTAAGATAATCACTCTCACAAAGATAAAAGAGTTAAACTCTAATATTTTTAAATAAAATTCAACTTGTTATATTAGATAAAAATATGGTTCAGCCTATATAGAAGTTTTGCCATCAGAATTACAAAGATTCAATAAAGGAAAATAAATGCTAATAATGATTCATTAATCTAGAAATTGAAAACTACTTAATTGAGAAAAATAAAGACTAATAATGATCTATTAACCTAGAAATTGATACTACTTAATGACTGATTGTAACTGAAATTGTGGCAACCAAAAATTAATCATCTATGCACCCTTTTGATCTCCCAAAGACTGATGACTAAGTTTCCAATTGGGCGCTTATTACAACTTGCAATAAAATCAAACTAAAGTCCATTAATTGATTAATCCAAAACACAATTTGGTCAACCAACAATACTTGTTGAAGAACGTCCTTTGCTTCCCTTGCTCTAGCCCTTGTCATAGGTCATGTCCACATCATTCTCTCCCTCTTGAAAAGGATTTGTCCTCAAATTAGATTCGTCATCTATATAAAAAAGAGATAAGTCTAACAAATTGAATGTAGAACTAACATTATACTCACTTTTTGCGGCTATATAGCTCTTTCTTACTTCAAGTGTTTCACTCTTCTTTTGATCGCTCTTTTTCTTCTCAAGTATTTCACTAACGCTTTTTTTTTTCTCTCTCCTCTTGAAGAAGTTTTTCTCTTATTTTCTTTTTATCCTCACACACTTCTTGTGGACTCAAAGTTTGAGCATAATCTTCTTGTCTTGGTGCATGAAAGAGATCTTGTTGGTGAACCCGTTATAATGGACTCTTTTATCAAATTGCCACGATCTCCCCAAAAGTAAGTGACTGGCCTCCATAGGAACAACATCACAAAGTACTTTAATCTTCTTCAATCTTTGCTTGAATCATGAGCATGTCCATTTCCTTGAAATACTCCCCAACCCCCTTGTTGCATTGAGTAAGTTTTTTGGAGTTTAAATTTCAAGTCTCTTGAATAACTAGCCGACACATATGGTTTCATCATGATCCTTTTCATCTCAGTCCGTGTATCAACCATTGGCTCTTTATTTCTACCTCTTTCTTTTTATAGCTTGTTCCACCAAACAAGAGCATAGTCAGAAAATTTTGTGATTGCAAACATCACCTTTTGAGTCTCCTCATAATTGTTGCATGAAAAAACATGCTTTATTTTCATCTTCCACTCCAAGTATGCCTCTAGATCACTTTTTTCTTTGAATGGAGGAATGCTAAGCTTGACTTCTTCAAGCGTACTTGGTTTTGCTACTCCATCATTCATTCTCCTATTTTTACTTTCTTCTTCATCTTCGGGATCTCTATTCTCCAACCGGTTCAATCTTTCATGGAGTTCATTGTTATATTGTATCATTAATCCTTCCAAATGTTGTACCAAAGTCCTCATTTGAAATGGACTAATTCTTATTTCTTGATTGTAATTTTCCTCCGCTGCCATCAATTTGATGTTCAAACCCTTAAATCGGGGTTCTGATACCAACTGATATAAATCTCAGTAGCATAAGGGATGATTTAGAATCTTTAGGGTTAGAACCTTATAGAAAATTTAGGAATTTAGCGATAAGGTGGAAGGAAAGAATCACTCTTCCCAAGGGAGACAACTCATAAAGGATGTGAAAGTCTTTTGATACAACCAAGTGTTCTTGAATCACTCAAGAATTTAGGAGAATCATTATCACTAAGATAAAAGAGCTAAACTTTAATATTTTTAAATAAAATTTAACTTGTTATATTTGATAAAAATATGGTTCAGCTGATATAGAAACTTTGTCATCAGAATTACAAAGATTCAATAAAGGAAAATAAATGCTAATAATGATTCATTAACCTAGGAATTAAAAACTACTTAATGGAGACAAATAAAGACTAATAATGATCCATTAACCTAGGAATTTATACTACTTAATGACTGATTGTAACTGAAATTGTGGCAATCAAAAGTCAATCAGCTATGCACCCTCTTGGTCTCTCAAAGACTGATGACTAAGTTTCTAATTTGACCCTTATTACAACTTGTAATAAAACCAAATTAAAGTCCAATAATTGATTAATCCAAAACATAATTTGATCAACCAACAATACTTGTTGAAGAGCTTCCTTTGCCATAGGTCATGTCCACATCAGTCCACCTTGTCTTGTTTTTTGTGGGCTAGAGACGGGGCAGGTGAAAATAAAGTGGACTAATCCATTTTGTCATTCTTAGTTTTACGTTGGTCCTATTTTATTTATCTTCGATTTTGCACTAATCCTATTTTATATATTTATTTACCTCTAGTTATATACTTGTTTTCTTTTATATTTATATTTATCTCTAGTTACGCATTAATCCTTATTTATTTATTTATATTATTTAATTATTTTAAATTTTTTTAAGAAAATATTTATTTATGAAGACTTGATAACATTGTAAATGGAGGTTAGACATTGGAGATTGAAATTAGTAATTATCACATAAAGAGTAATTAAATTTGAGTTCATTTATCCTACGTAGTACTTGCAAAAATCAATTTAAATCTTCATAATATATAATAAATGAAATATGTTAATGAAGTTGAAAAAAATAATTTTTTATATCCTTTTGAGATTATATTATTTTACATGATTTTTTTTACTTTCTTATTTTACCTTTTATGCACGTTACAACAAAAATATCAACTTAAATAGGTAGAGGTGTCAAGGTGAAAGACAAATCTCATTGATAAATCAATCACTATTAAAAGAAAAATATTTGTCAATTTTAATAATTATTTTTTATATGGAAGCTTTGTAAACTTGTGGAATTCATATATTTATACGTATAAAAGTATAAACATTTATCTCATGTTTTATTTTTATGAAGATTTAATAAAAAATAATCATCTCTTAAAATATAATTAAAATAACACCTTGATAAAAATAGACATCAAATTAGATGGTATCAGATCAATGATTTATGTGTGACCTGTAAAATGAATCTATCAAACCATGAGAGATATTCAAATATTGCATCTAATAATCCTCGACATTAATTATTTTGAATTAATTATTTTGAATTAAATACGTGAGAATTACCCAATGGGAAGAACAATATAAAATTTTATTAAATAAATATAACGTAATTTTCATTTAAATATTTAAACTTTTCAATATAAAAAATAAAGATTTAATAAATTTTTACTATTTCACGTATATTTATTATTATATAAATTTTATTTTATTTTAATTATTTCAAAATATAATTTATTAAAATAATATATCAATTTATATTATTAATTTAAAAAAAAAATATATATATATATATATATATATTTAATGATTAACAATAATAATTTTATTATTAAATTTATTAAAAGATTTAATTTTAAAATAATAAAATAAAATAAAAATATGATTGATAAATTCGTCAATCATTTTTTAGCAGAATAAACCAAGACCTATAACTCAGTATAATAGACCAATACAAAATTGATTAATCCATTTTAC
Source organism: Sphenostylis stenocarpa (assembly GCA_963425845.1). Taxonomy (NCBI): domain Eukaryota; kingdom Viridiplantae; phylum Streptophyta; class Magnoliopsida; order Fabales; family Fabaceae; genus Sphenostylis; species Sphenostylis stenocarpa. The sequence continues at coordinate 39,481,154 of OY731401.1, forward strand.
CATCAGCACTTGGTATTTTGCAGTCAAATCATAATATTCCAATAAATTGATAGAGGATAAACAAATTAAGGTTTGAAAAAATGCCTTCACTGTTTGTCTCTCGAAAAACATATCAAAGAAGTGCAAAATATAATGGTTAATAGAAAGTAGCAACTCATGTACTCAAAAGTTCCATGAAGAAGTCATGAAAGACTAACATGACAAACAGAGAGTCACATTAGCAGCTCAAGTTAACCAGCCATTCACAAGTTGGAAACCTAAACGAATAAAAGAATGGGAGAATCATTTTCATAAACACAAAACTACTCCATAAATTACATTTTACAGGAATGGCAAAATCAATTTTAGAAAGAAAAACAACCCTCTGGATTTTTAGACATTTACAAATTGTAATTAACAATAACATAGAAAGAAATGTTACTGTGGTAAGGAAATGGTGGAAGTTGGATCAACCACAGTGGTTGTCGAGAACCCTTCACTCTCTCCGCCATCCAGCCCCGCCGCCCACCGCCTCAAAATCCTCAACAGCGTAGCCGCCTTCCGCCGCCCCCTGACACTCCCTACGGCCATGAGCTCCCAAATGACCCTCTCCACGCTGGGAATCGCCGCCAGCTCCGCCACAACCTCCGACCCCCCTTTCCGACACATGGTGACCAGCGTCGCCGCCGCACTCTCCCTTGCTCTCTCCGACCCCTCCCTGAGAACCGCCCCCAGCCTCTTAATTCCGGCGTACGCCGCCGCCACCGCCATCAGCCCACCCCTCTTGACCACCGCCTCCAGAATCGTCACCCCCTCCTCGGGCATCGCCGCCATGACCTCCGCCGCCATGTCCACCGCTCCTCCCTCCACCAGACGCGCTACCGTCTCCCTGTCCGCAGCGAGGTTGAGTATAGCCGCCAGCGCGTCCCGCCTCGCTCCCTCGGGCCCATTACGCGCCAAACCCACTAACCCGCTCACGAGACGCGTTTTCCTTCCCAGTCTCTTCCTGTGCGCAGGCACACTCGATAAACTAAACACCGTCGCCGCCGCGTTGGCCTTGGCCTCCCACGTGGCACCCGAAAGTAAAACCTCCGCAACGCCGTTTAATGCGCCGTCAGTCTCCATTATCCGCGTCTTGTTCGCTTCCAGAATAGACAAGTTCAAAATCGTCGTCACGGCGTTAACCTGTAGGCTCGGGTTTTCCATTCCCACGTCGAGAAACCGAACCAAAAGCGGAATGGCCCCTACTTCGGCTATACAGGCTCGGCTATCCGAATCTGTTTTCGCCAAAACCCGAAGCTCGTAAACGGCGCCGTTTGTATCTTCAACGGACAAAGGGACGTTGTCGTTTGACTTGAGCTTGTTCACCAAAAACGACACAGTCATTCGCGTGGCTTCTAACGCGGCCTTATTGGTTACTCCGCCATTTAGTTTCCCTGTAATCGTTTCCGCTTCGAAGGGGATTTTCTGCTCGCGGCACCACGTCGCTATCATGTTCCTCAGCGCGCGATTGGGGATTAGGTCGGTGTGTGATAGTGTTTGACCCGTTTTTGGACACGTGTTGTGTCCTGAATCCATCCACAGCTTGATCGATCCACGATCGTACGTCTGTCCCGTCGCCACCACGACAGGGTCGCGCATGAGCTCTAGGCTTATTGGACACCGGTAATCCGACGGAACTGCGAACTCCGACGACTGATTCCGCCGCAGAGTGACGCTTCTCGTCGACGGCGTTGACGCGCCGAAGAGAACGCACTTGGCGAAACGAACAAGGCCTATCAACGCTACGAGATCCGTCTTCGCTTGCTCCTCGCTCCGGTTGTGAATCTCCTCCTCCAAGTTCTCAATCTCCGCTCTGCAGCTCGACGCGTCGCGAATCTCCAGTTTCTCGAAAATCGACGAAAGATGCGCCTGATCAGGAACGATCTCGTTCTTGATCCGGTCGAGGACGGAAACGACGTCGTACCGGAGGTTAATCTGTTCTGTTCCGATGAACGGCCTGGATTCGGAGCACTGCTTTCTGATGAGGATAACAAGGTCCCGAACGTCGTCGGTTAGGTTGAGCTCCTGGAGAGGGAAAACGTCGAGGAGCGTGGAGAGTTCTGCAGTGAGCCTGTGGAAGGTGTCGGCGACGGTTTCGATTTGCATGAGCAAATTGAACTTGCTTCCGTTGGAGAAATCTTCAATCAAAGTTTTGATTTTGTGTAGAACGATGTACATTTCCTCGAGGCAAAGGAAGAGAGAGTGGGGGAACACAACGGAATCGGGATTGGCATTGGAACACCAAATTAGGTCCTCGAAGACGACACCGAGGAGCTGCGTTTTGCGGATGGTGGAACAGGAAGCGCGGTTCAGGAGAAAGTTGGCGGCGTTGTTAAGGTTTAAAGAACATATCTGATCCGTTAGTTGAAGCAGAGAGAAGAGAAGGTTAAAGTCGTTCAGCTTGGAAGTGTTAAACGACGCCCCGGGTCGTCGTTTTCGGGTTGTGAACGTTTCAGGAGAAATCGCCATGTTTGTTGTCAATACGTTGAGTAGCCAATTGAAGATAGTTAAAAGGTGCAGCTGAGGTTATGAAGGAAGAAGAAGACTTTTCATTGTAGATGACGGCACGAAAAATAAAATTTAATAATTGAAGCATTAAAAAAATATGATTATGTGTGAGCATATTTATTTATTTATTTATCCATAAGCCATTCAAGTTTTTGTTTTCTACGTGCCAATCTCGTTCAATCAACCAGAGAAGAATGGGTGGGGTGCTGGCATGAATAATATACAACTGTGGTGGGTGGTATTTGAATTTTGACTGCGTGTTATTTATCTGATATTTATGCACACGGAATTCTGGTGCACTCCTAATCTTTTCGGTTGACATACTATTATTATTATCATTACAATGTGGTCAAATTCATTCGATGATAAAGCGTGTGCCATAATGAAAGTATCAGCAGCCAATTTGTTCAAGTCCACATCATTATCATCATCATCCTTCGTTAGGGTCCGAGTTTGTGAGTTACAAGCAAAAGGAGGTAAACAGTTAAACTTTCATTCAAGTTGAAATTCAAATTTTCTGTTTATATGCGTATGTAATATTATTTGCATATTTTAGTATTATAGTTTTCTTGACTTTGTATGAACTGGTGGTAGGCACTGGACTTGATCAAGTTGGTGAGGCTGCAAATTGGTAAGGGTTGTTGTGGACTTAGCTGTTAATGATATATTATGGTCTTCCATGATTGTATTAAAATATTCATTGAACCAATCAATTACTTTGAGGATCACCCTTTGGTTTGGTATATATCCTATTTGGATTTAATATTAAGGAAAAATCCTCTACTTTAGTTTTGTTTTTGGTAAACTTTTTCTTTTTGAGTTTATCACGATAAAGTAAAGTACATAAAGGATACATACACCATATATGATTAGCAATAATGATTTAAACCCAGCTCAGAACCCTTTTTGCGAAATAGCCTGGAAATCTAGTGGAACCACAGCATCTAACTTTATCTTGATCAAAGACATGAAATAGCTAGAAGAATACGTGTCGTGCTAGTCTAAAGAGTTAATTACTTAATAATTAATTTTGTGAGATTAATGATGCAACAAGCTAAATTAAGCAAATATTTTTATTTGGGACATTCTTTACTGTCTTTAATAAGCATAAATGTTGGATTCGTGTGTCCTATGGTTTCATCAGCGATGTTGTTGAATTTTGTGCAGAGTGGAAAATTCCTGTTTGGGTTTTGACATTTTAGGAAGGTTTTAACAACTGTTCAATTCAACCGGAACAAAATCATATATCTTTCTTTAACCATATTACATCTAAATATTAGGATAAACTTTTCAAAAAGTAACTTTGAAAATAAAATAATATTTTAATGAGTTATTAATAAATAAATTTTAGTTAAAAATAACTTATAAAATTAGTTTTATATTTTATATTACAATAAACTCATAAAAAATGTTGAGAATTGTTATCCATGTTTGGGGGGCACACAATCTAAGGTTTTGGTTTACTAACTCCATTTTTTTAGCCGCCAAATTTGGAAGACATCAATGGATTAAATAATGACTTTGATAAGCACGTAATTAACATCACCAAGTAATTGGATAAGACTTTCATTTCGTTTTCACAAATTATCATCTAAATTTTGACTTTTTTAATTTCCTCCATTTAGAATCTCTTCAGTTTCACTTTTACACTTTATTTTTGGCCCCATTCACAGAGAACGATCCCAATTTTGATACTGTTTTATTAGGCGTGGAACGTTTGAAGACATGGTTGGTTGGTGGATTTCTGTGGGCTGTGTCTTTCACAAGCAAAGGGTTCGTGTTCATGTATTTGGTCACTGTGACAGTGGCAAACTGTTTTGTATTCTCCTTCCGTTTTTGTTGCCCATAGTTTGAGTATAACTTCAAACAAATTCATGGTAGTTCTAGATTTATATATAAGTATTTGATAGAAAACTATTATTTATATAACCCTCAATCTTTCATAATAATTATTAAAAATAAAAAGAAAACATAATTGAATTTACAATTATATGAGTGATGTAATTTGATGCTTATTTTCTGGAGAAAATTCTTTTATTAAAAATATATATGTCTCTTTTAAATAATGAATATCATAATAGAAAAATCATAATATGATTAGTGAATCTAACTCATTTATAGATAAAAATAAAAGATTATTTTTTTGCTATTTTTATTTTTATCATCCCTAAAGTAAAATTATTATTTAGTTCACACATATTAAAGATCTTGTATCATTTTAGATATAATTTTTAATATAATTTATAAAATATTTGATTTTTTTTTAATTTGACATAATTTTAAGTATCATGATGTATAATATGTATAAGAACGATGATTAAAGATCTAATATATGGATAAATAATAATTATATTAATTAGATTTGTTATTAAGAGACAGTCAAATAAATAAATAATAATAAATGGATAAAATAAAAATAGCTTCTAATGATAATATGAAAATAAATACTTTATATATATCACCTATCAAGAAGTAATATAGAATTAAGAATCAAGAAACCCTATTTCATATTATTTAATCATTAAAATATAAGAATACTTATAAAGAATGATAATTTATTTGAAATGGTGAAGTTATTTTATTTTAAATTAATAATAACTTATATAAATACTTATAAAGAATGTTAAATTATATATATATATATATATATATATATATTATTTATGAAATTATTGAAATGAGTATAATCATAATTTACGTGCATCATTATATTTAAAAATACTAGGTAATTTAAATTTATATATATTTTAATTTTTATTAATATTATACTTATATCAGTATTATTATGTTTCTCCAGTATGTGTTGATGTATGACGAAAAAAAATCAATATATTATAATTATTGTTTAAATATATTATATGTATAATATACATGAGTAATTTTTAAATTATCTTTAATTATATTTAAAAAGAACGTGTATAAATACAAAGAAAAAATGTTTTTTAAATAATAACATTAGATATGAATAATGTAATTAAGCTAATCCGATTCATCAGGTGGATTGACTCATAATTTGTGGTTCACTTTTACAATTATAGTTAGTGGAAACATGCTAACAATATTTTTCTTTTGTTAAAAATCAACATTTGTGTTTTACATGAATGGATTTAGTAAAAGAAAACTCAAAGCTCTCTAAATTTGCATTATATAATTTAATTTTTATACTTATTAAACTAACTTAAATATAAGACAAAATAAATTAATCCTATATTGAATAACAAATATTTAAGCTTATTTAATATTTTTATTTCATAAAATAAAGAAGTTTTTTTTTTAAATTACCTCCATTATATTTAACAAGGATTTGCATAAATTTAAAAATAAAAATATTTTTAAAATAATAACATGATGTAATTAAATTTTGTTTATATTCAAGTTCATAAAGCATAACTCAATTTAACTTATATATTTGAGTTGGAAGGAAATGTATTAATTTTAAGTATGTGACTATTTTATTTTGATTAAAATTTTTATAATAATCTAGTAGTGGATGATTTGATAAATCTAGTAACAATTATTAAGATTGATTATAATATTAATTTATATTTTGCACAAATTGCATTAATTATTTTTATATTAAAATATCCAAAATCAAGATTAAGGAGAAATTGTATTAACAAATAGAGATAAAAGTAATACTTTTAAAATAAAAATTTAAAACTATATTCTTCCGTAAGGTCAAACTTTCGAGTCTCTTCCCTTCCCTTCATTTGAGATAGGTCAACAGATGTATGATCCAATCAAATTCAAACGACTATAAAACATGGTCACAATCACAAATAACCAACTTGAATCACGTGTGTTGTACATTTATGAGTTCAAAAAATGTAAGCAGATCCAAAATGCATGTGAATATCAAGGGTTTAATAATTTCTATTGTATTCCGTTTAAGGAATGATAGTGTCACCATATAATTTTTTTTTATGATAATATCGTTATGTTTAATTTTTTTTTTTTGAGATATTGTTTATTTTAAAACTTTTATTCATTGTGGTTTTAACCTTTGAAAAGACATATTAATAGATTAAGGGAGAAGCAGTGGTGACTCTTGACCATTGATCTTGGAGAGCCAAATAATATATTATTAATAAATAATAAATAAATATAAAAGGAAGAAAGAATATGAAAGGTTTAAAAGATAAAATTGTAGATATATACTTAAATATATTAAATGATCATTAAGTTTGAGAAAAATAAAATCATAAATTATATGAGAGTTACAAAACTGAGGAGAGGCTGGGAGGATAAAATTGTAAATATACAAGTAAATATATTAAATGTTCATTATGTTTGGGGGGGTCAAAATCATAAATTACATGGGAGTTACAAAATTTTGGGGGGGTCACGGCCCCCCTCAGCTCCCAAGAAGATCCATCACTGGGGAGAAGGGTGTATATAAATTACCCTTGATCTCGATTCCTATGCGATGCGGGAAGAACAAGACTCTACTCTCGGCCCCACAATGAGCGTCAATGTTCCGTTTAAGGAACGAGAGTGTTCCGACGTCATATTCGCTACGATAATATTATTAGGGTCAATTCTCATGTCAAGGTATTATCCACTTTATAACTCTTGTCCGTCATGTATTTGTCCTTAAAAAGTGCATTTTAAGGATAAAATTGTGACGGATAAAAACTCTAAAACGGATAATACCTTATATATAAAAATTGATTTTAACATGATGGCAGACATGATGGGGAACATTCTCATTTCTTAAACAAAACATATATGTATTTTGTATTATTGGCACTACTGCAAAAAAGGCTTTTTACATCGGTTAAAATGGGCTTTCGACGTCGGTTAAAGCGGCGACATAGATACGGGGGTCATAGAAAGTAAGACTTTCTACGTCGGTTCCTACTAACCGACGTAGAAAGTAAGACTTTCTACGTCGGTTAATAGGAACCGACGTAGAAAGACCTACTTTCTTTGAGCTATTATGATCGGTCAAAATGGTTATGATCGGTCATAGAGCTATTCTGATCGATCATAACTGGTTCTGATCGGTCATAGAAGGACTTTCTACGTCGGTTAGTCAGGGAACCGACGTAGAAAGTCTTATTTTGTATGAGCTATTCTGATCGATCATAACTGGTTCTGACCTGTCATAATACTTTCTATGTCGGTTAACACTTATAACCGACATAGAAAGTCTTACTTTCTAACTTTCTATAACCCAGTATCTATATCGGTTAACAGTAACCGTTATTGTATGTGTTATCAATGTCGGTTATGCCTATAACCGACATAAAATGTTACACTTTCTACGTCGGTTATGCCATTAACCGACGTAGAAAGTACTTTCTACGTCGGGTAATGACATAACCGACGTAGAAAGTGTTATTTTTTTTTAAAATACCTGCATTTTATTTACAGATGCTACCTTTCTTCGAGTAGACCTGCCTATTCATCACAGTTCCAGACAAATAACCACAGATCCAGTACAGACAGATATGCACAGTTCATATATAAATTTGCTACAAATATATATCCAGTACAGACAGATTCAGTTGCAGACAGATATGTACATATGAAACACATTGAAATGAATATATGTACAGACAGATCCAGTTCTACCCAGTTGAATAAATTTCCTATGAATATATGTAAATTTCCTAACTTAAATCAATTCTATCTAAATTGTTACAAGTTAAATTTCCTATGAAGATTGAATGCTTAAAAGGAAAGAAGCCCACTGCTCTCCGATATCGTCTAAGACTTCAATCTTCATTGGAGATGAGTCTGTAAATTCCTACATATTGAAACATTTCAGATTTAGAAACCATTTACATAATTGGCATATTTGACTTAATTATAGTATATTTACCTCCCTCCATGAGCCCATAATATTTTTGTCTACGATGGTGTGCATGTGCTTCATCACATAATACCCGCACTCATGGCTTCCCGGTTGCCGTGGACACTACAAGTTAAATACATGTCAGTTTAACTTTAAATGACAAATTGAACAATAGTAAGAGGTGTTTGGTCACCTTTGGTGCAATATACGTCAACTTCTTTCTAGCATGAGATGGAAGACCTTGCAACCTTAGGTGAGCTTCCAAAGCTCTACAAAAGGACAAATAATTTTGGTGTAAGTAGTGCACATATGATACAACAATTAAAAAAACCAAACTTACGCGTCTATGTGCTTTCTAATATCCAAATCATTTGCTTTCTTGTGTAATGAGCACAAGAGAATCACAAGAAATTGCCGAGGAACAATGATTATGAGCTGCCAATGACCCCTGCACGTTGAAATAATATTAGTAAAATTTCAGTTTTACATAAATGTGCATTAATTTATAAGATGTATACTTACTGATGCAAGTAAGGTGCTAAGTAGACTTTCATATACCTGTGGCTTTCTTTTGCGTCTTTCCAAACTCACACGAAATTGCACTTACTCGTTGATATACTTCTTCCCCATTTAAAGGTGTTGGGGCTGCATCATTTTCTTGACACCCGTTAAATGATTTTTTTAATTTACGATATGAATGGTTTGAAGGAAGAAATCTTCGGTGTCCAAGGTACACTGTTTTCCTTCCATGTTGTAGTTGATAGTGACATGTGTCTTCTTCACATATCGGGCAAGCTTTATGTCCCTTTGTGCTGTAGCCACTCAAATTACCATATGCTGGAAAGTCATTAATTGTACAAAATAACATTGCACGCAACTTGAATAAGTCACCTGTGTACCCATCAAACACATCAACACCTTCCTCCCACAACATCTTCAACTCTTCAACCAATGGGCTTAAAAAAACATCAATGTCATTTCCAGGTTGTCCGGGACCCGAGATCATCAAAGATAGCATCAAGTACTTACGTTTCATACACAACCACGGAGGTAAGTTGTAAATAACTAACACCACAGGCCATGAACTATGTTTACTGCTTAAATTTCCATATGGATTCATTCCATCTCGTAGCAAGTCCAAACCTAATGTTTCTTGGATCATTACCAAAATTCTGGAAGATGGAATCAATTTTTTCCATTGCAATCCATCTCGCGGATGCCTCAACTCGACCATCTTTAATACGGCTATCTGCATGCCATCTAGTCAGCTTTGCATCATTTCCATTAGTGAATAATCGTTTCAACCTTGGAACAATGGGAAGATACCATAACACTTTTGCCGGGTACCCTTCATTACATCATTGTCGAATCACCATCCTTCTTCTTGTATCGTGATTCCCCGCATTGTGGACATTCGTGACAGCTTCTCAAATTCTTTCCTGTACAACACACAATCATTCGGACATGCATGAATTTTTTGGTACTCCATACCCATTGGACACAATATCTTCTTAGCATCATAATTGCGGGTTGGCAATGTGTTACCTTCAGGGAGCATGTCACTCAACAACTCAAGCAATTCTCGTGAAACTTTTATCGAGTCCACCCATTCTTTGCCTTCACATTGAACAATTTTAGTACCGCCGACAATCGTGTGAACTTAGTACAATTTGTATACAAAGGCTCTTTTGCATCATTGGACAACTTCTCGTACACATGTGTGTGTTGGAAGGCATCTTGTCCAAGCTCACGAATCATTTCCTCCAGCTGATCATCCATCTCTAGATCAACTTCTTCTTTGTCTTCTACACTTGGCGTGTTTAATAATTCACCATGCCATGTCCACTTTATGTAACTCTTTAGGAAACCATCACAAAGAACATGTTCCCGAATAACTTCAGTCGGTAATCTTCGCTCATTCAAGCAGTTAACACAAGGACAATAGAATCTTCCATCATTATCCGGAACATTCATCTTAGCAAATTCAAGGAATTGTTCTACTCCACTCTCATATTCATTTGTTGTTCGTCTATAATTGATCCAACTCCGATCCATTGTTACAAATCTAATTTTCAAAATCAAATTAGCTACAGAAACACGAAATAACTACACTATAATGCCTACACGAAATCCAACTCCACTCTCAAAATAACTACATTATAATACAAATCTAATGTTCAAAATCAAAATCACGAAAGAATGCCTACAGAAACACATTCAAATGACTAAACTACTTACAATACATCTCTAAATTAGCTAAAGGCACCCGTGATGTTTCCCTCTCTTGACAGCATTATTACTTACTAGATTCAATACTGTAAACCTACATTGGCTAAAGCAAGCACCAAAACTTACCTCATGAAGACCTACAGAGGTGGCAGGTGGCGTGACGTGCAGAGCTGGGTGGGGAGAAACGTATCCCAGGCGACGGGCACCAGTAGCAGCAGGCGGCACGAAGCGTTGGCAGGTGGCGTGACGAGCAAATGTGGGTGCGGAGAAACGTATACAAGGGAACGGGGGAGCTCTGGTATGGGTGAACTGATGAAAGGAAATGGAGCGTAGGGAGAAACGTACAGGGGAGCTCTGCTATAGGGGGGAAGTGATGAAATGAAATGGAGCGCGGGAAGAGGGTAAAACAGAAGATACTATGTCGGTTGCTCTAACACCCGTCATCAAAGACACTTTCTACGTCGGTTAAAATTTACCCCACATAGAAAGTTCACTTTCTACGTCGGGTAAATGTTACCCGACATAGAAAGTTAACTTTCTATGTCGGGTAAATTTTAACCGACGTAGAAAGTGACCTTTCCACTTACTATGTCGGCTAAAACTTACCCGACATAGAAAGTTTATGATTTTATTACAAAATTGCCACCGCGCCACATACTATGACGAGTGGATTACGACCGTGATAAAAACCCGTCATAGAAAGCTATTTTTCCACTAGTGTGGATAATAAAAAGAAAATTTTATAAGTCATTAATAAAGATAAATTTCAAATATTGGTAATATTTTAAAAAGAAATACATAAACTAATTGTTTTCATGTTAAAAGTTGCCCTAAGAAACTTCTTTTCTTTAATAATATAAAATTTATTATTAGCAATGGTATTAATTATTTTCGTTTTTAGGTAAGATTTTTGCAAGATCTTTTAGAAGGTAAAATGAAGAATGTTATTACCAAAATTGATTATGTTTGACATATTATAATATGGAAGTTTTAATATGTATTGATGGAGTTGTAAACAACGTAATAATATAATAGAAGAGTATAAGTATACCAGAATGAAAAAGTAAAAATATAGATATTAAGAATAAAACATTCTATTAATTATATCACACTTATTAGTTTATTTTAGATAATAAATCATATTTATTACAATGTAATTTCATATGAATAACATTATATTGTCTCGTTTATACATTATTATTACTGAATTAATATGACAAGATTTTATACAAGGGAATCTCTCAATTTATGTTATGTATTTAGTATCTTGGATAAGTACAAAAAATAAAATAAGTAAAATTATTTTTAAGTTAAAATTTTTCTAAGAAAAGTGGAACGATTCAATTTTTATAAATTCGATTAATTTTAACTTATAAAATAAGTTAATTACAATTATTTACGAAAAATAAGAACCCTATAGAAGTAATAAGTAGTTGATGCACGTGAAAGCATGGTAATTGAGTGAGGAAGCACCGAGAAACATTAATTAGGGTTGGTTGTAACAAACTTGCATGATTGAGAAGAAATCAAGTCGGCCATGGAATAGAAAATTGTTTTTCTGTCTCTCCAAGAATCCAACCAAAAATGACAACTTTGTAGCTTAGGCATAGACTTAATGAGTGATAATAAGGTGAACATTATACCAAATTATGATTTTGTTGATAAAGCAACATAAAAAAATATATATATATATATAGCCGAACATCTTCTTAAGACATAATGTTCGGTCGCAATAATGATTCACAGAACACTGTTTGACAACTTTGAGACAAATAATGTTAAGTAACAAATAATGTTTGGCATGGTTACTTACCAGCATACCCATGTTGTGACTTGAAGGCAAATTTGGCTCTTGCGTAAAGGAGTTGCTTAGCAATCTTTCAAGCATTTCTCAAAATTTCCTTAAAGATTTATGGTCCTTCCTACTTGTTTATTTTAATAACGAACTTTCTCAGGTAACCCTTTTATTCAATTTTCCTCATAGGTTTCCAATGTTAATGTATGTGAGAATTTCAAATCCTTTTTGGGAGATTCATAAGTTGTAAATTATTAGCTCCACGTAAACCTAATGGTAGATTAAAATAAGAGGAAGATTGTTCCAGACTAAACACTGATATTGCAACTAACCATTTGACTATTTTGGCGTTTTTCAGTGTCCGTAAAATCTTTTAGACCTTTCCCATGGATTTCCAAGTTTCCACATCAATTCATTCATACTAGTTATAACTATATATTCCGCTACTTGAAATTTGATGCAGATAAAAAAGAAATATCATGATTTGAAAACTTTTGTTTTCATCCTACGGGTCTAATCTAATTTTTTATAAAGGTATATATATTCTTATATGATTTTATCTCTTAGATTAATTATTCGATATTCTATTATAATCTTATATATGATATTGTTGTAAATAAATACCATATTAAATAAAGTTGAGTTACTATGTTTAAAATATTATCGATGATACATATTTATAAGATATATATTTAAGTTATTTTAGAGACCATGTTGTCCCTATTCAGTGTGTTCCACTTGGAAGAACAACTAACCTTTCCACCATTTATGGTCAAATGATAATAAAAGTTTGATGACAAATGGCTTTGTAGAGGAGTTTGACACAAATCATGAGTTGATTGTTCGTTATATACTCCCCTTCAGATAACAACAACCACAATGTACAATTGGACCACGGTATTGTATTATTGTTATTTGCGCAAAGAAAGTAAGAGATTTTTCATATTACTAACTATAGCCTTGAAATATCTAATTTGCAAGAGGGTATTTAAGTAATTCAACTCCGTAATTTTTTTTATTTGATATTTTTTATAAGTAAATATTATTAGATTTTTATAAATACGAGAATATCATAATATTAAAACATTAAGATATGAATATTTCTTATTTATGAGTTACTTAATTTTTGTTATTTCTACATGAGATTTTAATTTACATATAGATTATCAATAATTTTTTCCTCAATTATGATTTTCTTTCATATTAATAGACTTATCTTTCGAGCAAAACATTTTTCAATTATGAGCATCCAACAATGACTCTATTTTTTACCATTGTTCAACTTAACGAGACTCATTTGTCTGAAATTCTTGTCAATAAAACTTTTGATATAAGGATCAATTGAGTCAGTCACCACATGAACCATCTACTTTTATATCACCGATATGTATTTTTTAAGGAGGTTAAATATAAGGGAGATTTTCATAAATGAAATACAAGTCAATCATATAAAAGAATATAATTTCATCTTCATAAAAAAACCTTAATCTTGTATTTGGATGAAAAATTTATAGAGGGTAATTCATTTTACTAGAGTATTTAAAATATTTCATGATAAAATTTGTTGTTTGGATAAAAAATTTGGAATGTATTTTAAATTTTATAAATTGATGAGAATATTTTGATTACTTAAAACAAAAGAGAATTTCAAATTTCACCTAAAAAGTAAGAATTTCAAATTTTTTATATTTTTCCTTTCTCAAATTTATGTATTTTCTCTTTATATTTTTTCTTTAACTCTATTAATTGAAATATTTTTTACTCATCTCAACTTGTTTCAACACGGACTGACCCAACTTAACCCAAATCAACATGGCATAGCCCAAACCCGATTCATTTTAACTTGATTTGAATCAACCCAATATGTTCTGACCATCATTGAACCATCTCAACTTTATATCTCTTGATATTGTTCCTCCTATATTCATCTGACTTAACCTATCTTGACCAGGTTCAACCCATCTCAGCCTAACTTATATATCCTAACATATTTCACCTTTTCTTGATCAAGTTTAACTCAACTGGTCAAAGTAGGTCTAACTCACCCCGACCTAACCTATCCTATGACCCAATTCATCTTACTTTATCCCTCTTAACTTGACACATTTTGTCTTAACTTGATCTAACTTATCTAATCTTGGTATATTTTATTCACTTATAACCCAACTTGACTCATCTACATCCAACTCGACTAAACATGGTTCAAATCATCCTGACTTAACCAAACTCATCCAACAGAGCCCAACATGACTTAACTTATTCCAAATTGCTAACCTAACTTGACTTGATTCAATTTTCTTAACTTAGTACAATTTGTTTTGATTTGATTTTAACTTATCAATTTGATTTACTTCATCCTTATCCATGTAATAAGGATCAAGTAATGTGAATTTGACTTTTTGTAATAATAATTTAATAATTGTTATATTTAATAATAATTGAAATACTATCCAAATAAAAAAATTAAATTTTAATAAATTAAAATTATCTTACCAAAATAAATTATTTTAAAAAAATAAATTATATTAAATAAAAGAAATTTATATTTAATATATTTAAATTTGTTTAAAATTATAATTTTTTTTATCCAAACATAACATAATAAATCTTTCTCCTTGGATTTTAAATCACACATAATTTTACAATGATAATAATAAATTTAAGAATAAAACTATCCTAAACTGTCTACCGTACATCTCCTTTGCATAGCGATTCTTTGATTATTCATAGAATGAAAAAGAATATACAACTAAATTTCAAGATACCGAATTTAAAGATATATCACGAATCGCGTACAATTCGAAGAATGGATTTTTATTTGTTTGATTGTACTTATTTTTTACCTTTTTGTTTTGTTTATTTACTTCTTCTAGATAATGTATGTATCTCCTAAAAAATAAAAACAAAATACTAATAATTTTTTTTATGAATTGACTTGAATTTTCTTTAATTATTTTTTATTCAAATTATTTAAGCACATGAATAAAAAGCTTAGGTGGGATTGATGGTGGCGAGTGAAAGCACTGGACGAGACACATACTTGGTTTGAGGCATTAAAGTCAATAAAAAAATCCCTACAAACTTGAGGTTGATACTTTCACAAAACAAGCAGTATAATTACTTTAGTTTCCATCTTATTTTATTATTTTATTTATTTTCATTTTCATTTATTTCGTATTACTTAATATTAATCATTTACGCTATAAATATTGGGCCCAATAGTTTAATCTCTTTCTTTCGTAACTTTTTCTTTTCTAATACAGATTGGACCAATTGGGGCTCAATAACTTAAATCTTTCGGCTCTTTCTTTTTACACCTCTATTATTCTTTTTCTACTCCTGTATTTATAACAAAAGATGATATTAATACTGTGTATTTCAAGAAATTGATGATTTGAAAATATATTTTAGAATATTTTTGGTTGATAAATTTAAAAATATTTTAAATTAATTAATCTAAAATATATAATATATTTTTTAATATTTTAGATAAAATAATCCAAAATAATATATTTATTGAGGTGTTTTGTAAAAAAAAATTGATGAAATTTTATATTGATTAGAAATATAATAATATTATATTATATAAGTAAATATTAATATGTAATTAATAAATGTGTATTATAAGATTAAATTAGATATATTTTTACTTGTAATATGATATAAAATTAGGATGTTAGTACTACTAACCAATAATTCTTGAAAATGAGATGTGAAAAAACAAAAACAAAAACTTCCTGGAAGACAAAAAATATTTTTCATTTAAGATATAAGAAAAATAAAAAATGAGATGGAAAAAATTTGAAAAAAATGAATTAAGAGTAAAATAAAATAAATTTTTAATCAAAGAAACGCTTTTTAAATATATTTTATTTTTTATTAACATGATAAATTATTTATTAAATTAGTTCAGTTTTTAATTGAAATATATAATAAGTATGTATGTTGGTTAAAAACTAAACTAGTAAAAATAATAAATTATATTGTGATAATGAATCGTCATAAAATATATTTTTTAACAAGAAAATATATTTTAAATTATGTTTGATTTAATTTTAAAAATTTATTTTTAATAAAAAATTTCAAAATAATTTATTTAATAATTTTAATTTTAAAAAATGTTTCACACAAAAGCAATCACGTCAATAACAATAAAGAGTGCTAACAAAAGTTTAAAAATACATAATACTTAAAATAAAACGAGAAAGATAAATCAGGTAAATAGAGATATAAATACTATCAACAAAAGCAAAAGATTAACAACAGAAAATATATATTATCAATTTTTAAAATAAAAATTAAATATTATTTTAAAATTAATAAACAAAAATCCTAATTTTCAAATTATTATTTTACATTTCGCAACGTACTTTATTGAACATTATTTTCTTGATTTCATAAAATATTTTTTAAAGCATGAAAAATGTACAAAGTATTCAATAAAGTATTTTATGAAATATAAAGAGAAAATGTGAAAAATTAATCTTTAATTCTTTTTATATTTAAGAATATATTTTTAAAAAATATTTTTTATTTAACATTCTAGAAATTATTTTGATTAATAAAGGTAAATATATAATAATGGAAACAAAAGGGAAGTGTACTAAAAAAAAGTGTAAATAATAGGAGCCTTACATATGACCTTTACATTTGGATCTTGGCTCATTCCTTTTGCTTTCTATTTTTTTCACGTTTAAATGTACATTTATGTCATTTATATTTTAATTTATTTTTCTCATTTACAAAGAATTGAGATAATGAAATAATATAATTTGAATTGACGTAAAAATTAAATAATATTGAAATATTAACAATATATATGTTTTAATAGTTTTTGTTTCTACCAATAACTCATCTTGGCTATAACACTCTTTATATTGTGTTTTTTTTTTTTGTATTATCTGTTTTTTAAACTTAGCTTCTTTATTGTATTTATCCTTTATTATTAGGTTAAAACACTTACTTATTATACCCCTTCGTAGTTAAAGATAAGATATTTAGGTTTTATTTTAAGAATTTATAACTAAATATCTCATCACGTGACCGACTTAATAGATTGATCACATGACAAGTTTACACAACTTGATACTACATAGTCCCTCTGCCTCTAAGTGTAACAACTTAATAGATCGTCACCTTGTTGTGGGAGAACTTTCTCCCCAATTCAGGCTCAATGGTAGTTTTTTCGTTTACGCTTAAGGCACACATCGCTCTCTGTCCTATTGACCCTCGAGCCGATATTCTCCACCCGAAATGGAGTAGAAGCTTCCCCAATGGTTATCACCTTAGTCGGTTGTTGTTCAACAATCATAACTTCATGAAGGCGTTGACTCATTTGTTCTTCGATAAAGCCATTTGTTTCTTTGTACAAAACCGAAGAAACATTAACCAATCAATAACAAAAGCACTAAGGACAAGAAGGAAGTTGGAAATAACTATATACACTTTAAGGTCAATAACTCGAAATTCTAGTTTAAGAAATGTGGAAGTATCAAAAACAGCATTCAACTGCTCGAGCAACAACAAAATGGGTAGAAAGCATATGGAAAGCTCGGACAAAAGCAGTGGCGGATCTTGATAATTGATTTTGGAGGGGTCAAATAATATATTATTAATAAATAATAAATAAATATAAAAGGAAGTAAGAAGATGAAAAGGTGAAAAAATAAAATTATAAATATATACTTAAATATATTAAATGATCATTAAGTTTGAGGGGACAAAATCATAAATTATATGAGAGTTACAAAACTGAGGAGGGGCTGAGAGGATAAAATTGTAAATATACAAGTAAATATATTAAATGTTCATTAAGTTTGGGGGGACTAAAATCATAAATTATATGGGAGTTACAAAACTTTGGGGGGCCACGGCCCCCCTCAGCTCCCAAGAAGATCCGCCACTGGACAAAAGCCCAATTGTTGGGATGCAACTGGGCCGGAGCAACATTCAAAACAGTTAAAATTTCTTTTTCAAAATAATAGAGTGGTTAGCGTAACCTTTGCTTGATAAACAGAGTATCATATATAAAAAAAAAGGGTTCTGGGTCATCCTCTTGATCCTGACAAATGGGCTTAAAGGGATCACACACATGCAACACTACATCCTTATCAACACCAGAACGACTCAATGTTTGGTTATGTCTTAAGCGTTTCAATAGTTTTGCAGTAGTATAATCAAATATCTCATGCAGAATTTCATAGCCTAGGGGTACAAAACAACATCACTCATTTCTTTTAGGATTTATCCGTCATTCGCAAGAACAATGCAATACAAACAGCAAAAACAACTTAAAATATAAAAACTAGAAGAAATTGAGATGGGACTAACACACCTGGATGATGAGCTTGCACAAGGAAGGTGGAAAGCTATTAAGGAGGAAAAAACGATAACAGAGATGATAAACAAAGATGAAATGAAGCGAGAAGGAGGCAACGAAGAAAGAAATAAAAAGTACAAGGGAGACAAAGGGGCAAAAGACGCGACACGTGGTTGACATTACTAGATGAGATGTTTCAGCAGTCTAAAAAAGTGGGGAGAAAGTTCCCGCTGTTGGGGTTGGGCTCCCAACTATGTGAAAAACCCAAAATATCAAGCCCAAAATTTGTCATGAAGGGGTCCAAAAATTAGGGTTGCAATGTGTGATGAAAAGACAAAGGGGGTCTTTCATTTTAGCCAAGCCAAAAAGAGAGAGAAGAAGAAGAAGAGAGAAAGAGAGAAAATTATTCCCAGAACCTCCAAACTTCCAGTCTAGATCGCGGTCAATTACACCGTTAGATTTGCCTGAAATTTCTAGAGTGTATTCAAGACATCCTCATCTCATATCGCAGCGTTCAATTTTTCATTTAGACTACTTTAGGTGGAGAAATTGAGCTCTGACCGTGACTCTGTTCCAATTCGCTGGTGTTGAATATAGAAGAAATAGAGTTTGGGATTAATCTCTCTTGTGTATAAATCACACATAGGGTAGTCTATTTATAGTAGAGAGATACAACTAAAAGAGTAACTGAAAGTAACAGAATAAACAGAAGATATTGTTTGATATTATGGTTAATATCTAACAATATCTTAACAATATTAAATAATATCTAAACAATATCTAACACTCCCCCTCAAGCTTGGAGCATACAAATCGTATGTGCGAAGCTTGTTACAAATATAATCAATTCTAGGACCCCGTAAAGATTTAGTAAAAATATCTCGCTAACTGATCACTTGAGTTAACAAACTCGAGTCTTGATGTCTCCGGACATAATCTTTTCTCGAATGAAATGACGAGTCAATCTCAATGTGTTTGGTCCTCTCATGAAAGACGAGGATTAGAACTAATATGAAGAAGCAGCCTGATTGTCACACACAAGTGACATTTGAGTGACATCTCCAAATTGTAACTCTCTAAGCAATTGCTTGAGCCAAACAAGTTCACAAGCAGCTGAGGCCATAGCTCTATATTCTGCTTCTGCACTAGATCTTGCCACAACACTTTGTTTCTTACTTTTCCATGAGACCAAGTTACCGCCAATGGAGACACAATATCCAGATGTAGATCTTCTATCAGAAGGAGATCCTGCCCAATCAGCATCTGAGTAGCAAACAACTCTTGTATGGTTATTAGAATCATATAACAATCCTTTTCCAGGAGATCTTTTAATATACTTTAAGATACGAATGACTGCATTCCAATGATCTTCACATGGGGAATTAAGAAATTGGCTTACCACACTGACTGCAAAGGAAATGTCAGGACGAGTAACTGTAAGATAATTCAATTTTCCAACCAATCTTCTATACTGTTCAGGATCAGGTAAAAGCTCCCCTGATTTGGTAAAAGTTTAGTATTGGGATCCATGGCGTATCAACGGACTTTGAATTCATCAACCCAGTTTCCTCTAAAATATCCATGGCATACTTCCTCCGAGATATAACAATACCATCATTGGACTATGCCACCTCAATACCCAAGAAATATCTAAGTTTGCCAAGATCTTTGGTCCGAAAATGGTGACAGAGATGTTGTTTCAACCGAGAGATGCCATGGTTGTCACTACACTGTAAGAACGATGTCATCAACATATACTATCAAGTAAACACATCCAGCACTTGAGTGTCGATAAAAGATAGAGTGATCTGCTTCACACCGAGTCATACCAAATTGTTGAACAACCTTGCTAAACTTTCCAAACCAGGCCCTAGGAGACTGTTTTAGGCCATATAGGGATTTGCGAAGACGACATACCATCCCAGAAGACTCCCCCTGAGCAACAAACCCAGGAGGTTGCTCCATATAGATTTCTTCTTGCAAATCACCATTGAGGAAAGCATTTTTAACATCTAGTTGATAAAGAGGCCATTGTTGAAGAGCGGCCATGGCGATAAATAAACGAACAGAAGTCATCTTTGCCACAGGGGAAAAGGTATCTCCATAATCCAAACCAAAAATTTGAGTATAACCTTTGGCCACAAGACGTGCTTTGAGGCGATCAATAGTACCATCAGGTCCAACTTTGATAGCAAACACCCACCTGCAACCAACAACAGATTTCCCAGACGGTAACGAGACCAAATCCCAAGTTCCACTATTATGAAGAGCACTTAGTTCATCTAACATGGCCTGACGCCAACCAGGATGGGCTAAAGCTTCACGGACAGTTTTTGGAATGGTCACAGAAGAAAGAGAGGAAAGACATGTATAAAAAGGTAATGACAGTCGATGATAACTCAAACCAATATAATGAGGAGAGGGATTACGTGTAGAACGGATACCTTTTCGGAGGGCAATGGGAAGGTCAGACTCAGGTGTCACATTCGGAGGAGACAGAGTAGTTGGCACTTGAGTAGAGTCACATGGTGGTGGTTGTGATTGGTTTCGGCAACTATAAACCTGAAGAGGTAGTGAAGAAGAAGTTGACTGCGGAGTAGAATCTAATGGTGAAGAAGACACAATTAGAGGGTCACAAACAACAGGAACATTAAATGTACTAGGAGTGTTGACAATATTGGATGGAGACAGAGGTGAAGATTGACTTTTAAAATAAAAAGAGAACTCATCAAAGGTGACATCTGCAGACACAAAATAACGGTTAAGAGAAGGAGAAAAACATTTGTATCCTTTTTGTGATCTTGTAAACCCTAAGAAAACACATTTATGTGATCTAGGAGAAAGCTTGTCAAGACTAGAACTAAAATTATGAACAAAACATGTAGACCCGAAAACTTTTAGAGGTAAGGGATGAAGTGGTTCATGAGGGAATAAAATGGAATGAGGTATTTTATTATCTAGAACCGAAGATGGCATGCGATTAACAAGATAACATGCAGTAAGAAGAGCATCACCCCAAAAATGCTGAGGAACCTCTCCATGAATTAAAAGAGTGCGAGTTGTTTCAATAAGATGTCTATTTTTACGTTCAGCTACACCATTTTGTTGAGGTGTATAAGCACAAGAAGTTTGATGCAAAATACCATGAGAAGCCATGAATTGTTTAAAAGAATGAGAAAGATATTCACGACCATTATCACTGCGCAAAACTCTAATAGAAACACCGAACTGAGTTTGAATTTCATTGAAAAAAGTTTGAAAGATATGAAATAATTCAGAACGATTTTTCATCAAAAATAACCAAGTACATCTGGAATAATCATCAATGAAAGTAACAAAGTATTGAAAACCTAAAGTAGACTTAACGCGGCTAGGTCCCCAAATGTCGAGTGAACCACGGCAAAAGGGGACGAAGCACCACGTGTGACACTACGAGGAAAGGAAGTACGACTATGCTTGCCTAATTGACACGACTCACATGCCAAACTAGACAATTTAGATAAGGCGGGGACAAGTTGCTGTAACTTGGCAAGACTTGGATGACCTAACTCGAGCATGGAAAAGAGAGGAGACTCTATAACTGCACCAACATGTGTAAAGGGACGAAGATGATAAAGACCATGAGACTCACATCCTGTGCCAATCACCGTTTCGAACTCCGATCCTGTAAACACACAGAATTGTTGGTAAAAGAAACAACACAATCAAGAGAACGAGTTAGACGACCGATGGATAACGAGGTTAAAAGGAGACCCAGGGACATAAAGAACATTATCAATGGTTAAAGAAGGGAAAAGTTTAACGGTTCCAACACCATGAGATGATACTCTAGAGCCATCGGCTAGTGTAACAAAAGGTAAAGGATCGAGGAGAGGATAAAGAGGAGAACAAAGATTTGTTACCAGTAATATGATCGAGTGGCTCCTGAATCAAAAACCCAAGGACCGAGAAGAAGATTGGGTCGGACCAACAAAAGATGTACTGTGTGTGCGACAGACACGGTAGAACTAGAAGACTGTTGATCCTTATACCATTTGAGAAATTTGTTGAACATAGCAGGTGTGTCTGATGAAATAGAAGAAG
Organism: Sphenostylis stenocarpa; assembly: GCA_963425845.1. Taxonomy (NCBI): domain Eukaryota; kingdom Viridiplantae; phylum Streptophyta; class Magnoliopsida; order Fabales; family Fabaceae; genus Sphenostylis; species Sphenostylis stenocarpa. The sequence goes on from OY731401.1 coordinate 39,503,909, forward strand.
GAGGATCCTTAGCAGATAAAGGTGGGAAAAAATCAGTCTGAGCAACTGCAGTAGATCGAGTAGGACGACCATGTAATGCATAACACTTGTCAATCTTGTGACCTAGTTTGCCACAATGTTCACACTCATGTAATGCATAACACTGGTCAATCTTGTGACCTAGCTTGCCACAATGTTCACACTTAGGACGTCCTTTTCCCTATTTGCAAGGGCGAGTTCGATCATCATGGTGAGATACCAATGCAGAAGAATCATTAACAGAAGCAGGTGTGTCAGGGTTGAGTTTTGCTGGTATACGCAAAAGAGTGGAGCAGGTCGATGTCAAGGTGGGGACAACCGGAGAACCCAAAATCTGATCACGAATATGTGAATATTGATCAGCAAGTCCGTGTAATGCCCCTAGCATGAAGAACTTTGATCGTTGTCCTATCTCGGTGGCAGGGTCGGGGGAAGGAGGCAATAACTCATTGAACTCATGAAAAAGAGCATGAATTTTGCCCATATAATCAGTCATAGAATCTTGACGTTTAGAGGAAATAACATCTACAAATTTAGAACAGACATCATAGAGACGTTGAGTATCATTGGTGTATAATAACTTGGCATGTTCCCAGATTTTTGCACATGTTTCGTAGGAACGAAAAATTTGTTTTAACGAAGGATCAAGGGTACCCTTGAGAACCACGCATAATTGAGCATCAATGGTGTCCCAACGGTCTTCCTCACCAGGAGTGAGAGTAGGTGCTTTCGGGGCAAGATGATCAAGATACTTCTGACTCTTAAGCCATAATCTGACGTCTGATGACCATGTGGCATAATTAGGGCCAGTTAACTTGTCAATGGATAAGTGCACATTAACATAGTTAGTGTAGATGGAAGGATCAGATGCAGTACTGACAGAATTGGAAGTACTAAAAGGAGCGGAAGAACTCATAAAGGGCGAAGGCGATAGTGACAACGGCGTGAACCAGTACACCAGGTAAGTTCCCAGGAAAGAGAGGTGGGTCACTAATGGACACGCTTAAATACCAAGTCTTTCCTTGTCAGAACTTTCCTAGACATGCACTTTCACACTACCAAATAACCGACAACGATAGCGGCGGTGGTGGCGACTTCAATAGTGGTCTAAGGCGGAAAAAAAATTCAAAATAACCTTAAGCTCTAGATACCATGTTGAATATAGAAGAAATAGAGTTTGGGATTAATCTCTCTTGTGTATAAATCACACATAGGGTAGTCTATTTATAGTAGAGAGATACAACTAAAAGAGTAACTGAAAGTAACAGAATAAACAGAAGATATTGTTTGATATTATGGTTAATATCTAACAATATCTTAACAATATTAAATAATATCTAAACAATATCTAACAGCTGGAATCCTGACCAGTTTCGAAAAAACGATCATCGCTGATTCATTAACCATTGGATTGGGCTCAAATCTTAGTATCAAGTTTTTGAGGTATGGTTCTAGGTTTTGACCGTTGGAAATTTTGTTCTGAGGTTTATAATGGGAGTAATCATGCTAGAACAGTAGCACAAAATTGTGAGTTTTTCAGCTTCTTGTTCTTCATTGATAGCTTTGTTGATTTGTTATATTGGCTGGCTATTTGCACGAATTTGTGCAAAATTTTGAGACACCTTGTACCCTGATTTTGATCATAGTGGATTTTTGATTATTGGCTTGTGCCCATGGATTTTTACTTCTCAAATTGAGAGGGTTTTTCCCACGTAAATAATTATTGTGTCTCTTGTAGTGATTATTATTTATTGCTGTCATTTTCTATTGTTATTGCTCCTCACAGATTCTTTCAAGTTTGGGGAAATTATATCCGTTGCGTACTCTAGAAGTTTAGTTGTGTACTGTTGTTTTTTTCCTTCAAAGTGGTATTAGAGCTCCTTGGTTGGAGCTGTACATATTACTTGTTTGAATGATGAAGGCAAATACAAAAATGGTTGCTTTGAATGATACTAATTATCACTTGTGGAAGGGAAAGATGAAATACTTGTTATTTGTGAAGAAAATGCATCTTCCTGTCTTTGCTGCACAAAAGCTGGTTTCCATGTTTGAAGAAGAGTGAGACTTTGAACATCATTAGTTGTGTGGTTTTATTCAGCAATTTGTAGAAGATAATGTTTATAATCACATTGCCAATGAGACACATGCAAGAAGTTTGTGGGAGAAGATTGAGTCCTTGTATGCTTCTAAGTCAGGGAATAATAAATTGTATTTGTTGAACTGTTTGATGAATTGAGATACAGGGAGAGTTCTTCCATTTCTAATCACTTGAATGAGTTTCAAGGGTTCCTAGATCAATTGTCTGGAATGGGTATCAAATTTGATGATGAAGTTTTGGGACTATGGATGCTGAATACTTTACCTGAGTCTTGGGAGACATTTCGGGTTTCAATTACGAACTCAGCCCCTAATGGTGTTGTTTCTTTGCAAATGGCAAAGAGTGGTGCTCTTAATAAAAAGATGAGAAGGATGTCACAAGGTTCTTCATCTAAGTCTGAAGTACTTTTCACAGGAAATAGGGGGAGAAGTTAGAAAAAGGAACCAAAGGGTGGTAGAGAGAAGAGCAGGAGTAAGTGTAAGTCCAGATACAAGAATATAGAGTGTCACTATTATCACAAAATGGGTCACATACAGAAGAACTATTTTTAGTGGAAAAAGGAGAATAAAGATAAGAAGAGTAAGCAAAAGGAGAATGAGTATAATGATGATCGTGTTGCTACTGCTACTTGTGGTGATCTTGTTATTCTCATTGACCAAGAGTCAGCTCATCTTGTATCAAATGAGAACATGTGGATAGTTGATAGTGGTGCTACACTGCATGTTACACCAAGGAAAGAGTTCTTTACATTTTACACTTTTGGTGATTTTGGAGTGTTGAAGATGGGTAATGATGGTATGTCTAAGGTGATTGGTGTTGGTGATGTTTGCCTACAAACCAACATGAGAATGCAGTTGTTGCTTAAAGGAGTCAAACATGCTCCTGATGTCCGTTTTAACTTAATCTTTGTGCAGATGCTTGATGATGGTGGCTATGATAACCATTTTGGTTCTGGAAAGTGGAGACTCACCAAAGGTAACTTGGTTGTAGTGAGAGGACAAAGATCATCTAAACTTTATTGGACAAAAGCTTTGGTTGCTAAAGATAGTTTGAATGTTGTAGATATGGAGGCATCTTTGTGGCACCAAAGGCTTAATCATATCAGTGAAAAGGGGCTGAATTGCTTAGTTAAAAAAGATGTTCTTCAGGGATTAAAGAGTGCAGAATTGGAGAAATGTTCTCATTGTATGGCTGGTAAACAAACTAGAGTATCCTTCAAGAAGCATCCTCCCTCAAGGAAGTTAGAATTGCTTGAATTAGTACATTTTGATGTTTGTGGTCCATTGAGGGTTAAAACCTTTAATGGTGTTCTTTACTTTGTTCCCTTTATTGATGACTGTTCCAGGAAGCTATGGGTCTATGCATTGCAGAAGAAGGACCAAATGCAGAAAAGTTCAAAGAATTTCATGCTTTGGTTGAGCGGCAGTCAGACAAGAAGCTAAAACGCATTCGTACTGACAATGATGGTGAGTATTATGGACCCTTTGATGTTTATTGCAAGCAGCATGGTATTGCACATGAGAAGACTCCTCCTAAAACTCCTTAGCTGAATGGTTTAGCAGAGAGGAGATGCTAAATTGCCCAAATATTATTGGGGTGAGGCACTGTATATGGTGGTGCATGTTATTAATCTCACTCCTACTGTTATTCTTGACAGTGAAGTGCCAAACAAGATTTGATTTGGCAAGAATGTGAAGTATGATCATTTGCGTGTCTTTGGTTGCAAGGCATTTGTTCATGTTTCAAGGGATGAAAGATCCAAGTTGGATGCGAAGACAAGACAATGTACTTTATTGGTTATGTTGAGCATGAATTAGGCTTTAGGTTGTACGATCCTATTGAGAAGAAGCTTATTAGAAGTCATGATGTGCAATTCATGGAAGACCAAACCATTGAAGATATTGACAAAGTGGAGAAGACTACACCCATGAAAGATAGTAATCTGACTGATGGTGATCCAAAGCAGTTACCTATTCAGAATCTAGATAATGCTGAGATTGATGCTCAGAATGGAAAGCAACATGATAATGTTGATGATCAACAGGTTGGAGATGAATTATAGGATTGAGTTGATGATGTTCAACATGAAGATGATTCTGATGATGCACCTAAACCACCACAAGCTCAACTCAGGAAGTCCATCAGGCCAAAACAACCTTCTAAGAAGTATCCTCCTGATACATATGTGTTGTTGACTGATGAAGGAGAACCTGAGTGTTTTGAAGAGGCGATTGAAAGTGAAGAAAAGCAAAAGTGGCTAGATGCAATGCAGGATGAGATAAAATCTTTGCATGATAATCACACTTATGACTTGGTGAAGTTACCTAAGGGTAAGAGGGCCTTAGAGAACAAGTGGATTTTCAAGGTAAAGCAAGAAAACAATTCTACATCTCCTAGATACAAAGCCAAACTAGTGGTGAAAGGCTTCAGGAAAAGAAAGGGTGTTGACTTCAATGAGATTTTCTCACCTGTGGTGAGAATGTCATCTATCAGAACTGTGCTGAGTTTAACTGCTACTCTTGATTTGGAGGTTGAGTAGATGGATGTGAAGATAACTTTCCTTCATGGTAATTTGGAGGAAGAGATTTACATGAAGCAGCCTTATGACTTTCTTGTTGAAGGCAAGGAAGACTATGTGTGTAGGCTGAGAAAAAGCTTATATGGTTTGAAACAGGTTCCTAGACAATGGTATAAGAAGTTTGAGTCCTTTATGCATGATCAAAGCTATAGGAAGACTACTTGTGACCATGGTGTATTTGTCAGAAAGTTTTCTGATGATGATTTCCTTTTCCTGTTCTTGTATGTTGATGACATACTTATTGTGGGGAAAAATATTTCCAGGTTTGACAGTTTAAAGAAGGAACTAGGCGAGTCATTTGCCATGAAAGACATAGGAGATGCTAAGAAGATTCTTGGTATAAGCATCACCCATGATAGAAAAGAAAAGAAACTTTGGCTATCACAGGAGCACTACATTGAGAAGGTGTTGGAGCGATTCAACATGAAAAATGCTAAAGCAGTGAGTACTCCTATTGCAGCTCATTTTAAATTGAGTGTTAATCAGAGTCCTTCAGATGAAGTTGAGAAGACATATATGAGCAGAGTTCCTTATGCATCTACGGTGGGTAGTTTGATGTATGCAATGGTATGTACAAGACCTGATATTGCACATGTTGTTGGTACAATTAGTAGATTTTTTTTCAAATCCAAGTAGAGAGCATTGGAATGCTGTGAAATGGATGTTGAGGTATCTTCGTGGTACTAGTGACTTGAAGCTTTGTTTTGGAGGTGATAAACCTATTTTGATGGGTTACTCAGACTCGGATATGGCTGGAGATATTGATTCCAGAAAGTCTACTTTGGACTATTTAGTTAAGTTTGCAGGGGGAGTCGTGGCTTGGCAATCAAGGTTGCAAAAGTGTGTAGCGTTGTCTACCACAGAGACAGAGTTTATTGCACTTACCGAAGCATGCAAGGAGTTGCTATGGGTGAAGAAATTCTTGCAAGAGCTTGGTTTCATGCAAAACAAATACTTGTTGTTCTGTGACAATCAAAGTGTTATCCATCTCAGTAAGAATCCAACTTTCCATTCTAGATCCAAACATATTGATGTGAGGTATCATTGGGTACATGATGTTTTGGATGCTAAACTATTGGAGTTGGCTAAAGTTCATACTGATGATAATGGTGCTGATATGATGACTAAGGCACACTACCCAAAGGAAAGTTTGAGTATTGTTGTGAGATCGCCAGATTGACAGTCACCTCCACATAGTTGTGAGGGGGGAGATTTGTTGGGTTGGACTCCCAACTATGTGAAAAGCCTAAAACATTAAGCTCAAACTTTGTCATGAGGGGGTCAGAAAATTTGGGTTGGAGTGTGTAATGAAAAGACAAAGGGGGTCTTTCATTTTAGCTAAGCCAAAAAGAGAGAGAAGAAGAGAGAAAGAGAGAAAATTCTTCCCAGAACCTCTAAACTTATAGTCCAGATCTCTGTCAATTACACCGTTTGATTTTCCTGAAATTTAGAGATTATCTTCAAGACATCCTCATATCATATCTCACCGTTCAATTTTGCATTTCAACTTCTTTAGATGGAGAAATCGAGCTCTGACCATGACTCTGTTCCAATTCGCTGGAATCCTGACCAGTTTCGGAAAAACAATCATCTCCGATTCTTTAACCGTTGGATCGAACTCAAATCTTAGTATCAAGTTTTTGAGATGTGTTTCTAGGTTTTTACCGTTGGAAATTTTGTTCTGAGGTTTATGTTGGGATTAATCATACTATAACAGTAGCACGAAATTGTGAGTTTTTCAGCTTCTTGTTCTTCATTGATAGCTTTATTAATTTGTTGTATTGGCTGACTATTTGCATGAATTTGTGCAGAATTTTGAGACACCTTGTATCCTGATTTTGATCATAGTGGAGTTTTGATTACTGGTTTGTGCCCATGGGTTTTTACTTCTCAAATTGAGAGGATTTTTCTCACGTAAATAATTGTTGTGTCTCTTGTGGTGATTATTATTTATTGTTGTCATTTGTTATTGTTATTGCTTCTCTCAGATTCTTGCAAGTTTGGGAAAATTATATTTGTTGCGTACTCTAGAAGTTTAGTTGTGTACTATTGTTTTTTCCTTCACCCGCCACAACGAGGTGACTTGGGGTCACATATAGGTGGCTGATGCCTATAATAATAGGTATCAGGAAAACACAAATATATGAAGTCTCAACGTTTTACAATTGAGGTTGGGGCTATGTAATATCTAAGTTGTTGAACTCGTCAAGTGATCGATCTATTAAGTCGGTCATGTGATGAGATATTTAGTTATAAATTCTTAGAATAAAGTCTAAATATCTTGCATTTGCTACGAAGGGGGAGAAAAAGCGAGGGTCTTAGCCCAACAACAAACGATAAATACCATGAGCAAACTAGGATTAAAGGACCAATAATATAAAAAAAAACAAGATAAAGAATATTGTTGTCTTTGAGGTGAGTTTTTGCCCATAGTAGTTTCCATAACTAAAGTTATATAATAACTAATCTTAATTTAATTAAAACTAGCAGAATTCTTAAATCATAAGATTTCAATTAAAATTAACCATAATAAAAAAAAATTATTAGTAGGAGTTAAAATTTAAATTTTAAATGAAAAAATATTTAGGGTTTTGAATCGCATAGTTTTTTTTTTGTGCAAAACAAGTTATGACATGTTGATATTTTAAAACTTTTCTAAAATCAAATTAAATTGCTATAAAACAATAAAAATCAAATTTACTACATGATTTTTAGAAATTTTAAGCTGCAATGTCACCAGAAAATTTATTTTTCTTTTAAAATTATTACATGATTAATAACCATGAACATGGTTTGAGTCCATAGTAAGGATTATTTTCATTAATTAATAATTACTAAAATAAAAAAATACAATAAAACTCCGACCTGCCGGATTCGAACCAGCGACCTAAGGATGACATGCTCAAACAACTACAGTCCTCCGCTCTACCAAATGAGCTAAGGTCGGTTGGATTTACATCTTTTAAATAAAATATATTTATCATATTAATATTAATGTTAATAACTTGGTTTTTTTTGCTCCTTTTTTCAATTAAGCTGTACATTTACTTATATTATTTAATGTTTAAATTTATTGCCTGTGAAAATTTAATCACATTTGCTTAAGTTAAATTCCAAAAGCAAGAAATTTTAGTATAACATAATCATTAACTGAAAATTCTAATATACTTTTTATATGATAATAATGTTAAAAACTATAATTAAATATTATTATTTATCACGAACACATTAATATATTATTTAAAATAATTTTAAAAATATTTGCAATGATTAAATTTGTTTAATTTAAAAGAAGCAATAATGAAATGTGCAATTAATATTCTTATATGCACCAAGAGTAATTTTTTTAATCAAAGAACTCATTTTGTACATGTTTTTTTTCTTATTTGTTTATTTTAAATTCTAAAAAATCTGTTTCTTAAAAAAACAATTCTATCTATTATTGATTAAATGATTTGTTATAAGTTATATGTGTTTTAAACCCTTAGTTAACTCATAACAATTTTGAACACATGGAAACAATTAATTATTAAAAAATAATATCTCAATAAAAAAATATATATAACATAAATAATGAGATATCTTATTTTATCAAGTGAGATATCTTATTAAAAGGTTTTAAATACTATTTTTTTAAAATAATATTAAAATAATAATTATTTAGATGAATCCACTTCCACTCTATTTATCTAAATGGCCGGTTTATTATACAAGGTCAAAGAACCAAATTCAGATTGAGAAGTCGCCATAATACCGAAAATGCAGTCTGAATTTGGTTATTGAAGACAAATATTGCACTGCGATTTTATTTTTATTTTTACTTTTATGTCAGAAGGATTAATATATATATATATATATATATATATATATATATATATATAATTACATAATATTATTATATTTATATTTTTGTATATATATATATATATATATATATATATATATTTAGATAAGTATATATTTATATAATTAGATATTAATATATTTAGATATTTATGTTAACATATTGTTATATATTTATCTATATATATATAATTATATAATTATATAATTATGTAATTTGATAAGTATATATTTATATATTGACATTTTTCTAATAATGGTATATTTACTATTTTATATATTTATATATTTAAAATTTTAATATATATATATATATATATATTTATATTTATATAATTTGATAAGTATATATTTATATAATTAGATATTAATATATTTAAATATTTAGATATTTATATATTAGCATATGTTAATATTTAAATATTTATATATTTGCATATTTATATACATATATTAAAAAAAAACTGATTTGTTATAGTTACGTAAATATTAAAAGTAAAAGAAAATTGATTTATACTTGTCTTATTTAATTAGTTAAAAATAATGTTATAATATTATATAATATTTAGAATAAGGATATTATAATAATAAAGAAATAAAATATAATTTAAAATAATATATGAAATATTTTTATTTTTTAGATGAATAATGTTAGGACACATTTTTTTAGTATGACTAGTTGTATGACAAAACGAACAAAGTGAGACAAAATAAACTTTTCGTGATGTTCATTTATGTTTTTATGGGACTTGACTTTGGACAACTTTTTAAAGTTTTCTGTTTTTAGATTTGGGCTCAAAATTGGTCCTGTGTGAGATGACCAATAATCTTTGTTCCTTAGTTTTCTAAACAATCCGTAATAGACCTTATCGACTTGTGCTAAGATATAGACAGGATTTATGTAGTTGGTAAAATCATGATGTGCATGTTTGCAAGAAGCAATTACGTGCGAACATAGTAAATGAAGTTTTTGGAATTTACAACAATCACACCATAATTTGTCTAGCCTTATTACAGATTAGCCTATTAGTCTCACTTCTCTTGGATTGAATGTTTCCTCCACCAAAAATTTTGTACTAATTCAGTCAATCACTCTATGAGTGTTTTGCCTTTGAATGTGTGTACTCCAATTCCTTGGCTGCCACTTCAGAATATACGTGCCCAACAACAACTATGACAACAACTTCCGTACCTCTTTCAGTGAAGAACTTATTGCAATGTATATAAGTTGTTATCACCAAGGAGGAAATAAGAAGGTTCATTGTCTTTTTCAATATGGAATTTATTGACTCTGTCAAGTTAGTGGTCATGTGTCCCCAACATCGATCGTTATCCCAAGCTAGTGTCCACTTTTCCCTTAGGATTTCATCTAACCATTTTGTTACCTCCTGATATTCATTTCTTACTATGTTGTAATTGTCGCCGCCGTCAAAAGAGGCGGTCGGAGCGACGCGATGACATTCATTGACTTGCATTTTGTAAAGAAGGTGTTCAACGCGTTTAGGTTGTCCAATAACCGGACTGGTCCTAAAGGCAGGTTTTCAAAAAGGTTTGAAGGAGTCGCCACCAGTGTTTTAACCTTAAACACTGAAAAAGGTAAAAAGGCAGTGTTTTTTAGAAAAAACCAACTTTGACAATTATAACCAGAGTCGGGTAAGAGAGTTAGTTACGTGTAGGGAAAGTATTAGCACCCCACAATGCCTCTTTCGGTTTCCCTATGATGGACTAGCTTATGAAATAAAAACTAAAAAAATACGCTTTTATCCTTATTTATTTTGCTTATAAAAAAAATTAAATATCTACATGGCTCTAATACTTAATATGCATACAAAGAAAGTGATAAAGAAAGCAATAAAAGAGAGTGTGTTGAAGAAATCTCCGATGCAAGCTTTATATTAATTTCTCAAGTTTGAGGAAGCATTTTGGCTATCCCCTCTCTTTACAGCAATGTTCACCCTTCTATTGACAGAAAGACTCTAAAGAGTGTCTGAAAAGAACACTTGAACTCTGGAAATGCTTCAGAGAGGTTTAAGAAGAGTATATGAGAATTAATTGCTGGTGAAAAGTTGTTTTAAACGAGGAGGAGGAGACCCCTATTTATAGGAATTCGTGTCTGTCAGACCAGGACAATCGTCTTGACCCTTGTCAGGCAAGACACCCGTCTTGCCAGTCGGGACGGCCGTCTCGCCACTTTGGAGTCGAGACGACCGTCTTGCCAAGTGGCGAGATGGTTGTCTTGTCTTATAAGTGGCGAGACGGCTGTCTCGGACTTCTGGGCATGATTTCTCTGATTTTTTCTTATTTTCTGTATATAGGAAGCCCTCTTATCCTAATTATGGAACCTAAAGGCTTTGCCTATCTTTTAATGGAGGTCTTCTGGCTTTATTGTGAGACCGGACAAGATTTGGGGTTTACAGCTGCCCCCCTTTACCTGACCAATTGACTATGGGTTGGTGTGCCATAAGGTCGATTGGCGAGTAAAGGAGTTAACTCTCTTGCCCGGTTGTCCTTCGAATGCTCCTTTGATGCGGTAACTGACCCCTTGATTTTGGTTTGATGCCTCAGGATGCTCCTTTGACGCGATAGCTGACCCTTCGGCTGATGAAGATGTTCCTCCGGGATGCTCCTTTGAAGCGGTAGTTGACCCCTTGGGTGGTATGTGCGAAGCTTCAGAAAGCTCGGTAGCTGATCCTTTAGCTTTAGAGAACCTCGGGATGCTCCTTTGATGTGGTAGCTGACCCCTTGGTCTCGGTTTGATGCCTTAGGATGCTCCTTTGAAGCGGTAGCTGAACCTTTGACTGATATGTGGAACTCTATCTTCTGGGTACCCCTTTGCTTATGGTGGTTGATCCTTTTAATAGAGAAAAAAGGTGGCGGCTTACTGCTCTAGCTCATGCACTGGCTCCATGGGGAGTGGTTGTATTTGAAGGTGGCTTTTCTGTGTAGCCCTCCAGCTTTATTGATTGTTGGGGATTTCTGATGACTGCCTCTTGAGTAGGCAGGAATCCACTAGGGGTTTTATTGATTCTAAATGGTGCCTCTGAGTAGGCGAATATTCCCTTTAGGGAGGTTGGCTCTTCTGTTAGTCAGCTTTGCCCATGCGTAGGTGGACGACTCACTGAGGATGAGTCTTTTGATCGTTGCCTTTGCGGTAGGCCCACTAGGGATAAGTTCCTTTCTCTCTTTTTGGTTGATCTACCGGGGACTTGGTTGACTTTCCGGTGGTCAAATTTTGGTTGCCTTCTGGGGAATGAAGTCTTGTCTCCTTGATTATGTTAGTGAAGGGCTTTTATGAAGCCTTTATTCTCCCTTGGCTGGTGTGGTGAAGAATGAATGTGTTTGATGACTTGTAGTGTTGAGTCGTGCGAAGTTTGTTTTTGTTTGCCTCTGAAGTAGGCAATAACCTGCTTGGGGGATTTTGAGCCTTTCCGTCGACTTTGTTTTTTTTTTTTTTCGGAATGTTCTCAGTTAATTTCGCCTTTTTCCGCGGTTTAATTTTTTTCGCGATTTTGAAATTTTGTTTTTTTCAGAATGATGCGTATGCCTTTTTATTTCTTAATCTTCCTTTATGTACGCTGACTTTTTTAGGAGAGAGTAGAGGCAAATAGCGAAAAAAAACTTTTATTCACATATATTTTTGGGTTTACAAGAAGATTACAAGTCCCTATTCTGGCGGCGGGTCCGATAGTGAGGCTGAAGAGGGTTCTAGCAGAGGGAACTAGCGGAGCATGTTCCTTTGGAATTACTCCTGGCTCCGTATCATGCCGAGTATGTTTTGCTTGATTGCTTCTACGCTCTGGGAAAGTCCCTCCTGCCTCTAACCAAATGCCTCCAGCCGTAGCTCGAAGGTGTCTTGCCTTAGGGACATCTGGTCCATTTGTTGGCGGAGGATCTGAGACTCATCGTCTATGTGCTGGTGGACGCTGGCGAAGTCGTCTCTGTACTGCCGCCGCTGTTGCTGCTAGAACTCCGAGGGCATGGGGATTTCCTCTGACTCATCCAAATCCCGGATGTCGAGCGTCATGGCGAGTGCCGGGTGGAGTACCACCTTGGATCTATGCCTAATGACCATGCCCATGTGTACGAGCATTGACCTACTAATAGGCTCGGGTCGGAGGGTCGAGGGTATATCTTCCCCATTAGCGCATCCCAATCGTTCGACCAAGGGGGTGATGAAGGGGGCTATCATGATGGTCCCTGTGGGGTGGCTCCCAAAATCCTTCAAAGCCTTTAGGAGGAAGTACCTCGGGTTGCACCTATACCCCTGGAGCATGCAGTAGATGAGGAAGAGGTCAGGTTGGGTGATTTTACCTTGACTCTCCTTCCGTCCGTGTATAGTTCCTGCCAACAACTTATGGTAGATGCGGAGGGGTGGACTCAGGGCTGATCCCTTCAGCTGAGCCGGCACGATCTGGGATCCAGTGAGGTCCTCCCAAATCTCATTGGTCGTGAGGGCAGTTGGTCTCTCGTAGAGGGCGCTTTGATACTCTGGGGTTAGAGTGTCTGTTGGCTGGTTAAAGCCCATGACGACGTTGAACTCATCCAACGTCATCGTTCTGTAAGCCCCGTTCATGAAGTAGGAGACTACCCTTGCCGGAGGGACACCCGGATACATGGTCGACATGTCCACCAACGTCATAGAGGTGAGAAACTCTATGGTGGCTTGTCGAAAGATGCGGGTAGGAGGAAGTCCCACCCGATACTATGGATGTAATTCCTTACATCCTCATCCCAACCGAACGTGGTTAGGATATTGAAGTCCAACCGAAGCATGGGGTGCCAGGCGTAGCTCTGGATGTTGTCGAGCCTGGCCTGGTGCTGAGGCATGAGCTGAGCAAGGTTTGGTGGCGCTTGCAGAGCCGGGGCACCCCGAGTGGGTCCCCGACCATGCTTCCTGGGTCTGGAAGATTCTCCTTGATGCATTTTTTCTCAATCATACTTAGATATGCAAGAAGATGTAGGAGATGAAGAGAGAATGCTGGACTAAGGTGCTTAGAACTGTCCTGGATCGCGCCTTATATAGGCAAAAAAACGAAGTTTGGGACAACCATCGAAATTTGGGACGACCGTCTCGTTCTAATGGAAACCCGGGACGGTCATCCTGGATACCGAGACAGTCATCCTGGATACCGAGACGGTCATCTCACCTTTTGCAACGGTGAGATGACCGTTTGGGAAATTGAGACGACCATCTCGCCATTTGTGAATGACGAGATGACCATCTCACCAAACGAGATGGTCGTCTGGGTTTTCAGTTTTTTTTTTAAAGAACATGACCCTACTCATCAACATCTATGCATGCAATGTCTATGATATGCATCATACAATACTAGTTCAGTTAATATTTTCAGAAAGATTAACTGATGTGTGTTTGACGATGAAGCTTTTCTAACGTCATGTTTAACTGTAGCGTTCTTGCCGTTTCGGATTTGCCATGACCGAAGAATAATTGTATTGAAGAACTATTCGCCATTTTAGTGTACTTCTCCCTTTCTTTAGGAATTTCAATCCTCCTATTGATTATTATGTTTCCACATTGCCCGGTTAATCACTAGAATGTTGTAATGATAAGGGCCAAGAGAAAAGAAGGAAGAGGATAATTAATTCAAAAGTTTGTGTTTTAGAAGGGATTTTCGTTCCTTGAAAAATAGTTTTTGTAAGAATGGCTAGCCGAGGTTGGTCAGCCTATTTAGGCTAGTTTAAACAAATGTTCGTTTACGAGGTTGTGTCTTTAACTGATTTGTTTTGTGGCACTTATTATGACCAATTGACTTCCCTAGATCGCTCTTTGAGTTTTCAATCTAGAATGTTGTGCTTTATCCCAATTTTTGTCTAGACTTCCCCTTTTTATTTTGTTTTAGGAATTCTAGTGGACCTTATTTTGTAACCCTAATTTTTGTCTAGGCTACCCTTTATTGTTGTTCGGGTTTCTTAGCGGGTTGACCCTAATTTTTGCGTAGCCCCCTTTGTGGGTTTTCTACCGGGTAATTTGCCCCCTTTTTTTTTTGCCTTTGGCTTCTACGAGCTTTTTTATTTTATTTTTATTTTTGGCACAACATTAGCGAAACATGGCTTTAATATGACGTGGTAAACCTTTCTTATGTTTCTAATCAACCAGTGATGGCTAATTTTGCTTTTTGATGATAGTGCCTTTCTTGATTATTTGGACGCATTTTAAAAACGTTTCCTTAAACATGGTTATTGATGAGGTATAAACATGAATAACAAGAAAAAAAGTAGGTAGTAAGAATCACATTTTTTATAATAAAAAGGGAAATGTGTGCCCTAAAAATGCTTGGGGGTCGGGCTTACCTCGGGGAGTAATCTCTAATAGTCATTGGGTTTACATTCCTTAAAATCGGAAGAAGAACACCTAATGACTAAAGCTATTCTTGACGCTTGTGCCCCTCGGCTTTGAAAGATCTGATTCAATGTTCGGAGGGGAGACTTTCCCTTTCTTCTTGTATCTCGATCCTTTGTAGGGTCGTACCATAGGTCGTGCTTCCAAGGATTGTCTTTGGAATCTGGTGGCTCCCTTATTCCTTGGGAATTCGTACCGAGTACCTGGCCTGGGCGGTATCCATACTTCGACAGCATGTAGGCCACCTTCATATTGTTGGGAAGTCTTTCAACATTAGCGATTTCAAGCGCTTGAAAGGAGGTTTCAAGGGCTTCTTCAGCTGCATCCACATAAGGTATGGTAGACAGCTTGCTGATCAAGATGTCGTCTTCAGCTTGAACTATGAGCAGCTTGTCACCTACCACAAACTTGATTTTTTGGTGGAACGTTGAAGGTATCGCCTTGACATCATGAATCCAAGGCCTGCTAAGAAGACAACTGTAAGCGGGAGTGATATCCATCACGTGGAAGTCCACATTGAAGATAGTGGGGCCTATTTGAATTGGCAGATTGATCTCTCCCACTACTTTGCATTTTGATCCGTCAAAGGCTCGAACGATGGTGTTGCTTGGACGCATATGGGTTCCTTGCATCGTTAGCTTGTTAAGAGTACAGTTAGGTAGTACATTCAAGGATGACCCATTATCCACAAGAACTTTGGAGATGAGGTACTGCTTGCACTTTACAGAGATGTGCAATGGCTTGTTGTGGCTCGACCTTTCTAGAGGGAGTTCTTCATCTGTGAAGGTTAGATGATCATTGGCAGTGATACTACCAACGATCCCTTCAAACTTATCTTGGGATATAATATGCGACATGTAGGCTTTGTTCAAGACCTTAAGCAGTGCATATCGATGTGGTTCCGAACTCATTATTAATGATAACAGAGTTATCTTCGCAGGCGTGCGATTGAGTTGGTCTATGATGGAGTACTCACTTTGTCTTGTAAACTGGAGTAACTCATCGGTCTCCTCCTTGGATTCCTCTTTATTCTCTTCTTCGATTTCTTTATTTTTGTCTTTATTTTTGGGGGCGTTTTCTTACGACTCCTTGGGGGAGTAAATTTGTCCAATTCTGGTCATGCCCCCAATGGCGTCTATATTGGAAATATCTTCATTTACTGTGTATTTCCAAGGTACAACTTCATTTGATTCGTAGGGGAAAGGACAAGGCATAAATAGGCATAGTGGCGTCTTTGCCCCCTCTTCTTTATTGACTGTGATAACCAACGGTTGAAGCTTATTGTCTTCTCTGGGTGGCTTAGCCGTTGGGGAGGAATTGATGACGAGTGGTTTCCTCTCCATTATTCTGATTTACGGAAACACACTAGTTAACCTTTCCTTTTTATTAACTTATTAATTAAAAGTGAAGGAGGGATGTATGAATGTATGCAACTTATGAATGCAGTAGACAGTCGTAAAGAAATGTATTTTTATTTATCAAAGAAAAGTGTACATTCCCCTATACCATGCTACGAAGCACATTCTGACAGAAACGGAAAATCCTAAAGAAACCCACATGCAGGTTCTTATTCCTACGTAATTCTTCTTCAGTTTCCCGTACGTGATGAGTGAGTGCTTCGAACTGCCGATGGACTTCTGGCTCATATCTTCATTGTACTTTTGAGTCTCTTTTATTTTCGCCTCTTGATGGACGACCAAGGCTTGTAAGTTGTTAAGCTTCTCGACGACTCGGTCTTTCTCTTGCAACATTTGGCCATACTGAGCTAACACATCTCTTTCTTTGCAGTGTAACTCAGTAAGGCTTCTGTTGAGTCTTTGGGTGGTCTCCCTTCCTTGACGTATGTTAGACCGAGCCTTCGCAAGATCTTGTAGCATCATCTTGGTCGTCTGTGCTTACTTTGCGTATGTTGTCTCAAGGTGTGCTAATTTGGCAGTCATTTCTTGGAGTTGATTGTCCGAGCTGATTCTTGGAGCTTTGGATACTCGGATAACCTCCTCATTGAAGTTAACACATTTATCCTTGAGGCGCTCTATCTCTTGGTCCTTCTTCTTGCATTGCCTTTGCAGACCATCAATGATAAGGATAAATTCTTGTTCCTTTTCCTCCAAGGCCCTCATCTGGGCTCCAATGATTTTTATCCTTTGGTTCAAGGTATCGACTTGAATTTGAAGCTCTTCGTTTGCTGATGATGTAATGGGTGGAGCGGATGGTTGTGACATCCCTATGCTTCTTCTCCATTCATTGTAGTTACTAGAAACAGCCACTCGAGCTTTGCCTAGCTCTCTATCCCCCATGTAGACTGGTCTCTCCCATGCTCTCCGTATGGCAAGTGAGTTCGCAATGTTGCATGAGTCTATGAAGAAACACAGTCTTCTGAGCTCTTCTCGTGACAACGCGATTTGGGTTCTCATAAGTTGTCTCATAGCCACCTTTGGGGAGTAAGCTATACAACCCCTAAGACCCAATAGTGGTATGCTCAGATAGTCTCCGCATTTGATGAGGGTAGGACCGGGTCGAAACCAAGGACAAGCCCAAGATAGATGGTTTATGTTCCAGTGTTCCAACTCGGTTTTCCACTCCATGGCGTGACGATGGCGGAGAGGGATCTTCGAAAAACTCCTCAAAGGATTAGGGAATGCTCCCATGTGACTTGAGGCATAGAAATGAGTGACGCCCCAAACATACAACAACGAATAGCAGCATCTAAGTGTTTTTCCTTGCTTATGATGACATAACTCTACTGACAGTAACGTGTCGGCAAGAAGTGCAAGCATGAGACTCTTCAAGTGTACGTCCCAAGATAAAAGGGCATCCATCGTGGCGTGATCCACGGTGTTGGTATGGAAAGGGAACAGAAAGGTCCCAAACACATTTAGTGCTAGAGTCTTGTTGAAAGTAGACCAATCCCCTTTAGCAGCAAAAATGGATAAATGGTCTTCCAGTAGTGAGATCCTCCACCCTTGGACCTTCCCTTTTCCTACTAGGGCAGACTGCAGAAGTGGCAATCGGATAAGGTCGGCGACCTTGTTTGTCGAGATATAAGCTCCTTGGTTAATGTAAACCCTGGCTGACTTGGGTCATCGAATCATAAGCTCATATTCTTCCAAGTTCGGAACCAAATCAAACTGAGGAAACTCAAAGCAATGCAGTCTGGAGCTCCAAAAGTGAATCAAGACTCTGAAAAATACGTGGTCAATGCAAATTTTCAAGAGGTCGAGGATTCGTCCATAAGATCGCTCAAAATCGGAACGAACCTCTGACGACATTAACGCGCATAACTGTTCCAATCTCTCGACACAGTAATAGGGAATATCCACTTTTCTCAACTGTTTACTGCTAGATCCCTCCATTTTTCTAGAAACAACAAATGCGTGTTATGTGTATGATGCTTTGTGAGGGCATGCATGAAAGTGTTTTGTTTTTTCTAAGCATTAACATGTTTTATTTTCTACATGGTGCATGATAGTGTTTAGATCTTTGCTTTATGCATTTTTGAAGAAAATGAAACTACCTATATGGATGTTATGGATTCGATGCTTAACACCATGAAAATGGTCCCATTTTCTCTTATTAATGGTTGTTATTTGATTTATTTGATTTTTATAACCCCTTTATCTCTCCTGTCAGACTGCGTGACTACTTAGCTTACAAAAAACCTGAAACCAAACTATCTAAAATGCAAACTGTCCAAGATAAAAAGTGATTTATTATAAAAAGAATGATTTTAGAATCCCTTATCTCTTATGTCGGTCCACATGACTACTTAGCTTACAAAGAACCTGAAACCAGGCTAGCTAAAATATAGACTGTCTGAGATAAGGGTGTTTATTACGATAAGGTTTTTGAGGTTTTGTTTCTGTTGTATGGTTATGCTATGCAACAAACGAATACACAAATAATTCACTCATCTGCAAACAGAGTGATGTCATTTCATTACGAGGTAGGGGTATTCTACAGAAAAGTGTGTTGGTAAAGGTGGGTTCTAATTGTTCTCACCAAGGTCAGGCCCCCAAGGTGCCCCCATTATAGGGTCCCCTCTATCTCCCGGTCTTCAAACCATGCACAGATCTCTATGTCGACGTTCTTAGACCAAAAGAAGAAGGTTATCACCTTGAGTGGTGGTTTTCGACAATGACCTGCTGATACTAAGGCCATTACCATGGTTGGCCGTACCTGCCACCCACTCCCTATGTGTACTCTCTCTTGTCCCCGGGTATAGAGGGACTATTGTGTGCAAGGGTTTGTGTACAATTGTTATTTCAAACATTTGCAGAAAATAAACATACAATAGTTATTAAAGCCAAACAGTAAAACATGTTATAAAGCAAGGAATGATAAAAGCGTAATTTCAAGTTTTTATTTCTAAACTTAGTCCATCACTAAATGAGATCAACTCTCAAGCTTCCCCAGTGAAGTTGCCATCTGTCACCGCAGTCAAAAGAGGCAGTTGGAGCGACGCGATGACTTTCATTGACTCGCGTTTTGTAAAGAAGATGCTCAACGCATTTAGGTTGTCCGATAACCGGGCTGGTACTAAAAACGATGTTCGAAGGAGTCACCACCAGTGTTTTAACCTTAAACACTGAAAAAGGTAAAAAGACAGTGTTTTTTAGAAAAAACCAACTTTGGCCATTATAACCAGAGTCGGGTAAGGGAGTTAGTTACGTGTGGGGAAGGTATTAACATCCCACAACGTCCCTTTCGGGTTCCCTATGATGGACTAGCTTATGAAATAAAACCTAAAAAAATACGCTTTTATCCTTATTTATTTGTTTTGCTTATAAAAAAATTAAATATCTACATGACTCTAATACTTAATATGCATACAAAGAAAGTGATAAAGAAAGCAATAAAAGAGAATATGTTGAAGAAACCTCCAAGGCAAGCTTTATATTAATTTCTCAAGTTTGAGGAAGCTTTTTGGCTATCTCCTCTCTTTACAGCAATGCTCACCCTTCTACTGACAGAAAGACTCTAAAGAGTGTCTGAAAAGAACACTCGAACTCTGGAAATGTTTCAGAGAGGTTTAAGAAGAGTATAGGAGGATTAATTTCTGGTGAAAAGTTGTTATAAACGAGGAGGAGGAGACCCCTATTTATAAGAATTCGTGCCTATCAGACCGGGACGACCGTCTCGACCCTTGTCAGTCGGGACGGCCGTCTCGCCACTTTGGAGTCAAGACGGCCGTCTCGCCAAGTGGCGAGATGGTTGTCTCGTCTTATAAGTGACGAGATGGTCGTCTGGCCAATTGGGACGACTGTCTCAGGCTTATGGGCAAGATTTCTCTGATTTTTTTCTTATTTTCTGTATACAGGAAGCCCTCTTATCCTAATTATGGAGCCTAAAGGCTTTGCCTATCTTTTAATGGAGGTCTTCTGGCTTTATTGTGAGACCGGGCAAGATTTGGGGTCTACAGTAATAATAGAAGAATTTGGCCTCAATCATTCCATATGTTGTTTACAAAATAATTGAACATTAATAAGTTAGTTAGTACTCTAGTTAATATAAAATTAATGAAATGAATGAGTTTAGAAAATAACAAAAGTTACCCATGTTCACAACATCCTTCTTAAGTGGACTCTTCTTGAATCTTCTAATGGAATTTTATGCAATGTGTTGAATACATTACACATGCATAGAATTGTTTTCAGTCTAATCGTTACCTTCTCTTGAGTAAGTACTTTGGCGGTCAGAAATGAGACATAATACATCTTGTGGGGTGATGTATCTCCGTAAGTTCTTCAAAAAGAAGAACCAAGCATCAATTGTTTCCCCCTCCACTATAGCAAAGACGATTGAGAGTATGTGTTATGACCATCTTATGTTACTGTAACCAATAATGTTCCTCTGTATTTTCCACAAAGAAATGTTTCGTCCACTTGCACTAATGACTTGTAGTATTGAAAATCATCAATGGAAGGTTTGAATGACTAGGATACCATTTTGAAGAATACGTGGTCCTCAACCAGTTGTTATTCTGGGTATATTAGATGCGTGTTCATCTTCCATATAAATCCCGGAACATATACTTGCATTGCCTTTAGAAGATGTGATAGCTTCTTATATGACTCCTCCCAATTTTCATATAGTCTCTTGGTGGCTAACTGCTTCACTAGTCATGCCTTTCGATATGTGACAATGTATCCTTGGGTAGACTTGATATGGGATATTATTGTTGACACAAGGGTGGAACAATCAACATCCACAATCTCCTTGATTGTTTGAGAAATAAGACGTGATCCCAACTTGTTATAATCTTGAGAGATTAATGGGGACACACAAGTGTGGATGCCTTCCAACTTTATTATTTGCCAATATTGCTTTCTAGTTCGCAATATTGCTTTACAACTCCAGTCACACTTTGGATGAATACAATGCATTACAAGCCTAGATTGCCTTGAAATTTGCATATTGTACGTGCAATGATTCATTATGTGGAACCTATTTATTTCATCAGTCACATATTGTTTGTTGTTGAAGCGTTGATTAACAAACAATGTTCTAAGGGGTATACACATGTTATCGAGTAATCGTCTCATACACAAATAACGTTGAATGGTCATAAAATATATACATTATAGTCATCCAAATCAAAACAAAGTTATGAGGCATTGACCAATTCCCCATCTTTTACCTTTTTTTGATGCCAAAACATGCCATATCCATGACCTAGCACAACATAACGACTTGAGACACGACCTTTTGAAAGCCCTCCTCATATACATTCAACAACTATGTCTCAGTCGTGCGTAATTCCAGCGCCAACCTCTCCACCTCCTAGGCCTTACTCTTCTCAGCCTCGATCAGCTTCACCCTTAACTCGGCCTTCTTCATGTTCACCTCCTCCCATTGGTGTTTCTTGTGTGCTTAAATTCCCTTCAACGCCCTTTCCATATTCATCACACAATCGGCCAACTCGGCATTTTGTTTAGACTTGTAAGACAAGGTTGTTGCATGATCATCAAATTGGCATTGAAGGACAACCTTTTGCTTTTTCATTTCATCCACTTTGGCACAACCATTATGGGCTTCCTTCACCATCCCCTTCCACTAATGGCATATGGCCATAATGCAAATAGTCATCAACTCAGTTGAATCTATATAGCCATCGGGACTGACTACCTTTAGTAAGTCTTAATCGAAAAGAGGTGGGAAGTTCACCCCCATCTTAACATTGTTGGCAGACATCGTCACATGCCAAAGTGAATTTACTCCTTAGGCACTCATCAACACATGGTATACCCAGTCTAAAGGACCATCTTAATGGACCATCAATGAATCTATCATCGGATGAACAACTTGATGAGTAGCATCAGAAGGAACATCAAAAGCAGTCACTCACTTACGACAAAATGATGAGTCAGGCACTTCCACTACCTCCTCTGATACAATAACAACCATGGGCCCGGGCTTAATAGGAACACAACTGACTTTAGCCTTCTTGGAAGGCGTCTTAGCCAGCTCATGAGCAGGAGTCGATGAACCCTCAAAAATTGGCTTGGTCAGAGAAGCATTTATGTTCAGGGGAGCTATGCATAACTTAGCACGAATCTTCTTGTAGTCAAAAGATCTCCCTATAATCTCTTAAACATAACATAATTCAAAACATTAGACATACTTGTAAAGTATGTAATATCATCATAAAGATAGCCATTTCTCCATTAAATCGAGACACTTGGTCTTCGACATAAGTGTGTTGAATATTTGACCAAAATTATCCATCGTAGTATATTATTTCAATTAAATAAAAGTTGATCCCACGAAGAATGGTTTCACTGGGAATTCCAAATCATATGCTTACTAAATGGATTAAAGCAAATTATGTTTTTCATAAAGATTTGAGTTGAAAATAAATGACAAAGAACTGTAAAGTGCGTTTAGAAAATATCAAATAAAAGAACTTAGGATTAGTTTCATTCATTTTCCCTCTTTTGTATAATGGTTAGGTCAGATTAAGAACATCAATTAACCTATCAATGTTGATGTCACCTACTTAAATCATTCACATTGATTCCTCACACATGAAATTCATAAGAAAACCTAATAAACGTTGATTCCTCATACAATTAATAGATTTCCCAGCATTAGGTTTAGGGTGTTAAGTAATTGATACATCCATTACCATTCCTAGCAATTAACGTAACAAATATTTTTAACCTGATCTAGGGTTTCAAAATATATTTTCCAACACATCCCAAAACATCAAAGATAAACATTAAAGAGCATAAAGGATAAGAATATCAACATAAAAAACATAGATTAATATCTCAAAATATCACCAAGATACAAAAGAATTCAAAGGAAGTGCACCCAATCCTAAGAGAATGAAATTAGTCACTCATGGTGGCCATTACAAGCATCCAAATGAAGAAGAATTAAAGAATTGATGAAGAACAGAACAGTCATTGCGCTTCTTCTCCAAAAACCTAAAATTACATCTCAAAATGCATCTTATCTATTTATAGAAGAATTTGGGTCTCGTGTCATTTGCTCAAGCGACCAATTACTCGCTTGAGCGAAAACATCAACTTTCGCTCAGGTGAGTAATGTTTGCTCGAGCAAGTAGAAACCCGAGAGCTTTGTCGTATTTTCGCTCAAGCTAGAATGGATGGCGCTTGAGCGAGTTTCCAGTTGAAAATATTCTTCCTTCTTTCAATTTTTCTTCAATTATCTTTACAATTATGATCTTTGCTCTTGTATCAAGGTATTCTACCAATTTATCCCACATTGGGAGAAAAATATATTAAAATCAATATAATTAAAGTGGTTACATAACAATTAAGAGCATAATTATATCAACTTTTACCACTTAACAACTCCCCCCAACCTAGAATCTTGCTTGTCCCCAAGCAAAGTACTAATTCCTTCAAAAGAAAGATTTCATTGCTTATTGTCACTTTCTCTTCCAGAACTCTTAACAAAAAAAAAAAAAAACTTTTCCTTCAAAATATGATGTTCACAACTTCAAGTGAAAATAAGATAGTTGTGCATTATAGTTACAAAAACTAACAAGGAACAACTAATCATCAACTATCCTCAGAGAAACATGATCTCTCAAGTAAAATGATATATAATCATCTCAAACTCTCACATGTAAGTGTTTATCTCATTCAATCACTTTTTTAGATATTCCAATATTGATAATCATCTTCAAGAAATCAGCATTTGTTAAGCAAGACTTGAATCAAAAGGTCTTTTGAGGCTTGTAATGGGGATGAGCTAAGAAGGAATTTGTTGGTTTTTCCGGGATATACAAAAGTATTTGAGAAATTGAAATTATATGAATGATTCTTGTTTAACATTTCCTCAAATCAGGTCTCAAACTTCATGTTTTTGCTTCAACATAATGATAGTTAGTTAACAATCTTACCAGTTATCATTCACACCACTTGAATTTCCTTTTCCTTTCCTCATGCTTTGCATTTATCATTTTAGCTTAGCCACAATATTTATGTTTTTCTTTTCCCTTTTGCTCTACTCAACCTTTTTTTTTCAACAATAATACTCATAGGAAAAACAATAACATTCATAATCCTTCAATTTCTCAATATAAGAAGGTGGATAAACATTGTTTAGGCTTTGGGATCCAGTTTCAAGAAACAATCTTATTTTTGGCTCAAATGGGGTTCAAATAAATTTCCAATAATTAATGTAGGGTTGGCTATTTGGCTCTGGGTTATATCTACTTTCACTACACACAAAAATTGTCTTTATTATTTTCAAGTCTCGCTAACATGCAAGCACATCAAAGAATCAACCAATACCAATTATCATCATAAAGTGTTAACACTCAATTTATCTATTTTTGGTTCACTCCTCTCTTGGGTTTCAACTAGCTTCTCCAATTCAGTTAATTCCTAGTTCTCCTCATCAATTCCTTTTTCACTATCATACTCATCATCCTAAAATCACTTGCTATTGGAAACAATAAAAAACATTTTAATTCTCCTCATTAAGTTTTAGATTTGAATTAGACAATAAGCAATGGTTTCATGTATAACTCTAAAACAAAATGTGGGACAGCAAGGGAATTCAAAATTTAAAACAAAGCAATTAAAAACATTAAATTAAAAACGTTCAAAACAAAGGAATTAAAAACATTAAAAACAAAGTCAGTTTCCTCCCTCATTTTCTTCACTTGTCATCTCCTCCTCATCTTGTGTCTCAGCCTCAACTACAGACCTTCTCACCCCCACCCGGAAAAGTTGGATTGTCCCCAGGGCATTGAAGTAAGAGTTCAAAGTCTTGAGGAGAAGTCCACTGTGTACCTGGAGAAATATTGCAAAAAAAGAACCTAAGGAAGAAAAATGCACAAAAAACTTGCAATGCAAAAAGAAAAACAAATTCAAAACACTGGGTTGCCTCCCAGGAGTGCTTGTTTAACGTCATTAGCTCGACGCCTATTTGCTTTATGGTTCATGTAGGTGAGTGATCAAGGTGATCTATACGCATTCTCCATCCCTTGACTGTCATTGTGGGAATGAATTTATTTTTTCATTGCGAATAACTATCATCCCACCTTTCTTAGGAACAACCTGTACAGGACTCACCTTGCGACTGTTAGAGATGGGGTAAATCATACCTGCTTCAGGAGGTTTTAGTACCTCTTTTTGAACAACTTCCTTCATAGTTAGATTGATATGTCTTTGGGGTTGTGCAACATACTTGTAATCTTGTTTTCCAGTTGAGATGAGTAACTCCTCCAAAGTATTTATTATGAGGCAATCTTTCTTGTCTTTCGGTTATTGTACATCTTCAAACAGATTAAAATTAACTTCATTATCTTCACTTCTAATTTTCAACTTGCCCTTGTTAACATCTATAATTACTTTGACAGTCTTCATAAATGGCTTTCCCAGGATCAATGGGATTTCCACATTTTCTCCATGTCCATAATCACAAAATCAACAGGAAATATGAATTTATCCACTCTAACTAAAAAATCTTCTGCTACTCCATAAGGAGTCTTTGTTGATCGGTCAACCAGTTGCAGAGTCATTCTAGTTGGTCTAACATCCAAATCTCCTATTCTTTTGAGCATAGATAATGACATGAGGTTTATGCTGGCCCCTAAATCAAGTAATGTTTTTTTCACCGGTAATGCACTAATTGTGATTGGTATAGTGAAACTTTCAGGGTCCTTGGACTTTTGAGGCAATGATTTCTGGAATATAGCATTGCACCCTGCCTCTAACTCCACTGTTTCATCAGTAAATCTTCTTTTCTTAGTTAAGAGCTCTTTTATGAATTTGGCGTATGTTCGCATTTGCTCCATAGCTTCCACAAAGGGTATATTGATCTGTTGCAGCCTTTTGAATATGTCCATAAACCTGGTGAATTGTATTTCGTTGTCTATCTGTGAGGGAACCTTGGGATATGGTAACTTATCTACAAATGGTTTTTGACTCCCTCCTTTTTCTATCTTTTGTTTTTTCTCTCCCTCTTCGTTCTTCTTATTAGGGATATGCCTTTCTTTATTATTCTCCTCTTCTTCTCCACCTTCAATTTCTCCTTCTTCATCTTCTTTTCTCAAAACCTCTTCTTCAACAACTAGATTATCACTAATCCCCTAACCTACAACTTTTCCACTCCTTGTAGTTATTGAATTGCATTGCTCCCTGGGGTTGGTTTGTGTGTTGGCTAAAAATTGTCCTCCTTGTTGCTCAGATAATATAACACCCTACCTTATAAACCCTCTATTAGAAGAATCAATAATTTTTAGCAGAAAATTTTTTTTAACCGATAACAATTTTTCCCTCATACATAATATTAATATATTAAACCAATGCATTAATAGTAAAAATAAAATTTAACAATTTTCAATAACTCATTCCTGCATTTCATCATTTTAGAAAGTACTAAAAGTAAACATTCATAATTACATATAGATAAAATACTAGTACAGTCCTTCATAATATTGAGGGCAACATTGGGGATAACTTCCTACAGAGTAGTAAACTACACAAAAGAGTGACTACTACCCAGTACCATGTAGGTCTATGTACTACAAATTTAGATATGTTTATCCTAATAGATGTTGCCATCATTGTAGATCCCAGCTAATGAGTATGAGTGTCATATTCATCAGGTGTGGAATCTGTGTCATCTCCCCTCTTTTCAAACAATGACCGATCAGGTCCAACGAGTACCGCAAGTACAAAGGAAATAAAGAAAACAGAAAAACAAGAAGGGGAGCAACAATTCATACATCATTTTAAAATCAACATCATAAACATTCACAAGTTAATCAAATTCCAAATGATTGATGTTAATGATGCATGATCCTAATATGTTTTCTAAAATGTTTATGCATGCGGGCCCGAATCATTTCTCAAATCAGTACTGGGGTAGCCAGGAGTTGACATTACTAGGCATGGAAAATCCATCGACAGGATTGTTGAGACTCATGCTAAAATATAAACCCAGTAGCTCACTGACCATTGATATACGGTAAGAGCACAGTCAGGTACAGGAGAATTTGTACAGTGGGATCCCCGACAACAGGTAGTGAGTCTAGGTCTTTTGGGGCCTCCAACCACTACCCTTCCTATCCTCAAGTCCTCCCTATCGTATTCTTAGAGTCCATAATCTCTGATTCCCCAGATTTCACAAATCACCATTTTCAGATGAGTAATGTATGAGTCGCTAAGTGATTTTTCTTAGAAATTCACATTTTTTCAAAAATTTTGATAGAGTTTCCCTTATAATACGGACTTCCCAAAAATTTTCAATCACCTGTTACAAGTAGAAAACTTCCAATACAGTTCAAAAAGGGTTCACAACCCATCATCCAATTCTTTCAATATAATTTTCAATGAACTTTCTCATGAAAAACCACCATGCATATAAATGTTCACTCAAATACCATACATATCATAATAGAGTACCAAACATGTATTTTACACCATCATACACGTAAGCAATTCATTATCACTTTCACAACCAAGCATATAATGAAATCAAAATTATCAATCATAACAAATTTAGACAACTTCAACAAATAAAGTCAAACAAGTTTATGATGTAATCCTTACTATATAACCCACCTCTTACCTAATACGTCCACACTTATTCCTTTCAAAGCTTGATGTTGTGTTTCCACAAAATCTATATACTTAATAAAATACTAGTTAGAATTTTATATTTCTATGTTTCTATCTCATGAGAATTTAAATTCACTTTGTGTTATTAATCCATTTCTAATAATATTTTAAGCTCACATTCAACTTACAATTATCTTAGAAAATTATCCTATTTTGTATGCACTTAAAGTAGGAAGAATCTTAATAGCAAACATGGACAAAGTTCAGTATTTTAAAATTTTCTAGAGTTATATAAGCTATTTTGACATGAGATTTGAGTCAAAATTTCAATAGCTTAATTACCTACAATATTGATGAAGGAAATAAATTCAAATACCCTATAGAATAGATGCAGTTTTCAGTTTTCAGTGGTTCTTTCCAATTGAGCTCAATTACAATAACACTCTGAACATGCCTTGGTAATTTGACTATAACTCATGCTACACATAAGTTATTGACATGAAACTAATTTCTAAATTTCGGAAATATAATTTACTACAACTTTTATAAAGGAATAAAGTCCTAATTTCACACGTATCAATCCCAGTAATTCAAAAACCGAGGCAGTTGAAACAGGGCAACATCTTAACGTCACAGCTAGAACACTTGACAGTAAAATGGGTATACATTGAGCTACAAATATTTGTTTAATATGAAACCAATTTCTAAATTTCGACAACTTAAAGGGCTACAACTTTTATGAAGATATCCATTCCTAATTCTGTTCACACAAGTCCCAAATATTCAATGAATAGTACCTACGAATTAGGGTTCTTAAAGTTTTTAGCTTAACCACTTCTAATCCTCAATTTTAAACATTATTCTAGTATCCTAGGTGTAAAACCTAGAATAACACTCTTCCTACTTCCATTCAAGCTGAGTCAAGTGAGGAGAAAATAGAAAATGCACCGTTTTGAAAAATAAAACGGTAGAAATGTAGAGGAGATTGAGATAAACCAACTTACCTCTTAGAGCTTCTCAAGAAAATCAAGATTTTCCCATCAAAATCAAGCTTAAAGATAAGAAAAGTTTTGAGAGAGAGAAAAAAATGAGGAAATTACGGCTGCAGAAGTCAACTTTCTAATTCACCTAAATTTCCGCTGGGCGCATCAACTCCCATTCAAGCTGAGTCAAGTGAGGAGAAAATAGAAAATGCACCGTTTTGAAAAATAAAATGGTAGAAATGTAGATGAGATTGAGATAAACCAACTTACCTCTTGGAGCTTCTAAAAAAAATCAAGATTTTCCCGTCAAAATCAAGCTTAAAGATAAGAAAAGTTTTAGAGATTCCGCTTAGCGCATTTCTGATGCGCCCAGCGGATTAGATTACCAAAAAGTTATCCATTATTTTCTTCTTTTTGCTCTAGTCAGGATTTGAACACACAACCCTCAAGATTCAAGTATTACTCCAAACCATATCAACCATCATATGTTTCTTGTTAACTCATACACATTATAAATTTTTAATGTACCCACACTCAATACATACAAGAAAACAATAATTTCTAAATGTGACAGTTAAAATTATTAACTCCATACTCAACGTTCAAGTACACACATGAGTATTTTCTAACAATTATAAAATAATAGAAAAATTATAATTATTCTAATGCACATACAAGAATTGAACTCATGACCCTCCAATCTTATAACAAAGGTCTAACCAAATGATCCACTCCTCATCTCTACAATATTTTTAAATTCTTAATTTAATTTAATTACTTCTCTCACTTTCAATTTCTACCTTAGATCATATAATTACTGTCGTTGCTGTCAAAACGAGGGCGGTCGGAACAATGCGACGATTTCCGACTCTCTTAATTTTCGCGTTTTTTATTGGTGGTTACAACGCCTTTAGGTTGTCCGATAACCGGGCTGAACCTAGGGGCGAGGTTTTCGAAAGGGTGCTCTTGGATTGTCCGATAACCGGGATAATCCAAGAGCTAGTTTTTGAGGATTCTCTGGAGTCGCCACCGATGTTTTTACCAGAAACATCGGAAAAGGAGTTTAAAAGGCGTTGGTTTTCGAAAAACCAACTTCGGTCGTTAGAACCAGAGTTGGGTAAGGGAGTTAGTTACGCATAAAGGAAGTGTTAGTTCCTTTACGACGCCCCTTTCGGGTTCCCTATGATAGGCCAGCTATTCTGTTGATAAATAAACCGAAAAAATACGCTTTTGCCTTTTTATTTTGTGTAATTTAAAGATTACGACTACATGGCCCTAATGTCTATTGCGTAATTTAAGTAATGCGATAAAAGATAGAGGGAGAAAGTAGGAACCTCCGAAGCTAGCTTTCTATTAATTCTTTTAAAATAGGGTGCTTTGCGGCAGCCCTTCACTCTACACGGCGTCGGAAACCTCTCAAAACGCTCTAAAAAACACTCTAAAGACACTCAGAAGCTCCAGAAATGCGTCGGAGGGATTCTAGAGAGGGAAACTATTGATGTGACTAGAGAGAGAGTGATAAAGTTGTGTGAAATGAGGGGAAGGGAGGCCCTATTTATAGGGATTCGCGCCTGTCAGGTCGAGATGGCCGTCTCGTCTGACAAGGTCGAGACGACCGTCTCGACATTCCAGACGGCCGTCTCGCCTTGCAGGAATGGCGAGACGGCGGTCTCGCCTTTCCCAGGTGGCGAGACGGCGATCTCGCCTTTCGTGAGTGGCGAGACGGCCGTCTCGCCAAACGAGACGGCGATCTCGCCACTTGTGCAAGGCGAGACGGCGGTCTCGACCCCAAAAGGCGAAAATCCTTATTTTTGTGCCAAAAATCCCTCATATCCTATTATGGGGCCTAATAGTCTCTCCTAGTGGCTTCTTAGGCTTCGTCCATCTTCGGAAAGGAGGTCTTCTGATCTTTATTGTGAAGCTGGGCAAGATTTGGGGTCTACAGCTGCCCCCCCTTTACCCGACTGGTCGACTGTTGGCCTTTTGTGCCAAGGAGATCGACTGGAGGGTAAAGGAGTTGACCCTCTTGCCCGGTTGCCCTTCAGATGTTCTGTCTTGCGGCGGTTAATCTTCTGGGGAAAACTTTATGTTCGTGCACTTCCGGGATACTCCTTCTGACGGTAGCCGATCCCTTCGTTGGACACGTGGTAGAACCTCAGGATACTCCTTCTGACGGTAGCCGATCCTTCGGTTGATGGGTATGAACCCCCCATCAGGCTGGTAGTTGCAGTCCGCTGTGTGTCGAACTGGATGGGTATGAACCCCCCATCAGGCTGGTGGTTGCGACTTACTGATCCGGCTCGAGCGCAGATCAGGCGCACCGCGTGCGCAGGTTGATAGGTATGAACCCCCTATCAGGCTGGTACAGTCCACTGCGTAGGACTGGTGGTAGTGGCGGCTTATTATTCAGGTGGCCCATGCGCCAGTTGTTGAGATGTACTTTGTGTTGATATTTTTTTGGAGATATGGTTGTCCGGTCTACGCCGGGGATTTGGTGGGTGCTCATCCAACTTGCTTGTTTGCTGGGGATTCTTTTGATTTTGATCTTTTGTGGTAATCATCCGACTCTTGCTGGCTGGTCGGGCGGTCTTTGTTTGTTGTTCGACTCTTGTTTGGTTGTTTGAAATTTATTGGTTGGATTCATGATTGACAGAGTCTTACCGGGGTACCTCTATGCAAGCATGCATGTCTTTTTGGTTATGAAGTGTGTTTGTTTGTTTTGATTCTGACAAAGTCCTATTTGTGCGACTACTTGTGTGTGGATGCTATTGATGCAATTTATTTTAGTTGAGGGCATCTAGAAAGTGATCGGTACTTTCTTCTTTTTTGTTCTCTCGTGACTATTTTTTGCATTTTTTTTGTTTTAACCCTATCTTTTGCCTAGACCGCCCTTTGTGGGTTTTCGATCTAGCGGGTTTTGATTTTTTGCCTAAGATATTTTGGTGGGCTTTTTCTTTTTATGAAAGCCTTATCTTTTGCCTAGACCGCCCTTTGCGGGTTTTCGATCTAGCAGGCTACCCATGTACTTTTGCTTGGGACGGCCCAGGTTAGTGTTGTTCGTCTTGTTTTTATGCTTTCCTGGATTGCTTGTTTTATGCATGCTCATATTTCGTTAATACAGAGGCATTTACACAAGTAGGTAAAGAGAAGAAAAGACAATTTTTATTGATATATAAGCAAATGATCTATTTTTCATGAGGATTTACAAAAGAATTTGTAAGCAGGGCTGGCCAAGGTTGGCTATACTGTATGAGGGTGCCACAATCATATCTGTGATCTCTGTTTCCCCGTTTTTCCTGGTCCCTTCAGTTGAGATGCTCGAGCTCGGAGTGAAGACTATGCGAAGTCTGCTTGCTTTTGTGAAGGTATTACCTTAGTCGCCTTTGCGGTTTTCGGCTAAGGTAATCATTGCTCTCTTTTTTTTTATTGTTGTTTTTGTTTTTGTTTTTGTCTTTTTTTTTGTTTTTTTTTTGTTTTTTTTTTGTTTTTTTTTGGAACCTCTAATTTTTGCCTAGGACGTATCCTAGCGAGGAATGTGGACCCTATTTTTTGCCCGGGATGCTCTTTGCGAGTTTTCATCCTGACAGGTCATGAGCAATGTCTTTAGGCGTAGTATCTTTTTATCGCATCTGAGTTGACAGGATATCAGAGCTCTTCTCCATCCATGTTAGTGAGGATAAGGGCTCCTCCTGAGAAGGCTCGCTTGACCACAAAGGGTCCTTCGTAGTTTGCTGTCCACTTCCCGATTTTGTCTTTCTGGGCTGGAAGCAATTTCTTTATCACCAGATCCCCTTCTTGGAAAGTGCAAGGATTGATCTTCTTTTGGTAAGCTTGCCCCCGACATATGGTGTCTAGCCATTTTTCTTCGATTAGGTTTAGCTGATCGTACTGACTTTGGACCCATTCGGCTTCTGTTAATTTTGCTTCCATAACAACTCGCAGAGAGGGTATTTCGACCTCTACTGGTAGTACGACCTCCATTCCGTATACGAGGGAAAACGGGGTAGCCCCTGTGGAGGTTCGTACCGATGTTCGGTATCCGTGTAAGGCGAAGGGAAGCATCTCATGCCAGTCTTTGTAGGTTACTACCATTTTTTGGACGATTTTCTTAATATTCTTATTGGCTGCCTCTACTGCACCGTTCATCTTTGGTCGGTACGGAGAGGAATTGTGGTGTTGGATTTTTAAGTCTTGGCATAATTCCTCCATCATTTTATTGTTGAGATTGGTCCCATTATCAGTAATGAGCCTATGAGGGATGCCGTACCGACATATAATATTTTTCTTGACAAAGGTGGTCACCAGTTTTCGGGTTACATGCGCGTATGACGCTGCCTCAACCCATTTGGTGAAGTAGTCAATGGCCACCAAGATAAAACGGTGACCATTGGAGGCTTTAGGCTCTATGGGTCCAATGACGTCCATACCCCACATAGAGAATGGCCATGGTGTAGCCAGGGTACTGAGTGGTGCGGGCAGTACATGGATATTGTCAGCATAAATTTGGCATTTGTGGCACTTTTTGGCATATTGGTGACAATCAGTTTCCATTGTGGACCAAAAGTATCCTGCCCTTAAAATTTTCTTAGCCATGACATGCCCAAGCGCGTGAGTCCCAAAAGCCCCTTTGTGGATTTCTTTTATCAAGGTTCAGACTTCTTCTTGGTTCACATACCTTAGGAGAGTGGAGTCGGGGCTCTTTTTGTAGAGGGTTCCTTCAATCAACGTGAACCTTACGACCCTTTTACGAATGGTTCGTTTATCATTCTCGCTGATTCCTTCGAGATATTCGCCCCTCATGAGATATTGCTTGATATCATGATACCAGGGGTTTTGGTCGTGCTCGCTATTTACTGTCATACAAAAAGCTTGTTTGTCATGCAGCTTAACTTGGATGGTTGGCATCTCATGTTCTTGATCCAGGGCAAACATGGATGATAGAGTGGCGAGGGCGTCAGCACATTGGTTGTCTTGCCGAGGGATGTACTGGAAGGTGACACTTTCCATTCTTGAAACTAAGTCTTGGATGTACTCTAGATATGAGATTAGTTTTGAGTTGCGGGTTTCCCATTCACCTTTGAGTTGATAGATGACAAGGGATGAATCACTAAAGACTTTGAGCTTAGTAACCCCATGATCTAAAGCCGCTTGGATCCCTAGCGCACATGCTTCGTATTCGGCCATGTTGTTGGTACAGTCGAAATTAAGCCTGGCCGTTACAGGGATGTGTTTCTTTTCGGGGGATATCAAAATAGCTCCTATCCCGTGTCCAAGCATGTTTGAGGCCCCATCGAAGAACATGGTCCATGCCTCTTCTTTGGTCTCTTCGTGTTCGATGTGCATGATATGTTCATCGGGAAAGTCATCTTGTAAGGACTGGTATTCGTCCGTTGATCCATGGGCTAGATAATCTGCTAGGGGACTTCCTTTAATAGCTTTCTGAGTGACATGAATGATATCAAATTCTGAGAGGAGAACCTGCCACCTAGCTATTCTTCCAGTTAGAATGGGCTTTTCGAAGAGGTACTTGATTGGGTCCATTTTGGAGACCAACCATGTTGTATGCCGAGCCATATATTGTCGGAGACGCTGAGTGACCCACACCAATGCGCAACAGGTTTTTTCGAATGGTGTATAACGGGTTTCATAATCT
The DNA here is from genome assembly GCA_963425845.1 of Sphenostylis stenocarpa. Lineage (NCBI taxonomy): Eukaryota > Viridiplantae > Streptophyta > Magnoliopsida > Fabales > Fabaceae > Sphenostylis > Sphenostylis stenocarpa. The sequence goes on from OY731401.1 coordinate 39,538,489, forward strand.
GAGAATTTCTTACTGAGATAGTAAATGGCTCGTTCCTTTTTCCCGGTTTCGTCATGTTGGCCGAGCACACATCCCATGGACTCTTCAAGTATTGACAAATATAGGATGAGAGGTCTCCCTTCAACGGGTGGTACCAATACAGGCGGATTGGTTAAACAAGTTTTGATCTTATCGAATGCTTGTTGGCATTCTTCATTCCACACCGTTGGTTGATTTTTGCGCAATAGTTTAAAGATGGGTATGCATTTATCCGTTAACTGTGCGATGAAACGGCCAATGTAATTAATTCGGCCTAGAAAACCTCTGACCTCCTTTTCTGTGCTTGGTGGAGGCATTTCCAAAATTGCCTTGGTTTTGTCAGGATCCACTTCAATTCCTCTTTGGCTGACAATGAACCCCAATAGTTTTCCTGAACATACTCCGAAAGTACATTTTGCCGGGTTTAGTTTAAGTTGATACTTCCGAAGTCGATCAAAAAGCTTTTTGAGATATTGAATGTGGTCCATTTCATTTCTGGACTTGGCAATCATGTCGTCCACATATACTTCTATTTCCTTGTGGATCATGTCATGGAATAGCGTGACCATAGCCCTTTGATAAGTTGCCCCTGCATTTTTTAGTCCAAATGGCATTACTCGGTAGCAAAAGGTGCCCCATGGTGTAATGAAGGAGGTTTTTTCTCTGTCCTCGATGGCTAGCTTAATCTGGTTATACCCCGCATACCCGTCCATGAAGGAATATAGTGTGTTGGTAGCGGTATGGTCTACCAGCGTGTCTATATTGTTAGAATCGCGCAGCGGAATGTTCGCGTGGTCGGACAAAAACCAAGAGGGGGGTGAATTGGTTTCTTAATAAAAATTAGGTTTTCAAAACTTTCCCCAAATTTTACCGATTAAAAACTGCGTAAATGTAAATAGAGAAGAGTAGAGAAGATTACACAGTAGGTTTATACTGGTTCGGATCAAAAGACCCTACGTCTAGTTGCTAATCACTCAAAAGAGGATTAACGTTGTCACTAAGAACAAATTGTTACAAACAGATTACAAATGAACAGATAAAGATAAAGATAACACCTCTCTTGAAACCCACAAGAGATGAAGAACAGCTTTCCCCAGAGACGGCACAGCACACAATCCACTAAGAACTCCACTTAGTGATTCTTATCGCTTCTAGCCCACACCAGGTTCAGAAAGCCCCCTTTCCTTGCAACAAACAGTTCTCTGGCACTCACAACACTTAACTTTTGTATGGAAAAGGTTGTTCTTACTTTTCTGAGTGCCAAAGGAGAGTTTAAGTAGGGAAATTAGGGTTTAGAAAAAGGGGATTTCGAAACTAGGGTTCTTGGTAATTGGGTTTTCGAAAATAGGGTTTGTTTGAAGTTTAAAATCAGAAACAGACTGGAATAATCGAATATTTGGAGTAATAATCGATTAAAACAGAGCCAAATACGTCGAACCCAATACTCTCTGGTTTAATCGATTATTTGGTGAAATAATCGATTATCTGCATACTGAATCGTACGGAATAATCGATTATTTTGTCTGTTTAATCGATTAAAGCAGTGAGTTTGTACGGAAAATGGTTTTCTCACTGTTTTAATCGATTATTTACCTATTTAATCGATTAAAGCCAGAGCCTGAATGATAAATTTGAGCTTTTTGAAGCTTCTAAGTTACGAGACTATGTACCGGCTATCTTAGATTCTATAATTACGAGACTCAATCAAACTAAAACAGAGTTATTACAATACAGAAATCATCAATCTTCAATCTTCAATACTCTAAGTCTTTAAGCTCTTGGATCATCATCAAAATCAACATTCTTCATGATCATTATTTGCAACATCAAGTCCTTGAATGTTCAACAATCTCCCCCTTTTTGATGATGATCAAAATTATCTTTTTAAAGCCCTTGTAATAACCTGTTTTATCTGTCATACTAACAAACACATTAAACATACCAGATAAAATTTAAAATTGAATATAGGCTTTAAATTTTTCTCCCCCTATTTTGATTATAATCAAAAAGAACTCTGAAAGAACAAACATTAGATCTCCCCCTCAAAATATGCATAATTTAGAGAAAGCTCCCCCTTAATCATAGCATGAAAGAAGCATCATATTTTATTTCATAATCATTCATCCATTACAACATCAAGACAATAACAAAAGAAAATACATAACAGAATTTAAAATTCTTCACTATCATGATCATTAAAGTGTGCATCAAATCTATACTCTAAACAACAAACTTTATTATCTACATCCGATATACGGCGAATTAACTCCTCATGCCGTACACCAGAAAGAGTGAAGAACGATTGCATCCTTTGATTCATGTCAGATAACATATCCTCCATGGATTGTCTTGTTTCTTGATGCGAAGAGGATGTTTCAACACTTTGGATTTGGGTAGAGGGAAACTCAGCTGCTGGAGGCATATCTTCATCAGAGTCTTCAATTGCATCACCTTGATTTTGGACGTCATCTTTGTGAACATAGATGTCATTTACCCGCACCATTTGGAGATGAATCAATGTGCTGTCTAGCATGTGGTTCAAGTTATTAGTTCGGACAACTTGTTCACCTTCGACATTGACTCCTTTATATTCAAGAATTCGGGATACAAGAAGAGCATATGGAATTTTGAATGTTGGATGACGCTTGGCCTTTAACATTGTCATTGTGACAAGAACACCCCAATCTAAAGGTTCATTATTCATTATGGCATGAATAATGCGAAGATCAATAGAAGAGCATTGGACATGATTTGTGGCCCGGGGACATAAAATCCAGACAAGCAAATGAAGAATCATGCGTTCTTCCTTCTTCAAAGGTCCAACATGAAGCATACGCCCAATCTCCATAGAGGGATTCCGCAGAAAAGATCGATAAGCTAAGAACCTATCAAAGTCATCTAGCTCACCATAAACGTTAATAGCATCTTCTCTAATGGAGAAGTGGGCAATGTTTTCCCAAATATCATCATCTAGAATTATGGTAACCCCTTTTACACGGGATGTAGCAATTTGATCCCTAAACTTAAATCTAGAATAGAATACCCTAACTAAGTCAGGATAGTATGTACCTTGCATTTGGATAAATGGGAGAACTCCTTGAAATTCAAGAAGATTAGGAAAGTTAAATCCTCTATGAATGAATTGCTCACCAATTAGGAATTTAGGAGAAATGACGGCACGTTCCTTCCAGTATATCAGAAATTCCTGTTGACCTTCCGTATTAGAAATCCATCCTTCAACAGAATTAGGACGGGAATGAGGAGAAGGTGCAGATCTTCTTCTTGTAGGAATCTTAGGGCGAGAGGATGAGGCCATTTGAAAGAATAGATGAAGTATGAAGAAGATTTGGAGACAAGTGAGGGAATAATGAGGCAAAGAGAGTATAGATTGCAAGAAAAACTTGATTGCAAGAGTTAGAAGTGAGTATAATTGAACTAGATGTCTCTATATATAGGGAAAATACTTCCAACGGTCATATAGAAGAGATTCCATGGCAAAATATCCGTTGGCAACGGCTAGGAGGCAAGACTGGTCGCATTTAATCCGATTATATCTCAAAATAATCGATTATCTCTATATCAGATAGCTTTAATCGATTATTTCTAGCAAATAATCGATTATCTGAGGCATTTAATCGATTATTTCACGAAATAATCGATTATTCCAGAGGAGAATACCCTGTTTTGGACGTTTTGAGGGAAAATAATCGATTATCACTTCCAGTAATCGATTATTCCAGAGGCTATATCAAGTTTTTGAGATTTATATGCATAATAACCTATGAACATGCTACACCACGAATTTTAACATAACAATCATCCAGAAACAGTCAAATTAAGCAGATTTTAAGCTATTTCTAATATCCCTAAGTCTCTTCTAAGATCATAGAATCTATCCTTGGGTAGAGGCTTAGTAAATATATCTGCTAATTGACGTTTGGTATCTACATACTCTTCTTCTTTAATAAAATCATTTAAAAATGCACTCTTTACATCCATTTGATATAATTTAAATTTCATCATAGATGCATAAGCAAGAAGTAGGCGTATAGCCTCTAACCTGGCAAAAGGAGCATAAGTTTCATCATAATCTATACCTTCCTCCTGACAATAGCCTTTTGCAACAAGTCTGGCTTTATTCTTTGTTATGTTTCCATCTTCATCAAGCTTATTTCTGAATACCCATTTAGTTCCAATAACTTGATGTGACTCTTCTCTTGGGATTAATTCCCAGACTTGATTCCTTTCAAATTGGTTAAGTTCTTCTTGCATGGCTATGCACCATTGTTCATCTTTAAGTGCTTCCTCAACGTTTTTAGGTTCAATCTGTGACACAAAAGCTACAGACATACAAAAATTAGTCATATTTCTTGTTCTTACTCCTTTTGAGATGTCACCTATGATGTTTTCCATTGAGAGTCCTCTAGGTGATTGCCATTCTTTTGCTAATTCAGGCGTTTGAGAAGGCTCATTATCTTCTAAATACAGTTCATCAAGAGCCTCCCTTATATATTCATCATCACCTGCAAGTCTTTTATTTGACTCAAGAGGATTTCCCCCAAGGTCTACAATCTCATCAAAGGTAACATGTATAGATTCTTCTATATTTAAAGTTCTCCTATTAAACACTCTATATGCCTTGCTATTTAATGAATAACCTAAGAAAATGCCCTCATCAATCGATTGAAATACTGCAAAACTTTCTTATAAAACTTTTTCAAGTTATTTTAACTGATAAAAATAAGTTTTAATCGATTAAAACGCGGTATAGAAAATTTCTAAGTTGTTTTAATCGATTGAAACGAGATTTAATCGATTGAATGAGTCCTGATCGGTCATAACTAAATTCTGATCGATCATAACTGATTCTGATCGGTCATAATTGCATTCTGATCGATCATCCTGACCCTTTAAGTGATTTTAATCGATTGAAACGTGTTTTAATCGATTGAAAAAAATTTTGATCGCTTATAATTAAAATCTGATCGATCACATTTGATTATGATCGGTCATAATTGGATTCTGATAGATCATCCTGACCCTTTAAGTGATTTTAATCGATTGAAAAAAAATTTTGACCGCTCATAATAAAAATCTGATCGATCATAATGAGTTCTAAATGGTTTTAATCGATTAAAAACAAGTTGTATCGATTAAAATACTGTAAAAACACTTCTTTGAACATTCTAATTGATTTTAATCGGTTCTTTCAAAACTATATCAGTTAAAAACATGTTTAAGAAAGCTTTTGTAAAAATACTTTGTTTTTAGTTGTTTAAAACGATTTTAGAGGCATTTCGCAAAAGCTTTAAGTGAAGAACCTTCATGCAATAGAAAAGATAAAATGATTTTACCTAAGCATTCAGTTTAAAAGATACTAAATGATCCATTTTCTTTGAATAAATACAAGATACAAATAGTTCATTTAACTATAGGAACCCAAATATATTTTCCTTTAGGAACTCCAAAATGCTTAATTTTACATCTATTTGAAGTATGACCATGTTTCATACAATAAAAACATGCATTAGATGTAATTTTAGAATATGATACATTTCTAACTATTGAAGTTTTGGTTCCTTTTTCAACCCATGCTCTTCTATTTTTACTTTTAAGCTTTTTCAAAGGAACATGACAATTTTCTTTAATTTGAACACTATCCTTATTCTTATAACTATCACTTAATTCCTTTTTAGCTTTATTAAGCAAATGTCTAAGTAAATCAATATCATGTTCATACTCTTTACATGATGCACATGCTATAGTCTTATCATCATTCTCATCTATGCATACAATTTTCGTTTCTAAGGTTTCTTTTTCCTCTAAACATGAAATTTTCGTTTTTAAGGACTCCTTTTCTTCTAAACATGTGATTTTCATTTTTAAGGACTCTACCTCCATTTTGGAACTACTTAAACTCTTTTTCACAGCTTTGTATTTATTGTTCAAGTCCTTAAAAGCACTAAACAATTCATTATATGCATTTTGTAATTCATCACCATCATTTTCATCATCACTTGAGGATGAGTCGGAATCACTAACCTCAAAGTCGGAAGAAATGATGTCATTTGCCAACAAGCAAATGTTAGCTTCTATTTCTGAGTCGCTTGATTCCTCAATTGAGTCACTATCATCGGTTCCTTCATAAGTTACTCTTAGTTTTTCCCACATCTCTTGAGCACTCTTACAAGTGGATATTCTGTAAAACTCATCAAGGGTTAAAGCAGATGAAATTATATTTCTAGCCCTAACGTCATATTGGGCTTTCCTATTTTCTTCATCCGACCATCTAGAAAATTGTTTTGGTACTTCTACTCCATTTTCAAAAACTTTAGGAATAAAAGGACCGTTTAAAATAGCGTCTCAAACGCCTCTATCAACAGACTCTAAAAATATTTGCATACGTACCTTCCAAAAAGGATAATTTTGACCCGCAAAAAGTGGGGGTCTGTTGATAGACGCACCTTCGGCAAAAGTTTGATTTTGTCCGGCCATTTTCGAAAATTTGAATGACTATCAAAGCAAGCTCGATACCACTTGTTAGAATCGCGCAGCGGAATGTTCGCGTGGTCGGACAAAAACCAAGAGGGGGTGAATTGGTTTCTTAATAAAAATTAGGTTTTCAAAATTTTCCCCAAATTTTACCGATTAAAAACTGCGTAAATGTAAATAGAGAAGAGTAGAGAAGATTACACAGTAGGTTTATACTGGTTCGGATCAAAAGACCCTACGTCCAGTTGCTAATCACTCAAAAGAGGATTAACGCTGTCACTAAGAACAAATTGTTACAAACAGATTACAAATGAACAGATAAAGATAAAGATAACACCTCTCTTGAAACCCACAAGAGATGAAGAACAGCTTTCCCCAGAGACGGCACAACACACAATCCACTAAGAACTCCACTTAGTGATTCTTATCGCTTCTAGCCCACACCAGGTTTAGAAAGCCCCCTTTCCTTGCAACAAACAGTTCTCTGGCACTCACAGCACTTAACTTTTGTATGGAAAAGGTTGTTCTTACTTTTCTGAGTGCCAAAGGAGAGTTTAAGTAGGGAAATTAGGGTTTAGAAAAAGGGGATTTCGAAACTAGGGTTCTTGGTAATTGGGTTTTCGAAAATAGGGTTTGTTTGAAGTTTAAAATCAGAAACAGACTGGAATAATCGATTATTTGGAGTAATAATCGATTAAAACAGAGCCAAATACGTCAGAACCCAATACTCTTTGGTTTAATCGATTATTTGGTGAAATAATCGATTATCTGTACGGAACTATACGAAATAATCGATTATTTTGCTGTTTAATCGATTAAAGCAGTGAGTTTGTACAGAAAATGGTTTTCTCACTGTTTTAATCGATTATTTACCAATTTAATCGATTAAAGCCGAGCCTGAATGATAAATTTGAGCTTTTTGAAGCTTCTAAGTTACAGACTATGTACCAGCTATCTTAGATTCTATAATTACAGACTCAATCAAACTAAAATAGAGTTATTACAATACAGAAATCATCAATCTTCAATCTTCAATACTCTAAGTCTTTAAGCTCTTGGATCATCATCAAAATCAACATTCTTCATGATCATTATTTGCAACATCAAGTCCTTGAATGTTCAACATATATGTGGTAGGGGAAAGTCGTCTTTTGGACTTGCTCGATTGAGGTCCCTATAATCCACACACGCCCTGACCTTCCCGGTCTTTTTGAAGACGGGTACTATGTTGGCCAACCATTCTTGGTATTTAGAAACTACCAGGAAATTGGCGTCCAGTTGCCTGTGTACTTGCTCCTTGATCATTAGGGACCAATCCGGTTTGATTCTCCTAAGTTTTTGTTTCACAGGTCGGAACCCCTCTTTCAATGGCAATCTATGTTCCACTATACTCGTGTCGAGCCCAGGCATGTCATGATAAGACCACGCGAATACATCTATATATTCCTTCAGAAGCTGTATCAATCCCCTTTTTATGCTACTTTCTATTTGGGTGTCGACGTTCACCTTTTTCTCATCATCCCCTTCTCCCAAATTAACAGTTTCTATCTCTTCCTGATGTGGTTGTATGATGCGTGTTTCCTTTTCTAGCATTCTTTGCATGTCCGGAGAGATGGTCTCCTGCTCACTGTCGGACTCGACCCATTCGCCTTCGGTTCCCGGGGTCCACAGAGATTCATCAATCACAGACATGATGTGTTTTAGGTTCTGTTTTAGTCATAGATTTTATTATTCAATTTATCTTTGAAAGAATAATAAATAGAAGAGGGAAAAGAATGAATATGACAAAATGCCTCGTGTATTAATGAAAATGTATGTACAAGCCCTTTTAATCAAAATTCCTGCGGCCACGGGCGGGGACCGCAGGAGATATAGAGAAAAGCTAGAAAAAACAGACACCCTATGGCTGATCCTTCCATTCCTCCCTTTCTGCTACTCTGGTTTCGACAGAGGTTTGGCGTCGACATTGGAAGCAGAGGCATCGAAAGTTATCCACCCGACATCGATTAATTCTTGAACCCGATACTTAAGGGTCAAGCAATTTTCTGTAGAGTGTCCAGGTGAACCCGAGTGGTAAGCGCATTTCTCGTTTGGCTTATGCCATTCGGGGTAGGGGGGCTCCAACTGCTTCTTGGGAGGAACGCAGGTTAGGAGTTTAGCCTCCAACAGCTGAGGTAACAGCATCCCATAGGAAGTGGAGATTGGAGTGAACTTCCTCTCTTTCTTGCGAGGCTGCCTGGCCGTTGGTGGGGCAGAAGAAGGAGTGGCAAAGTTGATTGCATGCACAGATTCATCCTTCTTCCTGCCAGCAGGCTTCCTGAACGAGACACCAGCTTGGGAAGACTGTGCTATTTTACCGCTTCTCAGTCCCTGCTCCACTCTTTCACCCACAGTGACTATGTCCGAAAAAAGGTTGGAGGTACTGGCTATTGCCTTGTCGTAGTATGCTCCAGTCAGTGAATCGATGAACATAGCCACTGTCTCCTTATCCGTCAAAGGAGGCTCTATCTGGGCTGCCATTTCCCTCTATCTTTGGGCATATGCTTTAAAAGGCTCGTCGCTCTTTTTGCTCAAAGTCCTGAGATCTGACCTATCAGGGGTCAGATCAATGTTGTATCGGTAGTGATGAAGAAAAGCATCATTCAATTGTTTTCAGCTCTGGACCTGCCCTCTCTCTAACTGCATATACCAATTGAGAGTTGTGTCCGCCAGACTCTCCTGGAAGCAGTGGATCAGGAGTTTTTTGTTCTCAGCATGGGCGGCCATCTTACGACAATACATCGTAAGATGGTTCTTTGGGCAGGTCATCCCGGCGTACTTAGGGAAATCCGGGATCTTGAATTTGGGAGGGAAGTGGATATTCTTCACTAGGCACATGTCCGCCACCTCCTTGACGTCAAAGTTGTGCCCTTCCACCGCCTTAAGCCTTTCCTCCAGGACGGAGAGTTGTTGTTTAGATACCTCTGGGGTAAGGATGCGTGTAGTCTTAGCATCCTTCCCGTCATAGAAGTACTCCTCTTCCTCTTCCTCATGGTGAGGGATGTGTTCAGCCTGGTCTTCGCCCTTACTCTGACCCTGGCGTACAACCTCCATCAGTTGGGCCACTTGCTCGTGGAGGGTATTGACCTCCGCAGTGAGCTTTCGATTTTGATCTTCTAAGTTTTCCATTGCCTTTGCTTTTTGTGCACGAGTTCGGATGGGGAGAGGACCAGCCACTTTCTAGAATGCCCGAAAAAGGTTTATTAATGCATGTTGAGTGCTTAAACTAACATGGATATGCTTATGCATGAGAGATTCTGTTTAAATGATGCTGAATGTGCTCTCATTTTTTATTTTCTCTCTTGGTTTTTCCTTGCTCATGATATGATGTAATATGATTTGACTTTGTCAGACGTTTTTTATTTTTTGTTTGATTTATTTTTTATTTATTTATTTTTATAGCCTCTTATCTCTTCTGTCGGAACTGCGTGGCTACTTAGCTTACAAATAACCTAAAACCAGGCTAGTTAAAAGGCAGACTGTCCGAGATAAGGGTGTTTATTGTAAAAATATTTTTTTGTGATTTTTTGTTGTTGTTGTTTGGTTATGCTATGCAACAATCATATGCACACACAATTTGATCATCCACGAACAGGCGAGAATTCTCAGAGTCCATAATCTCTGATTCCCCAGATTTCACAAATCACCATTTTCAGATGAGTAATGTATGAGTCGCTAAGTGGTTTTTCTTAGCAATTCACATTTTTTCAAAAATTTTGACAGAGTTTCCCTTATAATACGGACTTCCCAAAAATTTTCAATCACATGTTACAAGCAGAAAACTTCCAATACAGTTCAAAAAGGGTTCACAACCCATCATCCAATTCTTTCAATATAATTTTCAATGAACTTTCTCATGAAAAACCACCATGCATATAAATGTTCACTCAAATACCATACATATCATAATAGAGTACCAAACATGAATTTTACACCATCATACACGTAAGCAATTCATTATCACTTTTACAACCAAGCATATAATGAAATCAAAATTATCAATCATAACAAATTTAGACAACTTCAACAAATAAGGTCAAACAAGTTTATGATGTAATCCTTACTATATAACCCACCCCTTACCTAATACGTCCACACTTATTCCTTTCAAAGTTTGATGTTGTGTTTCCACAAAATCTATATACATAATAAAATACTAGTTAGAATTTTATATTTCTATGTTTCTATCTCATGAGAATTTAAATTCACTTTGTGTTATTAATCCATTTCTAATAATATTTTAAGCTCACATTCAACTTACAATTATCTTAGAAAATTATCCTATTTTGTATGCACTTAAAGTAGGAAGAATCTTAATAGCAAACATGGACAAAGTTCAGTATTTTAAAATTTTCTAGAGTTATATAAGCTATTTTGACATGAGATTTGAGTCAAAATTTCAATAACTTAATTACCTACAATATTGATGAAGGAAATAAATTCAAATACCCTATAGAATAGATGCAGTTTTCAGTTTTCAGTGGTTCTTTCCAATTGAGCTCAATTACAATAACACTCTGAACATGCCTTGGTAATTTGACTATAACTCATGCTACACATAAGATATTGACATGAAACAAATTTCTAAATTTCGGAAATATAATTTACTACAACCTTTATGAAGGAATAAAGTCCTAATTTCACACGTATCAATCCCAGTAATTTAAAAACCGAGGCAGTTGAAACAGGGCAACATCTTAACGTCACAACTAGAACACTTGACAGTAAAATGGGTATAAATTGAGCTACAAATATCCGTTTAATATGAAACCAGTTTCTAAATTTTGACAACTTAAAGGGCTACAACTTTTATGAAGATACCCATTCCTAATTCTGTTCACACAAGTCTCAAATATTCAATGAATAGTACCTACGAATTAGGGCTCTTAAAGTTTTTAGCTTAACCACTTCTAATCCTCAATTTTAAACATTATTCTAGTATCCTAGGTGTAAAACCTAGAATAACACTCTTCCTACTTCCATTCAAGCTGAGTCAAGTGAGGAGAAAATAGAAAATGCACCGTTTTAAAAAATAAAACGGTAGAAATGTAGAGGAGATTAAGATAAACCAACTTACCTCTTAGAGCTTCTCAAGAAAATCAAGATTTTCCCGTCAAAATCAAGCTTAAAGATAAGAAAAGTTTTGAGAGAGAGAGAAAAATGAGGAAATTACGGCTGCAGAAGTCAACTTTCTAATTCACCTAAATTTCCGCTGGGCGCATCAACTCCCATTCAAGCTGAGTCAAGTGAGGAGAAAATAGAAAATGCACCGTTTTGAAAAATAAAATGGTAGAAATGTAGATGAGATTGAGATAAACCAACTTACCTCTTGGAGCTTCTTAAAAAAATCAAGATTTTCCCGTCAAAATCAAGCTTAAAGATAAGAAAAGTTTTAGGGATTCCGCTTAGCGCATTTCTGATGCGCCCAGTGGATTAGATTACCAAAAAGTTATCCATTATTTTCTTCTTTTTGCTCTAGTCAGGATTTGAACACACAACCCTCAAGATTCAAGTATTACTCCAAACCATATCAACCATCATATGTTTCTTGTTAACTCATACACATTATATATTTTTAATGTACCCACACTCAATACATACAAGAAAACAATAATTTCTAAATATGACAGTTAAAATTATTAACTCCATACTCAACGTTCAAGTACACACATGAGTATTTTCTAACAATTATAAAATAATAGAAAAATTATAATTATTCTAATGCACATACAAGAATTGAACTCATGACCCTCCAATCTTATAACAAGGGTCTAACCAAATGATCCACTCCTCATCTCTACAATATTTTTAAATTCTTAATTTAATTTAATTATTTCTCTCACTTTCAATTTCTACCTTAGATCATATAATTACTGTCGCCGCCGTCAAAATGAGGGCGGTCGGAACGACGCGACGGTTTTCGACTCTCTTGATTTTCGCGTTTTTTATTGGTGGTTACAACGCCTTTAGGTTGTCCAATAACCGGGCTGAGCCTAGGGGCGAGGTTTTCGAAAGGGTGCTCTTGGATTGTCCGATAACCGGGCTAATCCAAGAGCTAGTTTTTGAGGGTTCTCTGGAGTCGCCACCGATGTTTTTACCGGAAACATCGGAAAAGGAGTTTAAAAGGCATTGGTTTTCGAAAAACCAACTTCGGTCGTTAGAACCAGAGTTTGGTAAGGGAGTTAGTTACGCGTAAAGGAAGTGTTAGTTCCTTTACGACACCCCTTTCGGGTTCCCTATGATAGGCCAGCTATTCTGTTGATAAATAAACCGGAAAAATACGCTTTTGCCCTTTTATTTTGTGTAATTTAAAGATTACGACTACATGACCCTAATGTCTATTGCGTAATTTAAAGAATGCGATAAAAGATAGAGAGAGAAAGTAGGAACCTCCGAAGCTAGCTTTCTATTAATTCTTTTAAAATAGGGTGCTTTGCGGCAACCCTTCACTCTACACTGCGTCGGAAACCTCTCAAAACGCTCTAAAAAACACTCTAAAGACACTTAGAAGCTCCGGAAATGCATCGGAGGGATTCTAGAGAGGGAAACTATTGATGTGACTAGAGAGAGAGTGAGAAAGTTGTGTGAAATGAGGGGAAGGGAGGCCCTATTTATAGGGATTCGTGCCTGTCAGGTCGAGACGGCCGTCTCGTCTGACAAGGTCGAGACGGCCGTCTCGACATTCCAGACGGCCGTCTCGCCTTGCAGGAATGGTGAGACGGCGGTCTCGCCACTTGTGCAAGGCGAGACGGCGGTCTCGACCCCAAAAGGCGAAAATCCTTATTTTTGTGCCAAAAATCCCTCCTATCCTATTATGAGGCCTAATAGTCTCTCCTAGTGGCTTCTTAGGCTTCGTCCATCTTCGGAAAGGAGGTCTTCTGATCTTTATTGTGAAGCCGGACAAGATTTGGGGTCTACAATTACTATCTGGCACCTAGCTGTCCGCAAAATGGGTCAATTTTAAGTATTTTCTAAAAATTCCATAAAAATTCTAAAAAATCATAAATAATCTAACAAACATAAAACACCACAGTTACTTTACCCAATTCCTAATAATTTAATTATTAAAATTTTGGCAGATTTCGTCAAAATTTAACAAATCAGAGGTACTGAGAATTAGGATGTTACAGATAACAGTTTAGCCAATTGGCTCACTTGAGTCTCTATATTTCTGATTGAAGCCTCCATATTTTTTTGATTACACAAGGAAGCTTGCATGAATTTTTCCAGAGTGTCCTCAAATTTGCTTATTCTCTCATGCACTGGAGGATAATGTTGTTGTTGTTGTTGATATGAATGTTGTTGATATGACTGTTGTTGATATGAAGGTTGTCTATTAGATAGACCAACACCTTGTTTCCACCCAAAGTTCTGATTCTGATTCCCTCTCCATCCTTGTGCAAAATTGTTCAGATAGTTGTTAGAATTAGGGAAATTTCCTTATCACCCTTGGCCACTACCATCTTGAGCATCCATATAATGAGCTTCTTCTGCTTGTAAGTTGTCTTGATAAGAACAATGTCCATTTGAATGGTCACCTCCACAAAAGTCACATTTCATAAATTGTTGTTGAATAGGAGAACATTGGGCAACATGTAATTGTTGAGGTAGTTTTGTCATTTGCTGGGTCAATACTTCAATCTGTTGAGTCAGAATTTTATTTTGAGCTAAGATAGCATCTGAGGTGCTAAGCTCAAGTACTCCTTTCCTCTGAACTGAATGTCTATCATGTTGGACCTACTGGTCTATAGAGGCTAGTGCATCAATAATTCTTGTGGCATATTCAGCATCCACAAGACATCATGGTTCCTCCTGCTGCAACATCTTTGTATCAAGTCTCAGGCGGTGCAGAAAATGTTCAATTGGGCAATGTCTTAAAATCCATGATTTGGGCATCTCCTCAACAGTGATTTAAATCTCTCCCATGCTTCACAAAAAGGTTCATCTGCTCCTTGTCTAAAAATAGAAATGTCAGACTTTGCTTTGATGTAGCGGGATGGTGGAAAAAATCTATTCAGGAACTTCTCTTCAACATTACCCCAACTAGTCAAACTCTGATTAGGATGTGTTTTCAACCACTCATTTGCTCTGCTAGCCAATGAAAAAGGAAATAATCTCATGTATGTAGATTCAATATCTCCTTCTCTAAATCCCATGGTACCAATCAACTCATAAAAAGTAGACAAATGAATATAGGGATCTTCATTATCCATTCTAGTGAATTGATGAGTACTAATCAAGCTTAAGAAGGGTGACTTTATCTCCAAAGATTGGTTGACTGGTATTGCAATGCTGGAAAAATGTCTCGGACCATGACCTTGTTGCATAGCATAGTCTCTAAGTGTCCTTCTAGGTGGATTTGGATTTGCTCTTTCACCCTCCATGTCTTCTATGATTGGTTCTTGTAAGTTGAGTATGAGAGAAGAGTTGACTGATTCTCCTGTTGCTTGTTCTTGAGTTTCCCTTCTTTTTCTACCACGATTCCTCTGAGCAGCTTTTTCAATCTCAGGATCAAATTCCAACTAATTTATAGATATATGTCCTCTTAAAAGCATAAATCAAAGAGCAACTCAAATAAGAATTAGCACAGAACAACAATAAAAATAAAAACAATTAATAAGCTAGACAAAAAATTCCCAAGGAACACCGTTCCTCGGCAACGACGCCAGAAATACTTGTTGAATATTTGGCCAAAATTATCAATCGTAGTATATTATTTCGATTAAATAAAATTTGATCCCACAAGGAACGGTTTCACTGGGAATTCCAAATCATATGCTTACTAAGTGGATTAAAGCAAATTGGATTTTTCATAAAGATTTAAGTTGAAAATAAATGACAAAGAACTGTAAAGTGCATTTAAAAAATATCAAATAAAAGAACTTAGGATTGATTTCATTCCTTTTCCCTTTTTTGTACAATGGCTAGGTCAGATTAAGAACATCAACTAACCTATCAATGTTGATGCCACCTGCTTAAATCATTCACATTGATTCCTCGCACATGAAATTCATAAGAAAACCTAATAAACGTTGATTCATCATACAATTAATAGATTTCCCAGCATTAGGTTTAGGGTATTAAGCAATTGATACATCCATTACCATTTCTAGTAATTAACGTAGCAAATATTCTTAACCTGATCTAAGGTTTCAAGATATATTTTCCAACACATCCCAAAACATCAAAGATAAACATTAAAGAGCACAAAGGATTAGAATATTAACATAAAAAACATATATTAATATCTCAAAATATCACCAAGATACAAAAGAGTTCAAAGGAAGTGCACCCAATCCTAAGAGAATAAAGTTAGCCACTCATGGTGGCCATTACAAGCATCCTTATGAAGAAAAATTGAAGAATTGATGAAGAACAGAACAGTCGTCGCGTCTCTTCTCTAAACTCCTAAAATTACATATCAAAACGCGTCTTATCTATTTATAGAAGAATTTGGGTCTCGCGTCATTCGCTCAAGCGACCAATTACTCGTTTGAGCGAAAACATCATCTTTCGCCCAGGCGAGTAATGTTTGCTCGAGCGAGTAGAAACTCGAGAGCTTTGTCGTATTTTCGCTCAAGCGAGAATGGATGGTGCTTGAGCGAGTTTCTAGTTAAAAATCTTCTTCCTTCTTTCAATTTTTCTTGAATTATCTTTACAATTATGATATTTGTTCTTGTATCAAGATATTATACCAATACATCCTACATTGGTAGAAAAATAGATTAAAATCAATATAATTGAAGTGGTTACATAACAATTAAGAGCATAATTACATCAACTTTTACCATTTAACAAAGTGACAGGCAAAATATCTTCAAAACTTATAGGTTAGGGAAATTCTTTTAATATAGCTATAGATACTCGATCCTCAACAAAAAACAAATGATCGAGAAGTGACTTTAACTTAGAGTCGTCTAATATAGAGGAAAGTATAGTGAATTATTAAAGTAATATAATAGATACCTCGAAGGATCCACGACACTACACTTTACTCGGTAAAAACAATTCTTAAAATTCTTTAATGATTGGGTATACACAACAAACAACCCGCAATATTGGGACCTATTAAGAGAAACCCAGTTGATGTCAGAGCTATACTTCAATTGATAAAATACACAAAAATATTCACAGAAGACATCAACCAAAGAAAGAAACACAATTTGAAAAGCCTTCAAAAAAGCCTAGCTATTAAGGTGTAATTGACTCGGAGCGACCCTAAAAAAGGATAGCATCTCGTACTCAAAGTCAATAAATGGCAGCAAAATCTCTAATTTCTTAAAAAAACACTTATATACAAAAGTGTTGTCTCCACCATCAATAATCGAATTCATATAAACTCGGTTGGAGGAAGAATACAACTCAATAGTCATTAGATGAGCATAGAATGGTTCACATATATCAAATGATTTTACAAAAACCCTTTACAACAGACATCAAGGTATACTCAGAGCTATAATGTGTACCTCATTCAACCCAATAATACCCAGGTTCAAAGATAGGAGTAAATCTATCCTTATGATTAACCTTAACACTCCAACTAGGACCCTCTACATTATTTTCAACGGCTTTGACCCAATTTTGATTTACCCTTTCGTTTCCAAGGAATAAAAACATGGAAACCACCATCGGAGTAGCCTCAGAGGTTACTTCCACCTCTTCAAAAGATGCACACACATCTCTGACATTGTTAGAAGATGTGGTTCCAATAGAGTGCACCTCCTTGAAAACTAGAGGAGACACTCGCTTTGGAGGATGAATAAAAATAAAACCAAACATTTATGAAATGAAAGATGAGGAGTAGCGAGGTACCATTGCAAAGACGAAGGTAGAAGAAGAACGTAAAAAAAGAGAAAAACACTTGACTATGAAGAGTTGCAAAGAATACGAAAGATGAAAGAGTTATAGAGAATACAAAAGGCTTATAGAAAATGAAAATGGAAGCCAACACTTGAAAGGGGAACATGAAAATATCCTTTAAACCCTAGACAATAATAATATCACACTTCTATGTAAACATGTTTGGTATCTCTTCTATTCCATTGAATCATATTATGATATTCATTTCTTTCACTTATTGACTTAAGCATATGAGAGTCTTTTGCAGGTAACCATCCATTTACTCTATTCCTACTCTGCCAAATCTGAAGAAGCTTAGACACCCTTTTCAATCCAGGTAACAACACTTGGTACCCATGTGGGAAAAGGTAAAACTTCTCCCATACTCACTTGTAAATTAGATTATGATGCATCTTTAAAAAAAAAATTCGTGATAAACTAAAGTTTCAAAATGCACAATACCTCAAATATAATAATTGAACCTAACGATTCTATAATAAGGATATATTGAATGGAACATCTTATTAATATTTTGGAATTATGAGTTGATATATTCAAAATATTTTATTAATTAATGTTAAACATCATTAATAACAATCAATTATAAAATTTATATCCATAATAAAAATATTTAATTATAATAATATCGATAATACAACCTTAATAAAAAAATAATTATTTCCTTATTAGATATTCAATTAAAATTCACCATAATAAAAAAAGAAATTATTAATAGGAGATAAAATTGAATTTTTAAATGAAAAAATATTTAGGGTTTAGAATATTAAATTTTTTTTTACTCCGAACAAGTTATGACATGTTGATATTTTTAAACTTTTTTAAAATTAAATTAAATGGCTACAAACCAATAGAAATCAAAAAGGTAAATTAGATTTTAAAATTTTTAAGCTGCAATGTCACCCAAAATCTTTATTTCACTTTGAAAAATATTACATGATATTAATGGCCATGATCATTGTTTGAGCCTTAAAATAAGGATTGTTTTCATTAATTAATAAAATTGAGAATAAAATAAAAAATCCGACCTGCCGGATTCGAACCAGCGACCTAAGGATTATCTGTTCCAATAACTACAGTCCTCCGCTCTACCAACTGAGCTAAGGTCGGTTGAATCTCAAGTTTCAAACTTTCTATATGTATATCAAACGTAATGTGAATAACTTGTTTCCTTCTACTTCTTTTTTCAATAAAGCTGTATATTTAGTTGTAGTTCTTTTTTCGATAACATTGGGTGAAGTTAAATTTCAAAATAAGTAATTTTAGTATAACATAAGATATAGTTTAATCATTAACAAAAATGCTAATATACTTTTTATATGATAATAATGTTAAAAATTATAATTAAATATTGTTATTTATTACGGACACATTATAATATATTATTTTAAAAAAATTCAGTGATTAAATTTGTTTAATTTAAAAGAAACCATAATGAAATGTGCAATTAATTTTTTAATATGCACCAAGAGTAATTTTTTTAATCAAATAAGTCATTTTGTATATGCTTTTTTCTTATTTGTTTATTTTAAATTCTAAAAAAAAATCTGTTTTTTAATAAAAAATTCTATCTATTATGGATTAAATGATTTTTCTCTAAGTTATTTGTTTTTAAACACTTTATAACAATTATGAACCATGTAAAAATTTAATTATTAAAATATAAGATCCAAATATATATATATATATATATATATATATATATATATATATATATAATCAGATTCCTTCTATTAAAAATTTAAAATATTATTAAGGATTATAAATATTCAAATCATATAAATAAGTTTATTTCACTTTAGTAAAAAAAAAACTCACTTGTATTCAATTGGTTTAACACATGTATTCAAATTATTTAATATTCTTGATATAATTCTTCGAGATTTTTTTATTTTGTATAATTTTAAGTACCTAATTGTTTTTTAAAACTAAAATATAAATAATGTGAGAGGAATATTTGGATATCAATTCTCAGTTGAATCATCTTACATTTTAGCTCATTTTACTTTTTATTTGATGGTTCTTACTTTCTAAAATTAATGAATTACTGACATGTTTAAAGACTTATTTATAATATTCAACCAAAACATTGAAACAATATAAGAGTTAGTACAAATAACTTAATCATTATATTTTTTTTTAAATAAATATATTTAGTAATTAATTCACTATGTTATGTAAATAAATTATCTTCTCACTGTCCAGTTCACATTCTTTTATACAACAATCAATATGAGATAAGATAATAATAAATTATTTTAAATAATATAATTTTCTAACTATTTGTTCTTTAATTCATCAAATTGACAATTGATAATTGAGGTACATTTAATTGAGTGATACATTTATATTATATGCTTCTTTTATGGATGCATATAAGATATAGGATGTTCAATGTCAATTTTAATGATTATACAATAATATTATATATATATATATATATATATATATATATATATATATATATATAATTTTTTTATTTAAAAATGTACTAAAATATAAAAAGAAAGTAATATTATTTTATTAATATATATATTATAAATTAATATGATAAGGAATTTACTTATTTTAATAATAAATATTAGAGTACATTTCTAATAATTACTTATTTCAAAATTTGATTGTTTAGATTAATTTTTATTTTAAATTAATAAATTACGAAAGAAAAAAATGAACGATGATAATAAATAATAAATTCTTAACTTTTATTTTGAGATTTAATAAATCTTCTCTTATAATTTATTTATTAAATTATTAAATAAAAATTAATTTCATTAATATAATTTAAATTTTACAAATAAATTTTTTTAAGTTTTAAACTGTCAAAATTGGTCTATTAACCTATTAATCTAATATAATGTTAGATTAAGTTAAAAATTACAATCTATTTTAAAATATAAGTTAGATTGGATTATTAGTTTTTTTATGGGTCTAAACCACCCATTTTGACAATTCTAATTTTCATCCATTATCAGAATAATTATGGGGAAGTTCTTAGTCACTTACTTCAAACATTTCTCAAACTGCGATGAATAAAACTCTATAAATACCACAAATATTTTGTACTTGGTACCTTCCATAGCATATTACACCATCGTCAAAGTACATGTAGTGAAGAGTTTTTTGCCATAAGAGGGGTTTGTAACTTATGATATGATTTTGACATCGTCAAATTTAATTATTATTAAATATATATATTTATAAATTTAATTTTACATTTTATCATATTTTTTTATCTTTTCATATTTATTTATTATTTATTTATAATATATTATTTAATCATTTCAAAATCAATTATTAAGATACACGAGGGAATATAACAGCGTAGAGTTTAAAACAATATACCACGCTCTAGATCTGTAATGTCATTGGTTCTACGTATATCTTGTTTCCTATTTCCATATTTTGAGATTATATTTGATATAATTAAATACTTTTGCCTTGTTTTGAATTTGTGTTGGTATAATGTGGTGTTGTTTGTTGTTAAAGAGGATACATAATTTTACAAATAGCTTCATTCTCATTGTATTGAGTTACTTTATAGATGATCTACAGATGGAGATGAAACTAACTATATTATTTCTATCGATTTAGTTAGGTTAAAATAATAAACATATAAATTTTATTTATGCAACGTGTGAATATTTTACTGTAGCACAGCCACGATATTGTGGTTGTATTTTGTTGGGATGTTTTGGGTATGCTTATAGGAGGTAAAATTTGATTTTTAAATGAAAAAATATTTAGGATTTTGAATCACAGTTTTTTTGCGCAAAACAAGTTAATATTTTTAAACTTTTCTAAAATTAAATTAAATTACTATAAAACAATAAAAATCAAATTTAAAATATTCTTTTATATTAATTTTATTAAGTAAATGACTATACTCAATAGAGGTGAATTAGATCTTTAAAATCTTTAAGGTGCAATGTCACCCAAAATCTTTATTTCACTTTGAAAAATATTACATGATATTAACGACATGATCATTGTTTGAGCCCAAAAAATAAGGATTGTTTTCATTTTTTTTTCTTCTTAATTTTGTATTTATATTGCACATAACCCTATTTACTTAATACACATTAGGGATTCAGTCTATTGTTCTTTTATTTTAAGACCTATTCCTCATTCATTTCAAGACTGCCCAATTGCATTACAAAATCAACACACTCACCAAAAAAGTATTCTTAACCAGTTCAGTTAGATGGGCTATCCAATACCAGTTCTATTGCAGGCAATTGATAATCTTCTTTGTTATGAAACAAGGCGATTTTTCTTAATGAAACTAAGTATGCAAAAATATCACCATAGATTGCTACCCAAACTATGTTGACACTCTAATCTACACGACAATTTCTAGGATATTGTCAACGTGTATTTCTAAATAATTGTTTAAAACAAAATAATAATCTAATATCTTTTTATCATCACTTTTAAAAGATAATAACAATATCTTAATATATAATTTAAATAAAAGATAATAAAGTAATATTATCAATATTCCTCCTTATTTTAATATTGGTTTATTTGAATTGATATTCTTTATTTTATTTTTCTTGAAATTTTTCCTTTATATTTCTTGTCATATTCCTTCTTATATGAAATCACATCTTCATTCAATTTCACTTCCTTCATCAAAGTATTTCTTCCTTTATCAATTTTATTTCATTTGTTTCTTTCAAACTTCGTGGTAGTACCGTTGACCCTATGATAAACATTGGAAACTGTTTCTTCATCTACATTTTTATTTTCCTCCTTAACATCAAATTCTTCAAGAAATATTCATCATACTTTTTCTTTGACTTCTCTTTTATATCTTCACTTGTAGTCAACCCTTTTTTCATCAAATCTAGAGTGAAACTTTTTCCTTTCATGTGAACTTTAGATATTTTCAAGTTATTTACATATTTAATCACACAAAATTTGTGTTCAAAAGATACCTTATAATTCTTCTTCAATAATTGAGCAATGTTAGATATGTAGGCTAAGATCAAGAGGGGGGGTGAATTGATCTTTGAAATATTTTTGCACTTTTAAGAATACAAATTATCCATTTCAAAGATTTAGAGTTCTGATCCCTTTTCAAATCAAGAAGAAACAAGCAATTCAATATAATGCAGCGACAGAGTTAAAGAGAGTAAAGGTTTAGAGAACCAAGATTTATACTGGTTCACCCAAACCACCGGGCTACATCCAATTGTCAGCCAAATTCCAGCTGAGTTCCACTTTGAATGTTTTACAGATTACAATTATGAATCACACAACATCCAATCTAACCAAAGAACTAAATTCCAGTCCTTGTACCTAAACCTTCACCAAGAACCAAATTCCAGTTCTTGTTCAAACCAACAACCAAATTCCAATCACAGAAACTGTGCCCAACAATTCCAAGCACTCACAATACAGAAAAGATTTACAGAAAACAAAGGAGAAGAAACTAGAACAATCAAACCCGATTATGTAGTCTCTGTAGTATGTGTTTCTTCACTTGAATGAATACCAAAATTGCCTCAAGAAACAACTTTGTAAAGCCTCACAAAACTAGAGCGTTTCTTTCTTGAAAATCTCTTTTATGATTGCTTGTTTGATTAATCAAAAGTATGTTTTAAAACTTTGAAGCATTCCTATTTATATATAGTTATATAGTTAAAACTTTGAGAGTGATGAAGATCTTATTGAAATACTCTGGCAAAGATCTTATTGATTTGATGAAGTCAAAGATAAAGTCAAAGTCAACTTTGTAGCGGTCAACAGTCACTTAGATAAAAGAATAGAGGGATTAGTGTGTCTGCAACTATGCTTAGGTATAATCATTTTTATCTTTTCTGCTGCATGAGGTCTCTTCACTTAAAAGATTTTGCAAAATGCCTCTAAATACATTTAAGCGTTAAAAACAAAGTATTTTAACAAAAGCTTTCTTAAACAAGTTTTTAAACTGATATAATTTTGAAATAACCGGTTGTTTTCATTAAAGAAAGTTTTGAAAACCTTCTGTCAGTGTTTTAACTGATAAAACTTCGAAATAACCGATTAAAATCACTTAAAATGTTAAGAGAAGTGTTTTTGCAGTATTTTAATCGATACAACTTAGTTTTAATCGATTAAATCCACTTAGTGTTCAGGATGATCGATCAGAATGCAATTATGACCGATCAGAATCATATATGATCGATCAGAATTGAGTTATGACCGATCAGAACTTTTTCAATCGATTAAAACATGTTTCAATCGATTAAAACAACTTAGAAAATTTCTACACAGCATTTTAATCGATTAAAACTTATTTTTATCAGTTAAAAACACTTGGAAAAAACTCACAATAAAGTTTTGCAGTATATTAATCGATTGAAACACGAAACAATCGATTAAATCAAATTAGAAGATTTTTTGTAAAGAGTTTGAATTGATATAAACGTTGTCGTATCAGTTAAAACAAATCTGTTAAAGAATCAAGAATGTTTTAATGGATTAAAAGAAGTTTTAAACAGATTAAAACTACACTTTTAACAGATTAAAAGATTATTTTAACAGATTGATTAAACCAGCAGTTTTGAAAATCTTTTATAAAAACAGAGTTGCTTGATCATTTTAATATACATCTGATACACATCCTTTTGCAATCATTCAAGCAATCAAAAGTACTTCTTTCAAGAAAGATTCGCGCTAGTTTTTGTGAAGTTCAAAAGAAATCTTTCTTGAGGCAAAACTGCATTCTTTTGAGAAGAAACAACTTACTGCAGAATTGCATAAAACTGGTTTGAGCATTCTAGTTTCTTCTTTTCAATTCTTTACATTCTTTACTGTATTGTTTGGTGCCTGGAATTGTGGGCACTGGTTTCTCTGCAGCTGGAATTTGGTTGTAGAGGTTGTCAAGAACTGGAATTTGGTTCTTGGTGAAAGGTTAGGTGCAGGAACTGGAATTGTGGTTCTTGTGATAGATTAAGTGTAAGATTGTAATCTGTAAAACATTTGATCTAGTAGAACCCAGCTGGAATTTGGCTGGAGACTGGACGTAGCCCTGGTATTGGGTGAACCAGTATAAACATCGGTGATATCTTTCTAAACCTTTCTCTTCTTTTAATTCTGTTGCTGCATTTATTGTTGATTGATTGCTTTGTGATTCAAGAACAGATCTGAAATCTTATTTTTACAAATAGATAATCTATTAATTGCGAAAATCTTTTAAAGATCAATTCACCCCCCTCTTGATCTCAACCTTCTTTTCTAACAATTGGCATCAGAGCGAGGTGCTTGAAAGTTATTCAAGTTCTTCGATCCATGGCTGAAAACAGATTACCGTTTTCTGGGGGAGCTTCTATTAACAGACCCCCACTATTTTGTGGAACAGATTATCCTTTTTGGAAAATTAGGATGAAGATCTTTATTGAATCTATTGATAGAAATGTTTGGGATGTAATTGCAAATGGCCCTTTAATTACGAAAAAAGAATGGTCCAGTTTAAATGATGAGGAAAAGAAAAAAGTTCAAAATGATTGCACTCGCTAAAAATATAATTACTTCGCACTTAACATGGATGAGTTTTTCGTGGTCTCCCAATGCAAATCTGCCAAGGAGATGTGGGATGTTCTTGAGGTTACTCATGAAGGGACATTAGATGTAAAGAGAGCCGAAAGCATACTCTCATAAGAGAATATGAGCTGTTCAAAATGCAAACTGGTGAAAGCATTGCAGATGTGCAGAAACGATTCACTCACATCATTAATCATCTAATGGGCCTAGGTAAAACTTTTGATAAAGAAGAATTAAATATTAAAGTCTTGAAATGTCTTGACAGGTCATGGCAGCCAAAGGTCACAAGCAATTTCGAGTTAAAGGATTTGTCCGTCATGACAACAACTTCTTTGTTTGGCAAACTCGAGAGAACATGAAATGGAAATTAACGATTTAATGAACAAGAAGTCTCCGAGAAGAAAAGCAAAAGTATAGCACTCAAAGTTGAAGGAAGAAATCAAGAATCGGAGGAGGAAAGTGAGAATCTTGGATCGCTTGTCGGAAAATTCAACAAATTTCTCAAGAAAAAGATTCAAGACAAGGAAAAACATAAAAGGTATGAGAAAAAAGCTGATTCTTCTAACTTTAAATGCTATGGTTGTGGTAAGCAGGTCCATGTAAGAATGGAGTGCCCAGAAAAGAACAAATATAATGACAAGAAAGAAGAGAAAGTCAAAAGAAGAGCCTATGTAGCATGGGATGACAATGACACTTCATCAACAGACAATTCTGATAATGAAGAAGCCAACCTGTGTTTAATGGCAAATCAAAACCTTCAATCCAGCAGTGTAAGTTCTAATTCCTCTTCAAATTTAGTGAACTATAATTCATTACAAGAAGCATTTAATGAAATGCATGAAGAGGCTAAGAAACTGTAAAAAGAAAATGATAGGCTAAAAGGATTGAATAATTGGTTAGTAAATAAAGTAGACTCTCTTGAAAAGAGAATTCTTGAAGATGAAACTGATTGTGATTTCTTAAAATTAATTCATGATAATTCTGATTGTGCATGTAATAAACCCTGTAATAATTGTTCAGAATTACAAAAGAAAATTGATTTTTTATCATAAACTGTTTCAAGGTTTACACAAGGTCAAGCTAATCTTGACGTTTTACTTGGGTCACAAAAACTAATTTTTGACAAATCTGGAATAGGATTTAAATCTAGGATGAAATTCAGAAAAACAAATGTAAATAGAAATCATACTCTGTGATTAAATGTTTTTACTGCATGAAAAGAGGTCATTCAGTAAAATACTGTAGAATTAAAAAGTATGTTATTCCTAAAGGTAGAATGAAATGGATTCCCAAAAATAATTCATTTCAAATAACCTGATTGGACCCAATAATTATAAAGGGTACCAGAAACATGCTAAATCTGTTTTGCAGGAACAAAATCTGGGAGTCCCTTGGTATTCAAAACAGCAAATCAGGTTCTGCTTTCATAAACTAATTGTTTTAATTGATATAAAATTGTATTAATCGATTAAAATAACTTACAGAGGATATCAGAAAATCTGTCCGTACTGTCTTAATCGATTGAAATGCGAATTAATCGATTAAAATGTTCTCAGAATTTGAGTTTAGTTGTTTTAATCGATTAAAAAGAATTTATATCAACTAAAAACACTAAGATGTCAAAATTAATCGATTCTTTTTCATTTTAATCGATTCAAATTTTGTTATCATTTTATTAATTTCATCTTGTGCAAGACTAATCGATTCCTTTATGAATTAATCGATTATTTCACTGTAGCATTTTCAAATCTAGTATTCAAAATCAAATTAATAGGTTAATCGATTAATTTGTTTCTGAAAATTAGTTTTATAACATCCAATTGAAATTGGTAAGCAAATCAAAGTCAAAATCCCAAGTTTTTATGGTAATCAAAATCTGCATAATGCTTTTAAATATTGTTTGACCAAGTCAAACATCTTCCCAAGAACAGCTTAGTCGATACACCCATCGTCCAAGAATCTGTGCTCGTATTCTCGATCAAGGGGACATATGCAATTAAAGCCGATTTTGCGAGTTCTGTCTAAAGTAAACCGCAATTCACAAAAATTGACATCCGTGAATCTTCAGCTTTGCTTCGTGTAGCTCATTACTCTCAGTCTTATCTTCCTAGTTCAAAGTGTTCCTCTCTTCTTTCCTTTTACACACGTCTCCGAAACCCCTCTCCGAAAATTCAACAAGATGCTCGAGAAGATCTAAGTCAAGAAAGAAGCAAAAGGGGAATCTTCCTCTCGCCGCAAATCCCGGTGGTCATCCGGAAGCCTGGTTTGATGGAGATATAGGAAAGATGAACACCTTCATCTCTCGAGTTTAGTCGAAACAGATTGTTATTCCAAAATTTATCAAATTCAGGTGGTCGGACGAAGAAGGATTTACTAGTCTCGAGAAGAAAGTTAAAAAGTCAAAAGCTGAAAACTTTCATGGAGTTTACTCGGGAACATCCAACCTGATTTGGTTCGGGTTTTTACTCCAACTTAACAAGAAATGGGTCTACAATCGGATCTCGGGTAAAGGGAGTAAATATGGAAATTACTCCTGCTGTTTGGGAGCAAATTGCTGGCCTTAAGGATAGAGGTGTCAAAGTTTCAAGGGGGAATATTTTTGAGATTCCTGAGTTCAACAAGATTCAGTTTTTCCGGTCTTGCCTCAAGGATTCAAATGATTCGGTAAGAATTCTAAATGCCGGAAAACTTGCACTTGAACATAGATTACTTTCTTTTATTGTGGCATGGATGCTTACTCCAAGAGGGAGTAATCATGCTATTCTTAATGAGGGAGATCTTGCCCTCATGTATTGCATTTTTAACAATGTTCGGGTAAACTGGGTGTATGTGATTAAAGATCACATGTTGAAAGCTAAAAGGTTGGCAGATTTCAAATTGCCATATGCTATGTTAATTAATAATTTCTTTAGATATTTTGAAGTTGATCTTTCCGGGAGAGCATAGAAACCCCCAAGGCATCAAATGAAATTGACGACTCCACCCTAAGAAAAATGGGATATATAAAAGTTGATGATGAATGGATCTCCAAAATTGATGTCTGGGATGTCTCGAGGGTGAGGAAGAAGATGAAGATGAAAATGAACAAGGCCAAATTCCTCCCTCTCCAACTGCTGCGAGAGGTTCCCGAGTCAACCGAGTGGTCAAGCCTCATATGAGAATATGGAAATTATTCCTTACATGGAGCAGCCTGACCGTGGGACTCCTTTATCTCAGTTTGAAAGAACAATGCTTTCTTAAATGGTTGTTGTGCAGGAAAATCAGAGAAAGCATATGCAGATGACATTCCAACACTTCCAGCAAACAAACAATCAATTCGCATCCCTTGGAAACCAAATTGCTGATATCTACACCAAGCTAGAAGATATGCAGCTGAACCAAGGAAACTGGGATGATTGATTTTATGGATTAAAAGGGTCCCTTCTTATCTTATCTTTTATTTCTTATTTCTTTTGATGCTAATTTCAATTTCTGGTCTGTAATATTTACTGGTTGTATACCAGGTACAATCTCTTTAGCTTTGATCAATATAATGTAGGTTTTAAATCGAATCAAACTAGTCTAGATAGAATTCAACATAGATCCCGAATATTTTTAGCTGATACAAAATGGTTTTAATCGATCAAATCGATTAAAGGAAACACTTTCACAACAAAATAATCGATTAAACTTTGTATCAATCGATTAAAATCTTTATAAACAAGTTTACATCAGTTAAATTGACTAAATAAGATTTTATCCTGATTTTGATGGATCTATTGGTTAAAATCTAAATAGATGTAGATTGATATTATTGTAAAACATCCTTCTAAATGATCGGTGTTACAAAACTTACACTGGATTAGACATGATAAATTTGCATAAAACATTACTTAGCTTGCAAATCTGATTGTTTTAATCAATAAAAAATCTTTTAAATCGATTAAAAGAATTTATACAACATTTTTCTTTATTGTTTTAATCGATTAAATGTCGAATTAATCGATTAAATGCACTTATGTTTCATACTTTCGAAGTCCTTCACTGATTTAATCGATTAAACCTTTATTTCAATCGATTAAAATCATTAAACAAGAACTTTTTAATCGATTTTGTCCTGTTTTTAATCGATTTTTATTCGGAAAGAAAAATTAAAGGCTTTAGTTAATGGTTGTTCTTATAACATGCTACTAAAGCGTGATTCCCTTATCTTTACGCGTGTTAATTGTATTCATTACAAACGTGTTAATGAAGATAAGTTTGAATCAACTTTGATTAATCTTTACATGAGTAAAATATCATATTCATTTTTTTTCTCTATTTTCAAAATCTCAAACTTATTACATATCTTTGCATTGTTTCTCTTCTGCTTCCTATTTTTGATGAAGTCAAAAGGGGGAGAATAGTTGCTTTACTGTTGATCAGAAACAATTTAGGATATTTAGGGGAAGCAACAATTTAGGGGGAGAAATAGGAAAATAATTCATTTTTTATTTCTAACTAATCTGTTTTATCAAGTGACTTCTCTTGCGGAGTTATTATTCAAAGTGGTGTTTGTCTTCATCAAATAGGGGAGACTGAAAGTGATGAAGATCTTATTGAAATACTCGGCAAAGATCTTATTGATTTGATGAAGTCAAAGATAAAGTCAAAGTCAACTTTGTAGCGGTCAACAATCACTTAGATAAAAGAATAGAGGGATTAGTGTGTCCGCAACTATGATTAGGTATAATCATTTTTATCTTTTCTGCTGCATGAGGTCTCTTCACTTAAAAGATTTTGCAAAATTCCTCTAAAAACGTTTAAGCGTTAAAAACAAAGTATTATAATAAAAGCTTTCTTAAACAAGTTTTTAAACTGATATAATTTTGAAATAACCGGTTGTTTTCATTAAAGAAAGTTTTGAAAACCTTCTATCAGTGTTTTAACTGATAAAACTTCGAAATAACCGATTAAAATCACTTAAAATGTTAAGAGAAGTGTTTTTGCAGTATTTTAATCGATACAACTTGGTTTTAATCGATTAAATCCACTTAGTGTTCAGGATGATCGATCAGAATGCAATTATGACCGATCAGAATCATATATGATCGATCAGAATTGAGTTATGACCGATCAGAACTTTTTCAATCGATTAAAACAACTTAGAAAATTTCTACACAGCGTTTTAATCGATTAAAACTTATTTTTATCAGTTAAAAACACTTGGAAAAAACTCACAATAAAGTTTTGCAGTATATTAATCGATTGAAACACGAAACAATCGATTAAATCAAATTAGAAGATTTTTTGTAAAGAGTTTTAATTGATATAAATGTTGTCGTATCAGTTAAAACAAATCTGTTAAAGAATCAAGAACGTTTTAATGGATTAAAAGAAGTTTTAAACAGATTAAAACTACACTTTTAACCGATTAAAAGATTATTTTAACATATTGATTAAGCCAGCAGTTTTGAAAATCTTCTATAAAAACAGAGTTGCTTGATCATTTTAATATACATCTGATACACATCCTTTTGCAATCATTCAAGTAATCAAAAGTACTTCTTTCAAGAAAGATTCGCGCTAGTTTTTGTGAAGTTCAAAAGAAATCTTTCTTGAGGCAAAACTGCATTCTTTTGAGAAGAAACAACTTACTGCAGAATTGCATAAAACTGGTTTGAGCATTCTAGTTTATTCTTTTCAATTCTTTACATTCTTTACTGTATTGTTTGGTGCCTGGAATTGTGGGCACTGGTTTCTTTGCAGTTGGAATTTGGTTGTAGAGGTTGTCAAGAACTGGAATTTGGTTCTTGGTGAAAGGTTAGGTGCAGGAACTGGAATTGTGGTTCTTGTGATAGATTAAGTGTAAGATTGTAATCTGTAAAACATTTGATCTAGTGGAACCCAGCTGGAATTTGGCTGGAGACTGGACGTAGCCCTGGTATTGGGTGAACCAGTATAAACACCGGTGATATCTTTCTAAACCTTTCTCCTCTTTTAATTTTGTTGCTGCATTTATTGTTGATTGATTGCTTTGTGATTCAAGAACAGATCTGAAATCTTATTTTTACAAATAGATAATCTGTTAATTGCGAAAATCTTTTAAAGATCAATTCACCCCCCTCTTGATCTCAACCTTCTTTTCTAACAATTATGTAGTCTCTGTAGTATGTGTTTCTTCACTTGAATGAATACCAAAATTGCCTCAAGAAACAACTTTGTAAAGCCTCACAAATCTAGAACGTTTCTTTCTTGAAAATCTCTTTTATGATTGCTTGTTTGATTACTCAAAAGTATGTTTTAAAACTTTGAAGCAATCCTGTTTATATATAGTTATATTTCAATCTGTTGGTTTAATTAATCTGTTAAAACGTTCTTTTAATCGATTATAAATCTTTGATTAATCAGTTAAAACATATTTTAATATGTTAAAATATTCTTGATCATTTTCTAGATTTATTTTAACTGATGCTGACGCGTTTTAATCGATTAAAATAGTTATACAAATATTCTTTCAGGTTGTTTTAATTGATTGATTCACATTTTAATCGATTTAAATTCTGCCAATTATTTTCACAAAACTTGCTAAGTGATTTTAATTGATAACAACAAGTTTTAATCAATTAAAACACTTGACAAAAATTCTCTTAAGTTGTTTTAATCGATTAATTCGATATTATATCAATTAAAATTCTGGAAGAACACTTTTTAAAACATCTCAAGTGATTTTAATCGATTAATTTAAAGTTACATCAATTAAAATAATGACAGAACACTTTTCAAAACATTGCAAGTTAGTGAATTTAATTGATGGAAGATGATGCACAATATCAGAATATAATAACTCAGTTAGTGAATTTAATTGAAGTAAATCATTTTTAATCGATATAGTTTCCCAACCTAGAGCTTTTAATCGATTAAATCGCAAAATAATCGATTAAAAACAAAACATATATCCTAGGTGAATCTCTCTGTAAGTGAAATTAATCGATTAATGTTTGATTTAATCGATTAAAACAGTATGAATTGTTCCAGTGAACATGTTTATGAATGATTTTAACCAATTAAAAATATTTTTATATCAACTAAAACTATCAGATTATGTGAATTCTATATTATTTGATCTATCTAGGATTTCTAATTCAATTCTAAATTGATTTTAAACATCTGCATCATATTAAAGGTAGTTCAAAAAGTGTTTCTAGTAAAAGACCAATTAATATTACAGAACAAAGAAAACAACAAATAAAAAAAAAACTTGTGATAGAATGAACCCTTCTTGAAAATTAAAATCCTCCCAGTTTCCTTGATTTATCTGCATGTCCTCCATCTTGGTGTACAAATCAGCAATTTAGTTTCCAAGGTTGGAGAATAGCATGTTGGTCTGCTGGAAGTGCTGATAAGTCATTTGCATATGCTTTCTTTAGTTTTCTTGCAGTGTATTCATCAGGGAAAGCATAGTTTGTTCAAATTGGGAGAGTGGAGTTCCTCGATTAGGTTGCTCTATGTATGGTATGATCTCCATGTTCTCATATGAGGTTTGACCACCAGTGGACTCGGGAACTGATATGAATCTCAATTACACAAGGGCTAATTTAGGATCTTTAGGGTTAGAACCTTGTAAGAAATTTAGGAATTAGAAAGAAGGTGGAAGGAAAGAATCACTCTTCCCAAGGGAGGCAACACACAAAGGATGTGAAAGTCCTTTGATACAGCCAAGGGTTATTGAATCACTCAAGAATTTAGGAGAATCACTCTTACTAAGATAAAAGAGATAAACTCTAATATTTCTGAATAAAATTCCACTTGTTATTTCTTGATAAAAATGGTTCAACTGATATAGAAGCGTTGCCATCAGAATTACAAAGACTCAATAAAAGAAAATAAATACTAATAATAACCCATTAATCTAGGAATTGAAAATTATTTAATAGAAATAAATAAAGGCTAATAATGATCCATTAACATAGGAATTGAAACTACTTAATGACTGATTGTATCTGAAACTGTGGCAACCAAAAGTCAATCAGCTATGCACCCCTTGGTCTCCTAAAGACTGATGACTAAATTTTCAATTGGACCCTTATTACAACTTAAAACAAAATCAAACTAAAGTCCATTAATTGATTAATTCAAAACATAATTTGGACAACCAACAATATTTGTTGAAGAGCTTCTTTTATTTCCCTTACTCTAGCCCTTATCATAGGTCATGTTCACATCATTCTCTCCCTCTTGAAAAAGATTTGTTCTCAAATCGGATTCGCCATCTACATAAAAAAGAGATAAGTCTGACAAATTGAATGTAAAATTAACATTATACTCACTTTTTATGGCTAAATAGTTCTCCCTCACTTCAAGTGTTTCACTCTTTTTTTGATTACTCTTTTTCCTCTCAAGTGTTTCACTAACGCTTTCTTTCTCTCTCTTTTCTTGAAGAAGTTTTTCTCTCATTTTCTTTTTATCCTCACACACTTCTTGTGGACTCAAAGGTTTGAGCACAATCTTCTTGTCTTGGTGCTTGAAGGAAATTTTGTTGGTGAACCCGTTATGATTAAATCTTTTATCAAATTGTCATGGTCTCCCCAAAAGTAAGTGACTGACTTCCATAGGAATAATATCACAAAACACCTTATCATTGTATTTTCCAATGGAAATGTCCACTTCAACTTGTTGTCTCACTTGCACCTTTCCATCCTTACTAAGCCATTGAAGTTTATATGGTCTAGGATGTGGTTTGGTAGCTAAATTTAGCTTTGATACTAATCTAGCACTAGCCACATTGGTGCAACTACCTCCATCTATGATCATCATGCACACCTTGTCATTGATTAAACATCTAGTGTGAAAAATATATTTTCTTTGGCTTTCTTCCATAGGTTTCAATTGACTATCAAGTAATCGCCTAATCATCAATAAATCTCCCTTTGGAATCTCCTCCTCCTCAATGTCTTCACTCCTTTCTCTTCAACCTCAGATTCACTTATATATTCTCCCTCTCTAACAACCATGGTCTTTATGTTAGGGCACTCATAAGCATAGTGTCCTAGGCCTTGACACTTAAAACACTTCACATATCTACTTTTTTTAGAGGGTTGTTCTTCATATTTTGAATGAGTCTTTGCAGGAATAGGTGTGGAACTCTATCTTTCTTGCCTTTGTCCTTCCAACTTGAAAATCCAAAGTTGGTAGAACTCTTCTTAGTCATTTCTTTTCTTTTGAGTTGTTGCTCTACTCGAATTGCTTTATGAAGTAAATCCTCCATATTAACAAACTCTTGCAACTCAACAATATCACATATATCAATATTCAAACCACCAATAAATCGGGCCATAGTTACCTCTTCATCTTCTTCAATCTTTGCTTGAATCATGAGCATGTCCATTTCTTTGAAATACTCCTCAACCCCCTTGTTGCCTTGAGTAAGTTTTTGGAGTTTAAATTTCAAGTCCCTTGCATAACTAGCGGCACATATCGCTTCCTCATGATCCTTTTCATCTCAGTCCATGTATCAACTATTGGCTCTTCATTTCTATCTCTCTCCTTTTGTAGCTTGTTCCACCAAACAAGAGCATAGTCAGAAAATTCCGTTGTTGCAAGTCTCACCTTTTAGGTCTCCTCATAATTGTTGCATGAGAAAACATGCTCTATTTTCATCTCCCACTCCAAGTATGCCTCCGGATCACTTTTTCCTTTGAACGGAGGAATGTTAAGCTTGACTCCTTCAAGCCTACTTGGTCTTGCTACTCCATCATTCATTCTCCTATTTCTCCTTTCTTCTTCGTCTTTAGGATTTCTATTCTCCAATCAGTTTAATCGTTCATGAAGCTCATTGTTATGTCGTATCATTAATCCTTCCAAATGTTGTACCAATGCTCTCATTTGAAATGGACTAATTCCTGTTTCTTGATTGTAATTTTCCTCTTCTATCATCAATTTGATGTTTAAACCCTTCAACCGGAGCTCTGAATACCAAATGATATGAATCTCAATTACACAAGGGCTAATTTAGGATATTTAGGGTTAGAACCTTGTAAGAAATTTAGGAATTAGAAAGAAGGTGGAAGGAAAGAATCACTCTTCCCAAGGGAGGCAACACACAAAGGATGTGAAAGTCCTTTGATACAGCCAAGGGTTATTGAATCACTCAAGAATTTAAGAGAATCACTCTCACTAAGATAAAAGAGATAAACTCTAATATTTCTGAATAAAATTCCACTTGTTATTTCTTGATAAAAATGGTTCAGCTGATATAGAAGCGTTGCCATCAGAATTACAAAGACTTGATAAAAGAAAATAAATACTAATAATAACCCATTAATCTAGGAATTGAAAAGTATTTAATGGAAACAAATAAAGGCTAATAATGATCCATTAACCTAGGAATTGAAACTACTTAATGATTGATTGTATCTGAAACTGTGACAACCAAAAGTCAATCAGCTATGCACCCCTTGGTCTCCTAAAGACCGATGACTAAATTTTCAATTGGGCCCTTATTACAACTTAAAACAAAATCAAACTAAAGCCCATTAATTGATTAATTCAAAACATAATTTGGACAACCAACAATATTTGTTGAAGAGCTTCCTTTATTTCCCTTGCTCTAGCCCTTATCATAGGTCATGTTCACATCAGGAGCCTCAGTAGCTGGAGGAGAAGCATGTTTTGGTTCATCTTCATCCTCATCCTCATCTTCATCTTCATCTTCAGCCATCCCAACTTCAATTTTTGAGATCTACTCTCCATCAATTTTGATAAATCCCATTTTTCGTAGAGTGGAATCATCAATTTCGTTTAAAGCTTTGGGAGTCTCCACATATTCTCCCTCAAGATCAACTGCAAAATGCCTAAAAAATTTATTGATTAACAAAGCATATGATAGTTTGTAATCAACAAGTCTTTTGGCTTTGATCATATGGTCCTTGATAACCTTCATTTTTGCTCAATAAATTCATATATCACATTTGGAAACTTCATCACTTAAATAACTTCAAAATTATTAACTTTTTTTTTTCAAAGACAGTTAATATAAGTTAAGGTTGTGCCTTTTTAAAATTTCAACCTTTTTATATATTGGATTTTCATTAAAAAAATTCTAAAATTGCATAAGAAAAGAGAGATTTAATTATACTTTTAATAAATTTAAGATAATACTAGTTTTTATTTTTATTTTTAAATATTTATTTTTATTTTTTAAAACAGAGAAACTATAATTTTAATTTTTAAATACTAAATTTAAAGAATTAAATTTATTATTATTTAATCTTTTAATTTTAGTATTAAAAATTTAAATTATATTTTATTAAATTAAAATAATTACAATATATTTTCTACTTTGAGAATTAAAAATATAATTAAACTAAAACTGAAAATATTATAATACATTTTTGAACTTTTTTTATAATATTTTTATCATTATTCTATTTTTGCATTAATTGTATTTTTTAATATTTTATAAAGTCAATTTTAATATTTAAAAGTATTTAACATTTTGAATTCTGAAACGTTTTCTCTATTAGCAAATTTAAAAACATATATATATATATATATATATATATATATATATATACTAATATATCATTATATTATAATCTTTGTAATTTATTTTTATTGTGTATAAATTATATTTTAAACTTTTTCTTAAATATATAAATATATAAAGATATAAATGTATAAAGATACAAATAAATATATAAAGATATAAATACATAGAGATATAAATACATAGAGATATAAATATATCAATATATAAATATATTAATATATCAATATATCAATATAAATATATAAATATAAATATATCAATATATCAATATTTAAATATTGAATAGAGATATAAATATATCAATATATAAATATATCAATATATAAATATATAAATATATTCATATATAAATATATCAATATATAAATATATCAATATATCAATATATTAATATATATATATATATATATATATCAATATATAAATATATTTGTATTTATAGATTTTATATTTATATTTTTATAAAAGTAATTGAATTAAATTTATTATTCCCTCATATATTATTATATATTATTAGTGTAAATTTAGTTTAATAAAAAATTAGAATACAAATATACTATACTATATTAATATATCATTATATTATAATATTAGTAATTTATTTTCAATGTGTATAAATTACAAAACTAATAATTTTTAAAAAATTTAATGATAATTTTTTAATACTTTAATAAATATAACTCTTTTTTTTATATTTTCATCAATTTAAAGTATAATTTTTTAATATTTTTTAGTATTTTTTTAAATGCGGATATCTTTAATATTTTGTACATGTTAATATAATTTTTATATATTTTTAAACCTTTTTCTAATATTTATTTTTAAAAATATAATATTATTTTTAAAATTTAATATTTAAATTTTAAAATTTTTCTAAAATATATAAATGTATAAAGATATAAATAAATATATAAATATATCAAAATATACTTTAAAAATAAATGTTGGTCTCAATGTTAACAAAATGAATATTAACTTTAATTTTAAATTACTAAAATACAAATATTATTAAAAATAAATCAAATTTATTAAAAAATTAAATTATATTAAATTAAGACTCGAGTAATATTAACTTTCAATACATTGTTTAAGAAAAATTGAATAACAAATCTTCTTTAATATATTTTTTGAATTGAAAATTTCAATTGAAATTAAATTATATTTTAAAAAATTTATATTTAAAAAATTGAACACATCAAATTATCATATTTTAATTTCTCATTAACTTAATTAATTAAAAAAATTACAATTTCAATCAAATTATTAATATTTTATTTTATAATACTTTACTTTTAATCTAGTTTTTAAATTTATTGCTTTATTATTATTAATTGCTTAACCATGATTGTTTTCATATAATTAATATACCAAAAAAAATTAAATCAAAATATAATTAATGATAATAAATATATTATTTAATTAAATTATTTATAAAAATATACTTATCTTTAGTTGAAATATTTTTTACTTTAAATATACTAATTAATATTTTTCATTTTTAACAAAATTAATAACAAAGATTAAAAAGAGATTGCTAGAAAAGTTAAAAATTTAAAACTAATCCATTTTATAAATACTAAAAATAAATCATATTTAAATAAACTAAAAATATATTTAAATTTGTATTCAACGTACCTCTAATTTTGTTCAATAAATGCATAAATCACGTTTGAAATCTTCATCACTGAAATAACTTGAAAATTATTAAAAAAATTTCAAAACCCAATTTTTCTTGTCATTTTTTTCAAAAAAACAGTTAATGTAAGTTAAGGCTGTGCCTTTTTAAAATTTTAACTTTTTTATATATTGGATTTTTATTAAAAGAAAATAAAATGGGATAAGAAAATGAAGATTTAATTATACTTTTAATAAATTTAAGATAATACTAGTTTTTTATTTTTATTTTTAAATATTTATTTTAATTTTTTAAAACAAAGAAACTGTAATTTTAGTTTCTAAATATTAAATTTAAAGAATTAAATTTATTTTATTTAATCTCTTAATTTTAGTATTAAAAATTTAAATTATATTTTATTAAATTAAAATAATTACAATATATTTTTATATTTTGAGAATTAAAAATATAATTAAACTAAAACTGAAAATATTATAATACATTTTTGAACTCTTTTTTATAATATTTTTATCATTATTATATTTTTGAATTAATTGTTTTTTCCTAATTTTTTATAAAGTTAATTTTAATATTTAAAAATATTTAACATTTTGAATTCTGAAACTTTTTCTCTATTAGCAAATTTAAAAACATAATATACTAAAAAATTAGTATACATAATTATTTAATCTAAATTTTTAATAATATGATAAGTCATTAAATTCGTTTTTCCTTTTTTTATATCTTTCCTTTTTGAAATGAATGCTTGAATTTATAAAAAAATTTATCTACAAAATTCACATCTCTAATTTCTAATTTCACATTTCTTAACTAATTTTTTACAGTTATGAAGGTCAAGTTTCTAACTTCATATTTCTTAACTATTTTTTTATAGTTATAAAGGTTAAGATTGATACACACACTTAAATATATTATAAATGAAGAATATTTGTTCAATGAAAAATATATTTTATATTTTTTAAAATTAATAATTATAATCTAGTTATCTAAATCTTTGGTGTGATGATTCTAATTAATTGATATTATCAAATGATTTTATTTTATTTGTATTAGTAAAAATCATCAAAATAATATTAATTACTTTAAATTATAAGAAAATAAGTAATAAAAATAAAAAATAAATTTGAAGTTAAAAAATACGTAAAAATAAAATATAAAAAAATTTAAATACTTGTCTCAAATAATATAAAACAATTTTTTTAATGTTGGATTAAAATATAATACCATTTATAAGAGATTATTTAGTAATGTATTTTAAATTTATTTTAATATAATATGATATTTTTAGTAATGTATTTTTTTATAAATTTAAACTTACTTTTTTTTTAGTTTAGTTTTAAAATTTTATGTATTATTATTGTTAATTGATATACTAGAATAAATTTATATAAAAATAGTTTTTATCTTCAAAATTTACTTCTTCAAATTCTATCTTTATATTTTTCTACTTGTTTCTTAATAGTTAAGAAGGTCAACATTCATGCACACACTTAAATATAATATAAAGTAAAGAGTATTTATTTATTATATTTTCTTTTCAATCTATAATTTTAGTATTTTTATTTTAAAATATATTTTATATTTTTAAAATTAATAATTTTAATGTAGTTATCTAAGCTTTTGATATGATGATTTTAATTAATTGATATTATCGAACCATTTTATTTGATTTATTATAGTAAAAATCATAAAAATAAATGTTAAAATAGTATTAATTATTTTTAATTATAAGAAAATAAATAATAAAAATAGAAAATAAATTATCCTATAAAAGAATATTAATTATTTTAAAGATAAAATAGAATATGGGAGGAGATGAGAATGATAACATAGTATAAATGATAGAATTTAAAAAAAATGTAGAATGTGAGAAGTTTAAAAAGAAAAAAATTAAAAAAAGATATATACATAAATAATTTGATTAAATTTATTATCCTCTCATATATTATTATACATTATTAACGTAATTTTAGTTTAATTAAAGATTAGAATACAAATATACTATACTAATATACCAATAAATTATAATATTTGTAATTTATTTTCATTGTGTATAAATTACAAAACAAATAATTTCTAAAAATTTAATGATAATTTTTTTAACTTATATCTTACAAAATATTTTTTAATACTTTAATAAATATAACTTTTTTTAAATATATTTCATCAATTTAAAGTATAAATTTTTGGTATTTTTTAATATAACTTTTTTATAATTTGTTTGAATATTTATATTTTTAAAAACAAAATTTAATATTTAATATTTATATTTTAATTTTTTTTTATATTTAATATTTGTTTTTCTATAATTTATTTTTAAAAATATTATATTATTTTTAATAAAAAACCCCCAAGACCTTCACTCTTTTTCTCCCATTCTACCCTAGCCAATACCCCAACACCCACTCTCTAGCCATCTGCGATCTGCATCCAAATCCCCCACCCCTCAGACCTCACTCACCGAACCATCCTCGTGGCCATCTTCTTCTCCGTTTTCCCCATCCCAGTCGCCCCACCTATCCCCAAATAACCCTCACTTTCGCGCCTCACTCACCCACTCCTCTTCACCTTCCAAATCCCACGGCCAGTATCTCCTCCTCACTCCCGGCGAGCCCTAGCCCCCTCACTGCTCCCCCCAAGTCAGCCCTCACCCTAATCCAACCTCCATCAAAGCTCCTCGTCAACCGCACGTCACCCTATGAGCCACCGTGCCACACCTCTCTTCCTAACCTCCTCCGCACTCTCTGCCACCCAAACGACCTCGAGGGCCAAGCCACGACGCCGCGAATCCTAACTGTCGTGACGCCACTTAGTGACCCGTCGACGACCATCGCGCCTCCGCCCGAGCCACTCACCGGCCTTAGCCCAGAATTGTCTCGGCCTCCACCACTAACCGCGAATCACCTCCTGGTTCCCCCCTCCATCCTCGCACCCACCGCGAGCCCCGATCAACTGTCGGATTCGCTGCGCCTCAGCCCCCTAAATTTGTGGCCGCCAAACAATCTGGGCCACTGCTGCTTTTGGGTTCGAGAAAGATTCCTCTCTTATTTGTCTTTAATTGTTGTTTTTGTCTGTGTTTTTATGTTGTTGGATCTCTGCCTGGATTGCATGCTTGTCTCTTGTTGTCTGTGGGGAATATAATTTGTTTGTATTTGGGTGTGTGCATACACATAAGACGAAAAACCCTTCTTCTTTTTCTCATGTGATGCTTCATGATTTGGGATGTACAGTTAAAATTGGAAGAGATTTTTCTCAAAACATAATTGAAATTTTTTTGGTATACCTAGGAGCTTTATAGAAGTAAAATGCATTGTGAATATCTTGTGTTTATGAAAGCCATATTTTGTTTTTTTGTGTGGCATTAGTATTAAATACACAATCTCTGCTTTCTCCATCTCCTTGTGGTATTGTGTTTGTCTTGTACCAAAATGGGATAATAACATAGTGAGTATGTGTATCTTTTGAAAATAATCGTATCATCTTGTATGTTTATAAGTGGTTCACTTTACTTTTTATTTTTGGCGTTACCATCAAAGGTTTGTAGACAAAACAGTGAAAACAATAAAAAGTTGTTTTTACCATTTTTTAAATAAATATTTAAAACCAGAAAATAAAATGAAAACAATGTGACATTTTTGTAATTAGAAGTGAAAACAAAAAATATTTTCTCAAAATAAAAGGGCCATTAGATTTCTATTTCCTCCTACAGTTTATCATGAATATGACAAGTTGGATTCTTGAATTCTTTGTATATTTTGTATTTCTTATATAGATTGTATTTCTTATATAGATTGTATTTCTTATATAGATTGTATTTCTTTTTATGAAAGATTACATCTAATTTTTTTCTTCAGGTACGACCTAGTTCCCACTTGTGGGCTACTAGGTGGTCCCTTAATGGATTCTGAAATTACAGCATCTAATTCTAACCAGAAGTGAGTTAGAATTTAATAATATTTGGTGACACTTACATATAGTTAGAATAATGTTTATAAGTTTGGTATGTTCTCTATTTTCCCCCTCGAGCCTTGTGAGTGTCTAATGCAACCTCCAACTTAGATTGGTGTGTAATCGGATTCACCCTACATGATTGATTTATATACTTTTACTTTTTATGTTTTGAGCGGTTACTTGTTACCAGGTGAATTGATGTCTGGTTCAGCTGGGATGGGATTCACTCCATATATCATCAACATCGCAAGTGGAGAAGTATGTGATTTTTTTTATGAATTTGAATCAAAATCAATCTCTCTATTTTGTCTGGTATATGCTACAGGGAAAGTAGATGAAAAAGAGAGAAGTGAGAGATGTCAATATCTAGTAAGCCAATATTATCGATATGATAAGATTCATAAAACTATATATATATATATATATATATATATATATTGTATGTATTTAAACAAACATTTCTATGTGATTTACGTCGAGCATTTTTGTTCTCTTATGTACGTGAGACTATATGTAAAACATGTGCTTGAATGTATATTCAACCAAGGTTTGGCTTCTTTGACCCAAGAAAGGTGGCACTATATACTGTTATTCTCTTACATTGTGAATATTATAGGAGAGATAATTTTTACAGGATTTCTTTATTGTTTATTGTAGGTGGATTTGTGAAGTAGATAGGTTCTTGGATCCCTCTTACTGCGGATGAAGCAGATGCAGCTTATTTTACAACATATTCAGATGAATAGTCATCCTATGTCTGACCCTAGTCAACATGATACTGACAATATACCAAAGGACTAATTTCCAATTTTATCATATTAAGACTTTGAATCTTGAGTAGTTGTTTAGAAACATTTTATTTCTGTTATGACTTTGAATCTTGAGTGCTTGCATGACTTTGAATTGTTCCTATTATGATTTGAATAATTTGACTTTAGTTCTTAAGTTTTCATTTGTGTTCTGTTTGGATCAATTAAGCAGGTACAAATTCTGCAAAATTGGATATACAAAATTTTAAACAAAAATTTTCAGATTTGGTTAGATTAGCGACCGAATTTTTGGTCGCTACAAATATATTATAATATACAATTGAAATTTAGCGACCAAAATTATTCCGTGATTATTTTTACGATCGATTTAGCGACGATTTAAATTATTATTTAAATAATTTAATTAATGTATTAGCGACCAGTTATATCGATCGCTATTATTTTTAACTTTGCCTCCAATTTAGCGATCGATTTAATATATTAATTTTTGTCGCTATTTTTGCGATCGATTTAGCGACCATTTTAATTATTATTTAAATAATGTAATTAATATATTAGCGATCGAATATATTGATCGCTATTTTTTTTAAACTTTACCACCGATTTAGCGACCGATTTATTATATTAATTTCAGTCGCTATTTTGGTCTTTAAGGAATAAGTAACCAAATTATTTAGCGACCACCTTATCGGTCGCTATTTTGCGACCGAAATGTAAATCGGTCGCTAACAAATTAGCGACTTGACCTTTTGCAACGACCCATTTCGGTCGCTAATTTCGGTCACTAACTAAATAGCGACCGATTTTTTACCATTAGCGACTGCTTTTTTCGGTCGCTAATAATATTTTTTCTTGTAGTGAATTAGTAAAAAAACAGTCCACAAACTGTGAAGATTGAAACGGTAGTTTATTAAAAATAAACCTTGGAAGAAAGTAAAGTGCTAACATAGTCATAGACATCTTGGAGCTCTTCCCCATTCAGCCCCAATCTATATGTTACAAAAGAAACAAGTTTCCACCAATGATAAAGAATAATAGTGGACCCTAAGTTTTCTCTCCTTTCTTTCTCCATTTTTTTTTTACTCTCTTTTTTATTCTTTTTCTCTCACACTTGTCTTAACATTTTCTTTTCTTTCTTGCTCTTTTTTTTTCTCATTTTGTTTTTTATCCTCACAAACCTCTCTAGGTGAAAAAGGAACTAGAGTGACTTTTC
Source organism: Sphenostylis stenocarpa (assembly GCA_963425845.1). Lineage (NCBI taxonomy): Eukaryota > Viridiplantae > Streptophyta > Magnoliopsida > Fabales > Fabaceae > Sphenostylis > Sphenostylis stenocarpa. The sequence continues at coordinate 39,582,504 of OY731401.1, forward strand.
GGTCTTGGTGAACAAATGTGTATTTGTTGGTGTGACCATCATATTGAAGTTTATAAGGCCTAGATGAGGTTTAGTCCCCAAGTTCTTTTTTGTCACTAATCTGGTGCTAACTACATTTGTGCAACTCTCCCCATATATGATTAATTAATGAACACATCTTTCCTTGAATAAAACACATAGAATGAAATATGTTTTCTCTTTGACTCCCTTCATCTTCGTTTTCAATTTTGCCAAGCATCCTCCTAACAATAAACAAGTCTCCCTCTGGAATAATTTCCTCCTTATTCTCACTCTATTCTTTACTTGATGATTCTGAATTGGGAGATTCACTTGTTAGTCTTCACTATTCTTAAGGAACATTGTCTTCTTAGTGGGACATTCTTAATCTATATGTCTTCTTAGTGAGACATTCTTAATCTATGTGTCCTTTTCTCTAACACTTGAAACATTTTATCTTAGTACTTCTAGTTTTCTTTGAGCTCTCATTAGACTTTAAATATGTGTTTTGAAACCCAACAGTGGGATTGTTAGAAGAAGAACATCCTTCCTTCTTGTTCCTTTCCTTCCAACTTGAAGAATTAAAATTTGAAAAACTCTTCCCCATTCCCTTTCTTTTGAGTTGTTGTTCTACCTTGGTGGCTAGATGTATCACTTCGTCCATCTCCATACAACGGTGCAATTCTACCACATCTCTAATATCAGGATTCAACCTTGCACAAAATGAACCATTGTTATATATATTTCTTCATTCACATTAGCTTCAATCATGCATATCTCCATCTTCTTAAAATACTCATCAATACTTTTTTCTCCCTGAGTGAGTGGGCATGTCAACTTGTCTCACACATCACATTGATAATGTGAAGCAACAAAGCGTCTTCTCATAATCTTTCTCATTTCAACCCAAGTATCCACCTCATGTTGTTCATACCTTATTTTATCTCTTTGGAATTGATCCCACCAAATTAGAGCATATTCAGAAATTTCCATTACAACCAGCTTCACTTTCTTTTCTTCATTATAATCATGACAAATAAATAACTGCTCAATTTTTTTCTCTCAATCTAAATATGTTTCTAGATCACTTTTCCTATAAAAAGTGGAATAGTAAATTTCAGTCCTTCAATTCTATCATCCCTACGATTACCCCTATTATCTCTTCTTCTTCTCCTTTCATTACGTTTTTTATGTTTATCTGTATCACTTTCATCATTATTCACTTGATTTTCCAGTTGTTCATTTCTATTAAAAAATTGCTCATTATTTTCTATTAATCATCCTTTACATTTATGTAGTCATAGCCTCATTTAATAATCATTGAGGTCCATCAAGTTGAGGATTACCATCACCACTTATCCTTATCATGCTTCAAATGATATTGTAATTAATAACAAGAATGAACCTCACTAATCTTCTCACCTCTTTTCTTTTTCCTCTCTTCCTCTCACTTAAAGTTCTTACTTGAATCAACAAATCTCTTTCAAGAAAAGATGTAAAAATTGCAACAATGAACCAAGAGCTCACCAAACAAAATGAACTAACAAAGACAATTTCACTGCTAACAAAAAGAAATGACAAGAAACTAGCAAGGAATGATCAAACTTTGGAAATAAAAAGAAAGGATAGCAAGCGCACAAGTTTTTTAAATAAGCAAGTTTTTTTTTTCTTCTACAATATTCCTTTTTACTCTCAATATTTTTTATTCCAAACTTTGCATTAACTAAAGCATCAAAATTCAATCAAATCCAACTTTATAAAAGGACAAGGATTTTCCCAAATTGATTAAGAACAAAGATGACACAAAACAATTGTGCAGAACAATTTCAAACCCTAAAATAGAGCTCTAATTACCAAATGATGTCGTTTTTCCTACTTGATGAATAAAGGATCCATCTGGGGAAAGAAATACACCAACAACCTAAAACAAGTTTTATCCCATAACTATAATTCAAGCTACGGACCTTAGAAAGAGTGTTATCAAAACAACATAAATAATAAGATTTTGAATTGCAATTTTGGCATATTAAACATTGAAAATGATTAAGTAGTTTAGAAGATACGAGCGAGACTTAATTTTATCCCAAACAGGAAACAAACAACACAAATGACCTAATTTGAAAATTTGGGAGAAATAGAACCAAGAGAATTAGATGATGACAACAAAGGTGTCACAAACTAAAAGTTTGATAAGTTAGGTTGATCTCAAAGAGATTTAGAGAAATCCTTGATAAGATAGTCAACCAGAGATTAGAGTATGAATGAAGAGAACAACTCTAGCTAGAGTTCTGGCAATAACCAAACAGGAAGTACATCCCAAGTGATTTTTTTACACAGCCCCTCTATTTCTAGGTTCAGACAAACCTGGGTATAGGATTTCACTCAATATGAAATGCAAATGTGTGTGCGAAGGGAATATATTATGCATACCCAAACCCCCTCACCTACAAAACAATAAAAAAATAATTTCGGCATACATAACAATTATCCTCTACCCTAATCCTAATAATAATAATAGATATGAAAGAAATAAAAGAGAGGGGGAACAAATATATAAACATAACATATTTTGCACATTCAACTAATTAGGCTTAACTCTCTCACTTGTCCCCAGTGGAGTCACCATTTGTCGCAACTAGGATCAGGATGAGACGATAAGAAAAATAAGAGATCTTAAAAAATGGAAGTGAAGTTACTACCATAGTTTACTAAGAAAAACTTACGGAAAAAACTTAAAAAAAAATGGTCTTGACACTACAAGAAAAAACACATTTAGCCACCGAAATTAGCGACCGAATTTTTTCGGTCGCAATTAGCGACCGATTTAATTTTGGTCGCAATTAGAGACCGATTTAGCGACCACATTAATTCCGTCGCAATTAGCGACCGATTTAGCGACCACTTTAATTCGGTCACAATTAGCGACCGATTTAGCGACCAAAATATGATTTGGTTTTCACTTTTTTATTTAGCGACCAATATTTTGCGTCGCAAAATTTCGGTCGCTAAATCGGTGGTTATTTCATACATAAATAAAAAAATCATTTAACGACTGATTTAGCGACCGAATTACAAATTGAAATAGTGACCGAATTAAAATCGGTCGCTAATGAGAAAATAATCGATGATTTTATCTGATTTTTGCAATATCGCTCAAGCGAAAATAACATCGCTCGAGCGACGCCACCTGCACAAAATTGGCATTCTCGGGTTGTATTTCGCTTGAGCGACACTATTCTCGCTCGAGCGACATCCGATTCAAACATGAGGTCACCCATGTTACATTATCCGGCTAACTTTGATCGACGTTTACGCAGGTCAACATTCGCTCAAGCGAAAGTAACATCGCTCGAGCGACGCTATCTGCACAAAATTGGCATTCTCAGGTTGTATTTCGCTTGAGCGACACTGGTCTCGGTCGAGCAATATCTGATTCAAAGATAAAGTAGTGCTATTAGATAGCGGTTAAGGTTTAACCGCTATGAGAAGTGCACTTTTAAGAGCGGTTCCAATGGAACCACTATCATATACAACCACATTTTTTTATTCTGATCGATTAGATTTTCAAATGATCGATCATATTTGATAATTTTTTCAAATAATTAATTATAATCGATTAGTTTTCTAAATTATTGATTAGAATTGATTAGTTTTTCAAATAATAGATTATAATTGATTAATTTCAAAATATATATTAAAAAATTATAATTAAAAATATAAATTATTTAAGAATATTAACTATTGTAAAGATAAAGTAGAACATGAGAGGAGATGAGGATGATAATATAATGATAGAACTTACAAAAATGTAGAATTGAGAAGTTTAAAAAAAATTAAGAAAATAGAGATTTAATTACAGCTTAATAAATTTAAGATAATACTAGTTTTAATTTTTATTTTAAATATTTATTTTAATTTTTTAAAACAGAGAAACTATAATTTTGGTTTCTAAATACTCAATTTAAAGAATTAAATTTATTATTATCTAATCTTTTAATTTTAGTATTAAAAATTTAAATTATATTTTATTAAATTAAAATAATTACAATATATTTTTCTACTTTGAGAATGAACAATATAATTAAACTCAAAATTGACAATATTATAATACATTTTTGAACTCTTTTGGATTAATTTTTTTCCTAATTTTTGATAAAGTTAATTTTAATATTTAAAAGTATTTAACATTTTGAATTCTGAAAGGTTTTCTCTAATAGCAAATTTAAAAACATAATATTCAAAAAAATAGTTAATGTAAGTTTTCATTATGATCGATTATATTTTGAAATGATCGATCATAATTGAAACGATATAATAGCGGTTAAGCTTTTAACCGCTATGAGAAGTACGCTTTTAAAAGCGGTTCCAATGGAACCACTATCATATACAACCACATTTTTTTATTCTGATCGATTAGATTTTCAAATGATCGATCATATTTGATAATTTTTTCAAATAATTAATTATAATCGATTAGTTTTGTAAATTATTGATTAGAATTGATTAGTTTTTCAAATAATAGATTATAATTGATTAATTTTTGAAATATATATTAAAAACTTATAATTAAAAATATAAATTATTTAAGAATATTAACTATTGTAAAGATAAAGTAGAACATGAGAGGAGATGAGGATGATAATATAGTGATAGAACTTACAAAAATGTAGAATTGAGAAGTTTACAACAAAAAAAATTAAGAAAATAGAGATTTAATTACACTCGTTAATAAATTTAAGATAATACTAGTTTTGATTTTTATTTTTAAATATTTATTTCAATTTTTTAAAACAGAGAAACTATAATTTTAGTTTCTAAATACTCAATTTAAAGAAATAAATTTATTATTATTCACTACAAGAAAAACATCAAATAAGTGACCGAAAATTCGGTCACTAAATCTACAAAATCGGTTACTAATTAAAATAGTGACCAAAATAGTGACCAACTGGAATCGAGTCACTATTTCCTTGGTCACCGATTTTAGTGACCGATCGATGTCGATTAGTGATCGATTCAGTGACCGATTTGGTTATATATAATCGGTCACTAAATCAATGAAAAAGTTAATCAATAACAAATTTAATTATTTTTATTTATTTACACTTTTATTATATCTATTATTTATTTTCTTTATTTCTTAATTATATTATATTTTGCTTATTTAAGTTTTTATTTATATTTATTTCCCCTATCTTTATTATATTTTTTAGAAGTTTAACTTATTATTAGGTGGTTTATTGTCATTGTCGAGATTCGAACCTAGTACCTTAGAGTTGGAGATTGAAACTCCAACCACTGAGCTACTTAGGATCTTTTAATAATAACTTACAAATAAATTATATTTATATACAAATAAATGTATATCCGTATAAATATATAAATATAAAATCTATAAATAAAAATATATTTATATATTTTAATATATAAAATCTACAAATAATGGTATATTAGTATAGTATCGTATATTTGTATTCTAATTTTTAATTAAATTAAAATTATGCTAATAATGTATATTAATATATGAGGGGATAATATTGATATATTTGTATATATATATATATATATATATATATATATATATATATATATATATATATATATATATATATATTATATATATTTATATATTTATATATTGATATATTTATATATTAATATATTTATATATTTATATTTTTATATTTTGATATATTTATATATTGATATATTTATATATTTATTTATATCCTTATACATTTATATCTTTATATATTTATATATTTGAAAAAAATATTAAATTTTAAAAATAATATTATATTTTTAAAAATAAATATTAGAAAAAGATTTAAAAATATATATAAATTATATTTACATTTACAAAATATTAAAGATATATGTTTATATCTTTACATATTTATATATATTTATATGTTTATATTTTTACATATATTTATATCTTTCCATATTTATATATTTATATATAAAGATATTAGTTTTGTATACAAATAATATTATAATATAGTATATTATACTATTAGTATAGTATACAAATAATATGTTAGTATAGTATAGTATACAAATTATTAATTTTGTAATTTATATACAATGAAAATAATATAATGGTATATTGGTATAGTATATTTGTATTCTAATTTTTAAATAAACTAAAATTACGCTAAATGTATAATAATATATGAGAGGATAATAAATTTAATCCAATTACTTTTATAAATATATAAATATAAAATCTATAAAATATTAAAAATGATATTATATTTTTAAAAACAAATATTAGAAAAAGGTTTAAAAACTAGTATTATCTTAAATTTATTAAAAGTATAATTAAATCTCTATTTTCTTAATTTTTTTTAAACTTCTCAATTCTACATTTTTGTAAGTTCTATCATTATATTATATCATCCTCATCTCCTCCCATGTTCTACTTTATCTTTACAATAGTCAATATTCTTAACTAATTTATAGTTTTAATTATAATTTTTTAGTATATATTTTAAATTAATCAATTCTAATCTATTATTTGAAAAACTAATCAATTCTAATCAATAATTTAGAAAACTAATCGATTATAATTAATTATTTGAAAAAATTATCAAATATGATCGATCATTTCAAAAATATAATCGATCAGAATCAATTATCGCTCGAGCGAGACTAGACTCGCTCAAGCTAAATACAAGTCGAGAGTACCAATTTTGTGCAGGGCGTTCGCTCGAGCGAGAAAGTTGTCGCTCAAGCGAGATACGATTTAGATAGCGGTTACACAGAACCGCTCTTAAAAGCTCACTTAGATAGCGGTTAACCGTTGAACCGCTATTATATGGTTTCCATTATGATCGGTCAGAATGCAATTATGACCGATCATAACTATTTTAATCGATTAAAATCAAGTTTCAATCGATTAAAACAATTTCTCACGACCTTTTAATCGATTAAAACTTATTTTTATCAGCTTAAAATAACTTGAAAACTTATATTAACTATTTTTTTATATTATGTTTTTAAATTTTCTATTAGAGAAAACCTTTCGTAATTCAAAATGTTAAATACTTTTAAATATTAAAATTAACTTTATCAAAAATTAGGAAAAAAAATTAATCCAAAAGAGTTCAAAAATGTATTATAATATTGTCAATTTTGAGTTTAATTATATGGTTCATTCTCAAAGTAGAAAAATATAATTTAAAATTTTAATACTAAAATTAAAAGATTAAATAATAATAAATTTAATTCTTTAAATTCAGATAGCTAGAAACTAAAATTATAGTTTCTCTGTTTGAAATAATTAAAATAAATATTTAAAAATAAAAATCAAAACTAGTATTATCTTAAATTTATTAAAAGTGTAATTAAATCTTTATTTTCTTAATTTTATTTGTTTCAAACTTCTCAATTCTACATTTTTGTAAGTTCTATCATTATATTATCATCCTCATCTCCTCCCATGTTCTACTTTATCTTTACAATAGTCAATATTCTTAACTAATTTATAGTTTTAATTATAATTTTTTAGTATATATTTTGAAATTAATCAATTCTAATCTATTATTTGAAAAACTAATCAATTCTAATCAATAATTTAGAAAACTAATCGATTATAATTAATTATTTGAAAAAATTATCAAATATGATCGATCATTTCAAAAATATAATCGATCAGAATCAATTATCGCTCGAGCGAGACTAGACTCGCTTCAAGCGAAATACAAGTCGAAGTACCAATTTTGTGCAGGGGCGTTTCGCTCGAGCGAGAAAGTTGTCGCTCAAGCGAGATACTGATTTAGATAGCGGTTACACGAGAACCGCTCTTAAAGCTCACTTAGATAGCGGTTAACCGTTGAACCGCTATTATATGGTTTCCATTATGATCGGTCGAATGCAATTATGACTGATCATAACTATTTTAATCGATTAAAATCTAGTTTCAATCGATTAAAACAATTTCTACAGTAAGCGTTTTAATCGATTAAAACTTATTTTTATCAGTTAAAATAACTTGAAAAGTTTTAGGAGAAAGTTTTGCAAGTATTTCAATCGATTGAATCGCTGAACAATCGATTAAATCAACTTAGAAGATTTTTTGTAAAGTGTTTTAATTGATATAAACGTTGTCGTATCAGCTTAAAACAAATCAGTTAAAGAATCAAGAACGTATTAATGGATTAAAAGAAGTTTTAACATGATTAAAACCGCACTTTTAACATATTAAAAGAATCTTTTAACGCATTAATTAAACCAGAGATTTTGAAAATCTTCTATAAAAACAGTTTGGCTTGAACTTTTTTAACATACATTGAATATATCATCTTTAAAAAATAAATAAATTTATATATATATATATATATATATATATATTTTTTTGCATTTTAATTTTCAAATATTAATTTTTTATGAAATTAATTTTAATTAAAAAAATTAAAGTGATATATATATATATATATATCCAACTATTAAATTATTCAAGATATTAATATAAATTTAAAATATCAATTCAGTAATTAAAATAATTTTAATTTTTTATAAATACATTGAAATACATTTTTATTAACATACAAGTAATATATATATATATATATATATATATATATATATATATATATATATATATACATATATATATATATAAAGAGACTAAATTAATAATTAATTTAATTATTGATTTAGTGACCGATTCGATGACCGAATTAGTGACCGAATTGAGTGACCGAATCGATGATCGATTCGATGATCGAATCGATGACTGAATTAGTGACCGATTCGGTGGACCGAATTAGTGACCGAGTCTGTGACCGAATCGATGACCGATCTGTGACTAATTTAATAATCAATTTTAATTTTTTTATTCACATGCTAAATTAAAAAATAAAATCAAATAATTATATTACTAAATTATTTAATAAGTTAGTAAACAATTTTTTTAAATATTTATAATTTTATTAAAAATGTTATCAATTATTTTAAATCATTAAGTAAATTTATATTTAAAATATTTTAAATAAAATATTTATATAAATGAAAAATAGTAATCGAGTTTAAAAATTATTTTTTTAGTGAGTCGAAATTTTAGTCACTAAATCGGTTACTAAATATAAAAAAATCAGTCACTAATTTCGAGCCACTATTAACCATTTTTGTAGTAAATAATTACATAAATTAAATATAGATTAATTAAAAAAATAAATTAAATAATAAAGTGACTGAAATAAGTAACCGATTTTTTGTGATCGAAAATTCGGTTACTATTTCGATTACTTAGACTAAAAATAATAATTTGGTTACTTGATTCGGTCATCGATAGTAACTAAATTTTTCGATCATCGATTTCGTTACTTATTTGACATTTTTCTAGTAGTGATTTAATCTTTTAATTTTAGTATTAAAAATTTAAATTATATTTTATTAAATTAAAATAATTACAATATATTTTTCTACTTTGAGAATGAACAATATAATTAAACTCAAAATTGACAATATTATAATACATTTTTGAACTCTTTTGGATTAATTTTTTTTCCTAATTTTTGATAAAGTTAATTTTAATATTTAAAAGTATTTAACATTTTGAATTCTGAAAGGTTTTCTCTAATAGCAAATTTAAAAACATAATATTCAAAAAAATAGTTAATGTAAGTTTTCATTATGATCGATTATATTTTGAAATGATCGATCATAATTGAAACGATATAATAGCGGTTAAGCTTTAACCGCTATGAGAAGTGTGCTTTTAAAAGCGGTTCCAATGGAACCACTATCATATACAACCACATTTTTTTATTCTGATCGATTAGATTTTCAAATGATCGATCATATTTGATAATTTTTTCAAATAATTAATTATAATCGATTAGTTTTGTAAATTATTGATTAGAATTGATTAGTTTTTCAAATAATAGATTATAATTGATTAATTTTTGAAATATATATTAAAAACTTATAATTAAAAATATAAAGTATTTAAGAATATTAACTATTGTAAAGATAAAGTAGAACATGAGAGGAGATGAGGATGATAATATAGTGATAGAACTTACAAAAATGTAGAATTGAGAAGTTTACAACAAAAAAAATTAAGAAAATAGAGATTTAATTACACTGTTAATAAATTTAAGATAATACTAGTTTTGATTTTTATTTTTAAATATTTATTTCAATTTTTTAAAACAGAGAAACTATAATTTTAGTTTCTAAATACTCAATTTAAAGAAATAAATTTATTATTATTTAATCTTTTAATTTTAGTATTAAAAATTTAAATTATATTTTATTAAATTAAAATAATTACAATATATTTTTCTACTTTGAGAATGAACAATATAATTAAACTCAAAATTGACAATATTATAATACATTTTTGAACTCTTTTGGATTAATTTTTTTTCCTAATTTTTGATAAAGTTAATTTTAATATTTAAAAGTATTTAACATTTTGAATTCTGAAAGGTTTTCTCTAATAGCAAATTTAAAAACATAATATTCAAAAAAATAGTTAATGTAAGTTTTCATTATGATCGATTATATTTTGAAATGATCGATCATAATTGAAACGATATAATAGCGGTTAAGCTTTAACCGCTATGAGAAGTGCGTTTTAAAGCGGTTCCAATGGAACCGCTATCATATACAACCACATTTTTTTATTCTGATCGATTAGATTTTCAAATGATCGATCATATTTGATAATTTTTTCAAATAATTAATTATAATCGATTAGTTTTGTAAATTATTGATTAGTTTTTCAAATAATAGATTATAATTGATTAATTTTTGAAATATATATTAAAAACTTATAATTAAAAATATAAATTATTTAAGAATATTAACTATTGTAAAGATAAAGTAGAACATGAGAGGAGATGAGGATGATAATATAGTGATAGAACTTACAAAAATGTAGAATTGAGAAGTTTAAAACAAAAAAAATTAAAAAAATAGAGATTTAATTACACTGTTAATAAATTTAAGATAACACTAGTTTTTATTTTTATTTTTAAATATTTATTTCAATTTTTTAAAACAGAGAAACTATAATTTTAGTTTCTAAATACTCAATTTAAAGAAATAAATTTATTATTATTTAATCTTTTAATTTTAGTATTAAAAATTTAAATTATATTTTATTAAATTAAAATAATTACAATATATTTTTCTACTTTGAGAATGAACAATATAATTAAACTCAAAATTGACAATATTATAATACATTTTTGAACTCTTTTGGATTAATTTTTTTCCTAATTTTTGATAAAGTTAATTTTAATATTTAAAAGTATTTAACATTTTGAATTCTGAAAGGTTTTCTCTAATAGCAAATTTAAAAACATAATATTCAAAAAAATAGTTAATGTAAGTTTTCATTATGATCGATTATTTTGAAATGGTTGATCATAATTGAAACGATATAATAGCAGTTCCACGTTAACCGTTATCTAAAATATATTTTAGATAGCGGTTAAGGTTTAACCGCTATGAGAAGTGCACTTTTAAGAGCGGTTCCAATGGAACCGCTATCATATACAACCACATTTTTTTATTCTGATCGATTAGATTTTCAAATGATCGATCATATTTGATAATTTTTTCAAATAATTAATTATAATCGATTAGTTTTGTAAATTATTGATTAGAATTGATTAGTTTTTCAAATAATAGATTATAATTGATTAATTTTTGAAATATATATTAAAAACTTATAATTAAAAATATAAATTATTTAAGAATATTAACTATTGTAAAGATAAAGTAGAACATGGGAGGAGATGAGGATGATAATATAGTGATAGAACTTACAAAAATGTAGAATTGAGAAGTTTAAAACAAAAAAAATTAAGAAAATAGAGATTTAATTACACTGTTAATAAATTTAAGATAATACTAGTTTTGATTTTTATTTTTAAATATTTATTTCAATTTTTTAAAACAGAGAAACTATAATTTTAGTTTCTAAATACTCAATTTAAAGAAATAAATTTATTATTATTTAATCTTTTAATTTTATTATTAAAAATCTAAATTATATTTTATTAAATTAAAATAATTACAATATATTTTTCTACTTTGAGAATGAACAATATAATTAAACTCAAAATTGACAATATTATAATACATTTTTGAACTCTTTTGGATTAATTTTTTTCCTAATTTTTGATAAAGTTAATTTTAATATTTAAAAGTATTTAACATTTTGAATTCTGAAAGGTTTTCTCTAATAGCAAATTTAAAAGCATAATATTCAAAAAAATAGTTAATGTAAGTTTTCATTATGATCGATTATATTTTAAAATGATCGATCATAATTGAAACGATATAATAGCGGTTAAGGTTTAACCGCTTATGAGAAGTGCTGCTTTTAAAGCGGTTCAATGGAACCGCTATCATATACAACCACATTTTTTATTCTGATCGATTAGATTTTCAAATGATCGATCATATTTGATAATTTTTTCAAATAATTAATTATAATCGATTAGTTTTGTAAATTATTGATTAGAATTTATTAGTTTTTCAAATAATAGATTATAATTGATTAATTTCAAAATATATATTAAAAACTTATAATTAAAAATATAAATTATTTAAGAATATTAACTATTGTAAAGATAAAGTAGAACATGAGAGGAGATGAGGATGATAATATAGTGATAGAACTTACGAAAATGTAGAATTGAGAAGTTTAAAACAAAAAAAATTAAGAAAATAGAGATTTAATTACACTTGTTAATAAATTTAAGATAATAAGTAGTTTTGATTTTTATTTTTAAATATTTATTTCAATTTTTTAAAACAGAGAAACTATAATTTTAGTTTCTAAATACTCAATTTAAAGAAATAAATTTATTATTATTTAATCTTTTAATTTTAGTATTAAAAATTTAAATTATATTTTATTAAATTAAAATAATTACAATATATTTTTCTACTTTGAGAATGAACAATATAATTAAACTCAAAATTGACAATATTATAATACATTTTTGAACTCTTTTGGATTAATTTTTTTTCCTAATTTTTGATAAAGTTAATTTTAATATTTAAAAGTATTTAACATTTTGAATTCCGAAAGGTTTTCTCTCGATAGCAAATTTAAAAACATAATATTCAAAAAAATAGTTAATGTAAGTTTTCATTATGATCGATTATATTTTGAAATGATCGATCATAATTGAAACGATATAATAGCGGTTAAGGTTTAACCGCTATGAGAAGTGCGCTTTTAAAAGCGGTTCCAATGGAACCGCTATCATATACAACCACATTTTTTTATTCTGATCGATTAGATTTTCAAATGATCGATCATATTTGATAATTTTTTCAAATAATTAATTATAATCGATTAGTTTTGTAAATTATTGATTAGAATTGATTAATTTTTCAAATAATAGATTATAATTGATTAATTTCAAAATATATATTAAAAACTTATAATTAAAAATATAAATTATTTAAGAATATTAACTATTGTAAAGATAAAGTAGAACATGGGAGGAGATGAGGATGATAATATAGTGATAGAACTTACAAAAATGTAGAATTGAGAAGTTTAAAACAAAAAAAATTAAGAAAATAGAGATTTAATTACATCGTTAATAAATTTAAGATAATACTAGTTTTGATTTTTATTTTTAAATATTTATTTCAATTTTTTAAAACAGAGAAACTATAATTTTAGTTTCTAAATACTCAATTTAAAGAAATAAATTTATTATTATTTAATCTTTTAATTTTAGTATTAAAAATTTAAATTATATTTTATTAAATTAAAATAATTATAATATATTTTTCTACTTTGAGAATGAACAATATAATTAAACTCAACATTGACAATATTATAATACATTTTTGAACTCTTTTGGATTAATTTTTTTTCGTAATTTTTGATAAAGTTAATTTTAATATTTAAAAGTATTTAACATTTTGAATTCTGAAACGTTTTCTCTAATAGCAAATTTAAAATCATAATATTCAAAAAAATAGTTAATGTAAGTTTTCATTATGATATAATGAGAAAATAATCGATCATTTTATCTGATTTTTGCAATATCGCTCAAGCGAATTTCACATCGTTCGAGCGACGCCAACTGCTAAGATTGTGAAGTCTCGGGTTGTATTTCGCTTGAGCGACACTATACTCGCTCGAGTGACATCTGATTCAAACATGAGGTCACTCATGTTACATTATCCGGCTAACTTTGATCGACGGTTACGCAGGTCAACAGTCGCTCAAGCAAAAATAACATCGTTCGAGCGACGCCACCTGCACAAAATTGGCATTCTCGGGTTGTATTTCGCTTGAGCGACACTGGTCTCGCTCGAGCGATAATTGTTAGATAGCGGTTAAGTTTTAACCGCTATTAGATGTTCACTTTTAAGAGCAGTTCAAGTGGAACCACTATCATATACAACCACATTTTTTTATTATGATCGATTACATTTTCAAATGATCGATCATATTTGAAAATATATAATAGCGGTTAAGGTTTAACCGCTATTAGATGTTAACTTTAAGAGCGGTTCCAATGGAACCGCTATCATATACAACCACATTTTTCATTTTTGTATACATCCCAGTCGCGCCACTTATCCCCAAATAACCCTAACTCTCGCGCCTCACTCACCCATTCCTCTTAACCTTGCAAATCCCACGGCCAGTATCTCCTCCTCACTCCCGGCGAGTCCTAGCCCCCTCACTGCTCCCCCCAAGTCAGCCCTCACCCTAATCCAACCTCCACCAAAGCTCCTCGTCAACCGGACGCCACCCTGTGAGCCACCGCGTCACACCTCTGTTCTTAACCTCCTCCGCAGCCTCTGCCACCGAAACGACCTTCAGAATATATGTAAAACATGTGCTTCTTAGTCATATTCAACCAAGGTTTGGCTTGTTTGAATGTATATACTGTTATTCTCTTGCATTGTGAATAATATAGGAGAGATAATTTTGACAGTAATTTCTTTATCGTTTGTTGTAGGTGGATTTGTGAAGTAGATAGGTTCTTCGATCCTCTTATCGCGGATTTGGTGGTGCTTGACAGGACCAATTTGGGAACTTGTTGAGACTCGTACGCCCTCGGGTTAACCATTTGTAATTTGTTTTAATTATCTCGTTGGATCTTAGTGAAAAGAAATTTCATAATTATTGGGTTTACTTACACAATGATTTGCTCGGTTCGTATCATACGTATCGCATAAGTAGTGGATAAATACCTTGGAAAAAATGTATTAGAAAAACGTAAGTACTTGCATCACATGAAGTGAATAATGCAGTTTCACTTATGCTGATTGTTGTAGTTAATTTGCAAGAATAGAAAAACATAAGTAAGTGCATCACATAAAGTGAATAATGCAGCTTCACTTATGCTGATTGTTGTAGTTAATTTGCAAGAATAGAAAAACATAAGTAAGTGCATCACATAAAGTGAATAATGCAGTTTCACTTATGTTGATTATTGTAGTTAATTTGCTAGAATAGAAAAACAGAAGTAGTGCATCACATAAAGTGAATAATGCAGTTTCACTTATGCTGATTGTTGTGGTTAGTTTGCAAGAATGGAGATCCCCGTTGGTAGAATATGGATGTATCAAAGATTGGATGGTAACAAACATCTAACAGATGAATTTAGAGAAGGAGTGTATAATTTCCTACAATATGTTATTGCTCAACCTATGTTTCAAGAACAAGGTGAAATGTTAAGATGTCCTTGTGTTAAATGTAAGTGTAAAGTTTTCAAGTTTGTTGATCAAGTTGCATGGGATCTTTATCAAGAGGGATTCATGCCTAATTATTATTGGTGGACAAACCATGGTGAAGATTCGCCGAATTTCCGCAGTGGTTGTTGAGAGATCACATGGAACTTTTCAACAAAGGGAAGAATTAGGTCCTTTCCATCAAATGATTATGGATCATGTCTGGACCGTCACTTGGATACCAACTTCAAACCGAGAGTGAAATTAGAGAAGAGGACATGGCAGTAAAACCCCGATCCCGATACTCAAAAATTCTTTGACATGCTTGCTGCCGCACAAGCACCATTGTGGGAAGGATGTACACATCACTCGAATTGTCAGCATCTTTGGAAGCTCTAAGCTTGAAATCCGATTATAATATGGTCGAAGGATGTTTTAATAGAATGGTCCAATTTATGGGAGAGACTATGCAAGAAGATCATCGAATGGCTACGAATTTTAACCAAGCTAAGAAGTCAGTGATAAAATTGGGTTTGGGTTGTCTCAAAATTGATTGTTGTCCAAACGGATGCATGTTGTATTATAATGAAAATTCATCTAAAAATATAACTAATTGTTTGATATGCGGAATGGATCGATACAAGATTATCACTAGGAGGGAGTTGAGAAAAAGATTTCTATTAAAAAAATGTGGTACTTTCCAATTATTCCTAGACTCAAAAGGTTATACTCTTCAATGGCCACCGCACCTCACATGAGATGGCATAGCGAGAATGAAAAGGACCCCAATATTATGTGTCATCCATCGGATGGGGAAGCTTGGAAGCACTTTGACACTCTTCACCCGGAGTTTAGTCAAGACCCAAGAAATGTCGGATTAGGGTTATGTGCTGATGGGTTTAATCCTTTTGGTCAGTATGGCAAAAGTTATTCTTGTTGGCCGATTATCCTAACTCCATACAATCTTCCACCTACCATGTGCATGAAGAGAGAATTTATGTTTTTGACAATTTTAATTCCAGGTCCTTCAAATCCAAAGCATAAGATTGATGTATTCTTGCAACCACTTATAGATGATTTGTGCACCTTATGGAATGAAGGGATATTGACTTATGATGTGTCATTGAGGCAAAATTTTATGATGAAAGTCTGCTTTGATGTGGACAATTAATGACTTCCCAGACTTATGGCATGTTATCGAGGTTGGACGACCAGCTGGTAGACTTGCTTGTCCTATATGTATGGAAAGAACAAAGACATTTTCTCTTAGTCATAGCCACAAGATCTCCTATTTTGATTGTCACCGTCAATTTCTTTCACAAGACCACCCATTTAGGAGGAATAAAAAGGCATTCAAGAAGAACGTTGTTGAGATTGGTCCCCCTCCTCCACATTTATCTAGTCTTGATGTCTGGAATAGGGTGGCACACTTACCAGTTTGCTATGAATTACAACAAGTAGACAATATTGCAGGATATGGTATTACACATAATTGGAAGAAACAAAGTATTTTTTGGAGGTTGCCTTATTGGAAAACCCAACTTTTACGTCATAACATTGATGTTATGCACACAGAAAGAAATGTGTTCATGAATGTGTTTGACACTGTCATGGATATCAAAGGCAAAACTAAGGATACAAACAAGGCTCGATTGGATGTAGCTGAAATATGTAATCGAAAAGAGCTAGAGTTGAAAGACATTGGACGTGGAAAACTTATCAAACCAAAGACAGCATATGCTTTCACCAAATCCCAAAGACTCTCTATTTGACAATACTCTTAATATAGGAACCAAAGTAGATAATAAGTATGGAATCGTGGAAGTAAAGCAATCACGAAGATATAATAAAGCATATGATCCTTTCATATTTGCACAACAAGCAGAACAAGTTTATTACACAAGTTATCCAGAGGGACACCGAGGTTGGTTGGGTGTAATAAAGACAAAATCTCGTAGTAGAATCATTGATAATATAGTCAGTCAAGTTGAGCATGAGACTCCATACCAAGATGATGAGCTTGTAGGACTTGAAGTAGTGCTTCGTGTTGATCCTAACTTCATTGATGATTCCCTTGTCGATGTTAATGGTGGGGGAGAAGAAATAGATATACAATTACTAAATGAAAGAAATATAGATGAAGATGAGGATGAATATATTTCAAGTGAGGATGAGACTGAGAGTGATTTTGATGATACGGATACTTCGGTAATTCATGCATTAAAATTATTTTTACAATTGTTAAATTTGATTGTACACCTTTATTTAATATTGCATATATATACATATATATTGATATGATTATGATTTAATTATTTGCGAGTGAATGAGTGGTAAGCTAACTGACACGTTTGGGTGTAGAAAACAAAATCGGGTAATTCATTGTTTCAATTGTTTAATTTTATGCATGTTACATATGTAATAAGATCCGCTTGTAGATGCCACAAAGGGGTAGAAGTGGTGGTCGTAGACCACCTCATCGTGGTGGTCGAGGTGTACTTGTTGATGATAGAGGTTCACCCAACCCTAACTCTCCTAGTTCCGTTCGACCAAGATCCATGGAGTCTACTAATCCTATGTTTGTAGAACGCACACCTCCCTCAACTCAGCGAGAATCTCCCGTAGCTATAGTAGGAGAAACAATTCCTACTACCTTCTCATCGAGGCGACATTTGGTCAACCTACACAGTACTGGGTCGGCCGCAATCGAGGTTGAGTCTCGGAAATATGGTTGATCAAAGGCCATGGTTACAAGCGAGACAAAGGAGAGTAAGTATGTTTTAATTTAATTATAATTCTTTAATATGAAATTTCTTAATAATATCAATCCCACAATATGTTTCAACACAGGTTTATACCAAGCAAATGGTCCTCCTGCTATAATCTCTAGAATCATCATACAAAAATTTGATGAACCAAGTCCCACTTGGAGAAAGGTTTCACTTGAGCTTCAAGATAGATGGTTTGGAGAGTTCAAGGTAATTTGAATTATAGTTACATTAAACAATGTCATTTCATTCTTATAAATTAAATGTTTGTTGTGTATTTTATTTATGCGAAAGAGTATATATGGGATGTGGAACAAGAGCAAGCCATAAGATCTGTTTTTGATAAGAAAGGTTCTCGAATTTTAAAAAACTCAATGAACAAAGTTAGGAATGGTAAGGATACGTGAATCTGGATACCGCCAACTGTTCGAGCATCTTTGGACTTACATTGGAGTTCTCCAGATTTTCAAAACAAGAGTGTCATTGCCAAGGCTAATCGAGTCGTTGATAAGGGTGCCTCAGCCTATCGTGGGGGTTCCATATCTACTGCAGCTCACTTTGAGAAGATGGTAAGTTTATTATATTTTTATATAAGTAATTTAATACAATATATTACACTTTAGGTAATGAATTTTGTCTCATTTTAATGTGTAGACTATGGAGTTTCAACGGGAACCAACCGTTTGGGAGGTTGTTGAGAGGACAAAGAAATTAAAGACTGGACAATGGGTCAATGACAAAACTCGTTATCTTGTTGTATGTTTAACATCTAAGTTATAGTTTATTATTCAATATATGTTTTCTTCATAATAATTATATTTCACTTCATTTTTAGGAACAATATATGCAGCACAGAGAAGAAGTCCATCAACATAACTTGCGTGAAGGCTCATCTTCACAAGAGTCTCCTATTGTCTCTATTGATGATAATGAAATATACATTTCAGTTGTTGGAGGTGAAAATAAAAAAGGAAATGTGTATGGACTTGGTACATTGAGCAAAAAGTTCACTACTACATCAGGTTCTCAATCTTCTATTACTCAAACTCCAGTACTTCATCAAATTGAACAAATGCGTGAGACTATTGAAAAGTTAAATGCTGAATTGGTGGCAAAGCATAATAAGGAGAAGACACTTCAAGAAGAGATGCAGGAGTTGAGGAACAACCAACGCCAACAAGATGAGCAGATGAAGCTTATTTTACAACATATTCAAATGAATAGTCATCCTACTATAAGTCAACATGACACTGACAATATACCAGAGGACTAATTTTCAATTTTATGATATTAAGATTTTGAATCTTGAGTAGTTGTTTAGAAACATTTTATTTCTGTTATGACTTTGAATTGTTCTTATTATGATTTGAATAATTTGACTTTAGTTCTTAAGTTTTCATTTGTGTTCGTTTGGATGAATTAAGCAGGTACAAATTTTGTAAAATTGGATATACAAAATTTTAAACGAAAATTTTTAGATTTGGTTAGATTAGCGATCGAATTTTTGGTCGCTACAAATTTATTATAATATACAATTCAATTTTAGCGACCGATTTAGCGACCGATTTAAATTATTATTTAAATAATTCAATTAATGTATTAGCGATCGATTATATCCGTCGCTATTATTTTTAACTTTGTCTCCAATTTAGCGACCGATTTACTATATTAATTTTTGTCGTTATTTTAGCGACCGATTTTAATTATTATTTACATAATTATATTAATATATTAGCGACCGAATATATCGGTCGTTATTTTTTTAAACTTTACCACCGATTTAGCGATCGATTTAGCGACCGATTTATTATATTAATTTTGGTCGCTATTTTGGTCTTCAATGAATAAGTAACCAAATTATTTAGCGACCACTTTAGCGACCACCTTATCGGTCGCTATTTAGCGACCGGAATGTAAATCGGTCGCTATTTAGCGACCGGAATGTAAATCGGTCGCTAACAAATTAGTGACTTGCCCTTTTACGACCAACCATTTTGGTCGCTAATTTCGGTCGCTAACAGAATAGCGACCGATTTTTTGTCATTAGCGATCGATTTTTTCGGTCACTAATAACGTTTTTTCTTGTAGTGTGAAACCAGATTTGGGTTCAAGAGTCTTTTACATGTAGGGAAGGTGTTAACACCTTATGATGTTCGTCTAAGATGATTACACCTAACTAAATATGCAAAATAAATATCATTTAAAAATATTTATTTCCCCCTAAAATCGGACAAACAATGAAATAAAGAGATAAAAATATTTTTAAAATTTGTTTATTTGGGTTCGATAAAGATTGACTTGCTTCTACGTATTTTTATTGAAAATAAAAAATCAGAATTATGTAGTTCTTTGTAGAAAAAGTCCTGTTGATTAAAATTTTGACATGTTTTATATTAAAAAGATTTTTGTATTTTATTTTTAAGAAAGAGTTGCAAAATATAAGATGACACTATTTGTGGATCATTATGAACAAAAATAATGAACAAATATGGGATGATGTATGTGACATTAATACATATACCCGAACAATTTATTTTATCATGTTTAATAAAATAATTTTATTTTGGTAAGTTAGACACATATAATAACACCTATGATTATATTTGTACTTCAAAATTTATTTAAAAATATTTTTTTACTAAAAAATACATAAAAAAACAAAAACAAAATATTAGATACGAGAGGATACGAATAATCTTATACTTTTTAAGTAGATAAATGTTTCGTAAACTATACAACTATACCAACATACCTATGTTTTTATTTCCTTTACCTAAACAAATTGGTTAAACAAATAGTTATGCAAAATAAATTAAAATACAAAGCACAAGCGTAAAACATTAATAATAAAAGTAAACAATAAAAAGCTTAAGAGGGGAACCAAACCTAATGAACCTGACATTAGGAAGCCTTAGGCATCAAGTACATTACCTGAGCAAAATCTCAGTACAGAACTTGATAAAGTCTTGATTATTTAGTTTGTTAGAACTGATTTTGTTTAGTTTCTGTTGGATATATTGTTATATATATCCATTTGTTCCTTCCTGCATTTGTAAGATACAGACTACACAATATTGCATAATAGAGTGCTTTCTGTTTTTATCTTCTTTGCTTCTTCTTCTTCCACTCTCACATGGTATCAGTGATAACTTTCTTTCGCTGTAATGACTACTCCTACGCCGGACCACCTTACTAATCCGGCCAATCCCCTTTTTCTACATCCTGGATAAAGCCCAGCTCTTCTCCTTGTCTCTCATTCTCTTACTGATAATAACTACCAACAATGGAAACGAGATGTTTTCGTTGCTTTAGAAACCAAGAACAAAGAAAAGTTTGTTCTTGGTACTCTTCCATGTCCACCATTAACTGAACCATTACATGAAGCATGGAAACGCTGCAACAAAATGGTTATTGCTTGGCTTACTCGCTCCATGTCTAATGAAATCAAACAATCCATCATGTGGATGGATTATGCAGCAGAAATATGGACTGACCTTTATCAAAGGTTTTCCCATGGTGATAAATTCCGAATTGCTGATCTTCAAGAAGATTTTCAGAGTTGCAAACAAGGAGATTCAACAGTGTCTCAATATTATACTAGACTGCAAATTATATGGAAAGAATTGTCTTTATATCGCACGGTTCTTGCTTGTACGTGTGCCACTCCCTGCACCTGTGGATTAATTCTGAAAATCCAGAAAGAACGTGATGATGATTGCGTAATCAAGTTCCTTCGTGGCCTCAATGAAGAATTTTCTCAAGTTAGATCTCAAATTATGTTGATGGAACCCATGCCATCTTTGGTTAAGGCTTTTTCTTTAGTTCTTCGGCAAGAACGTGAATTTGGCTCTCACATTACTGCTCCACAAGACTCCATTGCTAATGTTAGTTTTCAAGATTCTTCTATATCCAACAATCGTGGAGGATTTAACTCTCGTGGTCGAGGTAGATCCAACAAATTTTGGTGGGCGTAATAGTAGATATTGTGATTATTGTCATCGCACTGTTGACAATTATTGGATAAAGCATGGGCTTCCTCCGGGATATCAACAAAACAAAAACAAGATCTTTACTCCTAAATCATCCGCTAGCATGGTTGATTCTATCGCTCCTGCTTCTGGTAATTCTTCCATCATCATGAACGAGCAAAATGATGTCCAGGCTAATTTTTCCAAAGAGCAATATGAAGCACTTCTTGCCTTAATCCTGTGGGTAACAGGAAAACAACACTCTCAATTTTTTTACTCATAAAATTCTCTCAATTTTTCTACTCATAAAATTTCAAATGAGTTGTTACAATTTCAAATGCAAAATGTAAATCATAATACCTATTAAATAGGTTAATAACTTATTAGTTATACCACTTGTAATTAAAATCATTAATATTATTCTAGGAATACTAAATGTCTAATTTAAGTTTTACAATAAATTTTCCCCTTAAACTTAAATACTCTTCTCATCCCTTATTCTAATAAGTCTTTTACAACTCTCCAGCAATGTAGTTGGCAGTGGTTTGATGAATATGTCAGCAGTTTGAGCTCGACTTTTAACATGTTTCAGCTCAACCTTTCATTCTTTGACTTGTTCTCGGATGAAATGAAATCGGATGTCGATGTGTTTTCTCCTTCCATGATTAACCGGGTTCTTTGTCAACTCGATCGTTGACTTGTTGTCAACTCGAATTACAATCCTTTCGTCTTGGATCACTCCCAGATGCCTTAGTAAATTTGAAAGTCAAACTGCATGACACACACTCCAAGAGGCTGCCACATACTCAGCCTCACAGGTTGACAGAGTTACAATGGGTTGCTTCTTTGACAGCCAAGTAAAAGTTGTTTTTTCGAGTAGGAACACTAACCTGAAGTACTTTCCCGGTCATCAACATCACCACACCAATCACTATCCGAGTAATCCACTAGTCAGTAGTCATCCGATTTTGAATAGAATAGACCAAGTGATAAGGTTCCTCGAACATATCTCAGAATTCTCTTTAAGGCCTTCCAATGTGTGTAACTTGGATTCTCCATGTATCTGCTCGTTATCCCAACACTTAGTATTAGGTTGGGTCTTGTGCTTATAAGGTATCTCAGACTTCCGATTAAGCTTCGATATCTCCTAGAATCAGCTCGTTCTCCTCCATCAAACTTTGATAGTTTAGTGTCCGGTTCCATTGGAGTAGAAACCGGGTTACAGTTCTCCATTTTAAATTTCTTTAAAATTTCAAGTGCGTACCTCTCTTGGGATATAAAAATTCCTTCCTCTGACTGCTTCACTTTTAGGCCAAGAAAATATTTCATCAGCCCTAAGTCTGTCATTTCGAACTCTTTCTTCATTACCTCCTTGAACTCCTTAATTAGCTTCATGTTGCTTCTAGTGAATATGAGATCATCGATATAAAGAGCGAGTACCATCATATCTTTTTCTGATTTCTTTGTGTACAAAGCATGCTCATATGGAAATTGTTCATACCCATTTTTCTTGAAATACCCATCAATTCTCTCATTCCAAGCACGAGGAGTCTGCTTTAGCTCATAGAGAGTTTTTCTTAATCTCAGTACCTTTTTCTCATCCCCTCTCTTCATGTACCCGAGTGGTTGCTCAACATACACCTCTTCTTTCAGCACTCCATTTAGAAATGCCGACTTCACACCATCTGTAGAATCGACCATTGATTATGAGCAGCTAATGAGATCAGAAGTCGGATTGACTCCATTCTTGTGACAGGAGCAAATACTTCATCATAGTTAATTTCCTCCTTTTGTCTATAGTCCTTCACCACAAGTCGAGCCTTGTAACGTTCAACCTCTCCCTCAACATTCATCTTCTTTTTGTACACCCATTTTACTCCAATGGGTTGAGTTCCTTTAGGAAGGTCAGTCAGTTCCTAAGTTTTGTTGTGTTCAATCGCTCCAATCTCCTCATCCATGGTTATTCTCCACTTCTCATCTTGGACAACTTTCTCAAAACTCAAGTCTTCAGAGTCAGCCAAAAGAAATACAACATGAACTTCATTTGTAGTGTCGTATATTTCCTGCAGACTTCTCATCTTGGGTTATTGTGGGTCTATTTCTTTATCTGAGGACTCAATGGTTATTATTGTTGAAGGCAAAACAATTTCTGAACTAGTTTCTTCTTCTATCAGGTTACTCTAGCACCAATGATTTGTTTCTTCCACGTGAACATCTCGACTTACCACCACTTTATTGTTAACAGGATCCAACAATTTATACGCTTTAGATTTTCCATCATACCCGATAAATATGTACTTCTTACTCTGATCTTCTAACTTAGTCTTGTGCTGACTTGGTATTTGTCCATAGGCCACGCTACCAAACACCTTTAGATGAGAGACACTCGGCTTCATACCATTCCATATCTCCTGAGGCGTCTTCTCTCCTAACCTTGCATGTGGACATCTATTTTGCAAATAGACTGCGCACTGCACCGCCTCTGCCTAAAACTTCTTTGGCATATTCTTCCCTTTCAACATAGATCGAACCATATCAAGAATGGTTCGGTTCTTTCGCTCCGCTACACCGTTTTGCTGCGGAGAATATGGGGCATTCAAGAAATGTTTGATCCCATGCTCCTCACAGTATTTGTTGAACTTAGTAGAAGTGAACTCGCCTCCTCTGTCAGATCGGATTGCTTTGATGACTTTGCTTGTTTCTTTCTCCACCATAACTTTGGATTTCTTGAAAGTTTCAAACACTTCTGACTTCTCCTTCAGAAATAAACCCATGTTTTCCTTGAAAAATCATCAATGAAAGAGACGAAGTATCTCTTACCACTGAAAGATTCTGGAGTTATTGGCCCACACAAATCAGTATGGATCACTCCGAGTTGCTGCTTTGCTCGACACTCAGAACTTCTTGGGAAAGAAATTCTCGCTTGCTTCCCAATCACACATTCTTCACAGAACCTTTTTTTGAATTCCATTCTAGGCAATCCGAGCACCATCTCCTTTTTCACCTGCGCAGTCAACCCACCAAAGTGAAGATGACCAAACCGTAAATGCCACTTCATGGCCTCATCCTCCATATCAAATTGCATACATTTATCTTGAATTGTTTTCAGCTCAAGTTTGTACATGCGATTTTTCTTCATTCCCACTAAAGCAACAAGTCTCCCTAATTTATCCTTCAGTTGTAGTTCTTGGTCCTTCATCAGAACCGAGTACCCCTTCTCCATTAACTGTCTCATGCTCAATATGTTGCTTTTGATATCAGGTACATAGTATACATCTCTGATATCTCTGATTTGCCAATTTCTCTGTTGATACCATATCGTTCCTTGACCTTTGACAGGTACTTTCGAAGCATCACCGAAAGAAACAGATTCGGACTCCACCTTTGAAAATATTTTGAATAAGCGCTCATCACCACACATGTGGTTACTAGCACTGGTGTCTAAGTACCAAACTGAGTTATTAGAACAGTTCGGTTTGATCTCAGTTTCTGAAGTGTTTGTCACCATCAGTAATCTTTCATCTTCTTCCTCATAAAGAAAGTTTGTTGGTTCCTCCTTTTTCTTCTCAGACTTACAATCTTTGGAAATATGACCTAGTTTTCCACAATTATAGCATTTTACGGAGTAACAGTCCTTACCAACATGCCCATTATTTCCACAATTATAGCATTTTACCGAGTAACAATCCTTGGCAATATGTCCATTCTTTCCACAATTATAGCATTCAATATTGTTTGTGTTTGTCTGGCCACCCCGAGCCTGTCCTTGGCCACGCCAGTTCTGTTGACCATCTTGCTCATTTCCTCGTCCTCCTTTTCCTCTACCACCACGACCTCTGCCTTTTCCTCGGCCTCTGGTACTCTGAGCATAGAGCACCTTCTCCTCTTTTATTGTTGCCTTTGCCTGGAGAGCCTGTTTAAGGGACTCCCCCTTCTTGTTTTTCCTTCTCTGCTCATGCGTTTCTAGGGACCCAACAAAGCTCTTCAAGGGTGAGCGTTGACAAATCTTTGGACTCCTCTATTGCGCACACAATGTTATCGAAATCATCTGTCAATGATCTCAAAATTTTTTCAACAACTCGGTTTGATGAAAGACTCTCACCATTCTGATTCAGCTTGTTCACCACGGTCTCCACCCAAGTAATGAACTCGGATACGCTTTCAGACTCTTTCATCCTCATGTTTTCAAGCTCGCCCCTAAGGTTTTGAAGTCGAACTTGTTTCACTCTTTCATCTCCTTTGTTTGCTTTTTCAAGTGTATCCCATGCTACTTTGGAAGATTTTGCGTTAGCTATCTTCTCAAAGCCAGATTCGTTGATGGTTCGGTATAGTAGAGACAGAGTCGCCTTGTCTTTAGCTCGAACGACCTTCAATGCGTTCAGCTGGGCATTTGAATACCCATTTGTGTTCGTCGGTTCCTCATATCCATTCTCGACCACATCCCAGTTATCTTAGGAGTCGAGAAGAGCCTTCATTTGTACCTTTCAGTTGTCATAGTTAGTGTCATTCGTCAACTTGGGTAGCGGGATGCCATTAGTTAGACCTGCCATTTCCTCTCAAGTGTTTGCACTCAACTCACACACCTCACAAAGTTCTGAGTCGCTCCTCTCTCTTTCTTATCTAGAACACACTGCGGCGTTCTCTCTTGAGGCTTGGTAGGTTCTCTCATGCTCACCTCACACACAAGCTCTGATGCCAATTTGTTGGTAACAGGAAAACAAAACAACGCTCTCAATTGATGCAATTTCAAATGAGTTGTTACAATTATTTATGGCCAAAATATTTGTCTTTTCAAATGTCAAACGTAAATCATAATACCTATTAAATAGGTTTACAACCCATTAGTTATACCACTCATAATTAAAACTATTAATATTATTCTAGGAATACTAAACGTCTAATTTAAGTTTTACAATAAATCCAACAATCATAGAAAGCTCCCTCTACTTCCCACTTCCATTCATTAGTGTTCCATTAACACTTTAGGTCATTTTTTTCTTCCTCTTCTTGGATTATAGATAGTGGAGCCACTGATCATATTTTTCCTTTTAAGTTTTTGTTTCAAAATCTGAAACCTATTCCTCCTATTTCTATATGTCTGCCTAATAAAAATATAGTCTCCGTCAGATTCGTTGGAACCATTATTCTGGGTAATATCATTCTTCATGATACTTTATACGCCCCAGATTTTACTGTTTCACTACTTTCAATTCCTAAACTCATTGCTTCCACTAACTCTCTTGTTCTCTTTCACCAAAATCAATGTTATATTCTGCAGACCAACAACTTTCAGATGATTCGATTAGTGGTCTCTTTTATCTCACTGATAATTACAATATGGATGTATCAGAAACATCAAAATCTGTTCAATGTTCTGTTCTTGACAGTAATACTAAATCTTGGCACATGAAACTAGGTCACTCATCTAATAAAATCTTACAAATAATTGCTTCTCAAAATTCTACTATTTCTTTTTCTCTTATTAATGACTGTGAAAAAAAAAAGTGTTTACCATATTCTTCTAGTACTTCCAAATCCACTAATTTCTTTGAACTCATTCGTTTTGATATTTGGGGCCACTTTCAATTGTTTTTCTTCATGGTTATAAATATTTTTTAACTATAGTGGATGAGTACAGCAGGTTCACATGGATTTTACTTCTTAAAAATAAAATTGAAGTCAAATCTTCATTTCAGAATTTCATTATTTTCAATGAAAATCAATTTTCATGCAAACTTCAGAAAGTAAGATCGAAGGTATTTCTATTAAATGATTTCTATAACTCTAAAGGTATTTTACATAAAACTTCATGACCAATTTTGGTCATCCTCTCTTAAACTTGATGTACATATCATTAATCAGCTTCCCACACCCTTCTTGAAAAATAAATCACCTTATGAACTTGTTCACCACAACAAACCAGATTTTACAAATCTTAAAATTTTTGGTTATTTATCTTATGCAAGTTCATCCATGGTTGACAAAACAAACTTAGATTCCAAAAGTCTCAAAGGTGTTTTTCTCAGTTTAAAAAATGGTATAAAAGGATATGTTTTATATGACATTAAATCAAAATCTATAATAGTTTCTCGGAATGCCAATGAAACCATTTTTCCCTTTTATTTTACAAAATCACATGAATTTGATCCTTCAACTGATTTTTATTCCTCCAACAATGATTTGTTGAATTATACTCTACCTATTTCACATGTCACCAGTCAGGAACAGAACATAATAACTCAAAACATTGTTTCTAATACTTCTCATATTGAAGTTCCTAACTAGGGATGACAATTAAATCCATACCCGTGGGAACCGACTCATCCCCACCTCGAGTTTGACAAGAAAAACCCAAGTTGATCAGGGGCGGAGGCAGGTTCGGGTTTTTCCCACTTTAAAAAGTTGGGGGCGGGGATAAGTAATGCAATCCCCTCCCCGACCCGTCCTCGTCCCCATCCCCACCCCGACTTTATATTTAAATTTAAATTTTAAAATATTAATATTTTAAAAGTATTTCCTTTTCTATTTCTATTACATATAAGGTCATCTTTTTATATTTCACCATTTTATTTTTCTTCTACTTACTTTTTAATTTTTTTATCTTTTTTAATCTTTTATATCAATTAATTTATTACATTATTCTCTCTTGTCTTTCTATTTTTCACATTTCCTTAATATCTCCCATCAATTTGTTTTTTTTTAATCTTTTCAACCAATTTGATGAACACAAAGTTAATTTTTTTTTTTTATCTTTTTCTAAGTATTTTACATAAATCTTAATAATAACTAATATTATTTTACTTTTAATTTATATTTATTAGGTTTTATTATGTCATAATTTTTTATCTTATTATTCTTATTTATCATATATCAAATTTTATCTTAATAAAATAATTGTATTTTAAAATATTAAAAGGAATTGATAATTTAAACTTTTATTACTTCGAACTAATTAAATAAGAATTAACTTATTAAATATTTTCTTATAAACTATATATTTTATATTTTTAAATGACATCTTAAAAATGAATTAACTTATATATGTAATCAAATGGTTGAATAAAGTATAATAATAATAATAATAATAATAATAATAATAATAATAATAATAATAATAATGTTATAAGTATTCAAATATTTGAATACAGTGTTATAATAATAATAATGTTATAAATATTCTATACATATATAATGATTAAATAGTTCTTTTAAATACATATTTTAATATAAATATAATAAATTAAAAAATATATATTTAATTAATAATAATTATAAATTCTAAAATTATAAATATTTATTTATATATAAAAAATACATAGTAAAATTAATTTATTATAAATATAATTATTTTTTTAAAAATAATATAAATCGGGACGGGAACCCGAAACCCAAGCAAGGACGGGGATGGGGCCTTAATTTCTAATCCTGGTAGGGATCGGGGATGGGGATGGAGATAGTTAAAAAAGCAAAGGGCGGGGATCGGGGAGGCAAAACTGGTCCCCGGGCCTACTCCTAACAATAGAACTTCTACTCATATAAGAACTAGACCTCAATATCTTGATAATTACTATTGTGGCTCTACTTCAAAATCTCATTTTTCCACTTCTACTCCTTATCCTATACATAATTTCCTCTCTTATCAAAATTGTTCTCCCAGTCATATTTCTTTCTGTCACAACATCTTTATTCAAGTTGAATCTTCTTCATATAAAGAGGCTGCTCAACATGATTGTTAGAAAGAGGCAATGGCAGCTGAATTACATGTTCTTCATAAAAATGACACTGGACATTAGTCTTTCTTCCTTTTGGAAAGAAGACCATCAGTTGTAGATGGGTGTATAAAATCAAACACAAGGCTGATGGGTCAGTTGAAAGATTTAAAGCCCAACTTGTTGCCAAAGGATTCACACAAACTGAAGGCATTAATTACTTTGAGGCTTTTTCACCTGTTGTAAAATTAACAACTGTCAAAATTGTGCTTGTTTTAGCTACTACAAATCACTGGTTCATTGAACAACTAGATGTTGATAATGTCTTCCTTCACGGAGATTTAAGTGAAGAAATTTATATGAAACTTCCACCAGGTCTTATCCTTCCTCACAAATTGATATTACTGTTGGAATCATAAACTTACTGTTGAACTCATAAGCTTTGGTTATTCTCAAAGTAGTGCAAATAACTCCTTGTCTGTTAAATATTCTAGATCCAATATTACCATACTTCTTGTTTATGTGGACGATGTTATTCTCACAGGAGATGATATTACAAGAATTAATTTGGTCAAAAATCATCTTCATAGTAAGTTTCACATCAAAGATCTTGGTTCCCTTCAATACTTTCTAGGTCTGGAAGTTATTCAGTCTTCTACTGGTATCATTTTAAATCAACACAAATATTGTCTTGATCTTATTTCTGAGGCAGGTCTTCTCGGATGTAAGCCAGCATCGACTCCTGCTGATGCTTCAATTAAACTTCATGCTGATGAAGGATTATTACTCTCTGATCCTTTACCTTACAGGCGACTAATTGGGCGAGTTCTATATCTAACACATACCAGACCAGATATAATTTGTACAACAATTAAGCCAATTTGTTTCATCTCCCCGTGAGCCTCATATGCAGCAAGTCATGAGAATAATACGTTATCCGAAGAATGCTCCTGGAGTGGTGGATCTTCTAAGGAGTTGAGGGGGTCGTGGCCCCCCAAAATTTTGTAACTCTCACGTAATTTATGATTTTGACCCCCCAAACATAATGAACATTTAATATATTTACTTATATATTTACAATTTTATCCTCTCAGCTTTGTAACTCTAATATAATTTATGATTTTGTTCCCCTCAAACTTAATGATCATTTAATATATTTAAGTATATATCTACAATTTTATCTTTTCACCCTTTCATCTTCTTTCTTCCTTTTATATTTATTAATAATATATTATTTGGCTCCCCCAAGATCAATGGTCAAGATCTGTCAGTGCTCCTGGTTATGGTTTATATTATTCTTTGAGTACTACATTGAATATTAAAGCTTTTTCATATTCTGATTGGACATCTTGTTCTACCACATGAAAGTCTGATTCTAGATTTTGCATTTTTTTTTATGAACTTCTCTAATTGCTTGGAAGTCCAAGAAGCAAACCACTATTTCTTGCTTTTCATCAGAAGCTGAATATAGAGCATTATCAAACTTATCTTGTGAATGGCAGTGGCTTCAATACATTTTTCAAGATCTTCATATTGATATCCCAATTCCATATACTGTGTTCTGTGATAATAATTTAACCATCCAAATGGCCAAAAATCCTACATTCCATGACAAGACCAAGCATATGAAAATTGATTGTCATCTTATTAGACAAAAAGTTCTTGACAAACTCATACATCTTGTACATGTTCCATATGTTTATTAATTGGCAGATGTTTTTACCAAGACTTTACATTCAATTCCTTTTCAAACTACCATTTCCAAGCTGAGTCTTTTTAATCCTTATGCTCAGCTTGAGAGGAAGTGATAAAGTCTTGATTAGTTAGTTTGTTAGAACTGATTTTGTTTAATTTCTATTGGATATATTGTTATATATATCCATTTGTTCCTTCCTGCATTTGTAAGATACAGACTACACAATACTGCATAATACAGTACTTTCTGTTTTTATCTTCCTTTGCTTCTTCTTCCACTCACAGAACTTGATATACATTCAAAGCCGCAATCACGATGCAGCATATAGCATATATATATATATAACACACGTTATATAACATTCACTTTTAGTGCACGTATTCATTTCATGATGAAACAAGAGCTTCATTCAAACTACATCAAACATATATATGGTTGTACAATACATGCAGTGTGAAGTTGATTATGCCATTAATTAAATATATAAATCTCAATTGAAAATATTATACTCTAAATTAAATCGAATTTATTTTGATCTATTTTATTTATATCATAATCTAAATGAACTTAAATTAAATTAATCCATAAATTTAATGAATCAACCAGATTTATAAAACAATAATTATATTTTAAATAAAAATAAATGAATACTCTTTTATTAAAAAATATATGTATTGTAGATAAATTTGATAAAAAAATTTACTTAAAATAAACATAAATTTGTAATAATAACTTATTTCAATATTTAATAATTAAAATAAAATAAAAATAATATAAAAAAGTATATTTTTAATCTTTATTTTAATATTCGAATTTATTATCTTATAATTTATATTAAATTATTATATCTTAAATAAAAATTAATTTTATTAATATAATTTAAATTTTAAAAATATATTATTTTATTTTAATAATTTTTTAAATAATTATTTTTATATAAATATGCTAATAAATTTTTTAATTTTCAATCAAGCTAAATTGCACTTAATATAAAAATAAATTAGATTAAAAATTAAGACTCCTTTTAAAATTAGACAATCAATTTATTTTTAGTTAATATGTAAAACCAGAGCATACACTACAAGAAAAAATCATTTTAGCGACCGAAAAAATCGGTCGCTAATGTCAAAAAATCGGCGCTAATCAGCTAGCGACCGAAAGGCGTCGTCGCAAAAAGCCAAGTCGCTAATTTGTTAGCGACCGATTTTCATTTCGGTCGCTAATGTCAAAAAATCGGCCGCTAATCAGTTAGCGACCGAAATTAGCGACCGAAAGGTGTCGTCGCAAAAAGCCAAGTCGCTAATGTGTTAGTGATCGATTTTCATTTCGGTCGCAAAATAGCGACCGAAATTAATATATCAAATTGGTCTCTAAATCGGTGACAAAGTTAAAAAATAGCGATCGATTTATATCGATCGCTAAATCAATGACAAAGTTAATTATTTTTATTTATTTATATTTATTATTTTTTTAGAAGTTTAACTTATTATTAGATTTATTGTCATTGTCAGGATTCGAACCTAAGTACCTTAGAGTTGGAGGTTGAAACTCCAACTATCGAGCTACTAGAATCTTTTAATAATAACTTACAAATAAATTATATTTATATACAAATAAATGTATATCCGTATAAATATATAAATATAAAATCTATAAATAAAAATATATTTATATATTTTAATATATATTTAAATATTGATATATTTATACATTGATATATTTATATATTTATATCTTTATATTTTTACATATATTTATATTTTTATATATTTATATCTTTATATTTTTACATATATTTATATCTTTCCATATTTATATATAAAGATATAAAGATATTAGTTTTGTATACAAATAATATTATAATATAGTATATTATACTATTAGTATACTATCCAAATTATATATTAGTATAGTATAGTATACAAATTATTAATTTTGTAATTTATATACAATGAAAATAATATAATGGTATATTAGTATAGTATAGTATATTTGTATTCTAATTTTTAATTAAATTAAAATTATACTAATAATGTATAATAATATATGAGGGGATAATATTGATATATTGATATATTTATATATATATATATATATATATTTATATATATTTATATATTTATATATTTATATTTTGATATATTTATATATTGATATATTTATATATTTATTTATATCCTTATACATTTATATCTTTATATATTTATATATTTGAAAAAAAAATTAAATATTAAATTTTAAAAATAATATTATATTTTAAAAATAATATTATATTATTAAAAATAAATATTAGAAAAAGATTTAAAAATATATATAAATTATATTTACATGTACAAAATATTAAAGATATATATTTATATCTTTACATATTTATATATTTATATCTTTATATTTTATATATTTATATCTTTATATCTTTACATATATTTATATTTATATCTTTGTATCTTTACATATATTTATATCTTTATATATTTATATCTTTATATATATATATATATATATATATATATATATATATATATTTTTTAAAATCTATAAATACAAATATATTTATATATTTTAATATATATTTAAATATTATATATTGATATTTTTATATATTTATATATTTACATATTTATATATTTATATATTTATATATTTACATATTTATATATATACATATTTATATATTTACATATTTATATATTTATATATTAATATATTTATATATTTATTTATATCTTTATATACTTATATCTTTATATCTTTATATATTTATATATTTAAATATTAAATTTTAAAATAATATTTTATTTTTAAAAAATAATATTAGAAAAAGGTTTAAAAATATATATAAATTATATTTACATGTAAAAAATATTAAAGATATATATTTATATCTTTACATATTTATATATTTATATTAAAGATATCCACATTTAAAACAATATTAAAAAATATTAAAAGTTATACTTTAAATTAATGAAAATATTTTAAAAAAGTTATATTTATTAAAGTATTAAAAAATATTTTGTAATATATAAGTTAAAAAAATTATCATTAAAATTTTTTAAAATTATTAGTTTTGTAAT
Source organism: Sphenostylis stenocarpa (assembly GCA_963425845.1). Taxonomy (NCBI): domain Eukaryota; kingdom Viridiplantae; phylum Streptophyta; class Magnoliopsida; order Fabales; family Fabaceae; genus Sphenostylis; species Sphenostylis stenocarpa. Next base: position 39,617,397 of record OY731401.1, read on the forward strand.
TTATATACAATGAAAATAATATAATGGTATATTAGTATAGTATAGTATATTTGTATTCAAATTTTTAATTAAATTAAAATTACGCTAATAATGTATAATAATATATGAGGGGATAATAAATTTAATCCAATTACATTTATATATATATATATATATATATATATATATATATATATATATATATATGTATCCTTTTTTAACTTTTTTTTTCTTTTTAAACTTCTTACATTCTACATTGTTTTTAAACTCTATCATTTTTACTATATTATCATTCTCATTTCCTCCCATATTCTATTTTATCTTTATAATAATTAGTCTTATTTTATAAAATACTTTATTTTATATTTTTATTATTTATTTTCTTATAATTTAAAATAATTAATATTATTTTAACATTTATTTTTATGATTTTTACTATAATAAATCAAATTAAATGATTCGATAATATCAATTAATTAAAATCATCACATAAAAAATTTAGATAACTACATTAAAATTATTAATTTTAAAAATACAAAATATATTTAAAAAAAACTCAAATTATAGATTGGAAATAAAATAGAATAAACAAATACTCTTTACTTTATATTTTATTTAAGTGTGTGCACAAATGTTGACCTTCTTAACTATAAAAAATAGTAGAAAAATATAAAGATAGTATTTGAAGAAAGTGAATTTTGAAGATAAAGACTATTTTTATATAAATTTATTCTAGTATATCAATTAACAATAATAATACATAAAATTTAAAAACTAAACTAAAAAAAGTAAGTTTAAATTTATAAAAAAAATACACTACTAAAAGTATCATATTATATTAATTAAGGTTTTCATTATTTTCGTTAATTATAAATTTAAATGTGTTTCATAAATAAAATTATAAATTTAAATGTATTTTCACTTTTGATCCATCATAAATAAAAATAAATAATCTCTTATAAATGTTGTTCTATTTTAATTCATCATTAAATTTGTTTTATATACGAATTTGATGACTTATCATATTATTAAAAATTTGGATGAAATAATTATGTATAATACTTTTAGTATATTATGTTTTTAAATTTGTTAATAGAGAAAAAGTTTCAGAATTCAAAATATTAAATACTTTTAAATATTAAAATTGACTTTATAAAAAATTAGGAAAGAAATCATTAATCCAAAAATATAATAATAATAATAATAATATTATAAAAAAGAGTTCAAAAATGTATTATAATATTTTCAGTTTTAGTTTAATTATAATTATAATTAAAAGTTAGCATATAATAGCGGTTCCACGTTAACTGCTATATAAAATATATTTTAGATAGCGGTTAACTTGAACCGCTATTAAATATTTTCAAATATAATCGATTATTTGAAAATTTAATCGATCATAATGAAATATGTGGTGAGTTATGATAGCGGTTCCATCTGAACCGCTCTTAAAGTTAACATATAATAGCGGTTCCACGTGGAACCGCTATTATATGTTATATTATATAAATGAAATTAAGTTATACTTTGGAGAATATATATATATATATATATATATATATATATATATATATATATAAATATAAATATAATTTATTTTTAAGTTGATAATTTTTATTTTTATTTATGTAAATTTTATATATAAAATTAATTTAGAGTTCATAAATGTAATTTTAATTTATGTAATATATATATATATATATATATATATATATAATTTATATAATATATATAATTTATTTAACATTAAAAATAGTTATATTTTTATTAATTTTATAATTATAATTTTTTTTAAGGTTATAATTTTAAATATAATTTTTTTAACTTTATATTTATAATTTATATAATATATATAATTTAAAAATAATTATTTTTTTTAATTTTAAGTTGATATATTTTTTTATTTATAATTATTTAATATATATTTGAAAAACTAATTGATTATTTAAAAATTAATCAATTATTTAAAAAAATAACTGATTCTCATCAAGTATAAACAATGAAGTATGAAAAAACTAATAGATTACTTTTTGAAATAATCGATTAATTTTTTAAATAGTTCAATATATATATATATATATATATATATATATATATATATTAAAATATAATTTATTTTTAAGTTAATAATTTTTATTTTTATTTATAAAAATTTATATATAAAATTAATTTAGAGTTCCTAAATGTAATTTTAATTTATGTAATATATATATATATATATATAATTTATTTAACATTAAAAATAGTTATATTTTTATTAATTTTATAATTATAATTTTAAATATAATTTTTTTAACTTTATATTTATAATTTATATAATATATATAATTTAAAAATAATAATTTTTTTAATTTTAAGTTGATAGTGGTTCCACTGGAACTGCTCTTAAAAGTGAGCATATAATAATGGTTAACTTAAAACCGCTATTATATATTTTCAAATATAATCGATTATTTGAAAATAAATATAATTTATTTTTAAGTTGATAATTTTTATTTTTATTTATGTAAATTTTATATATAAAATTAATTTAGAGTTCATAAATATAATTTTAATTTATGTAATATATATATATATATAATTTATATAATATATATAATTTATTTAACATTAAAAATAGTTATATTTTTAATAATTTTATAATTATAATTTTTTTTAAGGTTATAATTTTAAATATAATTTTTTTAACTTTATATTTATAATTTATATAATATATATATAATTTCAAAATAATTATTTTTTTTTAATTTTAAGTTGATATATTTTTTTATTTATAATTATTTAATATATATTTGAAAAACTAATTCATTATTTAAAAATCAATCAATTATTAAAAAAAATAACTGATTCTCATCAAGTATGAAACAATGAAGTAAGAAAAAACTAATAGATTACTTTTTGAAATAATCGATTAGTTTTTTAAATAGTTAAATATATATATATATATATATATATATATATATGAAAATATAATTTATTTTTAAGTTAATAATTTTTATTTTTATTTATGTAAATTTTATATATAAAATTAATTTAGAGTTCATAAATGTAATTATAATTTATGTAATATATATATATATAATTTATTTAACATTAAAAATAGTTATATTTTTATTAATTTTATAATTATAATTTTTTTTAAGGTTATAATTTTAAATATAATTTTTTTAACTTTATATTTATAATTTATATAATATATATAATTTAAAAATAATTATTTTTTTTAATTTTAAGTTGATAGTGAATCCACTTGGAACCATTGTTAAAAGTGAGCATATAATAGCGGTTAACTTGGAACCGCTATTATATATTTTCAAATATAATCGATTATTTGAAAATTTAATCGATCATAAAGAAATATGTGGTGAGATATGATAGCGGTTTCACTAGAACCGCTCTTAAAAGTTAACATATAATAGCGGTTCCACGTGGAACCGCTATTATATGTTATATTATAGAAATGAAATTAAGTTATACTTTGGAGAATATATATATATATATATATATAAAATTTATTTTTAAGTTGATAATTTTTATTTTTATTTATGTAAATTTTATATATAAAATTAATTTAGAGTTCATAAATATAATTTTAATTTATGTAATATATATATATATATATATATAATTTATATAATATATATAATTTATTTAACATTAAAAATAGTTATATTTTTATTAATTTTATAATTATAATTTTTTTTTAAGTTTATAATTTTAAATATAATTTTTTAACTTTATATTTATAATTTATATAATATATATAATTTAAAATTTTTTTTTTTAATTTTAAGTTGATATATTTTTTTATTTATAATTATTTAATATATATTTGAAAAACTAATTGATTATTTAAAAAATAATCAATTGTTTAAAAAAATAACTGATTCTCATCAAGTATGAAACAATGAAGTATGAAAAAACTAATACATTACTTTTTGAAATAATCGATTAGTTTTTTAAATAGTTAAATATATATATATATATTAAAATATAATTTATTTTTAAGTTAATAATTTTTATTTTTATTTATGTAGATTTTATATATAAAATTAATTTAGAGTTCATAAATGTAATTTTAATTTATGTAATATATATATATATATAATTTATTTAATATTAAAAATAGTTATATTTTTATTAATTTTATAATTATAATTTTTTTTAATGTTAGAATTTTAAATATAATTTTTTAACTTTATATTTATAATTTATATAATACATATAATTTAAAAATAATAATTTTTTTTAATTTTAAGTTGATAGCGATTCCACTAGAACCAGCTCTTAAAAGTGAGCGATATAATAGTGGTTAACTTGAAGCTGCTATTATATATTTTCAAATATAATCGATTATTTGAAAATTTAATCGATCATAAAGAAATATGTGGTGAGCTATTATATTATAGAAATGAAAAAACTAGTATATATAAATATAAATATATATATATATATATATATATAATATTATAATATTTTATTTAAAATTTTAAAAATATTTTTATATTTTTAAAATTAATAATATATTTAGATTTATGGTTGAACGTAGTAAAATAATATTTTTAAAATATATTATTAAATATCATATTTATATTATTTGTATGGTTAATTTTTAATTTATTTATTTATTTGATATTGTAATATATTTTTAAGAAATTAATAATAAATTAGGAGGATAATAAAATTCTTTAAAATTATATGTATATAAGATGAAATAATATTTTGATGTAAAATTATATTTTTGAAATGTTTTTTTTTCTTATGTTTTTGTAATATTTTGAATGATATAATATTAAAATTGACTTTATAAAAAATTAGGAAAAAAACAATTAATTCAAAAATATAATAATGATAAAAATATTATAAAAAAGAGTTCAAAAATATATTATAATATTTTCAGTTTTAGTTTAATTATATTTTTAATTCTCAAAGTAGAAAAATATATTGTAATTATTTTAATTTAATAAAATATAATTTAAATTTTTAATACTAAAATTAAGAGATTAAATAAAATAAATTTAATTCTTTAAATTTAGTATTTAGAAACTAAAATTATAGTTTCTTTGTTTTAAAAAAGTAAAATAAATATTTAAAAATAAAAATAAAAACTAGTATTATCTTAAATTTATTAAAAGTATAATTAAATATCCATTTTCTTATCCCATTTTATATTTTTTTTAATAAAAATCCAATATATAAAAAAGTTGAAATTTTAAAAAGGCACAGTCTTAACTTACATTAACTATTTTTTTGAATATTATGTTTTTAAATTTGCTAATAGAGAAAACGTTTGAGAATTCAAAATGTTAAATACTTTTAAATATTAAAATTGACTTTCTAAAAAATTAGGAAAATAAAATATTCCAAAAGAGTTCAAAAATGTATTATAATATTTTTAGTTTTAGTTTAATCATATTTTTAATTCTCAAAGTAGAAAAATATATTGTAATTATTTTAATTTAATAAAATATAATTAAAATTTTTAATACTAAAATTAAAATATTAAATAATAATAAATTTAATTCTTTAAATTTAGTATTTAGAAACTAAAATTATAGTTTCTCTGTTTTAAAAAATTAAAATAAATATTTAAAAATAAAAATAAAAACTAGTATTATCTTAAATTTATTAAAAATATAATTAAATCTCTATTTTCTTATGTAATTTTAGAAAATTTTTAATGAAAATCCAATATATAAAAAAGTTGAAATTTTTAAAAGGCACAACCTTAACTTATATTAACTGTTTTTTTTTGAAAAAACTGACAAGAAAAACTTTGGCTTTGAAAAAAAAGTTAATAATTTTGAAGTTATTTAAGTGATGAAGTTTCCAAATGTGATCTATGAATTTATTGAGTAAAATTGGAGGTAGGTTTAATATAAATTTAAATATATTTTTAATTTATTTAAATATGGTTTATTTTTAGTATTTATAAAATAGATTAGTTTTAAATTTTTAACTTTTCTAGCCGTCTATTTTTAATCTTTGTTATTAATTATGTTAAAAATGAAAAAATATTAATTAGTATACTTAAACTAATTTATATTGATATAATTTTTTTTGTATATCAATTATATGAAAATAAACATGGTTAAGTAATTAATAATAATAAAGCAATAAATTTAAAAATTAGATTAAAAATAAAGTTTTATAAAATAAAATTGTAATAATTTGATTAATTTTTTTTAATTAATTAAATTAATGAGGAATTAAAATGTGATAATTTGATGTGTTTAATTTTTTTAATATAAATTTTTAAAATATAATTTAATTTCAATTAAAATTTTCAATTGAAAAATAAATTAAAGAATATTTATTATTAAACTTTTCTTAAACAATGTATTGAATAGTTAATATTACTCTAGTCTTAATTTATTACAATTTAAATTTTTAATAAATTTGATTTATTTTTAATAATATTTTTATTTTAGTAATTTAAAATTAAAGTTAATCTTCATTTTGTTAATATTGAGACCAAAGTTTATTTTTAAAGTATATTTTAAAAATTAATTTTTAAAAAATAAATAAATTACTTTTAAAAAATAAATTGTAAAAAATATACTAAAACAATTAAAGTATATTTATAAAAAAATAAATTTAAATATAATAAAAAAATAATCTTCATCAATGACCGATTTCAATTCGGTCACTATTTCAATTTGTAATTCGATCGCTAAATCAGTTGTTAAATGATTTTTTTATTTTAGTGTGGAGTAGCCATCGATTTAGCGATCAGAAATTTTGTGACGCAAACTATTGGTTGCTATTTCGATTGCTAACTAAAAAAGTGAAGTCAAATTATATTTCGGTGGCTAAATCGGTCGCTAAATTGTGACCAAATTAATTCGGTCGCTAAATCGGTTGCTAATAGCGACCAAATTAAATCGATTGCTAAATCGGTTGCTAATTGCGACTAGAAAAAAATTAGTCGTTAAATCGAGTCGCTAATTGCGACCGAAAAAATTCGATCGCTAATTTCGGTTGCTAAATATGTTTTTTCTTGTAGTGATAGATGCAATCAAACTGCGATTTTGATAGCTTTAATCAATATGTTTGGAGACATAAAACTAGAATTTCCCAGTAAAATTCTAGTTATAAGGTCAATGAAAAAAAAATATACATGAAACCGATCGAAAATATGCAAAATAATGATACAATTATTATAATACAATACATATAATATATAAATATTAAAAATTAATGTTTAGAATTTTTATAAAGAAAATATCTAAAATTCATTAATAGGATTTATGGAAATTGAGAAAAATATAATTTTGAGAGAAACGGTAAGAGTTCACACAATTTTACAATAATACGACATATAAATCATAATTATTAATGTTTAAAATTTTTATAAAGAAAATATCTAAAATTCATTAATAGGATTTATAGAAATTGAGAAAAATATAATTTTGAGAGAAACGGTAAGAGTTCACACACTTTTACAATAATACGACATATAAATCATAATTATTTTTATTAATGAGAATATGTATTTCTTTTCTTTTTCATGACTTGTTTTTCATTATTTTTTCTCTTTATTTTCTTCCTATAAATAAATTTGAAAGAGAAAATGAAAAAAATCCGACCTGCCGGATTCGAACCAGCGACCTAAGGATTATCTGTTCAAACAACTACAGTCCTCCGCTCTACCAACTGAGCTAAGGTCGGTTGCTGGTTTACTTTTCCAAAGCTATAATAATTTATATTATTAATACTGATAATCACAGTGTACTATACATGTGTACAACGAGCTAGTTTACACATACACATATAAACTTACTCGACATAAATTTATAAGAAAAATATACGGTATTCTCAAATCCATCTAGTTAATTAGTTATTTAGGTTTGTTTTATTTTTATTCTATTTTTTATTTTTTTTAAATAATTTTAAAAATAAATTAAAAAAATATTTTAAATAAAAGAGGATAATATAGATAATCACAAAATATCGTACTAAAAATTTAAAAATGATTTTAATATTTTTATAATAATAAAAATAAGTAATTTAATATAATTATTGGTGAAAGTTATTAAAAATTAAAAAATTAAAATGGAAGATAATTTTATCAATTTCGTTTTTTAGCTTTCACAAATTAAAAAAAAAACTACTTTTAATAAAATAATTATGAAACAAGTTTTTTAATATTTAAAAACTAAAAAAAAAGTTGAAAACTATTTTTAAAAACAGTAAATAAATAAATATTTATTATTATAATTTAAGATTTTTTTTAACATTACTCTCAATAATTCATTTTATATCTAAAAATTATTAAATCTAATGACTAAAAAATTTATTATTCAAATCCATCTAATATGATAATATGATGTGACAAGGACGTAAAGGCTAAAAAAAAGTGCAAATTCGTAATTTTGTTTTTTAATAATCTATTTTTTTAGTATAATGAGTTTTTTTTTATTTTAAATAAATTTTGGATTTGTTTAACTAAAAATAGGATTATGTATATATATAGATTTAGTTTTTTAAACTAAGAAGTATACATTTATTTTGTATTCTTAATTTATTCAGTTATTTAATAAGTAAAATAAATTGTCAGTTAAAATTATCAAATTAAAAATAGATAATAAACAAGAAGGGAATCATATATATTCAATGTATTATATAGAACGGAAAGAGAAAGCATAGAAGAAAAAAGAGAAAAAAGTTAAGCAAAACAGAAGAATAAAAAAAGTGTAGCGAAGTAATATAAATTATGAGAGGAAAATGGAAGTCAAACTAGAACAGAGATATGATAAATAAATAAAAGAAGGCACGGAATCAGGATGAAAAAAAAAGTAAACAAAAAAATTTATTGTAATGAATCTACGTACACTTAATATATAAATATAATAATATCATTTATTTTAAAAATAATAACTACTATTTAAACTCAATAAAGAGTAAGCATACTTAGCAACCAATATTTATTGAAAATATTAAAATGGAGTTACGTGTATAGATAAAAAATACAATTGAAAAACGATTCGATAGAAGCTTTATGGAAAGAGGAGAACAGAACATATTATTCATGAGAAGAAGTACATATCCATACCCCGTATTCCTTTCTATCTAAATACGACGAATTTATTTTAGTAGAAAGAAAAAGAAAAAGAAAAAGAAAAAAGTAGAGTGGTGTGACGGTTCAATGAATACATCGATGCTAGTTTTATACAGCAATATGGAATTATTTGGTTCATCTCATGGAGTTAAAAAAAATCATAAGTTTTTACATAATGAAAACAAACAAATTTAGTACATACTATTTAAATATAATGTTGGTGGTCAATAGAAGAAGTATAGAACAAATTCACGATCAATTTTTTTTTTTTTCAAATAAAATCTTCCTATCAAGTACGATTTGTTTAATGATATTTTTTTATTTAGATTTTATTTAAAGTATTTTATATATTTATATTAATTTCAAAATGATAATATATATTTTTAGGATTTTATATATTTTAACTATATAATATTATATATTTACGATTATAAATTTATAAGTAAAAAATTAAAATTATAATAATAGTTAAAAAAATTAAATAATTAATATTAAATATGAAGTATATTACAATGTCATTGTCTATTTAAATAATTATTACGATTATGATCTTCATTATGATAAAATGAATATTTTTTTCGCCTTATTTGGATTTGACCGATTCATTTCATTGCGGATGCATGTTATGATAGGTCTTCCTGATTGTTTAGGTTGTATAGTTCAATCCATTATGAACTTTATATTTATATAAGAAAACTAATAATCTTCATTTTGTACCAAATGAATTGATGTTAAGAAGCTTTGAAGATGTTGTCTAACCTGTGCACTTGGATTAATATGTGTACCAATCTAGAAATGATAAGAGGAACACACAACTATAACATGTGAGCAAAGTAGCTGGTGAACTTGAAACTTCCCACACAATCATCATGACACCAGTTATACAATGTTAGGAATATATATTTTATTATCATTTATTAGGTATTAAAAGATTTTATTATCTTTTAAGAGAAGAAAATATTACATTATTATTTTGATTTAGGTAATTATGATTGAGATATTGTTAATAACTGATATTTTGTCATATTTTTACTCTATTTATAGATAAAGTACATGAATAAAATATATATCCATATAAGATATATTTCATGCATTAGAAATACACATACACAAAATAGTAAAAATATCATGCAATATGATTGTATACTTTTGTGTTTATCCACCATGTTATGGGTTTGACAATTCTTGTACTTAAAACTCACCATGCTCCCTATCACATCCTAGCCCGTTGTTAGTGTTCTTTGAGCAAGGTAGCATTTTCTTCTTGGTACTTGTGTCTTGATTGTAACAAGTCCCCATTTTCATGCCACATTCGACAACCCACAATTTTATTATTTTAAATGTAGTTTTGACTATGACACATTGGTAAGTTCCATGTTCCTTTTAGAATACATTTCACGCACCCTACTAAATCAGTGACCATAGAATGTAATAGTACACATATGCAAAAAAAATAAAACTGCATAATACCTCATCTCATTATTACCTTGTTATAGGAGTGTATATATATAGCAAGTGCTAAAACAAAACAAAACTAAAAAAATTAATTAATAAACCAACTTTGACTTTATTTCTAATACTCCTCCTCAATACAAAGTTGTGTTGACACATACAATCCTAATTAACTCTCTTAAATTCCTAAACCTTCCAACCTTTAATTTTTTTTAAGTATATCAAAGTTGTACTTCAGATCTGCAGTGCTCTATCTCCAACTTGTCATGGTTGACTCACTCCCTTAAGAAATAAAATATTGCCTCGGCCCTTCAAGAAGTTAAGTGTATTGTTAGGTTAATTATTGATTTGTTGTCCACAAATAGCTTTATCTTACATAGTTGTTTCACCTTTAATTCTTGCATCAATGATTCTAACCATGCTTCTTGGCAAGCTATTTCAAAAACTGCAATGTATTCAGTTTCACGTGATGATAGAGCCACTACTCGTTCTTTTGTAGAGCTCCATGAGATTTGTGCTCCTCCATAAAAGAAAATGTACCCTACAGTGCTCTTCTTATCACTCTTATCTCCACACCAATCTGAACTAAATATCCAATTACTTCTAGCCTAGCATCAAACGGTCCTTTTGAAAATAGAGTCCCGAAAAGAATTGTGTCTTGCAGGTACCTTAGTATCCTTTTTGCAGCAAGCAAATGTGATTGTTTTAGATCCTGCATATACCTATTAATCAATCCTACATTGAAGCTTAAGTCGGTTCTTATATTGTACAACACCTCAAGTGTCCAACAATCTTCCGATAAAGGGTGGGATCCACAGATTCTTCAGTTGTTTTCTTTTCCAACTTCAATTTGAAAGTTGGTGGTGTGCTTGTTGAATTGCTCGTTAAATCTACTTAGCAAATCTTGTGCATACTTGGAATGATGCATGATAGTACCATATTGTGTCATTTTAAACTCAATTCCCAAAAAGTAGTTCAACTGTCCTTATCACTCATTTTAAACTCATTCAACATTTGGGACTTGAATTGAGTTATTAATTCTTTATTACTTCCTATGATTAAAAGGTCAACGATATATAAACATACAATTATCTTTTCTTTTCTGTCTTCCTATGTCAACATTTCACATAAGCTTCATGTTTAGAGATGCATTTCACAAAACCAATTTGACTTAGAAAATTGTCAATTATTCAATTTCAAGCCCTTGGAGCTTGCTTGAGTCCATACAAGACCTTTTTGAGTTTATACACTTTATGTTTTTGGTCTTTAAACTCAAATCCTTATGATTGTTGCACATACACTTCAACTCAAGGGGACATTGAGGAAGGTAAATTTAACATCAAATTGGTGCATGGACCAGCTGACATTTGTTATAAGTAACACCACAAATTGAATTATCTCAATTTTGGCATTGATGTATACATCATCATAATCGATTCCCGCTTTCTACGAAACCTCTTTTGCCACAAGTCTAGCCTTGTGCTTCACAAATTTACTTCTTGGATTTACTTTCACTTTGTAGACCCACTTCAATGCTATAGGTTTTTTATTCTGAAGTGGTTCTACCAATTTCCATATATGATTTCCTTAATGGAGTCAATCTCCTCTGCATAGCCTTCAACTATTTCATGTTTGTGACTGTCTTCTCAAATTCAATAGGCTCAGCTTTAGCAATAAGTGCAAAGTGCACTAAATTTCCTTCTGAGGTAATTGTTGAGTCCTGGAATAATTCATAATCTCTTAAATGAGATGACAACTGATTTATTTTGGAGAATCTTCTCATGGATTGATTATTAGAGTATGCTTGCATAATTAAGGGTCATTCTTCTAGTAGAATTTTGGATTGTGCTAACTCCTTTGAGGTTATTTTCCAGTTCCAGCTTGTTGTTTAATCAATTATTACATCCCTGTTGATTGATGCCTGACATGTCTCTAGATCAAATAATTTGTAGTCTTTAGTTAAGTGATAACCAGTCATTAATAAATGGAATACTTTTGTCATCTAGCTTCCTTCTTAATTAATCAGGAACATGTTTATAAGAAATAAAAAAAAAATATTCTTTAAGTGAGTGACATTTGGTTTGATATCAATTCAAGCTTCCTCGAGTGTTATTCACTCCAGTCTCTTAATGAATACCTATTTAGCACATATGCAGTTGTTGAGACAACTTCCCCCCATAGGTAGTTTGGTAGATTTAAAGAGGATATTGTAATTTTTTTTGCAGTAAAATTCTATTATTGCCTATTGTCGATTTTGTTTCTCTTTTCTCATATTTTATTTTAGTTTTGAGTACTTATGTAGTTACTTTGCTTCCTAACATATTATGCTACTATAGTTCCAACCATTCTTTACACCTTCACACCTTCTTGATCTTCTTCTTGATAGCATGTTCAATCAGAGGTTCTCCTAGCATGTTCTTGTTTTATCAAGAATTTTCAATCACAACAACCACTAAAAATTGAAGAATCACTCACTTATAGAGACATTTTGTACCCAAAAAAAATCAAGAAGAAAAAAAAAGGATTCACACGCACTATGTGTCCAGGTGCTAGTACAAGAGATTTGATTCTTCATGATTAACCTTGATTGCAACATACTAAGTTCAGATTATTGTACGTATTACAATAAATTTGATGATAATAATTTTATCATTTTGTCGTTGTATATGGATGACATGTTGATGGTAGGCTTCAACAAAGCTCCAATCCAGGTTTTAAAGGCACAGTTTGGTAGGAAGTCTGATATGAAGAACTAGGAAGGTTTGACTTTATCAGAAGAATTACTTCTTAGAGGCCTTGTAGTGCTTTAACATGCAAGGGTGTAAGTCAGTTTTTACCCCATTTTCTATAAAGTTATCCTCAAGTATAAGTCCTAGTAATAAAGCAGAGAGGATGAAAATGTCTCAAGTATTGTATGTATCGATGGTGGGAAGTCTTATGAATACCATGATCGATACAAGACTAGACATATTGCACAAGCAGTGGGAGCAATTAGTATATTAATGGCAAATTATGGTGGAAAGCATGAGTATTATCAAGATAATTCTTATCAAAGGAACCTTTGATATTGTATTATGTTTCAAAGGATCAAAACTAGTTGTCATATGCTATGTTTGTTCAGGTTTTGTAGGTCATCTTAATAGGTTTACCTTTGTTAGAGAAGCAATAACTAGTTATCCAAGTTATAGGAAGTTGTAGCTTTATCTATCATAGAAGTTGAGTACATGGAAGTCATCAAGGCATGTAATTAAGGAAGTTATTTGAATTAAAAGTTTAATGAATGAACTCGGACATAAGCAGCAACATATTATTGTGTATTGTGACAATTAGAGTATCTTGTACATTACAAGAAATCATGTCTTGTATTTCAAGACAAAGCAAGAAGAACCTAACAGATGTTATGACAGTTGATTAATAGTGACAAGTTTATAGAAAGACAATCCTATTGAAGGTCTATTGCAATGAAATAATAACATGGAAGTTGAGTTCTCTTATTTCTTAAAGAGGATATTATTAATATTTTCTCTTAAGATTTAAATATGTTATTGTAATTTCTTCCGGTAGTAAAATTTTATTATTATCTATTATCGGTTTTATTTCTCTTTTCTCCTCTTTTATTTTATTTGTGAGTTCTTATATGGTTATTCTTATTTTTAACATATTATGCAACTAGTTCCAACAATTCTTTACGCCTTCTTGATCTTCTTCTTGATATCTAGCATGTTCAATAAGAGGTTCTCCAAGCACGTTCTTGTTTTATCAATAATTTTCAATCGCAACAACAACTAAAAATTGAAGAATCACTCATAGAGACATTTTTTACCCAAACAAAATCAAGAAGAAGAAAAAATTCACATTCACCAAATTGGTTGCAACTATGTAGTACACATCTCACAATATTATTTAGATTTGTAAAAGTTCTAATACCATGTTGAATGTAACAGTACACATATGCAGAGAAGATAAAACTAAATAATATCTCATCTTATTATTACCTTGCTATATTAGTGTATATATAAGTGTCAAAGCAGAACAAATCTAAAAAAAGAGTAACTAACAAACTAACTAACTTTGACTTTGTCTCTAATAATATGGTCATATCTTTTTCCTCCATCATATGTTTGTATCCATTTTTTCAATGAGATTTAATCCAACCAAGAAGCAACTTGTCAAAATTTTAACTTTATAACAGATAATTTTGCTAGAAGACGTGGCTGCTTCATCTCATATGTTAAAAAAATAAAATAACCCAAAAATAAATTTAAATTATTTCTTAATCATATATTCTCCATTTTTCTTCTTAATTTTACTTTATACAATTGTATTTTAGATTATATAAGGTGCATTTTATATTATTAAGACTTAAAAATTTAATTAGAAGTTTTGATAATTGTACACCTCTATTAAATGATAAATTGTGTGAATTATATTAGATAGATATATGTTGAGAATGAGAAAAATGAATTATAAAGTGTTATATAAAATATGAGTTGTGTGGTTTATATATGATGTTAATAAACCTAACCGTTACCAAGAAGATATTATTGAGTCGGTTAAGCATAGTGTGAGTATTAAGTTATATGCCTGAATTATAACATATATCCAAATTCTATTGATAACCTCAAATCAATAGATTAATATATCATGTGGTGAAAAACTATTGAAAGTCTATGTAGGGTTGTTAAAATGGACGACCTTGTTAGTAATTCACTGTTATAATCTTGATTTTGATTTTAACTATCAAACATAAATATAACCTCATACTCATAAACATGTTGTAAACTGAATGCGAAAGCGTACCTGAATTAGCCATAATGATGATATCCTTTGTAGAGCACTATTGATCTTATGGTCTTCCACCTGGAGAGCACCTGTATTTTCCCTCTAGAGTTTCTCTCTTGATGGGGATAGAAAGAAAAGAACGGTACTGAAACTTACGTTCTGTGTGTGCTCCCAGAAGGGGACCATGACCCTTTAAATAACAAGAATTAGGCTAATTACTTAAGTTTTATTATTTCCAATTTGGCCCCTCATCAAATTAGAAATTGCTCTATGGTCTCTACACAATTTTATTTTCATGACATATGCCTTTAGCCAAAACTTTAATTTAGTCAGATCACTTTATTATTTGGCTTAATAAATAATGATCCTAACACATTTAAATTATGTATCATATATATACATGACCCAATATTTGCTAACAATCTCCCACTAGTCACAAATATATATGTCATTACAACCTTACAAATGTGTTAGAATTTATGAGCTCAAAATTGTCATTATATTTCTTTAGCATATTTCAAAAGTCCCGTCCATTGTTCATATAAGGATATAAAACCAAACCAGTTTTTCATTGCATCATCGCAACTAAAACCAACAATGATTACTAATCCTGACATAGATTCATCATGAAATGTGTAGCATGAAAAATTACGTGAAGGTGATCTGTACACGTCTATTTTCAATTGGTCCAAACTTTAACTTATCGAGATCGATATAATAACCTTAATGTACAAAGTGTAATGAATGAACGACAAAAAACCACATATCTATAGATAATCAAATATGTCCAATAAATCAATGTATACATATGTGAAATTAAACATAGAACATAAAATATATGAAAATGACTAACTCCCACTAAACCCCAAATTCCTCAAACTGTAAAACACCCATGTTAGCAACATGCTCATGAAAGACCTTGGGCGGAAGTCCTTTAGTTAGAGGATCTGCTATCATGGAGGTTGTCCTTAAGTGTTTTATGGGAATCTGTCCACTCTGTACTCTTTCTTTAACAATACAGCTGATTTATTGTCACAATATAACTTAAGTGGTCCTTCAATGCCTTTCACAATTTGCAGCCCTGTGACAAAATTTCTCAGCCATATTCCATAATTTGATGCCTCATAGCATGCTACAAATTCTTGACATCCTGCAAAATCTGAGTCAGAAAACCCAGCGATCTCCAACTGGTCTGACCTCCTGTATGTGAGCATATAATCTTTTGTTCTCTTTAAATATCTTATGATCCTTTTTGCTGTTTTCCAATGGTCTATTCCTGGATTTCTTAAATATCTGCCTAGAACCCCAACTATGTATGCTATGTCTGGACGCATACATATTTGGGAATACATCAAACTCCCTATAACTGATGCATGGGGAATCTTCTGCATTTCCTCAATTTCCAAATTCTCCTTTGGACACTAATTTAGACTAAACTTGTCTCCCTTAGCAACTAGAGTATCCCTAGCTCATGATGCACAGGTTCTTAAGGATCTTGAGTTTGTTCTTGACGAACAATCAAATCATCTTGAGTATGGGGTTCATCATCAATGTCTTGTGGAGGTTCCGAACTTACTTTATCAAAAGTAACTGTTTGAATCGATTCTGGATTTGTTGTTGATTCTTCCTCCAAGATAAAGTTCTTAATCTTATTCTTCCCCCAAACTCAATATTCTCAAAGAACATAGCAGTTCCCGTCTCAAAAATTGTCTTTAATGTGGGATCATAAAATTTATATCCCTGGATCTTTCAGCATAACTAATAAAATAACTACTCATTGTTCAAGAGTCCAATTTCTTTTCATTTGGCTTATAAGGTCTTGCCTCAATTGGATAACCCCATACATGGAAATGCTTCAGACTAAACTTTTGTCCAGTCCAAAGCTCATAAGGTGTTTTAGTAGCTGCTTTAGCTGGTACTCTATTTAGAATATAAGTTGTCGTCTTTAGTGTCTCTCCCCAGAGTGACTCCGGTAAGGTAAAATGACAAATCATACTTCTTATCATATCTTTAAGAGTGTAACACAAGCCCAAGCGCCACGATTAGACTATGACCTGAGCGTCTG
Organism: Sphenostylis stenocarpa; assembly: GCA_963425845.1. Classification (NCBI taxonomy): domain Eukaryota; kingdom Viridiplantae; phylum Streptophyta; class Magnoliopsida; order Fabales; family Fabaceae; genus Sphenostylis; species Sphenostylis stenocarpa. The sequence continues at coordinate 39,634,736 of OY731401.1, forward strand.
TGCCATAATGCACCTGAGTAAGTATTGTTAATTTTACGTTTAGTACCACGAGATTCTGTATTAAGGGTTTCATTTTAGGTGGTCACAGTATCAAATAAATACATATTATCATAAGCCAAAAGTGAACTAGTGCCAATAATATCTGAATTAAAAGACAAACTGAACTTATTGTTTCCAAATGAACACAAATAACCTAATTTTCCCAAATAAGAAACTAAAACCAAATTCTGTCTAAATGACGACACAACAAAAGTGCCTTTTAAAATAAACAACCAGTACACAATAAAAATCTAAAATGCCTAATAGTCTCCATCTCCACCAATTTGTCATTTTCAACATATATCCATCTTTCAGAATCAGTTGGCTTTCGGAAGTTTAGGCAACCCTTCATAGAAACACTGATGTTAGTAGTTGCACCTGAGTCTAACCACCAAGTGTTACTAGGTACTGACGCTAAATTGACTTCAAAACATGCCAAAGTAAGAAACATACCTTTCTTTTCACGCCAAGCATGATATTTAGCACATTGCTTCTTTACGTGTCCAGTCTTATTGCAAAAGAAACATTTGTTTTCTTGAGTTTGTTTCTTTTGTTCTGGACCTTTAGCAGCTTCCTTCTTGGGATCCTATGATCTATTTCTTTTGCCTTTAGCCTTAGAGGTGCTTGCAAAATGAGCACTTTATATCTTATCTTGCTTTAGCCTTTCTTCTTCTTGCACACAATGAGAAATGAGTTCATTAAGAGACCATTTATCCTTCTGACAGTTGTAAGATACCTTAAATTGATTAAACGTTGAGGGAAGAGAAATCAACACCAAATGAATGAGCAAGTCTTCTGAGAGTTCAAGCTTTAGTGTCTTGAGTTTAAAAACAATATTAGACATGTTCATAATGTATTCCCTGATATTTCATTTGCCCTGATATTTCATGGAGATCAAGTTCTGAAGAAGAGTGCTTGCCTCCGTCTTATCGCTTTTTGCAAAGTGATGTTCAATTTCAGCAAGAAATTATTTGGCACTTGTGATGTTTTCAGAAACAGTGCCCCTAAACACCTCCGGGATGTCGTGCTTAATGATCATTATACTCATGTTATTTGAGCGATCCCACTTCTCATAATCTCTTTTCTGTTCAGAGGTACTTGAATCCGTAGGAGTAGGGGGTTGCTCAGTCCTTAACGCAAGATCCATATCCATGCAATCAAGAATAATATCAATATTCTCTTTCCAGTCCTTAAAATTTGTTCCATTGAGGATCGGAACAGAATTCAAATTGGCAGATACAGAAGCAATTGTAGCTGAATTATAACAAAAGAAATAAACTAATTATGCTCACATTATAACATAAATAATTATAAATATATATTCAAATAATGGTTTAACCCATCTCAAGACACTCAATGCACTATCAATATCAAGTCTTTGGACAGTAATATTAACTGCTAGGGGTATCTTGTTGTAATGATCAAACATTGACAATAAAGTACGTCCAACAACAAACCAGTCTTTTGATTGATTTATCATTGACAAAACAAATCCTTATAATTATCACATGTTTATCATTACAAGTGTGTATGCAATTTGGCCAAATATTAATCTTCCTTTGGGCTGACTAATACTCGCATGAATATACACAAACACTAACATTCAATATTTTTTACGAACTACCCAATTCAAGAGAGGTTACTTTGGTGACTTCTTGACTCAATTTGCTCACAAACAATATTAAACTACCAAAAATTGAATATATTAATTATATAGCAAAATCGAATATTTATAATTCTAAAGAAGGAAAAAATTTATAATTTATGTATATGCACTTTAAGTTGGATTATTTTGAAATTTGTCAATTAAAAATATATGAAGGAGTTGCATCTGAACTTTGCCATCACCGCATGAGCAGTCTAACACCAATCCTTATCCCCACGCACATCCTAAGGCCAATTCCAACACCCGAAACCATGGAGTTCCAAGTAACAACTTCTTTAACAGGCATTGCATCAAACACGTTGCAGGCCTCGCCAAGCTGGCCACTTTTTAGCAACCTTTTTAAGTAAATGTTCTTGGTATTCTTATGTAAAATATCGTCAAACACATTCAGTGCATCATAGCCATTGACACCTCATTAAGTGTCACACCCTCCATTTGCATCAAATGGAACATATCCAACGCCTCCTTTGGCTTTCCACACTACGCATACCCTACAATCATCGTGTTCCACGCAACATAATCTCTCTTAATCTCTCTCAGGCATTTCATCAAACAACTTTCTGGCAACCCCTTCACTTGCTTAATATGTGGTATTTGCACAATAAATTTTCCCACGTCTGTGTCATCTCTTGATCTAGATGGGCACAATCCGCCAGGCCAGCAGCGAAGAGGACCAACGTCATTGCCTCAGAACCAAATTGAGAGCCATCGTGAGAAGCCATGACCCTGTACATGAACCAGAGGCCCAAGCCACCGCTGTTCAAACCTCTCCGACGCTTCCCCATGTCGTCGCGAGCAACCCTATGACTGTGTCCACTACGAAACCACTGCCACCAATAGATCTCACGGACCACCTACGCGAGGCCCCTTGCGAGAAGACGAAACCACCGTTGATGGAGGAAGCCCGTCGTTGCGATCGAAACACCGCTGCTGCAGAATGCACCTCCACAGACATGCAGAAAATCCAAAATACGAAGGTGCATTCGCAGAAGGGGAAAATGAATCGTTGTTGAATTGTGATCTGCTGTGTATGACGAGTGCTTCGGAGCTATTACACCAGAAGGCATTGATTGGGACGAAATGCTCTCGATCTAGGGTTCAACACACAACTCCACGCTGCCGATTCTCTCCATCGCCACTACCATGTCCGACGCCTCCGTCACCACCCAGAGCGTGCATCTTAATTAGAATCAATGGGAGGAGGTACCGACGGTCTTTCGTAAATGACAGCTTTGATTCTTACTAAAATGTTAGAGGCAGTGTACAAAGGGATTATTAGCAAGAGACTACCTGTGGGTGTTATTCTTGCACGAGCAAGACTCCTACAAAGGTTTTGTTTTGTGGTTGCGAAGCGGAGAGACAACAAGGAGATTTAACCCCAAAATTGAATTTAGGGTTTAAGAAAATTTTAGATTATACTCCAACTAGGTTCTTAATTTAAATATAATCTAAATTTTGTTAAATTTAATTTCCAAAGACAAACATGAATCGAGAATGGGCTGGCTCTGATACTAATTGTTAGTAATTCACTGTTATGATCTTGATTTTGATTTTAACTATCAAACATAAATATAATCACATACTCATAATCATGTTGTAAACTGAATGTGAAAGCGTACCTGAATTAGCCATAATGATGATATCCTTTGTAGAGCACTATTGATCTTATGGTCTTCCACCTGGAGAGCACTTGTATTTTTCCTCTGTATTTTCTCTCTTGATGGGGATAGAAAGAAAAGAACGGGACTGAAACTTACGTTCTGTGTGCTCCCAGAAGGGGACCATGACCCTTTAAATAACAATAATTAGGTTAATTACTTAAGTTTTAGTATTTCCAATTTGTCCCCTCATCAAATTAGAAATTGCTCTATGGTCTCTACACAATTTTATTTTCATGACATATGCCTTTAGCCAAAACTTTAATTTAGTCAGATCACTTTATTATTTGGCTTAATAAATAATTACCCTAACACATTTAAATTATGTATCATATATATACATGACCCAATATTTGCTAACATGCCTAACCATCTTGGTTTGGCCTTATGAGCAAAAAAAAAAATAAAGAAGATAAAATCAATGGTCCATCATGACTTCTATTTTAAAATAAATTATAATTTTTTTACCAAATAAACCCTGTATTAGGCTAATGGATAACTTTTCCCCTAATTGAAAATTAAAATAAAAAATTAAAACATGTCTATATAAAACAAAAAGATAAAAAATAATTTTAAATAAAATGTAAAATATAAAAAAAGTAAGTTATATTAATAAAGTTAATTTACTTTAATATATAAATTTTACAAGAAGAGACCCACTCAATTTATGAGTACAATTAAAAGCTTACTCTTCATACTCACCTTTTCATGTTTTAATAATTTAATTATCTAAAATAGTAATTAATTATAGTCATCAGATTATATGATAATTAATAATAAAGATAAGAAATAAGTCTCTAACTTTTACTCTTAAAAATAAGTCAACCCTTTTTCAAAGTAAGGAATGATTAATTCATCCAAAGAGAGATAAAAACTTACTCTTCATTCGTACCATTTATTTTTTAGTCATTTAGGATCTAAAATAATAATTTACTTTAACCATTATACTATAAAAAGAATAATGTTGAAAATGAAATGTAAGTCTATGACTTTTATTCTTGGAGTGAATGTATCACTTATCAAATTATTATAATACAACATGTATATTAATAAAATAATACATTTTTATTTAAAAATTATTTATAAAATGAGTCAACCTATAAATCTACAAACTAACATAGGCTAAGCCTAGTTAGGGCACGACCTAAATGACCTAAACTAAGATTAACATCATTCAATTTAGGTAACAAATTGATGTAGGCTAACCCATTTCTCGTATATTTCAAGTCAACTTATAAGATTAAGTCTATTTTAACATATCTAAGTTCAAGTTTTTATTATCTAATCAATGATAAAATTTTGTCATTGACTACTCAATATATGTATTATAGAAATTAACATATTAAATGCAAATTTCAGATGATGATGTTGTTATTTTGTTGAAAATGAGATGTATTACATTTATTGGACAAATATATCATGTGTTAGTCTTTGAAAATAAATTTTATCCACTCTTTCAAGAGTTGTTAAAAATATTATTTATTATTTAATGTCTAGAAAGACCTATATGTGAGATGATGTATATATTTATTAGAGGAGTGAAATTTTATCTTTAATAAGGTGATATGATATTTATAAATGATATAGTTAAAATGAGAAAATTGAATTATATATAGAATTTTTAAATTATTTAAGGTAATGATATGAGGTTAATTATGAATATGAGTTCATTTAAGATTATTATATTTAGTTTTTTTTTTTAAATTATGGTGATTGTACTTCTAGAAGGAAGCAAATAATACAAATGTTATTAATTTAGTTTATTTTGGTATTTTTCGGTTAAATGTGATGTAGAATTACATTATTATTTTGGTACTTTTATGTTAAATTTAATGTAGAATCCTTATAATGTAATGTAAGAAAAAAAAATCCAAGAGAAGCAAAAAATATCATTTGATATGAAAAAAAGTAATATATATTATAATAACGAAAAAGAAGTGTGCTTTGACCATAATGAAAGGTAGTAAGAGATTAGTGTGGTGGTGTGGGCACAATCAAAAGTAACAGATTTCATGGCATACAAACTTTATAAAAGTAGCAACACGGAGAGTTTGAATTCCTTTTTTCCATCTCATCTATTCATCTTTTTCATAAATTTTTGTTTAAATTTAGAATAATACTATATATATATATATATATATATATATATATATATATATATATATATATATATATATATATATATATATATATCATCTTTCTAATAGTCTCTTCATTCTCTAGTTTTTCCATATATTTCTTCTTTTCTATCATATCATACTCATTATAAAATTTATATTCTTTTTCCATACAAATTATTTAAATGTTTTTTTAATGAATGTTAATATATCTTTTTTAAAATTTAAATAGAATATTTATTTTTTAAAAGTTTGTGTATTATTTATTTATTTATTTTATTTCATAAGTCTTTACATATTATTATTAATATAATTTAATCTTTATAAATTATAACAAATATAACCTTTATGGATTAAATTATATTTTAATAATATTAAATAAATATTTATTTAAAAGTATAAAATATTAAAATTACTTTTAGATATTATTTATTTTTTCAATAATATTTAAGGATTAATCGAAACAATATATACTTAAAGTAATAAAATTATTAATCAGTTTTAAAATTTGTATATGATATTTACCATACTTATTTATATAAAAAAAACAATTTCACATAAATTATAAAAATCAATTAATCATGTTAATTACATAAATTATACTAAATTTTCAAAAAAAAAAAACATATTAAATAAATAAAATATTTAAAATATACCTTGATATAATAAAAGTGTATTTTAGGGGAAATAATATTTGAAAAAATGTTTTTTCGTGTATAAATTTAATAAGAGGTAGGGGTAATAGAATATAAATGTGTCGCCATCAAGTTGTTGCGTGTTATTATGCTACCACCTTTCCAAAAACCGAAACTTATTAGAATATAGTTACTAAAACTAGACACAGTATATGGAATTATTTGGTTCTTCTTCTTAAGCACCAGAATAAATACTATCTCTAAAATGAAAATCTTTTTTCTTTTTCTCATTTTCTCATCTGATTTTATATATTGGTGAAGTTTTTCAGGTTCATTTTATTTAATTTAAAATTAAATGAAAAGGTTTATATTTTTAATTAATATTATTAATTAAATGTGACACATTTAAATAGCTTGATTAGAATATGCTAACAATTTATTATTGCTTAAAAAGTGAATAAAATTATTAAATTTAACATACGGAGACTAAATATGAAAAATGGGAAAATAAGATCTTATTTAACCTAACTTTTAAGAACTTTTAACGTGGCTATCTCTGAACCAGAAAAAAAAAATGTTCTGCTGTCATTGTAGAAAAAATTCTGTACGTGGAAATGGACCCATTCATTCAAACTCATTGCCGATGAACAACGAATCCACGATACAAGAGATTTTAGGCAAGTGGGTGGGAAAACGGACGGTCGAGATTTGAAGATGAAAAATAAAAAGGTTGAAATTTTGAGATGAAAAAATGGAACAAAATAAAAGCGAAGCATTAAAGAAATTGGAGGTTGAAATTTTAAGTGAAGAGAAAAGTTGAAAAAAAAGGAACGAATGGAAGGAATAAAGGAACCGAAACCTCCATGTCTAAGAAAAAGAATTCTACCTTTTTTCTTTTGTGTAAAATCCGATGGTTCAAAAGAATACGTGTAACATACTATATTCTTACGTTTTTAATTAGCTGGATATTAACAAGTTGTTGAGTACATAAATACAAGACTAGTCATTCTCAAAGGTGGAGGTTTGTGTATGGCATTGCCCGGGTGTTTCTATTTCTCTTTTGTTGTGAATGCTCTGGTGGTTGTGGCTCTTGCAACCTCAAATGTCCCACACTTGACAACTAATTACTATGATGACTCTTGCCCCAATGCTTTGATCACCATCAAAACTGTGGTTCAGGCTGCAGTACAGAAGGAGTTTCGCATGGGAGCTTCATTGTTACGCTTACATTTTCTTGATTGCTTTCACAATGTGAGATTTTCTGTTCTTCTCTGCATATAAATATCTATACTGTTTCTCAATTAAATTTGAAGCTTTTGAATGCATTCAAGCATAACATGTATCTAAGTTTATGTTTGTTTGATGCTGGCCTAAAACACCATCTCCATCATTTGATATGTAGGGATTAATATTTAGATTATGTAACGTTGTGAGTCTAATAAATTTTACTTGGTTTTGTCAAGGGGTGTGATGGTTCGATTCTGTTAGATTCTACATCCTTCATTGACAGTGAAAAGAATGCAAAAGCTATCCAATACGCTCGAGGATTTGACATTGTGGATGAGATAAAGGAGGCAGTGAATGAAGCATGTGGACAATCAGTTGTTTCTTGCGCTGACATTTTGGCTGTTGCTGCTCGAGACTCGGTTGTTGCAGTGAGTGATAACACTCTGATGAGAGTAAGCCCAAATTGATTACATATCCTTAAAGTTTTGACGCGAACTTATTTTGATGCAGTTGGGTGGTCCAACATGGGAGGTGGAGTTGGGGAGAAGAGACTCAACCACAGCAAGTCCTGCAGCATCAGATGCAAACATTGCATCACCATTTTCCAACCTCTCTCAACTCATCACCAACTTCAAGAGCCATGGTCTTGATGAGATGGATCTTGTCGTTCTTTCTGGAGCTCACACCATTGGATATGCACGTTGTGCTACATTTAGGGACCATGTCTACAATGACTCCAACATCGATCCAGACTTTGCACAATCAGAACTGGAATCCATTTGCCCTATAATTGGTGGTGACTTCAACCTTGCCGCTTTGGACCCTACTCCCGCCAACTTTGACACATCCTATTTCTCCAATTTGGTTCAAAACAAAGGCCTTCTTCACTCTGATCAACAACTCTTCAGTGGTGCTTCTACTGATGCTCTGGTTCAACAGTACAGCTCCGATGCCGTAGCTTTCTTCGAGGACTTTGCGCTTTCCATGATTAAGATGGGAAGTATTCAGCCTCTCACTGGGGATCAAGGTGAAGTTCGTGTCAACTGCACGAAAGTGAACTAATCCATTACATATACACAATGGAATTGATGAGTACACCTGAGGCATTGAATTATGCCTTTAAATACAATCTCTGGCTTTATAGTGAGTAAACGAAAAAGACAACAAATAAGTCAACAAAATTTTCGTCATTGTATATATACAATCTCTGGCTGTTGATGTCGATTTACGCCAACAAAACCACCGACGGTAAAAAACAAACAAACATTTCATTGTTTCGGCTTTTCGATCCTAAGTTTAAAAATAAATATGAAATAAATTTATTTATTTACGTTGTCAGACCGACACTAAAGTATTTAAAAAACAAAAAATAGATAGGTGTCCACACATCAATTTACACTAATTACGCAAATTATCCAAGATGAGAATATGACATAATCCAAGAAATTCATCCGTGTCTCTAATATAACTTGGACAAAAAATGGTTCTAAAAAATATGCCAAAATAAAATTGACGTACAATTATCAGTAAAACCAAGGAATTGTAAACAAACAAAAATTCGATCCACTCTCTACCTTTGAAGATTTTCCCTTGTGTCCAAGAACCACTCTCTCGTAGATTTGAGAGTCAGTGATGAAGTGGTTGGCTTGAACTATGCGACGTCACGAAGGTCGTGTGTGTTGAAGATTTTGTGGATGTCGTTGGGTGTGCGGGTTGGGAGCGGGAGGGAGAAAGCGTTGGCGGTGCAGGTTGGAGGCACGATGAAAGAAGGCGGGGAGTGAGGAAGAGGGTTAAGGTTTCTGTTCGAAGATGAAATGAGGGACAATACACGGATTAGGGTTGAAGGATTGTAGGAAATTGGGATGAAGAGGTTGCATCTGTGGGCTCAATTTGGGCTTGAGAGAGGTGCGGTAGTATTTGGTTTTGGGTTTGGTGGGAGTGTAGATAAAATTGTAATAATATATATTTTATTTAAATAAATATTAATTGAATAAATAAGTTAACTAAATGTTAATTGAATATAAAACGTTTCTTACATTAAATAAATATATTTTAAGAATTTAATAAATAAATTTAACTAAACAAAAATAATATAAAAATTAATATTATTATCATTATGCAGTGATTAGACTTGATGATATTTTATTCTAATAGTATAATTAGTCTAATGAAAGTAAATAACATGAAATTATATAACATTTTATCAAGTTAGATACACAGAATCTTTTAAGATGAGATTAATTTAAAGCAGTTAAAAGATTGATGTCATGTCAATGATAGTTATAGTCTCCATGATTAAATTAGAGAAATAATCTTATTCTCTCGTATTGGGGTTTAATATATTTGTTATCTTTGTATTTAAAAAAAGGTTTCAGTTTTTATATATTAATAATTAACAAATTAGTTTTAAAATTAATATATGTATATATAAATTTAGTCTTTTAATTAATTTTATAATAGAATTTTTTTACTAAGTATTAAAATAGGTACAAAATTATTAAAATCATATTTAATCCTTTTATGAAATTTATTAAAAATAAAAAAACTACAATTAAGCGTTAATTGTGAGTATAAAAAATAACTATAATTACATAATTTTTATTTTAAAGTTGGAATACCAAATTAATTTTTGATTTTCAGATATTTTTTGAGATTGATTTTTGTAGAATTATAAGATTATGTTCCAAATTTCATAATATGAAACTTTAAAAAATTATATATTTTTATATTTACACATTCAACATTTTTGTGGATTTCTCAATTTAAGATACTTTAAAATATGTTTCCGGATCACTAGTTTTATAAAACTAACAAAAGTGTTTTTAATGCATGGGTCATTTTTTGTACTCCAAAAGCCCATGCTATTTACACCCGTAAAATTACTATTCAGTTCCCTCATTTTAGCTTTTGTTGAAAAAACTAAAACATCCCACCTGATCCCACTATTAAACCCTTAACCTTTAAACGTTCTTCAGCCTCCATTTCTTTTAAAGAATAACTCTCTCAATCTCCAGAGATTTGTAACTGATTTTTTTTTTAATATTTGATGGAAACTTATTTATATTATGCATTGCAGATAGTGCAAATACATATGAAATTTTGTTCAGTTGTATATTTGGTTCAAATACAGTCAAAATAAATTTTTGTTGCATATTTAGTTCAAGGACAAAACGAAAGCTTCTCATGGTGAATTTGTTTCTAATTGTTATTCATGCATGATGTTGATTAAAGTTACATTGAATTGAAAGATGAAATTTAATATTAGTAAAATGATTTTTTTTTTTAGCATTGTCACTAGGGTCATTTGCAGTCCAGCCTCACTTATCTAGACATATGGATTAAGTAAAAGAAAATTACTAACTTATCCTGACCTATATTTTAAAAAAATGGACTAAAAAATTTGGCCTAGTCTAACCCTAGGTTAACATGCTAATGAGTCATTTTTTGTCTAATTAAAAATAATTTTTTTATTTATATAATTTAAAAAAAATATGTCATTTATTTATTTATTCATTTAAAATTAACTCATAACTTATTCAGACAAAATAAAATTATAAAAATGAGGATGTAGCCTTTGAGTTAAATACATGTCCTAACAAAAATATTATATAACACATATTTGAACTTTTTCTTTTCAAATAAATACACATTATAAACATCTGTAATTGAAGTGATTTTAGTAATTAGTATAAACATCTGTAATTGAAGTGATTTTAGTAATTAGTTTAAAATATTTTACCGGAAATATTAGATAACGCGTCTTCTAGCTTTTTTTTTGTTAAATACATGTTATAAACTCGTAATTGAAGTATTTATAGTAATTAGTTTGAAATAAGGATTCAACATTTTATTTACCTCCCAAACTCTCTCATATCATACTCAACATAGTTAAATTGAATATCATGTTTAATAGTGCATTTAGCAAGTGTATCTTGGTAAATTTTAGAGTCAAATTTTCATTACTTAAACAAGTTAACAACATAACCCTCACATTATAATACTTTGGAAATACAATACATTTAAGGATATGTCGTCTTAAATTATTGGTCTTCTAAAACAAGATGTGACGGTAATAATAGAGAGGAAAAAGATTACCAAAACAAATAAAGATTATGTTTAGAGTTTATTATTCTTTCTAAATTATATATATATATATATATATATATATATATATATATAACAAAATATATTATCAAATTAATTTATTATACGTGTATTTTCTAATAAAATAATATTACTTTATTTTATTAGTAAAATAATAATTATTTTATAAACGAGACTAGGTCATAAACCTAAAGATTAGCCTGACCTAAGTCCATTTAAGCATGACCTAAATAGGTCGAGACAAAATTGGTCAGATTTTATTTAGATCATAAATTTTTTGCTTAACCTAACCTATTTTTTGGGTTGGCCCATTGAGCTAAGTATATTTTGACAATCGTAATTGTCATAATAGATGTAGATTCAAAATCTTCTTTATTAAAATACTTGACCACTTCATCATTATATTCATTCCATAAAGTCTAAACAAATTTTTATTTTTTTATAAAGAAGTACCACTTATTTATTATTCATAACTTATATAAATACATATTACGTAAAAAATAGTAAAATTTCATAAAAAATATTTATATTTTATCATGTTAAAAGAAAAAAACATAAATTTAATAAATTATAAGAAAATTATAAAATTTTATATTCAATTATTCTTATATTATCATTTATTATTAAGTCTATTTACAAAAAAATTACTTAAAAAAAACGTGAGAACTAAAGTTGTAAAAAACAGGTAAACAGGTTCATCCTACAATAAAAAGAATTTATTTGTTCTTAAAATATGAATTAAAAACTTATTTTTCATTCTTATCATTTATTTTTTGTTACTTAATTATCTAAAATAACAATTTATTTCAATTATTAGATACTAACAATAAGTGAATGTTAGACATGTAAGTGTCATTCCTTTGATGAATGGTAGGAAGTTAACTAGTAAAATATAATAGATCACCACATTTCAACTCTTACGTTCCATTTTAATAGATTCTTTATCAAATAGTCTTGTATAGATTAAGATTGAGTTTCAAATTTATGTCAAGGAGTAGGACAAGTTTAGACTTGTCACAATTTGTAGACATTGATATAATTTTTTTATTGCACTTGTGATATAGGCACGTGTACTACATACACTAAAATTAACTTTATTATAACGTATTCTACTAGTAGGTGTAGATCCTATTTAACAAGTAATTTTTTATATTCCTAAAATGGGTTGATAAAATTCTTCATGTTATATTTCTTTCACACTTGATACAAGTTAAGTAAATTATATCATTATTGAAAAAGAATTTTTAACTATTGTGTTTGGATTAGATAAATTTTATTCTTATTTGTTAACTCTATCATTATTATCTATTCTCACCATATAACATTGAAATTCTTGTTAAAGAAATTCAACGCTAAGATTAGGTTGATAACATGGATGTTTCTCCTTTAAAAGTTTGACATAGAGATTAATCATATAGTATATACATGTATCATAACTATTGGTTGAATTTTGTTTTTTATTAATTACAACGATAAATTAGTGATTTAAATTCATTGATAAATTTATATTACCGATAAATAATTATCGATGAATTTATATCCTTATGTAAATTTATATTATGGACGAATAATTATTGATTAATTTATATCTGTCGATAAATTTATTTTATCTACATATAGTTACCAACGTATTTACGTTTATAGATAAATTTATTACGAACGAAAATATTTATCTATAATATTATTAAAAAAAACTTATATAATGTTATTAAAAGAAAAAAATTATATCGATACATCCATTAAAAGATATAAAAAATTAACAATTATCTACCATTAATATCATTAAATACATAGATAAATAAAATAATAAAAAATATATAAAAATAAAATCTTAATAAATATATTAACTTAATTTTCATATTTAATTTTTATAATAAAATATATTATAAGAAGATATACATATTTAATTCTAATTATTATTATATTTAATATATATATATATATATATATATATTTAAGTATATTAATGTATAGTTAATTAATAAATAATATATTGATTATTTAAATAATAAATATTAATTCATAATTTATTTCATAAATACTAAAATATTAATTTATAATAGAATAAATATTAATATATTAATTATTAAATTAATAAATATTTATATATTAAATAATTACTTAAAAAGTATCTATTTATTAATTAATTAAAATAAATGCGTCATGAAAAAATGTATGAATGAAATAAATTATGAAACTAAAAATTAAAATATAATTTTGTTTAACAGTTAAAAAGTGATTAAATATTATTATTTTATTAAACAATTTTTTTCTTGAAATTCTCATATTATCTAGACTAAATTAGTATTATTATAATTAAATAACTAAATTTCAAAATTTAAATATATTCATTTACATGTGATATATATAGAAAGAATTATACATGAATAGTTTTCATTTTAATAATATAATATAGAAAGAAAAAGTATGTAAATATATACGTAATATATTATTATTTGATAATATATATATATATATATATATATATATATATATATATATATTATTAATTATGTTAAGAGTTTATATTTCAACGTATATATATATATATATATATATATATATATATATATTATTAATAGTAATAATATTATAATATATAGAGAGAGGAGAACACATGTTTAAAAAAAAAAACTTAAACAAATTATAGAAATTTAAACATTTTATAAGGATTTATTTATAAATTTATATATTTGTTTTAAATAATTTTATTGATTGTAATAAATTTTGAGATGACTAATTAAAGTCAATAATTTTAATTTAATCATTACTTAACGGTAATAAAAATTACTATTACATTTATATAATAGTAAATAATAATAAAATTAGTAAAAATAACTTTTTTATTGGTTTTTTAATTATAAAACCAGACAACTTTAAATTTAAAGCAAAATTTATTTAAATGGCAATCATATAAGTGGTTATTTCAGTAACAAGACAATAAAAATTTATAATAACTATAATTTCATCAAAAGTTTAAATATTAATAATTAGAATAAAAAATATTTTAACTATTGATTTTCTTTAAAAAAAAATCATTTATTCTCTTGATAAATTTTGCATGTGCATTTTGTTTATTCATGTGGTCTTTCACATGTCACCTCTAATTTCAAGCTTATGAAACCCTAATGTTCCCAAATTCTCTAAATCCCCAATTTCATCTAATCCACCTGACCTTCACTCCACCCTATGTGATCCTTCTTACTCTATCACACCACTTTCTTCCTTCAAAATAATTTCATATGCCCCACCCCTTTTCATGCTCTCCACCTCAAAAGCATAGATGTTACTTCTTCTTCTTTCACTCCCTGATGTGTTTCCATCGCCAACTCTAGATTCATCGCTCTTTCCCACTCCTCTCGTTGATCTGATACTATATTATTTTCTCTTCCTTTTCTCTTTCACCGATTCTTAAATCGATTAACTAGTCTTATTTCTCCTTCTTACAGAGGATGTTATTTTGATAGAAGGAAGGTTAAGGATTTAATATCTATCACTACTGGACATGAGAGTGAAGAGCTTAAAGCTGAGTTTAAGGTTCCCCTCTCTTTTTCTCGATTCAATCAAATGCATAGTGTTTTTGAATGGGGGGGATTCTTTTGGTTTAGGAAGGAACATTCTTGAAATAGACCACCCCAAGTCCATTCCACACAAATCTGACCCTTATTGCTTCTCTGTTTAAATTGTATGTTTAGTAATGGTTTTCAAAGAGAAACACACTATAAGTCACGTATTATTGACCCGCAACCATGTTATCAAAATCTGTGTCCAGCTCTCTAAAAATAAGAAAAATTATGAATTAGTTAAAAATCAGATAAATTAGCTAAAAACGGATGAAACTAGAAGGGTCAAGGAATCACTAATAAAAAAAAAAAAGCTTAAATGATGTCATTTTTTTATATTTTATTTTTAGTTTAATATACAAACAGGTTAAGAGAAAAAATATTTTTTTTACTGCAAATAGTATTATTTTTTCATTACAATCTTAAATAACTATATAGGTAGTATTATTTTTCTTTTCCTACATTCTTAACAACTATATCAATACAACTACTCATTACCTTTTAATATCTCGAGTTCGATGTTGTCCTAATTGTCGTCGTTGTCTATTATTATTATCACTATAATCATTCATAGAAATAAAATAATATGTACAAATCACAATCTCTTAAATTCAAAAATTAATTTGATAAATGGACAATAAATAAAATATTATATTTGTGTTCCATAACTATGTCTTAAAATAAAATAAAATAAAATTTATAAAATTTATAAGTTAAAGATAAGTGTGGAAGTGTTACCTCCTATGTGAGGTTTTGATGTATTACATGTTAATTGGAAGTAGTTTGAAAAAGACAAAAGCATGAGAAAATGAGAAAAAAAATGTAATTTTATGAAAAAGAAAGAAAAATGAATGAAAAAAAAGAAATAAAAATAAAGAATGAATGTTGAATTTTAGGTTCATAACTTTCTATTTGCCTTAATATATTCATCTAAGAATAACTTATTTTGGTGTAATATTGTTAATTATAGTTAAACTATTTAAGATTAAAGGAGTTTAGATTTATTACTTGGGTGTAATGAGCTCGTGCAATATTTTTATTTGTTCCTATCTCATTTATTTATAACTCATTTATTTAATATCATATTTATTTATTGCATATTTGTTTTCAAAAATTGTTTTTAAACTATTAGAAAATTATTATTAAAATTTTCATTAGCTTCATACAATATCAAGGTTGCCCTTGTGAAAATACATAATCAAATGATACACCATCTTTTAAATTTTTAATAAAATCATATGACACGTTTCTTAGTTGATCTACCTATAATTAGGCGATTTTAAAAATCAAGTTATACTCATTTGCGAACAAAATTTAAAGATTCAAATCTCCTTCTAGATTTAACTCGTGTTTTCTGTCGTGTTTCTAGACTTTAGAGTTGAAATGACGTTATTTCCAAGAATTGAGCTTAAATTCATGACTCGACGAATTATATGAAATTATGAATGTTATCTTGATTTGAGCCGTGAATTTTAAGTTGATTTGAAAATATTAAAATTGAAAGGTTTGAGTTTTAGGTTGACATGTGGGTGAAATTTATAACTTTTTAATTATTATTTTTCAATATTATAATAGTATGTAAAATAGGCAAAAATTGTTAGCCAAAATAAAATTTCAAATGACCAAATGTATTTAGCTTATCTAAAAATGTTATATTGGGAGAGTAAGTTGGAACTTCAAGTTTTGCTTAATTAAAATAACTTTTACTCAACCATTTTTTTCTCTGTAAAAAAGAAAGTATTTTCTATGTAGAATAAGTTTGTTTAAAATGTTGTATAATATTTTATGATAGAATTCTAATTCAATATTTAACATGATATAATTATATTCCAAAAATATTTATTTCATTAAAATATTGTTTTGTTTAACTTTTAAAGGCTTTTAAAGCATCTAGTACTTATTTATTTGATGGTATTATCCAAAGTTTGTACTTTCTTCTTAATGTATAATTAAATATTAATTTAATATAATAATTTAAATGATAAACTCACAGGAGGTTTGCAATTTTTGTAAAGATTTTTTTTTAAAAATATAACTAATTTCGTTTAAAAAATTAAAACAGTTTTACAAAAATTAAAAAATATTTAAACGAGTACTATATATCATTGTTATATATTGAGTATGTGATTAGATCTTTCCAAGAAACTTATGAGTTATTTGTTGGCGACTGTTGATTTCTTTTGGTCTAAAGTCTTCAACCACTTTGGCTTTTCTGGTTTTTTAATCAACAGCATCTTTGATTTTTGACTCATGTTAAACGTTAAAGGAAGAGTGTTACTCTGCATTTACATAAATATTTAAGACAAAGACCTTCTGCATAATAATACAGACTAAACACACTTCTTATCCTTTAGTCAGAACTCCACTAAATCTTTAAGACTTAACTTTCTTAATAAAATCTTACTTTAATTTATTATTTGTTCATCATTTATGCTCTTCAAATTATCAAAGGATGTTTGAATATAATATGAAATAATGATTAAATATTTTATATTTATGTTTTCTTATTCCTCAGTAAGTTAAAAATAATTTAAATATAACGGAGGAGAATTTCAAAATAAATAATAATTCGAAAGTAAAAATAGACATGCGAAACAATATAAAAAAATGTAACATATATAAACACGGACGGAAGAGATGGGTGGTGTGGTGTCATGGTTCCAAAAATAATATTTTTCTAAATTTTTATTAAAAAAATATATTATCATCTCTTAAAAAATTTATTTATTTAGATTAATATATGAAACTAATTTTTTGGTTTTGTGTATCTTTACATTTGATCTAATAAATTGGAAAAAAAAAATGTGACAAACAAAATTCATATGTATACTCAGCGTACTTATGTTCTAGTACTTTATCATGTTAATATATATATATATATATATATATATATATATATATATATATATATATATATATATATATATATATTACATTTAAAGGTACAAATAATTTATACAATTTAATAATTAAATATGATTTTTTGTGAGTAATTAAATTAATTGTATTTAAAATATCCTTACTTTTTTTAAGATATTATTTAAATTATACCAACACCATAAAAAGTGTAAATTTTGAAGATAACTAAAATTAGTCTTATAATTGAGTTATTTAAAATTTGGTTAGAATTACTTGTATATTTTGTTAAGTAATTTTTTTTCACTTTTACAGAACTTACACGTAATATTTATAATAAAATATATAATTTTATTCTTAAATAACTATAATACTAATTCACTTTAGAAATGTTCTAATAAAAATAACTTTTAATATAATCTTATTAAAATATTATTTTTATTCATACAAATTTTAGTAAATAACTTTCATTAAAATAATGTCATATAAGCTAAAAATACATTCAAAGAATTATAAATATTTTTCTTTCTGAAAATAATAGTAATAATATTCGATTATTGTTAAAATCATAGATCATAATCTTATCGTACCACTTTTTTAATGATATTGTAGTTGAAAAATATTATTAATTATTACATGAAAATGTATATTTAAATTATAAGATAAATTCGTACATCGATGAATACTTTAAAAAATGTATTATAAACTGGTATTAAAAAAATGCCAAGTATATCAAGTAGATAAAATTAAGAATTATTTAGATATTTCTATCTAAATATGAAAAAAAAATTGTTTGCATACTCAACGCAATTTCCTAACAATTAGTTATTTTTCTCTAATTTTAGTTTTTTTAAGAAAAAAATATAAAATATTAATTATCAAACATAAATGACACTACTGTAAAAATTAAATTATATTCTTTTAAATTTTAAGTAATAGTTTTGTACATTCATCTAATGTACTACTTATTATTAACATTTTTTTTATTTCTATACATCACATGACAATTGTAACATTATTATTAAATTCTTTCTTTAAGTATTTAATTTATAACCGTGGTGGATTTTCAAATGTTCAAAAATTTTGAGGATGTCAAATATATAAAATATAATAAAATTTAAAAATTATTTTTTATATAAAATCAATTTATATATATTAAAAAAATTTGAGGGAACCAAAGTTTTTTTGTTTTCACTAAACTTGTCACTGGTTAAATAACTAAAACTTTAAAATTACTGAACATCTCTAGTAGAAGTTGATAATAAAAATGAGGTAGAAATAAAAATAAATATTTTATTATAATTTCTATATATAAATTATTTAAAATTAGATAAAATTATTTTTAAATTAAAAGGAAATTGTTTATATATACGATTCTTCATATAAATTATTTAAAATTAGATAAAATTATTTAAAATTAAAAGAAAATTGTTTATATATTCCATTCTTATCAAAAGAAAATATTTATTTTTATTTTCGAGACTGGTGTCAAAATACCCTATTAATCAATTAGAAGAACCCTATATCCAACTGCTTCATAACGTTATTCTAAGAAAACTAACATACCTGCTACTATGGAAATTTGCATAACCATTCAAAGAACACATATTTAAAGTTTCCGAAACTTTAGTCCTTTCTATCCGTTAAGGAAACACTAAAGTCTCTAACCATCCAAAGAAACCTTCTCGTAGGTGCTGAGTTATTTTTTTTATCCCATTCCCAGGGCCACCACTCATAAAGAAACCATCTTCTTCATTAGAAAATGGTTTTCCAACAACCATTCATATTGAACATGTGACATGGTGGTTTTGGACGTGTGAAAATTTGAAAATGAACGACTTTTAAAATGGTTTCATGCAGAAGCAATGGAATGCAGTTTCCTCAGCTATTTCTATAGTCTCTGCTAAAATTTATATTTTACTAAAAAGCTGATAAACATAGAATATACATAGAATATACGATTACAAATACCGTATCATGCCATGATTCTACATGATTATTTTTTTCCATATTTAGCTTGGCATGACAGCGATGCACATTAATTTCATATCTGTTAATAGACAAATTTAGGATACCGACTATAATGGTTAGCGTAATTATAGCCTAGAATGTTTCTGTATTTATGTATATATTGTGCTATCATATTCAATACAAGGCAGGGGTTTTCGGAAATATTTTTATCATGGTATCGAGCGAACCAAACTCCGATATCCAACAGTCCGAGAACACAATCGTACTTCTAAAATGGCAGAGAAAGGAGAGGCAAGTGAAGAAAACACCATCGCCATACGATCCGAAGTGCCGTTGATAATCCCTGGAAATGTAATTACACAGGTACAATTACGAGGAGAGAATTACGAGGAATGGGCAAGGGCCGCGAAGATATCTCTGCGGCTCGAAGGAAATGGGGTTTCATAGATGGAACTCATAAGGAACCCGAAGAAGACACATCCGAGATAGAAGATTGGTGGACAATTCAATCGATGCTTGTATCTTGGATACTAAACACTATAGAACCTAGTTTGCGTTCCACTCGTTGCATACATGGAAAACGCAAAGGACCTATGGGATGACATCAAGGAACGATTCTCGATCGTGAACGGACCAAGAATCCAAGAAGCTAAAGTCGAGTTGGCGAATGCAAACAACAAGGAATGACTATGGTTTCCTATTATGGGAAGTTGAAAACGTTGTGGGATGAACTGGCAAATTACGAGCAAATCCCACAAGTGTAGATGTGGGGGATGCAATTGTAATATTATGATGCAACTTGAGAAACGAAGAGAAGAAGAAAAAATTCATCAGCTTCTTGATGGGGCTAGATGATGAGGGCTATGGAACCGCACGGTCAAATGTTTTGGCAATGGATCCATTACCCTCGTTGAATCGGGTGTATGCCACCATGGTGCAAGAAGAAAGGGTGAGAACAATCACCAGGTCTAAAGAAGAGCGAGGAATGATCGTGGGAATGGCTATGCGAGCGGAAACCAGGAACAAGTTGCGCAATGAAGCGGAAGAAAAATCAGCTTGTTTGCATGCAGTGTGGAAGGAAGGGACATGACAAAGGCAATTGCTTCGAGATCATTGGTTACCCAGAATGGTGGGGAGAGAGACCACGAACCGATAGAAACGATGGAAAAAATCAACAAAGAACAGGAACCTTCCGAGGGAAAGGAGGAACGGCTCGCGTCAATATGGCGCACACCGGTGCGTATAACGTTGGTTCAACCGAAAAACCGTAAGTAGCAGGACCGAGTAATGAGCAATGGCAGATCTTGACAAAGAATGTTGAATTCTCGCAAGGCAAATGAAACTCGAAAAGATGACTCGGTAAGAAAGCATGTGACTTGTGGATTATTGATAGTGGCGCCTCTAATCATATGACAGGAACACTAGAAAACTTGAGGGAGAGTCGAGCCTTGGAAGGGTGCCCAAGTGGGACTACCAAATGGTGAATTGGTGCCGGCAAACAAAGAAGGATCAGTTTTCCTTGATGGAGGACTCGAAACTTAAACATGTTCTATATGTTCCGAAATTGAATTGCAATTTGATTTCAGTCTCACAATTGACGAATGAAGTAAAATGTACAAGACATTTTACCGATAGATTTTGTGCAATGCAGGACCACACTTCGAGGATGCCGATTGGAGCGGGTGAACGAAAAGAGGGACTCTATTGGTATCGTGGTGTGAGTGGCATAAAGGCGTATCGCACCAATGCGTAAAATCAACTAGAGATTTGGCACAAGCGAATGGGACATCCCGCCTACCAGATTGTTAGAAAAATTCCGCATCCGAACGAACGTGAATAGAAATACTGATACAACTCGTGTGTGTGAAGTGTGTGAGAGATCAAAGCAATGTAGAAACACATTTCCTTTAAGTGATTTTCAAGCATCCAATATATTTGATTTAATACATTGTGATTTATGGGGTCCATATAGAACTCCCTCGTCTTGTGGTGCATCTTACTTTCTCACTTTGGTTGATGACTGTTCTCGAGCCGTGTGGATATATCTCTTGAATAATAAGAAAGATGTGTCACAAACCTTAATGCATTTCATCGCCTTAATAGAACGACAATACGAGAAACAAGTCAAAATATTACGAAGTGACAATGGAACCGAGTTTATGTGTCTTCAACGATATTTTCAAGCAACATGGGATACTCCATCAAACCTCATGCACTCGGAACACCTCAAAGAAATGGGAGAGCCGAACGAAAACATCGACACATCCTAAATGTAGCTCGTGCTCTACGATTTCGTGGAGAACTTCCACTTCAATTCCGGGGAGAATGCATTTTGACCGCAGGATACTTGATCAATCGTACACCCTCAACCGTTCTCCATGGAAAAACTCCATATGAAATATTGAATGGGAAGCCACCCACTTATGACCATCTACGGGTATTTGGATGCTTGTGTTATGCACATAACCAAGATAGGAAAGGTGACAAATTTGCAAGTAGAAGTCGCAAGAATGTATTTGTTGGATATTCAATCGAAAAAAAGGGCTGGAAATTGTTTGATCTCGGAAAGAGAAGTCTTCTCGGACTTCGAGAGATGTTAAGTTTGTAGAACATGAATTCCCGTTTGCCTCTCTTGCCCACAAGTAGACATTCGGAGGTAGGATTGCCTACCGTTGATGTTGGCATTGTCGAGGAAGCATTGCCTGGACTTGGTGCAATGAACAATGCGTAACACGTTGTGGAGACCGATGACGTTAACCCCACAACAGAAGATGTGCCCACAACCGAGTTCAGTGGAGGGCCACGCCGAATGCCATGAACAAGAGCCTCCCACCCAGATCGTTCTCCCACCGTAACAAACCGACTCTATGATGACAGTAACTAGAGGTTCCCGAGGAGCATACCGTCCCCGCATCCCCGGGGAAAGGTCTTCGTGTACGAAAGCCATCTCGTGAAGCTTCGTGATTATGTCACTAACACCACTTTACAACTCGGTCCCTCAATTCGCACTCCACATTCAGCCTTCCTCGTGTATGCCTTACAGTTTGACAAAGTACTTAAATTGTGCTAAATT
The DNA here is from genome assembly GCA_963425845.1 of Sphenostylis stenocarpa. Taxonomy (NCBI): domain Eukaryota; kingdom Viridiplantae; phylum Streptophyta; class Magnoliopsida; order Fabales; family Fabaceae; genus Sphenostylis; species Sphenostylis stenocarpa. Next base: position 39,657,645 of record OY731401.1, read on the forward strand.
CTCCTTCCCCCACCGAACCTTTCTTGCAGCCCTTCATGCAGAGCGAGAACCCGTGCATTTCTTTGAAGCCGTTCGGGATGTTAGATGGAGAGATGCCATGGCTAGTGAAATTCAGTGCCCTCCAAAGTAATGAAACATGGGACATTACTCCTCTACCTAGCAGGGAAGAAGCCTCCGGGTTGCAAGTGGATTTATAAAATCAAATATCATTCCGATGGGAGCGTTGAACGCTTCAAAGCCCGATTAGTTGTCTTGGGAAATCACCAAGTCGAGGGGATTGACTATGACGAGACCTTTGCCCCAGATGGCAAAGATGGTCACCATTCTGGACAAGTGTTGGCAAGTGGCGTAGCCAAAGACTCGGGAACTCCATCAAATGGATGTCCATAATGCTTTTCTCGCACGGCGATCTTGAGGAAGCTGTGTACATGAAAATGCCGCCAGTGGTTCTTGGTGTCTCAAAAGGGTATGGTGTGTCGTCTCCGCAAGTCCCTTTATGGTCTTCGTCAAGCTCCTCTGTTGGTTTGCCAAGCTCTCAACTCGCTCTTGTTCAATATGGATTTCAACGTTCTTCGTCCGATCACTCCTTGTTCATCTTTCGCAAAGGAGATGTCGAACCGGTCGTGTTAGTTTACGTGGATGACCTAGTCATTGCCGGCAATCATCATGAAGACATTGCGCAATTCAAAGATTATCTTCATCAATGTTTTCATATGAAGGACTTAGGGAAATTAAAATACTTTCTGGGGTGGAGGTTGCCGATCTCCTACAGAATTTTCTTGTGTCAACTAAGTATGCGTTGGACATCATAGCCGAAGCAGTGATTGCTTGGAGGGAAACTCCGTGTCCACGCCAATCGAAGAAAATCATCGTTTAGCATTGGCCGATGGCGAACTACTTTCTCGACCCGAGTCAATATCGACGTCTCGTCTGGCCGCCTTATTTACTTGTGTTTTACACGACCCGAATTATCTTACAGTTGTTCATGTCCTATCTCAATTCATGCACCAACCGCGTCAGAGCATTGGCGGGCTGCACTCCGCGTGGTACGCTATTTAAAGGGCAGCCCGGTCGTGGTGTGCTTTTAAAAAGAGAGAGTGACCTTCGTCTTTATGGTTGGTGTGACTCTGACCGGGCAAGTTGTCCTCTCACTCGAAGATCTCTCACCGGTTGGTTTATTTTCCTTGGTCAATCCCCCGTTTCCCGGAAAACCAAGAAGCAACATACGGCTTCTCGATCATCCGCCGAGGCAGTAATATCGTTCTATGGCCAACACGACATGTGAGTTGAAATGGCTTCAAGGCCTTCTTTCGAGCCTAGGCATTACTCACACCGACCCTATGACTCTCTACCGTGACAACCAAGCCGCCCTTCACATTGCCAAGAATCCCGTGTTTCATGAACTGGACAAAACATATTGAAGTGGATTGTCATCTTATTCGTGATGAAATACAACACAATCATATCCAACCCTCCTATGTGTCCACTCATCATCAACTGGCCGATCTCTTCACCAAATCTCTTGGCGCCACTAAATTTGGTTCTTTTTTAGGCAAGTTGGGCATTCATAACCTTCATGCTCCATCTTGAGGAAGGGTGATAAACATAGAATATACATAGAATATACGATTACAAATACCGTATCATGCCATGATTCTACATGATTATTTTTTTCCATATTTAGCTTGGCATGACAGCGATGCACATTAATTTCATATCTGTTAATAGACAAATTTAGGATACCGACTATAATGGTTAGCGTAATTATAGCCTAGAATGTTTCTGTATTTCATGTATATATTGTGCTATCATATTCAATACAAGGCAGGGGTTTTCGGAAATATTTTTATCAAAAGCAATTCCACCTGATGCATGATTCTTAAACAATTGTAACCGTGGCAATTCGGAAAATCAAAGTAATAACGCTTAAGTATTAGTCCCATCAGAATAATGCAGTAATCATTTTCTCTGTGGATAAACTTAAATCTTGTTAAGTGCATACGATATCGTTTAGAAAAACAAAATAGTTAATATATTGATGGTCCCATTAGGAGCCAAACCTCGACCTTCAACGTTTCTAGTCCCTAAAACAAAAGCTGAAAGAAGACTTTTCCACCGAAGTTGAGTATTATTTAATGTTATCAGTATGGAAACTAAAGGTTTTATTTTCAGTTTTCTTTCAGTTTAAACTTCTACATCTAATCACAGTGGTCACACATAATCATCATCTATAATCTACAATCTACAGTGAAAATGGATCTTGTCTCGACACTTATGATATTGTCACTCTATTGGTTGTTCCTTTGTAACCACGAGTTTGTGGTTTCTGGCCATTGTCTTGATGATCAGAGGCCTTTGCTGCTCCAATTCAAGAGCAACCTCACATTCAAAGACATGGCAGATAGAAGTAGCAGCAGTCTGAATTCATGGAATTCAAGTACTGATTGTTGCATGTGGATGGGTGTGGTCTGTGATGGGGAGGGACATGTTATTGGTCTTGACCTCGTTGCAGAATCAATATCTGGTGTATTAGACAATTCAAGCAGTGTTTTCAGTCTCCAACATCTCCAGAATCTAAATTTGGCTGAAAATTTCTTCACAGGTCCAATGGCATCATTTGGGATGGCAAAAAACCTTACCAACTTAGACCTTTCTCACAATGCTTTGAGTGGTGTAATTCCATCATCTCACTTTCAAGGACTGCACAACCTTGTCTATATTGACTTGAGGGATAATTCTTTCACTGGAAGCATTCCTTCTTCCCTTTTTACACTCCCATTACTGCAAGAGATTCAGCTTTCCCACAATCAATTCAGTCACCTAGATGAATTCATAAATGTGTCATCTTCTGTGCTAAAGCTCCTGGATTTAAGTAGCAACAATCTATCAGGATCTTTTCCTACATTCATCTTCCAGTTAAATACACTTTCTATCTTCCGAATTTCTTCAAACAAGTTCAATGGGTCGGTGCAGCTGAATAAGCTTTCTATGCTTAAAAATTTAACTGAACTAGACCTATCATACAATAACTTATCAGTCAATTTGAATGTTACAGATGTCGACACATCCTTCTTTCCCAGAACTAGAACTCTAAAGTTAGCATCCTGCAACTTGAAAACTTTCCCTAGATTCTTGAGAAATATGTCCACATTGATCCATCTTGATCTTTCTGATAATCAAATTCGAGGGATGGTGCCCAAATGGATTCAGAAACTAAATTATCTCAATATTTCTCACAATTTGTTGACTGATTTCGAACCACGTTTGCACAATGATAGTTCCAACTTGTCTCTCCTGGACCTTCATTACAATAACTTTCAAGGGCCAATACCTGTTTTTCCCGCTAGATATTTGGATTACTCCTGCAACAAATTTAGCACTTTTATCCCGAGTGATATTGGAAATTACCTTTCTGAGACTTTTTTTCTCTCTCTTTCAAACAATAATTTGCATGGGAATATCCCTAACTCCCTCTGCAAAGCTTCACGTCTTGCAGTACTTGATCTTTCAATCAATGAGATTTCTGGCTCAATTCCCTTGTGTCTGATGAAGATGAGTGACACCCTTGAAGTACTAAATCTGAAGAACAACAAGCTCTCGGGACAAATTCCTGATACAGGTCCAGCTTCATGTGGTTTGTGGACCTTAAATCTTCATGGAAATCTACTAGATGGGCCAATTCCAAAGTCTCTTGCCTTCTGCTCCAAGCTAGAGGTATTGGACCTTGGATCAAATCAAATAATGGGTGGTTTCCCATGCTTTTTGAAGAAAGTCAGTATCCTGGTTTTGCGGAACAACAAATTTCAAGGTTCCCTAGCATGTTTGAAAGTGTGGCAAGTGCTTCAAGTTGTGGACATTGCTTTCAACAATTTTAGCGGAGAATTGCCAGGAAAGTATTTTACTACCTGGAAAAGAAATATAACGGATAAGAAAAATGAAGTTGGATCGAAGATCATAGAGAAAAGGATTGAATTTAGTGATTTATATTATGAAGATAGTGTGACAGTTATCAACAAAGGTTTACAAATGGAGTTGGTTAAAATTTTGAGAATCTTCACATCCATTGATTTCTCCTCCAACCATTTTGAAGGCCCGATACCAGACAAACTAATGGAATTCAAAGAACTTTATGCCCTCAACTTGTCAAACAATTGTTTGTCTGGTAAAATCCCATCATCAATTGACAACCTGATCCAGTTGGAATCTCTAGACCTTTCAAAAAACTCTTTGAGTGGAGAAATTCCTATACAGCTTGCAAATTTGTCATTTCTTTCATATTTAAACCTCTCTTTCAATCATTTGGTGGGAAAGATTCCAACAGGTACCCAACTTCAATCATTTCCGGCTTCTTCCTTCGAAGGTAATGATGGGTTATACGGTCCTCCATTAATTGAAAAACAAAAACTGCTAGAACCAGAATGTAGAAGGCTAGTGTGTATAATTAATTGGAATTTTATCACTTTCGAATTGGGACTGATTTTTGGTCTTGGAATTGTGATTGGTCCACTCTTGTTTTGGAAACAATGGAGGGTATGGTATTGCCAACTTCTGAACAGAATTCTTTGCCTCATCTTTCCGCAATTGTATCTTCAATATGTGACCGATAGAGGACAAACATATGCAATTTTAAGTTGGTGGTATTAGTGATTAGAAGCAAGTGTGCAAGTAAGTGAAGTTATGAATCAATCTTCTCTCTATCTCTCTTTCAAATTCACAAGTTGTTTGGTCTTCATGTCTTAATGTGAAAAATAAATTTGCTTGGAATTTGAAAATATATTAAGTTATGAGTTATAATTTGCATATAAGTTTGATATAATTGAATAAGTTGTTTTTCTGACCCTCCAATTTATCAAATTTCAGTGCATATTTGATAAAGCTTATGAGTTATAAGTTACAAGATTAGTCAAATTTTGTTTCAACATTCTTAAATTTTCTGATATTCAATTATATACTTTTAGAGTGAGTAAGTGAATTCATTGAGTCTAAAACTAACTTTCAGCCTCATTCCATGCATGCTAAGTTTTCTATGATTCAAGAATAGTGTATGTGCAAAACATAAATTTGACATGAGAAATTAGAGAATAGAAAATATTTAATTCATTTGTGTGAAATATTAAACTATATTGATATCAGCAGAATTTCAACATCAATGCGATTTGCCTGGTGAAGTTATGACATGTAAAGGAAAAAAAAAAAAAAAAAAATCCGACCCACCGGATTCGAACTAGCGACCTAAGAATATCTGTTAAACCAACCAACTACATTCCTACGCTCTACCAACTGGGATAAAATCGGTTGGTTAACATTTTAACAAATTAAATTATAAACAATAATTATTAACCTAATTCTTTTTTTTTTTGCTTCTTTATTTTTAAATGTTTTTTTTTTTTAATTTCCTCTATTTTAATCCTTAAAAAATTTGCATAAACTATTTCTCCAAAAGGCACAATTGATTTTAGTCATTTAAACACTGTGTTGCGACGGAATTAATGAAAAATATGATTTGTATCTCATTCACTAGAACAATTTCATTTCTTTAAAAAAAAAATAAAAATAAAAACACATAACTTATTACCTGAACACAACCTGGGCATAGAAGTTTAATAAATAATTTAAAAATAAATTAAAAACAAAAACTGACATGTATATTGATACATATCTTATTTTATTGTATATTTATTAATCAAAAGTTACATTTGATGATATGTTATATTTTTGTCATCTAAACAAGGGGATGAAAAGGGACTAACTTTTTTTTTAAGACTACTTTCTGCATATTTTTTAAAATAACAAAAAATAATAGTGATTATTAGTGGACTATTTTCTAAACATTTTCTTAATAATAAAAAACAATTGTATTTAAATATATTTAAGCATTTAAAGAAAATAATGATCTAAAAACAAAATACTACTAATGAAATTTTTTTTAATAAATAACATAAGTTGTTTATGATAGATCAAAGTACAATTTGGGTCAATTTATCAATATGATTTTATATTTGATCTCATTTGAAATTGTCAGCAGCAATTAAGGCTATGTTTAGAAGCTTCTCAAGTAAAATGGAGTCATGGTTAGATTTTATTGTTTAATCAAGTAAAGAGAGAAATTTCATTGAATAAAATAATGTAAAAAAAAACGGTTTTACTTTTAGAAATTTGGAGTTTTCCAATTATTGAATCAAATATTCTTTTCCTCTCTCCTCTTTGGTGTGTGTGGGGGGTGTTTTTACTTTTTATTTCATTGCTAAGCATTACTCTGCAATGCAAATGATGAACAAACTCTAAAATCAAATTACAAAATGAATACAAAAGATTACAAAATAATGAAATTATTTATTAAAAAAAACTCAATGTATTTAATTGAAGATTAAGAGTTTATAACTAATCAAAAGGACAATATATAACACTTTCACAACTAAATTTTGATATAATATATTAGAGCTGTCAAAATAAATAATCTAACCTAATTTAGTATGATTTTTATTGATTTACTAAAAAAATATTAATCACTTGATTTCATTTATATTTTAAAACAAATTAAAACTTTTTTGATTGAAAATTAAAAAAAAAAATATCATTAGAATGTATATACCAAAACAATAAATTAAAAAAATATTTCAATAAAAATAAATTTAATTTATTATAATTTATTAAAATAGGAGAAAAATGATTAAGAAAGTAGGATGAAATCGGCAATGATTAAATTAATTTTGTTGTTAACCTTCATCTGGCAGGTTTATTTAATAATTTCTATCCAACGAGTACTATAATTTTATTTATAGATCTCTTCTGTATCTTTGGTATATATTTTCTTTTCCTCTCCATCAAACTGTAAAAAGTATAAGACGTGTGAAAAGCAAAGTAAATTGATTGAGTTTGAAAAGAAAAATCCAAATACCATAAAAAGTATAAATAGTTACTGCATTCATGATTTTTATTTTTAATTTATTAATTTAGATAAATTTTCTTATCAGATTATAATTCTGAATTGAAAATATCAATTTTAACACAGGCAAATAAACATCAAGACTAACGATACACTTATATCACACAAAAAGAAACGTCTGCAATTATACTACACTTATGTGTTGTTATGCTATAAACATTAAAAGCTACAATAATCATCTATATCAACATAGTTGTAAGCCATTGGCTTTAAATTAACTACAAATCCCCTTTATTCTCTTAGGGAGGAGACCTCAATTTGGAACCAAATTCATGTCCAAAATAATCATTAAGAAGTTCCATCTTTCAGATATTCGATTTGTTGGTTAAGATATTCAATCACTACTCCGTGGTCAGACCACACTATGGTTAATTGGTAGAAACAGTTACAAAAATAGATTGAAATGTCAGAACTGAATGTGCTTTCTACTTCTCCATTTAGCTCTCCATTTTTTTTTTCTCATTTCTGACTCCTCAAAAATCTTTTTTTAAAATGTGAATTCAATAGAACAATGTCTGCCACTTTACTACATCAAGACCAATCAAAAAACAGATACAACTACAAGGCAACACGAACGGCTGTCTTTAATTTATATATCAATCTAGATATCATCTCCTTTGTCTTAATATTTACAGTTCCACGAACTTCACTGCAAGACCACTGCTCCTCTGCTCTTGCTTCACAAATCTGCCATAACCATGTCAAATGTATCTAAATCTAATGCATTTTATAATTCTAATGGCTAAACAAAAAGGTAGCCACGATTATGGAAATAGTTGACATTACATCTGAATGTACTGAAAGTTAAATAAATAAAGATAAATTCATACCATTGTTGATTTTTCCTGAATTCAGTAAGCACAGGATATATGTTCTCGAAGGCAGTGTATGTCTCATCTCTCACCTAAAAATGGAAATAAAAACATAAAATCCAGTACAACAGAAAATGGGGAGGAAACTGCAGGGGCAAACTAAAAGGAAAAAAATACCTTTGCTCCTGTTAGAACAATTTTTCCTGAGACAAATATAAGCAAGACTATTTTAGGTTGCTTCATACGGTAGATTAGACCTGGAAAGAGCTCTGGTTCATACTGCGGCAACAAAAATGTAAAGTATCAGCAAATATCCATCATTTTCCTATACTTCTAGACTTTAGATGAAGCACGTGCATAAACATACAGAAGATGCCCCTTTCCACACAATTCATACTAAGTTACTTTATCCCACGAGCATAGTGATTTATAATAACATTAGTCAAGTTTAACCATTTCACTCTATTAAAATTTTTAGAACTCTTCAAGTACCTATAATGTAAGGCAATGCAACATAGTGCTTTTAACAAAATAGTTTTTCCATAGGTTATTTTCAAATCAAGATTATAATTCGAAAAAATTCCTTGAAATTATTTCGGAGACCACTAAACATCAAGAATTATATATCTGTTCCAAGCCTATGAATTACCAAAAAATAAAGAACTTACACTTGAGAAAGCACCATGAGAGTATGCAAGACCCTCAAGCCGTATGGGGAACTTAACATCCCACGAGCCAACAATGTTCTGAATTTTGAAATCCTAATGCATATAATACCAAATGAATCAACTAGTAATCAAGTAGTACATAGTTAAGTGAGAAAAAAAAAACAACAATCATGGACAAAACAGTTTCAGCAAAGATTATGAGGAAGAGAAGCAGTACCTTAAATTTGGCTGGGAAACCAAGCTTTTGGATAATGCGAGCATACTGAAAAGGAGAAAACCAAAAAACCGGAAAATAATGTAAATTTTTCAGAATGAACTTCACAATCCTAACCAAAGAAAACAACTTGAGGATCAATATTAAACACTGTAAAGAGTTAAAACCATCTGGCCTCCTTAAATTATTTAAGAGCTCAGTCTACTGAAAAAACAGGAAAGAATAGTTTTAAAAGCAAGCTACCACAAATTGGTTTATTTTGCCAGGGCTTCCATTTAGGAAAATAACATCAATACCCAAAGCATGATAAAGAAATAAAATAACAAAAAACAAAGAACAGTAGCTTACCTTCCTGGCTGCCAATTAAGACTGTTGTTCACTCTTCGCTCCAGTACAAACCTAGTCAATGGTCATAAAAAATTTAATTTGAAGTACATAAAAAAGAGAATCCCTTTACAAGAAGGCTACCAAATTATTCAGGTTTTGTAATATAAAAAGTTTTGCCATGACAGAAAGCAGAAAAACAAATTTCAACTTTTACAACCATGGTTGGCAATCAGGGAATCACAAACCAGAAGGCCTACAATTGGATTTAAGAATTTAAATGTATTGTAAATTGCAAGACTAATAACGCTCAATTATTAAAATAAGGGAAACATATTTTTCCACTAAATAAAACTGTAAAAATACGTTTAGAAAAAGAATGCATTCCTTATGTCCATTTTACATAAATTAATAATTGAGCCATTGAGGTTGCTCCATGATCGCATTCTCACTCGTCAAGCTATACAGAGCCAATTGATTCATGCAATTCTGACTGACAAGTGGTAAATATGTTTGCAAACTCATTACTAGGACCTTCAATCATATACACTTAAGGCAAACACAAGCATGAATTTTATAGAGTTTCCAACCAACACCAGTTTGTTCATTGATTTGATGAACATAGTTAATTAACAATAGAATTCAACAAGAGAATCACACAACTACAAATTAACATGGATCTAATTTGAGGACAGCTAAGTATAGCAAAATGCACAACTCTCATCTAGAAGATAGGCATGGCAGTGCAGAAATGAAGTATACCATCTTGCCCGAAGCAAAAATAAGTGCAGTTGTTTTGGGATCTCTTATCCTCATAATAACAGCAGCAAAACGCTGCAGGCAAACAAATCACAAATATCAGTACAGTAAACCACCAACCACTAGAACTAGCATAGATAGTGCATCTGCTAACTAATAATTCTGCAGAACACAAGTATTGTAACATACATAGATACCACATGGGATATTAACATAAAATAATAATTTTAGATTAACCATACTTCTCTGGTCCAGATAAGAACAAACAAATTTAGATAGCAGGATACAAGTAAACCTTTATTGTAATTCAGATGAAAAGGCAGAAATATAAACATGTATACATGCACAATTGTGCAGATAGCATAGAGTGAAACTCACAACAAGTAAACGAAACTTGCCTTGGGATTGTACTCTGCATTACGAGCTTGTAGTGCAATTGTTTTGAGGTCCAACTTACAGTCCAAATTTACTGTGGACACAATATTTCTGGCAGTACAAACAGCTTGATTTTTAGATTACACTATGTAAATAGAGGAAATATTATGAAGTGCACAAATGTAAATAGAAAAAAAAAATCATTTTTATAATAAATTGTAAACAGAAGCAAAATTATTATGTAATACAATGTAAATTCAAGCACAATCCTTAACATTCCAATGTGAAAAGAAAAAATTCTTATATATTCCAACTAAATAAAAGCAAATATTACTAATCAAAAGTAGGAAATAGCAGAAGATAGGACACAACATAAACAGCCACCTCTTAAAAGATAAAAATCAGGGTGATTATAATTTGGTGCAAGACAGATAGGTCAAGGATTACACGAGAAGACAGGGTGGTAAAACATGTTGTGCTAGTATAGTGATGTTCTAATGTATGATTTTTGTATGGAAATAAGAAGGTAAATACATACTTTGGCAAACATGACAGGTGTAACTGAAACATTGATATCCTATATTTTTGTATGCATTATGGTGGCTACCAATACCCAAACTTAGGATATATTTAAGCAGAAAAATTGGCAATTAATTGTAGTATACTGGTACATAGCGCAAATTGAAAAAATTTATTAGTATTCTGTAATATTTGACAGACTTCGAAATAATTATCATGAAACCAGCCAAGAAGTCCACATCTAAACTTTCAGCTTTGATGTCAATGCTCACGGGCTATCTATCCTTTCATATGTCCACCATTGTCCACAATGTCAAAGATCTCAAAACATTTGTAACAGTAATTTGAAACCTTGATAGACAATAAGCAGATAACTACTAATCCCGGATTAGGACACCATGATTTCTCCTAGTCAACACCAGTTAAATATCAATAATTGAATGTAAAAAAAAGGTGTAACCTATCATCCCATTTGCCCCATGTTTCAACACAGTGACCTCAGCAATACCACCTACAGTTACACAGCACAAACATCATCACTCAAAAAGATTTTCATCACTATTTACAAGCTGAGTTCTCACAACCAACACAATAGTGTTAAGAAGATACAAGACATGGGAGTTGACTCAGTTGGATACCTATTACAAGCAAAGCATCGAAGTCTATTACAAAAAAGGGGGTTAACCTCACAACTTAAACCTTCAAATTCAACCATATGAAACTTGCAATTGAAACCAATCGAAAAAAGTGAACGATCCAATTTGTGGAAAACAAAAAAGATACTCACTGAAGGGTAGGCACGATCCCAAAAGGGTGCTTCTGTAGATCCACCGATTGGCTCCCTTCCAATCCTTGGTCAGCCATCAAACCCTAATTTATTAACCCAATCACAGAGCTGGCCACAACCAAAAAAACCCACCACGTTCAACACCAATCAGTACCAAACAAAAAAACAAAACTCCGCTTCCTTTTTCCTCAACTCTAAACAAAAGGAAAAAGAAAAACCTTTATTAGTTAATAACCAATCAGAAAAAGAACCCAGATCTCGAAAGTTAAGAAAACCCCAAAACAGTTAATCAAGGATTTTCACCCGATGCAACGAATCCCTTTTATCTGTCTTAAAATTAGTTTGAGAAAAGGATAAATTCGGGGAGTTTGTGTGAAATCCGACCTAAAAGAGAGGAATTAGGGTTGGTATGTGCCCGTGGAACGAATCGGAGAGGGAAAAGGGTGACAAGAGTAGAGAGAGCGGGAAGGATTCGAAAGAAGAGTTCTTTTATAGGAGAAGAAGATAGAAAGACAGAATTCAGGATTTGTATGTTGTGATAGGTTTTGATTTGAAGAGAGAGAGAGAGTTTTTGTATGTCCAGAGAATGTGAGGAAGAGAGAGATACAGAGAGAAAGAGTGAAAGGTATTTGTAATGGGTGTGGAAAGATCTGGAGGTAATAGCGAGAGAAGAGAATCGAGAATGACCACTTCTTAAGCGCGATGCAGGGCAATGCTATTTTCGCAGCTCTTTTCTCACTGTTGGACGGTTGTCTTGACTGGACTTTCAGGAAATTAGGGAACCACGCCCAAGTGTTATTTATTTATTTATTTTATATCTCATTTATCATTATTCATATCATTTATCTTTTATTTACTTTTTATTATAAAAACTTCAAATCAAAGACTGTTATTTCATCTAATCTTGAACGTTTAACTATTAAAACAAAATTTGTCTACATTTTCTATATAAGATAATTAATCTTTGTGAAAATTTATTTTTAATAAAGATATTTTTAGGATTTTTTTAGTTTATTTGAAAAATGGTTTGAAACCGATTTAAAATTTTCCTTTTTAAATAAAAATAATTATAAACAATTAAAATTAATTAATTTTTTTACATGGTTAAAAATAAATATATTTTTGAATCATAATCCAAACGTATATTTGTCTCAAAAATCACATAAGAAAAATGGTTACTGTTATTTTTTCGTCTAAAGAAAATATTAAAAATAAAATATTTATATTTATCACTATTTATGGGATATAAATGTTCTTTTAGAAATATGATTTTTGGGAATGAAAAATAATATCATCAACTACTATTAGTTATAGTCATAATAATACATTTAAAAAACAAATGTAAGTATTTAAGGTTTATTTCGGATAAATTTTCTCCAAAAACATAGAAAAACAAGAAAAAAATGAAATTAGTTTATTCATTAACTACATGATTTACAAATAAATTAAAAATCAGATTTTAAGGAAGCTAATATAAATAATATGTAAAAAATACCATATATAAATTAATTTTATCTTATAAAAAATTGAAAAAAAAGCTAGGAATAATCATTTATAAATTTTTCTTAAAAAATGATAAAAAGTTTTGAAATTTTAACTTAAAACTATATTATTGGTGTAATATTTAATTGATATATTATTTAATTAGATATTAAAAAAGTTTTTATCACTTTTTAAGAAATAAAATATATTTTTATTTTGATTTAAGGAATTATAACTCAATTATTATTAATATTTAATATTTTATTATATTTTTATTTTGCACATAGATAAAAATACATTAATATATATATATATATATATATATATATATATATATAAAAATCCTAGATCATACATCCACTAATTAATATAAATGGTCTCTTATCTCGTCAATTAAAAAAATATTTATTATTATTGAAATTTAAAAAAAAATTATTATTTTAAATTATAATTTATAATTTTTTATATTAGACATTTTTTAATGGAATGAGATATGAGATATTCAAAAGAGTTTTATCTTTATGATTCATGAGTTTGATCTGTATGATTCATGATTTGTATACTTCATCATTTATATATAATAATTAAGAGTCATAATAATTAAGAGTCATGATTTCTAATAACTTATTTATATATTTATGATTTTGATTTTCTAATATTAAAATAAATAATTAAATATATTATAAAGAAAAAACTAAAAAAATAAATTAAATAAAAAGATTAAAAATAGTTTTATTATTTGATCTTTCTATCTTATCTCACCTTCATATACTTTCTCACTAATAGTAATATTTAATTAGTATTTAATTATTTCTCTAATTTTTAAGGAATATATTAAATATTAGTTTTATTTTTTTACTTTTCCATCTCTTTTCACTTTTTTATATTTTCTCGTAATATTGATTGATTAGTATTCAATATTCAATTGTTTTTATAATTTCTACTCTTAAATTCATTTTTCTTCTCTCTCCCTCCTTAGATTTCATCCTTCAAATTAGATTGATTAACAATATAAAGGTATTTTTTTCTCATCTTTTCACCCTGCTTATTTTATTTCCATCTTCTCTCACCTTTTTATATTCTCACACTAAAGGTAATATTGATTGATTAGCTAGTATTCAATTGTTTCTATAATTTTTACTTTCAAATTAATTTTTCTTCTCCCTCCCTCCTTCCTCCCCTCCCTCCTTCCTCATATTCCATCCTTGAAATTATATTGATTAACAATATAGATGTACTTTTTTCTCATCTTTTCACATTGTTTATTCTATTATTCTTTGTTATTTTGATTTTTGTAGAGAAACATTTGTTGTTTGAGAAAAAAATATTTTTGTTTTTTTATAAATTTTTATGGTTCTATAATTAGAAAAATAATAATAGATTCATTTTTTTCTAGATATGAAGCATAAAAGAATAGCTTCACTCTTTAAAAGTGATAAAAGAGATACTTGTAGACATGAAAACAAACAAAATTCAACATTTTCTCCTATTTCAAAGCATGATATTAATTATCCAATTATTCAATTAGAAGAACCTCTTTTTAAAATTCAAAGAATTAAAATCAATGAATTTAATATTAATTCTTTGGAGCATGACCTAGGAAAACGTTTTAAGATACATGAATATCTTATAAATAAAAGAGATGAAATTAGAAGAGTTTATTTAAATTGGGGTCCATATCAAATACAACTTAAAAACTATTCTCTTTCTAAAGAGAAACATCCTAGGAGATTTCAATATGCTTGGTTTAAAATGTTTTCTTCTTGACTAGAGTACTCTCCAACTAGTGATGAAGCTTATTGTTTGTCATGTTATTTATTTAGTACACTGTCAAATGATCGTCCTGGGGCAGATGTATTTATTAGACAAAGATTTAGATAATAGAAAAAGGTTAATGTAGGAAAGAATTGTGTGTTTCTTAGTCACATTGGAGATAGTCCTTGTTCACCACATAACAATGTAACGAAAGCATGTACAAACTTATTGAATCAATCTAAACACATTAACACTATTATAAATGTGAAAAATTCAAAAGATGTTTGCAAAAATCATTTATGGCTCAAAACTTCTATTGATACAATTCATTGGCTAGCATTTCAAGCTTGTGCATTTAGAGGTCATGATGAAACACCATATTCAAGCAACAAAGGTAACTTTCTTGAGATGATTAAACTTTTAGGATCATACAACGATAAAGTAGCATATGTTGTGTTAGAAAATGCTCCTTATAATTCAAAATATACTCCTCATTATATTCAAAGAAATTAGAGACTCAAAATTTTATATAATTGTTGATGAAGCTCGTGATGAATTTAGAAGAGAATAAATGACTATTGTTTTGAGATTTGTAGATAAAATGGATAATATTAGAGAACATTTTTTTGATATTGTGCATGTTAAGGATACTACAACTGCTACTCTTAAAAGAAAATTATGTGTTGTTCTCTCTAGACATAATCTTGATGTTTTCAATATTTGTGGGCAAGGATATGATGGTGCTAGTAATATGAAAGGAGAATGGAATGGATTGCAAGCATTATTTCTTTATGATAATCCTTATACTTGTTATGTACATTGTTTTTCTCGTAAATTACAACTTGCTTTGGTTGCTGCTTTAAGAGAAGTTTTTCCAGTTCATCAATTTTTTTCAAATTTGGATTTTATTATAGATGTTGTTTGTTCATCTAGTAAACGTTATGATGATTTACAAAGTGCTGAATTAGATGAAATAGCCCAATTGTTAGAACTTGGTGAACTTGGAATTGGTAAAGAAAAAAATCAAATTGACACTTTAAAATGATTTGATGATACTCGTTGGAGTTCACATTTTCATCTCATTTGTAGTATGATGAAATTGTATAGTACATCTTATTTAGTTCTCCAAAAAATTGTAATTGATGGTTCAACTTATTCTCAAAGGGGTGATGTTGATGCTGCTTATAATATTTTGTTTGAGTTTGAGTTCATATTGATTTTACACATGATAAAAGAAATTATGAGAATTACTAATTGTCTTTGTCAAACTTTACATAAACAATATCAGGATATATATATATATATATATATATATATATATATATATATATAATGTTATGCAGTTGGTCTATTCAACTAAAATTTTGATTCAAAAATTAAGAGGGGAGGGTTGACAAGATTTGTTGAAAGGTGTGATATTGTGTTTCTGAGGAACATGACATTGATATTCCTAATTTTAATTCTACCTATCTAGCACATCATGGTTGTTCTCGACATCAAAAAAATTGTGTTACATTAGAACATCATTTCAAGGTGAACATAGTTTTTATTATAGTGGATAAATAATTACAATAATTAAATGATAGATTTAATGAGCAAACAATGAAACTTTTAACTTTAAGCAATGCTTTAGTTCCAAATGATGTTTATAAAATTTTTAACATTGATCATATATGCACATTTGTGAACAAATTTTATCCTTTGGATTTTAGTGAACAAGAGAAGATTAATTTTAAAAATTTAACTTCATCATTTTATACTTGATGCTCCTAACTATCCAGATTTGTAGAATTTTTCTACCATGCTTGAATTATGTCAACTTTTGACAAAAATATGGAAGTTTTAGGTACATTTTATTAAATAGATCGTTTAATTCGTCTTATTTTAACTTTTCCTATTTCTATAACTATAACTAAGATATCGTTTTCCGCAATGAAGATTATCAAAACAAGATTGTGAAATAGAATGGAAGATGAAATTCTTGCAAATAATATGATCATTTATATTGAGAAAGAAATAACTAAAAACTTTAGTTCTGATTCCATTATTGATGAATTCAAACATTTAGAAGAATGAATGACGGAACTTTAAATAAATATATTATCTTTTAGTTATTATTATATTATTTTTACAATTGATCATCCCCAGACTAACTGGTCAAGATCCGCCACTAGGTGTGAAGTTAAAGGAAATCAATACCTAATGCTTTTACTGACTTGATTATGGTCCGTTGAAGATGACTAATAAGGAGATGTGGGTTTGTAGGCTTCTCTGTACAAGGTTTCCATATTAGACGAGTATCTAGTTTTGGTTGGTGTGTGTCGTATATTACATCTTGTGGCAAAGGGCATATAATTATATGTAGAAGACTCTCTTGGGGTGGAAGTTAATGGTTCATGATTCATGTAACACAGAATGCATATTCGATGTTGTGAGTTCCAAAAAGGGCAACCATATATCCTTATCATCAAGGTCATGTTGTAGATGTGGTTGATGATTGAAGGAGGTAGAAAAATGGTGTTCAAATGTTTACATATGATAGAGTCACTTATTTTTAGTTTCAACTATGTTATCATAGTTAACAATAGACTAAGACATTATTATTCCTAAACAAAATATTAGCATTTATTATGTGATCAAAGGTAGAGTTTCAGTATATTCCTGCTCCATAGTCCTTGACTGGTGGGTTATATTTTAGTATATACTCATGAGTCTCACATCACTTAAGAGTTAAAGTCAAAGCCAATGGTAGTTTATATATACCCTTGTCTCTCAATCCACTAAGGTATCTCCCTAACGATGTTATCATAGTGGATATGAGACTAGGATATTTTCGTTTCTAGATGAAACCACTTCAATGCATAGACTGAACAAATTTATCAAATTGAAAATGACATTAAACCTTTTATTATTTTCATGATAGTCACAAAAGAATAGGAAAAATATATAAAAGTAAAAACATCTCTTAGGTTATTCACAAAATTAAGTAACTTTCCTAATTAAATTATTCTGATAAGATTTTTTTTTTAATTTTATTCACATTTTTTCATGAATTAAATTTGTGGATATTTCATATCAATATTTATCCTTAAATTAATGCATAAAGGTCTTCCATATCCAACTTGTTACATGAGTTATGAGTTTTTATTTATTGCATAAGTCTCTTAACTTCCTTAGCTCGATCCATTTTTGATCTCCAAGGTTGACCATTTTTTGTCTCAAATAGGTGTACCAATAATTAATTTTGTATGTTACGATCAAACTGTTATTGATTATTCTCCTCAGTTCGTTGTATATACATGGTTCTATTGTGTCACGTTATATATAATAATATTGAATATTCATCCTTTTTTGTTGTGGCACCTCTTTCTTCTTCTCCTCTTTTTTATGATGGTATTAGAGTTCTTCCTTTGATGAGTTCTATTGTGTCACTCTAATTCTTTTTCTTTGTTCTTTACCATGGATCAAGAAGCTAAACATGATCAAGATAAGTTCTTTCTTTATCTTAGCGAGAATCCCTTTACTAATCTTGTTTCTCGTGTCCTTGATGAAATTAATTATCACTCATGGAGTTGTTTCATGATTAATGTTTTAAGTGCAAATAACAAATTAGATTTCATCGATGGTGCCGTAAAAGAACTTGATAAAGATGATCCTTCTTACCAGTCTTGGAATAGCTATAACAATAATTGTTTCTTGGATTGTTCATTATGTTTTTGAATTGATATGGAAAAGCGTTATGTGGATGAACAAAAACTAAAGAAGATATTTGGAATGACCTTACATCAAGATACTTTCAAGGCTTGAAGATTGTCAATTTGTATACTGAAGCCTCATTGCTTGAGTAGGCAGACTCCACTGCCACAAAGTTTTTTTTATCAAGCTTTGCATCATTTGGGACGAGTTGGATAGAAAGTTTCACTTTTCTATAACAATTTTGGTATCACCCGTCATAGAAAGTTTTTATGTCGGTTATTCTTTTAACTGACATAAAAAGTTATAGAAAGTCTTGACTAGAAGATTTAATGAAGTCAAAAGAAGATGTTGTGTTAAGCTCATTAGTGTGTCTACAACTACATTATGTAGGTATAAGCATTTATCATCTTCTCAAGCATGAGTTTCTTTCTTTTACAAAGTATAAAGTGCCTCAAGTATTTTTAATCTATTAAAAATCATTTTAATCGATTAAATATGTTCTTCGATCGCAATTTTAATTGATACATTTTCGAAATAATCGATTAAAGTCACTTAAGTAGCTTTAGAACACTTTCTGTCACAATTTTATTTGATACATTTTCAAAATAATCGATTAAATTCACTTGAACAACTTGAGAACACTTTTTGTCGTAGTTTTAATTAATACATTTTCGAAATAATTGATTAAATTAACTTAAGAAGCTTTAAAACACTTTCTATCGCAATTAAAAAATAATCGATTAAAAACAATTAAACATTTTTGTGTCACAGTTGTAATCGATCCAACCTCATTTTTATCAGTTAAAACACCTCTACAAAATATTCATAATTGTTTTAATCGATTAAACCTCGTTTTCATCAGTTAAAACACCTCTGGAAAATATCTAGAATTGTTTTAATCGATTAAACTTTGTTTTCATCAGTTAAAACGTCTTTGAAAATATTTGGAACTCTTTTAATGGATTAAACCACGTTTTTATCAGTTAAAATGTGTTGGAAAAAATTGGCAGAACCTTTTTAATTGATTAAAAAACATTTTCATTAGTTAAATTCATTTAAACTAAGTTGTTTTAATCGATTAAAGTGCGTATTAATTGATTAATCATATTGTTAGTTAGAAAAATCAATATATAAATAGATTTCTACCTACGTTTTAAATCATATCTTTTAAAAATTATTCAAGCAATCTTTAGAGATCTTTTCCAAGTGAGAAATGCACTTTACTCATTTGAATTCTTTTGAAATCTTGCTTATGGCTCTTTCTTCTTATTTTTGAAGAATTTCATTCTGTGATTGGATCTTTACATTTGCATATTGATTTGATTATTGTAATTTCTTCAAGAATCTTAATTCTTCATTCATCTCTTTGTATTTTCGGTGTCTGGAATTGTGGACACTGGGTTAAGCAACTAGAATTGTGGTTGTTGTCATAGGTTTAAGAACTGGGTTATAGTTCTTGGTGTAAATTGATTTTCTACAATCTGTATTTATAATCAATTGGTTTTTTTATTAATGGAACTCAAATAGAATTTGGTTGAGAATTGGATGTAGCTCAGTGGATTGGGTGAACTAGTATAAACTTTGTGTTCTTGCTCTTCTTTCAGCTCTTTCTTTCATTCAAAATTGTTATTATTTGGTTCAAATATTGATTAGGTTCTTAAATCTTTGAAATTTATAATTTGTAATCAGCAACTGCAAATTTTTTTTATTAGATTAATTCACCCCCTCTTTATCTCAACTTATATTTCTAACAATTGGCACTAGAGCTGGGTCTTAAAAATTATTCAAGTTTTTGATCCTAAAGTTTTTTCTTAATGGCTAAAAATAAACTACCTTTTTCTGAAGGAGCATCTATCAATAGACCTCCGTTGTTCTGTGGTACAGATTATCAATTGTGGAAGATTATAATGAAAATCTTTATTGAATCAATTGATAGAAACATATGGAATGTTATTGAATTAGATCCATTAGTTACTGATAGATAATGGTCTACATTAAATGATGATGAAAAGAAGAAAATTCAGCATGACGGTATTGCAAAAAATATCATTACATATGTTCTTAATATGAATGAATTTTTCAAGGTCTCTCAGTGTAAGTCTGCCAAAGAAATGTGGGAAGTTCTTTAAGTAAATCATGAAGGAACAATTGATATCAAAAGGACTAGAAAACACACCCTAATAAGAGAATATGAGTTGTTCAAAATGTAGCAAGGAGAAAGTATTGTTGATGTCCAGAAAAGATTCACACACATCATTAATCATTTGATGGGTTTTGGTAAGGTGTTTGATAAAGAAGAATTGAATATTAAAGTATTGAAATGTCTTGATAGGTCTTGGTAACGAGGAGGGGCCGACCGAGGTGGGTTTTGCCTCCCCGACCCCTACCCCTTGCCCCCGACTTTTTAACTATCCTCGTTTCTGTTCCTCGATCCCTATTGGGGTTAGAAATTAAGAGTCCCTCTCCGTCCCCGTTTAGTTTCAAGTTTTCCCATCTCGACCCGTCCCTATTCTATGGTATTTTTTTAAAATAATTATATATAAATTATAATAAATTAATTTTAGTATTATTCTCTTTTAGATTTTATTTCTTTTAAAAAGTAAATATAATTTTATAACTTTTAGATTATTATTGTTGATTAAGTGTATATTTTAATTTATTATATTTATAATAAAAATTTTATATACAAAAAATATATTTGATCATTCTTTTTTTTTGTATTATAAACTATTAATCCTTAAAAAAAACAAGTTTCAACTAATGATCCTTGTAAAACAATTATGAAATACATATTTAAAAATATTAATAAATAAGTAAACAAATTTTTTCATAGAAAATAATATAAGAAAACTGCATCATAAGTGCATAACAATACATATAAGAAAATTGCAAAATCTACTAATAATTAGGGGAAACATAAATCAGTTGAAGAAATATTAAAAATTTACTAATATTAATTTTTTTCTTCACAATTTAAATTACTAATCCTTTAAAAGACATATTATAAAAAAAATTCTGAATAACAAATATTGGATAATCTAATGATCATCTTCCAAATAAGCAGGAATGCCACTATCCATCAATTTACCTACATAATTTAAAATAAAATATAGTGTTGAAAAGATAAATAAAATATTGAAAAATAATTAATAATATTTTTTTGAATAAATATAATAATACCTTCATCACCAGTAATCCATCTCATTGAATAAAGTAATATAGTTATCAACTAGTTGAGAATTCACACCCCCTAAAGATAAATTATAAAAAGAATACTTGTTAAAAATATAAAAATACAATTATTAAATATATATTTAAAAAGGTATATAAAATATTACCAATGTTTTCCGCACTCCATAACCAACTCCTAGTGTACCACATCAAAGCTTCTAGAGTAGTCCAATAAAGTCGACTGTGATAAGGGTTTAATATTTGACCACTAGTACTAAATGTAGATTTAGAAACTATAGTAGAGATAGGGATAGATAATACATATTTAACAATTACTTGAAGTGTTGGGTAATTTGACTCCATTCAACTTCCACCACATTAGAATATCAAAATCAATTTTTCTTGGTAAAACTTCTTCCTCTAAATAATGGTCTAACTTTGTTATAACATATGTACTTCTTGCCCTTTTTTTCTCAAAATATACCTATCATACTCAGTTAATGCATCAATAACAACATTAGTATCATCCCTTGTTGGAGACTCGTCAATTGTGTCTTTATTCATTTTTGTTTGATACTCAGAAACCATGTCATAACATAATTGACGAATTATTCTAACTTGCAAAAAGTATTCATGATCGTACAACTTTTCCTAATAATATTCAAGTAACTCCATTTTGTATCTAGGATCCAAAACAGTAATGACTCCTATAATAACATGAATCACATTCCAATACTTATCAAATTTGAACAACATCTTCTTAGACATTTTTTTAATCACTTCATTCGAAGATACAATCCACTCAGTCAATGCAATTTAATCTCACATATATCGAGAAAATACACATTAATAGTTGGATGTTTAGTAGTAGAAATAATTCTATTATAAAATTGAACAACTTTAACATTTCACAAACATCCTTTACAAACTGCTATTGTAAACTAGTTAGTAAATAAGTATACTGAGAATCCCATTGCTTCAATCGATTAAACACATCCCATATATTATGGCAATTGCAAGCATTTTGTATGTTGAATTCCATCTTGTTAGTCAATATAAAACCAAGCTACTAGTATAAGAGATGCACAATTGTTTTGCTGTTTCTTCAAACTTTTCTTTCCTCTTAGGTGTTGCAGTCTAATATGCTACACTACTCAGAATTTTTTCAACCTCATCTTTCACTACCTCTAACCCATCTTTGACTATCAAATTTAATATATGAGCATAATAACACATGTGAAGTAAATCTCCATCTCTCAATAAAGTGTTAATTTGCAATCTACCCTTGATTTTTTCAACCATAGCATCATTTGTGGTATAATTATCAAGGGTGATAGTGGACAATTTTGTATCAATGTTCCAATCAATCAAACATTCCACTAATGCATTACAAAGTCCATCACTTATGTGAGAAGCTAGAACATAAATGAACCTAACATAATAATATTCACATAAATTTACTCAATATTCAATCATTTTACCATACGAAAATAAAAATAATATAAAATATGACTAGAAAAGTTATTTATTACCTTAAAATGTGACTCTATAAGTTCCAAGAATTATCTATATAATGAGTAGTGACAACCATATATCCTCTTTGTTGATTACCTGAAGTCCACATGTCTGATATTATAGTCACTCTTCCTTCAAGACTATCCAATGACTTCAAAATTATTGATTTCTCATACTTGTAGACTTTGAATATTTATTTTTTAATAGTATTTCTAGAAGGAACTTGAAATATTAGTTGGAGAGCATATGAGTATCTCTTGAAACCAATATGATCTACAATTGAAAGTGGATATTCATGTATTATAATTTCATGTGCAAGTTCTTTTCTTACATGCTCTGCATGATAAATTCCTGTACCCAACTCTTGTTTACCTTGCATAGCTTTAGAGGTAAGAACTATTTGCCCTTTTTTCCCTTTTATAGAAATCTTGAACTGAATACAATTAATGGTGTTGCCATAGGTGTTTCATCCCATTTTTTTATTTTCCTCCCAAAAGTTTCTTACAATAATTGCATTGAGCCTTATCATCTCCATTAACTTCAATTTTTTGAAAATGTTGTCAAATCTTACTTTTAAGCCGATTTGATCCTGATGATATAATCTCATCATGCTCATTATTTCCAGTTATTGGTGGGACTTCATTTGGTGTAGGAGTAGGACCATCGAATTAAGATTTTCTTTTAACAATGATTCATGTGTACTTGCTTGTGTTGCTTCATTGTTTTCCATTATATAAAAAAAATCCCTACCACCATCAACAAGATATGTATTATTTGTTACCTAAATATTTTTTCTTCTCTATCATGTTTTCCTCTGTTTATTTTTTCTAAATAAGACTTACATTGGTCATAAAAGATAACAAAATATAATTATGTAATTAACATAAGATTTGATATATGATAAATAAGAATAGTAAAACCCATAAAACATGATATAACAGAAACCTAATAGAAACAAACTAGAAATAAAATGATACTAAGATTGATGTACATATTTACAAAAAAGATAAATAAACAAAAAACTATCTTATGCGTTTAACAAACTGTTAAAGATATTGAAGAAGTCGATTAGAGAAGTCAATTTAGTTTAAGAGATAGGAGAAGTCAAATGTGTGTTGAACTGAGACTAGTTGTGAAGAGATTGAAAAATACAAAGAAATTAAGAGTAGATAGAAGTAGAGTGAAGTGAAGGAACACACTATGTAATATGAGAAGATAAAGGGTACAATAAGAAGACAAAAAGGGTAATGTGAAAAGACTAAGGGTTATATTTTAGGATTTAAATTTAAATATATAAAAAAAACAAAGGTTATTATGTAACATAATAAAAGAAGAGAAGACAAACAGACAAAGGATTAATATTTTAGAATTTAGGTTTAAATATAAAGTCGGGGGGATGAGGACGGGGTAGGGAGGATTGCATTACCGATCCCCACCCCCGAACTCGATTTCTTAAAGCGGGGAAAACTTGAACCCGAACCCGAATCTGGTCAACTTGGTTTTTCCCTATCAACCTCGAGGTGGGGATGGATCGGCCCCCACGGGTACAAGTTTGATTGTCATCCCTATATGGAATGTTATTGAATTAGGTTCATTAGTTATTGATAAAGATTTATTTGCATTAAATGATGATGAAAAGAAAAAAAATTCAACATGACTGTACTGCAAAAAATGTCATACATCTGCTCTTAATATGGATGAATTTTGCAGAGTCTCTCAATGCAAGTTTGCCAAAGAAATGTGGGAAGTTCTTGAAGTAACTCATGAAGGCACAATTGATGTCAAAAGGGCCAGAAAACACACCCTAATATGAGAATATGAGTTGTTCAAAATGCAGCAAGGAGAAAGCAATGTTGATATCCGAAAAAGATTTACACACATCATCAATCATTTCATGGGTCTTGGTAAGGTGTTTGATTAATAAGAATTGAATATTAAAGTATTGAAATGTCTTGATTGGTCTTGACAACCCAAGGTCACGACAATCTCAGAATCCAAAGACTTATCCATCATGATTATAGCCTCTCTGTTTGGAAAACTCAAGGAACATGAAATGAAAATCAACAAGTTCAATGAGTAAGAAATTTCAGAGAAGAAGGTGAAAAACATAGCTTTGAAAGTAAGTGATAAAGATGAAGAATCTGAAGAGGAAAATGAAAACAAAAATCTTGGTTTGCTTGTTAAGAAGTTAAGCAGATTCCTCAAGAAGAAAAATAAAGATAAACCTGTGCAAAAGAGGTATGCAAAGAAACCATAATCAAATTCATTTAATTACAGTGGTAAATAGGGGCATGTAAGAATGGAATGTCCAGAAAAGACCAGGAACCAAGACAAGAAAAGTGACAAGAGTAAAAAGAAAGCCTACATTGCTTGGGATGATAATGATACATTATTAACTGAAAACTCAGAAGAAGAAGAGGCAAATTTGTGCTTGATGGCTGGTCAAGAATCCCCCACCAGTAGTGTAAGTTCTACCTATTCTAGCAGTTCTATGAATTACAATTCTTTGCTAGAAGCTTTTAATGAAATGCATGAAGAAGCACAAAGACTTGCTAAGGAAAATAATAGATTGAAAGGAATAAATAATTGGTTAGAAGATAGAGTAAACACTCTTGAAAATGAACTTCTTGAAGTTAAAACCAATTCTGAGAAATCTTAAGATGGTTCACAATAATTTTGGCTGCATGTGTAAGAAAACTAATTTAGAAAGATCTTATTGTCCTGTGTTACAAAAGAAAATTGCATATTTGATTAAAACTATTTCAAAGTTCGTATAAGTTAAAGCTAATCTTGATGTCTTGCTTGGGTCGCAAAAATTAGTCATTGATCGTGCTGGCATTGGTTTCACACTTATTGTTGGTGAGAAAACAAAGGCACTCAAAAAATATTTTTCATATAGAAAACCGATTTCTACACCTTTCATCACATGTTTCTATTGCATGAAGAAAAGTCATTTAGTCAAATTCTGTAATATTGAGATATATGTTGTTCCTAGAGAAAAAAATGAAATGGGTTCCCAAACGATTCTTACAAATAACTTAGACAGGACCCTATCATTTTCAAAGGAAACCAAAAACAGTTTTGAATTACTTTTTTGGAACAACAAACTGAGAATCTATGGTACATGGATAACGGCTACTCAAGACATATGACTGGAGATATTTCCAAGTTTCACAATTTGAAACTCAAAACTGGTGGAATTGTTGTATATGGTGACAACAATAAAGGCAAAATTCTTGGAGTAGGTGATGTTAAATGTGCAAAATCTGGAATTATTCATAATGTTCTATATGATGATAGGCTAAAGCATAATTTGATTAACATTAGTCAGCTTTGTGATAAGGATCATGTTGAATTATTGGCAAGCGTACCAAAATTATCAATCGCAGTATAGTATTTCAATTAAATAAAAGTTCATCCCACGAGGAATGGTTTCAATGGAAATTCCCAATTATATGCTTCCTAAGTATATTAAAACAGAACGAGTTTTACATAAAGAGTTGAATTGAAATTAAATAACAAAGAACTGTAAATTGTTGAGAAAATATCAATTAAAGGTACTTAGGATTGACTTCCTTCCTTATCCCTCTTTTGTAATGACTATGTCAATTAAGAACGTCAATTAACCTAATAATGTTGATGCCACCTACTCAAATCATCCATGTTGATTCCTCACACATGAAATTCATAAGAAAACCTAATAAATGTTGATTCCTCACATAATTAAGAGATTTTCCAGCATTAGGTTTAGGGTGTTAAGCAATTGATACATTCATTCCATTCCTGACAATTAACGAAACAAATATTCTTTCCGTGATCTAGGATTCAAGATATATTTTCCAATCATACCTCAAACAATCATGAATAAATCATACCAAAGCATAAAGGATAAGAATAACAACATCAAAGCATAGATTAATATCTCAAAATATCACCATGATACAAAAGAGTTCAAAGGAAGTGCACCGAATCCTAAGAGAATGAAGTTAGCCACTCATGTTGATCATTACAATGCTCAAATTTTGGAAGAAGTGAAGAATTAATGAAGATTGGACGAAACCCTAGCAGTAGTTGCACCTCTTCTTCTCCAAAACTACTACCTTTCTTAAAACACATCTTATCTTTTTATAAGAGAATTTGGGTCGGGTCTTACATCATTCATTCACTTAAGCGTTCTTCTTTCTTTCAATTTTTCTTCAATTACTTCACAATTATGATTTTTGCTCTTATATCAAGGTATTCTCGAATTCATCCTATATTGGGAGAAAAATATATTAGAATTAACATAAGTTAAGTGATTTCATAACAATTCAAAGTATAATTATATCAACTTTTTACCACTTAATAACTCCCCCCAATCTAGAATCTTGCTTGTCCCAAGCAAATTAATTTTTCCAAAACAAAATCATCGCCTATTATCACTTTCTCTTCCAGAACCACAACATAAAAATTTTCAAAGGTGATGCTCACAATTCCAAATGAAAATAGAACATATAAGCATTCAAGTTACAGAAACTAACAAAGAATAATTAGTCATCAACTATCCTCAGAGAAGCATGATCTCTCAAATAGAGTTATATATAATCATCTCTAATTCTCATAGGTAAGTGTTCATCTCATTCAATCACTTCATTTAGACAATCCAATATTGATAATCATCTTCAAGCAATCAACATTTGTTAAGCAAGACTTAAATCAAAAGGTCTTTTGAGGCTTGTAATGGGGTTGGGCTGAGAAAAAATTCATTGGTTTTTCTGGGATATACAAAAGTATTTGAGAAATTTAACTCATATGAATGATTCTTGATTAACATTTCCTCAAGTCAGGTTTCAAACTTCATGTTTTTTTCCCTAACACAATGATAGTGAGTTAATAATCTCACAAGTTATTATTTCCCCCCTTTTGACTTCTCTTTTTTTTTCTCATGCTTTTGTATGTATCCTTTTTGGCTTTGCCAATTTTTAAGCTTTGTTTTTTCTTTCCCTTTACACTTTTTTTTAAGAATAACACCCCAATAATACCTGTAGGACAACAATAGCAATACCCAACAATAGAAAAAATAATGACATTCATACTCATTTCCTTTCTCAAATATAGGAAGGTAGATAAATAATGTTTAGGCTTAAGGGTTCTGTTTAAGAAACAATATTATTTTTGGCTCAGCAGAGGTTCAAATAGATGTCCTATAATTAATGCAGGGTTGGTTATTTGGCTCTGGGTTATATCTACTACAAAGAAAAAAAAATGCCTTTATCATTTTCAAGTCTCGCCAACATGCAATCACATCAAAAAATCAACCAATACTAGTTATCATCATAAAGTATTGACACTCAATTTGAACTGTTTGTGGTACTCTACTCACCTGGGTTTTGGCTAGCTTCTCCAATTCAGTTAATTCCTAATTCTCCTCATTAATTCCTATTCACTATCATACTCATCATCCCAAAATCACTTGTTATTGGAGCAATCAAATTGGTTTTCTTCAAGTTCCAAATTTGAATTGGACAATAAACAATAATTTCATAATGGGCTCTAATCCAAATTGTATGGGACAACAATTTAATCACATCAATTTAAAACATTCACCACATTAAGTGTTAATTCAAATATTCAAAACAAAACAAATTAAAATAATAATAAAAAACTTTAAAACATCAAATTAACAAAACAAATAACTTAACACAAAAAAAAACTTAAACTTAAATTAAATTGTTGCCTCCCTTTTATTCTTCTTCACTTGCCGATTCTCCTTCTTCTTGTGCCTCCGCCTCAGTTGTAGACTTTCTCACCCCCTCCCGGAAAAGTTGGATTGTCCCTAGGCCATTGAAGTAAGACTTCAAAGTCTTGAGGAGAAGTTCACTGTGTACCTGGAACAATCTTGCAAAGAAAGAACCTAAGGGAGAAAAATTCACAAAAAACTTAAACTGCAAAAAGAAAAAAAAAATTCAAAACATTGGGTTGCCTCCCAGGAGCGCTTGTTTAACTTCTTCAACTTGACGCCTATTTGCTTTAGGGCTCATGCAGGTGAGTGATCAAGGTGATCTATACGCATTCTCCATCCCTTGAATATTCTTGTTGGAATGAATTTATTCTTTTCATTGCGAATAACCTTACGATTGTCAGAGATTGGATAAATCATATCTGCTTCAAGAGGTTTCAGTACCTCTCTTTAAACAACTTCCTTCATAGTCAGATTGAGATGTCTTTGGGGTTGTGCAACATGCTTGTAATCTTGTTTTTCAGTTGAAATGGGTAATTCCTCCAAAGTATCTATTTTGAGGCAATCTTTCTTGTCTTCCGATTGTTGTATAACTTCAAACAGATTAAAATTAACTTCATCATCTCCACTTCTAATTTTCAACTTGCCCATGTCAACATCTATAATTACTTTGGCAGTCTTCATAAATGGCCTTCCCAGGATCAATGAGTCTTCAACTGCTTGGACAGTGACCAGTTTGTTGTCCACTATAAACTTGACTTTCTAGTGGAGCGTTGAAGGTATTGCCTTAGCGTCATGAATCCAAGGCCTACCGAGGAGACAACTATACGCCGGAGTAATGTCCATTACATGGAAATCGACGTTGAAGATAGTGGGTCCGACTTGGATTGGCAGATTGACTTCTCCCACTACTTCTCGCTTAGATCCGTCGAAGGCTCGAACGATAGTGTTGCTTGAGCGCAGACGGGTTCCTTGGATAGTCAACTTGTCCAGTGTGCACTTGGGCATCACGTTCAAGGATGACCCGTTATCCACAAGAACTTTAGCGATGAGGTACTCCTTGCACTTGACAGAAATGTGCAAGGGCTTGTTGTGGCTTGACCCCTCGAGTAGGAGTTCTTCCTCTGTGAAGGTGAGGTGATCGCTTGTCGTAATGTGATCGACAATCCTCTCAACTTTTTCTTGGGATATACTATGAGTACATGCGCTTCGCTCAAGACCTTCATCAGGACATTTCTATACGGTTCCGAGCTCATCATTGGAGATAACAGAGTTATCTTTTCAGGTGTATGATTGAGCTGGTCAATAATGGAATACTCGCTTTGTCTTATGAACTGGAGTAATTCGTCGGTCTCCTCCTTTGATTTTTTTTCCTTCTTTTTCCTCGGTCTGTTTATTTTTTCCTTTATTCTTGGGGGCATCCTCTTGTAACTCCTTGGGGGAGTAGATCCTTCCACTTCTGATCATGCCCCCAACGTCGACGATATTGGAGATATCCTCCTTTATTGGTGAAGATTCCCCATATCTCCACGATACAACTTTATTTGATTCGTAGGGGAAATGACGTGACATAAATAGTCGCACGGGGGTCCTTGCCCCCTCTTCCTTATTGATTTTGAGAACTAACGACCGATGCTTATTATCCTCTTGTGGTGGATCGATCGTTGGGGAGAGCTTAATTAAGAGCGGCTTTCTCTCCATTCTTCTGATTTGGAAGACGTGTCAGTTAATCCTTCCTTTTTATTATCTTGTTTATTAAAAATGAAGGAGGGGAAATTAAATATGCAAATGAATGATATGTATGAAAGTAGACAATTGTTGAATAAGAAAAATTTTATATACTCGTAGAAAGTGTACATTCCCCTATTCCATACTATGAAGCAACTTTTGACAGAAACGGAAAAGCCTAAAGAAACCCACAGGCGGGTCTTGATCTCTATGCAATTCTCTTTCGGCTTCCCGGACATGACGAGCGAGTGCTTCGGTTTGCTTCTGGACTGCCTGACTCATATCTTCACTGTACTTTTGAGCCTCTTTTATCTTCTCTTCTTGATGGACGATCAAGGCTTGCAGCTCGTCGAGCTTTGCGAGGGCTCGGTCCTTTTCTCACAGTACTTGACCATACTGAGCTAGCCCATCTCTTTCTTTGTAGCGTAGCTCAGTGAGACTTTTGTTAAGCCTCTGGTTGGCCTCTCGCTCTTGGCGTATTTCTGACCGAGTCCTTTTGAGGTCTTGTAGCAAATCCTTGATCGTCTGAGCCTGTTTTGCACATTCGGCCTCAAGGCGTGCTGATTTGGTGGTTGTTTCTTGAAGTTGGCTATCCGAGCTGGTTCTAGCAGCTTTAGATGCTCGGATAGCTTGCTCACTAGAATCAGCACACTGATCCTTGAGGTGCTCTATTTCATGATCCTTTTTCTTGCATTGCCTCTGTAGACCGTCTACGGTGAGGATATATTCTTGCTCTCTTTCTTCAAGGGACCTCATCTGGGCTCCCATGATTTCTATCCTCCGGGTCAAGGCATCGACTTGATTTTGCAGCTCTTCACTGTTTGAACGTGTAGCAAGTGAGGTGGATGGTTGCGACATCCCTCTTTTTCGTCTCCATTCTTCATAGTCACTAGAGACAGCTACTCGAGCTTTTCCTAGCTCTCTATCTCCCATAAAGACCGGTTTCTCCCATGCTCTTCGCACAACCAGTGAGTTAGCAACCGTGCATGGGTCTCCAAAGAAACACAGTCCTCTGAGCTCCTCTCGGGATATTGCAGTTTGGGTCCTCATAAGTTGTCTCATAGCTACTCTTGGCAAATAGGCTATGCAACCCCTGAGTCCTATCAACGATATGTTCGGATAATCCCCACATCTGATGAGGACTATAGACCCCAAATCTTGTCCGGCCTCATAATAAAGACCAGAAGACCTTCTATTCAAAGATGGACGAAGCCTAAGAAGCCACTAGGAGAGACTATTAGGCCCCATACTACGATAGGAGGGATTTTCTGCATGTAAATAAGGATTTTCGCCTTTTAGGGTCGAGACCGCCGTCTCGCCTTGCGAAAGTGGCGAGACCGCCGTCTCGCCACCTGCGAATGGCGAGACGGCCCTCCCAGTTGGCAAGATGGCCGTCTCGCCATTTTTGCAAGGCGAGACGGCCGTCTCGACCTGACAGGCGCGAATCCCTATAAATAGCCGCGTCATTCCCCTCATTTCACACAGTTCTTCCATTATCTCTCTAGTCACTTCCTAAAATTCTCTTCCTAAAACCCCTCCGAAGCACTTCTGGAGTTTTCTAAGAGTTTTATAGCGTTTTTGAGAGGTTTCCGGCGCTGTAGAGAGCGAGGGGCTGCCAAAAAGCACCCCAATTTTCAAGAGATTAATATAAAGCTTGCCTCAGAGGTTTCTACACTCTCTCTCTCTCTCTCTACTGCTTTATCTTTAAATTGCGCAGTAGATATTAGGGTCATGTAGTCGTAACTTTAAATTTCGTAAATAAAGGGTAAAAGCGTATTTTCACCGGTTTACTTATTTAAATAGCTGGCTTATCATAGGGAACCCGAAAGGGGCGTCGTAAGGGAACTAACACTTCCCTTACACGTAACTAACTCCCTTACCCAACTCTGGTTCTAATGACCAAAGTTGGTTTTTCGAAAACCAACGCCTTTTCACTCCTTTTCTGATGTTTCTGGTAAAAACATCGATGGCGACTCTAGAAGAACCCTTCAGAATTAGTTCTTGGGTTAGCCCGGTTATCGGACAATCCAAGAGCACCTTTTTGAAAACCTCGCCCCTAGGTTCAGCCCGGTTATCGGACAACCTAAAGGCGTTGTAACCACACCAATAAAAACGCAAAAATTGGAAAGTCAGAACCATCGCATCGCTCCGACCGCCTCGTTTTGACAGCGGCGACAGATGGCGACTCCACTGGGGAAGCCTAGAGAGTTGATCCCATTTAGTGATGGGCCAACTTAAAGTAAATAAACCAAGAAATTACGCTTTTACTCTACCTTGTATTATAACATGTTTTAATGCTTGGCTTTAATAACTGTTGTTTGTTTATACTTACGCAATTGTTTGAAATACAAACTGTACACAAACCCTTGCACACAACAGTTCCCTCTATACCCGGGGGCAAGTGAGAAATCCATAGGGAGTGGGTGGCAGGTACGGTTCGCTGTAGTGATGGCCTTGTGCCCACCAATGTGATCGGAAACCACCACTCAAGGTGATAACCTTCCTCTTTTGGCACAAAGACTGACTATGGCCTTAGTGCTAAGCATGGTCGGAAGGCTGGAGAGTGGGGACCCTATAATAGGGGTACCTTGGGGGCCTTAGCCTTGGTGAGAACAGTTAGAACCTACCTTCACCAAAGCACTTTTCTGCAGGAAAACCCTACCTCGTGATTAAAACGAATTCTCGTCTGTTTGTGGATGATCGAATTGTGTGCGCATTTGTTTGTTGCATAGCATAACCAAACAACAAAGAAAAATCACAAAAAATATTTTTGCAATAAACGCCCTTATCTCGGACAGTCTGCCTTTTAGCTAGCCTGATTTTAGGTTCTTTGTAAGCTAAGTAGCCACACAGTCTGACAGAAGAGATAAGGGACGCTAATTATTCTTTTGCATAAAGCCATTTTTTATCTCAGACAGTCTGCCTTTTAGCTAGCCTGATTTCAGGTTCTTTGTAAGCTAAGTAGCCATGCAGTCCAACAAAAGAGATAAAAGGCTATAAAAATCAAATAAAAATCAAATAAAAATCCGATTCCAAAGCAATAAATGGGACATTGTTCATAAACATTACACTCATAAATCATTCATATAGATAGTCTATTTTTCAAAAAAAAAAACAAAATAATAAAATATGCAAATACCATACATCATGTAGAAATAAAACATGATAAATAGAAAAATAAACACTCGCATTCAATAAGCATCATTTTCATAAAACACGCATTTTGGTTTTAGAAAATGGAGGGGACTAGTAGACAATTGAAGAAGGTTGACATTCCCCGATACCATACTGAGAAATTGGATCGACTTTGCTCGATAATGCCACCAAAGGTCCGCTCTGACTTTGAATAATCCTACGGAAGGATTCTCGACCTGCTGAAGATCTGCGTCGATCAAGTGTTCATCAGGGCACTAGTTCACTTATGGAACTCCAGTCTGCGCTACTTCAAATTTCCGCAGTTCGATATGGTGCCTACCTTGGAGGAGTACGAAATTATGCTGAAATGGCCCAAATCAGCCGGGGTCCATATCCGCCACGGGGCATATACTCCTGCAGCACAAGTCGCTGCCATCATCCCACTACCATTCCGGCAAACTACCCTGATGGAAAAAGGGAACATCCAAGGTTGGAAAGTCTCGATGTTAGAAGACCATCTGTCCGACTTGGCTGAAAGGGCAGAATGGGTCGCTTTTAACAAAGCCCTGACCTTAATCATATTTGGAACGGTCTTGTTTCCCTTCCACCTCGACACAGCGGATCAAGCCGTCATAGACGCCTTCTTCGCCTGGGACGTGAACTCAAAGAGTCTCTTGCCTGCAATTCTTGCCGACACCTTGCTCTCGGTGGAATTCTGCCGCTAGAAGCAAGGAAAAACACTTCGTTGTTGCTCTTCACTACTCTTTGTGTGGGGCATTATACATTTTTATGCCTCTAGTCACATGGAGATGTTCCCCGACCTTTTAAGGAGCTTCTCCAAAATCCCTCTCCAACGATGCTTAACTTCAGAGTGGAAGGACAAGTTGGAACAATGGGACGCCAACCATTTGTCTTGGGTTTGCCCTTGGTTCCGACCCGGTCCAGTCCTCATCAGATGTGGAGACTATCCGAACGTACCCTTGATAGGACTCAGGGGTTGCATAGCCTATTCACCTAGAGTAGCTATGAGACAACTCATGAGGACTCAAACTACAATTTCTCGAGGGGAACTCGGAGGATTGTGTTTCTTCGGAGACCCATGCACAATCGTCAACTCACTAGCCGTGAGAAAAGCATGGGAGAAACCAGTCTTTATGGGAGACAGAGAACTGGGAAAAGCTCGAGTGGCTGTCTCCGGTGACTATGAGGTGTGAAGAAAAAGAAGAGGGATGTCCCAACCATCCACCTCACTCATTACAAGCGCCAATAGTGAAGAGCTGCAAGCTCAAGTCGATGCCTTGACCCAGAGGATAGAAATCATGGGAGCTCAGATGAGGGCCCTTGAAGAAAGAGAGCAAGAATCTATCCTCACCATTGATGGTCTGCAAAGGAAATGCAAGAAAAAGGATCATGAAATAGAGCGCCTCAAGGATCAGTGTGCTGACTCTAATGAGCAAGCTATTCGAGCATCCAAAGCTGCCAGAAACAGCTCGGATAGCCAACTTCAAGAAATAACCGCCAAATTAGCACGCCTTGAGGCCGAATTAGCAAAACAGGCTCAGACGATCAAGGATTTGTTGCAACACCTCACCAGGACTCGGTCAGAAATATGCCAAGAGCGAGAGGCCAATCGAAGAATCAACAAAAGTCTCGCTGAGCTACGCTGCAAAGAAAGAGACGAGCTAGCTCAGTACGGCCAAGTACTACAAGAAAAGGACCGAGCCCTTCCAAAACTCGATGAACTACAAGCCTTGGTCGTCCATCAAGAGGCGAAGATCAAAGAGGCTCAAAAGTACAGTGAAGATATGAGCCAGGCGGTCCAGAAGCAAAGCGAAACACTTGCTCATCACGTCCGGGAAGCCGAAAGGGAATTACATAGAGATCAAGACCCGCCTGTGGGTTTCTTTAAGCTTTTCCGTTTCTTCCAAAAGTTGATTTGTAGTATGGAGTAGGGGAATGTACACCTTCCAACGGATAAATGAAATTTTTCTTTATTCAACAATTGTCTACTTGCATGCATATCATTCATTTGCACATTTAATTTCCCCTCCTTCACTCTTAATAAATAAGATAATAAAAAGGAAGGATTAACTGACACGTCTTCCAAATCAGAAGAATGGAGAGAAAACCACTCATAATCAAGCTCTCCCCAATGGTTGACTCGCCGCAAGAGGACAATAAGCCTCGACCATTGGTCCTCAAAAATAAGGAAGAAGGGGCAAGGACACCAGTGCGACTATTTATGCCACGTCCTTTCCCCTACGAATCAAATAAAGTTGTACCATGGAGATATGAAAAATCTTCACCAATAAAAGAGGAAAAGGGAAGCCTCCCCTCCACACACTCAAGCAAATATTCCGAAGCGGAGGGGTGTAAGCGTCAAGAGCTACCCTAGTCATTAGGAGATCTTTTTCTTCATTTAAGGGATGTAAACCCCATGATTGTTAGAGATTATCCCCCGGGGCTAGCCCGACCCCTGGGCATTTTAGGGCACATATTCCCTTATTAATTAATAAAGAATACATTTCTTACTATCTGCTTCTCTTCTTGCTATTTCATGACTAGACCTCACAATAACCTTGTATAAGTAAGCAAAAAGAAAAAGAAGAATTAAAAGCGCATCCAAATAATCAAAATTTGCCATTGCCATTACAATCAAGTTAGTTGATTAGAAGCACCAAAAAGGACTTTATCCCATCATCAAGAAAGTCATGCTTCGCCAATATTGTGAAAAAATGAATACAAAAAAAAAAAACCAAAGAAGCCAAAGGCAAAAAAAAAGGGGGCAAAATACCCGGTAGGAAACCCACTAAGGGGGCTACGCAAAAGATAGGGTCAACCTGGTAGGATACCCGAGCAAAAATAAAGAGTAGCCTAGGCAAAAGTTAGGGTTACAAAAAAAGGTCTGCTAGGATTCCATAAAACAAACAAAAAAGGAACCTAGACAAAAGATAGGGCCAAAACACAATATCCTAGTTCGAAAACCCAAAGGGCGATCTAGGGAGATCAACTAGCCATAAAAAGCAATGGAAATAAAACTAAAAGCGCAAATACAAAAAAGAGGGAAACGTTTGCTTAGACGAAAAGCTTAAACACCCAGGCCTAACCTTAGCCAACCATTCTTACAAAACCTTTTTCTAAATAAAATTAACCGTCTAAAACACAAGCCATTGAATTTGCCTTTTTACTTCTTTTCTCTTGACCCTCACAACAATATTCTAATAATTAATTTGGGAATATGGAGGCGTATAGTCAACAAGAGGATTGAATCCCCTAAAGTGAAGAAAAAGGGACACTACATGGCAAAGTGTGCTCTACAAAAAGAAAGAAAAAGAAAAAACAAGTTATTCTTCGGTCACAAGAAGTCCGGCATGGTACAACCAAATACGAGAACGCAAATCAGAGGGCACTCGACGCTACAAGACACGTCATTTAAATCCTTCTGAAAAACTAATTGAAATAAGCATTATAGGACATCAAACATGAAGACACTGCATGCATAAAATGTTTTTGAACCAGGTCCTATTTCCTTTCTAAAAAAAAAAAAATCTCTTAAAATCGAGACGGTCGTCTCGCATTTCCAGACCGCCATCTCGATCCCCAGAAAATTGGGACCGCTGTCTCGACCAACGAGACCGCTGTCTCGACTTGGCTAAAAATGAGACGACCGTCTCGCTTGGCTAGACGGTCGTCTCGCTTAAGGCCAAAGTCGAGACCGCCGTCTCGAGGTCCTAGACGGCCGTCTTAACTTGCGCAAAATCAAGACCGCCGTCTCGGCTTTCCAGACGGCGGTCCCGAATCCAATTTTTTTCTATAAATAGAGGGGGGGTCTAGGGGGTCTCCACAATTCCTCCTGCACCCCAATTCTCTATTCTCTCACTCTCGAGCACTCTACCGTCAAAATGCATCATGGAAGCCAATCCAGGAAGAGAAGAGGCTCTGGTGGCCCTAACAGTTCCTCAACACCTGTTCCCCAGGACCCCACTCAGCTCTCTCCACTACATCAGACCCGTCTTGAGCATATCCGAGGGTACACATGGCACCCCATGCTCAAATTGGATTTTGGCATTCTCGCCGAATTCGGGTGGGAGGACGACGTCCAGGCCCACATTGACAGCATTGGGTGGGGCTTCCTCCTTCAGCCTCCACCTACCCATGTATACCCCCAGGCGGTACTGGAGTTTCTCGCCTCCATCTCCTACGCCGAGACTCCCGCCATGGTACCAGGCCTGTCACCAACAAAAATGGTGACATATTTCATGGGTGGGATGTATCGGACCACCACCCTGGACGAATTCAATGTGAACATTGGGTTCGTCTAGCCCGGGGACGTGCTAACCCAGGACTACCAAGAGGCCATCTGCGCGCGCCCCACCAACCTCACTGCTGACAAAATATGGGAGGAGCTCACCAAGGCGCCCACTTTGCCCACGCTGATGAAGGGCTCAACACTCCCCCCAACCCTCCGCATCTGCCACAAGCTTTTGGCCGGGACCATCCACGGGCGGAAAGAGAGTCAGGGAAAGGTAACCCTTCCGGACCTCTTCGTCCTTTACTGCATAAGCCAGAGGCGCCGATGCAACCCTAGCTATTTCTTCCTGAAGGCCCTCAAGGACTTTGGGAGCCGGCCTGTGGGAGCCGTCCTCATGACTCCCCTCACTACCCCCCCTGGCAGAAAAATGGGGGTGCAGTGGCAGGGAGGAACTGGCCTCCAGCCTCCGACCCGAGTCCATCAACGGGTCGGTCCTGGTCAGCATGAGGATGCTACTACGCCACGGGACCCAGCTGATCCTCCACCCCTCGCTGAATATCACTTTGGATCTTCGGGATCTCGTGGCAATGCACGATCTCCCAACACCTCCCGAGTTCCAACAACAACAACAAAAGCAGTACACAGATGATTTTGCTGGCATGAACCGTAACATGAACGATCTACGCCAGCAATTCGATCAGATGTCTGTGAGGCAAGAGCAGATGTCCCTAAGGCAAGATACCTTCGACACAAGACTGGAGACAATATACCAATACCAAGAGGGGATGAGGCAAGACTGGGCGGTCTTCCAGCAGGAGTATCGCGATGAAGTCCGGGACCAGGCAGAGTTCCGGAGACATATGTACTGACAGTTCCCCTCTTATGGATCGTCTCCAGACGAGAGTCCACCTTCTTAGGGATAGTGCTTATAGAATAAGTTGCTGTAATAAATTTTTCTTATAAATAAAAATTTCATTTCATGCATTTTTCGCTATCCTTTTTAAAAAGTCAGCGTAACAAAAGAATCTTAAAGTAAAAAGACTTACGTTAAAAAAAGCCAAAATCCAAAATCGTGAGAAAAAAAGAGATAAAACCGGGAAAAAAGGCAGGATTAAAAATCACCTTGACCAACAATTTTTGACAACCAAGTAGAAGTCGAACAAAGAAAATAAGACTATCCGACAACCAGCAAAGTCGGGTGACCGTCACACAAAAGCCAAAAACCAAATAATCCCCAGCAAACCAACAAGGCTGGATGAACACCAACAAAATCCCCGGCACAATCCGGACGACCATCCTCAGAAAAGACAAACAAAGACAAGAAAGAACATCTCAATGCTCGGCACATGAGCCACCAGAGCAGTAAGCCGCCTCCACCACCAGTCCTACGTAGTGGACTGTATCAGCCTGATAGGGGGTTCATACCTATCAACCTGCGCACGCAGTGTGCCTGATTTACGCTCGAGCCGAATCAGTAAGTCGTAACCACCAGCCTGATGGGGGATTCATACTCATCCAGTCTGACGCACAACGGACTGCAACTACCAGTCTGATGGGGGGTTCATACTCATCCAGTCCGACGCACAGTGGACTCCAACTACCAGCCTGATGGGGGGTTCATACTCATCCAGTCCGACGCACAGTGGACTGCAACTACCAGCCTGATGGGGGGTTTATACCCATCAACCGAAGGATCGACTACCGTCAGAAGGAGTATCCTGAGGTTCTACCGCGTGTCAACCAAAAGGATCGGCTACCGTCAGAAGGAGTGTCCTGAGGTTCTACCGCGTGTCAACCAAAGGGATCGGCTACCGTCAGAAGGAGTATCCTGGAGGTGCACAATACAAATTTTCCCAGAAGATCAACCGCTGCAAGAAGGAACATCCGAAGGGTAGCTGGGCAAGAGGGTCAACTCCTTTACCTTCCAGTTGATCTTCTTGGCACAACAGGCCAATAGTCGACTGGTCAGGTAAAGGGGGGGCAGCTGTAGATCCCAAATCTTGCCCGGCCTCATAATAAAGACCAGAAGACCTTCTATTCAAAGATGGACGAAGCCTAAGAAGCCACTAGGAGAGACTATTAGGCCCCATACTAGGATATGAGGGATTTTCTGCATGTAAATAAGGATTTTCGCCTTTTAGGGTCGAGACCGCCGTCTCGTATTCGGGACCGCCGTCTCGCCTTGCGAAAGTGGCGAGACGGCCGTCTCGCCACCTGTGAATGACGAGACGGCCCTCCCGGTTGGCGAGACGATCATCTCGCCATTTTTGCAAGGCGAGACGGCCTTCTCAACCTTGTTAGACGAGACGACCGTCTAGACCTGACAGGCGCGAATCCCTATAAATAGCTGCGCTATTCCCCTCATTTCACACAGTTCTTCCATTCTCTCTCTAGTCACTTCATAAAATTCTCTTCCTAGAACCCCTCCAGAGTTTTCTGAGAGTTTCTAAGAGTTTTTATAGCGTTTTTGAGAGGTTTCCAGCGCTGTAGAGAGTGAGGGGCTGCCAAAAAGCACCCCAATTTTCAAGAGATTAATATAAAGCTTGCCTCGGAGGTTTCTACACTCTCTCTCTCTTTACTGCTTTATCTTTAAATTGCGCAGTAGATATTAGGGCCATGTAGTCGTAACTTTAAATTCCGTAAATAAAGGGTAAAAGCGTATTTTCACCAGTTTACTAATTTAAATAGTTGGCTTATCATAGGGAACCCGAAAGGGGCGTCGTAAGGGAACTAACACTTCCCTTACACGTAACTAACTCCCTTACCCAACTCTGGTTCTAATGACCAAAGTTGGTTTTTCGAAAACCAACGCCTTTTCACTCCTTTTCCGATGTTTCCGGTAAAAACATCGGTGGCGACTCCAGAAGAACCCTTCAAAATTAGTTCTTGGGTTAGCTCGGTTATCGGACAATCCAAGAGCACCTTTTCAAAAACCTCGCCCCTAGGTTTAACCTGGTTATCGGACAACCTAAAGGCGTTGTAACCACACCAATAAAAACACAAAAATTGGAAATTCGGAACCATCGTGTCGCTCGGATCGCCTCGTTTTGACGTCGGCGACAAGGACTGGGTCGGGTCGGAGCCAAGGGTACACCCAGGATAATCGGTTGGCGTTCCATTGTTCCAGCTCGACCTTCCACTCTAAGGTCAAGCGTCAGTGGAGAGGGATCTTGGAGAAACTTCTCAAAGGGTCGGGGAACATCCTCATGTGACTAGAGATGTAGAAATGCGTGATACCCCACACGAATAGTAGTGAAGAGCAACATCATAGTGTTTTTCCTTGCTTCTGGCGACAAAGTTCCACTGAGAGCAAGGTGTCGGCAAGAAGTGCAGGCAGGGGACTCTTCGAGTTCATGTCCCAGGCGAAGAAGGCGTCCATGACGGCTTGGTCTACTATGTCGATATGGAAGGGAAACAAAATTGTTCCAAATATGATCAAAGCCAGGGTTTTGTTAAAAGCAGCCCATTCTGCCCTTTCAGCCAAAGAGGACAAATGATCTTCTAACATTGAGACTTTCCGACCCTGGACATTCCCTTTTTCTATCAGGGTAGTCTGCCGGAATGGCAATCAGATGATGGCAGCGACTTGTGTTGTAGAAGTATATGCCCCGTGGTGAATATGGACCCCAGCTGATTTGGGCCATTTTAACATAATCTCATACTCCTCCAAAGTATGCACCAAATCGAACTGCGGGAATTTGAAATAGTGCAGACTAGAGTTCCAAAAATGAACTAGAACCCTGATAAAAATGGGATCGACACAGATCTTCAACAGGTCGAGAATCCGTCCATAGGATTTTTCGAAGTCGAAGCGGAGCTCTGGTGGCATTATCGTGCAAAGTCGTTCCAGTTTCTCAGTATGGTACCGGGGAATGTCCATTTTCTTCAATTGTCTACTGTTCCCCTCCATTTTCTAAAAACCAAAATGCATGCTTTATGAACTGTTAAGTGGTAAAAAGTTGATATAATTATGCCTTGAATTGTTATGAAACCACTTAACTTATGTTAATTCTAATATATTTTTCTCCCAATATAGGATGAATTCAAGAATACCTTGATACAAGAGTAAGGAGCATAATTGTCAACATAATTGAAGTAAAATTGAAAGAAAGAAGAGCGCTTAAGCGAATAAATGATGCAAGGCCCGACCCAAATTCTCTTATAAAAAGATAAGTTGTGTTTTGAGAAAAGAAGTAGTCTTGGAGGAGAGGAGGCATGACTACTGTTAGGGTTTTGTCTAATCTTCATCAATTCTTCACTTCATCAATTGGAGCATTGTAATGGTCAACATGAGTGGCTAACTTCATTCTCTTAGGATTCGATGCACTTCCTTTGAACTCTTTTGTATCATGGTGATATTTTGAGATATTAATCTATGCTTTGATGTTGTTATTCTTATCTTCTATGCTTTGGAATGATTTATTCTTGATTGTTTGAGGTATGATTGGAAAATATATCTTGAACCCTAGATCACGGTAAGAATATTTGTTACGTTAATTGCCAGGAATGGAATGAATGTATCAATTGCTTAAACACCCTAACCCTAATGCTGGAAAATCTGTTAATTGTGTGAGGAATAAACATTTATTAGGTTTTCTTATGAATTTCATGTGTGAGGAATCAACATGGATGATTTGAGTAGGTGGCATCAACATTGTTAGGTTAATTGACGTTCTTAATTAATTTAGCCATTACAAAAGAGGGATAAGGAAGGAAGTCAATCCTAAGTACCTTTAATTGATATTTTCTCAACAATTTACAAGTCTTTGTCATTTAATTTCAATTCAACTCTTATTTGGAAAACCTAATCTGTTTTAATCTACTTAGTAAGCATAATTGGGAATTTCCATTGAAACTGTTCCTCGTGGGATCGACTTTTATTTAATCGAAATACTATACTGCGATTGATAATTTGGTACGCTTGCCAATAATTCAACATGAACATGATGTTTATTGTGGGTATGCATGCGAGTGTTTGTTTTTACCTAAATGTTTATCATGTTTTATTTCTACATGATGTATGATAGTATTCGCGTATTTATTTTCAGAAAGATAAACTACCTATATGGATGATTTATGAATTTAATATTTATGAACAAGGTCCCATTTATTTGATTTGGATCTTTATTTGATTTTATTTTTGTTTTAGAGCCTTTTATCTCTTTTATCGGACTGCGTGACAACTTAACTTACAAAGAACCTGAAGTCAGGCTAGCTAAAAAGCAGTCTGCCCGAGATAAAATGGTTTATTGCGAAAGAATTAGCGTCCCTTATCTCTTCCGTCGGACTGCGTGACTACTTAGCTTACAAAGAACCTAAAGTCAGGCTAGCTAAAAGGCAGACTGTCCGAGATAAGAGGGTTTAATATAAAAGATATTTTTCTGGTTTTTTCTGTTGTTTGGTTATGCTATGCAGTCAAATGCAACAACCAAATGCACATACAATTCACTCATCCGCGATCAGGCGAGAAGTCGTTTTAATCACGAGGTAGGGTTTTCCTGCAGAAAAGTGCATTGGCAAGGGTAGGTTCTAACAATTCTCACCAAGGCTTAGGCCCCCAAGGTGCCCCCATTATAGGGTCCCCACTCTCCAGCCTTCCGACCATGCTTAGCAGTAAGGTCATAGTCAGTCTTTGTGCCAAAAGAGGAAGGTTATCACCTTGAGTGGTGGATTCCGATCATACCGGTGGGCACATGGCCCTCATTACGGCAAACCATACCTGCCACCCACTCCCTATGGATTTCTCACTTGCCCCCGAGTATAGAGGGAACTGTTGTGTGCAAAGGTTTGTGTACAATTTTTATTTCAAACAATTGCGTAAAATAAACAAACAACAGTTATTAAAGCCAAGCAATTAAAGCATGTTATAATACAAGGTAGGGTAAAAGCGAAATTCCTAAGTTTATTTATTAAACTGGCCCATCACTAAATGGGATCAACTCTCTAGGCTTCCCCAGTGGAGTCGCCATCTGTCGTCG
The DNA here is from genome assembly GCA_963425845.1 of Sphenostylis stenocarpa. Taxonomy (NCBI): domain Eukaryota; kingdom Viridiplantae; phylum Streptophyta; class Magnoliopsida; order Fabales; family Fabaceae; genus Sphenostylis; species Sphenostylis stenocarpa. Next base: position 39,701,480 of record OY731401.1, read on the forward strand.
CCGTCAAAAGAGGCGGTCAGGGCGACACGATGGTTCCAACTTTGCGTTTTTTTGCGTTTAATATAGGTGGAGTTACAACGCCTTTAGGTTGTCCGATAACCAGGTTGAACCTAAGGGCGAGGTTTTCAAAAAGGAGCTCTTAGATCGTCCGATAATCAGGCTGACCTAAGAGCAAGATTGAAAGGGTTCTTATGGAGTTGTCACCGATGTTTTTACCAGAAACATCGAAAACGGAAACAAAAAGGCGTTGGTTTTTTTAAGAAAAACCAACTTTGGTCGTTAAAATCAGAGTTGGGTAAGGGAGTTAGTTACGTGTAAGGGAGGTATTAGCTCCTCTATGACGCCCCTTCCGGGTTCCCTATGATGAGCCAGTTATTTTATAGATAAACTTTTGAAATGATGCTTTTACCCTTTTATTTGCGGAATAAAAATGATGACTACATGGCCCTAATTAATGCATATATAAATAATAAAGCGATAAAAGAGAGAGAGGGAGAATGAAGAAACCTCTGAAGCAAGCTTTGATTAATTCTTGTGAAAAATAGGGTGCATTTTGGCAGCCCTTCTCTCTTACAGCATCAAATTCTCTCTCGAAACGCTATAAAAACTCTCTTAAAACACTCAGAAACTCCGAAAATGCTTCGGAGGGGCACTAAAGGAGGAATTCTAAGAAAGTATAGAAGGAAGAATGGAAGAACTGTGTGAAATGAAGGGGAGAGCACTCCCTATTTATAGGGATTCACGCCTGTCAGGTTGAAACGGTTGTCTCGCCTGGAAAGGTCGAGACGACGGTCTCGCCATTCGGGACGGCAGTCTCAACTTTGACAAATGGCGAGACCGCTGTCTCGTTTGGCGAGACGGAGGTATTGACTTGACAAATGGCGAGAGGTCCGTCTCGCCAAACGGGAGGGTGGTCTCGCCAAAGGCAAGTGACGAGACGGCCGTCTCGACCCCTGAAGGTGGGAATCCTTATTTTTTGTACAAAAAAACCTTCCTACTCTAATATGGGGCCTAATAGTCTCTCCTAGTGGCTTTTTAGGCTTTGTCCATCTTCGAATAGGAGGTCTTCTGCTCTTTATATTGAGGTCGGGCAAGATTTGGGGTCTACACAAATTTTTAAGCTCTTATTTTCCTTTTTCTTTACACCTTTTTTTTTTTAAGAATAACACCCCAAAAATACATGTAGGACAACAATAGCAATACCCAACAATAGGAAAATTAGTGACATTCATATTCATTTCCTTTCTCAAATATAGGAAGGTAGATAAATAGTGTTTAGGCTTAAGGGTTCTGTTTAAGAAACAATATTATTTTTGGCTCATAAGGGGTTCAAATGGATGTCCTAAAATTAATGCAGGGTTGACTATTTGGCTCTGGGATATATATACTACAAAAAAGAATACCTTTATCATTTTCAAGTCTTGACAACATGTAATGACATCAAAGAATCAACCAATAACAGTTATCATTATAAAGTATTGACACTCAATTTGAATTGTTTGTGGTACTCTACTCACCTAGGTTTTGACTAGCTTCTCCAATTCAGTTAATTCCTAATTCTCCTCATAAATTCCTTTTCACTATCATACTCATCATCCTAAAATCACTTGTTATTGGAAACAATCAAAATGATTTTTCACGTTCTAGATTTGAATTAGACAATAAGCAATAATCTCATATATGGCTCTAAAACAAATTATGGGACAGCAAGGGGATTCAAAATTTAAAATAAAGCAATTAAAAACATTAATTTAAAAACATTCCAAACAAAGTAAGTTTCCTCCCTCATTTTCTTCACTTGTCATCTACTCCTTATCTTGTGTCTCAGCCTCAGCTGCAGACTTTCTCACCCCCTCCAGAAAAGTTGGACTGTCCCCAGGCCATTGAAGTAAGGCTTCAAAGTCTTGAGGAGAAGTTCACTATGTACCTAGAGCAATCTTGCAAAGAAAGAACCTAAGGAAGAAAAATGCACAAAAAACTTAAGCTGCAAAATGAAGAAAAACAAATTCAAAACATTGGGTTGCCTCCCAGGAGCACTTGTTTAACGTCTTCAGTTCGACGCCTATTTGCTTTAGGGCTCATGCAGGTGAGTGATCAAGGTGATATATATGCATTCTCCATCCCTTGACTGTCCTTATGGGAATGAGTTTATTCTTTTCATTGCGAATAACCTTACGACTGTTAGAGATTGGATAAATGATACCTACTTCAGGAGGTTTTAGTACCTCTCTTTGAATAACTTCCTTCATAGTCAGATTAAGATGTCTTTGGGGTTGTGCAACAGGATTGTAATCTTGTTTTTCAGTTGAGATGGGTAATTCCTCCAAAGTATCTATTCTGAGGCAATCTTTCTTGTCTTCCGGTTGTTGTACAACTTCAAACAGATTGAAGTTAACTTCATCATCTCCACTTCTAATTTTCAACTTGTCCATGTCAACATCTATAATTACTTTGGCAGTCTTCATAAATGGCCTTCCCAGGATCAATGGGACTTCCTCATTTTCCTCCATGTCCCTAATCACAAAATCAACAGGAAATATGAATTTATCCACTCTAACTAAAACATCTTCTGCTACTCCATAAGGAATCTTTAGAGATCTGTCAGCTAGCTGCAATGTCATTCTTATAGGCTTTACTTCCAAGTCTCCTATTCTTTTAAGCACCGAAATCGAGTAATGTCTTACCTACTTGTAATGTCCCAATTGTGACTGGTATAGTGAAACTGCTAGGATCCTTGGACTTTTGAGGTAATGATTTCTGAATTATAGCGTTGCATCCTGCTTCTAGATCCACTGTTTCTGTAGTAAATCTCCTTTTCTTAGTTAACAATTCTCTCATGAATTTTGCATAAGTCGGCATCTGCTCCATAGCTTCCATAAATGGAATATTAATTTGTAAATGCTTGAAAATATTCATAAACCTAGTGAATTTTCTTTCTTTATCTATCTGTTAGGGAACCTTGGGATATGGTAACTTCTCTACAAATGTTTTTTGACTCCCTCCTTTTTCTATCTTTTGTTTTTTCTCTCCCTCTTCGTTCTTCTTATTAGAGATATATCTTTCTTTATTATTCTCATCTTCTTGCTCTTCATCTTCTTTTACCAAAACTTCTTCTTCAACAACTATATTGTCACCAATCCCCTTACCTACAACTTTTCCACTCCTTGTAGTTATTGAATTGCATTGCTCCCTAGGGTTGATTTGTGTGTTAGCTGAAAACTGTCCTCCTTGTTGCTGCTCAGATAATTGCTTAGCCATTGACCTATCTGGGTCTCTATATTTTTTAATAAAGCCTCAGTATTTTTCTGATTAGCCATAGTGCTTTGCATGAATTTTTCTAAAGTATCCTCCAATTTACTTATTCTGTCAGGCACTAAAGGATAATGTTGTTGTTGTTGTTGATATGGAGGTTGTTGATATGACTGTTGTTGAAATGTAGGTTGTCTAACAGATGAGCTAACACCTTGTTTTCACCTAAAATTCTGATTCTGATTCTGATTCCATCCTTGTGCAACATTATTCTGATAATTGTTGGGATTAGGAAAATTACCTTGTCTACCTTGACTACTACCTTGAGCCCCCATATAATTAGTTTTTTCTTGTTGAATGTTGCCTTGATAAGAGCATTGTTCATTTGCATGATCACCTCCACACACGTCACAACTCATTTGTTGATTAGGAATAGATTGTACTGTGTGCATTTGTTGAGGTAATTTCTCTATTTTCTGGTTCAATGCTTCAATTTGTTGCGTCAAAATTTTATTCTGGGCTAAGATAGCATCTGAGGTGTTAAGCTCCAGCATTCCTTTCTTTTGAACTGGATGTCTATCATGTTGGGCCTGTTGGTCTGTAAAAGCTAGTGCATCAATAATTCTTGTGGCATGTTCAATTTCTACATCCAACATGGATCCTCCTGCTGCAGCCTCTAATAGCATCTTTGCATCGTGTCGCAAGCCAGCATAGAAAATATTCAATTGAGCAATGTCATCAAATCTCTGATTTGGGCATCTTCTCAATAGTGATTTAAATTTCTCCCTTGCTTCAAAAAATTGTTCATCTGCTCCTTGTCTGAAAGAAGCAATGTCGGATTTTGCTTTGATGTAGCGGGATAGTGGGAAAAATATATTCAAAAAATTCTCTTCTACACTACTCCAATTAGTCAAACTCTGATTAGGATGTGCTTTCAGCCACTCCTTTGCCCTACCTGCCAAAGAAAAATGAAATAATCTCAAATATGCAGATTCAAGATTTGTTGCTCTAAATCCCATGGTACCAAACAACTCATAAAAAGTAGACAAATGAATGTAAGGTTCTTCATGATCCAATCCAGTGAATTGATGAGCACTAATCAAGTTTAAGAAAGCTGGATTCATCTGTAATGTTTGATCATCCGGTATGGCAATGCTGAAAAAGTGTCTTGGACCTTGCTGCATAGCATAGTTTCTGAGAGTTCTTCTAGGTGGATTTGAATTTGGGTTTTGATTTGGATTTATATTTGGATCTGGATTTTGCTTCAGATTTGCTCCTTCTTCTGCCATATCTTCTATAATAGGGTCTGTTAAATCAAATGTGGAAGAAGAATTAGCAAATTCTCTTGTGGCTTGTTCTTGAGTTTCCCTTCTTCTTCTACCCTGGTTCCTCCGAGCTATTTTTTCAATCTCCGGATTAAATTCTAATTGCTCTGAAGATACCTGTCCTCTTAAACGCATAAATCAAAAGAGTAACTCAAGCAAAGATTAGCACAAAACAATAATTAAGCAAAATAAAATTGAAAAATAAAGCAAAAAAAAAAGAAATAAAAATAAAATACTCAATAAGCTAAACAAAGAATTCTCAAAGAACACCGTTCCCCAGCAACGGCGCCAGAAATACTTGTTGAATTATTGGCAAGCGTACCAAAATTATCAATCGCAGTATAGTATTTCAATTAAATAAAATTCGATCCCACGAGGAACGGTTACAATGGAAATTCTCAATTATATGCTTACTAAGTATATTAAAACAGAATGGGTTTTGCATAAAGAGTTGAATTGAAATTAAATGACAAAGAACTATAAATTGTTGAGAAAATATCAATTAAAGGTACTTAGGATTGACTTCCTTCCTTATCCATCTTTTGTAATGACTATGTCAATTAAGAACGTCAATTAACCTAACATTGTTGATGCCACCTACTCAAATCATCCATGTTGATTCCTCACACACGAAATTCATAAGAAAACCTAATAAATGTTGATTCCTCACACAATTAAGAGATGTCCAGCATTAGGTTTAGGGTGTTAAGCAATTGATACATTCATTCCATTCCTAACAATTAACGTAACAAATATTCTTTCCGTGATCTAGGGTTCAAGATATATTTTCCAATCATACCTCAAACAATCAAGAATAAATCATACCAAAGCATAAAGGATAAGAATAACAACATCAAAGCATAGATTAATATCTCAAAATATCACCATGATACAAAAGAGTTTAAAGGAAGTGCACCGAATCCTAAGAGAATGAAGTTAGCCACTCATGTTGGCCATTACAATGCTCAAATTGTGGAAGAAGTGAAGAATTGATGAAGATTGGATGAAACCCTAGCAATAGCTGCGCCTCTTCTTCTCCAAAACTGCTACCTTTCTCAAAACACATCTTATCTTTTTATAAGAGAATTTGGGTCGGGCCTCGCATCATTCATTCACTTAAGCGTTCTTCTTTCTTTCAATATTTCTTCAATTATTTCACAATTATGATCTTTTCTCTCGTATCAATGTATTCTCGAATTCATCCTATATTGGGAGAAAAATATATTAGAATTAACATAAGTTAAGTGATTTCATAACAATTCAAAGTATAATTATATCAACTTTTTACCACTTAACAGATCACAAGGTCATCTTTGAACCTGAACACTGTCTAATACTTAGACCAGGTTCAGAACAGGTATTGATCACTAGTAAGAGGGTAAGCAACATTTATATGTTAGATACAAACTCTATAGAAAATTACTATCTAATTGCCAAAGAAAATGACAATTGATTGTGAAATAGAAGATTAACTCACATTCATATGCATCATCTTAATAGATTAATTTCTAATGAACTTGTAACAGGATTACCTAAATTGAAGTTTGTAAAGGAAAAAGTGTGTGATGCATGTCAAAAGGGCAAACAAACAAAAGGCTCTTTTCCATAGAAAAATATTGTATCCACTTCTAGGCCGGTTGAACTTTTGCACATGGATTTGTTAGAATCGCGCAGCGGAATGTTCGCGTGATCGGACAAAAACCAAGAGGGGGGGTGAATTGGTTTCTTAATAAAAATTAGGTTTTCAAAATTTTCCCCAAATTTTACCGATTAAAAACTATGTAAATGTAAATAGAGAAAGGGATAGAGTCTTACACAGGAAATTTATACTGGTTCGGATCAAAAGACCCTACGTCCAGTTGCTAATCACTCAAACAAAGGATTAACGCTGTCACTATAAACAAAGTTATTACAAACAATTTACAATGGAAGAGATAAAGTAAAGATAACACCTCTCTTGAATCCCACAAGAGATGAAGAACAACTTTCCCCAGAGACGGCACATCACACAATCCACTAAGAACTCCACTTAGTGATTCTTATCGCTTCTAGCCCACACCAGGTTCCAAAAGTCCCCTTTCCTTGCAACAAATAGTTCTCTGGCACTCACAGCACTTAACTTTTGTATGGAAAAGGTTGTTCTTATTTTTCAGAGTGCCAAAGGAGAGTTTAAGTAGGGAAATTAGGGTTTAGAAATTGGGGATTTCGAAACTAGGGTTCTTGGTAATTGGGTTTTCGAAAATAGGGTTAATTTGAAGTTTAAAATAAAAAACAGACTGAAATAATCGATTAAAAGAAGTATTAATCGATTAAAACAGAGCCAAATATCAACAAGACCCAAACCTCTCTGTTTTAATCGATTAAAAGGTGGTTTAATCGATTAAACCGCATAATAATCGATTAAAAGTTGTTTTAATCTATTAAAACAGTGAGTTGTTATAGAAAATGATTTTTCTCACTGTTTTAATCGATTATTTCCCTATATAATCGATTAAAGCCGAGCCTGAATGATATATTTGGGCTTTTTGAAGCATATAAGGTGCAGACTATGTACCGGCTATCTTAAACTCTAATTTTACAGACTCAATCTAATTAAAACAGAGTTATTACAATACAAAACAAGTCTTCAACACACTAAGTCTTTGAGTTCTTGGATCATCATCAAAATCAACAATCTTCATGTTCATCAAGTGCAACATCAAGTCCTTGAATGTTCAACAATCTCCCCCTTTTTGATGATGATCAAAATTATCTTTTAAAGCCCTTGTAATAACCTGTTTTATCTGTCATACTAACAAACATATCAAACATACCAGATAATATTTAAATGTAATTCATAAGAGGCTTTAAATTTTTCTCCCCCTATTTTGATTATAATCAAAAAGCGCTCTGCAATAACAATCATAAGAGCTCCACCTCAAAATATCCATAAGTTGAAGATAACTCCCCCTCAATCAAAGCATTTAAAAAAAAAACAAATTTCATTTCATAAAGAAACGTCATTATAGACAAAGAGATATATAACATTACAATCATGTAAAAGCTTTTTATTTAAGCAGAATTTAGGCAATGTCTAATATTCCTAAGTCTCTTCTAAGATCATAAAATCTATCCTTGGGTAGAGGCTTAGTAAATATATCTGCTAATTGATGTTTGGTATCTACATACTCTATTTTACAATTTCCTTTGCTGATATGATCTCTCAAAAAGTGATGTCTTATTTCAATATGTTTAGTCCTAGAGTGCATTACTGGATTCTTAGTTAAATTAATTGCACTCGTATTATCACACATCAAAGGTATGTCATTTAAAAAGATATTATAATCTTCTAACTGTTGTTTCATCCACAGAATTTGAGCACAACAACTACCAGCTGCAATATATTCAGCTTCAGTGGTAGATAAAACAACACATGCCTGTTTCTTAGAATGCCAAGATATTAAGGATGAACCTAACAAATGACATGTCCCACTAGTATTTTTCCTATCAATTTTACATCCACCATAATCAGCATCAGAATATCCTATTAAACTCATACAAGCATCAGACGGATACCACAAACCAAAACCAGTAGTTCCTTTTAAGTATTTTAAAATATGTTTCACTGCAATTAGATGAGATTCTTTAGGACAAGCCTGAAATCTAGCACACACACAGACAGAATGCATAATATCAGGTCTACTTGCAGTTAAGTATAATAGTGATCCTATCATACCTCTATACATAGTTTGATTAACTTCCAAACCTGATTCATCCTTGTCTAGATAGCATGAAGTTCCCATGGGTGTGTTAGCTTCCTTTGAGGTGTCCATACCAAACTTTCTAAGGATCTCTTTGCAGTATTTGGTTTGAGATATTAAAATGTCATCTTTAAGTTGCTTGATTTGTAGTCCAAGGAAGAATGTCAATTCTCCCATCATAGACATTTCAAACTCTCCCTGCATTATCTTAGCAAATTCTACACATAACGAATTATCAGTTGATCCAAAAATGATATCATCAACATATACCTGGACCAATAAGATATGTTCTTTAACTTTCTTTATAAACAGTGTAGAATCAATTTTTCCTCTTGAAAAATCATTTGCAGTTAGGAAACTACTTAATCTTTCATACCAAGATCTAGGAGCTTGTTTCAACCCATATAATGCTTTCTTTAATTTGAAAATATGATTAGGATAATTAAAATCCTCAAAACCAGGGGGTTGCTCTACATACACTTCTTCTTTAATAAAACCATTTAAAAATGCACTCTTTACATCCATTTGATATAATTAAATTTCATCATAGATGCATAAGCAAGAAGTAGGCGTATAGCCTCTAACCTGGCAACAGGAGCATAAGTTTCATCATAATCTATACCTTCCTCCTGACAATAGCCTTTTGCAACAAGTCTGGCTTTATTCTTTGTTATGTTTCCATCTTCATCAAGCTTATTTCTAAATACCCATTTGGTTCCAATAACTTGATATGATTCTTCCCTTGGGATTAATTCCTAGACTTGATTTCTTTCAAATTGGTTAAGTTCTTCTTGCATGGCTATGCACCATTGTTCATCTTTAAGTGCTTCCTCAACGTTTTTAGGTTCAATCTGTGACACAAAAGCTACAGACATACAAAAATTAGTCATATTTCTTGTTCTTACCCCTTTTGAGATGTCACCTATGATGTTGTCCATTGAGAGTCCTCTAGGTGATTGCCATTCTTTTACTAATTGAGGAGTTTGAGAAGGCTCATTATTTTCCAAGTATAATTCATCAAGGGCCTCTCTTATGTATTCATCATCACCTGCAAGTTCTTTATTTGACTCAAGAGGATTTTCCCCAAGGTCTACAATCTCATCAAAGGTAACATGTATAGATTCTTCTATATTCAACGTTCTCCTATTAAACACCCTATAAGCCTTGCTAGTTAATGAATAACCTAAGAAAATACCCTCATCAGCTTTAGAGTCAAATTTTCCTAAGTTATCCTTTCCATTATTCAATACAAAACACTTACATCCAAAGATTTTCAAATGAGCAACATTAGGCTTTCTACCATTAAACAATTCATATGGAGTAGATTTAATAATAGACCTAATAAGCATTCTATTCAAAACATAACAAGCAGTACTAACTGCATCAACCCAAAAATATTTAGGAACATTAGATTCATTTAACATGGTCCTAGCAAGTTCTTCTAATGACCTATTTTTCCTTTCAACAACACCATTTTGTTGGGGAGTCCTAGGAGCAGAAAAGTTATGTAATATTCCATTTTCTTCACAATAATTCTCAAACTTTTCATTTTGAAACTCACCACCATGGTCACTTCTTAAAACTTTAATTCTTAGGTCTTTCTCATTTTGAATTTGTTTAGCAAACTTTCTAAAGACCTTAAAAGCTTCACTTTTCATAGTTAGGAAAAATGTACAAGTATATCTAGAGTAATCATAAACAATTACAAGTCCATAATAATTTCCACCAAAGCTTTTTATCCTAGAAGGTTCAAATAAGTCTAAATGTAATAATTCTAGGGGTTTTGAAGTGGAAATAACATTCTTTGATTTAAATGATGATTTTACTTGTTTACCCTTTTGGCATGCATCACACAATCTATCTTTTTCAAATTTTAACTTAGGCAATCCGATAACTAAGTCTTTTGAGATCAATTTGTTCAAATGATGCATATTTATATGAGCCGCTCTCTTATGCCATAACCAAGGGTTCTCTTCCTTAGCAACTAAACATGTTATACTTGACTCATGCAAACAATCCAAATCAATCAAATATATGTTGTTATGCCTATGCCTTTCAATGCTACATTTTCGGAATCTATCAAGTGAATGGTGCAAAATTTACTTTCAAAAATTACCTTGAAGCCTTTGTCACATAATTGACTTATACTAAGGAGATTATGCTTAAGTCCATCAACAAGTAGCACATCATTAATCTCCAATGTGTTTGCACCACCTATGTTTCCAATTCCGAGAATCTTCCCTTTGTTGTTATCCCCACAAGTCACATATCCTTGTTTTTTGGCTTTGAAACTCACAAATTTCGATTTATCTCCAGTCATATGTTTTGAGAATCCACTATCAAGATACCACATAGACTTCTTTGATTTGGAAGTTTCCTACAAAACAAGAACATCGTAAACTTAGGTCCCCACAACTTTTGGGTCCTTGGGGTTAGAGACATAACAATCTATTTAAATGCTGCAAAACTTTCTTATAAAACTTTTTAAGTTATTTTAACTGATAAAAATAAGTTTTAATCGATTAAAATGTTGTGTAGAAAATTTTTAAGTTGTTTTAATCGATTGAAACGAGATTTAATCGATTAAAAGAGTTCTGATCGGTCATAACTGCATTCTGATCGATCATCCTGACCCTTTAAGTGATTTTAATCGATTGAAACGTGTTTTAATCGATTGAAAAAATTCTGATCGCTCATAATTTGAATCTGATCGATCACATTTGATTCTGATCGGTCATATTTGTATTCTGATCGATCATCCTGACCCTTTAAGTGATTTTAATCGATTGAAACGTGTTTTAATCGATTGAAAAAAAATTCTGATTGCTCATAATTTGAATCTGATCGATCACATTTGATTCTGATCGGTCATATTTGTATTCTGATCGATCATCCTGACCCTTTAAGTGATTTTAATCGATTGAAACGTGTTTTAATCGATTGAAAAAAATTCTGATCGCTCATAATTTGAATCTGATCGATCACATTTGATTCTGATCGGTCATATTTGTATTCTGATCGATCATAATGAGTTCTAAATGGTTTTAATCGATTAAAATTAAGTTGTATCGATTAAAATACTGTAAAAACATTTCTTTGAACATTCTAAGTGATTTTAATTGGTTCCTTCAAAACTGTATCAGTTAAAAACATGTTTAAGAAAGCTTTTGTAAAAATACTTTGTTTTTAGTTGTTTAAAACGATTTTAGAGGCATTTCGCAAAAATCTTTAAGTGAAGAACCTTCATGCAGCAGAAAAGAAAAAATGATTTTACCTAAGCATTCTGTTTAAAACATACTAAATGATCCATTTTCTTTGAATAAATACAAGATACAAATAGTTCATTTAACTATAGGAACCCAAATATATTTACCTTTAGGTACACCAAAATGTTTAATTTTACATCTATTTGATGTATGACCTTGTTTCATGCAATAAAAACATGCTTTTGATGTAGCTATGGAATAAGATGCATTATTTACCAAACATGCTCTAGATCCTTTTTCTACCCATACTCTTTTCTTTTTAGTTTTACCCTTTTTCAAAGGAACTCGTTGATTTACATTATTTTGTGCAAACACCATTTCATGCTTCTTAAGATCATCTATTTCCTTTTCGGCTTTGTCTAGCAAATGGTTAAGAATATCTATGTCATATTCATGTTCTTTACAGTTTGCACATGCTAAGTTTTTATCCTCATCTAAACATACAATTTTCGTATTAGCTACCTCCTTTTCTTCTAAACATGCAATTTTCAATTTTAAGGACTCATTTTCCTTTTCAGATCTACTTAGATTCTTCTTTACAACTTTATATTCATCTTTCAAATTCTTAAAAGCAATAAATAATTCATTGTAAGCATTTTGCAATTCATTATGGTCATTTTCATCACTAGAAGATGAGTCGGAATCACTAACCTCAAAATCCGAAGATATGTTATCATTTGCCATTAAGCAAATGTTTGCTTCTATTTCCGAGTCACTTGATTCTGAACTTGAGTCACTATTGTCCTAAGCAATATAGGATTTCTTCTTGAATTGCTTTTTGCCCTTGTTTTCATCATTTTTCTTGTTTGGGCATTCGGTCTTTACATGCCCTGCTTCACCACAACCATAACATTTTATATTTACGGAAGTACTTTCTCTTACCTTTCCTTTACCTTTGAAGGGATGTCTTCCTTTTGCTTTCATGAATTTGGTGAACTTTCTTATAATAAGACTCAACTCTTCTTCATCATTTTCTGAGTCTTCTTCTTCTTCCTTCTTATTTTTACCTTTTGAAATTTCTGTTTTGAAGGCAAGGTTCTTCTTTTGGTATTGACCTTCTTCCTCATTTAGCCTTCCAAGATCAAGCTCATGCTCTCTAAGCTTTCCAAATAACGCCGCCATAGACATTGTGGCAAGATTTTGTGACTCCGAGATGGTCGTCACCTTAGGTTGCCATTTCCTATCCAGAGATTTCAAAATTTTAACATTTAATTCATCAACGTCAAAAATTTTACCTAGTCCGGTGAGATGGTTCACGATATGAGTGAAACGCTTTTGTACGTCAAATATCGTTTTGCCTGGTTGCATCCGGAACATCTCGTATTCTTGGATTAAGTAATTTTTACGTGCTCTTTTAACGTCGTCAGTTCCTTCGTGGGTTACTCTAAGCATTTCCCACATTTCCTGTGCACTTTTACAAACTGAAATTCTATAAAACTCGTCAAGTGTTAGAGAAGATGAAATAATATTTCTAGCCCTAACGTCAAATTGGGCTTTCCTATTTTCTTCTTCAGTCCATCTAGAAAAAGGTTTAAGAACGTCAACACCGTTCTCAGTAGTTTTAGGAACAAATGGACCGTTTAAAATAGCGTCCCAAACGCCACTATCAACAGACTCTAAAAATATTTGCATACGTACTTTCCAAAAAGGATAATTTTGACCCGCAAAAAGTGGGGGTCTGTTGATAGACGCACCTTCGGCAAAAGTTTGATTTTGTCCGGCCATTTTCGAAAATTTGAATGACTATCAAAGCAAGCTCTGATACCACTTGTTAGAATCACGCAGCGGAATGTTCGCGTGATCGGACAAAAACCAAGAGGGGGGGTGAATTGGTTTCTTAATAAAAATTAGGTTTTCAAAATTTTCCCCAAATTTTACCGATAAAAAACTGTGTAAATGTAAATAGAGAAAGGGATAGAGTCTTACACAGGAAATTTATACTGGTTCGGATCAAAAGACCCTACGTCCAGTTGCTAATTACTCAAACAGAGGATTAACACTGTCACTATAAACAAAGTTATTACAAACAATTTACAATGGAAGAGATAAAGTAAAGATAACACCTCTCTTGAATCCCACAAGATGAAGAACAACTTTCCCCAGAGACGGCACATCACACAATCCACTAAGAACTCCACTTAGTGATTCTTATCGCTTCTAGCCCACACCAGGTTCCAAAAGCCCCATTTCCTTGCAACAAACAGTTCTCTGGCACTCACAGCACTTAACTTTTGTATGGAAAAGGTTGTTCTTATTTTTCAGAGTGCCAAAGGAGAGTTTAAGTAGGGAAATTAGGGTTTAGAAATTGGGGATTTCGAAACTAGGGTTCTTGGTAATTGGGTTTTCGAAAATAGGGTTAATTTGAAGTTTAAAATCAAAAACAGACTGAAATAATCGATTAAAAGAAGTATTAATCGATTAAAACAGAGCCAAATATCAACAGGACCCAAACCTCTCTGTTTTAATCGATTAAAAGGTGGTTTAATCGATTAAACCGCGTAATAATCGATTAAAAGTTGTTTTAATCGATTAAAATAGTGAGTTGTTATAGAAAATGATTTTTTCTCACTGTTTTAATCGATTATTTCCCTATATAATCGATTAAAGCCGAGCCTGGATGATATATTTGGGCTTTTTGAAGCATCTAAGGTGCAGACTATGTACCGGCTATCTTAAACTCTAATTTTACAGACTCAATCTAATTAAAACAGAGTTATTACTATACAAAACAAGTCTTCAACACACTAAGTCTTTGAGTTCTTGGATCATCATCAAAATCAACAATCTTCATGTTCATCAAGTGCAACATCAAGTCCTTGAATGTTCAACAGGATTTCTTTGGACCTTCAAGAACTGTAAGTTTTGGTGGAAATTTATATGCATTGGTTGTTGTAGATGATTTTTCAAGATTTACCGGTACTTTTCAAGCTTTCAAGAAACTTGCTAAGAAAATTTAGAATGAAAAAGGGTATTTCATTTCTTATATTCAAAGTGATCATTGGGAAGAGTTTTCAATTGAAAATTTTGACAAATTTTATGAAAAATATGACATTAAGCATAACTTTTCTGCACCTAGAACTCCTCAGCAAAATGATGTTGTGGAAAGGAAAAATCTATCTCTTGAGGAGCTTGCAAGGACCATGCTAAATGAGAAAGCTTTGCCAAAATATCTTTGGGTTGATGCTATAAGCACAACATGTCATGTATTAAATCGGGTTTTGATAAGACCTTTTGTTAAAAGGACTCCCTATGAACTGTACAGAGGTAAAAAGCCAAACATAAAATACTTTTGAGTGTTTGGATGCAAAGTTTTTGTCTTAATTAATGGTAAAGAAAATCTTGGAAAATTTGACTCTAAATTGGATGAAGGGATTTTCTTGGGTTATTCTACAAATAACCATGCATATAGGATCTTTTATAAAAGAATTAAAACTAAGGAAGAATCTGTACATGTTTTTTTTTATGAATCTTGTTCATATGTGAAGAGAAACTTAGTTAATGTTGCAGATGAAGAAATTTTAACTAATAAAATGTATTAGTCAAATCTGCTAAATTCAACCATTGCCCAAAGATTGTCTGAAATTTCTAGAAATTCTGAAGAAGAACTAGAAGAACAATTACCCAAGGAATGGAAGACTCCAAGGAACCTCTCAATTAACAACATTATTGGACAAATTAATCAAGGAGTTTCTACTAGGAGATCCTTAAATAAATTTTGCAATCATATGGCCTTTGTTTCACAAATTGAACCCAAAATAGTAACTGAAGCTTTAAATGATAATGACTGGGTAAATGAAATGCATGAGAAACTAAACCAGTTTACTAGAAACAATGTACGAGAATTAGTTCCAAAACTAGTAAATGCTAATATTGTTGGGACAAAATGGGTGTTTAGGAACAAATTGGACGAAAATGGTGTTATCACTAGGAATAGAGCTAGATTAGTAGCCAAAGGTTATAATTAACAAGAAGGAATAGATTTTGATGAAACATATGCACATGTTGCTAGATTAGAAGCTATTAGATTGTTACTTTCTTATGCTTCTATGAAGATATCCAGGTTATATCAAATGGATGTCAAGAATGCATTCTTGAATGGTTACTCAAATGAAGAAGTATTTGTTTCTCAACCTCCTGGATTTGAAGATCAAACACATTCGAAATATGTATTCAAATTGAAAAAGGTCTTATATGATTTAAAACAATCACCAAGCCAGTGGTATGAAAGGTTGAGCAATTTTCTTATTTCAAAGAACTATCAAAGAGGTGTAGTTGATAAAACCTTGTTTCTGAAGAAAGTAAATAATGATACAATACTAGTTCAGGTGTATGTTGATGATATAATATTTGATGCTACTAATGAATCTTTATGCAAGTATTTTATAAAGGAAATGCAGGGAGAATTTGATATGTCAATGATGGGAAAAACTCAACTACTTCCTAGGACTACAAGTCAAACAATTAAAAGGGGGAAGTTTTCTGCATCAATCCAATTACTATGTAGAATTGCTCAAGAAATTTGAAATGGACAATTACAAAGAAGCATTTACTCCCGTGTCCACAAACTATTATTTAGATGTTGATGATAGAGGAAAACCCATTGACCAAACCAAATACAGAAGACTCATCGGTTCACTATTGTATCTTACAGTTAGCAGGCCTAATATAATATTCAGTGTGTGTATGTGTGCAAGATTTCAATCAGCACCAAAAGAATTTCATTTCACAGTTTCTAAAAGGATACTGAAATATCTAAAAGGGACTGTGAATGTTGGTCTATGGTATCCTGGTGAGTCCAAATTGAACTTAATTGGATATTCTGACTCAGATTTTGCAGGTTGCAAACTGGATAGAAAAAACATCAGTGGAACATGCCATCTACTAGGCAGTAGTTTAATCTCTTGGCATAGCAAAAAGCAGGCCTGTGTAGCTCTATCAACTGTTGAGGCAGAGTATATTACGGTTGGAAGTTGTTGTGCTCAATCCCTTTGGCTAAAACAACAATTACAAGACTATGGTTTGATTCTCAACAAAATTTCTTTGCTTTGTGATAATACTAGTGCAATAAACTTAATCAAGAATCCAATACAACACTCAAGAACAAAGCATATTGAAATAAGACATTATTTTATTAGAGATCATGTATCTAAGGGTGACTATGAAATCTTTTTTATAGAAACTGATAAACTACTAGCTGACATTTTTACAAAATCTTTAGCTCGTGATCGTTTCTACATGATTAAAACTAAGTTAGGTGTTCTGGATTTATCAAATATTGCATAAACTTTTATATACTGATAGATTTAATTGATATAAATTGCTTTTAATCGATTAAATTCTTGGAAGATGTACATATTTATGAAATTATCTATTTTTAATCAATTAATTACTCAAAATAATTGATTAAAATCACTTAAAGTTAGTTTCTATAAAATGTTTTGTACTATTTTAATGGATTATTCGTTGAATTAATCGATTAAAAGCTCTCAGTTTGAATTTTTTATTTCAAGTGCCTGATTTAATCGATTAAAATACAAATTGTATCATTTAAAATCACTTATTGTTGTAAATTTAATCGATTATGTATCAATTTAATTAATTAAAATCCTATTTGCATTATTCTTATCCTATATCCAGTATAATATTAATTGATTATTTAGTAAAATAATCGATTAGTTTGTTCCTAGAAATGTTTAAAAGCTAAAATCTAGGAATTGAACATACTCTCTTCCAAGACAATCAAGGATCAAAGAAAGTTCGAATTGGAAATCTCTGATTGGGCAATAAAGACAAAAAAGTTTGACTAAGTCAACCCTTATCTTCAAGAACAAATTAACTGATAATAAGACAAATAACTGTTATCCAATGCACAAAACCTATAAGTGGTCGTTGATCAAGGGAACCACAACAATTCAAAAAGTTGAATCATCAAACTACAAGTGCATTGAAGACAAGTTGTTGACTGGGTCACGGGTTCAATAATCCTTCATCTATTTAGTCTTTATTTTTTCTCTTTAAAAGTAAATTGGTTCTCTTCTTCTATTTCACTAGTTCCCTTCCTCTATTTTTACTTGTTCTCTTCTTCGGCACCTTAAACTATCTTCATCTACTACTCTCTATCTCTCAAATCTCTTCTACAAATTCCTCGAAAATGTTCAAAAGATCCAAATCAGGTAAAAAGAAAAGTAAGGGGGAGTCCTCTTCACAAGCTGCTTCAGCAAATCCTAGAGGACATCTGGAAGCTTGGTTCAATGGTGACTTGGACAGGATGAACTCATCTCCGAGTTCAGTAAAAAAAAACTGGTAATTCTGAAATTTATTCAATTTACTTGTATTGACAAAGAAGGATTTACCTCTTTAAGGAGGCAACTTAAGAACTAGAGACTGAAAACCTTTGTGAAATATCTGGGAAATATTCAACCAGATTTTTTCAGAGTCTTTTACTCCAATATAACTGTTAATGGCTCAACCATTCAGACTCAAGTAAAGGGAGTAAATATAGTAATTGCTCCATCAGTATGGGAACAGGTGGTTAGTCTTAGAGATGAAGACGTGAAGGTTTCCAAAGGAAAGGTCTCGGAGCTGCCAGAATTCAACAAAATTCAATTCTTTTAATCATATCTCAGAAACAGTGATGACTCAGTAAGAGTGCTGAATGCTGGAAAAATGCGTCTGGAACCGAGGCTGCTTGCATTTATTATTGCTTGGGTGTTAACACCCAGGGGGAGCAACCATGCTCTCCTAAATGAAGGAGATTTGGCCTTGATGTAATGCATTCAAAATAACATTAGAATCAATTGGGTTTATGTGATCAAAGATCACATGATTAAAGCTAAAAGACTGAGTGATTTTCGTCTCCCTTATGCCATGCTCATTAACAAATTTTGTAAGCATTTTGTAGCTGATTTAACAATTGAATATTTGGAAGCACCCAAATTTTCTAATGAGATTGATGATTCTACTCTACGTAAGATAGACTTCATTAAAGTTGATGGAAACTGGATCTCCAAATTTAAAGCTGGGATGAGTGATCAAGATGATGAAGAAGAGGATGCGCCACAAGAGAATGTTAGTATTGGTTCATCTCATGCTGTAGAACAACTAGGGGGAGTTGAAGTTGAGCACATGGCTGAAGAATTTCAGAACATGGAGTTGACTCCCTACTATGAACAACCAGATCGGAGGACTACTCTATCATAGTTTAAAAGGGCAATGTTGTCTCAAATGTCTTCCTTACAACAAAACTAGAGGAAGCACATTCAAATGACTTTTCAACACTATCATGAAACCAATAATCAATTTTGTCAATCTCAACAATCAAATAACAAACATCTATAGCAGATTGGATGATCTGTAGTTCAACCAAGGTCCATGGGATGACTGAGATTTTGTTACTGCACACTAGGGGTCTTTCTAATCACTGCGCTTCTTACTTAATTTCTTGTTTAATTTTTTTTGTGTGTTTGTAAACTTAACTGACTTCTGACCAAGAATTCTGAACTTTTAATGATTGCATGATATTTTTTTTGCTTGACTGATGTTTGTTCTCTTCTATTTTGATGAAGTCAAAAGGGGGAGAAAGAATTGAAAAAGATTAGGATAATTCACTTATACTAACTACATCTAATACATACATCAAAGTGGTTTTGTAGGATTCAAAGTTTTCTTTGTCTTCATCAAATAGGGGGAGACTGATGAAGAAGTTATTAGGAAGAATATTGAAAGTCTTGATTAGAAGATTTGATGAAGTCTTGACTAGAAGGTTGCAAGGGAGTTTGGTTGTAAGTGATTCTTTAAGACTAAACATGATTCTCATGGTCAAAATTGTTACTTAGGGTTTTACTTAGAAACATGACATTGATCCTAAAGAGACTTTTTCACCAGTCTCATGAAAAGATTTTTTTCAAAATTATCAGGGCACTTGTAGCCCACTATGACTTAGAGCTACCTCAGATGAATGTAAAAATTGTATTTCTTAATGGAGATTTAGAGGATAATGTTTATGTGGATCAATCAATAGGGTTCTCAGTTGAAGGAAAGGAACACATGTGTGTAAAAATAAAGAAATTAATATGCAAACTTAAGCAAGCTTCCCGCCAATGGTATTTGAAGTTTAATAGATACCATTGTTTTCTTTATATTTAAAGAAATTATCATTGGTCGATGTACATATCTAAAGGTTAGTTGGAATAAGGTTATATTTTTTATTTTTTTTGTTGATGATATCTTACTTGCAACTAATGATCTTAGTCTTCTTCGTGAAACTACGAAGTTTTTCTCTAATACCTTTGAAATGAAAGATATGGGTGAAACAAGTTATGTGATACGAATAGAAATATTCTTAAATAGATAAAAAAGAAATGTTATGCCTATTCTAGAAAGCATATATCAATAAAGTATTAGAGAAATTCAAAATGGAAAAGTGTTCAACATCGTTCGTTGCAATTAAAAAAGGAGACAAGTTTAGTCTTACTCAATGTCCTAAAAATGTTTTTGAACGAAAACAAATGGAAGCAATTTCGTATGCATATGTTGTTGAGAGTATTATATATGCCTAAACTTGTACTCAACCAAACATAAGCTTTGTAGCTGGTATGTTATGAAGATATCAAAATAATATGGGAATGAAAGAAATTTTTAAGATACTTACATGGAACAAAGGATCAAATGCTTACATATAAAGGTATAATAATTTTGAGATGATTAGATGTTCAGACTCCAACTTTATTGATTGTGTGGATACAAGAAAATTCACTATTTGTTATGTATTTCTTTTAGCTAGATGAATAATATTATGGAAAAATACATAACAATTTGTTGTTGTATCTACAATAGAAGTTTTCTGATTTTGTAGCATATTTTGAGGCTACAACTTAGGCTAATTGGTTGTGAAACTTTATATCAAGACTTAAAATTGTAAAAACGTTGAAATGTATTATGATAACTCCACAATAATGTTTTTTTCTTTAAAAATAACAAATACTTTAAATGTGCTAAACATATGAACTAGAAGTATTTTGTCATAAAGAAGGGAGTTTAAAAATAAAGAGTTTCAATAAAATATATTAACACAAATCTTATGCTAGTTAACCCTTAACAAAGAGATTATCACCCAAAATATTTGTTGAATATGTTGAAAATATGAGTATTATTGTTAGAAATAATTGTTGAGTGTTATGTTATTATGCATTAGACTATTTTTTGAGCTCGATTATGATATGTTTCTTATTACCTATTCTCTATGATTGCATTCATCATTGTGTTAGAATAATATAAATAGGTATCGTCTTAAAAAAAACATTATGTTAGACTAACTATGAGTTCCTAATTATATTTATATTAGAAAGAAATCTAATTTGTTGTACATGGAAGAGACTATGTCAATTGAGTGATATACAACTGTCATAACTCGAATTAGTTCATGTTATTAATTATAAAAATATGATGTACCCAATTTAAAGAATGATTTAATCATTATATATGCATCATGCTTTATTTTTTTATAATGTATGCAATGTCACATGAACCAAGTGGAGAATGTAAATTTTATGTTTCATGTGATGGATATGTAACTTTGTTAAGAGAAAAAATAATAAATAAATAAATAATAAAAAGTTAATTGGTAAATGAATAAAATAAAAGTTATTTCTAATGACAACTAGTATTTAATGGAAATAATAGTTTTAAAAAGGTTAACATCCACTAACTTTGAATAAGGTCTCCCCGTTACCTAAATATATGTTGTTTATATTTTTCATCCATCAAGAAAAAATAAACATGAAACAGGAAGTTAAAGAAAACAAAATTTTATTCTTATCTTATTTAAATAATTCATAAAAAAAGTACTCAAAAATACTAAAAAAAAGTTTATAATACGGAGAAAGATGTTATTTTTTTATATATAAAATACGTGAAAATTATTATTTTAAGATTCAATTTGAACTTTTTATTTTAGATAATTATTAAAAAAATCGTTATAACTTACATGGCCCGATAGGTTTTGATCATATCCTAGGACTACATCCAATGATCTTACATAAACAAAGCAGCTGAATGCATGCAACAGCTGAATCTTTTATGTAAAACCATGAATCATTTTGTTTTAATGCATGTGTCATTGAAAGCATGCAACAACCATTCTCACGTTTGTTGATTTATCAAAGCAATGAATAGCATAACTCGCTAAGATTCATTTCACAAAAGTGTGGACTCATTAAGACTTGTTTTTCAGACAATATGTATAAGATTTACGGGAACTTTTTGTGTTTCAGATTTCTGATAAAAGATTTATTTGAGGAAGCATGCAACTTGATTTAGGGAAAGTTTTAAAATGGGATCAACCCATTTAACAGTTCCAATTAAACGCGATCGGTATCTGGCCAAACTATATTACAATATATATATCGATGTAAAGGAATGCTGGGCACTTGATATTGAAACCTGTCACTGTCCTCGTTTCTTTTGATTAAAAGTTTACTCTTAACACATGAATTATATATTGCCAATGCTTGAACTCTAAAGGCAGTTTAAGTCTATTGGTAGTTCATGATACTTGTCACCATTGCCAAGTTGGTGATGAAAGAAAATTATTAGTTTTTTTAAACTTAAAAAAAAAAAAAGTAATATTTTTTTGAAGTGCTTGTAACAAGTTTATAATGGTGGAGCAGTTTCTGATCGCATTTCCACCTCAAAATGCTAATGTCATTTCTAACATAGTCAATAGGCTCAACAGGAGAGATCACACAAGACAAATGGTAAAATAAGCAACTAACTAAGCAAACTGAGCAAGTATCTATACATGCTTAACCACCTTAATTCACCACAACTACCAGCATGCCAGTTTGCACTTGAACAAGAAGATAAAGCACAGACAATATAAAAACCAAGAACATAAAGCAAAGACAATATGAAAACCAATTTAGGGACATAATATTCACTACGCAGTTGGATGTGGTACAATCTCAGATATGCCAGGATATGAAGGTTGTTCTTCTTTCTGCACTACTCCATGTTGCAGTTGTTGTGGCTGTTCTCCTTGCCAGTTCCAAACAATGTCCTTAAGTGCAGGCCTTACCTCCTGTTTCAAAAGATTTTGGTACTCCAATGTGTCTCCACTAGACTTTTTTAACTCCACAAGATGGAAAACTGGGGTGATCTCAAATATCTCAGCATCAATACCCAAAGGCCCTTTCCTGCCTTCCTTGGAACCTTCCAACTTGAACAAACCTCCATCTTTCTTCTTCACTTTCAACCGAAGGCGCTTGCAAATTTCTTCCAATTTGGAGATGATAATAGAGGCCGGCTTGTCAGATGTAAATCGTGCTTCTTTTTTTCTATCAGTTTCCTCAAACAAACCAGACAAGTCAAAACCAGAGGAATAGGAGATGATGTCAAAAGCATTTAGATTACAAGGTTTTGAGTCTTTTGCTGGCTCGATAGAATCTCCATTCTCACAAGCACCAAATACTCCATCTGCATCCAGAGGAGCCAGTTCTTCACATTTGTTCTGAGTAATGGTGGGCTTCTGTAACCCCTTTCTGAACCAAGAACTTTCCATAAGTTTGGCCATTGATATCCTGGTCTTTGGGTTTGGATCCAAGATTCTCGACAACAATCTGCGCACATCTGGTGCAAACCAGTTAGGAAATTTGAATTCTCCCTTGCCAATCTTCCTGTACATCTCCATCAGATTTGAATCTCTAAATGGAAGAAAACCAGCTAATAGAACATACAAGATCACCCCACATGACCATATGTCAGCTTTGGCTCCATCATAGCCCCTTCTGTTTATCACTTCTGGAGCAACATAAGCAGGGGTACCACAAGTGGTATGGAGTAATCCATCTTGGTGCTTAGTTTCGGCAAGTGCACTTAACCCGAAATCTGAGACCTTCAAATTCCCATCTTCATCCAGTAGAAGATTTTCTGGTTTCAGATCACGATGGCACACACCTCTGCTATGGCAGTAGTCAACAGCACTGATCAACTGCTGAAAATATCTCCTAGCATCATCCTGCTTGAGCTTTCCTTTGGATACCTTGTCAAAGAGCTCACCGCCTTTTATATACTCCATGACAAAGTAAATTTTGGTTTTGCTAGCCATTACCTCATAAAGCTCAACGACATGTGGATGCCTGATTAGTCTCATCACTGAAATTTCACGCTTAATCTGATCAATCATCCCAACTTTCAAAATCTTCTCTTTATCAACAATTTTTATGGCCACGCTAATGCCAGTTATGAGGTTCCTAGCATGGTAAACCTTTGCAAAGGTTCCTTGGCCTAATAATCTCCCTAGCTCATATCGTTGCATAAGCACAGCTCCTTTTTGCTCCATTTCTAGAAATACTTTTAATGCAAACCAATGCTAATATCACTAGCACTACGTACAGGCAATCACTTCAAGAAATTCAAAGCTCAACCATCTTCACAATTATCGTGTTTCGAAATTGTACAGTGGCTGAGATTTCTAGGCACCTCAGTTGCTTGAGCGCAAAATATATACAAGCACTGGACTAAACATCCAATGTCATCAAGATTGAATGAGAGTAGCTCAGCTGGAGGCAAAAATTCCTTAGCCTCAGGGAAAGAGTTTCTAACCATCAAGCACATCTTTCAGCATTCCCTAATTTTGGTGATGACACCAGAGAAGACTGAAGAATATGGTCCTATTAGAAAGTTTGAAGAATAATTAAGGAATGAAGCAGCACCTAGTTTAGCCTTCCAATCACACACAGCAGCACCTGAAAGATAGATATAACATAATAATTTAATAAGCAAACTCAGAGAATCTAATCTACCAAATGAATTTCGTGAAACCTTCTACAACCATAACCAGCATAACAATTTTTATAACTTCTTTCCGAGTTTCAGTCATATTTAAACAGGACTGATTTCAAAGACAGTATTTATTACATCAATTTCAGTTCTCTCATGTATTCTAATTGTTTCTAAGTTTTCAAAAATAAATTATTCGTGACAAAGAAAAAATAAACAAGTTTAAACAACTGACAGAAATATAAGATGTTAAAATCAAAGAACAATTCCAAACCAGATATGACATAACATTATGTAAAAGAAATACAATTTAATCAAATAATCAATGAGCTGACGACAGAAGGAGGCAGTCACTACACAACACCCCAACAATGAACTTGAGATTCATAAAAAGGACTATGTAAAACCTGCATTCTGTTTTTAATTTCACACACAAATCAAGTTATTCACACTCATCTAAAATTAAAACACTTCATTATCAATTGAAAAGGAAGAGGAAATTGAACAAGGTTTCAAAAAGGCAAGTATAACTATAATTGGGTTGGCACCGTTTCCACACGCATGTGATTCCACTTTCCATTACAAATCGTTACCTAACCTTGGCAATCTACCTACCAATTTTCATGCTTGTGTCACATGTCACTAAATCCTGGTCTCTACAAATTGCCAACCAAATCTTCTAGGAGAAAAGAATTAGAAAAAATAAGAATAACTTGCCAACTAGCCTTTAAGAGAAAAAAAAAGGCAAAATAAACAGAGTTTATCTCATCAAAACAGCAATCATCCTTCTATACCAGAAATTCGGTTTTTTTTTTTCTTTTTTTTTTTTGTAACATATATATTTACAATTTAATTAAAAAAATTTATAAAACAAATATGCACTTAGATCTTCTCAGGTTACACAAAAAATAAGTTTTTTTTTTCTTAAATCAGTACACCAAAAAAATTTAATAAACAATGCACGCGATATCATTATCTTTGTGTCTTTCTTTCGCATGAAATATATGGCGTGTTGTGCAAATCAGTTGAGAAATAAGAAATCAAGTTTTATATGTAGAAGCTATAACCAGCAACTTCTAAAAACCACGTTCAAAACGTAGGACTCACATCCTTAATGTGAAATAAAACACGCCAATACTCGGCAGCATAAAATTCAAATCCTCAACAACCATGATGAACAATTTTTCTCGTGAAGCAAACAGCCAGAAACGATTCAGAAAATGAGACAAATCAATTTAAACCCAGGAAAAGAAAATCGAAAAGTTTCAAACTTTAAGACGAAAATGAATAAGATTACAAATTTTCAACAACCGGAATGAAGATCTACAGGTAACCCAAAAAAATGAAGAAGATATCGAAAAGGGTGATCTCAATTTACCTGCAAGATGATTTGAGATGAATTTTCTCTCTCTTCCTGTGTTTTTTTTGGTCGCAAGGAGAGTATAGATGATGATGGAGGCGTTATAACAAAGGAGGAGAAAGAAAAGACAGCGGAGTTGCTGTCAAGCGAACAAATAAGAGAATATGAGAATATTCTAACACTTTCTAGTTCTTTAAGTTGTTTCTTAACAAAATTAATATAGACATGTAAAACAAAATGTTTCTGCAACCATCTGGTTAATACTTTTAAAAAGCAATTTATGTATTAAATATAATAATTAATAAGTAGGTTTTATTCATTTATTACATTAAGACTATGATAAATTATGTAGTTAGAATTTCAACAAAAATATATGTGATATTCTTTGTTTGTAATATGTAAAAAATAAAATTGTTAATATTATAAATTAGGAAATGTAAATGTTAATCGAAGGATATGCGTGTTGTGTTTTTATATAAATTTTTAAACAAATTATGCAATGTTGTAAGAAGGAGAGGTATGGTTCTTAAATTTATGAGAATAAAATTTACGTATAAAATTATACATAACAATTATGTTTCAAAATTCTGTATGTAGTTTATAAAATTGAATAAGGGAAAATCTATCAATTTTAATAAATATTGAAAGCAATAAATTTTTCATTACGTAAAATTTCAACGTTCATTTCTTTGTTAATCCACATACATTGTGATTGAACCTGAATTTCTCATAAATGATATCATCTGAATTTGATTTTCTTTTACTAGTTGATTCTTTTCCTTCTTCCTTATAATTTCAATTAAAATTTGAACAAATATCCCTATATTAAAAAAATAATAATGCATTGATATACTTAATTAGATACATTGAATTTATTTAAAATTGTTTAACCACTAAAAAGAGTATATTTCTTATAAATGGAAAGGCATATAAGAATTTCCAAAATCGAAAATCATGGGACCAACTTTTTAAAGTATAGAGTTCATTGTCAAAATAGATTTTACCTTTTTTGACTAAATATTTTTTAATTACATAATTAAATAATTAATTTTCTCTCACAATATTTTAAAGATCAACTATTTAGCAACGTTCTTGAACCAAGATAGTTATTTATTTATTATTGTTATTATTATTACCAAATTTTTTAAAAGGATATATTTTTGACTTTTTTAATTTTTTAAATATATTTTTTACAATGTATCATCATTCCAAATTAAACATATCAATAAAATGTGTGAAAACTGAAAATTTAAATAGAAAAAACATGTTAAAAAAATTAAAGTAAAGTAAAATAATAATAATAAATATTTTAAATATTATTTATCATTCAAATTTTTTTAGAGAACCTGTTATTAAACCTTAACAACTCCACTTGTTACAATGTGAAAAAATGGAGGAAGAAAAAACGAAGTTAATTAGGTTTTTGATTGGCGAGAATTAGGAACACTGAATCGGGATGTACAAACCACTTGGCGCCCAAAAACACCATTCGACAGTAATGACGTAGGAGTGGCAAGTTAGCCCAATCTTGTTCCGCCAGGTGGCCACAGAATATTCGCATCTTTACCAGCAGATGCAGGTAAAGCCTTCCCGTGTTGCGATTCATTTAAGCAATGATTGGACACGTGTTAAAATTTAATTGGTGGTTTACTATTTAGACATCGACCGAGTGGGGACCACTTTCCAGAATCCACTGTTGACGCGTTTCTGACTGCAACGCCTAATGAGCGTCCAAATACTGTGCATGTGTCTTTTAATCATTGACAAATTTATTTATTTAAAATTTGAAGATGTAGCCAAATCAAATTATTATTTAGTTAATTAAAAATTATTATTTTTAATTATCTTATTATTAATTTTTTTATTTTTTTATAATATTTTATATTAATTATTATTTTATAGATTATTATTTATCCATTTAATATTTTTACTTATAATTCAATATTAAATATATTATTTTTTATCTAAAAATTGCTTAAATAGACCTATATATTAAAAAGAAATTTTAAATAGAGATTCAGAGATAAATAGATCGACTTTATCTTCTTAAATGGTCTATTACTTTTAGATCGATAATAACAAAAAATAATGTTAATTATTATTTGTTTATTATCACTGTTTTCTTTTAATCGTTTTGTCCCTTCCCAATGATGGAAAGAAGAATTTAGCAAAAAATTTATATGTTATTTACTTAAGTTTGCAAATAAAAATAACACAGTTTATTTTTTGTTAAGTTGGTTTTATTTTTAAAATTAAAATTTGTCTGACATAAAATTTTCAATAATATATTTATTTTATAAGTTTTATTTTAATTTTTATATATATCAGAAATATAATATTTTTCCAAAATTTTATGAATAATAAGAAAATAGAGACAGTAATACTTGTGAGTGAGGTATATTTTATTTTTATATTATAATAATATTATTGTGCAAAAATTTTGTAGTGAAGTTTCCTGTGCACGCCAATTCTTTATATACGTGCGAAGGGAGAAGGAATGACAAGAACAATTGATTCTCTCTCTCATCCTGGATGCGAGGTTGAAGAAAGGGTCAAGGGGATTTTTGAAAAAGATCAAGGGTAAAATAGTAATTTTATATCCTAAGGATATAAATAGAATTTTTGAAAATGTCCAAGGGGAAAATAGTCATTTTCGGGACATGGAAGAAATTTTCGAAAATATCCAAGGGTAAAATAGTCATTTTCGGGACATGGAAGGAATTTTTGAAAATGTCCAAGGGTAAAATAGTCATTTTTGAGACATGGAAGGAATTTTTGAAAATGTCCAAGGGTAAAATAGTCATTTTCGGGACATGGAAGGAATTTTCGAAAATGTCCAAGAGTAAAATAGTCATTTTCGAGATATGGAAGGAATTTTCGAAAATGTCCAAGGGTAAAATAGTCATTTAGGGACATACATGGAATTTTAAGAAAAGATTAAGGGCAAAATAGTAATTTAATAATTTCGGGATGAAAAAGGAATAATAAAAAATATTTAAAGGTATAAGTGGAATTTTAGAAATAAAGTAAAGGTATGTTAGAAAAAATAATTAAATTATAGAATGAAATTAGAAATTTTAAAGAATCAGTAGTGTGTTGTGACGTGTGTGGGTCAGACTGAGCCCCGAGGGCTGATACCCAGAATCAGTCATGAGATGTTATGTATTGGCTAGACTGAGCCGGATGGTTGGTACCCAGAATTAGTCAAGTACTATTATTTATTGACCCAAATGAGCCGTGAGGACAGGTAGTCCAGAATCCGGCAGATGTAAATGATTGTTGTTGTGTTTGAATGGTACCCGGGGTGGTACAAAGTATATTAGTGTAATAACTATGTCGGAGGATTCAGATGAGGTTCTAGACTTCACTGATTGGTCGGGTCAGGTGGACTACGAGATCAGGTGGTGAGAAGTCGATGATGGATGATTGGTGGCGTGCTCGAAGGGATACTCCAGAATGAGTGATGAAGGGCGCCAGTAATCCCACTATGTGTGGAGGGTGGTCAGAATGGTACTATGAGTGTCGACCACAATGTGCCCACAGATGATAGCCTTTGAGTTCGGGCATAATTAGGGTAAACTTCCCGAAGGCGTCTTAGTGTATTAATGATTTGTAATTGATGATAATATGTAATTATTACTTCTATATCTGTTTTATTATATTGAATGATTTAATATTTACCCCTATTTTTTCATTTGGATGAGATTGCGATGATCACTTTTATGTGGGAGCAGATCGGGAGTTGAGAGGTAGAGATGCGACTACTTGGACAACGAGAGATAGTTCAGTGGGCTAGTTTTGTGGGAGCTACTTTTGCCTGTATCTATATAAATAAATTATGTTACTATGTTTTTAGGTTCCGTCAATGAATTATGTTACTATGTTTTGAGGTTTCGATCAATGAATAATAATTTTAATCTATATTACAATTACGAGTAATATAATGTAATATAGATGTTGTTATTTACTTGTTTACTATTTTGCAAATATATCATTATAGTAGCGATTTATAGGTCGTTACTAATAGCTAGGACAAAAACAAATACTATAAAAAAAATAAGAAAAAAAGATAAATAAATTTTAATGAAATATTTTTTTAAGAGATAATCACGATAGAATTTAATAATATTTTTTTAATCAATAGTTTTTAAATTATACTAAATATTAAATCTATAAAGACATGAATTTAAATTTAAATATTCAACGGTAATTGAATAATTAATATTTTTATAATATAATAAATATATAATAATTTTATTAATAATAATATTTTTTAAAATAAAGATTATTATTATTGTTCTTATAAATTATAATAAAAATTATAAATATAGATAAATAATTCTTAAAATAAGATAAATTTATAATATAATAATTATTATTTAAAATTAACATAATTAATATGAAATAAAAAATATATATTATATTTTATAAAAAATTATATTAAAAAAATTGATCATAATTTATTTTTTTACTAAAATTGATTTGAAAATAAATTCATTGTATTTAATTATTGTATAATTGATTTCAGTTACATATTGAACTATTGAAAGTCAAACTAACAAATAGTTTCTTCCACTTTTTTTCAATTTTTGGATGTGATTTTACGAGGGTAAAATTGATTTTGGTAATTATCTATACACGATCTATATTTTCTACTCCTAATCTATCAAAGAATTAAATAAAATTATAACATAATCGTTAAATTTCAAAGTAAATAATATCTTTAATATAATAATTAATTTTATTTAAATTATCTTTAAAAATTAGAGGTCAGAACAAGTAAATAATTATAAATAATCAAATTTATTCTCTAAATACTAGTGTTTCGAACTTAATATTAAGTTAAAAATATACTTTATTCTTTAAAATAGTAATTTCATCATTTCAATACTAGTAAAGAAAAAATATGAGAAAAATAATATCTTATAAATTTTATATTTTTTTCTAGTGGAATTTCGATCGATTTCGATTCTAAACGAGTGTTATAGTCCTAATCGAAATCCTCCCACGTAAGTTCTTTTTACTTAGGCTAGCGATCGACTTTCAATCGAAAACGTGTATGAGAATCGAAAGTTACGACTTATAAAAATGCTATTTTTTAGTATTTTATATTTAGACTACCGAAAGCGAGTAAAGTATCGAATCGAGAAACGAACATTAAATTGCGAGGAAGTATAAAGTGCGAAAACCCCAAACTTGCATTAATTGTAAATGACAAGAAATCGAAATTGCAGGAAAAGTAAATGACAGGGAAACTTAAATGCAGAAACTTAAACTTTCATTGAATTGAAATGACTAAGAATCGAGAATACAGAAACATAAAATTGTTGAAACATAAATTACCAAGGAAAATACAGAAAGCGGTAAATGTACTCAGTGAGCAAGGAAATCCAGATTGCCAGAAGCTTCATGGTGTTCGTCGCTTCTCCGGTAGACTTTTCACTGCTGATTCTGTTCTCGGCCAATTTCTGCTCCCCGTTCCTTCCTCCTTTGCACTATTTATAGGGCATCATTCAAACCTTCCAGGAGCAGTTAACAAAAACTGCTACCACGTTCTTCGTGCGCGTTGCAGTTTCTTCTTCTGTGGTGTCAAAACTGCACCCACGTTCCCATGATCTTCAACTTCTGCCACGATTTAGAAATTGTTTCCTATATGCGTGTTTAACTCCTCTTTATGATCTGGCCACAATTTCGATTTTACGCGGGTTAACCTTTCTTTCGATTTAGACTTCGATTTTATCGAGAACTTCGGATTTACTTTTGATTCCTTTTTACCTTAGCATCATATACTTCTAATTTCTTGGTTTGTTCCATAATAAACTTTTGACTATTATTTCTCCGATTCCAACTCTAACTTTCGATTTTATGTGCCATGCCATTCTAATTGGACATCGAATGATTCCTCATCTACCTTTTCATTTTACCGATCAGTCACATGTTTCTCGATTTTTCTTTCCTTCATTTTTTCGATCGCTTTTCTCGATTTCCTACTAACAAAATGCCCCCTTGGAAGAATATCAATAGTTTCTGTTTATATTCTTTCAACGTGATTCCCGCCTTTGCTTGTTAGAGGCCCACAAAACTTAGGGTTTAGGGTTTTTGGGGTTCTAGGGTTTACAGGGTTTTCAATTTTCCTTTTGCTTTATGTCGCCATCGCGTCAGTCTGCTGTCTTACTGTACACGTTACATTAATTACCTTTCACCTCCGCCGTTTCCAGCTCCCTAGGCTATTTTCCCTTTAAACTTTCTATTGGTTTTTTACTCTGGTTTTTTTACGCGAACTTTTACCTCTTTGCAACTTCGTCTTCCTTGAGCTCTTGTCTTCATCTCTGCGCCTTCATCTCTTCCGTTGCTTTTCTTCACCCTACCCATTACTGAAATGGCCACTTCATCCAAATCTTCTGACTTTTCTGTTCCGCCTCTTCCCTCGTTGACGGCTCCCCTTCTGGAGATCAATAACCAGAAGTTTGCTCCAATTCCTCTGATGGAGGAGGCTTCTCAGAAAATCGCTGAGACGCAGGTACTCATTCCTTACACTGCTGATAGTGTTAATTTTGGTTTTGGGAGTCCTGTCCGTTCTAGTAGTGGGACTTTTTCTTCCTTCACCCTCTCGAACAGCCCAACACTTATTCACCACCCTGAGGTTCGGACGGATTTCTTGAATATGGCATCGAGAGTATACCGAACGGGTCCACCTTCCAAAAAACCTTCATTCCTTAGATGGTTTGATAGAGTACAAGCTAAGTTTGGGAACCACTGGAGAGATATAGGGATTTTTTATTTTTTACAGCTATCTCGATGCGATTTGTCGTCTCTGGATATGGCAATGTTTCTATCTGCCGTGCATTTGTGGAACAAGGATTTGCATGCCTTGGAATTGCCCTGTGGTCCCCTGTCACCTACTCTCTTTGAGGTTGCTGCTATAACTGGATTAAAACCTACTGGGGAGAAGTATTATAAGGGTGCTTACCCTTCAGATAATTCTTTGAGATCTAAAATCGATTGGGAATCGAAGGCTTACGGACATTTTCTTGAGAAGCATTTCGTCGATGACGAATTGAAGGCTGTGACTAATGAAGAACACATAGCCTTTTTGGTATATTGGCTATGTACCCACGTTTTTTGTCCTCGATCCATCCAAATCTCCTCACACCTCTATAATCTAGCCTATCTTCTCCATACTGGCCAGCCTAAGATATGTTTGGCTAAACTCTTGTTAGCGCATGTGTATACTACTTTCGACGAGGCTGTCGAAATTTTGAGTACTCCTAAGGCATCGGGAAACTTTTCTGGTCCCATCTGGTTTATTCAGTTATGGTTAAACTCGATTTTTGAGAGCATCCTCCCCCCGATTTCCAGCATCCCCCCAAGTGTAAATATAGAAGGGGCCCGATTATCTTCTTGCCATCCTCACCAAAAACCCAATGAAGCTGCTTATTGTCAATACCTTAATTTTTTGTTATCTAGATTTAATTTCGATTCGGCTTTAGCTCCTTTTACCGTGCATCTCGGACGAATGAGTGATCAACTCAGGGGACCAATTTGGTTTAAGTCGAAGTTCCCTGCCTCAACTCCTGGATTGCAATTAGAGTTGGTAGATATCTGGAGTAACTATTTAACTCATGATATGCTGGTATCGGGTTTTCAATCCAAAGACTTCAAGATCATCACTTACTACCCTCAGTTATTCTCGAGACAATTCGGCCTGAGCCAATCCTTACCTTTCTTTCCTTTAGATACCTCCCCGAGGTTCAAGTTGAATGAATCGATAATCGAACGGGAGCTTATCAAGCTTTTGCCAAAAACCCCGATGCATTTTTATCCCTATGCTTTCGAGTCAAATTATTTGTCTACTGTGGGTTTTTCTCAATGGTGGACTGGTTGGTTCTCGAGTAGTCATGCTACTTTTGATGAAGTTCGACAGAAACTGACTGCTCATCCTTCTCTTGTGTTGCAGGACAAGTCGAAATCGAAGAAAGGTACACACTTCCACTGTCTTCAAATATCTCGATTCGAGAACTTTTATCAAATATGTTACACC
This sequence comes from Sphenostylis stenocarpa, assembly GCA_963425845.1. NCBI lineage: Eukaryota > Viridiplantae > Streptophyta > Magnoliopsida > Fabales > Fabaceae > Sphenostylis > Sphenostylis stenocarpa. The sequence continues at coordinate 39,735,238 of OY731401.1, forward strand.
CCACTGAAATTAGAATCGACCTATTATGATGTTGTTATCTCCTTATCCAATAAAACAGACGTTAATCGATCGAACCACAAAATAATCAATCCTCTAGGTAGAACCCCTTTTGAAATGTATTGCCCAAATCGCCTTCCCACTTTTCCCACAGCTCCTTTTGGACTTGCCAAACCATTAACTCATCCTAAATGGGTTCGAGAATTGAGATCCCTAAGGGAAACACTTCGCCCAAAACCCAAAAACAAAGATATTTCTGTCTCGAAATTATCTTATTCCCCTTACCTTAACCTCCCCGAGGCTCTTTTGCCTCCCTGGCTTGTACATATCGACCGAGTCAAGATTTTGACTCCATCACCTTTTGGTGAGATTTTACTGCTTTCTTATACTTTTTTTATTCTGTATATTATAAGCTAATCTGTCTTCTTTTATTGGTAGTTTCGAAATCCACCAAGGTCACCGCTGTCGAGAAGGGTCAAGAGAAGGAGAAGGACTGGGAATCTTCTGATGAATCTGATCCTTCAGCCCTTGTTAGAAAGCACAAACGTTCGGCCACCATTTCTTCTTCTTCTAAAAAATCGAAGGTTCTTTTCGATTCCCTGTTTATTTTGACCTTTCGTTTCTAGTCACCTCATTCGGGTCTTAACATACTTCTACTGTTTTCGATTTCTAATTTCAGAAACAAAAGTCGAAGAGTCCCCGATCTATTCAACCACCTGTCATTGATCCATTGTCGACGGACTCCAATATAATTACTGAAGTAGGTCAAATTACCCCTACAACTCATTCCAGTCACGTAAGTGCTTTCTTTGCATCATTTTATATTCCTGGATTTCGATAGGACTCGTTACCTGATTTCGATTTTTGATATTTTTTAGGACCATCCGTCGACGACTGTATCGACTAATATTGATTCCCAACTCCAATCATCAGTCCCAATTCCTGAGGTACAAGCTTTTTATATGTAGGTTTACTTGAATTATGCACTTCCTTTTTCTGACATTCGTTTTCGATTTTCAGCAGCCTGAGGCTATACAGGCTCTTCCTCCTTCCTCAGCACTCCTCGCTCTACCTCCCCCTGGTATTTATACTTTTCATCCATTGTCACTTTTTCATTTCATTCTATTATGAACTTTTCGATTTACATTCTCGATTTCTTTCTCTTCAGTAAATATTCCCGTGGTCCAAGTCCAGGACTCTCCGTCACCTACTACTTCCAAGCAAATGGGTTCCCACCCTTTCTCGATGCAAGGGATCGAGTTACTCTCGCCTACACTACCCGCGCTCCATGGGTCTACTCCAATTAACGTACCAGAATACCGAGCTGCCATCGAGGAAGACCCTTTCTCGATTCTCGATATTCTAGTATCGAGGGATGCCACTCCTTCGAGCCACTCCACTCAACCATCTGCCACTTCGCCCGAAGGAGCGTATCAGCTCAAACAGCGCTTCAGAGCATTCTTCTATTCCTCACCTTTGGAGGTTTTGGTAGAGTCATTCGAAAAGAAACGACTCTTTAGAGAAATCCTTAAGTCTATCGAAACCTTCCCTGAAAAGGCTCTTCCCAGAGGCTTTGATACAGAGGTCATAGCGGCCACTGAACTTTTCAACCAGGCCTATGCTGCAAGGAAAAGGAGGCAATCGATAGCGACTGAGTTAGCTGAAGTTTCTGCGTTCCAGGCTGAGAAGTCTAATTTGTTGAAGAATCAGAAACTCAGTCGAGGGGAAGTTTTGACTACGTTGTCTTCGGTTGATGTTGAAATCGAAGAGTTGGAGAAAAGGCTGCAACAACTGAAGTCGCAGAGAGAGTTCCTTACATCAGAGTTAGATAAGATTAACTCTTCTGCGAAAGAAGTGGCACTGTCTCTTGGCCAAAGCATGGAGCGCAAACACACGCTGACCATCGAAGAGAACTCGATTTCTTTATCTTGGGCTAATCTGTTAATGGATTTCGAGAATTTAAAAACTCGATATCTATCTTTGTAAACATTACTCCATTTTAATATTGAATGTTTGTTTCTCTTATTCGAGGCTTATATTTCTTTAAGTACTTTCCATTTATCGACAACACTTTATCTTTGTTATACCAATCGATAATTGAATAGGCATTACTCGATAACACTTTAATAACTTCGAAAGGTCCTTCCCAATTCGGTGACCATTTCCCATAATTTTTACATCTCTTGTCCATCGGTAAAATCGTTTTCCACACCAAGTCACCTTCGTTAAACGTTTTCTTTCGAATCTTCTTATTGTAAACTCGAGCAATTTGATTCTTTTGTAAAATCATGCTATTCAACGCTTGTAACCTTGTTTCATCGAGTTCATTTAATTCATCATACATCATGTTCCAATAATCACAACTGGGTAAATCATTCTGCCTCTGTATTCGATTCGACTCAATATTTATCTCGATGGGCAGAACTGCATCGTGTCCATACACCAGTTTGTATGGAGTATTTTGTAAAGAGTCCTTAGGTGAATTCCGATAAGCCCATAAAATTTGCAACAACGTTTCGTGCCATGTTTTGGGTTTATGACCAACATGTTTTTTTATTAACCCAATAATTATCTTGTTAATTGCTTCGACCTGCCCATTAGCCTGAGCGTAATATGGGGTTGATGTTAGTAATTGAATGTTTCTCGATTCAGCATATCTAATTATCTTTCTACCAGTAAACACTGTCCCTCTATCTGTAGTGATAGACTGTGGGATCCCAAATCGAAAAACGATGTGTTCTTCAATGAAATCAATTACATCTTGCTGATCAACATCTTTTAATGGTATTGCTTCTACCCATTTTGAAAAATAATCGACAGCAACAATTATATACCTGTGCCCTTTCGATGATTGTGGGAAGATCTGTCCGATTAAGTCTATGGCCCAACCTCTAAAAGGCCAAGGTTTAATAATCGAGTGCAATTCACTAGCGGGTACCTGTTGTATAGGACTAAACTTTTGACACTCTTCACAGGACTTAGCATACTCGATACAATCCTTCAAAATCGAAGGCCAATAATAACCTTGTCGAGTCAATGTCCATTTCATTTTCTGTCCTATCATGTGAGCGCCACATATCCCACTATGTATCTCAGCCATTGCTAAGTAAACATCATCATTCCCTAAACATCTAAGTAATACTCCGTCGATTCCTCTCTTATATAACTCACCATTTAACAACACATATTTTACCGCTCGATACTTGATTTTCTTGTCAGTTTTCCCATTGGGGTTTTGCAAGTATTCTATGATCGATTTTCTCCAATCTTGGTCATCTAAGTCGTCAATTTGTAAAATCTCATTTTCCCGAGGTAGTTTCTCTTTAATTTGAATCATTTCCTGTAAATGTTCCGGAGATATCTTATACTTCGAGGCAATTTGCGCTAAGTCATTGGCTTCTTGATTGAATTCTCGAGGAACGTACTCGAATGTTATATCATCGAACATTCTCTTTAAAGTCATCACTCTTTCCAAGTATCTGATCAAGTTGGTATTAACGCATTTATACTCTTTCCGCACTTGTTTGATCACTAATTGTGAATCACCTCTAATAATTACATGTCGAGCTTTTAACTTAATTAAAGTCTCGAGACCCGCTATCAAAGCTTCATACTCGGCTTCATTATTCGAACAAATGGGTTTAATCTCCAATGATACTTTAGTCGGGATATTGTTTGGAGAAATAATAAGAATTCCTACTCCAGATTTGTTCGATGTACTTGATCCATCGAAATACATTATCCATTTACTTATTTCAATGAATAAGTTATCGATGAGACCCAACTGTATGTTCAGCCATGAAATCGGCGATTACTTGACCTTTCATCGATTTTAAAGATTCGAAGAATAATGAGAATTCTGTCAAAGCTAACACCCATTTTCCTATCCTATTATGCATAATCGGTTTCGATAAAAGAAACTTCAAAATATTATTTCCGGAATAAACCATTACATCATGAGGCTTCATTACATACTTGAGTTTTGTACAAGAGAAATACAAGCATAATCCTAATTTTTCGATATCACTATATCGAAGTTTCAGCATCATTCAAAATTCTACTTAGATAATACACAGCACATTCTACATCATTCTCATCTTCTTGTGCTAATAAACTGGCTATTGTTCGATCCGATGCTTGATACATATAGCTTCAATAACTTGTTTCTCTTTACTTGGAATCATAATCGGAGGATTTGTCAAGCATCATTTTGATTTGCTCGAAGGCTTCTTGATGTTCCTCCTTCCACTTAAACTCGCTTCTTTTTTCAACTTTAACAAAGAAGAAAAAACATAAGTCTTTCCAGACCAAATTAGAAATAAATCTTCTCAAATAATTTATTTTTCCTAAGAATGACTCAGAATCGTCTCTTAGTTTTTGGAGCGAAGTATCGATTATAGCTTTTGCTTTATTTTTATCGATCTCAATACCTTTTCCATGTACTATAAAACCTAAAAATTCACCAGCAGATACACCAAAAGCACATTTCAAAGGATTCATTTTTAATCCATATTTTCTCATTCTCTCGAAAGATTTTTTCAAATTGCTTAAGTGTTGATGTTTTTCTTTCGATACAACCACAATATCATCTATGTAAATTTGCATAAAATCATTGATCAAATCATGAAAAATTAGGTTCATTGCTCTCTGATATGTTGCACCAGCATTTTTTAATCCAAATGGCATTACTATCCATTCATACGTACCTAATGCCCCCGGGCATCGAAAAGCTGTTTTGGCTATATCATTCTCAGACACAAATATTTGATTACATCCTGAATAACCATTTAAAAGACTTAACATTTCATTACCAGCTACTGCATCTATTAACATATCAGCTATCGGCATTAGATATTCATCTTTAGGAGTAGCTAAGTTCAAATCTCGATAATCGATACACACTCTCATTTTACCATTCTTTTTAATAACAGGTACAATATTAGAAATCCAATCGACATACCTGGCAGTCCTGATGAATTTTGCTTTTAGAAGTCTTTCGATCTCTTCCTTGATCTTGCCCATCACCTCAGGTGCAAATCTTCTCGGTGCTTGCTTTACTGGTTTTTTACCTTCCATGATAGGTAGTCTATGTTCGACCAGACTTCGATCCAATCCAGGAATTTCTTCATATTCCCAAGCAAAGCAGTCCTTATATTCTTTTAACAGAGAAATCATGTCTTCCTTCATCTCTTTTTCGAGATATTTGCTGATATACGTAAGCTTCTGATTATCGATACTTCCCAAGTTAATTTCTTCTAGTGGATCCTGAGCCTCGACCCTTTTGTGATTTGGTGTAATAGATTTTTCGAAACCAAACGGAGAATTATCGTAAATACAATCAAGTATAACTTGATCGCTTTTATTTGCAACTAAAGTCGAATGAATCGATTTATTTAGTACCATCTTACCACTACTACTACTTTCTTGGCTCTTCTTTTTATCTTCGTATTGTCTCAATCGAGCCAAGAACCTTTCGTAATCTCTATTCATCTTCCTCGGCCACTTTGAGGTTGGCCCCCTCCTTGATCATAACAAATCATTTCTTCTCATTCATCTCTAAGAATCGCTCCTCATGTAACTTTGAATTGAAATCTTCGACATTTTCGAAGGTGAATGGTTGAGCAAGCACCAGGTTCTGTAGTGCCCGACCAGCCTGAGATACGAATGTTACAAATTCATGCTGGTCTCCTGGGATTACTTCGAGATGTCCATCTCGATTCCACATAAATAATTTCTGATGAGCCGTCGAAGGCACGACTCCTACTCCGTGAATCCACTCTCTGCCAAGTAATGCATTAAAGTTGGCATGTGATTGGACCACAACGAATACAGTAGGCCTCGAATAAGTGCCCACTTTTACATCCAGGGCAATCATGCCTTCTGAACTTGATGTTTTTCCACTGAAATCGGAAATCATAATGTTATGCTTGACTAAGTCTTTCAGTTCAATGCCAAATTTCTTTAGCATATTAATTGGCAGTATGTTTACCGCTGCTCCACCATCGACAAGGACTCTGTTCACCATCTGTCCTTGAATCTCGATATTCAATAATAAGGGTTTCAGATGGAACCTCATTTCTTCAGATGGAGGATCAATGAAGGCAGCATCTCTATGAGGTACTTCACATGATGTTTGTGTAACCCATGTTACCTTTGGCTTTACGTTTTCTGAGTAAAAGTCATCTTCTCGATTGACATCACTCTGTTCTTGGTACTCTTGATATTCACTAACATATTCTGCTGGTAGTATCGATATCACTCCGATTTGATGCTCATCCCAAGTACCATCATTCTTATCATCGAAGAATTCTCTTGTATATTGACTCTCCATCGGTACAATATTCTCTTCAAAGTTTCTATAATTATTCCAATAAGGGATCCTTCCTCCTCTTCTCCAGGGCCTTCCTCGGAATCTCCTTGGGAATGTTGGGAATCCAGTGTTCGATCCTTCATCGTATGACAGCCTCTCGAAGACACCATTATTTTGAAGTCTTCCTCTTCCTCCTCGAGAAGGATACATCTCTCTTCTAACCCATTGCCTTTGATTTCCGCTAACACCAGAACCAACGGATTTCTGCTGACTTTCTTCGATCGTTGGTCGGACCGTTTGATCTACTTTGTCATTTTTTCTTTTATTCTGGTTCTCGATCTTCTTTATCTGTTCAACTCTGAAAGCTTTGGCAGCCGATTTATCGAATACCGCACTGCATCGTGGGCATAACGACACATCTTCGTCTTTCTCTTTCTTTCTACTCAAAAATTCAATGAGAGAGTCTCCTGATCGAGGGTAAATCTCCTTTTCGAACTCTTTCTCGAATTCACTCAGGTCAAATTCCATGTCTTCCTCAGATACGTCCATCCTAACATGCTTGGGATCAATGTCTTCAGTAACATCTACCATACCTATAAAGGCCGAATTTGTCAATCGGACATCATCAGCAATGCCCGTTTGGGATTCGAGGTATCCTACTTGAGCCTCGAATGGACTTGTGTCAATTTTCATTGTCATTTCTTCGAACTTCAACCTTCCTTGGTCGATCGCATCTTGGATCGTGTTCCTGAAATGTATACAATTGTTAGTCCAGTGTCCATAAACATTATGAAATTTGCAATATTTTCGACTATTCCTTTGTTCTATAGAAGGCAGTTTATGATCATCACTCAGCTTAATTTGTTTGTCTTTCAATAGAATATCAAAGATTTTGTCTGCCTTTGTTACATCAAAAGTATATGTTCGATTTGCCATTTTGTCTTTCACTTCATTTTTCTGTAGTAGTTTACAGATATATGGAGCTCCTACTTTGAGCTCAGGTATATTCACTTTCTCATCGACTACTTCTTCAATATCGATTTCTGTCGTGGGATCTATTTCATACACATCATTTATGTATGCTACCTTATCTTTTCTCATGGGTTTTTCAAATTTCTTATGCCTTTGTTTTTCATACTCAATTTGTTCCACTCTTCTTACTTTATCGGCTAATTGAGCCATATCATTCAGTGGTAAATTGACTAATTTTTTCCTGATCGAGAATTCTAAACCTGCAGAAGCCATCCTGACTAATTCATATTCAGGAATTTGAGTAAAACATCTCGACTTCATTTGTCTAAATCGATTTAGATAATCATCTATACTTTCATGGTTGTATCGTTTTATGTTCATCAAATCGATGAGACTTACTTGAGTCTCTCCTCTAAAAAATTGTTCATGAAAATTTCTCTCTAACTGCAACCAATTATATATCGAATTGGGTGGCAACGAAGTGAACCAAGTAAAAGCATTCTTAGTTAAAGAACTAGGAAAATATTTCATCTTTAATTCTTCACTCATCGCTAAATCCCCACATTCGATCTGATATCGAGCTACATGCTCGATAGTCGATTCACCAACTTCTCCAGCAAATTTAGTGAATTTGGGTACTTTGTATCCTCGAGGTAATTCCGTCTTGAGAATCGCATTTGGGAAAGGTGACACAAAATACGTTGGATTGGGTGGTCTAAATTCCATCCCTTGTAAATTCATCCTCTGTCCTATCATGTTATTTTGATTGTGTATATTTTGAAATCCTTCGTTCAAATTCCCATAAATGTCATTCCTCACGTGTTGGTACTCATTTCCCATATGCTGATGTTGATCATTGTTTCTATTTCTCCTCAATAGATACGGGGGATTGATATTAGTATTCCGATTAGCATGATTTTCTACCCTCGTTTGTCGAGGTACAGCCAGTGCATCCCCGATTCGTGACATTTGATCTGCTAATATCTCAAAACTAGCGGTGGTGTTTTGAACTAATGGATTTAGGACTGTAGTCAACTGTTGTGATAACATATTCACCATCTCAAAATTACTCTCATCCATTTGTTGTCTAAGTATTCCTAAAGAGTTACTGGATATTCCAGTACCAGTATTTTCGATAGTATCAAAATTAGATCGATGATAATCCCTATCGAACGTATATCTCCCATGATCTAAGTTTCCTCTATGATCTAGATTTGGAGGTATTTGCTGCATTCCTACACTCTGCACACTCCCTGAGTTTTGGGGAATTACTAAATTTTGAAATGTTCCTAGGTTTGGAGATACGCCAAAATTTTGTGGCATACCTAGGGTTTGGAATGTTCCTAAATTATGTCTCGAATTTCGTTGTATCGAGGAAGTACCAACCCCATTCATGTTAAGCGAGAACCCAGGTGGTCTTGCACTCATATATGGCCCAACATTTGTTGTTACAAGATTTCCCATAGTTTGCATACTGTTTAATGCCACCGTACTAGATCCTACTTGGGTGTTTGCTAAAGTGCCTGAATTTTGTTCATTACTCACGGGTATCGACATACTTACAGTTGTCGATGCTACAGGTGTATTCCCATTATGACTTTGCCCCCCAGTATTTGATGAGTGTGACCCATTTAATCCCTCACTGTTACTCTGGTTACTTGATGAATTCAGACTCATGACTCTCCCACTCCTTAATTTCATACACTCTCGAACTAACCAATTGTGTTTTTTTTTTCAACACATTACGTCCCCTACCTGGCACGCCAATTTGTTTCTGGTGGAATTTCGATCGATTTCGATTCTAAACAGTGTTATAGTCCTAATCAAAATCCTCCCACGTAAGTTCTTTTTACTTAGGCTAGCAGTCTGACTTTCAATCGAAAACGTGTATGAGAATCGAAAGTTACAGCCTATAAAAATGCTATTTTTTAGTATTTTATATTTAGACTACCGAAAGCAGTAAAGTATCGAATCGAGAAACAGAACATTAAATTGCGAGGAAATATAAAGTGCGAAAACCCCAAACTTGCATTAATTGTAAATGACAAGAAATTGAAATTGTAGGAAAAGTAAATGACAGGGAAACTTAAATGCAGAAACTTAAACTTTCATTGAATTGAAATGACTAAGAATCGAGAATACAGAAACATAAAATTGCTGAAACATAAATTACCAAGGAAAATACAAAAAGCGGTAAATGTACTCAGTGAGCAAGGAAATCCATATTGCCAGAAGCTTCATGGTGTTCGTCGCTTCTCCGGTAGACTTTTCACTGCTGATTCTGTTCTCTGCCAATTTCTGCTCTCCGTTCCTTCCTCCTTTGCACTATTTATAGGGCATCATTCAAACCTTCCAGGAGCAGTTAACAAAAACTGCTACCACGTTCTTCGTGCGCGTTGCAGTTTCTTCTTCTGTGGTGTCAAAACTGCACCCACGTTCCCATGATCTTCAACTTCTGCCACGATTTAGAAACTGTTTCCTATATGCGTGTTTAACTCCTCTTTATGATCTGGCCACGATTTCGATTTTACGCGGGTTAACCTTTCTTTCGATTTAGACTTCGATTTTATCGAGAACTTCGGATTTACTTTTGATTCCTTTTTACCTTAGCATCATATACTTCTAATTTCTTGGTTTGTTCCACAATAAACTTTTGACTATTATTTCTCCGATTCCAACTCTAACTTTCGATTTTATGTGCCATGCCATTCTAATTGGACATCGAATGATTCCTCATCTACCTTTTCGTTTTACCGATCAGTCACATGTTTCTCGATTTTTCTTTCCTTCATTTTTTCGATCGCTTTTCTCGATTTCCTACAAACAATATTATTATTATGTTAATAAATAAAAGAGAATCTATTTACAAGTTAGTTTGAATTAATTCTATGGAGTATTAGTAGGAGTTGAATTAATTTTAGACATTGAAATCTATTTATAAATTAAAAAATGGTTTAAGTTTGAATCTTACGTAGTGGACTACATCAAGGTTATATAGATCATGGGTCTTCCACGTCGAAGTCATCATTAAGGCAAGGAATGTCTTATAAACTTGTGCAAATGGATAGAGATAATTATATACGACAAATACCGCTTCTTGTGTCGTGAACACTGACTCGAACAAAATATCATATGTGATACCCACAATACTAATATGGTCATAGATTAAGTTCGACTTTTTGTCGGTATAATTCAGGGATCAACCTTAAACATACTAATACTAGACATCTTGGTTGATTAATAGTCCATCTGCTCATGATCTCACGGTAAAATTTTTAACATTATATGTGATTAGGGAATTTATTAAAGATAATTGATTTCAATAAAGTATTTGAAAGGATAAAATTAGGTGTTTGGATAAAGAATTTTAAAAAATATTAATATTCTTGAAATTAACGAGAGTGTTTTAATTATTTAAATAAAATAATTTAAAAATTTGTTATTATTTGTTCTCAAACTTATGTGTCTTATTATTATTATTATTATTATTATTATTATTATTATTATTATTATTATTATTATTATTATTATTATTATTATTATTTTAGTCAATCTCAAATGAAATATTTTAACTTATTTTGAATTATTTGAACATGAACGGAACAAACTTGATCTAGATAAACATGGTTTAATTTGGCTTGGACTACCTGTCATAACTTAGTTAACATCAACCTAATATGTTTTGACTATATTTGAACTATTTTGACCTGATCACTCTTAATTTGGTCAATCCTATATTGAGTTGATCCAATTCATATCAATCTAACCAGTCGTAACTTAATTAAACTTTTTATGATCAGGTTTAGCCTAACTATCCAATGTAGGCCTAACCCACCTCGACCCAATTTATCATAACTAAACTTATCTTGACCTAGTCCAATTCACTAGCAGAGAAGATGCTTTTTACATTTGTTATTTTGGGTTTTTTACATCATATTAAAGTCTGACGTCAATAGGGAAAAGTAAATTTACGTCGAACAAAATAATCAATATCAATTTACGTCGATCATATAGGTAACGATATCAATTTACATTGAAAAAAAAAAAGAATAGACGTAAATGAGCTTTAGAAATTAAAAAAAAAAATTATGTTGAGTATTGACACACCTAACAATAAATTTAGTTGTTTGGATAGAGAATTTAGAAATAATTGAAATTCTGGAAATGTATGAGAATAATTTGATTACTTAAGAATTTCAAATTTCATTTAGAAAGGAAGAATTTGAAATTCTTCATAATTTTTTCTTGCTCAAATTTATATTTATTCTCTTCATATTTCTTTTTTCTTAAACTCAATCTTAATTGTAATACTTTTGACTCATTTTGACCCATTTCAACCTAGACTAACCTAGTTTGACAGATCGCAAGATCACTTAACCTAGATAAGTATGATCTAACTTGTCCAAGTTAGTTTGATTTATAATTGTAGACCCCAAATCTTGCCCGGCCTCCAAATAAAGACCAGAAGACCTCCTATTTGAAGATGGACGAAGCCTAACAAGCCATTAGGAGAGACTATTAGGCCCCATACTAGGATAGGAGGGAGTTTCTGTACGAAAAAATAAGTTTTCTCGCTTTGTTGGGACGAGACCGCCCTCTGGATTTCCCAGACCGCCGTCTCGCCACCTGCGAAGGGCGAGACGGCGGTCTCGTTTCCCCAGATGGCGGTCTCGCCGCGCTTGGCAGGTCGAGACGGCGGTCTCGTTGGACGAGACGGCGGTCTCGACCCTGTCAGACAAGACCGGCGGTCTCGCCACCTGACAGCGCGAAAACCTATAAATAGGGGTCCTCCCCCCCTCATTTCCACACACCACAAGCTTCTAGCTCTCCCTTCTCTCTAAAACTTCTCTCTAGAATCCCTCCGACGCATTTCCAGAGTTTCTGAGTGCCTTTGAGAGCGTTTTTCGGCGTCTAGAAAAGTTTCCAGCGCTGTGTAGAGTGAAGGGTTGCCAAAAAGCACCCTCTTTTAAAGAGAAATAAAAAAAGAAAGCTTGCTTCGGAGGTTTAAACTCTTCCTCTCCCCTTTTATCGCTTTAAATTTACATTATGCAATAGATTAGGGCCATGTAGTCATACTTTTAAATTCCGCACAATAAAAAGGGCAAAAGCGTAATTTTCCACAGTTCAAATATTTTTAAATAGCCGGCCTGTCATAGGGAACCCGAAAGGTAAAGGGACTAATACTCCCTTTACACGTAACTAACTCCCTTACCCAACTCTGGTTCTAATGACCAAAGTTGGTTTTTGAAAACCAACGCCTTTAAAAACCCCTTTTCCGATGTTTCTGGTAAAAACATCGGTGGCGACTCCACAGAACCCCTCAAAAATAGTCCTTGGGTTAGCCCGATTATCGGACAACCCAAAGACGCCCTTTCGAAAACATCGCCCCTAGGTTAGCTCGGTTATCGGACAACCTAAAGGCGTTGTAACCACCCATAAAAAACGCGAAAAATCAAAAAGGGTCGAAACCATCGCGTCGCTTCGACCGCCTCTTTTTGACGACGGCGACAGATGGCGACTCCACTGGGGAAGCCTCGAGAGTTGATCCCATTTAGTGATGGGCCGGCTTAAAAATAAATAAACCAAGAAAATAACGCTTTTTGCCCTTAACTTATATTATAACATGTTTTACGGTTTGGCTTTAATAACTGTTGCTTGTTTATACTTGCGCAATTGTGTGAAATACAAACTGTACACAAACCCTTGCACACTACAGTTCCCTCTATACCCGGGGGCAAGTGAGAAAACCATAGGGAGTGGGTGGCAGGTACGGTTCGCTGTAGTGAGGGCCTTGAGCCCACCAGTGTGATCGGAAACCACCACTCAAGGTGATAACCTTCCTCTTTTGGCAACAAGACTGACTACGACCTTAGTGCTAAGCATAGTCGGACAGCTGGAGAGTGGGGACTCTATAATGGGGGCACCTTGGGGGCCTTAGCCTGGTGAGAACAGTTAGAACCAACCCTCGCCAATGCACTTTTCTGCAGGAAAACCCTACCTCGTGATATAAACGAATTCTCGCCTGTTTGTGGATGATCGAATTGTGTGTGCATATGTTTGTTGCATTTGTCTGTTGCATAGCATAAACAAACAACAAAACAAAAACCAAAAACATTTTCACAAATAAACACCCTTATCTCGGACAGTCTGCCTTTTAGCTAGCCTGGTTTCAGGTTCTTTGTAAGCTAAGTAGCCACGCAGTTCCGACAGAAGAGATAAGGGACGCTAAAATATTCTTTCACATAAAGCCATATTTTATCTCGGACAGTCTGCCTTTTAGCTAGCCTGGTTTCAGGTTCTTTGCAAGCTAAGTAGCCACGCAGTTCCGACAGAAGAGATAAAAGGCTATAAAATAAACAAATAAACATCAAATAAAAAAAATCAAAATACAAAATACCTGAAAATAAATAAATCAACTTCTGACAAAATCAAAACATAAAATAATTTTGACAAAGTTGTATCATTCATATCGCATCATGTCATAAGTGGAAAAACCAAGAGAGAAAATAAATGCATAAGGAAAGTATGCATACGCATCATTTTAATAAATCCCTAAAAAATGGGTCTTAGAGGCGTGTTTTGGAAAAATTATTGGGCCAAATCCCTTGCGGGAATTTGTAGCTTGATTCTTCACCTTTTTCTCTTCGTTTTGATATGTTGTGCGTTCAAATCGGACATCCCAGTCAAAAGTTATGCCACTTTGAACATCTACTGCCCTTTTGTACTAGTGCATGCATGAATACATTCATTCTAGGGAGCACTAGATATCCCTAAGACAATGGCGAAAGAGGCCCCGAGCACATTTGTGACCTTCGCGACAAGGAAGGGACACGTGTACTAAGGTGTGATGGTGATTGCCATTATACTTGTCAAATCTGTGATGGGGAAGGAACCATTACACCGAGGTGGATATGATACCCCACAAAGCGTAAGCTTTAAGGAGGATATCTAAGTCATTGTCTTAAGGAATATCCATCTCATAAATCATTCAATAAAAATCTTTTTGCATTCTAGAAAGCGGCTGGTATTCTTCATGTCCTCATCCGCATACAAAAAAAAAACACAAAATCCCAAACACTATCATACATCATGTTAGAAAATAAAACATGATAAAGTTTAGGAAAAAAAACAAACACTTGCATATATGCAAACTTCATCCTCATAACATGCATCTAATAATAGACAATCGAAGAAGTGGACATTCCTCAATACCATGAAAAGAGGATTAGGGCATTCGCATGCCATGCACGGGAAGTCAAAAAGAAAATAAATAAAAATATTTACCCGCCTATGGGTTCATTTAGGCTTCTCCGCTTTTAAAAAAAAATGTACTTCGAAACATTACATTGAGGAATGTACACTGTCTAGATGAAAATAAAATTGTTTATTTTCATCATCTCAACCGTCTATTGCATTGCATTCATAAATTGCATTCATTCTCACTTTAATAATAATAAGATAATAAAAAGAAAGGATTAGTCGATGTGCTTTCCACGACTCGAAGTAGGGTGAAGAGCAAACCTTTTATCGTCAAGTTATCTCCAACGTTTGATCCGCCTAAGGAGGATAATAAGCCTCAACCGTTGGGTATCTGAGTAAATAAGGAAGAGGGGGCAAGGATGCCATTACATTTGTTCATGCCTCGAATCGAATAAAGGAAGAGAGGGCAAGGATAATAACCCATCATTGAGGATATCTCCAACATATATAGCATTGGGGGCAGAATTAGAAATGGAAAAATTTACTCCCCCGAGGAGCTACGAGATAATGCTCCCAAGAATAAAGGAAGAAATAAAGAGACCGAAGAAAAACATAATCCAAAGAGAAAACTGAGAAAACTTTGGACTCACGACGCTAAGGCAGTTCTCTCAACGCTCCGCCAAAGAGACAAACTCACGGTAGGCGACAAGCTGTTTACGGTTCGAGCTAAAGATAACATTCAGATCAGCAAGTCGTTTGCCCTACCTTGAATGGATGCGGCTGAAGAAGACCATTGAAATATCTTTTACCAATATGAAAAGACTTCCCCAACAATATGAAGGTGACCCACATGATGAGGAAATATGGATGCCGCCCAAACCAAGGGCTCATTAGAAACTATCAAGGAATAAGGGAGCACCATATTTTAAAGATAATCCTTTGAAACATGACCTTACAAAGGATCAAGCTGCACGGAAAAAAGGGAAGTCTCCCCCCTGCACCTCAAATCAGATTTTCCCATATAGAGGAGTTCAAGCGTCAAAAGCGACTTTAGTCATTAGGTGTTCTCCTTCCGATTCTTAGGGTTTATAAATCCAATGACTATTAGAGATTACTCCTCGGGGCTAGCCCGACCCCCGAGCATTGTAGGGCACATATTTCCCTATTAATTACAAAGAATGTCATTCTTACTATCTACTTCTCTTCTTGCTATTAATGTCTGAACCTCATTAATAACCATGTTTAAGCACACATTTTCAAAGTGCGTCAAAGTAATCAAAATGCGCCATTGACCAAAATAAAAGTCAAACCACTCATCACCACTGATTGACTAGAAACACAAAATAAAGTTTTACCTCGTCATAAGTAAAGCCGTGTTTCGCCAATGTTGTGCAAAAAGAAAAAAAAAATCAATCAAAAGAAGCCCATAAAAACTAAAGGTCAAAAAGAGAGGGCAAGATACCCAGTAGGAAACCCACCAAAGGGGGCTACGCAAAAGTTAGAGTAAACCCGCTAAGAAACCTGAACAACCATAAAGGGTAGCCTAGGCAAAAATTAGGGTTACAAAATAAGGTCTGCTAGGTTTCCCAAAGCAACAAAAAAGAAACCTAGACAAAAGTTAGGACAAAACAAAACACAGCATCCTAGACTGAAAACCCAAAGGGCAGACTAGGGAAGTCAATCAATAATAGCAAGCATCGTAGAATAAGACGTCACTCCATAAACAAAACGTTTGTCTAAACTAGCCTAAACACTCTAACCAACCTTGGCTAGCCGTGCTTACAAAAACCATTTTTGTCAAAATAAAACAATTCTAAAACACAAGTCTTTGAATTAAATATCCTCTTCCTTCTTTTCTCTTGACCCTTACCACTACGACATTCTAGTAATTAGTAGGGAAATGTGGAGATAGTAATCAATAGGAGGATCGACATCCCCAAGGAAAGGGAGGGGCGCACTAACATGGCAAGTCGCTCCACAATTAACACAATTATTCTTCGGTCATGAAAAAAATCGAGACGGCAAAATGGGTACAACCTATCCCTATCGACGAAAGCACATAACGTCAGAAGCTCATCAGAAATAAAAGCACATTGGTTAATCCTTTTGAAATATTAATTGAAATAGCAGTGTAGGATGCATATCGCGAACATTGCATGCATATGATGGGCTCTTATCTCTCAAAAAAAAAGAGAAGAGAAAGAAAAAATGACAATAAAAAGAATAATGCCTGCTAGGAGATTCTTAGGCAAAAGTTAGGGTAGCTCGCTAGATCGAAAACCCGCAAAGGGCGGTCTAGGCAAAAGTTAGGGCATTCATAAAAAAGGAAAAAGCCCACTAAGATATCCTAGGCAAAAATTAAGGCAGTCCGCTAGACTGAAAACCCCAAAAGGGCGGTCTAGGCAAAAGATAGGGCTAAACCAAAAAATGAATAAAAGAGAGGAGCCCTTCATCATAATCATGAAAGTCCAGCAGGAGAATGCCAGTCACTTTTCCAGATGCATCAATCAAAAAGAATAGATTGCATTTAGGACATCCACACAAGTAGTCGCACAAAACGACTTTGTCAATATAAAAAAAAATGAAAGAAATAAAATTACTTTAGACAAATAACAAAAGACGAAAAGCATTCATGCATATAAGGAGACTAGCTCCATGTTTGTGATTGAAAACAGGATCACTGAGACTGAGTCTCCAAATAATGCCCTCAAGAAAACGGAGCAAGTCGTCAATCAAGCGACTCAGCAGAATAAGAGCTTCTGAAAATCAAGAGCTTCAGCTACCATCCTTCTACCCAGAAAAGAAGACACAAGAAAGTAATAAGTCTCCAAACATTGCAAGTTGTCATAAGAAGCTTCCAGAAGCCAAAGCTCCAATCATCACCCAATAAAAGAGGGCACAATCATCAGACGTCATAAAAGAAAAGTCGACGGAAAGGCTTAGTCATCCCTAAGAGGATCCCTTCCTACTCCGAAGGCAACACAAAAACACTCCTCACGGCTCAGCATTACCACCACAGGAGTCATCGAGCACACTCACCCAAAGTCTCCTCCACACTCCCCAATGGAGAATAAAGGCTCCAAGAGCCCATCATCATCATCATCAACAGTCAAAAGAGTCCGATCTCCATACCATCAAGGGCTCAACATAAAGAGAAAAAAGAAGAAAACCCTTGCATCCCCAGCGGATATCCAAAAGAAAGGGTCGCAACAGAGAAGGTCGAATAAAAATCCCCAAGTGAATCTCCCTACAAAAAGGATGAATAAGGAAATCTCCATCCTCAGTAGAATAAGAGCTTCATAAGGTCAGCTCGCATCAACATTAATCAAGGAGCCAGGACTCCATCCCAGAAAAATCGAATCCCCATGGAAGTTAATAATCCCTTGATGGATCACCCAAGAAAATTTTATCCCCTGCGGATCCCCAAAGAGAAGAAAAGCCTACGTGCATAAAAAGAAACTAAAAAGTAACAAGGCGCATGCATTATCCCAATAAAAAAGTCAGATTTCAACATCGCGATAAAAAAAGAGATAAATTGTGGAAAAAGGCAAAATCAAATAAAAATCCTAACTTCCAGGAAATCCTTGCTCCCTAAGCGAGTCACCTCAGGAAAAGAAAGAATCAAAAAAGGAATTGGAAATTCCATTCCTTCAACAAAATAAGAGCACCACAAAAGACAGCTCGCACCCACATCAATTAAGGAGTCAAAACTCCATTCCCTCAGGGGGCAAATCAAAATTAGATCCCCGAGAAGGCAATCAATTCCCCGGTGGATCACTAAAAAGTGAAAAATCATCTCCAGTGAGCCTACGACAAAGGCAAATTCCAGACTCAGATCCTTAGAAGAGTCATTTGCCTAGGCGTAGGCAAGATCTGGCGAGCAAGAGCCAATTTCCACAGAAAGGGACATCAACCTATTCGGAGACAAGCAAGTATAAAGTCTTCACCACTAATGAAGCATTCGCCTACTCAGAGGCACAGTAAACAAAAAAAAAAAAACAAAAAACTCCATTTCCCCAGAGGAATAAGAGCTTGAAGAAACCAGCTCTCATCAACACCAAACAAGGAGTCACAACTCCATTCCCCAAAAATGTGACCAAAATTAGATCCCCAAGGAGTCAACCAACTCCCTAGTAGATCGCCAAAAAAACTTACCCAGAGAGCCTACTACAAAGGCAAAACCTCAAACGCATATCCTCAGAAAGTTACTTGCCTATATCACCTAACATGGATATCCCTAGTGGAACGCATAGGCAAAACCTTGCAACCAAAAAAGCAACATTAGCCTATTCAGAGGCAAAGAAAAAAGCAAAACCAAAAGTCTTCACCTCCAAATGAAGCATTTGCCTACTCAGAGGCATTACCAGAAACTCAATGGATATCCGCCTACTCAAGAGGCGTCACCAAGATCAACAAATCCCCAGAGGATTCCTACCTACATAAGAGGCACTCATCAAAACTTCCCGACAACCAGCAAAGTCGGATGACCACTACCAAAAGATAAAAATCAAAGAATCCCCAGCAACCAACAAGCTGGATGAACACCGACAAAATTCCCGGCACGATCCGGATGACCACTCAGGACCAAGCACATTCACCAACACAGAAATCACTCCCCAGGGAGCCGGCGCATGAGCTAGAGCAGTAAGCCGCCACCATCGCCAAAGGATCAATCACCGCAAGAAGGGGCATCCAGAGGCACATAACCAGACGAGGGTTCATACTCGTCAGCCAAGGGGTCAGCTACCGCGTCAAAGGAGCATCCCAAGGTTTCACATCGGCGCATGAGCTACCCGAGCAGTAAGCCGCCACTACCACCAGTCCTACGCAGTGGACTGTACCAAACCAGCGCACAAGGAGTGCCTGATCGGCGCATGAGCTACCCGAGCAGTAAGCCGCCACTACCACCAGTCCTACGCAGTGGACTGTACCAAACCAGCGCACAAGGAGTGCCTGATCGGTGCATGAGCTACCCGAGCAGTAAGCCGCCACTACCACCAGTCCTACGCAACGGACTGTACCAGCCTGGTAGGGGGTTTATACCTATCAACCTGCGCACGTGTTGCGCCTGATCTGCGCTCGAGCCGGATCAGTAAGTCGCACTACCACCCTGATGGGGGGTTCATACCCATCCGGTCCCACACAACGGACCGTACCAGCCTGATGGGGGGTTCATACCCATCCAGTCCCACACAACGGACTGCAACTACCAGCCTGATGGGGGGTTCATACCCATCAACCAAAGGATCGGCTACCGTCAGAAAGAGTATCCTGAGGTTTTACCACGTGTCCACCAAAGGGATCGGCTACGTTAGAAGTAGTATCCTGGAAGTGCACGAACACCAAAGTTTTCCCCAGAAGATCATCCGCCGCAAAGACGGAACATCTGAAGGGCAACCAGGTAAGAGAGTCAACTCCTTTACCTTCTTGTCAATCTGTCTGGCACAACAGACCAACAGTTGACTAGTCAGGTAAAGGGGGGGCAGCTGTAGACCCCAAATCTTGCCCGACCTCCAAATAAAGACCAGAAGACCTCCTATTTGAAGATGGACGAAGCCTAACAAGCCATTAGGAGAGACTATTAGGCCCCATACTAGGATAGGAGGGAGTTTCTGTACGAAAAAATAAGTTTTCTCGCTTTGTTGGGACGAGACCGCCCTCTGGATTTCCCAGACCGCCGTCTCGCCTCACGCAAGTGGCGAGACCGCCGTCTCGCCACCTGCGAAGGGCAAGACGGCGGTCTCGTTTCCCCAAACGGTGGTCTCGCCGCGCTTGGCAGGTCGAGACGACGGTCTCGTTGGACGAGACGATGGTCTCGACCCTGTCAGACGAGACCGGCGGTCTCGCCACCTGACAACGCGAAAACCTATAAATAGGGGTCCTCCCCCCCTCATTTCCACACACCACAAGCTTCTAGCTCTCCCTTCTCTCTAAAACTTCTCTCTAGAATCCCTCCGACGCATTTCCGGAGTTTCTGAGTGCCTTTGAGAGCGTTTTTCAGCGTCTAGAAAAGTTTCCAGCGCTGTGTAGAGTGAAGGGTTACCAAAAAGCACCCTCTTTTAAAGAGAAATAAAAAAAGAAAGCTTGCTTCGGAGGTTTAAACTCTTCCTCTCCCCTTTTATCGCTTTAAATTTACATTATGCAATAGATTAGGGCCATGTAGTCATACTTTTAAATTCCGCACAATAAAAAGGGCAAAAGCGTAATTTTCCACGGTTCAAATATTTTTAAATAGTCGGCCTGTCATAGGGAACCCGAAAGGGGCATCGTAAAGGGACTAATACTCCCTTTACACGTAACTAACTCCCTTACCCAACTCTGGTTCTAATGACCAAAGTTGGTTTTTGAAAACCAACGCCTTTAAAAATCCCTTTTCCGATGTTTCTGGTAAAAACATCGGTGGCGACTCCACAGAACCCCTCAAAAATAGTCCTTGGGTTAGCCCGGTTATCGGACAACCTAAAGGCATTGTAACCACCCATAAAAAATGCGAAAAATAAAAAAGGGTTGAAACCATCGCGTCGCTCCGACCGCCTCTTTTTTACGGCGGCGACAATAATTACGTAGTTTAACCTAACTTGACATGTTTTGACTATACTTAAATCATCTTGATATGATTGCTTTCGACTTGGGGCATCTTTTATTGGTTTGCTCAACCTATCATGACTTAGTCTGACCCATTTTGACTTTACTTGTCTTAACTTGATCTAATCCTTTTTGGTCCAACCTAACTGCCCAGAGGAGGCTTGACCGACCGATCCTAACTTAGTTCCTCTCAATCTAACTTGATTCATCTTAAACTGACCCATCCTGATTTAATACATCTTATTTTGACTTTGCCTAACCTATCTCATCTTGGCATATCCTACTTGATTATGATCTGAATCAATTCATCTTGACCCAATCTAACATGGTTTGATTCATCTTAACTTAATCTGACTCATTTCGACACAACCCATTCGAACCTGTTTAGGCCAACCTGACATGATTCAACCTTTTTGACCAAGTACAATTTATCTTGACAAGGCCCAACATTACTGTAACGACCCTAGAAATCGCTACTATAATTATGTATTCACAAAATATTAAACAACCAAATAATAACATCTATATTATATTATATTATATTACTCGTAATTATAATATAGACTGAAATCCCAGTTCAGCAACGGAACCTCAAAATATAATATCATAACTTATTTATATAACTGCATACAAAAGTAGCTCACACAAAAATCATCCCATTGAACTATTCCTGCTGCCCATTAGTCGCATCTCCATCTCTCAACTCCTGATCTGCTCCCACATAAAAGTGATCATCGTAGTCTCATCCATATGGAAAAATAGGGGGTAAGTATTAAATCATTCAATATAATAAAACAGATATAGAATTAATAATTACATATCATCATCAATTATAAATCATCAATATACTAGGACGCCTTCCGGAAGTCTACCCTAACTACGTCTGAACTCAGAGGCTATCATCTGTGGGCACATTGTGGTCGACACTCGCAATACCATTCTGACTACTCTCCATACAGAGTGGGATTATTGGCACCCTTCATCACTCATCCTGGAGTACTCCTCCGAGCGCGCCACCAGTCATCCTCCATAGACTTCTCACCATCTGATCTCGTAGTCTACCTGACCCGACCAATCAGTGAAGTTTGGGACCTCATCTGAATCCTCCGACATAGTTAGTACACTAATGTACTTTGTACCACCCAGGGTACCATTCAAACACAACAACAATCATTTACATCTACTTGATTCTGGATCACTTGTCTTCACAGCTCATTCGGGTCAACAAATAATAGTACTTGACTGATTCTGGGTACTAACCCTCCGACTCAGTCTAGCAAATATATAACTTCTCATGACTGATTCTGGGCATCAGCCCTCAGGCTCAGCCTGACCCACACACGTCACAACACACTGTTGAATTTCTAATTCCATTCTATATTTTAATTTTTTCCTAATATACCTTTACTTTATTTCAAAAATTCCAATTATATCCTTAAACATTTTCTATTATTCCTTTCGCATCCCAAAATCATTAAATTACTATTTTGCCCTTAATCTTTTCTCAAAATTCCATGTATGTCCCTAGGATGATTATTTTACCCTTAATTTTTTCTCATAATTCCTTCCATGTCCTAAAAATGACTATTTTACCCTTGATCATTTTATATTATTCTTTCCATGTCCCAAAATCATTATTAAATTACCATTATACCCTTAATCTTTTTTATAAATTCCATTTATGTTCCTAGGATGTGAAATGACTATTTTACCCTTGATCTTTTTCAAAAAATCCTCTCTTACCCCTTTCTGCAACCTCCCGTCCAGTAACCATATTAAATTTTCTAGATTTCAAATTTTTCAGTTTCAAGCAACCAAACTAGTTCCAAATCCAAATTAAACATGAGATATATCCATTTTAACTCAAAAACAACAATTTTACTATATAATTCATCCTTAATTTCAAGAATTTCAAAAAAATTTCAAACTTTTAAAATATGAACAAATCTTCAAAATCAGTCATTCATATAATTCAAATTTCTACTCTTATTCCTTATTACAGAATACCTAATAATTCAGTCTAATATATTGAATGAATTAAACTTCCCCTTACTTGGTGTGGTATTACTACCGAAGTTTTCCCACTTAATCCAAGTTCTCTCCCATTTCACCAGATCCTGTACGAGTAGAGTTTTGTTGCTTGAAATTGAGACGAAAGAAGAAGAAGGACACAAAACACTTGATATGAGAGGGAGAATCACTTGCTACAACTCTTCCTCTCCCCCCTTCGCACATATATATATATATATAAAAAATTTGGCGGTGCGAAGGAAACTTCACTACAAAGTTTTTGCGCTATATAATATTATTATAATATATAATAATAAAAAAAAAACATATGTCACAATTACTAATTTGGTCTATCCTAATCTGACTTGACCTAATACAGTTTGTCATGGTCCACCTTTGATATGAATCACAAGGGGTAATTTAGGATCTTTAGGGTTAAAACCTTGTAAGAAATTTAGGAATTAGAAAGAAGGTGGAAGGAAAGAATCACTCTTCCCAAGGGAGACAACACACAAAGGATGTGAAAGTCCTTTGATACAGCCAAAGGTTCCTGAATCACTCAAGAATTTAGGAGAATCACTCTCACTAAGATAAAAGAGATAAACTATAATATTTCTGAATAAAATTCCACTTGTTATTTCTTGATAAGAATGGTTCAGCTGATATAGAAGCGTTGCCATCAGAATTACAAAAGACTCAATAAAAGAAAATAAATACTAATAATAACCCATTAATCTAGGAATTGAAAACTATCTAATGGAAACAAATAAAGGCTAATAATGATCCATTAACCTAGGAATTGAAACTACTTAATGACTGATTGTATCTGAAACAGTGGCAACCAAAAGTCAATCAGCTATGCACCCCTTGGTCTCCCAAAGACTGATGACTAAATTTTCAATTGGACCCTTATTACAACTTAAAACAAAATCAAACTAAAGTCCATTAATTGATTAATTCAAAACATAATTTGGTCAACCAACAATATTTGTTGAAGAACTTCCTTTATTTCCCTTGCTCTAGCCCTTATCATAGGTCATGTTCACATCATTTTCTCCCTCTTGAAAAGGATTTGTCCTCAAATCAGATTCGTCATCTACATAAAAAAGAGATAAGTCTGACAAATTAAATATAAAATTAACATTATACTCACTTTTTATAGCTAAATAATTCTCCCTCACTTCAAGTGTTTCACTCTTCTTTTGATCACTCTTTTTCCTCTCAAGTGTTTCACTAACGCTTGCTTTCTCTCTCTTTTCTTGAAGAAGTTTTTCTCTCATTTTTTTTTATCCTCACACACTTCTTGTGGACTCAAAGGTTTGAGCACAATCTTCTTGTCTTGGTGCATGAAAGAGATCTTGTTGGTGAACCCGTTATGATTAACTCTTTTATCAAACTGTCATGGTCTCCCCAAAAGTAAGTGACTGACTTCCATAGGAATAATATCACAAAGCACCTTATCATTATATTTTCCAATGGAAATGTCCACTTCAACTTGTTGTCTCACTTGCACCTCTCCATCCTTACTAAGCCATTGAAGTTTATATGGCCTAGGATGTGGTTTGGTAGCTATATTTAGCTTTGATACTAATCTAGCACTAGCCACATTGGTGCAACTACCTCCATCTATGATCATCATGCACACCTTGTCATTGATTAAACATCTAGTGTGAAAAATATTTTTTCTTTGGCTTTCTTCCATAAGTTTCAATTGACTATCAAGTAATCGCCTAATCATCAATAAATCTCCCTTTGGAATCTCTTCCTCCTCAATGTCTTCACTCTTTTCTCCCTCTTCAACCTCAGATTCACTTATATATTCTCCCTCTCTAAGAATCATGGTCTTTGTGTTAGGGCACTCATAAGCATAGTGTCCTAGGCCTTGACACTTGAAACACTTCACATCTCTACTTTTTTTAGAGGGTTGTTCTTCATATTTTGAATGAGTCTTTGTAGGAATAGGTGTGGAACTACTAGAAGTAATAGTCTCATCTTTCTTGCCTTTGTCCTTCCAACTTGAAAATCCAAAGTTGGTAGAACTCTTCTTAGTCATTTCTTTTCTTTTGAGTTGTTGCTCCACTCGAATTGCTTTATGAAGTAAATCCTCCATATCAACAAACTCCTGCAACTCAACAATATCACATATATCAATATTCAAACCACCAATAAATCGGCCATAGTTACCTCTTCATCTTCTTCAATATTTGCTTAAATCATGAGCATGTCCATTTCTTTGAAATACTCCTCAACCCCCTTGTTGCCTTGAGTAAGTTTTTGGAATTTAAATTTCAAGTCCCTTGCATAACTAGCCGGCACATACCACTTCCTCATGATCCTTTTCATCTCAGTCCATGTATCAACCATTGACTCTTCATTTCTATCTCTCTCCTTTTGTAGCTTGTTCCACCAAACAAGAGCATAGTCAGAAAATTCCATTGTTGCAAGTCTCACCTTTTGGGTCTCTGATCGATGTCGTACTCGGTCAAATAATTAAAACAGATAAATGTAGTACTAGGAAGCTTTCCTAGGTCGTCTCCCAAAGACCACAAATTTTTATCAAAGCTTATCAATTTTTTTAATTTAGAACAGTAACAAAAAAAAAGGAGTTTTTCAAAATAAAAATATTAGGTGAAACAGAACAAAAGCAAATTATAAAAATGCGGATTAAAAATAGATTAAAATGCAATTGATTTTCTGATTCTAATGCAGTGTCACTTATCCTAGATTACAAAATTAATTCAAAATTAACCAACTAAGCGAAGATAAATCCCAAATTATATTCTAATCCAAAATTAATCAACTAAGTGAAGATTAATCTCAAATTAGCTTTAACCCTTGTTCCAATATGAAATTAACCAACTAAGCGAAGATTAATTCCAAATTTTCCTTAACCCTTATTCCAACATGAAATTAACCAACTAAGCGAAGATTAACCCCAAATTATCCTTATACAATTAAGCATTGCATACATCACATAATCTCATATCTAACACAGAATTAAGCAAACTGTGATATTAGTTTCGGTTTATTAAGCATAAACAGATTATAATTCAACACTAAGATTAGAAGATGAAGAGTTAAGAGAACAAACAAAATGAAATTGAAGAATAAAACCTCAAAGATCTACTTGCATTCTTCTCAGAAAATCAATACAAAGATTTAACCATCCATGGAAAGTTGAAAACGCAATAGAAGAAACATAATTAAAATCGAAACAAGAATTTAAAAATAATGACAGAAGAGTAAACAAACTTGAATATAAATTGCAGAAGATGAAAGGTGGAAGTGTGGTGGCTGCGTAGTCCTTGTGTGATGTGTATCTTCCCATGTGTGATGTGCCTCTCTTATATAAATAACCCTAACCCTAATCTTTATTGAGGTTTGGGCTCAACTGGTCCATGAAACACATCATAAGTTGGCTTTAGTGCAGGTCCGTGAACTTCAAACACGTGCATTATTTTCGATACTTATCCAAATTAAGCGATTTTGGTATCCTTTGAAATCCTTTTGAGTTAGCTTTAAAACGCCACCATTGATACTATTTTTGGAGGTCTAATGAATTTAGGAGACTTAAATTACTGAAGCATGTCCATTGGGCCGCCCTGGTGCACTTGACCCGTGTTGGATAATTTATGTAAAATCCAATTTATCTTCGAATTGAATGATTTTGGATCCTATGGAAAGCTGAATGTGTCTATTTTATAATGCTTTGAAAATAATGATTTTTGGAGATCTGTAGAAAAAATGATAAATAAAACAGTGAACCAATGTTAGTACCCATATATAATAAAATATGACATTTGACCCAATTTTCCAAGCCCAAAATTGCTTTAAACTGTAAAATGGCATCTAGCCCAATCTTCTAGGCCCAAAATTGCTTTAACTGTCCTAAAATTAATAATGAGAAAAAAATTAGATCAAATAGATTTAAATTAATTAAAATCTAAATATTGGCCCAATGAAGCCCAATTAATAAAAATTCACTAATAATAGAAAGTTAAGTCCAAAACACTAATTAAAATAAGTTCAGAAAGGGAAGAAAATACGGGAATATAATGACTCATCAAATAACCCCACACTTAGCCTTTTGCACTCCTGGGCAAAATCAAGAAGCAAAACAAGGAAATAAATTCAAAAACATTAAAGAAAATTATGCAAAGGACAAAAACAAAAATAAAGACAAACAAAAACATAAACAAATATACATATTCATCAATGAAACCTGGGAAACGAAAGTAGTAGACAACATCCAACACACAAAGAGTCAGAGGAACCAGATACTCATGGAAATCATCCAAGCATTTCAAAACCTGGCAAGAGGTCAATCAGGTCAAAAGGTGAATCAAAGTGACAAAACCTCACAAGATGCACTGTATCTCTCATGTGTCTAGGCTACTGTATACTCTCAAAATACTTAAGAAAAGCAAACAACAGATAATCTTGGCAAGCCTCTAAACTCAACACCCAACACACATGCAAAAAAAGATCAAAAGGTCTTTTCAGGTTGTAATGGGGGTAGGGACAAGGTAGAGGATATCATATGGGATAAGTAGCTGTGAACCAGAGGAACTAGAGGAGCAATGGGGAATAAGTAAAAAATAAGCACAAGATGCATGCCCAAAAATCTCTAATATCAAACCTCCACTACTGCCTTTACCTCAACCACAACTTTCCTTTCTTTTTTTTTTCTTTTTTTTTCTCTCTCTCTCTTTTTTTTTTATATATATATCTCTTTTTTTTTCTTTTTTTTAACTACATGAAATACACTGAAAGGAAAACACAAAAACTGTACACCATAGATAACCAACTAGCCAGTACATCATCCAATGAAATACAAAATGCACCCCCACACTTATTCAATAACTTATTCCCAAAACAATTCCAAAGCTCCAAAAATCCCTAAGGTTAAGGTAATCATGGTTTTTCACTTAAGGCTTTTAATGAGCTTCAAAAGAAATAAAGGGAAACATAGGCTCAAAGGGGCTATCAAAGGAATTAATTCAAGGTAGGCTCATTTGGCTAGAGGCTAATCAAAACAAAAATGCCTTAATCATCTCCAAACATGCATGTGAATCAAGAAGTATCAATCAGAGTCAAGCCAAGGCTACTACGCAAGCAATCAAGAGGCATAACACTCAAAAAAGAATAGGTAGTGGCTCAATTCCTCACAAAGGGTAAGATTGTCGCCTTCAATTCAACCTCTCAAACATCATAACCAACTTGACAAGCAGAGAAAAACAGGAATTCAATCCAAAAAGCATAAAGCAACTCCTATCCCAAGAGTGAAGAAAGTGCCTACTACTATACAAAACCTATAAATCAAAGAAAAATATGCAAAACTATACACAAAACATAGAATATAAACCTACAATCCTACATCTCTCACCCCACACTTAAATTAGACATTGTCCTCAATGTAAACACAATCATATCCATTAAACAAATAGGACAAACAAGATAAAAGAGTTGAAGGGGAAAGAAGAACTCCCTAATCATGGTGGGTCCCGGATCTATCTCCTCAGATGGTATAGGTGTTGAGGTCATCAAGTAGCAACTTTGTTCCGCTAAAACAAACAAAGTCTTCCTCATCATGGTGGTTCCTGGATCTATCTCCTCATATGGGTGTTTCATGGCATTTAGAATATTAAAGTGCACCACAATGTCATCAAATTCCATGGATAAGGTCCCTACATGCACATCAATCTTGGTTCTTGCAGTCTTTAAAAATGGTCTTCCTAAAATGATGGGTGCAAAACCACGTGAAAATCCCTCGTCCATATCAAGAATGTAAAAATCAGTAGGGAAAATCAACTCACCAACCCTAACTAAGATATCCTCAATGAAACCTATAGGGTGGGTAACACTCTTGTTTGCCAACTGAATAACTATATTCGTAGGTTGCGGGGTCCAAGAGAAAGAGATTTAAATATAGACAAAGGCATGACATTAATTGAAGCACCCAAATCAAGCATGGCATTCTCAAATTTATTATTGCCAATAATACAAGGTATGCGAGAATGTACCGGGTCCTTACATTTCTCGGGAATGTAAGGAACAGATTTACCTATCAAAGCGGACACATTTCTACCCATGCTAATTGTCTCACTCGCCCTTCATCTTCCTCTTGTGGGTGCACAGCTCCTTCAGGAATTTAGCATATCTGGGAATTTGCTTGATGGCATCAAGCAGAGGTATGTTCACCTCAACTTTGCTGAAGGTCTCTAGAATCTCTTTATCGACCTCTTCCATCTTTTTGCTTGGAATTGCTTTGGGAGGGAATGGAAGAGGGATATGAGGTTGTTGCAGGTCGAAGCTGGGGCTGGAAGAAGGTCCATCTATATGCAATTTTCGGCTACCAACTCGGTTGCTCGGGTGTAGGAACCGAGGCGGCTACGAGATGAGGGTGGAGGTGTTGTAGTGGGTATGTCAATCTGTTTCCCGACCTCAATGTGATGGCACTCACATTCTTAGGATTAACCACAATGCGTGCGGGGAGCTTGTCTGAATTTTGATTTTGCAATTGATTCACAACGAGTAGCTAGTTGACCAATCTGGTTGGTTAAACTCGAATGGAGGCATCATTTTTCCGTTGGTACTGTATGTTCATCTCAACCATTTGTTTGACCAATTCCTCTAATGAAGGTGAAGAAGGTTGAGGAGCTGGTGCTTCATTTTGCTGCCTCGATATTGTTGTTGCATTGGTGGAGGCACATAAGGTCCGCTTGGACCAGCAGAATTCGAAATGGTGGTGGTGGAAAAGGATTCTCGCTGTCGTTGGTGCTGCCTGATTGGACCATCTCGGATTTGGGTGATTCCTCCACCCTGGATTGTATCTATTGCTTGAGAGATCAGAATTATGTTGTTGGTTCGGAGCCCTATTATTGAAAATGTTTGCTGCATAAACTTGTGGAGCTCCAGAACCTGTAGACTCATGCAATAATTGGCAGCAATCAGTGGGATGATCAATTGAAGTACAAATGCCACAAACCCTTGCAGGTGGTGCAGGTCTCTGATTTGCAGCAAGTTGGGAGACTAGGGTGGTGAGGGCATCAATCTTACTTTCTAGCTTCTTCTCCACTAAATCTGATGAACCCACATCATGTACACCTCTAAGGACTATGGCATCACTCCTCATGTTAAATTGTTGGGAATTGGATGTCATCTTCTCAATTAAACCTCTAGCAGCAGCAGGCGTCATGTCTCCTAAAGCTCCTCCACTAGCTGCATCTATCATACTCCTATCCATTGTGTTCATCCCTTCATAAAAGTACTGCAGCAATAGCTGTTCTGATATTTGGTGGTGAGGGCAACTTGCACAAAGTCTCTTGAACCTCTCCCAATACTCGTATAAGCTCTCTCACATCTCGTTGCTCGATACCGATATATCCTTCCCGATGGCGAGTGGTCCTAGAAGCAGGGGAAAATTTCTCTAGAAAGACTCTCTTCGAGATCATCCCAGCTCGTTATGGGACTAGGAGCTAAGTAGTACAACCAGTCTTTGGCAAGATCCTCCAAAGAGAAAGGAAAAGTCTTCGGGTATATGTGATCTTCGAGGAACATTTTGTGGCTTCATGGTGGAGCGGACTATATGGAACTCCTTGAGATGCTTGTATGGATCCTCACCGCACGACCATGAAACTTGGGCAACAAATGGATTAGTCCAGTTTTAAGCACAAATGGTACATCCTCTTCAGGGTATTGGATACATAAATTTGCATAAGTGAAATCGAAGTGCGGCCATCTCCCGAGAGTCCTCTCACGAGGTCCAATAGGTTGATCACCCATGTTATTAGTTTGGAAATTATTAGAAGAAGGTATATTAGGTGCAGTATTCTCACTATGACTATCTAATGGTTCAGACTCAAGAGATGAATTCCTAGAATGTCTAACTAATCTATGAAAGGTTCTCGTCTATCTCGGGATCAAAAGGTTGTAAAAGGTCGGGATTGCTCCTAGTCATGCACTATATTCAACAATTCATGTATTTCCCAAGAGTTAAAAAAATTCTTAAAAAAAAATCAATTGCTTACTCGGAAAGACAACGGTAGACCGTGAATAAGTACACCGGGTAGGTTCCCGGAAAGAGAGGTGGGTCACTAATGGACACGCTTAAGTATCAAATCTTTCCTAGCCGTAACCCTCCTAGACATGCATTCTCACACTACCAAGCTATATCCGGAGTTTCCTATGAGAATGGAAATTATAATTTTTTTTTAAATAAAGCTAGAAAAACAAATTAGAGATGAAATTGTTTTTTTTTTTGAATTATTATTTATATTTATTTTTTATATTTATTTTTTTTGTTTTTTGTTTTTTTTTTATTTTTTAACCCAAAAGAGTTTTAGAACGAGTGGGCTATCAAAATAATATTAAGAGAAGTAAGAATTTTAAATTAAATAGAAAATCAAATAAAATATCCAAATAACTGAAAATCAAATAAAATATTCAATTAACTCGAAAATCAAATAAAATATCAAAATAACGACAAATCAAATAAAATATTCAAATAACTCGAAAATCAAATATTAAATAACTTAAAATCAAATAAAATATTCAAATAACTGGAAATCAAATAAAATATTAAAAACTAGCAATCAAATAAAATATTCAAATAACTGAAAATCAAATAAAATATTTAAATAACTAAAAATCAAATAAAATATCTAAATAACAAGCAAATCAAATAAAATATTCAAATAACAAGCAAATCAAATAGAATATTAAATAACTAACAATCAAATCAAATATCAAAATCAAATAAAATATTAAATAACTAACAATCAAATAAAATATTTAAATAACTGAAAATCAAATAAAATATTCAATTAAATGAAAATTAAATAAAATATTTAAATAAAATAAATTAAAAACAAAAAAATGAAAACAGAAAACAGAAAAAAAATTTGAAAACCTAGACAAAAATCTTGGTCCCCAGCAACGGCGCCAAATTTTATCGATGTCGTACTCGGTCAAATAATTAAAACAGATAAATGTAGTACTAAGAAGCTTTCCTAGGTCGTCTCCCAAAGACCACAAATTTTTATCAAAGCTTATCAATTTTTTTTAATTTAGAACAGTAACAAAAAAAAAGGAGTTTTTCAAAATAAAAATATTAGGTGAAACAGAACAAAAGCAAATTATAAAAATGCGGATTAAAAACATATTAAAATGCAATTGATTTTCTGATTCTAATGCAGTGTCACTTATCCTAGATTACGAAATTAATTCGAAATTAACCAACTAAGCGAAGATAAATCCCAAATTATATTCTAATCCAAAATTAATCAACTAAGTGAAGATTAATCTCAAATTAGCTTTAACCCTTGTTCCAATATGAAATTAACCAACTAAGCGAAGATTAATTCCAAATTTTCCTTAACCCTTATTCCAACATGAAATTAACCAACTAAGCGAAGATTAACCCCAAATTATCCTTATACAATTAAGCATTGCATACATCACATAATCTCATATCTAACACAGAATTAAGCAAACTGTGATATTAGTTTCGGTTTATTAAGCATAAACAGATTATAATTCAACACTAAGATTAGAAGATGAAGAGTTAAGAGAACAAACAAAATGAAATTGAAGAACAAAACCTCAAATATCTACTTGCATTCTTCTCAAAAAATCAATATAAAGATTTAGCTATCCATGGAAAGTTGAAAACACAATAGAAGAAACATAATTAAAATTGAAACAAGAATTTAAAAATAATGACAGAAGAGTAAACAAACTTGAATATAAATTGCAGAAGATGAAAGGTGAAAGTGTGGTGGCTGCGTAGTCCTTGTGTGATGTGTATCTTCCCATGTGTGATGTGCCTCTCTTATATAAATAACCCTAACCCTAATCTTTATTGAGGTTTGGGCTCAACTGGTCCATGAAACACATCATAAGTTGGCTTTAGTGCAGGTCCGTGAACTTCAAACACGTGCATTATTTTCGATACTTATCCAAATTAAGCGATTTTGGTATCCTTTGAAATCCTTTTGAGTTAGCTTTAAAACGCCACCATTGATACTATTTTTGGAGGTCTAATGAATTTAGGAGACTTAAATTACTGAAGCATGTCCATTGGGCCGCCCTGGTGCACTTGACCCGTGTTGGATAATTTATGTAAAATCCAATTTATCTCCGAATTGAATGATTTTGGATCCTATGGAAATCTGAATGTGTCTAGTTTATAATGCTTTGAAAATAATGATTTTTGGAGATCAGTAGAAAAAATGATAAATAAAACAGTGAACCAATGTTAGTACCCGTATATAATAAAATATGACATTTGACCCAATTTTCCAAGCCCAAAATTGCTTTAAACTGTAAAATGGCATCTAGCCCAATCTTCTAGGCCCAAAATTTCTTTAACTGTCCTAAAATTAATAATGAGAAAAAATTAGATCAAATAGATTTAAATTAATTAAAATCTAATTATTGGCCCAATGAAGCCCAATTAATAAAAATTCACTAATAATAGAAAGTTAAGCCCAAAAC
This sequence comes from Sphenostylis stenocarpa, assembly GCA_963425845.1. NCBI lineage: Eukaryota > Viridiplantae > Streptophyta > Magnoliopsida > Fabales > Fabaceae > Sphenostylis > Sphenostylis stenocarpa. The sequence goes on from OY731401.1 coordinate 39,768,809, forward strand.
ACTAATTAAAATAAGTTCAGAAAGGGAAGAAAATACGGAAATATAATGACTCATCAGTCTCCTCATAATTGTTACATGAGAAAACATGCTCTATTTTCATCTCCCACTCCAAGTATGCCTCTGGATCACTTTTTCCTTTGAACGGAGGAATGTTAAGCTTGACTCCTTCAAGCCTACTTGGTCTTGCTACTTCATACTTCATTCTCCTATTTCTCCTTTCTTCTTCGTCTTCAGGATTTCTATTCTCCAACCAGTTCAATCTTTCATGGAGCTCATTGTTATGTCGTATCATTAATCTTTCCATATGTTGTACCAATACTCTCATTTGAAATGGACTAATTCCTGCTTCTTGATTGTAATTTTCCTCTTCTGCCATCAATTTGATGTTTAAACCCTTAAACCGAAGCTCTGATACCAAATGATATGAATCACAAGGGGTAATTTAGGATCTTTAGGGTTAAAACCTTGTAAGAAATTTAGGAATTAGAAAGAAGGTGGAAGGAAAGAATCACTCTTCCTAAGGGAGACAACACACAAAGGATGTGAAAGTCCTTTGATACAGCCAAGGGTTCTTGAATCACTCACGAATTTAGGAGAATCACTCTCACTAAGATAAAAGAGATAAACTCAAATATTTCTGAATAAAATTTCACTTGTTATTTCTTGATAAGAATGGTTCAGCTGATATAGAAGCGTTACCATCAGAATTACAAAAGAATCAATAAAAGAAAATAAATACTAATAATAACCCATTAATCTAGGAATTGAAAACTATTTAATGGAAACAAATAAAGGCTAATAATGATCCATTAACCTAGGAATTGAAACTACTTAATGACTGATTGTATCTGAAACTGTGGCAACCAAAAATCAATTAGCTATGCACCCCTTGGTCTCCCAAAGGCTGATGACTAAATTTTCAATTGGGTACTTATTATAACTTAAAACAAAATCAAACTAAAGTCCATTAATTGATTAATTTAAAACATAATTTGGTCAACCAACAATATTTGTTGAAGAACTTCCTTTATTTCCCTTGCTCTAGCCCTTATCATAGGTCATGTTCACATCAACCTTAGTCCAACTTTATGCATATGGGTTAGGGTCAAGTACTATGAGTTAAACTTAATTGATATATCTAATAATGATAATTTTTTGTTTTTTATAATAATTGAAATACTCTATCCAAATAAACAAATTAAAATTCAATAAATTTGAATTATTTTATATACACAAATCATTTTAAATAAAATCAATTCAAATTTAGGATATTTGAATTTCTTGAAAATTACAAAATATCTTATTTAAACATAAGGTAAGCATTTTAATAATGTTTTAGCTTATTTTTTTCACAGAAAAAAATTATTCAACTTAATTTAATATTAAATAAAAATCAATCATCTCATTTTATAATAATAATAATAATTATTATTATTATTATTAGTACTAGTATTATTTGGGGTATTATTATTATTAGTTAGGGGTATCCTAATCTTCACTCTAAAACCAACAAAGTTAATTCTTTACTTTATTGAAGAGTTGACTGATATTGAATATCTTGTTAGTATTATGGTTTACCTAGATAGTTATGTTATAAACTTTGGCTTTCAAGTGTTAAAAGTTAGGAGAGAGGGAAATTTTATGTAAAAACAGTAAAGAATAAACGTATATAAACGTATGAACCTATGAAAAGTAGTAAACTAAACCTATGAAAAAAAATTAAAGTTGTGAAAAAAGTAACTAACAGTAACAAAGCATTAAATTACAATAGAAGTAAATGAAAGTAAGTAAATCTAGTTATACGAAAATATTTAAAGTTTAAAACATTGAATTTTAAAATAAGCAGTAAAAAACAATGTTTACAACTAATAAAGTGTAGAAAAATATATGAAAAGTAGTGGTTGATTTTCCAATCATCAACTTATTCATATTGATATTAATTTCTAAACCTACTTATAATCACAAGATAGATTTATAAGTTCTAAATATTTACCATCCATTTGAATTAAAGACATAATTCAATTTATAAATTAAACCATCATTTAAACCTAAAAATTGATTTGTGATGTAAATATAAAATTTCAATCAAGCAATCTTCATTACATTTATTATAATTAATTATAAATGGTTAGAATCATTAATAATAAATTTTAAATCATAGAAAACAAATTTTAATAAGTGAATCAACCTTAAAAATGAATTAGAACAACATTGCACAATGTAAAACCATAAAAACAACTAAAAACAATAAAGAAAATGTAAAATACTAGAAGAACAAAATAAAAAATTAAATAGAAGAGATAGAGAATATTTGAGAAGCTACATTAAAAAAACATGAGAGGAAGAGAGAGAAAACTTGATTCTAGATCTAAAAAATCTAATAAACATAACTATTGTTTGTTTCTTCCAAGCCTTTATGTATAATAACAAATACAATTGAATTGTGGAAGATCCCCTACAAGACCCAAAATAAATTAATTATATCATTGGAACTCAAATTTGTAAATTACAAATAACAAATCACAAATCTTTCATTTACTCAATGAAATTGAAAATTAAGTTAGGGTTAACATATTCGCTCAATAACTTGAGATAAATTTTCTAATTGTAATTCAACCAGTAAAATTTTTTTGTCAATAATTTAATTTTTTTCTTTTTTAATTTATCATTATTGTATTAATGAATAAATAATTAGTTAAAATATATAATTTAGATAATAAATTAAATATCGAACCATTCTTTTATTAAATTTATATTAATAACAATTAATTAATTAAATATTTTAATTATATAATAATTATATTAATAAAAATATTGATAAAATGAATTGATGGATATAACTTGTATAAACTATTGTTTAGATATCCCTCCTTTTAATTGAGAAAATAATTGATGTGCTTATTCAAGTAACTATTCATTTATAGTAAATGAACTAAGTAAAAACACAAGGTTTATATTTAACGCGTGAAAAAAAAATCGTTCAAATTTATTTAACTTATTTATATAAAAACATATGGCTGAAATATTTGAAGTCTGTATTTAACTATATTTTTTTAACTTCAAATTTAAAGCTAACGAGCTTGTATTCGTTAGCACTTAACAAATACTTTTTTCGTTTTAGAAAGAAAAGTAAAATTGTAATAAAATGTGATTGACAAAATTAGTGCTTTGGTCTCCCAACTTATTTTTTGTTTTTTATTTTGGTTTTATGGTTAATTTTTACTTGTTTTACTTTTGTTTTCAAACTTTTTCAGTGTAAAACAAAACTTGTCTTTTCCACAAACTTTATATAATTCTTTTAAGAGACACCGTTGCAGTGCCATTGCGCTTTTGTCCCCTTCTCATAATAGGACCACCGTACACCACCAACCATTGTGAATACAGCTGTCAACATTTGATGTCTAGTACGATGGAGTTCCATTTTCTTTTTAGTTAATTCAATTTTATGTGGAACTATTGGATTAATCAACTATTTTGCTTCATTTTAAAAAAATTCATAAAATTAAAAGCTAAAATACATAATCTTAAAATTTAAATTACATTAATAAAATAAAATTAATTTTAATTTTTAAATATAATAATTTAAGATTATATATATATATATATATATATATATATATATATATATTCTTATAAAGATATTTTAAGAAAAAATTTGATGTAATTTAATTTTATATAATAATTATTATTATTATTTTAAATATTTAATATATAATTAATATATAATTTAATTATATTTTGAGAGATAATTATTTTTTATTAAATCTATATAAAATTATACTATACATGGAACTCTAGCCACATGGCACTGTGATCATGCGGACTCCATTCATATGGACAGTATCTGTCTAGTCACGCGATTTGTCTCTACACTAGTCGCGCAGATTGTTTGAGCATTGTTACCATGCGGCCAAAAAGCACAAAGGTTAAATCTCCCCGAAGCTTATACAGGCCCATAAGATAATATAACTAGGTGACACTTAAGATATGCAGAGATCATTAATTCTTACTCAATTCTCATTCATCCTACTAACTTGAGCGTTAGAATGTATTTGCACAGACACCCACCACATACCCATATTAGTATGCAGTTAGAGTATGAGGACAAGTCACCCTTTTGTTAGGAGGTTTTTGGCCTTGTAAGAAAAAAATAAATGTGTAAAATCCTAATTTTTTTAGCAATGGCATAAATAGAAAATCCATATAAAATCTTGAATGTGGGACCTGAATGTGAATCATTTTTAAAATAATTATTCTCATATAATATTTGTTATTATAAAAAAATATTCATATTTTTCTATTTATCATTTTTGTTTATTTCTCTTAACAAGTTATGTGTTCATCACATGAGACATAAAACTTATATTCTCTTTCTTGACTCATGTGACATTACATCATAACTTCATAATCCCATCCATGTACCATAAACTATAGACTTCTCAATTTGAACATAATTAGGAGCTCATATTTCATCCAACATAATGTCTTTATTTAAGATGATACTTGTTTACGTTACTCTAACATAATTATGCATGCAAGGATAAAGAATAGGTAATTAGAAACTTATCATAATTGAGCACAAAATGACAATTGTCTAATACATAATAAACATAATACTCAACCATTATTTCTAATAATAACACCCATATGTTCAATAAATATTTTGGGCAATAATCCCTCTATTAAAATGTCAACTATCATAATAACTTTCACTTTTTTGTCTAATTGTCTTATTACTTCATTCAAATAAATTTTCAAGGCATCTACTGCTTGAGATTTCTCATGCAATAAATAAACATAACCATAAAGTGAATAATCATCAATAAATGTGATAAAATACTTTTCATTTCTGGAAGATGTGACATCAAAAGACCCACAAATGTCAATATGCACAATTTTAAGAAGTTGATTACTTCTTGTATCTCATTTCTTTATGTATTTTATTTATTTTTCTTTTATACACTCTACACAAATATTTAGATTAGCAAAATCTAGATCAAGAAGAATTTCATGCTTTATTAATCTTTCCATCCTTTCTATAGAAAAGTGACCCAAATATTTATTTGACATGTTCATTCACCAAGTTATGTTTAGTGTTAACATTATGATGCAAAATCACAAGTGTTTAAGCATACAAACCATCTAAATCACAAAGAATATCAATACCACTACAAGAAAATGTCAATTATCGATGGATAATTATCAACAAATTTAAATTCATTAGTAAATTTATATTATCGAAGGATAATTATCAATATATTTAATTCTATCAACAAATTTATATTACCAACGAATAACTTTTGATGGATTTAAAGTTGTAGGTAAACATATAGTACCAAGAATAATTATCGATTGATTTATATCTATCAATAAGTTTAAATTATTACTAATAATTATTGAATCCATAGATAAATCTATATTACCAATAAAAATATCTATCCGCTATTATTATTATTAGAAGAAAATATTTTATATTTAATTGACAAATCCATAAAAAAAATCTAACAAAAATAACAATCAGCCGTTAATGTCATTAAATATACAGATGAATAAAATAATAAAAATATGTAATAATAAAATCTTAACAAATATATTAACTTGATTTTATATTTATTTTTTATATAAAAATTATACTTATTTAATTATTATTATTATTATATTTTATATAACATATTGGCCAAAATTCTAGCTTCCGTTGTTATTTTGTGTAAATGACAACACACTAGAAACAATATTATAGCAGCAGAGAAACCTACTTTAATATACAAATATTTATAAATCAATAAAATAAATTTATTATTTATTAGTATTTTTAAATATGAAATTGAAATAAATAAATTAATATATTTTAGTAAATATACTATTGAAGTTTAAATCCCATTAATACATCATATATTTTCTTAGAAGATCCAGAACATTATTTCATTGTTCCTAACTAGCTGAAACATCACTCAAATGAAAAGAGATGTTTCTTGACCAAAATACAACAATAAATAATCATCTAAAAACAACTCTTCCTTTCTTCTTTGCCTTTCTTATATGTGTTCAGTCAGTGTAACATTCAAAAAATTTTGTCCACTTATCTTTTCATACATTTTCACGCATTTCATTTAACTAAAATAAATGTCAAATCAAAATTTAAAAAATAAATCTTAAAACCATAACCCCTACTGTGTCCAAGGATATCAATACATGATATATGATAATTCATATAAAAGCAATAAATGCTAACAGCTTACAACAAATAAGGGACAAATAAGTCCATATCCTAATAAAATTATAGATACTACAAATTTATGTTTTAGATAATTTTCTAACCCATACTACTTGTGAATTATGATTAATTTGAATTAGATTTTCATTAAATTATATTGTTAAATTAAATATGAATTGAAGTTATAATATTATATAGGTTATTGGCGGATATGTGTCCGTCAATAATTTATCGATAATATATATTGATTTAAAATAAAGATAAACATTTAACTTACTTTTCTTTTCAAATTATGACTTACATTTTAAGTAAGTCTTCTAAAAATGTTCAAAATTTTCTAACAAAAATGTCACTCATTGTCTTTTGATATTTTCTTCTAAATTTTCACAGATGCCTCATTAATCATTATTTGTTCTTATTATGTTTCTTCATAAATTTGTGTTCTAGCTACTTGATTCCCTTACTAGCTAACATAAGAAATTTAGTGATTTCCTTGATTCTTAATCCCCGATTCTTCCTAAACTAATATACTATACAATTCATGCATATTTCATTTATCTTTCATGGTATTATAATTTGAAACAAGTTGTACTCAAACAGTAATGATTTCAAAATAAATTGTACTAGGAAGTTCTCATTTACAATCATTTCCAAGGTCTTAAGCCTTGATGTAATATTTATCATTTTAATGACATCATTTATAATACATGAATTACAAAAAAAATTGGATTTTTCGACGGACAAAATTCGTCGGTAACTAAGAAAATTTGTCGGTAAATAGATATTATCGACGGGCATAAATCCGTCAGAAATTGTGTTATCGGTAAATATTACCGATGGATTTGAACAGTCCATCGATAATTAATGACGGATATATCCGTCGGTATCCGTCGTCGGTAATCATTTGGTAATTTTCATCGGTAATCACTCATTTTCCGACGACTACATATCCATCGGTAATTAATAATTTTCTTGTAGTGATGACCCATAAAAATTTTATGGTGGTCAATATATTCATTAATGTTCCAACAATTGACACCCATCGTGGGACCAAGAGTAAAGTCTTGCTCACTCATACCCCTTAGTCCTTGATGGAGGACTTATGTTCAGATATGCTTATGAATCTTATATCGCTTAGGAGTTGAGTTCAATGATAATTATATATATATATATATATATATATATATATATATATATATAAATTTACATAATATTATTATAAAATTTACAAAGAACATGTTTAAAATTTTCATAATCAATTATCATAAATACATAAATAATAGATTCTGAAATCAATTATGCATTTATTTATATTATTATTTATACAACTTATAAAAATATGTCAATATTTTAAAATATTGATAATCATAACTATAAGTAATCTAGGAAATGATTAATAATATTTCATTTAAAAGTAATAAATAAATTTGATATTTTCTCGTGTTGATATTATAACATGCAAGTATTACAATTTTTAATTAATTAAAATTTGAATTTCCTTTAATACTTATTTTCATTATATTCTATATAACTTTTAAAATAAAATAAAAAATAAAAAAAATATCTTTTAATATTCTATTCAAGTATAAAAAAACAAAAATGAGTTATGATTTAAATTTATATTATTTGTGTAATTAGTATTTTACAAATTATTGTTTTTTTTTACATGTGAACAATATTAAACTTAATCAAATATGAAACTAAACCCTAAACATTATTCAGGCACTCCAATTTATTTTGATTAATTTTTTATATACATTTTTTATTTATTTATAAGTTTAATTTTACATTTAGTAGTTGTATTTTAATTACAATTTTAGATTTTTTTTTCAATTTACATTTCAAACAATAATTTTGAAATAAGTTTAAATAATTTTAAAATTAAAAAAATACATACTTATTCTTATTTAGTTGTATTAAAATTTTAATCAAAGATATTTTGATAATATTTAGAATTATATATATATATATTTAAATCATTAAAATCATTTATTAACTTTGTATTTATTTCTTTATCTTATCCAAACAATATTATTTTCAAATCTTAATTAAAATAAAAGATTTTATATTTTGAGTTGAAGATATATCATCATCTAGTTTTCTAGTGTTTCAACACAAATCCATATATGATAATTTAGACTCTTTGAGAAAAATAAAATATGGATGAGAATTTGGAAGCAAAAGTAAAACAACTCTTTGATAAACTTATCCTTTATCTTTGTCCTGTGCAGAAGCTAAAAGTATTTTAAGAAAAAGGATATAAGATAGTGAACTTTGTTATGGTAAAGCAATAAAGGCAAGAAGGAGCATCTTCAATGATTACTTTAAATTATTGAAAATTCATGCTTAAAAATCTTTAAATAATTTGTTTGGTTGGTTTGTTATAAATCAATTCTATAATCTACAATATTATCATCCCTGCGCTGGGAAAGAGAACGGCGACTGATTTGGAAAGAAAATGAGAAAATACGAGACGTTGAAAAGAAAAGAAAAAATTATTGTTTTTTTTTTCTTCCTTTCTATACGAGGAACATATTGGATAATGATTATTTTTATATTGGATTCTGTCTACTTTTTTTAATTGTTATAATAATAAATAATTAAATAAAAATATTAAAATAATAAATAAGTTTATTTAAAATTAATAAATAATATTTTAATCAATTTTATTTTATACAATTTTATTATTATTATTTTTTCTTTTCCCTACTATTCCTTTTCCTTCAATCCAAACAACTTTATTCTCCACAATTTCTTTTTCATTTCCAAGTGGCGGATCTTCTTGGAAGTTGAGGGGGTCGTGGCTCCCAAAGTGTTATGTAACTCCCATGTAATTTATGATTTTGACTCTCCAAACTTAATTAACATTTAATATATTTACTTGTATATTTACAATTTTATCCTCTCAACTCCTCCTCAGTTTTATAACTCTTATATAATTTATGATTTTGTCTCTCTCTAACTTAATGATCATTTAATATATTTAAGTATATATTTACAATTTTATCCTTTTACATTTTTATCATCTTTCTTTCTTTTATATTTATTAATAATATATTATTTGGTCCCCCAAGATCAATGGTCAAGATCCGTCACTTGTTCATTTCAGTCAAATATACTCTTCTATCTAAACACAAGTTAAGGGTACTTTCTTCCTCCCATCTATAAAGCTATTATGTAACATCCCACATGCCTAAGTATTAAAAAGAAAAAAACATTATCACATAAGGTCATTTATACATATTTTAAATAAAATATCTAAAATATAATGTTCTCCCTTAATAGTTCAATGCTAAGATTGACCACCTAAAATATCATCTGCTCATGTGTAATAACACGACCATTATAATTCAGAACAATACACCATACAAATCGAGGTAAGTTAGTGATAATTTTTTTTATTCATATAATTATCCCAAAATATATATTCTCCATGTCCACATCATGAATATATAAGGTACAACATGTATACATAATAAATTAAGTGTCTAATCCTTCCAGGCTAAGTTATATCTCATGTCATCATATACTAATATTCAAAATCATTGACACTTGACTTTACTTTCGAAAGACTTATATACGTTAAATTTAGACTTAGAAATTTGCACATGTCACACTACCTTCCCTAAGTGAATATCTCCAACATAAGAACATAATTGGAATATGTACCCTCGTATGACTAGGAAAATCTCTATGACTAGTCATATACAATTCTTTTTCCACATTGCAAACTAAGTCATAGAGATTTTTTTCAACTCTCACCACCTCATAATTTGCTCTATGTGAGTCTAATATAAATGAAGTTAATATATCTCCTTTAAAATATCAAATTCAATACATCACCTTTGTCTCCACATAATATCTCCTCCTTATAAGTCATTATTGTAAAATATTATGTAGTTTTCCTACGTTCTTAATTCATTATGGAAAACTACTCTACAATATCTTTAGATTATTGATTTTCACAATATAACATACATCAATACATAAGAATCTATTCTTTAATCTTTTCGTTCTCCAATCTCCTTTCCTAATCTATCTCTTTGTCTTTCTTTCTCTTCTCGCGCTTTCTTGATGGCTTACCGTGAAAAAACCTTAATTATGAGAACCCTAATCCCTTTTATTAACCAACATCCATCAAGTTGGTTACCGTAAGTTAATATTTTATTTTATCTTTATTTTATTCTAACTTCACATAATAACCAATAGGTCTTCATATTTTATTAAATCACATTTGGGCCTATCATTATATTTCATATGAGTCACATAATGGAATGAATTAATTAAATTAATTATAACATTCTCCCACTTAACTCGTGTGATGTCATACGATTCTGTGATTTAATATTTAAGTCATAATACGCATTAAAAGACCTTACATAAATTGGTTCTATCATTATTCATAATTAAAGATACAACTATAACAAGAGTTATGACAGTTACATGTCATTCAATCGACACACTCCCTTCCATATACCACTATATTATCTCTTTCTCCTTAATATGACTTTATAATAAGAAGTCCATAATGAGTTCAAACATAATATCATTTTAATAATAATAACATAATTTGTTTTCTTCATCATAATTTGCATGCATATAAATAAAGTAGAAAACACAAATTTCAGAAACTTATACATTAAAGATCTCAGAATGTCACATAAACATTAATAATAACATTAACATTCAACATTCACTACTAGTAAACATAATGTCCATATTTACTATATGGCTAGCAAACAACTTGGACGGTAATCCCTTTGTTAAAGGATCATCAATCATAAGATCAGTGTTAATATGTTCTTTTGACACTCTCTGTTTCGAACTTTTTCTTTAACGAGCAAAATATTTCAATTCTATATGCTTAGCACCTTTGGAATATTTTATCTTTTCTTCTCTCACTTTTTTAGGTTTCTACTTCAATTTTTTTTTATCCCAAACTGATCTTGTTTTTTTACATTTCTATCCTTTTCTCTACCACTCATTCACTTTCATACTATTTTCTTTCACAATTTTACTTTGCAATTGTAAGTTTTTCTCTTTAATTTTCAAAATTTTATTTTTTATAGTTTTATCTTTATAGCATAAAAATTGTAATTTTTATTTTTTTTACTTTTTTTCTTCTATTCATATTGAAGTAAAGAAATGGGAAAAAATTTATTTTTTTATTATTTTTGTTTATTAACATAAAAATTTGAAATATTATTATAAATTTATTATTTGTTATAAATTAGTTAACTATTTTAATATTTTATGATGTTCTATTTGATATTAAAATATTAAAAAAAATTGAGTTTTAAAAATGTTCAAAAAGAAAATTATAAATTATTTTTTAAGAAAAAAGAGATGACAAATGATAAAATAATTTTTTTTTTCAAAATTTATATTCAATTAATAATTTTGATAATACTCATGAATATTTTAGATGATATATTCATTTTTATATAATAATTAATTTTTATATATTGCATTCTCGTAAAATTTCTAGTTCCACCTGATTGCGGGTGAACTCTACATGTCAAAATATTTCATCCTCACTTGATAGATGAGCTACTACACATATCTTTAACAAAGGATTGGTCGTCCTTTTATTCTCATTGTTGATATGCGGATGATAGACATATCTAAATCTCAATATAATTCCCAAAACATTATGTAAAGTTTGTCAAAATGGAGAGATTAACCTAAAATCTCTATCTAATACTATACTTACACTCCATGTAGTCACACTATTTTTCCTTATATACAACTTGACAAATTTTATCATGAAAATCCTTGTATTCACGTGTAAAATATTTTAATACAACAAAGTCAAGTTTCAAAATTTGTATTTAATTTCCAGTAAGCAGAATTTATTTAATATTAATTTATTATAAGAAATATAAACATAATATTTGACTATGTAAACCTTCGAAATCAATCATTTTAATTTACAATAAAGTTTCTCCTAATTAGGTGAAAAATTGTCAATCACAATGTAGTGTCAGTGTTTAGAGTAAAATTTTACGACACAAACGTAAATTTGAGACGGCAAGCATTTATGCTATGATAATATTATTTATCAAGTAATAACTACTATCTTTTTTCTAATTTGTTTGAAAAATAGTTAATAAGCAAAAACAATTTTCGGAATTTAAATGCCACAGCTTTCAAAATGAGAAAACACTGTAAAACTTTGGAATCACACAATAATATACTTGAACATATAATGAGATGTTGTGTACCAGGAGCACATAGTTACATGAACACGGATTTTAATTTAGAAAGAAACATTAAGAGTAGAACTAATAAAACTCTTCACCCATGATTAAGAGTCAGAAATCAAAGGTACTTCTTCCATGATTGAAGCTTCCTTGTTGCTTACTGCAGTGGAAGCTGGGCAGACATGTACTGTAGTGCATACATCTGTTGTTTGCAGGAACTTCTCTGCTTTGAGAATCATCACAGGTCCATACTGAAAAACCATCCTCTTGCACTGCAAACAATTTCACTGTTAAAAAAAAAACTTGGACAGGAAGAAAATAATTGATCATGAATTCTAACGCTTCTTTTTGTTGATTTGCTTAATAGGTAAGAAGTTGCTCGAGCAGGCTTCTCAAAAACAGTTCAGCTAACCTCATCTAAGTCTATAAGTCATACTCTAAACAGGTCGAAATAAATTCATTTTAAGTTACTTTTTTTTTTACCACCTACTACTTCGACCTTTCGGACTACTCCATGCTTGATCCAGGTTGCACTGCCTACACGTATGCATTGTTTCCCATTAAAAATTATCGATGTCGTGACTTTTTAAAGTAATTATTATAAAAGTTAATACAAACTTGATATATAGCAACTGCTTATGATTAGATAATGGTGTAAAATATCGTTATATTGTCAATGCATATACTAAAAAAGACAATTATTTATTTTTAATTAAAATTAGAGTTCAATCTTGATAATTTATATAATAAAAGATCATGTTAAAGGTTATAAGATTATCAAAAGGAAACTCAAATATGACAGAAAAAACAGTATTGTTATAAGACTCACGCGATCTTAACCTTATTTCATCTGATATATATTTCAACTCTGTATTGCACCACAAAAGAAAAGTTTATCCAGTTCCAACAGTACTCTATTATTTGATTTATTTGGCTGGACAATCCTTTGGATGGTGAAGTGAGAATATTTTCATCAAATTTTCACACCACAGCTCAATTATTGGCTAGGTAAGGAGATTGACAGCGAATATAATCATTAAATGAAAATTACCGTGGGCCAAAACTATGGTTGTAAACATTTTTTGGTAAGACCAGGATAAAAATTGAAAATTCTGTTTTGGATTCAAAGGATAGATTCAATGCAACATGGTGTTTAAGAATACAACGGAATTCAGTAAATAAGAGAGTAAAAGAAAGATGGAGTTTTCAAGACTTCTCTTACCTTCTTGGCCAACTTATCCATAGAATTGCATGCCTTCAACAGTGCCTCGATTATCTCAAGCTGACATTTTAAATTGTTAGTTTCATATTCAACCAAAGGTGACAATAACGTGGAGTAAAGACATTTGCAGAGTGGGGTCAAAAAACAAAAATATTAGAAGGCTTTCGAGGAAAAAATAGAAATCTAGAGAGGGTGAAATGTATATGACACGGGGCTTAGGTATTATGGAGATGTAACTTTCATATGGAGTAACATGAGATGCTCAGTAAAATATCAACATCAAGTGACTTAGTTTTCCAGTCTTAGCAACTAGTTTTTAAGGGACGGTTTTCTCAATGCTATGGTGTTTTACAGTGTATGTTACAAGAATAAAACTAAAGCACATGTAAAATTCAGACTTAAAATCTTTTTCAGGGTAATGCAGATTCTCACTGGCACACATGCACGCTGCAAGTTTCACATAAGATCTCACTATATTTTCAATTTCAAACATAGATAATATGTTTCTTCTTAGTTTTCATATCTACCTTTCTCATAACAAAACAGGACAAAAATGCACATAACATATTAATGTGCGCGTGCATAAAAATCCATATGCTACATTGACCATAATCAGATTCTTTCTTCTGTTTGACAGCAAACCGTCCAAGCAAATGGAAAAGGAAAGAAGAAATTTGCAAGTGTATAAAAAATATGCAACAACCACTTATGTGACAAGAAAGTGCAGAAAATTCTCATGCCAAGGAGGGAATAAGATAAAATTTGATGAGAAATGTCAGAAAAACACTCTTTCACACACCTATTTAAATATATTATTTCTTATTTTATTGAAATTTATTGGAAACTCGAAATTTTAATGATTTCTAAAAAATTTTAAATAAGACGTGTTCTTAAGTAACACTCTTCAACTTTCATACTGGCAACTAAAATTACTAACCTTGGTGTCAGGATCATTCAACTTAACCAGTATGACTGAAACAGTATCTTTGCAAGATTCACAGGTATTTCCTTGAACTTGTGAAGAAATGTTTGCAGATTGGCAGAGGTGGGCCTGTTTGCAGAGTTCTCTAGGAAGAACTGATGCGATTTCGGAGAAGAAACGTAGGGCATAATAATCCACCAATTCAATGCACTGTGCAATACATAATAAACATATATTAGCTAATATGTCTAACAAGTTCTGATTCATTACATTCCACCAATAAGTTCCTAAGAAGTGCTTGTCCAATAATTTTGTCTTAAAATCACTTATTTATTTAACAAATTTATCCAAAGAAAGTCCACAAACATATGGGTTGTGTTTTTTTAGGAACCTAGAAACAGAATATAAGAAAATAATGCTGCTTGTATAGAATATTGATTGTCAACAAAGAAGAGAGTTATTTTCCAAAGTTGTCCCCTTTTTTGCCATAGAGAAAATGCCCCATTTATTAATGCTAACAATATTTATGAATTAATTTTCTTCCCTTGAACCATCCTATTTTCATATGTATGCTAACTTCCTCCCTCAAACTAAGTAACTATCTCCTAAGTCTCACTACCCTTTTTCCTTATGCCCTAGCAGTTATTCTGTTTAGGAGTACTAAAATATGTAAAATTATCATATTTGTAAACAAAAATTAGCTCAGATTATTGGAAGAATTTAAACAGCATAACTGGAAATAAAATTAATTTTTGCAGCCACTGCGAATAACTAAAAAATTTAGAGGAAAAGAAAAGCTAAAGATCAAGGGAAGGAGACCAACCTGCTGTTCAAAAGAGAGCATTTGATAACATTTATTGTGAAGTGAATCAATAATCTCTCTCTGGTTCTCTTTATCATTTAAGTAATTAAGTGCCTCAGCAGTATATTCCTCACAAAGTTCACAGACATCTGATTTTCTGTTTACTTCTGCATATGGAAAATATGTCAACAACATCAACTAGTACTAAAGCTGTATTTGTATTTCAAAACCATAACTACACTTTAACAGAAACAATATACTCTATACGTTTAGCAAGTAATATTTTTTGCTACAATGGTCTAATCAGAACTAAGAGGCTGTTACATTTTGGCCAAATTGGAATATTTTGTCTTTAAAACTTATCAAAAGTGCCTGAATATGAAAACTTCACCCATACTTCTTACTTCAATTTATCTAAATGAGAGGGAAATTTATAAACTTGACACTCATTTGTAAGGCTTATGGAAAGAAATGTTAAAATTGGTCTTCCTTTCCCATCAAATGAACAGAATAACCTCTACAAATCAATCAGAGCAATCCAAAGAGCTATGCTTGATTAACATAAGTGATATATACCACCAGAAATAGGATCAGAGATTAGTTGAATAATTGTCTTCCTAAACATTTGTAAGAACAAAAAAATGAAATAAGTTTCTCAATAGGCAAAAAAAAAAAGTTAAAACAAGTTAATTTGATCTCTCTTATGTAACTGCTCTAAAACATAAATTTTAATTTATGCAAAGAAAAAAAAATCTTATTTTTTTCATAAAAATACTTACAAAAAGTTTAACAAAACAAACAGGATTACGTAAGTACGTTCTATCCATCTCTCTAAGCATGACAGCGAATCTTACCACCAGAGTTTCCTAGCTCTCTTGAATCACAAGCCCAAGCAGCACCCAACAAAAACAGAAACAAAAGTCCCATTCTTCCCTCCATGATCCCTGTGACAAGCACTTAAAAAACCTGTTAAAATTCCACCAGAAAAAAAAAAAAAGAAAAAGAAAAAACAAAAGAAACCAATGAAATTGAAGGGTTACTACAAAGACATACGAGTATAAAGAATTATTCAACTAAAGCGAATATATGCAGCATCAAAATATATTTTCAACAACATGATCAAACAACATTATCAGTTAAATATTTATTATATGGAAATTAATAAAGATAAAAACATTTACAATATATAAACCATGATATAATACGTTATATAAGAATAATGTGAAAAGAAGAGAAAATAAATCAGTTTGAATTGCATGATCAAAATATAAAGGGGACATATATTATGTTTGTATTGAATTAAGAGCTATAGAGAGGAATGTATAACAAAGACGAAAATTTAAGGAGAAAATTATAACAAACGACATAGGAATGAAGAAAAGAAGAGAAGATTGCCTGTTGCGGAAGAAATCAGGGCAACTTTTGAATGAAATGTGTCAGGCACTGGAGAAGGGAAAGGTCACATAAAGGTTATGTTTCTCATCAGGTTTCATATTTATTAGTAACTACTTATGTTTGACCTTTTCCCTTTTCTCATGGACCAGATCAGTTTTAGAAAAAATAAAATCCAAAACAATGATTATTGATTTTTATTTTTATTTTTATTTGTAGTTTGATCCATTTATTTTAGTTCAAAATTTAGAATGAATTCAATTCAAGCTAACCTGTTTGGATTATATCAATTTTTGAAAAATAGATTTTTTAGAAAAATATTAAATAAACAGTACAAAAATATATAAATAAATAGTTACAAAAATGTCCAATATTTCCTATATATAAAAATATTATATTTAGTTATATATTGAGAATATTATTTTGAAAAATATTTAAAAATATTTTTAGTTAAATTTTGTCATTTAGTATATTTTCAAAATTTTAAATATCTAAATTAAAAATAAGGGTTAAAATGAATCATATTGTAAATATGGTCAACTTTTTAAGATGCCTAAACCTAAACCCTAAACTAATATCAGTATAATGGAAAAGGTTAGATCGACTTATCATCTCGGGAGTTGTGTCTAATTCTAAGGAAACTTTGTTGAATAAAATTAAATAAAAAAAATAATATATTTAAAATTAATTAAAATATTTTGATTTTACTGATAATATTATAATGAATATTTTGAATTTGGTGAGTTAAGTTAATATTTTAAAATTGAAAGTTACAATATTTAAATATGTATTTCTTTATTTTTATCACAAAAAATCAATAATATTCAGTATTTAAAAAACTTTTATTATCAAATTAAATACCACATTTCAATAAACAATCATAATATAATAAATCTTTATGTAACATCAACAACTCTCTAAATATGTGATTTTTTTATAAATAAATATATAAGCAACTAGTATTTTAGAACATGGGTTACAAAAATAGTTATTTTATATAATTATATAGTAAATAAATACTTCTATCCATATAAATTATATTATAGTTAAAATTTGAAATAAGTATTTTATATAAATAAATATTTTGGAACATTTAAATTATATTTTAGTCGTTTTATATGGTAATACTATTACATTTTCAATTATCGATAATTGAAAAATAAAATAGGTTAGAACTAATGATGTAACGGAAGAGAAAAAAATAAGGAAAATCTCTATAAACACTCTGGTTGAACAAAAACTCTAAATACGTTTTCATTAAACAATAATAACTAAAAATACTATTATTTAAATTAGTTATTCTAATTTTTGTATAAAGAAATAAAAATGTAAACAAGAGTGAGGTCATAATTTTATAAAATATAAACAAATAAGTTTGATTTAATCGACTTCTAAAATTAAATAAAAAAAAAACACTATTTTTTTCAATTTTTTTATGTTAAATATTATTTTTATTGATTTATAAACACCCTACTCATTAGAGGGAGTCTTTTAAGCACAGGGATTTATGCCAATATATGTAATGAATAAAGAAGGGAGAAAGAATATAACAACCTCAGCAGCATATCAGAATTTTAACATCAGAGTTAAATTGACATAATCATCTCTACAAGTAGCATCTCAAGTGATGCACAAACTTTAGTTAATATACAACAAGCAAAGGTAAAATAATACAACATACAATAATCCACTAAAGAAGGCACAATAATTGGATGATATATTGATATGGGAAAGGATTGAAGATGTAAACTTGAGTTTATCAGCACAAAATGATCAAGTAAGCCATCACCTCAAGTTCAGTGTTGGCTTCTTCTTCTTCTTCTTTTGTTGTTTCGTCAAAAGAAGGGAGAATCGACCAAATCCAAATTTCTTTCTCTTTGCAGAAAATGGCTTCTGACCATTTTCCCTCTCAACTTCCCTGTCAAAGGATGGATCTGTATTTTGTTTGCCTAGCATCTGACCAAGAGACACCTTCCGTTTCACTGAGCTTCTTTCTCTAAGCATCGCTCCAGCTTCATACTCTTCTGGCATCATCAACTTTCTACTCAATATTTGTCCAATAGAAAGTGTTGGCTTTAGAACTGGCTTGGCTTCTTCGTTTACCAGATTCAGCCCATTGACATCGAGTAACCGAGATTCCTTCCAATGGTGAGAAGGGTACGAATTTTTAAACTTGGTAGAGTTATGTACGGAGGAATGCCTTTTGTGACTATCTGACCGCCACTTCCTTAACGCCTCTTCAACTGCTAACTTTCCTAGATTTGCAGCCTCTACCCTTTCTAGAGCTTCCTCAAGGGCCTTCCTGCTGGTTTTAACTTCTTCTGTGGCTTCCTCTACCTTCTTCAAAATGCCCATTTTTGATACATTTGCTTCATCAACTAGAAGCATAGCATCCACAACTCTCTTCTTTGAATGTTCCTCGGCCTCTCGCGCCTTGTAGGTTAGTGCAGTGTACTCTTCAAAGGAAAGGGTAACTCCATCGTGCTTTTGCATACACTCTCCAAGTGAATTATCATGATGAGATAAAGCTTTAATCTCTGCAAGGGCAGCAGCTTCTGCAGCTCTAGCAGCTTCCTTTATTTTCCGGGCAGCAACTAACCTGATTTCAGCAGTTTTTATCATAGCTTTTGTCTGTTCAATCTCAGACATTGCTTTCAAGACTTCTGATTTAGCAGCTTCTCCCATATTCTTGAAATGCTCTGCCTCAGAACTTAGTCGCTGGAGCTCTTTTGTAATATCTGAAGGGTTATCCGAACTGGCATCTTTTGCCACTAGCAGTTTTAGTTTTGTCTGGTTTAGCTCTTCCTCAAGACAGCATATCTTTGAAGAATTTTGAGTTAACCTCTCCCGTGTTTTCTCAAGAGATAGTCTTTCCTTCTCCAACTTCTTATTGAGTGATTCAACAGATGCACGAACATCAGCAATATCACTTGTGGTTTGGTTCAGATTCAATTTGGCTTGCTTCAATTCCATTAATATTAAACCTGGGGCCGATGAAGGATAGGGGATACAACCTTCTATCAAATCCTGAACAACATTACTCACTTGGTTTTCCTTATCTTCTTTCTCATCCTCCTTAACAGTAGATATATCATTGCACAAACTCATTTGAAAATTCAATTTCACTTCAGATTCTTCTTTCTGTAGCTTTGATTTCAAATTCTCCACAAGCCTTTTGGTACTTTCCAACTCTTTCAAGACATCAAGAGTTTCCCTTTCCTTCAGGATCAGCTCTTTCTCCAATACAGCAGCTTGCTCCTCAAGTTTTCCGGGGTCAGGCTCTTCTGTATGGTGCGGCTAAAAAGAAGGGAGAAACTTTCACTGTGAAATTAACTCAATACTAATGCTAAAAACGAACTAAAAGTAAACAGTCAAACAAAAAATGAGATACTATAGTATCAACTATGCGTCTATGCCAAATTTCACTCAACCTGGTTCTAAAAGGAGACACGTGATAACTACTTAGTTCTGCATTAGAAGATGATCCTGTCTTCAGAATTATAGTATGGGTAAAACTTGAATGCAAATTCCTTAGATGTTTTTGGTGCAGTTCTTCCATCAAAATTGTAGTTTATAATTCAAGAAGTTACGTTGATATTTAATGTAAACATTGATTAAGCAAATTATTGAGATGAAACTTCAATTATAATCGGAAAACATCATCAAAAACCTTTCAAAAAAACTGTATTTAAGTTGTCCTTATCAGAATAGAAAAATGCTGCAAAAATATTAGACTGAAAAAAAATATAATCCAGCAAATATATCACATACATGACCTTGATTATCATGGCGAAGGGTTCTTAGCAGTTAGCATTGTTCCCGAAAATAAATAAATAAACAAAACAAACAAATAAATGATTTTGAAGTTAAATATAATCTACTTCCCACATTTTGCTAAGATTCGCAATTTATAATATTTTACTTAATATCACTGCTTTTCAGATCAACCAAGTACTACTCAGCCGAATACAAACGACATTTAATAAAAAAAACTTGAAAATTTGAACTGCAGCGCGACTCTATTAGCTTAATTAATTAACAAGCAACAATAATAAAAATAACAAAACCTCATTTCCTCTCAGAAGACCATGCACAATAAAGAGTTAGCAGAAGCAAAAACAACACATAAAACCAATTTACTTATTTTTATTTTGTTTTGAAAACGTTCAAAACCAGAAAGGTCGAAACTTTTCTTTTGTGCAACGCCGAAGCTTTAAAGAAAAAAGAAGCTAATGGGTTGTTACCTCAGGCACGAAGTGCTTAGTGCCAAGACCATTAAGAATAGGTTTCCAATACCCAACGCCGCCGAATCGCGTGACGGCTTCCCGCACCGATTCAAACGGCGCCGATGTGTCGATCTCCGCCCTGAAGCCCGGTTCGGGTCGGTTCGAAGCTCCGTCGGAGACTTCCATGGGAAACACTGCAAAAAGTGGAAAAACAACAAAAACAATAACAATAATAATAGTTGTAATAATAAAACGACAAGGAAGGGTTGGTGTTTGGAGAGTGTGGAAGTGAATGAGAGAACTAAATAGAAAACGCAAACGGTCGTGTCGTTCTCAGTTTACCGTGAGCTGACACCGAAGTCTTTGCCTTGATTTTCGAAACTGGGTGGGACCGGGGCCCACCACACTCCTCTGTGGCAGACTCATGTCTGTCAACGGTAACAAACGACGAGTCTCAAGTTAAACAATATATAAAGTTAAATACTATACTATTATTAATTTAATAAATTGATATAATACTTTATAAAAAAATGAAAAATTAAAGTGTATTAAGTTTGTATAAAGTAAACATTAAAATGATATAATACATATATACTGAAAGGGTCGATGTTTAGGGTTTTATTAGCCCCACTAGGATTTGAACGGTGTATGATTTAAATTGATGCTCTAGGTTTAAATATATTTTAGTTTAGAGATATGTTTATATAAATATTAATAAGATAAATGAGACACTTCTACATGTTCCCTTCAATTAATTAAAGTGCATTATATTCATATATTTAGCAAAATCTAATTATGGGTGTCAAAGTGGATCAACCCGGCTTACACAGGTTGACTCACCACGGATTGAGCTAAAAATAGGTAAACTCAACCCGGCTCACTTTTTGGCGAACTAGAAATTTTACAACTCAGCCCAACCTACCACGGGTTGGTGGGTTAGGTGAGTTGACTCATTAATCCATATTTTTTTTAATTTTTTAAATTATATAAAAATTTCATATGTATGTTTTCTTCATTTCTTTCTCAACATCAGTATCTTCGTTATTAACTGAATTGACTCATTGAGTTTTTCATTAATAATAAAACCATCACCAATACAATTTACATTGACACTTTGATGATTTAGCTATCCATGGAAAGTTGAAAACGCAATAGAAGAAACATAATTAAAATCAAAACAAGAATTTAAAAATAATGACAAAAGAGTAAACAAACTTGAATATAAATTGCAGAAGATGAAAGGTGGAAGTGTGGTGGCTGTGTAGTCCTTGTGTGATGTGTGTCTTCTGATGTGTGATGTGTCTCTCTTATATAAATAACCCTAACCCTAATCTTTATTGAGGTTTGGGCTCAACTGGTCCATGAAACACATCATAAGTTGGCTTTAGTGCAGGTCCGTGAACTTCAAACACGTGCAGTATTTTCAATACTTATCCAAATTAAGCGATTTCGGTATTCTTTGAAAGCCTTTTGAGTTAGCTTTAAAACGCCACCATTGCTACTATTTTTGGAGGTCGAATAAATTTAGGAGACTTAAATTACTTAAGCATGTCCATTGGGCTGCCCTGGTGCGCTTGACCCGTGTTGGATAATTTATGTAAAATCCAATTTATCTCCGAATTGAATGATTTTGGATCCTATGGAAAGCTGAATGTGTGTAGTTTATAATGTTTTGAAAATAATGATTTTTGGAGATCTGTAGAAAAAATGATAAATAAAACAGTAAACCAATGTTAGTACCCATATAGAATAAAATATGACATTTGACCCAATTTTCCAAGCCCAAAATTGTTTTAAATTGTAAAATGGCATCTAGCCCAATCTTCTAGGCCCAAAATTGCTTTAACTATCCTAAAATTAATAATGAGAAAAAATTAGATCAAATAGATTTAAATTAATTAAAATCTAATTATTGGCCCAATGAAGCCCAATTAATAAAAATTCACTAATAATAGAAAGTTAAGCCCAAAACACTAATTAAAATAAGTTCGGAAATGGAAGAAAATACTGGAATATAATGACTCATCAAATAACCCCACACTTAGCCTTTTGCACTCCTGGGCAAAATCAAGAAGCAAAACAAGGAAATAAATTCAAAAACATTAAAGAAAATTATGCAAAGGACAAAAACAAAAATAAAGACAAACAAAAACATAAACGAGATATACATATTCATCAATGAAACCTAGGAAACGAAAGGAGTAGACAACATCCAACACAAAGAGTCGAGGAACCGAGATACTCATGGAAATCATCCAAGCATTTCAAAACCTGGCAAGAGGTCAATCGTGTCAAAAGGTGAATCAAAGTGACAAAACCTCACAAGATGCATTGTATCTCTCATGTGTCTAGGCTACCGTATACTCTCAAAATACTCAAGAAAAGCAAACAACAGATAGACTTGGCAAGCCTCTAAACTCAACACCCAACGCACATGCATAAAAAGATCAAAAGGTCTTTTCGAGTTGTAATGGGGGTAGGGACAAGGTAGAGGATATCATATGGGATAAGTAGACGTGAACCGCGAGGAACTAGAGGAGCAATGGGGAATAAGTAAAAAATAAGCACAAGATCCATGCCCAAAAACCTCTATTATCAAACCTCCACTACTCGTCTTTACCTCAACCACAACTTTCCTTTCTTTTTTTTTTCTTTTTTTTATTTTCTCTCTCTTTTTTTTTCTTTTATATATATATATATATATATATATATATATTTTTAAACTACATGAAATACACTCGAAAGGAAAACACAAAAATTGTACAATAGAGATAACCAACTAGCTAGTACATCATCCAATGAAATACAAAATGCACCCCCACACTTATTCAATAACTTATTCCCAAAACAATTCCAAAGCTCCAAAAATCCCTAAGGTTAAGGTAATCATGGTTTTTCACTTAAAGCTTTTAATGAGCTTCAAAAGAAATAAAGGGAAACATAGGCTCAAAGGGGCTCTCAAAGGAATTAATTCAAGGTAGGCTCATTTGGCTAGAGGCTAATCAGAACAAAAATGCCTTAATCATCTCCAAACATGCATGTGAATCAAGAAGTATCAATCAGAGTCAAGCCAAGGCTACTGCGCAAGCAATCAAGAGGCATAACACTCAAGAAAGAACAGGTAGTGGCTCAATTCCTCACAAAGGGTAAGATTGTCGCCTTCAATTCAACCTCTCAAACATCGTAACCAACTTGACAAGCAGAGAAAAACAGGGATTTCAATCCAAAAATCATAAAGCAACTCCTTTCCCAAGAGTGAAGAAAGTGCCTACTACCTATACAAAACCTAGAAATCAAAGAAAAATATGCAAAACTATACACAAAACATAGAATATAAACCTACAATCCTACATCTCCCACCCCACGCTTAAATTAGACATTGTCCTCAATGTAAACACAATCATATCCATTAAACAAATAGGACAAGCAAGATAAAAGAGTTGAAGGGGAAAGAAGAACTCCCTAATCATGGTGGGTCCCAGATCTATCTCCTCAGATGGTACAGGTGTTGAGGTCATCAAGTAGCAACTTTGTTCCGCTAAAACAAACAAAGTCTTCCTCATCATGGTGGTTCTTGGATCTATCTCCTCAGATGGGTGTTTCATGGCATTTAGAATATTAAAGTGCACCACAATGTCATCAAATTCCATGGATAAGGTCCCTGCATGCACATCAATCTTGGTTCTTGTAGTCTTTAAAAATGGTCTTCTTAAAATGATGGGTGCAAAACCACGTGAAAATCCCTCGTCCATATCAAGAATGTAAAAATCAGTAGGGAAAATCAACTCACCAACCCTAACTAAGATATCCTCAATGAAACCTATAGGGTAGGTAACACTCTTGTTTGCCAACTGAATAACTATATTCGTAGGTTGCAGGGGTCCAAGAGAAAGATATTTAAATATAGACAAAGACATGACATTAATTGAAGCACCCAAATCAAGCATGGCATTCTCAAATTTATTATTGCCAATAATACAAGGTATGCAGAATGTACCTGGGTCCTTACATTTCTCAGGAATGTAAGGAACAGATTTACCTATCAAAGCAGACACATTTCTGCCCATGTTGATTGTCTCACTGCCCTTCATCTTCCTCTTGTGGGTGCACAACTCCTTCAGGAATTTAGCATATTTGGGAATTTGCTTGATGACATCAAGCAGAGGTATGTTCACCTCAACTTTCCTGAAGGTCTCTAGAATCTCTTTATCGACATCTTCCATCTTTTTGCTTGGAATTGCTTTGGGAGGGAATGGAAGAGGGATAGGAGGCTGTTGCAGGTCAGAACTGGGGCTGGAAGAAGTCAAAACTTCATATATTAAAGAGATATACGTATAAATCAATAACAAACAACAAATAATGTATAGATGCTACAATTTTCAAATAAAGATTCATCAATCCAATAGTTTAGGTTATGAAACAAATTCTTTCCTTTGAAAGCAATACAATAGATATGGTGTAGTGGTGCGGTGGACAGATAATAAGACAAGTGACCCAAATGCAGCAACAAACGTAGTGGCACAGCGAACAACTAATAACAAATTTAAGTGAGTGTTTGACTTGTGACGACAACCAACAATGTAGGGTAAAGGTAAGACAGGATAACATCAATTAGGGTTACTAAAGTATTATAATTATTTTTAAAATTTAAAATAAATGATTAATTAGGATTAATATATTATTATAATTATTTTTAAAATTTAAAATTAATGATGGGTTGCAGGCCAACCCACCATAACCCGACTCAAACCCGTTTAATCCGTGGGTTAAGTGAATCGGGTTCATTTTTAGCCTATAATCGGTAAAAATAAAAAAAATCGAACCCAACCCAGCTCGAACCCGTGGTGAGCCGGGTTGGCTCACGGGTTAAAACCCATATTGACACCCCTAGATACAATGAACATATGTATTATGTTCATACAACACCAACAACACATTTATTATAATCTCGTGTTAAACCCCTCATTAAGGTGACGTCAGAGCACCTAGGCAAGGCCTAGAAATATAAACTCACAAGTAGGATCCAAACACGATAGTGTAAATAAAACGTGGACTCATAGGCAAAAGGGTAAGAAGATCAATAATAAATGTTGTTTACAACGTTACTAACTTGAACGTCTTCTATAGATAACACTGATCATCCCTTAGACTAGGAGTTTCGAGCATATCAATAACGGCAAGTCCAACGACTTAAAACAAGTCCATGAAAGGATTCAAAAGTATGTAGTGTAGATCGATTTTGTGAGAGACTCTTTACCTTATAGGAACATTTTGGTATCCATCGTGGGGCTAAGAAACTCTAACAACCAAATGGTGATTACAAGGAACCAAATGGTGACTACAAGGAACAAGACAAGTAGTGAAAGATCTCATTCTTCTAGGAGGAAAGATCATGTGAGTGAACTCTTGCTCATTGTCAAAAGATGTATGTCATTTTACTTTTTATTTCTTAATCTAAGAACATTTTCTAAACTAGTTATTTTATTTATAAACCATGCATTTAACGTATTTTCATTAAAAACATAGCATAATTCAGTTTTTCTTAATTTATTACATTTTACGTAGTTTTAGCATAATAAATAAGATAAATGCATACATCTACATTGCATATTTCTTTTTCTTCTTTTGTAGGAAAAGTAATTTGAGATGGACCAAATTGATATAAAGAAATGTCTAAGTTGATATTGTCAAACTTCACTCTTCTTGAAAACCCAAGTTTACTTTTGCAGCCCACTTGCATGATGTTACAAATGAAAATTGTGAATCAAGCAAATTAAGTGATACATGAATCTAATTTATATGAATTAAAGGCTAGCAGAAATCAAGAATTCAATGCAAATTAGTGCTGGATCACTCAAAATAGGAAAAAAATTGACTATTTTCTCCAAAACAGTCCTAAGAATTTCTCTTTATAACAATTAGATTTTGCAATTATTTATTTGAGGAATATTTGATTTTATTGTAATTAATTTTAGGCTTAATTTCTCTTGTTCAAACCCCTATAAACAGAGGTCTTACGACAATTCACAATCATAATCTCCTTGCCTCGGGTTAGAATTGTTGTTTTGTCTCATCCCCATTTTCTTTTCCTACTCTCAGTTTGTACTTTAGTTTTTAATTAGGCGAGTTCATCTACTGCTATTGCACTTCTGGTTTGTTCTCTTTTATTTAATTTTCAATTTCTATTAAATTTTTCAGTTTATCTTACTCTAATTATTTTATTTATTCAGTGCTCATTTTAATTTATGCTATTTAATTGCTTAGAATTTTTATTCTAGTATTATATAATTTTCATTTTCAATTCGTCTCATTCCCAATTCAAATTCGAAATTTAGTTTTAGAGTTATTGCTTTCAAAATTTTCAAATTTAATTATTTTACTATTTTATTTCAAAAAAAATTTATTCTTGCACTTTTAATTAAAAGCACTTTATTTTAATTTTATAAATTTCAGTTATTTAAATTATGTTTCTGTTTAATTTTAATTGTTGTCAATATTCTATAGTAATTTAATTTTAATTTTTAGTATTCTGCATCAATTTATTTCTTGTTCACTCTTTCATTCATCCCCCATTTACTATTTTATAGAGAATGATACGTGATAATGAGTATGTTCTTATATTTGTGTTCTTGTAAGATTCGACACGGGTTAGCTATATTGCATTAGTTTAGCAACTTGTTTATTATTTTTTATCAGTATTTTGTGTGACCAGAATGCTACTATCAAATGACATCGTTGTCGGGGATATAATTGTGTTGCGTAATATTTCCTAATATCAATTTTTTCTAAGTTTCTTTTTCTAGCTTTAGTTAAAAAAAAGAAAATAAAAAAAGAAAATTCAAAATTAAATTTTTTTCTTTCTTCTAATTTGTTTTTCTAGCTTTATTTATTTAAATTTTTTTAAAAAAAACAAAAAAAAAGTATGAATTTGTTGGTATCGTGCAACAGAATATTTGTGTATAGGGACAAAAACTAAGAGGGGGTGAATTGGTTTCTTATAAAAATTAGGGTGTTAAAATTTTTTCCCAAATTTCACCGATTAAAATGCTTGTAAAGTAAAAAGATAAAAGAAAGAAGATTACATAAATAATTTATACTGGTTCAGATCAAAAGATCTTACGTCCATTTGTTAATCACTCTAAAAGATGATTAACGTTGTCACTATAATCACAGTTTAAAACAGATTACAAATTACAAAAGATAAGGATTAGAAAACACCTATCTTAAGTCACACAAGAGATGAACACCTCCTTTGAATCTACAAAGGATGATGACAACTTTTCCTAGAGACGGCATAACACACAATCCACCAAGAAACCCACTCAATGATTCTTATCGCTTCTAGCCCACAGTAGATTTCAAAAGTCCCTTTTTCTTCCCTATACAAAGTTCTCTAGTAATCACAACTCTTAACTTTTGTATGAAAAAGGTTGTGTGTTTCAGAGAGCCATAAAGAACCTTAAATAGAGAGATTTAGGGTATGGGGAATAGATGTATCGAAAATAGGTCCAAATTCGAATTTCAAAATCATAATAGACGCAGATAGTCCATTATCATAAGTGATAATCTATTATCATAGAACAAATTTTCGCAGAGTGAAATCTGGACAAGGATAATTGATTATCCTCTGAGATAATCGATTATTCCAGAACTTTCAAAAACCAAAATTAACTGGGATAATCGATTATCAACCCAGATAATCGATTATTCCAACAAGTTTTTCAAAAACAAGTTTCAAGCAGGATAATCGATTATCTTGGGTGATAGTCGATTATCACAGAGTGGTTTTGATAAAAATGAATTTTCAGATAATGGACTATGTGCTAACTATCTTGGACTCTATTTTAACAGACTCAATGTAATAAAACATGGTTATTACAAGTAGATACAACTATATATGAGTCTTCTAATCTTGAAGTCCTTTGACTATGAAGCATTATAAAAATCTTCGAGGCATCATATCCTTGTATGTTCAACAAATTTAGTTGTCTCATACTTGCTAAATTTCTAATTTTTTCTAATTTTCTTTTTCTAGCTTTAATTTAAAAAACATTAAAAAAAAAACTCTTTTGAAAAAATTAATTTTTTTTCTAATTTTATTTTTCTAGCTTTATTTAAAAAAAATAAAAAAAATAAAAAAGAAAAAAATCTTTTAATTTGTTTTTCTATCTTTATTTTAAAAAAATAGTTATTATAAGTTGTTCTTGTGTGCTCCCTAACCATTCTTACGAGAAAATTTTTGATAAGTTATCCTTGCAAGAAAATTCTTGAAAACCATTCCTATAGGAAACTCTAGATATAGGTTGGTAGTGTGAGAATACCTGTTTAGGAGAATTCTGGCTAGGAAAGACTTGGTACTTAAGTGTGTCCATTAGTGACCCACCTCTCTTTCCTGAGAACCTACCTGGTGTACTTGTTCACGGTCTATCGTTGTCGTTCCAGTAAGCAGGTGATTTTGAGGATATGAACTTTGAAAAAACATTGGATGAGCTAACATTTGTGGTATGACAATTGGCCATAAACCATCACACATTTCAACAGCAACAATATGTATGTGGGATACGTACCTCCGTATATCATCCCACTGATGTATGTCCTCAACTTCAGAAGACACCAAGCTTAATTAGGGAAACAGTGGACAATATATTCCCTGAATAACAACATTATGGGAAATTAAATTCATACAGTCCACAACAGGAGTACTACCCATACTTGGGCACATATAATTCTGGTTGGAGAGACGATCCAAACTTGAAAGATGATCATGTCTTTGACCAACCACTAAAGATTCATTTCCAATCGATCAACCAAGGCATTTACCAACAACAAGAGTATCAACCTCCCTCACTGGGACAACAAGAAAATCCACACCTTATGTCAATACATCAAAGCTCAAGTGGTACTATGCAACAGGGTAACTCTAGACCTATCCTAGAAGATTTGATTAAGCAACTGACGCAATAGATGATAACGCAAAATACACGAAGCACACAACTAGAGCAATGTTTCAATGACTTGGAAACCCAAATTGGACAAATGGCCACTACCATGAATTCACTACAACAGCAAGGTGCGAATGCACTTCCTCGCAAATAATGATTAATCCTAATGAGAATGTACGTGCAATTACTTTGAGAAGTGACTGAGATGTTCAAATAGAGCAGAAGAATCTTGACACATCTATGCTAAGTGAGGGAGAGTTATTCTTAATGAACGTTTACTCAGTTGAAGGCCGAGAGGATGAAGAGATGGATCTAGGAGTTGATTTTGACCTTGATCAATCCTTAGAATCTCTGCATTTAAGACAAGAAGAGTTGTTTGAATGTGATTGTACGAATGAAGTTGTGTCATTTGTAAGGATATTAGTGATAATATTGAATCTTTTGTAGGAGTGCAAACAACTGCTAAAGCAAGTGAAGCAAATACACCACAGCAGCAACCTGAGGAGTTAGATCTGAAACCACTCTCATCCCATTCAAAGTATGCTTACTTGGAGGAGTCTGAAAAGCTACCTGTGATCATATCTAGTGATCTCCTCTCCAATCAAGAAGGAAGGTTGTTGAAGGTGTTAAAAGAGCGCAAGAAAGCATTTCGTTGGTCCTTAGATGTCCTCACTAGGATCAACCCTACTATTTGCAGGCATACAATCTTGTTGGAAAATGATTGCAGACTCATGAAGCAGCCCTAATGAATGATGAATCCTACCATCTTTGATGAGGTGAAAAAGGAGGTGATCAGGTTATTGAAGGTTGACATCATAAGTCCCATCTCAGACAACACTTGAGTATCTACTGTCTAAGTTGTTCCAAAAAAGAGTGAGATAATTGTTGTGTGAAAGGATCACTTTCCCCTTCCATTCATAAATCAAACGGTTGAGAGATTGATAGGTTTTTACTGGAGAATCATTTGAGACTTTAACAAGGTGATATTGCCTCTTCTAGCTTACTACAGAAGAAGACTTTGTTTGTTTTAGCTGAATCGAGTTGCTACTTGATGGCCTCAACACCTGTACCATCCGAGGAGATAGACCCAGGACCCAATTTTTTTTTAGTTGGTTTTTATTTACATTTGCATGCTCATTTGCATAACATAAATTCTCCACATTGAGGACAATGTTGATTTCAAAAGTGGGGAGTATTTGCATTTCATGCATGAGGTTACATTTATATTTTTGTTTTAATCATTGTATAATGTTATAGATTGATGAGAGGCTACTTTGGAAAAGATGACCAACTTGATAAGGAGGAAGAGTTCAAAGTTTGAAAGGTTTGATTCACATAGAAAGTCATGGTCGGGTTACATTAACATTGGTTTGGATTAATTTCAAGGTGAACAAAGCACCTAGGTGAGTTTTGAGACTTATTCCTTTTTGTGTGCGCCACTCATGACATGAAAACCTTCCAGAACTTGATTGATTTCTCTGTGACACCAGATGAGCATATACACCAGTAGATATGATTTAAGCCTTCTTTGTCTTAGCTACTTAGCCAAATGGCCTACCCTTACCTTAAATTATTCTTCGTTAAACTTCACTATTCTTGAAAGCCCAACTTTGCTTTTGTAGCCCACTTGCAGAATGTTACAAATGGAAACTTTAAATCAAGCAAATTAACTAATGCAGGAATCCAATTTATCTGAATTAAAGGACAGCAGGAATCAAGAATTCAATGCAAATTAGTGCTGGATCACTCAAAATAGGAAAGAAACAGACTAATTTCTCCAAAACAGTCCCAAGAATTTCTCTTTATAGCAATCAGATTTTGTAATTATTTATTTGAGGAATATTTGATTTTATTGTAATTAATTTTTGGCTTAATTTCTCTTGTTCAAACCCCTATAAATAGAGGTCTTACGAAAATCCACAATCATAATCTCCTTGCCTCGGGTTAGAATTGTATTTTGTCTCGTCCCTAGTTTCTTTTCCTACTCTTAGTTTGTAGTTTAGTTTTTAGTTAGGCGAGTCCATCTATTGCTATTGCACTTATGGTTTGTTCTCTTTTATTTAATTTGCAATTTCTATTGAATTTTTCAGTTTATCTTGCTCTAGTTACTTTATTTATTCGGTGCTCATTTTAATTTATGTTATTTAATTATTAGAATTTTTATTCCAATATTACATAATTTTCATTTTCAATTCGTTTCATTTCCAATTCAAATTCGCAATTTAGTTTTAGAGTTATCGCTTTCGAAATTTTAAATTTAATTACTCCACTATTTTATTTCAAAGAAATTTTTTATTCCTACACTTTTAATTAAAAGCACTTTATTTTAATTTTATAAATTTCAATTATTTAAATTTTGTTTCTGTTTAATTTTAATTGTCATCAATATTCTATAGCAATTTAATTTTAATTTTTAGTATTCTGCATCAATTTATTTCTTTTTCACTCTTTCATTCATCCCCTATTTACTCTTTTATAGAGAATGATATGTGATAATGAGTATGTTCCTATAATTATATCATTGTGAGATTCGAGACGGGTTAATTATACTGCATTAGTTTAACAACTTGTTTATTATTTTTTATCAGTATTTTGTGCGACCAGAATGTTGTTATCATCGAACTAAGAAAAGAATTGGAAATTTTCAAAAAGAAGAGAACGAAGGAAGTTGCAACCCTTAAGCGTGAAAATGCATAGATCAGGCAAAAACTGAATGAACAAGAGGGCACCTCTCACCACATACTAGAAGCAACTCAGACCAAGAGCAACCACAAACACTCTCACCATACCCCTATAAGAGCATTTGAGGTCAGAAGCAACCTGCAGACTTGCAAGCACGTATCATCGTCACAAACAAGGGGACAACATAAGCATCAATTCGTCGACTGAATCATGGAAATCTGATATAAACTCCATTGGCATAATGGCTGACTTAGGATTTTTAGGGTTAAAACCTTTTATATATAGTAAAGAAGAAAAAATGCAGAATTTTAAACAATAAAGTAAGCAAACCCAAGGAAAATTCTCACTGGACATGAAGATAGTTACCTATCTAGATGTGAATGTTCACTTCCAAGGATTAGGACGTGGAGAAAAGGAGAACAAAACAGGAAAAACCAAGCAACAAGGGCTAAGAATGAACCAACCCCTAAAGTAAAAGTTATTGTTACAAAGAAGCTAAGGAAAGAAAGAAGAAAATGGAAGTATGGGAAAGGTGGTGGTAGTAGCACGCTACTAGGGGGAGGAAACCACCCTAGATAAGTGAGGTTGTTGTCACTTCAACCAGAGTTCAACATTAGACTTAAAGAGAATAATAACACTCAAAGTACTCTCACAAACTTCTCATTAATCATCATCTAAATACAAGAGGAAGTCTTCTATTTATAGGTTTTGGGAGAGGGGACATGGAGGGAATAATAAAATGGGAGACATGACTTGACCTAGAAGTTATGGGCCATGTAATTTTCGGGCATAAGATGCTCTCCCCCTCTAAATTCATCAAAAAATTTCTTCTAAAGGTGTGGAGGACATAAAAAGGAGGTGAGATCCCCTATGGGTTGTCCAAAGTCAATCAAACCCACAAGCCAAGTTTTACCTCTTCAAAAAGGGGTGTAGGACATGAAAAAAAAAGTATCTTACATCTTTGGATTGCCCATGCATGTATCCTACTTTTCCACCAAAAAAGAGGTGGTATTCTTCAAAAGGGAAGTGCAAAAAGTGGTCATACAAAAAGAAAGCGAAAATGAATCCAAACTTTTAAGAAACAAAAATACTAAACAAAATAAAAATGGAGGGTAAGGAGAAGGTCTCCCTTCTAGTCATGCTCCTAGTAATCCTCTTATGGATGACCTCTCTTGCCTACAGGGCAACTAGGGACTTATCAACCTTGTAAGAAATTTAGAAAATTAATGAGGAGGTAGCACTACTATAAAATATGTTTTTCAAATCGTCATTTAACGTCGGTTAAAGTTGAGGTGACGTGAAAAATACTTTCAACGTCGGTTGGTTAAAAAATGACATTGAAAGTTGAACACATTCTACGTCGGTTTTTAATCAACCGATGTATAAAGTATTTTCCACGTCGGTTCCCAGATGAACCGACATGGAAAGTCTTTTTATTGACACATTGAACGTTGGTTCTGGCTAGGGCATCTACACTCGGTGGAGTAGGAGGTCGCGGTGCCATCCTATATCAAACGCAACCATCAATACAGAGCAAACATTCACACACACTCACATATCAGAGTATAATCACAACGGACTTATCATAGGTTCACTACCCATCCCCACAGATTTACAAGGATACTACCGCTCTGATACCATTATTGTAACGACCCTAGAAATCGTTACTGTAATGATGTCTTCGCAAAGTATTAAACAAATAAATAATAATATCTATTTTACATTATATTACTGTAATTGTAACATAGATTGAAATTTCGGTTCACTAACGGAACTTCAAAATATTGTAACATAATTTATTTATATATTATACATGTAAAAGTAGCTCCCTCGAAGCTATCCCATTGAACTATCCTCGTTGTCCAAGTAGTCACATCTCCATCTCTCAACTCCTGATCTACTCCCACATAAAAGTGATCATCGCAGTCCCATCCACATGGAAAAATAGGGGTAAGTATTAAATCATTCGATATAATAAAATAGATATAGAAGTAATAATTATATATTGTGATCAATTACGAAATCATCAACATACTAAGACACCTTCTGAAAGTATACCCTAACTATGCCCGAACTCAGAGGCTATCATCTGTGGGCACATTGTGATCGATACCCGCAGTACCATTCTGACCACCCTCCACACAGAGTAGGATTACTGGCGCCCTTCATCACTCATACTGGAGTACCCCTCCGAGCGCGCCACCAGTCATCCCCCCATCGACTACTCACCACCTGATCTCGTAGTCTACCTGACCCGACCAATCAGTGAAGTCTGGGACCTCATTCAGAATCCTCTGACATAGTTATTACACTAAAGTACTCTGTACCACCTCGGGTACCATTCAAACACAACAAAAATCATTCACATTTGTCGGATTCTGGACCACCTGTCCTCACGGCTCATTCAAGTCAATAATTAATAGTACTTGACTGATTCTGGGCACCAACCCTCCGGCTCAGTCTAGCCAATACATAACATCTCATGACTGATTATGAGCATCAGCCCTTAGACTCAGTCTGACTCACACACGTTACAACACACTACGGAATCTTTAAAATTGCTACATTCATTCTATATTTCAAATATATATATATATATATATATATATATATATATATATATATATATATATTCTTCTTCTTCTTCTTTTTCGAAATCATTTCCGAAATCACTTCGAAATCACTTCGAAATCATTTCCAAAATCTTTTTCAAAATCATTAAATTACTATTTTGCCCTTAATCTTTTCCGAAAATTCCATGTATGTCCCTAAATGACTATTTTACCCTTGGACATTTTCGAAAATTCCTTCCATGTCCAGAAAAATGACTATTTTGCCCTTGGACATTTTCGAAAATTCCTTCCATGTCTTGAAAATGACTATTTTTCCCTTGGACATTTTCAAAAATTCCTTTCATGTCCCGAAAATGACTATTTTACCCTTGAACAATTTTGAAAATTCCATTTATGTCCCTAGGATGTAAAATGACTATTTTACCCTTGAACATTTTCAAAAATTCCTTCCATGTCCCTTTCTTCTTCCTCGCGCCAAGTAACATTAACAAATTTTGCGAGATTTTGGCAGATTTCAAATGACTCGAGTTTTAGACAACCAAACTAGTCTCAAATTCAAATTAAACATGAATTATATCTAATTTAAGTTGAAAACAACAATTTTACCATATAATTCATCCTTAATTTCAAGAATTACATCAATATTTTAAACTTTGCAAAATATGAATAGTAATCACCTCCAGTACGCCATTTTCAAAATTCAGGTTTGAAATTTCTCAGTTTCAATCACCAAAATTAGTTCCAAATCAAAATTAAACCATAAACATGTTCAATTTAAGTTAAAAACAATAACTTTATTATATAATTCATCCTTAATTTCAAGAATTTCAAAAACTTTCAAACGGTGAACAGTTCATCAGAATAAAAAATTCTTCAAAATCAGACATTTAAATAATTCATATCTCTACTCATATTCTTTATTCACAGAGTACCCAACAATTCAATTTCATGTATTGAATGAATTAAACTTCCCCTTACCTGGTATGGTATTTCTACTGAAGTTTTCCCACTTAATTCAAGCTCTCTCCCGTTTCACCGAGATGAACATGTGATATGTGAGAAAGAATTTCCTGCAGAAACCATTCCTCCCCCTTCGAACATATAAAAGAAAAAAATTTATCGTGCATGAGGAAAACTTCGTTACGAAGTTTTCTTGCACGATAAAAAACATACGTGACAGGTTCGAATCCTATCGGTGACAAAATTAATTTGGTAATGATTCAGACTTTTAAAAAATATAATCTATAATATAATAAATACTAAAAATATAATATAAAAACCGACATTGTATAGTAGCGTGGAATGGAAAGTTCTTTACTTATAACACACTTTAGGAATAAAATTGTGTGTTGATTTGAGATTAGTTTGCCCCATGAGGTATAATGTTGTCAACTGTGAATGAATATCTTTACTTCCTTCTGGGTTAAAAGACCATCCTCAACTTTAGTCCACACCACTGTAGCATCATTGTTGTTAATGCATATTTAGGCCAATTGTTCTTTAAGTCCATTGATCTTTTTCTGCAAAATTAGATCAGCAATCACCCAAGAATTCTCGTTCCATGTATCACTAATCCATGAGGTGAGATTTTGCTAATTCAGTAAGGGATGTTCAAAAGCTTAGCAATAGAGTTGTTTGAACACTAGTGGTCTCTCAAGAAATTTAGGTTATAACTCGAGCCAACCAGCTTATCCATGACAGTGTGAAAACATTTCACAATGACAATGTTGAGAAAGGGAAGCACATTTCTCGGATTAGAAAGAATAGGGATTTTTTATTTCTGATTCTGAAGTAACTAATTATATCTCCAGGACCTTTCTTAACTTCACTTGCTGTTGCTGGAGGATTGGTGTTGATAAAAAATCAAAAGGGATCAGTGTCTTGGTAAAGAGGGTGAGTGCAAATAATAATAGCTGAAGTAGCTTGGACAGGATAGCAACTGATGGCCCATTTGTATTATTCAATTTATCTTAGTAACTTAAATAAGTGGAATTGAGTTAACTTTTATTGAGTTTAACACGACTTCATAATACTAATAAAATTAATTTTTTTATAATGTATATTTAAAATATTCAACAATATTATAATAATAATTATGAGTTTAATTATATAAACTTAGAAGAAAAAGAATTATATAAATTAAAAAATTTAGTTAAATTTATAATATATTTCGTTTGAAAATTAATTGTCTCAAATAATTATATAAGTTTTTTTATTAAATACAAAACTAATTCATGAGTTAAATGATTAAATTAGGATTAGCAAAATAAGTCTTGTGGATAAGAATACTGAGGCTTAGATGTGGCTTATACTTTTAAATAGATCATACCTTTTTTTATTTTGTTTTTCCTAATTTGATTCTACATTAAACTAACATTCTAATTAACAAATTTTGACGTCATTGAAAATTAAAAAATATATATTAACATGTCAATATCAAAATAATTAATTAAAAAATATTTAAATAAAAAAAAATTAAAATTATATTAATGAAATTAATTTTATTTTAAATATAATGATTTAATATATAAATTATAAAAAGATACCCACTCAATTCCAAAATAAGTGTTAAAAACTTACTTTTCATTATTATCGTTTATTTTTTAATAATTTATTGATCTAAAATAAGTAATTCATCTTAATTATTATATCCTAAAATAAGTGAATATTAAAGACTTGTTTTTGTATTTATTTATAATATATATATATATATTAATA
The DNA here is from genome assembly GCA_963425845.1 of Sphenostylis stenocarpa. NCBI lineage: Eukaryota > Viridiplantae > Streptophyta > Magnoliopsida > Fabales > Fabaceae > Sphenostylis > Sphenostylis stenocarpa. The sequence goes on from OY731401.1 coordinate 39,806,705, forward strand.
AAATTATATTACTTTTATTCATATTAAAAAAATTATTATTATTTATAAAATGGGTTATTTTGTAAGTTACATACTAAATCGATATTAAGTCCATGGAAACAATGGTTTAAACGAGTCAGATCAAAATAGATCACAAATTTTTTTTTACATGAACTTATATATTTATTGTACCTTTTAGATCGATTTGCTGGACTAAAACTATTTTTGAGACCGACCATTTAATTCTACCTAACACAAAATCAAATAATGAGATAGGTTTAACTTTAAATTTAACTTAGGGCATCTCCAATAGAAACAACTCACATAAGTTATTTCTTACCTTGAAAATGTAAAATAAAAATTTATGATACTTCCTCATTTTAAGTAATTCATTGTTAATTTTACTTTATTAGAAGTTTCCTTAATAAAATTAAAAAATTCATTCTTTTTCTTATTTTCTCTTTGTATGTACTTTGATTTACTTATTTTTGTAAGTTGTTTGATGAAACAACTAATAAAAAAGTTTTAACCACTTATCATGTCACCTAGCATTCTTATGATGAGAAATTATTTCAAGCAACTAATACTTTATTTGAGCATCACGATAAACAACTCTTTAGAAATAATCTTATTTAATTTATGAATTAGGTATACATTCACTACTTAATTAACACCCGAACTTCTAAGTGATTCAAGTCAATTTATTGTTATTATTGTTGTACATATTGATGAAACAAGGAACTCAAAAACAAAAAAGGGCCACGTATATAGTGAAAAAAAGAAAAGGAAAAGAAAAGAGATATAATTATCGTGTATTATAAAGGCAGGAAAAGAAAAGAAGATGATAAACTACAATACTATTTATACATAAGAAATGTGGGTCACCGGAGAAAACTTAAGGTGACCGATGTACAGACAGTGGGTGATGTATAAAATGGTGACCGAGAAGATGACAATGTGATTTTTCATTGAAGGAGATCTTAGACCAACAAAGCAGGAATAGCCCACTTTGATATCAATTTAAGAGTAAAAAAGAAGGAAATATATACTTTAAAGGACTTAATCACATTCATAATATGATTAATTTTGTTTATAATGATAAAGTACACATACAATGAGTAGATGAAAAATCAAGAGACTAAAATTGATCTAGAAACCTATATATAAATATAAATATAGCTCATAAGTTAATAATTAAAAAAATAATAATAAAAAAGTGATAAAATAAAAAAACAAAAATATTAAAAATGGGATATAAAAAAGAAGAAATTTTTCATTTTAAAAAATAATAACTATTAAATTAAAAATATATATTTATTCAATTATAAAATTATTTATATACTTATTAATTTATCTTTTATTAATAAAATGGCTTTTAAAATAATATCATTAAATTAATATCTTATTTTTTGTAATATATATATATATATATATATATATATATATATATATTATAGTTATGAAATATTTTTATTACAAAATTATTTGTTTTAAATATCTAGAGTTAAATTAATAAAATAATATTATATTACTTTGATGTTTATTTTTTATTAATAAAATGAACATAATTTTTTTCTAAATACACCAAAATCTCTTTATTTTATTTATATTTTATTTTTATGATTTTAGTATTTATGAGAAAGATTAAGATAGAAAACTAGTTTCTCTTTTTATGATTTATTCTCCATTTTATTTTTATTTTTATTTTTTACTTTCCCTTATTTTATTATTTATTGTATTTTTACTTTGATATCCGATAATTAGATATCTTCCTATTTATAATATATATTTATATATTACTTGAGTCGCTACCAATTTAAACTAAAGTGAGAGCATTAAAAGTTATAGAATCAATGTTTATATCTCCCCTGACTATTTTGGTTTTCCATGATTTAAAATTAAAAAAAAAATAGAAACTACAATAAGTTTTTTCACGATTTAAAATTATATTTGATATTTTAAATAGGTAATGTTTAGATATTAATATATATACTTTTGAGAAACTTTGTTTTTTTTTTTTTAATATAGAGGATGAAAATAGAAGAACAACTTACAATAATAATGATAATTTAGTTTTTTCGTAATAACAGTTTTATAACTATTTGTCTTATATACGTATAAGTGTCGCATGCATGCTAAAGAGCTTTTAGAATGCAAATGATTTTCTCAACAACGTGGTGCAGTGTCTAATTTCAGAAAAGCTGAAGGCCATAATTTCAATTAGCCCGTGTAATTAGTGTGTTATTGATCCCTTTTAAAAATAAGTGTAACATCTTAAGTTAGTTAAAAAATAAAATTAACAAAGTTAATTTATTGTATGTTAATATAAATTTAACATTGTCATATTGACCAATAATTATTTTATTTTTTATAAAGAAAAGATTGGCTTTTAAAGATGAAATTCAGTGAACATGATTCGAACATGCATATTCTCAAACTAGTAGTTTTTCAATAAAAATGGAGATACATAAGATAATAAGTTAGAAATTCATAAAAAAACGTATTTTAATAATTTAAAAAAAATTCTAAAATATTTAAAAGCATTTTTATATTAAATGAAAATAAATTGAACATAGCTGAGAATTAGAGCTGAGCATACACTATGAAGTGTCCCACATGTGTGGTTTTAATGCTTCCACCCTCCATCATTCCCCCTACCAACTATTACAGAATCTCCCACCTAGTGTGTTCCAGCATAATTTTAGTAATTAATACATATATTTATTTTATAAATATATTATGTTAATATTAAATATACATAAATAATTTATATTTTTTAATAATTATAAAATATCACTACAAGAAAAAACCATTTTAGCGACCGAAAAAATCGATCGCTAATCGATTAGCGACCAAAGGCGTCGTCGCAAAAAGTCAAGTCGCTAATGTGTTAGCGACCGATTTTCATTTCGGTCGCAAAATAACGACCAAAATTAATATATCAAATTGGTCGCTAAATCGGTGACAAAGTTAAAAAAATAGCGATCGATTTATATCGGTCGCTAAATCAATGACAAAGTTAAAAAAATAGCAACCGATTTAAATCGATCGCTAAATCAATAACAAAGTTTAAAAAAATAGCGATCGATTTAAATCGGTTGCTAAATCAATAACAAAGTTTAAAAAAATAACGATCGATTTAAATCGATCGCTAAATCAATAACAAAGTTAATTATTTTTATTTATTTATATTTTTAATTATATTTATCATTTATTTCCCCTACCTCTTTGTATATTAAAATTTTATATATTATATTTTTTAAAAGTTTAACTTATTATTAGATTTATTGTCATTATCGGGATTCGAACCCATTTAAACCCGAGTACCTTAGAGTTGGAGGATTGAAACTCCAACCATCGAGCTACTAGAATCTTTTAATAATAACTTACAAATAAATTATATTTATATACAAATAAATGTATATCCGTATAAATATATAAATATAAAATCTATAAATAAAAATATATTTATATATTTTAATATATATTTAAATATTGATATATTTATACATTGATATATTTATATATTGATATATTTATATCTTTATATTTTTACATATATTTATATTTTTATATATTTATATCTTTATATTTTTACATATATTTATATCTTTCCATATTTATATATTTATATATAAAGATATAAAGATATTAGTTTTGTATACAAATAATATTATAATATAGTATATTATACTATTAATATAGTATACAAATTATATATTAGTATAGTATAGTATACAAATTATTAATTTTGTAATTTATATACAATGAAAATAATATAATGGTATATTAGTATAGTATAGTATATTTGTATTCTAATTTTTAATTAAATTAAAATTATACTAATAATGTATAATAATATATGAGGGGATAATATTGATATATTTATATATATATATATATATATATATATATTGATATATTTATATTTTGATATATTTATATATTTATTTATATCCTTATACATTTATATCTTTATATATTTATATATTTGAAAAAAAAATTAATATTAAATTTTAAAAATAATATTATATTTTAAAAATAAATTATATTATTAAAAATAAATATTAGAAAAAGATTTAAAAATATATATAAATTATATTTACATGTACAAAATATTAAAGGTATATATTTATATCTTTACATATTTATATATTTATATCTTTATATTTTATATCTTTATATCTTTACATATATTTACATCTTTGTATCTTTATATATATTTATATCTTTATATATTTATATCTTTATATATTTATATATATATATATATATATATATTTATAAAATCTATAAATTTAAATATATTTATATATTTTAATATATATTTAAATATTATATATTGATATTTTTATATATTTATATATTTACATATTTATATATTTATATATTTACATATTTATATATTTATATATTTATATATTTATATATTTATATATATACATATTTATATATTTACATATTTATATATATATATATTAATATATTTATATATTTATTTATATCTTTATATACTTATATATTTATATATTTATATATTTAAATATTAAATTTTAAAACAATATTTTATTTTTAAAAAATAATATTAGAAAAAGGTTTAAAAATATATATAAATTATATTTACATGTACAAAATATTAAAGATATATATTTATATCTTTACATATTTATATATTTATATTAAAGATATCCACATTTAAAACAATATTAAAAAATATTAAAAGTTATACTTTAAATTAATGAAAATATTTTAAAAAAGTTATATTTATTAAAGTATTAAAAAATATTTTGTAATATATAAGTTAAAAAAATTATCATTAAAATTTTTTAAAATTATTAGTTTTGTAATTTATATACAATGAAAATAATATAATGGTATATTAGTATAGTATAGTATATTTGTATTCTAATTTTTAATTAAATTAAAATTACGCTAATAATGTATAATAATATATGAGGGGATAATAAATTTAATCCAATTACATTTATATATATATATATATATATATATATATATATATATATATATATATATCCTTTTTTAACTTTTTTTTCTTTTTAAACTTCTTACATTCTACATTGTTTTTAAACTCTATCATTTTTACTATATTATCATCCTCATTTCCTCTCATATTCTATTTTATCTTTATAATAATTAGTCTTATTTTATAGAATACTTTATTTTATATTTTTATTATTTATTTTCTTATAATTTAAAATAATTAATATTATTTTAACATTTCTTTTTATGATTTTTACTATAATAAATCAAATTAAATGATTCGATAATATCAATTAATTAAAATCATCACATAAAAAATTTAGATAACTACATTAAAATTATTAATTTTATAAATACAAAATATATTTAAAAAAAACTCAAATTATAGATTGGAAATAAAATAGAATAAACAAATACTCTTTACTTTATATTTTATTTAAGTGTGTGCACAAATGTTGACCTTCTTAACTATAAAAAATAGTTGAAAAATATAAAGATAGTATTTGAAGAAGTGAATTTTGAAGATAAAGACTATTTTTATATAAATTTATTCTAGTATATCAATTAACAATAATAATACATAAAATTTAAAAACTAAATTAAAAAAAGTAAGTTTAAATTTATAAAAAAAATACACTACTAAAAGTATCATATTATATTAATTAAGGTTTTCATTATTTTCGTTAATTATAAATTTAAATGTGTTTCATAAATAAAATTATAAATTTAAATGTATTTCCACTTTTGATCCATCATAAATAAAAATAAATAATCTCTTATAAATGTTGTTCTATTTTAATCCATCATTAAATTTGTTTTATATACGAATTTGATGACTTATCATATTATTAAAAATTTGGATTAAATGATTATGTATAATACTTTTTTAGTATATTATGTTTTTAAATTTGTTAATAGAGAAAAAGTTTCAGAATTCAAAATATTAAATACTTTTAAATATTAAAATTGAGTTTATAAAAAATTAGGAAAAAAATAATTAATCCAAAAATATAATAATAATAATAATATTATAAAAAAGAGTTCAAAAATGTATTATAATATTTTCAGTTTTAGTTTAATTATAATTTTAATTAAAAGTTAGCATATAATAGCGGTTCCACGTTAACCGCTATATAAAATATATTTTAGATAGCGGTTAACTTGAACCGCTATTATATATTTTCAAATATAAACGATTATTTGAAAATTTAATCGATCATAATGAAATATGTGGTGAGCTATGATAGCGGTTCCACTTGGAACCGCTCTTAAAAGTTAACATAAAATAGCGGTTACATGTGGAACCGCTATTATATATTATATTATAGAAATGAAATTAAGTTATACTTTGGAGAATATATATATATATATATATATATATATATATATATATATATATATAATTTATTTTAAGTTGATAATTTTTATTTTTATTTATGTAAATTTTATATATAAAATTAATTTAGAGTTCATAAATGTAATTTTAATTTATGTAATATATATATATATATATATAATTTATATAATTTATTTAATGTGACGTATGCCTTATTTTAATATTATATTAATATTACTCGTGCAAGAAAACTTCGTTACGAAGTTTTCCTCATGCATAGTAAAATTTTTCTTATATATGAATACAGAAGCGGGGGAGGAGGGGAATCAAAATTTTCCTCTAATCCTTCTTCTTCTATTGTCTAAATTTCAAGCAACGAGACTCTACTCGTGCAGGATCTGGTGAAACTGGAGAGAACCTGAATTAAGTGGGAAAGTTTCGGTAGAAATACCATACCAAGTAAGGGAAAGTTTAATTCATTCAATATATGAAATTGAATTACTGGGTACTCTGTGAATAAGGAATAGGAGTAGAGATATGAATTATTTGAATGTCTGATTTTGAAGAATGTAATTTCTGATTTTGATGAACTGTTCACCGTTTAAAAGTTTTAGAAATTTTTGAAATTAAGGATGAATTATATAATAAAAGTGTTGTTTTTAACTTAAATTGAACATGTTTATGGTTTAATTTTGATTTGGAACTAATTTGGGTGATTGAAACTGAGAAATTTGAAATCTGGAATTCGAAAATGGCGAACCGGAAAACCTGTAAAATTCGCTCAAGCGAAAATACGTCGCTTGAGCGAGGATACCTGGAAAATTTGGGATTCTCGGGTTCGTTCTCACTCAAGCGACTGGTGTACTCGCTTGAGCGACTAAAGCTTCAAATAAAGGTGACCCTCGGGTCATGTCTCGCTCAAGCGACTGGTGTACTCGCTTGAGCGACGAAAGCTTCAAACAAAGGTGACCCTCGGGTCATGTCTCGCTCAAGCGACTGGTGGACTCGCTTGAGCGACGAAAGCTTCAAACAAAGGTGACCCTCGGGTCATGTCTCGCTCAAGCGACTGCTGTACTCGCTTGAGCGACGAAAGCTTCAAACAAAGGTGACCCTCGGGTCATGTATCGCTCAAGCGACTGGTGTACTCGCTTGAGCGACGAAACCTTCAAACCAAGGGGACTCTCGGGTTCAGTATCGCTCAAGCGGTCGTTGTACTCGCTTGAGCGAGAGAAGGAAGAAGAAAGGGATATGGTGGGGATTTTTTTAAAAGATCAAGGGCAAAATAGTAATTTAATGATTTTGGAAATGATTTTAGGAAAAAAAATATATATATATATATATATATATATATATATATATATATATATATATATATATAAAGAGAGAGAGAATGAAAGTAGAGTTTTGTGACGTGTGTGGGTCGAGACGTGTGATGCCCGGAATCGGTCTTGAGACGTTATATATTGGCTAGGCCGAGCCGAAGGTTGGTGCCGGAATCGAGTCAAATACTATTTTATTGACCTGAATGAGTCTGTGAGGACAGGTGGTCAGAATCCGGCAAATGTGAATAAATTTTGTATGTTTGAATGGTACCGGGGTGGTACAAAGTACATTAGTGTAATAACTATGTCAGAGGATTCGAATGAGGTCCCGGACTTCACCGATTGGTCGGGTCGGGTAGACTACGAGATCGGGTGGTGAGAAGTCGATGGGGGATGACCGGTGGCGCGCTCGGAGGGGTACTCTAGTATGAGTGATGAAGGGCGCCGGTAATCCTACTCGTGTGGAGGGTGGTCGAGAATGGTGCTGCGGGTACCGATCACAATGTGCCCACGGATGATAGCCTCCGAGTTCGGGCATAGTTAGGGTATACTTCGGAAGGTGTCTTAGTGTGTTGATAATTTCGTAATTGATCATAATATGTAATTATTACTTCTATATCTGTTTTATTATATCGAATGATTTAATACTTACCCCTATTTTTCCATGTGGATGGGACTGCGATGATCACTTTTATGTAGGAGCAGATCGGGAGTTGAGAGATGGTGATGAGACTACTGGACAGCGAGGGATAGTTCGAGTGAGATAGCTTCGAGGGAGCTACTCTTATATGTATAATATATAAATAAATTATGTTATTATATTTTGAAGTTACGTTAGTGAACTCGGAATTTCAATATATGTTACAAATACGAGTAATATAATGTAAAATAGATATTGTTATTTACTTGTTTACTACTTTGCGAAGACATCATTATAGTAGCGATTTCTAGGGTCGTTACATTTAACATTAAAAATAGTTATATTTTTATTAATTTTATAATTATAATTTTTTTTAAGGTTATAATTTTAAATATAATTTTTTTAACTTTATATTTATAATTTATATAATTTAAAAATAATTATTTTTTTAATTTTAAGTTGATATATTTTTTTATTTATAATTATTTAATATATATTTGAAAAACTAATTAATTATTTAAAAATTAATCAATTATTTTAAAAAATAACTGATTCTCATCAAGTATGAAACAATGAAGTATGAAAAAACTAATAGATTACTTTTTGAAATAATCGATTAATTTTTTAAATAGTTAAATATATATATATATATATATATATATTAAAATATAATTTATTTTTAAGTTAATAATTTTTATTTTTATTTATGTAAATTTTATATATAAAATTAATTTAGAGTTCATAAATGTAATTTTAATTTATGTAATATATATATATATATATATATATATATAAAATTTATTTAACATTAAAAATAGTTATTTTTTATTAATTTTATAATTATAATTTTTTTAAGGTTATAATTTTAAATATAATTTTTTTAACTTTATATTTATAATTTATATAATATATATAATTTAAAAATAATAATTTTTTTAAATTTTAAGTTGATAGTGGTTCCACTTGAACCGCTCTTAAAAGTGAGCATATATAATCGATTATTTGAAAATTTAATCGAACATAAAGAAATATGTGGTAAGTTATGATAACGGTTCCACTGGAACCGCTCTTAAAGGTTAACATATAATAGCGGTTACACATGGAACCGCTATTATATGTTATATTATAGAAATGAAATTAAGTTATACTTTGGAGAATATATATATATATAAATATAATTTATTTTTAAGTTGATAATTTTTATTTTTATTTATGTAAATTTTATATATAAAATTAATTTAGAGTTCATAAATATAATTTTAATTTATGTAATATATATATATATATATATATATATATAATTTATATAATATATATAATTTATTTAACATTAAAAATAGTTATATTTTTATTAATTTTGTAATTATAATTTTTTTAAGGTTATAATTTTAAATATATTTTTTTTAATTTTATATTTATAATTTATATAATTTAAAAATAATTTTTTTTAATTTTAAGTTGATATATTTTTTATTTATAATATTTAATATATATTTGAAAAACTAATTGATTATTTAAAATTTAATCAATTATTTAAAAAAATAACTGATTCTCATCAAGTATGAAACAATGAAGTATGAAAAAACTAATAGATTACTTTTTGAAATAATCGATTAGTTTTTTAAATAGTTACATATATATATATATATATATATATATATTAAAATATAATTTATTTTTAAGTTAATAATTTTTATTTTTATTTATGTAAATTTTATATATAAAATTAATTTAGAGTTCATAAATGTAATTTTAATTTATGTAATATATATATATATATATATATATATATATATATAATTTATTTAACATTAAAAATAGTTATATTTTTATTAATTTTATAATTATAATTTTTTTCAGGTTATAATTTTAAATATAATTTTTTTAACTTTATATTTATAATTTATATAATATATATAATTTAAAAATAATAATTTTTTTAATTTTAAGTTGATAGTGGTTCCACTTGAACCGCTCTTAAAAGTGAACATATATAATCGATTATTTGAAAATTTAATTGAACATAAAGAAATATGTGGTGAACTATGATAGCGGTTCGATCTGGAACCGCTATTGAAAGTTAACATATAATAGCGGTTACACGTGGAACCGCTATTATATGTTATATTATAGAAATGAAATTAAGTTATACTTTGGAGATATATATATATATATATATATATATATATATATATATATAATTTATTTTTAAGTTGATAATTTTTATTTTTATTTATGTAATTTTTATATATAAAATTAATTTAAAGTTCATAAATATAATTTTCATTTATGTAATATATAGATATATAATTTATATAATATATATAATTTATTTAACATTAAAAATAGTTATATTTTTATTAATTTTATAATTATAATTTTTTTAAAGGTTATAATTTTAAATATAATTTTTTTTACTTTATATTTATAATTTATATAATTTAAAAATAATTATTTTTTTTAATTTTAAGTTCATATATTTTTTTATTTATAATTATTTAATATATAATTGAAAAACTAATTGATTATTTAAAAATTAATCAATTATTTTAAAAAATAACTGATTCTCATCAAGTATGAAACAATGAAGTATGAAAAAACTAATAGATTACTTTTTGAAATAATCGATTAGTTTTTTAAATAGTTAAATTATATATATATATATATATATATATATTAAAATATAATTTATTTTTAAGTTAATAATTTTTATTTTTATTTATGTAAATTTTATATATAAAATTAATTTAGAGTTCATAAATGTAATTTTAATTTATGTAATATACATATATATATATATATATATATATATATAATTTATTTAACATTAAAAATAGTTATATTTTTATTAATTTTATAATTATAATTTTTTTTCTGGTTATAATTTTAAATATAATTTTTTTAACTTTATATTTATAATTTATATAATATATATAATTTAAAAATAATAATTTTTTTTTAATTTTAAGTTGATAGAGATTCCACTGGAACCACTCTTAAAAGTGAGCATATATAATCGATTATTTGAAAATTTAATCGAATATAAAGAAATATGTGGTGAATTATGATAGCGGTTCCACTTGAACCGCTCTCAAAAGTTAACATATAATAGCGGTTACACGTGGAACCGCTATTATATATTATATTATAGAAATGAAATTAAGTTATACTTTGGAGATATATATATATATATATATATAATTTATTTTTAAGTTGATAATTTTTATTTTTATTTATGTAATTTTTATATATAAAATTAATTTAGAGTTCATAAATATAATTTTCATTTATGTAATATATAGATATATAATTTATATAATATATATAATTTATTTAACATTAAAAATAGTTATATTTTTATTAATTTTATAATTATAATTTTTTTAAAGGTTATAATTTTAAATATAATTTTTTTACTTTATATTTATAATTTATATAATTTAAAAATAATTATTTTTTTTAATTTTAAGTTGATATATTTTTTTATTTATAATTATTTAATATATAATTGAAAAACTAATTGATTATTTAAAAATTAATCAATTATTTAAATAAATAACTGATTCTCATCAAATATGAAACAATGAAGTATGAAAAAACTAATAGATTACTTTTTGAAATAATCGATTAGTTTTTTACATAGTTAAATATATATATATATATATATATATATATTAAAATATAATTTATTTTTAAGTTAATAATTTTTATTTTTATTTATGTAAATTTTATATATAAAATTAATTTAGAGTTCATAAATGTAATTTTAATTTATGTAATATATATGTATATATATATAATTTATTTAACATTAAAAATAGTTATATTTTTATTAATTTTATAATTATAATTTTTTTTCAGGTTATAATTTTAAATATAGTTTTTTTAACTTTATATTTATAATTTATATAATATATATAATTTAAAAATAATAATTTTTTTTAATTTTAAGTTGATAGTGATTACACTCGGAACCGCTCTTAAAAGTGAGCATATATAATCGATTATTTGAAAATTTAATCGAGCATAAAGAAATATGTGGTGAACTATGATAGCGGTTCCACTTGAACTGCTCTTAAAAGTTAACATATAATAAGCGGTTACACGTGAAACCGCTATTATATGTTATATTATAGAAATGAAATTAAGTTATACTTTGAAGAATATATATATATATATATATATATATATATATATATATATATATAAATATAATTTATTTTTAAGTTGATAATTTTTATTTTTATTTATGTAAATTTTATATATAAAATTAATTTAGAGTTGATAAATATAATTTTAATTTAGGTAATATATATATATATATATAATTTATATAATATATATAATTTATTTAATATTAAAAATAGTTATATTTTTATTAATTTTATAATTATAATTTTTTTAAGGTTATAATTTTAAATATAATTGTTTTCACTTTATATTTATAATTTATATAATTTAAAAATAATTTTTTTTTTAATTTTAAGTTGATATATTTTTTTATTTATAATTATTTAATATATATTTGAAAAACTAATCGATTATTTAAAAATTAATCAATTATTTAAAAAAATAACTGATTCTCATCAAGTATGAAACAATGAAGTATGAAAAAACTAATAGATTACTTTTTGAAATAATCGATTAGTTTTTTAAATAGTTAAATATATATATATATATATATTAAAATATAATTTATTTTTAAGTTAATAATTTTTATTTTTATTTATGTAAATTTTATATATAAAATTAATTTAGAGTTCATAAATGTAATTTTAATTTATGTAATATATATATGTATATATATATAATTTATTTAACATTAAAAATAGTTATATTTTTATTAATTTTATAATTATAATTTTTTTTCAGGTTATAATTTTAAATATAGTTTTTTTAACTTTATATTTATAATTTATATAATATATATAATTTAAAAATAATAATTTTTTTTAATTTTAAGTTGATAGTGATTACACTTGAACCGCTCTTAAAAGTGAGCATATATAATCGATTATTTGAAAATTTAATCGAGCATAAAGAAATATGTGGTGAACTATGATAGCGGTTCCACTTGAACTCTTCTTAAAAGTTAACATATAATAGCGGTTACACGTGAAACCGCTATTATATGTTATATTATAGAAATGAAATTAAGTTATACTTTGAAGAATATATATATATATATATATATATATATATATATATATCTATCTATATATATATATCTATATATATATATAAATATAATTTATTTTTAAGTTGATAATTTTTATTTTTATTTATGTAAATTTTATATATAAATATAATTTAGAGTTGATAAATATAATTTTAATTTAGGTAATATATATATATATATATATATAATTTATATAATATATATAATTTATTTAATATTAAAAATAGTTATATTTTTATTAATTTTATAATTATAATTTTTTTAAGGTTATAATTTTAAATATAATTGTTTTCACTTTATATTTATAATTTATATAATTTAAAAATAATTATTTTTTTTAATTTTAAGTTGATATATTTTTTTATTTATAATTATTTAATATATATTTGAAAAACTAATCGATTATTTAAAAATTAATCAATTATTTAAAAAAATAACTGATTCTCATCAAGTATGAAACAATGAAGTATGAAAAAACTAATAGATTACTTTTTGAAATAATCGATTAGTTTTTTAAATAGTTAAATATATATATATATATATATATATATGTTAAAATATAATTTATTTTTAAGTTAATAATTTTTATTTTTATTTATGTAAATTTTATATATAAAATTAATTTAGAGTTCATAAATGTAATTTTAATTTATGTAATGTATATATATATATATATATATATATATATATATATATATATATAATTTATTTAACATTAAAAATAGTTATATTTTTATTAATTTTATAATTTTAATTTTTTTTCAGGTTATAATTTTAAATATAATTTTTTTAACTTTATATTTATAATTTATATAATATATAAAATTTAAAAATAATATTTTTTTTAATTTTAAGTTGATAGTGGTTCCACTTGGAACCGTTCTTAAAAGTGAGCATATATAATCGATTATTTGAAAATTTAATCGAACATAAAGAAATATGTAGTGAACTATGATAGCGGTTCCACTTGAACTGCTCTTAAAAGGTAACATATAATAGCGGTTACACGTGAAACCGCTATTATATGTTATATTATAAAAATGAAATTAAGTGATACTTTGGAGAATATATATATATATATATATATATATATATATATATATATATATATATAATTTATTTTTAAGTTGATAATTTTTATTTTTATTTATGTAAATTTTATATATAAAATTAATGTAGAGTTGATAAATATAATTTTAATTTAGGTAATATATATATATATATATATATATATATATATATAATTTATATAATATATATAATTAATTTAACATTAAAAATAGTTATATTTTTATTAATTTTATAATTATAATTTTTTTAAGGTTATAATTTTAATTATAATTGTTTTCACTTTATATTTATAATTTATATAATTTAAAAATAATTATTTTTTTTAATTTTAAGTTGATATATTTTTTTATTTATAATTATTTAATATATATTTGAAAAACTAATTGATTATTTAAAAATTAATCAATTATTAAAAAAAATAATTGATTCTCATCAAATATGATTCAATGAAGTATGAAAAAATTAATAGATTACTTTTTGAAATAATCGATTAGTTTTTTAAATAGTTAAATATATATATATATATATATATATATTATAAAATATAATTTATTTTTAAGTTAATAATTTTTATTTTTATTTATGTAAATTTTATATATAAAATTAATTTAGAGTTCATAAATGTAATTTTAATTTATGTAATATATATATATATATATATAATTTATTTAACATTAAAAATAGTTATATTTTTATTAATTTTATAATTATAATTTTTTTAAGGTTATAATTTTAAATATAATTTTTTAACTTTATATTTATAATTTATATAATATATATAATTTAAAAATAATAATTTTTTTAATTTTAAGTTGATAGTGGTTCCATTTGAACCAGCTCTTAAAAGTGAGCATATATAATCGATTATTTGAAAATTTAATCGAATATAAAGAAATATGTGTTGAGTTATAGTAGCGGTTCCACGTGTAACCGCTATTATATGTTAGCTTTTAAGAGCGGTTCAAGTGGAACCGCTATTATATGTTATATTATAGAAATGAAATTAAGTTATACTTTGGAGAATATATATATATATATATATATATATATATATATATATATATATATATATATATAATTTATTTTTCATTGATAATTTTTATTTTTATTTATGTAAATTTTATATATAAAATTAATTTAGAGTTCATAAATATAATTTTAATTTATGTAATATATATATATATATATAATTTATATAATATATATAATTTATTTAACATTAAAAATAGTTATATTTTTATTAATTTTATAATTATAATTTTTTTTAAGGTTATAATTTTAAATTTAATTTTTTTAACTTTATATTTATAATTTATATAATTTAAAAATAATTATTTTTTTTAATTTTAAGTTGATATATTTTTTTATTTATAATTATTTAATATATATTTGAAAAACTAATTGATTATTTAAAAATTAATCAATTATTTAAAAAAATAACTGATTCTCATCAAATATGAAACAATGAAGTATGAAAAAACTAATAGATTACTTTTTGAAATAATCGATTAGTTTTTTAAATAGTTAAATATATATATATATATATATATATATATATATATATATATGCTAAAATATAATTTATTTTTAAGTTAATAATTTTTATTTTTATTTATGTAAATTTTATATATAAAATTAATTTAGAGTTGATAAATGTAATTTTAATTTATGTAATATATGTATATATATATATATATATATATATATATAATTTATTTAACATTAAAAATAGTTATATTTTTATTAATTTTATAATTATAATTTTTTTTAAGGTTATAATTTTAAATATAATTTTTTAACTTTATATTTATAATTTATATAATATATATAATTTAAAAATAATAATTTTTTTTAATTTTAAGTTGATAGCGGTTCTAGTGGAACCGCTCTTAAAAGTGAGCATATAATAGCGGTTAACTTGGAACTGCTATTATATATTTTCAAATATAATCGATTATTTGAAAATTTAATCGATCATAAAGAGATATGTGGTGAACTATGATAGCGGTTCCATTGGAACTGTTCTTAAAAGTTAACATATAATAGCGGTTTCACTAGAACCGCTCTTAAAAGTTAGCATATAATAGCGGTTCTCGTGGAACCGCTATTATATGTTATATTATAGAAAAGAAAAAACTTGTATATATAAATATATATATATATATATATATATATATATATAATATTATAATATTTTATTTAAAATTTAAAATTTTAAAAATATTTTTATATTTTTAAAATTAATAATATATTTAGATTTATGGTTGAACGTAGTAAAATAATATTTTTAAAATATATTATTAAATATTATATTTATATTATTTGTATGGTTAATTTTTAATTTATTTATTTATTTGATATTGTAATATATTTTTAAGAAATTAATAATAAATTAGGAGGATAATAAAATTCTTTAAAATTATATGTATATATGATGAAATAATATTTTGATGTAAAATTATATTTTTGAAATGTATTTTTTTCTTATGTTTTTGTAATATTTTGAATGATATAATATTAAAATTGACTTTATAAAAAATTAGGAAAAAAACAATTAATTCAAAAATATAATAATGATAAAAATATTATAAAAAAGAGTTCAAAAATATATTATAATATTTTCAGTTTTAGTTTAATTATATTTTTAATTCTCAAAGTATAAAAATATATTGTAATTATTTTAATTTAATAAAATATAATTTAAATTTTTAATACTAAAATTAAGAGATTAAATAAAATAAATTTAATTCTTTAAATTTAGTATTTAGAAACTAAAATTATAGTTTCTTTGTTTTAAAAAAGTAATATAAATATTTAAAAATAAAAATAAAAACTAGTATTATCTTAAATTTATTAAAAGTATAATTAAATCTCCATTTTCTTATCCCATTTTAATTTTTTTTAATAAAAATCCAGTATATAAAAAAGTTGAAATTTTAAAAAGGCACAGTCTTAACTTACATTAATTATTTTTTTGAATATTATGTTTTTAAATTTGCTAATAGAAAAAACGTTTCAGAATTCAAAATGTTAAATACTTTTAAATATTAAAATTGACTTTATAAAAAATTAGGAAAAAAAAATTCCAAAAGAGTTCAAAAATGTATTATAATATTTTCAATTTTAGTTTAATTATATTTTTAATTCTCAAAGTAGAAAAATATATTGTAATTATTTTAATTTAACAAAATATAATTTAAATTTTTAATACTAAAATTAAAAGATTAAATAATAATAAATTTAATTCTTTAAATTTAGTATTTAGAAACTAAAATTATAGTTTCTCTATTTTAAAAAATTAAAATAAATATTTAAAAATAAAAATAAAAACTAGTATTATCTTAAATTTATTAAAAGTATAATTAAATCTCTATTTTCTTATGTAATTTTAGAAATTTTTTAATGAAAATTCAATATATAAAAAATGTGAAATTTTTAAAAGGCACGACCTTAACTTATATTAACTGTTTTTTTGAAAAAACTGACAAGAAAACTTGGCTTTGAAAAAAAAGTTAATAATTTTGAAGTTATTTAAGTGATGAAGTTTCCAAATATGATCTATGAATTTATTGAGTAAAATTGGAGGTAGGTTGAATATAAATTTAAATATATTTTTAATTTATTTAAATATGGTTTATTTTTAGTATTTATAAAATAGATTAGTTTTAAATTTTTAACTTTTCTAGCCGTCTATTTTTAATCTTTGTTATTAATTATGTTAAAAATGAAAAAATATTAATTAGTATACTTAAACTAATGTATATTGATATAATTTTTTTTGTATATCAATTATATGAAAATAAACATGGTTAAGTAATTAATAATAATAAAGCAATAAATTTAAAAATTAGATTAAAAATAAAGTTTTATAAAATAAAATTGTAATAATTTGATTAAATTTTTTTAATTAATTAAATTAATGAGGAATTAAAATGTGATAATTTGATGTGTTTACTTTTTTTAATATAAATTTTTAAAATATAATTTAATTTCAATTGAAATTTTCAATTGAAAAATAAATTAAAGAATATTTATTATTAAACTTTTCTTAAACAATGTATTGAATAGTTAATATTACTCTAGTCTTAATTTATTACAATTTAAATTTTTAATAAATTTGATTTATTTTTAATAATATTTTTATTTTAGTAATTTAAAATTAAAGTTAATCTTCATTTTGTTAATATTGAGACCAAAGTTTATTTTTAAAGTATATTTTAAAAATTAATTTTTAAAAAATAAATAAATTACTTTTAAAAAATAAATTGTAAAAAATATACTAAAACAATTAAAGTATATTTATAAAAAAATAAATTTAAATATAATAAAAAAATAATCTTCATTAGCGACCGATTTCAATTCGGTCACTATTTCAATTTGTATAAAAAAAATAATTTTTTATTTTAGTGTGGAATAGCCATCGATTTAGCGATCGAAATTTTGCGACGCAAACTATTGGTCGCTATTTTGGTCGCTAACTAAAAAAGTGAAGTCAAATTATATTTCGATGGCTAAATCGGTCGTTAAATTGTGACCGAATTAATTCGGTCGCTAAATCGGTTGCTAATAGCGACCGAAAAAAATCGATCGCTAATTGCGACCAAAAAAATTCGATCGCTAATTTCAGTCGCTAAATATGTTTTTTCTTGTAGTGTATATTTATTTTTATATTATAATTAATTTTAATTTTAATATATATATATATATATATATATATATATATATATATTATTTCTCTTATAAAATTTAAACATCGCTTAAGATTCCATTTTTCTCATACTAATTCTTTTTAAAGAATTATCAACAATAATTTGAATATACTTATACACAAGAGTATTTCGTGATTTCAATTACAAAATTATTCAGTCTCTTAATACGAATGTTGAACTATAATTTTATAGCAAGTTATCATTAAATATATTGTGTATTTCACTTATGTCTAACTAATAATTTCTGATATTATTGAATTGGAGATTAAATCTTAATTGTATGATTAAGAGATAAAATAATTTACCAATATGTTAATTTTTTTAATAATTATGAGTTTTTTACAAGTTTTCTTATAAAAATTCATTAACAAAAAATAAAAAACTTTTTTCCATCTATATATAAACAAAGAAAAATATGTTGTATGACATATACACCAAGGATATTCTACACTTCACAACTAGCTTCACCTTTGTAATATCTTTCACCAAAATGCTAATATTATATACATAGAAGAGACTTGGTTGTTGAAATGAGATGTTACTGCTGCTTATATTATTAATTAAGCAAATAATAATAATAATAAAAAAAAAAGAACTGAAATTAATGATT
Organism: Sphenostylis stenocarpa; assembly: GCA_963425845.1. Taxonomy (NCBI): domain Eukaryota; kingdom Viridiplantae; phylum Streptophyta; class Magnoliopsida; order Fabales; family Fabaceae; genus Sphenostylis; species Sphenostylis stenocarpa. The sequence goes on from OY731401.1 coordinate 39,826,552, forward strand.
GTAACATGTTAAATACACAAGAAACTAACATTGATCTATCTAAGCTTGGTGACTATATACAGTCATACTGATGTGGATGCATTAGAGTGCCAAAATGTAGGTGGATGAAATGTATACATCATAGGACACTCTTTTTTTTTTTTTTTTTCTTTTCTTAAATTTAATAATTTTCTGAGCATTTGTTTAAATGAATAATTTAATATATATTTTTAAAATGATATTATTTTATTAATTTAATTTGAAACAATTAAAAAAGAATTATAATAAAAAAATTATAATTATATATCAAAATATATATTATTAAAAGATTACGGTATCAATTAATGATTTTATTTTAAAAACGATAAATTAATAATTATACAAATAATATTGTAATTAAATAAATATTTAATTTTAATTTAACTATTTATTATTTTTTAAAATGAATAATTTCCTCTCCTTTTATATCACTCTTTTCTTAATATTTTTATTTTTATTTTTTATTTTTTTCACATTTTCTCTTCTTATTAGACACTCTAAATTTATTGTTTCTTCAATGATTTATTAATTGAAATGTGCGTTTTTTTTAAGAAAAGTTCTTTGATAAATAATGCATTCTTCCAGTGATTCATATTAATAACTTATTATTATAAACTATTAAAATGTTGTTTATAACCACCGTTAGAATTCAAGTATGATGACATTATAAAAAAAATACTATAAATTGAGTAATATTTAATTTAAAAATATTTATAAATTTATTATTTTAAGATGTTCATGAATAAATATTTTCATATTATGTTTTCTCATCAAAATTTTTGAGAATCGAATCAAAATTAATATAGATGTTCTCATATTGATAAAATACATAATATTTTTAACATTTTACATGGTGAATGCATCTTAATTTTGATTATTTTTTTTAAGAGATAGCACAATTTTGATTATTTATATAATGAGATAAATTTATTGCAAATATTTATTTGTTCCGTATAATTTTTTTAAAAGAGAACGTAATTTTGATTATTTATATAATGACATAAATCTATTGCAAATATTTATTTGTTCCTTATAATTTTTTTCATTTATGAGAATAATAATTATAGTATTTGGACTTTCAATTTTTTATTATTTAAGAAGTGTGTAGGTGTTGTTTTATTGTTTAAATATTATTAATTCTTAACTATAAGAAACTAATATATTTATGGGAACGAGAAAATGTATCATTTTAGTCTTTTTCAAAATCTTGAGCACATTCATTTTTTTTTTGCAATACTCTTCAATCTTTTATTTTTTTGAGTAAAATTTTGGAGTTTGAATTTCAAGTTTCCTATATACCATTTTCTCCTGATCCTTTTCATCTTAGTTCATGTATCAATCGTTGGCTTTCATTTCTAGCTATATCCTTTTGTAGCTTATTCCACCAAATAAGAGCATAGTCGGAAAACTCTTTGACGGTAAGCTTCATGTTTTACGTTTCCTCATAATTGTTGCATGAGAAAACATGTTCTATTTTTATCTCTCACTCCAAATATGTCCCCGGATCATTTTTTCTTTAAATGAAGGAATGTTAAGATTGACTCCTTAAAAACTATTTGGTTTTGCTACTCCATCATTTTTTCTCCTATTTCTTTTTGGAATTTGAATTTATATTCAAGTAATATGAATAACATTTGTTGAAAAACTTCCTATTCCTCCAATTTAAATGGATCTTTACCCTTACTCATGGTTATATCCCCATCAAGTGAACCTTAATTCCTTTAAATAATCATTTAGGTCAACTACAAAGAAATTAACCAACCATTGTTCCATCAACCCATTAACTCTAGTGGAGAGAGCCTTAAATTGGGTTTGGTATTCTTTTACTTATTATTTCAATTCCTTGAGTGTTTCTTATGGATTGGTATATTTGTTGGCAAAATATTTGTACAAAACATCAATAAAAATTTGTCAATCGTAAGTGCAATCGTTACGTATCATCCACTTGTACCAAGCGTAGACCAGTCCCACTATATGAGCTCACAACTTTGATACATTGTTCTAAGGGAGTTTTTGTAATATCAAAATACTACTCTAAACAAAAAAAAAAAAAAATTCAATCTTCCACATCGGTCCCGTCAAATTGAGGGAGATCAATTTTGAATATGTGCAATTGAAGAATGCGACGAGATGTGCGAAATCAAATGTGTAGATTTGACATCATGGTTGTCAATATTTGATTTATTTTTATATAACAAAGACATGTGTATTTATATTAAATAGCTATGTAGATTCATTGATTTATTTTGAATATTTGATTTATTTTTATATTAAAAATACAATAGCTATTTAAGTTTTTAATTTTGAATATTTGATTTATTTTTATATTAAATCAATTCATGAACAAATAGATGGATTTAATATATAAATGCTTTTAATGCATACCTCACCTTCATTTCACAAATTGAATTTAATTACAATGTTAAACATTCATTTTGACAAGTATTAACAATGTTTTTATCAGTATTTTAGGAATTAAAATTGTAAACATTATTAAAATAGTTTTTTTTATGAATTTCTAATGTATTAACTTATGTTTCTCCATTTTTATTGAAAAACTACTAGTTTGAGAATATGCAAGTTCGAACCATGTTCACTGAATTTCATCTCTTTAAAAGCAAATATTTTCTTTATAAAAAATAAAATAATTATTGGTCAATATAGGACAATGTTAAATTTATATTTACATACAATAAATTAAGTTTGTTAATTTTATTTTTTAACTCACTTGAGATGTTGCACTTTTTTTTAAAAGGGATCAATAACACACTAATTACACGGGCTAATTAAAATTATGACCTTCAGCTTTTTTTGACATTAGACACTGAACCACGTTGTTGAGAAAATAATTTGCATTCTAAAAACTCTTTAGCATGCATGACACTTATATGTATATAAGACAAATAATTATAAAACTATTATTACGAAAAACCAAAATTATTATTAGAGATGATAATTAAACTCGTACCCGTGAGAACCGATTCATCATCACCCTGAGTTTGACGGAGAAAATCTGAGTTGAACGGGATGGAGGTAGGGGTGAGAGTGGAAATGAGGGCGGAGATGTGTAATGTAATCCCCACTCCGGCTTCGACTCCGTCTCCGTCCCTATCCCGACTTTATATTTATATTTAAATTTAAAATTTAAAATATTTATATTTTAAAAGTGTTTTCTTTTCTTTTTCCATTACACATAAGGTAATTTTTTTTATATTCTATCATTATTACTTTTCTTCTACCCATTTTTAATTCTTTTATCTTTTTTAATCTTTTATATCAAATACTTCATTATATTGTTCTCTTTCTCTTATCTTTCATTTTTCCACATTTCCTTCATCTCTTCAATCAATTTGTATTTTTCAATCTTTTCAACAAAATTTAATGAATACAAAGTTAATTTTTCTTATTCTTTGTCTTTTTTTTCTAAATATTTTACATAAATATTAGTAGTAACTAATATTATTTTATTTATAATTTATCTTTATTAGGTTTTATTATGTCATTACTTTTGGATCTTATTATTCTTATTTGTCATATATCAAATTTTATCATAATAAAATAATTGTATTTTAAAAGATTAAAAAATATTGATAATTTAAATATTTATTACTTTGAACTAATTAAATAAGAACTAACTTATTAAATATTTTCTTATAAATTATATATTTCATATTTTTAAATGACAACTTAAAAAAGAATTAACTTATATATATAATCAAATTGTTGAATACTATAATATAATAATAATAATAATGTTATAAATATTCAATAATAATAATAATAATAATAATAATAATAATAATAATAATAATGTTACAAGTATTCTACGTACATATTTTAATTTAAATAAATAAAAAATAATTAAATGTTTTTTTTACATACATATTTTAATATAAATATAATAAATTAAAATATATATTTAATTAATAATAATTACAAATTATAAAATTATAAATATTTATTCATGTACAAAAAATACATAAAAATTGTAAAATTAATTTATTATAAATATAATTATTTAAAAAAAATGTAGATCGGGAACGGAAAAATCCGAAATCCAACGGAGACGAGAATGAAGATTTAATTTCTAACCCCGATGGGGATTGAGGTGGAGATGAGCCACGCCCAGTTGTCATGCCTATTTATCATTATTGTAAGTTGTTCTTTGATTTTTACCCTCTAAATTAAAGAAAAAAAGATTTTCAAAAAGTGTATATATATATATATTAAGTATTTAAAATATTAAATATAATTTTAATTGGTGAAAAACTTATTTAATTTCTCATTTTTTTTCATAGAAAACTAAAATAATTAAGGGAGATATAAGCATTGATTCTATAACTTTTTAATACTCTCATTTTAGTTTAAATTGGTAGCCACTTAAGTAACATATATTATAAACAGGAAGATATCTAATTATTGGATATTAGAGTAAAAATACAATAACTACTAAATAAAACAAAAGAAGGAAAAGTAAAAATTAATAAGAAAATAAAACAGACAATAATTTTATTAGAAAAGAGAATATGAATGTATTTTAATTTTTCTCTTAAACACTAAAGTCATAAAAATGAAATGAAATAAAACAATAAAGATATTTTAGTATGTTTTAAAAAAATACTATATTTATTTTATAATATGATATTATTTTATTAACTAAGTCAATTGTTTTTCGTATCTCGATTAATCCTAGTCTTGTCATTCATTCTTCCAGTCCTCTTCCATCTCTCCTTATATTGCGATTTCTTAACTTGATGATTCAAACTTACCCATTACCATAAGAATTCTATTGATATTCCTCATCCCATTTATAATTTCTTAGCCATCAAATGTTGTTTCCTTATTGTTCTTTTTTATCATCTGTGTCTTCTGTTACTATTCTAAAAAATGTGAATGAAGCACTTGATCACCCTTGATGATGTCAGGTCATGATGGTTAAAATGTAAGTTCTTGATTAGAATCACACATGGGACTTAGTACCCTTTCCACCTGGAAAGAAAATAGTGGGATGTCGTTGGGTTTATGTTATTAAAGTTGGTTCAAATGGTGAAGTCAATCATCTCAAGACACACTTAGGTATTAAAGGTTAGACTCAAATTTATGGACTTGATTATAATGATATTTTTTCTCCAGTAGCCAAAATGATTACTATTCGTTTATTCTTTGTCATGACAACTATTCGTCATTGACCACTTCATCAATTGGATATTAAAAATATCTTTCTTCATGGTGATATTGAAAAGGAAATATATATGGAGTAACCGTTGCTCGGGGGAGTTTGTAAGCTACTTTCCTATATGGTCTTAAACAATCTCCTCGAGTTTGGTTTGAGAATTTAGTCGCATTGTGCAAGCTTTTGGGCTGAAATGAAGTGAAGCATATCATTTAGTCTTTCATTGTTATATATTCTCCTAATAAAATACGTTTACTTAATATTATATGTCGATGATATAATTATTAGAGAGAGCGATGCTGTTAGAATATCTCAACTAAATGAATACTTGGTACAAACATTTTAAAACCAAAGACCTTGGTAGTCTCAAATAATTCTCGGGAATTCAAGTAGCTCAATCAAGAGAATGCATTGTGATATCTCAAAGGAAATATACACTAGATATTCTAAGAAAGACATGTATGATCGACTGTAGACTAGTAGACAATCCTATAGATCTAAATAAAAAACTAATGGCAGAACAAAGTGAATCATTCTCAGATCTATAAAGATACAAAAGACTAGGTAGAAAACTTATTTATCTTACCATTTTTAGACCTGATTTGTCTTTCATAGTTGGTGTTGTTAGCCAGTTCATGCAGGTTTCTTGCATTGACCACTGGAATGTCATCATCCATATCTTGAGGTATCTAAAAAAGACTTTAGGAAAATGATTGTTATATGAAAATAAAGACAACATTAAAATATTGTGATGCTGATTGGGTTGGATCCCTTTCTGAAAGATGCCCTACTACCAAATATTGTGTTTTCCTTAAAGAAAATATTTTTTCTTGGAAAAGCAAGAAACACACTATAGTGGCCTGATCAACTGCCAAAGTTGAATATAGGACAATGACATCTCTTACTTGCGAACTAGTGTGGGTAAAACAATTTCTTCAAGAGTTCAAATTCTGTGAGATTCATATCATGAGAATGTAATGTGAGATTCATATCATTCTCAGATCTATAAAGATACAAAAGACTAGGTAGAAAACTTATTTATCTTACCATTTTTAGACCTGATTTGTCTTTCATAGTTGGTGTTGTTAGCCAGTTCATGCAGGTTTCTTGCATTGACCACTGGAATGTCATCATCCATATCTTGAGGTATCTAAAAAAGACTTTAGGAAAATGATTGTTATATGAAAATAAAGACAACATTAAAATATTGTGATGCTGATTGGGTTGGATCCCTTTCTGAAAGATGCCCTACTACCAAATATTGTGTTTTCCTTAAAGAAAATATTTTTTCTTGGAAAAGCAAGAAACACACTATAGTGGCCTGATCAACTGCCAAAGTTGAATATAGGACAATGACATCTCTTACTTGCGAACTAGTGTGGGTAAAACAATTTCTTCAAGAGTTCAAATTCTGTGAGATTCATATCATGAGAATGTAATGTGAGATTCATATCATTCTCAGATCTATAAAGATACAAAAGACTAGGTAGAAAACTTATTTATCTTACCATTTTTAGACCTGATTTGTCTTTCATAGTTGGTGTTGTTAGCCGGTTCATGCGGGTTTCTTGCATTGACCACTTGGAATGTCATCATCCATATCTTGAGGTATCTAAAAAAGACTTTAGGAAAATGATTGTTATATGAAAATAAAGACAACATTAAAATATTGTGATGCTGATTGGGTTGGATCCCTTTCTGAAAGATGCCCTACTACCAAATATTGTGTTTTCCTTAAAGAAAATATTTTTTCTTGGAAAAGCAAGAAACACACTATAGTGGCCTGATCAACTGCCAAAGTTGAATATAGGACAATGACATCTCTTACTTGCGAACTAGTGTGGGTAAAACAATTTCTTCAAGAGTTCAAATTCTGTGAGATTCATATCATGAGAATGTAATGTGAGAATCATGTTGTGTTTCACATTATCTCTAATCCAGTATTTCATGAGAAAACGAAATGTATTGAGATTGACTAGTATTTCGTTTGAGAAAAGTTGGTGACTAAGGAAATTTGTACAAAATTTATTAGATCTAATTATCAACTTGCAGATGTGTTAACAAAATTATTAAAAAGTCCTTAAATTGAGTTTATTTGTTGTACATACAATATATGTATGCTCTAATTTGAAGGAAAGTGTTGAAATTATTAACTTATGAATGATATCTACATCTACACTTATGTTTCTAGATCAACTTTAGTCAATTGACTTTTTATCTATTCATTGTATATACTTTATCATTATAAATAAGTGAATTATATTTGAAATGTAATTAAGTCTCTAAAAGCATATTTTTTCTTCTTTTTCACTCTTAAGTCTTATTTTTTTTCACATATTCTTTTCTTATTATTAGATACTCTAAGTTTATTATTTCTTCAATTATTTATTAATTAAAATGTGCATTTTTTAAAGAAAATTATTTGATAAATAATTCATTCTTTCTATAATTCATACATTAATAACTTATTATTATTAACTATTAAAAAATGTTGTTTATAACTAACGTTTGAATTTAATGACATTATAAAAAATAGTTAATTGAGTAATATTTAACTAAAAAAATATTTATAAATTTATTATTTTAACATGTCCATTAATAAATATTTTCATATTATATTTTCTCATCAAAATTAATATAAATGTTCTCATATTAATAAAATACATAATATTTTAACATTTTACATGGTGAATGTATCTTAATTTTGATTTTTTTTAGTGAGCGTAATTTTGATTATTTATATAATGAGATAAATCTATTGCAAATATTTATTTGTTGCGTATAATTTTTTTCGGTTACAAGAATAATAATTGTAGTATTTCGACTTAGTAATGAATTTATATATACGAAAATTTCTTGATTTTGCTAAAATTATTATTAAGTATGTAAAATTTTTTTATTTTATCTTTATTTTTTTATATATTTAAATCCGTTGACTGTGGTTTTATGTAATATATTTATATGTAATTTAGAATATATATATATATATATATATATATATATATATATATATATATATATACCTAATTTTATATTATTTGAAAATTAAATTGCCAGTGACTACGACTTTCAATCTTTAATTATTTAACAAGTGTCTAAGTTCTTTATATTTTTGTTGTATTATTTAGATATTATGAATTCGTAACCATTTGGTACTAGTATATTTATTGGAAATAAGTGATGGCGATCAGAAATAACCACAAGATATAAACAAATTAGGTAACATCAATTAATAATTGCGCAGGTGAAACCAAACACCAAATTTTTTCATAATGAATACTTTCCGTAATTAAATTTTAACTTCTGATTTACTTCTGTTATTGAAATATTCTTTTTTTCTTTCTCTCTTTCTTAACCCATTTTAGCAAATTACGTTCTTACATTTGCGTAGTTAAGTAACCAAGAACTCAATTAAACTTAATACTTGCCATGTAGGACAATATTTTAGGATTTTTAGTACTCATTTTTATTTTTGTGGATGAGTGTATTCAATTGGGAACAACACTAAATAATATGAATCTTAGTGTGTACGTCTGTCTCTCTCTATATAATTTAATGGTTGAATTAATTAATAAAATTGTAAATTTCTAGAATGTCACTTGAAGTGGTTTTTCCTCTTCCAATTGTCAATTTATTTACATATTCTACATTATCTAATTTGGACTCAATTTATAACCTTCCAAACTTTTTTCATAATTTTGTAATCCCATATATATATAACTAGTATCATCTTTTGTACCTGTTGCACCAACTAAACACATTGTTGGAATGTGATTTCACACAAAAACAATACCACAAGTTCCTGTTAATATGTGATAGCTTTACACAACCATATTGTTCTAGTGAATGCCACATAATGATTAGATATATAAAATTATGCGGTGATGCTTCTTAAATGCTTCAGCCATTACATAAATTATGCAGCTACCTTATATGCATATCCATTCTGATAACATCTACACCTACGTGAAACGTACACAGACAAATGTCTCGTGTGGAAACTAGTCCAGGTGCCACACTCTCATGTAACACTGATCACAGCCCACAAAATGTGTCATGCATGTAAAATAGCTAAGAGCATAGGACCACCGGGTAGGTTAGCTTCCCATCAACACATTTAGTTAGGTCTGATTCATTATCATAGAGCACCATGCCCCCATATATCTAAAGTCCTTTTTATGCAACAGAAACCCATGTGGCCACATCGAATTCTTCAATCACCATAAATGGAAGCTGCATGTGAGGGAGGGTGGCACTTATTACGAGATAATAACAATGCAAGAGGAAAGAAGGGTAGAAGAGAGTATGTCCCTTAATGTGGCACGTGCGTCCTCCCATGTTAGTGCCCTTTAAAGGTGACCATTTTCAGGTGCTTCTTCCTCATGACAAATAGTTTAGAGGACCTGAAGCCATTAAATTAGCACCTCCTTTAGTTGCTGGATCAAGAAATTCATGTATTGAGATATTTATGCAAAATTAATTAACCTATGTGGAATATATATGGTATCTACTGAAATCAAGTGGTGCATCATGGGAATGTGTACAATATTACATAGCATTGTTTACATGTGTAGGGTAGAGTCCTAACCCGATATACCAGAAATCAAAGGCTAGCATGTACCACAAGCCAGTTGGGATAATCATGATGTTTTACTCATCATTTCTCAATTGAAACGATGGTTTACTTATCATTTCTCAGTTGAAGATTACGACTAACTAACTATAAAAAAACTTTAACTGGCTGCTGAAGATTGTATTATACATTAGCAAGCCCCTCATGTAAGAAAAAAAAAAGGGTTTGAAGTGTGTACTCAGATTTGGATTTCTACTAGAAGAAAATGAATGTGTCAAGGATAACTCTAGATTTAGATCATTTGATTATAGAATTTCAAACTGGATAAATTCTTTTTTATTTTTTTATTTTGCACTATTACGAGTGATGGTAGTTAAATATGAATTTGAAGTTCTATATTGAATGAAAATGAAAAAATTGGATAATTTATAATAAAAAAAAAACCTATAATCTAATATCTGTAGATCCTTATTTGGGTTGGGTGATTTTTCTCCCAAATGGACACCCTAAATGGCCAACAGTTAATCCACTCCCAATAAATCTCTATCGAAAATACCTATTGAGCTGAATGAGAAATAACCTCGAAAGATCCATCAACTAGTCCTTCGAGATCACTAAAATAAGTTTTATTTGTCCTCTAAACAAAATCTATTATATGGATATGATAAAAATAAAATATTTATAAGCATGTTTAAAACTTCCAATTATCTCTTAATTGTATGAATTTTGTTAGCATTGAATTTTTTATATTACATTGCATTTCTGTTATTGTTGTTGTTTAGGCATGGAGAAATGGTCAAAACAGTTAGGTACAGAAAATTGGAAAGTTTGTGCTTAAAAGTGTGAAGTTAATATCGATTATTGGTCAATAAACAAGTTGCATAGTTGAGGTTAACTGTTGCATATAAAAAGAAACTCAAGCTATTATGACTTCATTTGTGATTGGCACTCTTACTTGAACCAGAAATCAGGACTAAACCATTTTCTATCTCCTCTGCAATCTCAAATCAGAGTCAGTGACAACAACTCTCACAGTTCCAATCAAACAAAGATGGTTAATGCTAAATCCGAGGTTCACCAGAAGAGTGTCCTTCAAATCAAGCAAGATGACAAGTTCTTCTGCAGGCTACTCTCAAAGGAAAGTTCTATGTCCAACCCTTCTTTCAGGATAGCCCTTGCTGTGCCATTTGTGTGGGAATCTCAGCCAGGTACCCCCAAACACACATTCTCAGAGGATACTCTCCCTCCTCTAACTCCTCCACCTTCTTATCATTTTAACATCAATGCCTACAAAAAGAAAGAAAAGAAGCACTCAAAGTCCAATCTCTTGCTGACTCTGCTACCAAAACTGAACCTCAAGAAAATGATTCTCTCATCCTCATACTCTTCATGGTCGTCATCATCAAGCTCCTCCAAAGTTGTCCCTATGGCCAAGTTTGGCAAGAAGAAGCTCTTAGGCTATGGATCATCTAATGATACTGAGGGAGGTGATGCTAGTTCACCCTCATCGAAATTATGCTTTAGCATTCCTCGGGCCACCAGTTCTTAAGGTAATTAAGACTTATCACAGCTTGGCCTTGGATCTGGACAGCACAATGAACTGCTTATATAGTTTTTCTTTGTAAATTTTCTGTCTAATAATACTCTTCATATTTAGAAGGCAATATATTTTATGTGCTAGAATTGATCTTTGAGAGTTTTTTCCTCTCAAATTACAAGCTTTCTTCCAAGATCATATATTTTCTGGTGTGTGAGTGTATCTTAAACATTTTGTGCAGTTTGAAATGGTCATAGTTCCATTTTTTGTTTTTGGAAATGTGCTGAAACAGAACCGTGTAAATGACTTTTGTGGAACCTCATATTAAGCAAGAAATGTGGTTGTTATTGTAGTGGTGGTGATAAACTTATAAAACACGTAATAACAGAACATTTAGTGGTGGAAGGTTTACTAATCCTCTTGCAGCTGGACGCTCTTTAAGCATTGGATTGGCTTGTGCCCAATTAATTACGCTACACTTTTACTTTGAGAGAGGGGAAGGAGAAACACCTTAATCAGCATCTTTGACTAATGCTTTTTCTTTTCACCAATACTGCTACCATAGGGTCTTTGCTTTGTTTGTCTTAATGATTTTATTTATTGCAAATAGAAGAACTGGTGGAATTTACTTTAACTGGTGGAAATTGCAAAGAGAAAATGTTTAACAATTCCAAATTCAGGATATGCTACAAGTTTCAGCCACGGTAATTATCACTTAATGAATCAATTATTTTAAAAGTAGTTTCAACCGAATGTAAATCGAGGGTGTAGGGTTAATTTGACTTCATCTACTGCAAGACCAAACAAGCACTAAGTTGCAGCAATTTTATCTAACTTATTTGTTAAATAAAAAAATTTATATAAAATTTTACTACTTCTCAAACACACAAATTAGTTATAATCATGCTACCAATTTGGCTTGAATGGCCTGACGGGTAGCTTCAATATTTAGAATAATTTCAGAGTTCATTTCCTTTTCTACTGGCCTTAATGGCTTGTTGCTGAGTCGTGTTGGTAAAGAAACACTACATTTACTTCGGGTTTCCTTTCGGTTTAACATTTCCTTTGTGTCACGGTCATGGATTCTTATACAAACCATTACCTAATGAAGGGAGGGACACATCTTCAGTTTATGCAATTTATTAAAGAAATAAAAAGTTCTTTGCACACCATGAAACACCAATCAAATACAGATTAACATTACATCAGATAAGCAAACAGAAACTACTTTTGTCTTTCGTATATTTACTTCAAAGAAACGTACCAACTAAAAGAACTAGTCATTGCCAATTTTACAATGTATTATTAATTTATTATTGTTCAGAAAATTTGAAAAAAGTGTTAGTTAACAACAGCATCTCTGTACCGACATTTTGATATGATGCAATAGCACGCTGCCAGAGCTAGAGATTGGAGGGTACAAAACAACTTGAAACTTGTTTGAAATTGTTTAAGCAAATTTGTCGGAAGAGGAACTGGTAATGGCTTTATCTTGTCCCGGGTTCCATGTGCATATGGGCCATATATTGTGTAGCATATTAGTAACACACATAACTATTAACTAATAACCGTGGCACTTTCATAATAATTCTAGTCTCTAGAAATTAAAGGGAATGGAATATTATAATTATATGGTCCCTTGAGATTTTCCAGTGATCGAAGAAGATCTCCAAGAAGTCATCAACCTCAACTTTTGATTTTTCTTTCCCCTATTCACCCGGCAAAAGACGCAGAATATTCTTTACTCTGTTTGTTTCGACCAGTTAAAATGCTACACCACAGAGTTTCCCTTACTTTCAGCTCAATTCTATGTGATTATGCTCATAGATTAAATTTTTTTGTTCCTTAGCAAGTTCTTCATATGTTATCTTGCCCTCACCAACTGAAGATTTTATAGGAGACAAAGGATAAAAATTTTGGCCAACATGAACAAGAAGAAAAGCAGTGTCAGGTTAAAAACTTAAGATGGACACCTATTTTTTCAAGGCATACGTAAATCTGCTATTTCATTCATCACTTAATATGTGGCTGTATTTACAAATTAAATTTTACAATAATCACCATATAGTCCAAAAATATTGACGTGAGTATTTTCACCAAATTGGCATGTAGAGAATTACAGAAGTAAAAACGGTTATGTATATCCTATGATTAGAATAAGGTAGAGAAGGACTGTTAATCTAAACGTAACATGATCTTAGTGCTTCTTCATCGATTCTGGTCACCTGGTGTATTGCATTTGCCAAATAAGCCACATTGCTTGTGGTCACACCTGCCATGCTGCAAGTATCACCAAGGAGTTATATGGGAAGAACATTCTCTAGTGCAGTCAAAATTATCAAATTAAGGAAGAGAAAACAAATTGAGAATTTAATTCTAGTAACTACGGTTGAATTATTAGTATTTCATTTAAAGAACACCTTATTCTTCCATCAGGGGTCATGTATATATGGAACAGCTTCTCCAGCTGTTTAACCTGATCAGGGGTTAATCCAGAAAAACAGAACATGCCAACCTGTATTTGTATTTGCATCAAAGTGTACAACTGTGAGCTAAAGTTATAATATGATTCCTCAAACATAAGGTAACTAATCAAATATACAAAACCTGAGAAGTTATATGCTCCCAATTGAGAGATGAATCCAAGTTCTGAAGACAATGTCGAAGGGTAGTTCGCATAGTTTCAATCCGATTAGCCATGACCTTCAAACAGCATTGCCATAAAATTTGATTAGATTCTGAATTAATTTAGAAAAAAAAAGTTACAGAAAGGAGTTAAGAAGATAAATATTACCTTTATTTCTTTCCTCCAAAGTGCTTCTACATCAGAGTCGCTTAATATGTTAGCAACTAGAGAGACACCATGAAAAGGAATGCTGCTGTACATCGCATGGGACATCAACTGCAGTTGACTTTTAAGTGCAGCTACTTGCTTTATACTCTGGCACAAAATACTATTATAGATTTTAATGTAGATTAGTAAAGCTGATAAGAACGTGAGAAAAAACAGCAGACAAATGGAAACATCATTACAAAGTTGAGCTTCATGTCATATATCATCATATCATGTAGTTGATCCTTGCCTCAAAAATGCATTATGGAACATATTTGACATCTAACTTCTTTTTACATGTCATCGCAAAATGCTATGCCTCTAAATATCTAATCACTACTGTATAGCACTTTTCTTACCTAAGACAACCAACTTTATGCTCAGATAATCCCATGTTCTTTGAAAATGATTGTGAACAACCTATCAAGTGCCCATCTTCAACGAAAATTCGAAGTGCTATGGCATCCTTGTCAAGATCCCCACTAGAAAATCCTTGATAAGCCATGTCAAAAAAGGGGAAATGATTTTTTACCTGAAAGATAATTAACGTTAGAATGGTATAATTGATTTAGAGTATGGTACAAAGCTATGATGAAGCATCTTATTTCTCATTATCACCTTAAATTGGTATGATATTTCTCTCCATTGTTCCTCAGTAGGGTCAACACCAGTTGGATTGTGGGCACAAGGATGAAGTAAGAAGAAAGAAGAATCTGGTGCATTCTGAAATTACCCACACAGAATAAACAGAGAAGATTAAATGTTGCTTATACCACTGTTGCATAGGAAAATAAAACATCACATTGTCAACTTCAGATGGTTTTCAAGCTCAGCCCAATTTGTTTAGAAACAAAAGTGACATTTCATTGGTTAACATTAAATGCATCTATTTTACCATAATAATATAGCTTGTTTATTTGTTTGAGAGACAAGAAGCATGAAATTGATACCAAAGCTTTTCATCTATTCTAAATAGAAGTTACTATTGTTATAAACATCATCAATAACTTTGATAAGTACACTTTCAATACCTTGACATCTTGTAGGAGTGCGGCAAAATCTAAACCCCTCGTATCTGGATGGTAGTAGTGAAAGGTTTTGACTGGAATTTCAGCTTGTCTCCATATATTGTGGTGACTACAGGATATAAACTTTGGGCATTAGATATTGAAAGAACGTATATATTTCAAAAATTAATCCAACGCCAAAAGGACATACTTTGACCAGGTAGGGTCTGGTAGATACATTTGAGCGTCAGGATAGAAATGTCTTTGAAAGTCAGCAAAAAGTCTACATGCCGCAGTTCCAGACAGAGTTGGAACTCCTGCAAACAATCCTTCTCTTACAACATATGAATCATTCCCATATGCCAATTTTACACACTCCTGAACAAATTTTGATCTGACTGCGGACGAGTTTAACTCCCTGCAACAAATAATGTTAATTCGCTTTTGAAAAGTACAAAACTATTCATAGAAGCACTTTTTCGAAGAGTGTGATACACAAATTCAGGAGTGATAATGCAAACAACACAATTCGTGGGAGAGAATTTCAATACTATTAGTATTGCACGAAATCTGCAACTGCCACAAAACTTTTACTCCACATAGCTGTGGTCAAAGTTACACTAGAAGGTAATTGAACCCCACCATGAATTCATCCTCGAGAGAACTTTCTCTACCCTAATCAATATTCTGCTAATTGAATGAATTGGATGAATATTATTTACCGAATAATTTATGGTATCTACTTGTCAAAAGTGCAGAAAAGGACCACATCTCATTTCCACTAATATTTTAAGTAGCGTTGTTTTCATCTTATATATATATCTCCAACAATTCAAAAACATAAGTTCAAATGGATCTTCTATCGAATGGTGTTTCTTGTTAAGGTTCCAACATAAAACCAATTGGCAATATTTGGAGTAGCCTAACATGTATTTAAACCATACCAAATGATATGAGGTAGGCGATGTGGGACTTTCAACACACCCCCTCCAACGAAGCCCGCCGGACCAGGCAAAGGGTACTTTTGACCCAACTAAAGGGCAACTTTTGGCCCATGACAATAACCGAAAAGATGTTAGGCTTTGGCTCTGATACCATGTTAAGGTTCCAACATAAAACCAACATAAAACCAATTGGCAATATGTGGAGTAGCCTAACATGTATTTAAACCATACCAAATGATACGAGGTAGGCGATGTGGGACTTTCACCATTCCTATTTAAGAATACAATGTGAAATTTGGTTAGTTACTTCACTTTAATGCAAGGAAGGAACAAATCAGCTAACTAAGAAACTGTGCGAAATGATAGAACTAGACCAGCTTGGTAAATAATATATAAATTAACAAACTCCAAGTTGTTTCACCTTATTACATGCAAGTTGTCAGACACCTATATATACATGTAATCAATCTACACATGATAATCAATTTCTGGAATTAAAAAACCTTAGATCAGAAGAAGGAAAATCCAAGCATACTCACTCCAATTTGCATCTCTGAATCTTCATTTCTGCATCACGAACGCATTGAGGAATGAAAGGTTTTCCATCATCACCCCTGTAAGTTCCCTTACAAAGTAAAAAAAAACCAGAAAAAAAAAGAAAATCAGTGATGACAAAATATGGAAGATGGATAGATTTACTAAAACTATAAGCATATACCATTCCAAGATTGATCTTGTGGGGAAAAGGGTCAGCTAGAAAGGCCTCGTTGACACTGACAATGGGGTCCTTTGGGGCTGTTCTCACATGGTCCCACCAGCCATGGGCACTGGCACTGGCACAAGAAGTGGATACAAATCTTCTGGATATTCTTCCATAGATGTACCTCCACATAATGCTACACTCTTATCTTATAAATTATAATATACGCTGTGAACTCAGTGAAATCTTGCTTGGTTTGTTGAAGCAAGAAAAATTCTTTGGAATGGTTATATAAGAAGAGGAAAGGGGCAGAAGAAGATGGTGGAGAGTAAGCTTTCCCTTGCCGTGGTTTTGCCATTGGTCTTTTCAAGGAGTTCTATGTGCCGCTTTGGTTTTTTATGGTTTCTTTGCATGGAAAAAACAAAGGTGGGCTCATTGTTTTGACTTGCTTATTATCAATTTATTTACCCTCAGACTGTCATCTGTATAATACTTTTTGTGACTGGACTGCACCATGTTATATTAAATTATGATTTTCTTTTAATAATATACTATGTTGTTACAAACATTTTTTAAATATTTTTGCTATAAAAAATAAGAAAATATAAATTATTTTTATAATGCGTATAATTTAAAATAAAAGTTTAGAAAGATTATATAAGATGGGACTGGTTTAAGTATCAATGTGGAACTTTACTAATAGTTAAAACTTTTGGTTAAGTGATTACCATTCCGTGTTCACCCATAGATTGATATCAGAGCGAGGACGGATACTCGATTCCTGCCAAAAACGAGAGAATCGTGGAATCGTAGTAGGATCGTCGCTATACCTTTTGGCGAAGAGGCTACCGCTGCGTGCTCAGCTTTGATATCAGAGCGAGTACGGGTTCGATTGATTTCAATAATTCTGATATACCAGGTGTGCTTGAATGCGTATAAAGTAAACAGAAAAATAAAATAAAATACATAATAAGAGTGAAAGTATAAATATATTTTTAAAATTGTAGGACTTTTCATAAAAAAATCATATAACACACCAATGATTAAAAAAAAAAACTCTATAATCATCCTTAATTGATTGTGAATTCTGATGCCACGGATCTTGAATTCGCAATTAATCATCTGTTTTTTCGATTATAATAATAATAATAATAATAATTATTATTATTATTATACAAATATAATAATAAACACATGTATTTTTTTAAATAAAATAACCATAATGGTTTAGCTTTTATTACATATATTTTACTAAACAATATCCTTTTTTTTTCTACTTAATTTCTCTCCATCTATTTTTTATTTTCATACCAAAATTACTTGAATGGTTTTTGTTTATTCAAAATTGAGATGATTATGTATAAAATTAAGATTGTCAAAATAGATGGTTAGATTAAAAAATTGATACCTTAAATTTAATTAAGTTTATTTTGATTTGTCTTATTAGATTATAATCTACATGTTAATTTGTAAACTTAGACTTAAACCAAATTAATTTATAGACCTACGTGCACATTCATTTTATAAAATAATGATTATTTTTTAAATAAATATAAAATAATATTATTTTATTACAAATATATATGAATTATAAATTAATTTAACAAAAAATTAACTTATTTTAAAAATAAATATTAGAGTAAATATCAAGATATAATAATTGAGATTAATTACTATTTTAGATCAATAAATTACTAAAATAAAAATTATGACAATAAAAGGTAAGTTTTTAACTTTTATTTTGAGATTGGATGGACCATTATCTTATAATTTATATATTAAATTATTATATTTAAAAAAAACTAATTTTAATAATATAATTAAAATTTTAAAAATTAGTTATTTATAAATAATTTATTTATTAGTTATTTTAAAATTTTTAATTATTTTTTAAATAATTAATTTTTAATCCCATCTTCTTCTCTTTTATCTTTTTACTTTATATATATATATATATATATATATATATATATATATATATATATATATTTCTTTGTTCAAATATTTTATACTATCCTCAAAGAAAAATATTAGTAAGAAAAATTAATAAATTAAAATTTGACTAATCCAATAATAATAATAATAATAATAATAATTATTATTATTATATTATATTATGTTAAAAAGTTAAACGTAGAATCTTAAAAAAATTGTCTTTTTTAAATTATTAGTAACTTTTTATAACTAAAAACGGAAAATTCTAAATAAAGAAAACAAAATTAGGTAAATGATATTCATGTAAATATCTTGTACTATCTTCAAAATAAAAAATATTATTAAAACAAAATAAGTTGATTATGAAATTAAATTTATATCAAATTGATCATAAAAAATTAACATAACGACTTTGAAAAAGGGTCTAAGTTTCTTTTTAATTATTAGTTGTGTTTCTATGTTAAATTTAGAAAAGTCTAAATAAAGGAAAAAAAAAAACTTAAGCAGTGAGAATTGTCAAACAAAACCCTAATAACTAATAAGAGTTTATTTTTTAGTAAAGGTGGTCAAAATTTAAACATATAGTTTGTTAAAATTTTAATTAAAAATAATTGTAATACTAATTGTAGCGTTTGACAAAAATATGTCATAAAATTTGTTAAAAATTTAATTAAAAATAATTGTAATACTAATTGGGAGTTTGACCTAAATATATGTAATGAAAGTGAGTTTAAATGAACTTACGTTGATTTTTAAATTTATTATATTACTATTATAACTTATTTGTTACCACAATCACTCTAATAAGATAAATCTATTAATATTTGAATAAACTCTTTTTATAAAAATTAAAATAATTCATTATGATCAAAATTAAATAAATTATATCATGATTGAATTTTAATACATCATAAAATAAAGTCTAATGAAATTATATGAAAATAAACAACAATCAATTTTTAATAAGAAAAGATATATTAAACTACTAATTAAAATCATTCTCCTTACTGGTGAATTGGTTTCTTTTGGTTTTAATTTTTTATTGCAATTTTGTTGGGGTTTTTAGTTGTAGATTGGTCGAGCTTTCGTGCTGTTAAATGAAAATTTAGGTATTGGATTTGTGGATGAAACTTTTTGGGTAAATTAAAATGTTTAGAAAACTGCTTTTACTTTAAAAGTGATTACGGTTTTAAATTGAGGTTGGTGGTTTCATTGCTTACATTTTGTTGGGATATTTGCTTGTACTTTCAATAGGTTTTACTTTATGGGTTAAGTATTCTGCTTTCCTGCTCTTTTTTTTGAGCTTCAACTTTTATTTACATGTTTAAGTTTATATGCTCTAGTGGTATGATATTACTATTGTTAATGAGATTTGAGACCAACTAAATATGAATGGATTCCATGCTAAACTATTATTAAATTTATTAATAGTTAATCCATCCTTACTTTCTCACAAATATGAATGATGACTTATAATAGTATGAGATAATTTTCACTAGTACAAAATGAGCTTTTAACATCGGTTTCCAGTAGTCTTCTACATCGGTTCTACAACCAACATAGATACAATCGATGTAAAAAGTTTGTAAGTTTTAACATCGGTTAAGAACTGATGTAGAAAGTCGGACTTTCCACATCGGTTATGGTCTAGAACCGATGTAGAAAATTATTTTTTCAGACTTTCCATATCGGTTCTAGGCCATAACCGATGTGGAAAGTCTAAAAAATGACTTTCTACATCGGTTCTAGGTCATAACCGATGTGAAAAGTCTATTTTTTTTAAATGCGAATTTTATTTTTTTATTTTTAACTTGTGTAGTATTTTAAATATCTCCAACTACCGAGAATGTTAATCTATAAAGGACATGCATCAACACACATGAGTAAACATAATGTATATTACATAATAACAAAAAATGAATCTGTATTGTATTCTAAGCTTGTATATACAAAGAAAATAGTCCTAATGTTTCACAATTAACTATTCAATTAGGACTATAGTTCTTAATAACAAAATCTGCCCAAAGTCGTCTAATGTCATCAATTTCTACTTCACTTATTGGATGACCATCTTTGAATATCTACAAATAGTAAGAAAAACATTTCAGATAAGCACAAGTAGGAAAATATATGTCAATGACATATATAGTCATAACACATACCAAATTTCATGAATCTGTGATCTTTTCTGTGATGATAGTTAACATATGTCTCATCACATAATATCCGCACTCCCAACTTTCTTTTTGCTTATTACACTATAAGAAAAATAAGAAAAAAACATTAAGTACAACATATGAGTAAGTTAAAGCTAAGAATTTGAAAGATAATGTCGTTATAGATGTGGAAGTATCCATGTTGGTTTCTTTTTAGGCTTACCCTCCATGACTAAGAATGCTTCCATACACCTATAAAAGATTAAATGAAAATACTCCATATTAAGAGATGTGAAACTTAAAATTAAATGAATGAAGTATTATACAAGGGCGTTAGCATACTTACACATCAATAATCTGTTTGATTTCCTTTTTGGGTTTATTCCATAAGGAGCATAACAAGACAATCTCATTACGTTTAGGACAAAAGATAAGCAATTGCCAATGACACCTACAAAAAATGTCACTCAATTAGCAATTCTTAAGTGATTCAAAGTTTGAGAGTAAGTAATTTAAATAAAAACATAAGACTTACATTAACTAGACTTGGAGAATTGTGATGCAAATCATGTCTTGACTCAAAACAACATCCATCATGTCCTTCTGACTTAAGTACAAGGTGATGGGCTGCAGATTCCCAATCACATGAGGGTCCATCTGGATCTGTAAAGGTATATGCTTTCCTAGCTTGTAAGCTAAGAGGCATAACATTTGTATCGGATCTGAGTCCAGTTCCTCTTCAACTTTCTCCTTCCCTTTCTGCTGGGCACAAATGTCCTATACACGTCAAAGAATTAAATTAAAATTAATGATAAAATAATAAAATCATAAACATGTATCAAATTATTAAAGAAAAGATATAATACCTTATCAATAGGAAACTGGATATGCACTCTAGGCCACTGAATGAAATGACCGGGAGCCTCCCCCATTGTTTTAACCTCGTCGGATGGAAAAGGAAAAAGAGCTTCATGAACTTCCACCCTTTCAACCACAACACGAACAGAGGAATCTGTCATTTGGACCTCGTGTATAAGTGGCCCCAATGTATGCACAGTACCATAAGCCACTAGCAAGCCTTCCTGTGTGAACAACTTGCATAGAGGCCTAGGAGTGTCTTCACCAAGTGGAGTTGGCTCATCATCAGGAAGGTCAATCGGTGCACAACTCCCTTTGGTGCTAACAAGTTCCTCAGGGCGAGATGCTTCAGGAATACACTGTTGACCCCCTCCTGTGTTCCCCTGAGATAAGCCTAAGGAGGTAAGTTCCTGCCTTAGCTTCGCCTGAAGCTCTTCCCTAATCTCATCCGTGATGGCCTGCAACTCATCTCTAGTTACCACACTTTTTGTGGTAAATTTAGGAGTGCCAAAAAATTTTTGGGTACCAATCCCCCATCCAGCTGCCCACACACGACCTGGATGCTCTGGTCGTCCAATAGTAGTGGATAATATATGCTGTCGTCCACTAGGGGTAAAGGTCCCTTGTGAACTCTGCTCTAATAATTCATCCTACAAAGAAAATGTAATTGATTACAGAAGACACAATATATAGTTCTATCTCATTATGAACAATTTTTAAGTAAATACTTACAATTTTTTGTCCCACAACACGACTCTCGTCTGTAGTATAGTCACCTTTCTTGCTCTGTTGTGCCTTCTTCCACTTCTCATGACGAGAAGGAGGTGATGGAGGTGAAATCACACCTGAGGGGTCACTTTGAGAGGCTTCTTGAGAAACTTTAAGCTTCTTTTCATCAGCTTCCTCTCAAGTAGCTGGTAACCCCCTCGGGACAGCTTGTGAAGATATACATTCTTTTCTTGAATTGCTTTTGCCTGTTGTCGTTTCTCCTAAAAAAGATACATTAAAAGAAAAGGTCAGTTAAAAATTTGTGCAAGTTAAAAGTAGGCAAGCACAATATTCTTAAAGCATACGAACCTGAAAAGAATGATCCATTCAGCTCCCAACAAACTTATCCCATGTCTCAGTGTCTAGAAAGGAATACTTTTGACAAGGAGACACTCCTTTCTTGCTTCCAAACACATAGGTGGAAGTCAACTAGGTCTTGAAGGCCCTCCAACGCTCACCAGCGAATGATATCCACTTCCTCCATAGTCCTTCAGTATTCGAAACATTATAAGTGAGCTATAAAAAAGAATACAAGGTTAGTAAATCCTACAAGAATTAACAATACAAGTAAATTTAATAAAAAAAACATTCATACCAAGATGCTTTGCCAAATTCGTTCCTTCACACGCATGTCCACATCATCCCAACCCTTCGCTAATATGCTCGCTTTGCTGCGGCCTAGAAGTGCAACATAACTTCTAAACTTTGTTGCGTAAGGCCCAATAGCATTTTCGGTCGAGTCATCAAACTCAATCGGTAACCTCTCATCAGCATTCCGACTTAGTGTCAACTTACTAAGTCGTGTTGCACGTCTCCCCTTGTTCGCGGAGCTGCTAGAATCGGCTATATTCCTGCCAAATAAGACAAATAAACAATTGTTTTACTATTTTCCCATATTCCTTCTTCATGATCAAATCGGTGGCATATACATCATCTTCTTCATTGTCATGATTAGAAGGTAAATTGTGTGATGCCAAAGATGGACTAGTAAACTGTTGAAGTTGTAAATCTTCAAAGTCATCACTACTAGACATGGGTTTCCCTTGAAGCATTATTGACCAACTACTATTAATTGGATCAGAGATAAAATACTTATGATAAGGGCTAGGGCAAGGGAAATAAAGGAAGCTCTTCAACAAATATTATTGGTTGACCAAATTATGTTTTGAATTAATCAATTAATGAGCTTTAGTTTGCTTTTATTTTAAGTTGTAATAAGGGCCCAATTGAAAATTTAGTCATCAGCCTTTGGGAGACCAAGGGGTGCATAGCTGATTGACTTTGGGTTGCCACAGTTTCAGATACAATCAGTCATTAAGTAGTTTCAATTTCTAGGTTAATGAATCATTATTAGCCTTTATTTGTTTTCATTAAATAGTTTTCAATTCCTAGATTAATGGGTTATTATTAGTATTTATTTTCTTTTATTGAGTCTTTTATAATTCTAATGACAACGCTTTTATATCAGCTGAATCATTCTTATCAAGAAATAACAAGTGGAATTTTATTCAGAAATATTAGAGTTTATCTCTTTTATCTTAGTGAGAGTGATTCTCCTAAATTCTTGAGTGATTCAAGAACCCTTAGCTGTATCAAAGGACTATCACATCCTTTGTGTGTTGCCTCCCTTGGGAAGAGTGATTCTTTCCTTCCACCTTCTTTTTTAATTCCTAAATTTCTTACAAGGTTCTAACCTTAAAGATCCTAAATCACCCATTGTGATTCATATCATTTGGTATCAGAGCTCCGGTTGAAGGGTTTAAACATCAAATTGATGGCAGAAGAGGAAAATTACAATCAAGAAGCAAGAATTAGTCCATTTCAAATGAGAACATTGGTACAACATTTGGAAGGATTAATGATACGACATAACAATGAGCTTCATGAACGATTAAACTGGTTGGAGAATAGAAATCATGAAGACGAAGAAGAAAGGAGAAATAGGAGAATGAATGATGGAGTAGCAAGACCAAGTAGGCTTGAAGGAGTCAAACTTAACATTCCTTCGTTCAAAGGAAAAAGTGATCCAGAGGCATACTTGGAGTGAGAGATGAAAATAGAGCATGTTTTCTCATGCAACAATTATGAGGAGACCCAAAAGGTGAGGCTTGCAACAACGAAATTTTCTGACTATGCTCTTGTTTGGTGGAACAAACTACAAAAGGAGAGAGATAGAAATGAAGAGCCAATGGTTGATACATGGACTGAGATGAAAAGGATCATGAGGAAGCGGTATGTGTCGGCTAGTTATGCAAGGGACTTGAAATTTAAACTCCAAAAACTTACTCAAGGCAACAAAGGGGTTGATGAGTATTTAAAAGAAATGGACATGCTCATGATTCAAGCAAAGATTGAAGAAGATGAAGAGGTAACTATGACCCGATTTATTGGTGATTTGAATATTGATATATGTGATATTGTTGAGTTGCAGGAGTTTGTTGATATGGAGCATTTACTTCATAAAGCAATTCGAGTGGAGCAACAACTCAAAAGAAAAGAAATGACTAAGAAGAGTTCTTCCAACTTTGGATTTTCAAGTTGGAAGGACAAAGGCAAAAAAGATGGGATTGTTACTTCTAGTAGTTCCAACCTATTCCTACAAAGACTCATTGAAAATATGAAGAACAACCCTCTAAAAAAAGTAGAGATGTGAAGTGTTTCAAGTGTCAAGGCCTAAGACACTATGCTTATGAGTGCCCTAACACAAAAACCATGATTCTTAGAGAAGGAGAATATATAAGTGAATCTGAGGTTGAAGAGGGAGAAAAGAGTGAAGACATGGAGGAGGAGGAGATTCCAAAGGGAGATTTATTGATGATTAGGCAATTACTTGATAGCCAATTGAAACCTATGGAAGAAAGCCAAAGAAAAAATATTTTTCATACTAGATGTTTAATCAATGACAAGGTGTGCATGATGATCATAGATGAAGGTAGTTGCACCAATGTGGTTAGTGCTAGATTAGTATCAAAGCTAAATTTAGCTACCAAACCACATCCTAGGCCATATAAACTTCAATGGCTTAGTCAGGATGGAGAGGTGCAAGTGAGACAACAAGTTGAAGTGGACATTTCCATTGGAAAATACAATGATAAGGTGCTTTGTGATATTATTCCTATGGAAGTCAGTCACTTACTTTTGGGGAGACCATGAAAATTTGATAAAAGAGTTAATCATAACGGGTTCACCAACAAGATCTCTTTCATACACCAAGACAAGAAGATTGTGCTCAAACCTTTGAGTCCACAAGAAGTATGTGAGGATAAAAAGAAAATGAGAGAAAAACTTCTTCATGAAAAGAGAGAGAAAGAAAGTGTTAGTGAAACACTTGAGAGGAAAAAGAGTGATCAAAAGAAGAGTGAAACACTTGAAGTGAGAGAGAACTATTTAGCCATAAAAAGTGAGTATAATGTTAATTTTACATTCAATTTGTCAGACTTATCTCTTTTTTATGTAGATGACAAATCCGATTTGAGGAGAAATCCTTTTCAAGAGGGAGAGAATGATGTGAACATGACCTATGATAAGGGCTAGAGTAAGGGAAATAAAGGAAACTCTTCAACAAATATTGTTGGTTGACCAAATTATGTTTTGAATTAATCAATTAATGGGCTTTAGTTTGCTTTTGTTTTAAGTTGTAATAAGGGCCCAATTGAAAATTTAGTCATTAGCCTTTGGGAGACCAAGGGGTGCATAGCTGATTGACTTTGGGTTGCCACAGTTTCAGATACAATCAATCATTAAGTAGTTTCAATTCCTAGGTTAATGAATCATTATTAGCCTTTATTTGTTTTCATTAAATAGTTTTCAATTCCTAGATTAATGGGTTATTATTAATATTTATTTTCTTTTATTGAGTCTTTTGTAATTCTGATGATAACACTTCTATATCAGCTGAACCATTCTTATCAAGAAATAACAAGTGGAATTTTATTCAAAAATATTAGAGTTTATCTCTTTTATCTTAGTGAGAGTGATTCTCCTAAATTCTTGAAGAACCCTTAGCTGTATCAAAGGACTGTCACATCCTTTGTGTGTTGCCTCCCTTGGGAAGAGTGGTTTTTTCCTTCCACCTTCTTTTTTAATTCCTAAATTTCTTACAAGGTTCTAACCCTAAAGATCCTAAATCACCCCTTGTGATTCATATCATTTCTTCGTGATCAAATCGGTGGCATATACATCATCTTCTTCATTGTCATGATTAGAAGGTAAATTGTGTGATGCCAAAGATGGACTAGTAAACTGTTGAAGTTGTAAATCTTCAAGGTCATCACTACCAGACATGGGTTTCCCTTGAAGCATTATTGATCAACTACTATTAACTGGATCAGAGATATAAAAGACTTATTTTGCTTGAGTTGCCATAATAAAAGGTTCATCTTTATAGCCAAGCTTGTTCAGGTTAACCAATGTAAACCCTAATTCATCCACTAAAACACCATTGTTACTATCAACCCAATTGTACTTGAACACAACAATTCTAAATTTGGGGTAGTCAACCTCCCAAATATCTTGAATTACTCGATAATAAGAAAGGGATACCATTACAGGAGAATTATCTTTTGAAGTAGCAAAGTGCATTGATTCAGCGACTACCATCACACCACTGTTTTTCACTGTACTCTTGTCATCTTGAAGCTTAGTATAAAAGGAATAACCATTTACATCATATCCAATCCAAGTTATGACATCAAAGTTCGGGCCATGAGCTAACCATTTCAAAGTTTCAGATGCAGCATCAGCTGTAACGATTTGTTCTTCAAACCACTTCAAGAAATTTTTATTGTGTTCATTCAACAACCATTTTTCATTCATCCTTGGATGTCTTTGCTTGATCATTTCTTTGTGAGAAGATAAGAAAAGTTGAACTTCATTGATGTTATTCAAGATGTACAAATGTGCTTGTAAAACTTCTTCTCGACTCATGCTCTACCATTAACACCTCGGGTTCCCTTCCCAGTTTGTCTTCCATCATGACGAAACATCGGAATCCCTATAGGACTTACTTTAGAAAGATAATCTATACAGAACTCAATTGCTTCTTTTGTAATGTATCTTTCAACAATGGATGCTTCAGGCCTTGATGGTTTTTAACATATCCTTTCATGATTTTCATATAACGCTCAATTGGATACATCCACCTTAGATACACGGGGCCACATAACTTAATCTCTCTAACAATATGAACAATTAAATGCACCATTATGTCAAAAAAATGAAGGAGGGAAATACATCTCCAATTTGCATAATATCAACATAGCTCAGCTTCTAGGTTATCCAAAGTCTCAAGGTCGAGAACTTTACTACAAACAACATTAAAGAAAAAACATAGATGTGTTATCGCATGTCTAACCTTCTTTGAAAAAATGTCCCAAATAGCAACTGGTAAAAGATGTTGCATTAATACATGACAGTCATGAGACTTCAATCCAACTAACTTCAAATCTTTCATTGACACTAGTCGTACCTTGAAAACATTCACAGAGGCTTTTTTTCTCCTTCTTAGACAAAGTATAACAAGTTGGAGGCAAATAAGTCTGCTTACCAAGTGATTGGGGACCTAATTCCTGTCTTATGTTCATCTCAAGCATATCTAAGTGAGAGTTCAAGCCATCTTTGGTCTTTCCTTGAATATTCAAGAGGGTTCCAATAAAATTGTCACACACATTCTTTTATGAATTCTGTATCACATACCTGATAAAATTTCGGCAGCATTTCACATTAGTATCCAAGTACACAACTTCAAAATGGTGTGATATACCACAATGAAGCATGCACCAGAGACTATGCAAACCACAAGCCAAAATTTCATCAAGTAATGATACAAAATTCAAAGAAGAAGTTTTAATTGTCTAGGGAAATAGTTTATTGCCAAACTATCCAACTTGGACAATTAAAGATTTAATACAATAACATAGTACTTAATGTTGTTGTATTAAATCTTCAACGGGAAACTATGGTTTCACTCTCTAAATATACCATTTCAAATAATAAACACAAAACATATTCATTCCACAAACTTTGCATATTTAAAGATTTTAAAACAAATACACACATCACTTAATCGAAACACGGGGCCGACAACCCTAATATTTAAGATAAGCATCAAAACACAAATATTGTTTAGTCATATAACCACAATGCCAGACCATTCACATGAGACCAAACATAAGTCACAAACACACCAAAAGTCCAATTAACACAATCTAGTCAAATGTAGAGAAAGACATCAAAGATCCGAACACAACAATCTGGGCTTAGTGAGTAGGTCCGGACCATAACCACAAAGAAAAGAGAACCAAACACTCTCATTAAGACACAATCCAATATCTCCAATCAGACTCGTTCTCCAAAGCCAAACCAGAAATGAGACAAAATCTAGAACTGCCCAATCAACAACCCTATACCAAATATTTACAACCAGATATTTACAGCTCAGTTCAGCCCCATCCTCGACAACCCACAGATCCAATAAAAACTCAGTTTAAATCCACAAGATTTGGTATAGGGTTTAGGGTGATCCAATATTGATTTGCATTTAATTTTTTATTCCCACTATCCTTTAATTCAACTAAATTGGATTCCCGCATCAATTAATTTGTTTGATTCAAAATTTTCATTGGTAATGTTTTGCAAGTGGACTGCACAAGCAAATTTGGGCTTTCGAGAAGAGTAAAACTCGTTGATAAACCCTTAGTCGCATAAGTTTTCAAAATTTAGTTTTCCCAAAAATGTAGTAAGAGGTAAATCAAGTATCAATCCAAGGAGTGAAATTGCAAATTGTTCTTTTTATGGTATGTAATTTGAATGAAAAAAAAAACTAAGTAAATTTGTGAGAATTTTGAGTTATAAAAGTAAAAAAAAAAACATTAAAAGTAAACAACTAATTAAGAACCGAATAAAAAAATGCTAGAATTTAAAAAAATAAAACTAGTTACGGATTTTGTGACAGATTTAGCTAGAAAATTTTGTATGTTATAAATCTAATTGAAACTAAACTAATCAATTATCAAAGCTAGAAACCAAATTGATTAAGTACATAATTTGAATTGGAAAATGATTAAAATGATGAAAAAACTACAACATAACTCTAAAATATCGAATTGAAAAATGCAATTAGGCTAAAACATTTATTAACTATGAATATGAACATGCTATGAACTAATAAAATACAAACAATATTAAACTAAGTGCTAAACAAGAATTTTATACTATACTAAACTAGTGCATGTTTGTAAAAATTTATAGAAACTAAAACAACTAAAACTGTTTGAAATTAACCAAAATAGAATCACATCATGGTCGAAATTAAATATGGACAAAAAATACAATAAGAACAAATTGGAACAATTGGAGAATTTAAATGGATAAAAACTTGAAATAATTTCAACTTAAACACTTATTAAAAAATAATTATCACTTAAACTTGTTCAAAAAGAAACGTACGAAATTCTAGAACGAAGAAATAATGCAGAGTAATGCACATGAAATTTAAATGTTTAGAAAAATTAAATTTATGGAGAAATAACTATGAAATCGGAGAAAGAATTAAAAAAGAAAACGAAAAAGAATGCATTTGAAAGTTAATTACCCTGTGTAATTCAAAAGAAAAAGGTTACTGAAATCACAAAGAAATTAGTTTTGTAACTTTAAAGAAGAAAATGATGTATAAGGAGTGGAGGGAATGAAAGATAAATTACTACAATTGTACATTGAAATATAAATATAAAGGTTAGGTAAATTAGTAGAATATAAAGAACTTCAACGTCTCAAATTAAAAAATAAAATTTGTGATATTATTATATTTGTTGTGCTAAACACTAACATCTCATCCTCAATAAATCATTTCTTATTGAAATTATTTTATTATTTATTGATACTATCTATGATAATATTCAAAATGTTGAAAATACAAATTTTCTTACGAATTCTTCACGAGTAAAATTTGTTAGTAAAAGACTTCTAGGAAATTATTTCTCATAAAATATTTTGTTTACGAAAATTTTTCCAAGATATTTTTTTTTTTGGAAAATATTTTAAGAAAAATTTCCGTAGACTTATTCCTACAAGAAATTTCTACATATATATTTATCAATGAATGGAAAACTTAATCTAAGAAAGGAAATAAATCTCTTAGAGTAAAATTTTTGAATCAGATGCAAATCCACCAAATAAACTCCTAATCTCAATCCCTTACTTACAAACAATATTTATTATATATTAAATATGCAATATTTACACCCATATTTCAATACCCCTTTCAAGCTGAGGAATAATATCCTCCATTATGGGCTTTTCGCAACACATCCACATAGTGCTTTGATGGAATGTATGACATGTGTATAAGGCTTTCTTTTAATTTTTCCTTAATGATGTGTTTCTCAATGAGATTATGTTGAATATCTATTGTTGACTTATTATCACAGTCCCTCCAAATTAACTTTCAAGTCATCTAAGAATTTTTAGCCCTAGTAACTCACATTTCCCTTGTGCAATGGACTTGAATTTTGGTTATGGGAAAGAACTTGCCACTATATTTTGTTTTTATTTCTCAAGTTCTTATCTAAGAAAGTACAATATCTATACGTTGATTTTCTATCAATAAAATAACATACATAGTCTACATTAAGGTAAATTTCATAATTTACTCTTCCATTTCTAGGATGCCCTGCAAGTAATGTAGAATTTTATAAGTAGCTTGATGCATAAATTGTAATGGGAAATCATATGGGAGAGAGTACATTGGACCTTTAATAATGTCGAAGACTAAAAAAAGATAGAAAAAGAAGAATCATTAAAAAAAAAAAAAACTCACCTACATTGAACATACACTATCGATTTTTTCTGTCATAACACTCATTTCTTTCTATAATTTTAAAAGTTGGTAGAAGTACATTTGGGTTTGAATTGGGCCTCCTTAGGACTCAAAAGTTGGGTATATGGTTGAGCTATGGGCCTATGGCCGAGTTACTTCCACGGAGAACACAACTCAAACTCTGTTCGATTTTATTCTCGACACAACATGAGAAGAGAGAGAAGCTCGACCTTGGTGCAGAATAAGAAAAGAGGGGGAGATTCTCAACCTCGGTGCAACACAAGAAAAGGAGAGAAGCTTGATCAGTGTAACACATGAAGAGAGGGAGAGAAGCTCGAATCCTCTTGTCCTCAGTGTTGCTCAAGAGAAACTCGGCTACCACTATTTTTAGTTCCACATCGCTTGGAGCTTAGGGTGTAGAGAGGAAGCTGATAGGCACCAACCTATACGAGAATAAGGAAATTTTATTCAAGTGAATGGATAAGGAATAACAAATTACACATGTCCCAAAATATTTGAGAGCTAGGTCTCTCCCTTCCTGAAAACCCATATCCAAAAGAATCTCCGTCCTCTTTCTTCCCCTATTTTTTATTTTGCTTATAATTGCTTAGGGCCAGTTAAGTTACACTTGCCCCACTAATAACTGCTAAAATAATTAATAACTAAAGCAATGCAGTGCTATTTACAAGTCTAAGTTAAGTTCTGGTTCTCCTCTTATAATATTTACTTACAAGAGGCCCAACAATACTTCCCGCAAAAGAGTCACCTTGTCCTCAAGGTGAAAAAGAAGAAAATTGCTTCAAGGTGGTTTCCACTGGTTCCAAGTGGCTTCAAACTCTGCTAGGTCAGTCTACTGAATGAGCACTTTTGCAGTCCTGAGAGTAGTGGTTGTTGGAAATATTACTTTATTATCTTTTATTTAAATTAGGTATTAAGAGAATTTATTATCTTTTAAGAGAGAAGGTAAAAAGACATTAGGTTATTATTTTGATTTAGGCTGTTATGATTGAGATATTATGAATATTTAATATTTTGTAATATTTTTACTCTCTATATACATAGAGTACATGAATAGAAATACACACACATGATATATCAGAAATACATATACACATAACCCTTCAAAAACCCAACAAATTGGTATCTGAGCTTTGGTTTGACACAATGGAAGGAGAAAGAAATTTTTCACAAGTCGCTATTCCAGTTTTTGGTGGCGAAAGTTATGACTTATGGGTCAGTGAGAATGCAATCCTATCTTGAAGGATTGGATGTATGGGAAGCTGTAGAAGAAGATTATATTGTTGATCCACTACCCGAAAATCCCACTATAGCTCAAATGAAATCTCACGAGAAAGAAAAATGAGAAAGGCAAAAGCTAAATCATGTCCGTTTGCTCGGTGTTTCACAAATGATCCTCACCGTAATCATGACGCTAAAGTCACCCAAAGAAATTTGGGATTATTTGAAAGATCAATATGAAGGAGATGAGAAAATTCGAGGTATGAAAGTTCTAAACTTGATAAGGGAATTTGAGATACAAAAGATGCAAGAGTCTCGGACAATTAATGAATACTCAAACAAATTGTTAGGTATTGCTAACAAAATAAAATTGTTAGGCAAAGAATTTTCTCGATTCTAGAATAGTTGAAAAAATTCAGTAATCGTGCGTGAGAGATATGAAGCATCAATTGTTTCATTGGAAAACACAAAAGATTTGTCTAATATTACTTTGGCGAAGTGTTACATGCTTTACAAGCACAAGAGCAACAAAGATTGATGAGAGGAGATCATGTCGCTAATGAAGGTTCTTTATTATATCATGATGGAGGTTCTGTCCAAGCCAAGAACAACAAAGGTACAAAATCACGAGTATTTTCTGTTTGTCCTTATTGCAAGAAAAATAATCACACACCCAACAAGTGTTGGTGGAGACTCGATGTGAAATGTCACAAATGTGGTCAATTGGGACATATAGAAAAGATATGCAAATCACAACCAGAGGAAGTCGTTCAAGTTATAGAGGATAGAGAAGAAGAGGTACTTCTCCTTGCATCAACATGCTCTACAATCAAAAAATCCACAGGTTGGCTAATAGACAGTGGTTGTACAAACCACATGACTCATGATCGAAAATTTTTCAAAGAGCTCAACGAATCACATATTTCTAAAGTGAGAATTGGTAATGGAGAAGAAATGAATGTGAAAGGTACAGGAACAATTGCAGTTAAAAGTCATTCGGGTATCAAATTGATTATTGATGTTTTATATGTTCCTGATATAAATCATAATTTGTTAAGTGTTGCTCAATTATTGGAGAAAAGTTATAAGGTGTCTTTTGAACACAAACTTTGTGTGATTAAAGATACAAATAACTTAGAAATATTCAAAGTTCACATGAAAGGAAAAAGTTTCACTTTAGATTTGATGAAAGAAAAGATGATTACAAATGAAGATATAAAAGAAAAGTCAAAGAAAAAGCATGAAGAAGATTTCTTGAAGGAATTTGATGTTAAGGAGGAAAATAAAGATGTAGATGAAGAAACCGTTTTCAACGTGCATCAAAGAGTCAACAGTACTACCATGAATTTTGAAAGAAACAAAGGAGATGAAGTTGATAAAGGAAGAAATATGTTGATGAAGAAAGTGAAGAATGAAGATGTGATCTCATACAAGAAAGAAAATAACAAGAAGTATAAACAAAAAAGGAGGAAAAAATATATCAAATTCAAATAAATAGATATTAAAGTAAGGAGGAATGTTGGAAATATTACTTTATTATCTTTTATTTAAATTAGGTATTAAGAGAATTTATTATCTTTTAAGAGAGAAGGTAAAAAGACATTAGGTTATTATTCTGATTTAGATCGTTATGATTGAGATATTATGAATATTTAATATTTTGTAATATTTTTACTCTAAATATACATAGAGTACATGAATAGAAATACACACACATGATATATCAGAAATACATATCCACATAACCCTTCAAAAACCCAACAGTGACTTTCACAACAACTAGTGTTACTTGAAATTTCAACTCTTCTGATAACAAAGGTGGTAGGGTAGAGGTTGTGGATTTGTTGAGGGAGAAAGGGCCTTCTTGAGTAAAGAAACATGAAACACGGGGTGAATTTTACTCTGGTGAAAGGGCTAAATGAAAAGCAACTGCTCCAATTTGTTTGATGGTTTAATAAGGACTGTAAAAACGTGGACTTAACTTCTCATTTCTCTTTCGAGCCAACTATCGTAGTCTATATAGGATTGTAACTTGAGATACTCCCAAATCGTCAATAGCTAAATGATAATGGGCGACTAAAATGGTCTTCATCTGATTCTGTGCTTTGACCAAATTTTCTATGAGGTCATGCTACATTTGGTCTCTGTCATAACTCATCATGTTCACCTCTTCCATGGTTGACGGAATAGTGGCTCCTTTCAAAAGATGGAGAAATAACTGAGGAGGATGGATTTTCTCTTGAAGCACTAATGGGGAAGATGCTTCAAGCAAGGATGAGCTATGATCAATTGAGAAGAAAATTATAGCAAATTAAAGTTTCAACCACCGATTTTTGCATTGCAGGCAAGATGTTCTTTTCACTATCGATTAGCATTTTGATAAAAAAATAAATAAAAATCATACACTTTTGTTTTCAACTAATCGTTATGTTAAGAATAGTTCCATTTCTTCTTTAATCAATATTATTATGTTTTGGGCAGAATACCATTTTTTTTTTTTTGCAAATTATTATTATTATATTTACTACCACTTTCTAATCCAAAATTTTAATAATTGTCATCAATTCTTTCTTAAGTAAAAATATGTCTTTTACTGAAATCATTGATCAACATAAGAAAATATATGTTTTTATCAAGTGAGAATATATGAAAAGATTAACGCATATCACACATATCGGTGTTTATAATTTTTAATACTTTTTACTCCTGATTTCGATACAAACTTTAAAAGAATTTTTTGTTTATTTTTCTATCATACAATTTTCACAAATTTCTTTACACTTGTGAATATGAGATAATTTTATCATCATCTCTTTAGTATAGCTGTAATACTATTTAGTTCGTGTCATAAGTCATTATGTTCGCCTATTCCATGATTGATGATAGTGGCTCCTTCAAAAGATGGGGTGGGTCACGCGACCATACAAGCTTTGAAATGAGTCAGTTTCAAATAGCTATTGTAGTTAGTGTTAAACCAGAGCTGAACCCAACTCAACCACTTAGGTCACTGCTTAGAATTAGTTTCGATTAACACCTCTAATAAGTCACTAAGCGTCAATTTACCACTTCGGTTTCACTATCTATTTGGGGTAATACACAAAGTTAAACTTCAGTTCAGTGCCGAACAATTTGAATAATTCTAACCAGGGCTTTAAGAATATTTTGTTATGATTTGATACAGTAAAAGAGGGAAATGCATGCAACTTAACTACCTTTGTGAGACAAAAATTAACAACCTCTTTTGCAGTAAATGGATGGCTAACTGCAAAAAAATGAGCGTATTTAATCAATCTATCAACCACTACTAAGATGATATTTTTTTCCTTAAACCTTGGGAAGCCCTTCAATAAAGTCCATATATATCAACCCATACTTGAGTTGGCATAGGAAGTGGCTGAAGAAGTCCCCACTAGAGATAAAGTGTGATATCATACTCTAGAGAGTCTTTTATAGGTTATGAAAAAACCTTAATGTCCCCCAGTAGCCGAGTTGAGAAATTTGTGCAACAATAATGAAATCTGAGAAGAGCCTTTTTGGAAGAACTAACTAACCTTTATAAAATAGCTTATGCTTTTGAAATTTATAGCCTGGATAGGAATTAGAATCTTGTTTCAGATTATGAATTATTCATTTGGAGCTTAGGATCTTAATGAATTTCATATTCCCAATGTTCTATCTACTCAAAGTGGATTGAGGACAATTTGAAAACGTTAGTTTCTAGAGAGAGCTCAACTACCACTACAAAAAAAAAAAAACTTATTACCTACGGAATATTACCTACGGATAAAAATCCGTAGGTAAATTTTACATTACCTACGGATGAAAATTCATAAGTAAATTGTATATTACCTACGGAATTCTATCCGTAGATAATTATCCATTACCTACGGATATTATCCGTAGATAATTATTCATTACCTACGGATATTACCTACAGAATTCTATCCGTGATTAATTATCCATTACCTATGGATATTATCCAGTAGGTAAATTATATTAAACTAAAAGAATTGTCACTAGCAAGAATCGAAATCGTACCTTAAAGTTGAAAACTGATACTCCAACCACTAAATTATTAGGATATTCTAATAATAATTTACAACTAAATTATACTTATATTTATTCGTGTAAATATATAAATATATAAATATAAAATATATAAATATAAAAATATATAAATATATAAATACATAAATACATAAATACATAAATACATAAATACATAAATACATAAATATATAAATATATAAATATATAAATATATAAATATATAAATATATAAATATATAAATATATAAATACATAAATATATAAATATATAAATATATAAATATATAAATATATAAATATATAAATACATAAATACATAAATACATAAATATATAAATATATAAATATATAAATATATAAATACATAAATACATAAATATATAAATACATAAATACATAAATATATAAATATATAAATATATAAATATATAAATACATAAATATATAAATACATAAATATATAAATATAAATATATAAATATAAATATATAAATATATAAATATATAAATATAAATATATAAATACAAATATATAAATATATAAGTATATCAAAATATAAATATATTTTATATTTATATATTTTATATTTATATATATTTTATATTTATATATTTACACTGGATAAATATAAATATAATTTATTTGTAAATTATTATCAAAATATCCTAATAGCTTAGTAGTTGGAGTATCGACCTCCAAATCGAAGTACTTAGGTTCGAATCTCGTCAATGACAATTCCCTTAATCTAATAATAATTCAAAGTTCGAAAGTATAATAGATAATAAAAATATAATATAAAGGGGAGGGTGGTCCTAGGTGATAATAAAAAAATAAGGGAGGGGGTTGTAATAAATGAAAATATTTTGTTTAGGTGAGTGCATTACCAACGGATTATAATCTGTAGGTAATTCCAGCGAGTTTATTACCTACGGATTATCTCAAAATCCAAACCCATGAGTTTAAAAGTTGTAGTATATTAATAACTCACCTGGACATGTAATTGAGTTTGAGCTATGAGGTCCGACACATGATGAACTTCTCAACTTTACATATATAATTCTAAAGATCTCCTAAAATTGCATTCATTACTAATAAATTCGCGTAAAGAATAATAACTAAATATAAGATATAGCGAACGGAGGCCCAAACCCAATATTAGTAATCAATATAAGGAAATATTAGGGTTATAAAAGGTAAAAAAAAAAACCCTTCAGACAAAATACTACTGATCAAAGGGAAATTTTTGAATAACAACATTTGGTACCGTTTGTGTGGATTGTAAAAGAAAACTACTTTTCACATAACCCGAAAGGTATAAAAGCCATGGGCAACATGGAAGCAAACTCCTAGCTCGTAGAAGACAACAGGGAAGTCCAGTTGAGGGTTGAGAAGGCACATAATGAGCAAGAAAAATTATGCCAAAAGAACGAGGAACTTCAAGAGAGTCTCTAGTGATTATTAATAGGAAGAGGGGAAACAGTGGATCCACCATTGTGAAACGAGGAGTTTCAATCATTTGAGGTCGTAACGTCGTTTGAGGAGTTATCTAAATTGCTTATGGCCCAATTTGCAACAAATAGACTTAAATCACCACGACTAAGAGACCTGTTTGACATAAAACAACAGAGCTCGAATCATTAAAGGACTACCTGAGGAATTTGTATGATATGATGGTGAGAATGTCTCAACCCAATGAAACAATGTTCATCGATGCTTTCATAAAAAGCCTAAGATCAGGCCCCTTTGGGGAATCATTGATTCAAAGGCTAGCAACAACCATGTCAGAGGTCAAATCCCAAGCTGCCTCCCACATAGAAATAGAGGATGCCATGAGTAGGAAGAGAATGGAGGAGAAACAAACTAACTACCGCCAAGAAGATGGCTGGAGGAGTGGTAAATGTCGCGATACTAGCCATAGGTACAATAGTCCCTACACCTGATCCGAGGAAGGACATTGACAATTACCGAGGATATACACATTCCCTCCAACATAACAAATAGACAACTATTAAGTGTTGTCAACACCACAAAGTTATTTACATATCCTAAAAGGGTGGATCGACGACTTGGTCCAAATCGGGATTCGTAGTGTGAGTTCCACGACACATGGGCCCACGACACAAAAAAAATGCTACATGTTGAAACAACATATAGAAGAACTAATCCGCCAAGGATGCTTGCAGTGTTACAACAAACGAGAAAAAGACGAGGGGTTGAGAAAATCAGAACGAAGGGACAAAGGCGAACACGAGACACTCATACTCGGTGACTTCAACACTATTGTTGGGGATTCACAGGGGGAGGCTGGACAAGCTTGGCAAGGAAAGATATTTGACCGCAACTGTGAATGTGCTCTAGGTCGCCCACATAGTCGAACACACATAGAGCATTAGACATTTGTTAGCATTCTCATATGCGATCTCAAAGGTGTCATTCCCCACTAGATGACTCAGTAATCATGACAGTGTTAATGATAAGCCGAAATGTTCATCAGGTGTTAGTAGACCAAGGGAGTTCGACATACATAATGTACTAGATACGTTCGTAGGGTTCGAGGTCCTAGTGGATTCCTTAAAACCTTTCAAAGGGGTGCTAGTAGCGTTCACAAGTTAAGGTTTGTGGTTATACTAAACTAAGAACAACATTTGGGTCGGGTGACACAACTAAAACAATCATCGTGAGATACTTGGTCGTAAAGGCACCATCATCCCTTGGCATTACTTTAGGAAAACCTTATCTTAATTGGGTTAGGGCGGTGGTTTCAACAGTGCATATTAAAATCAAGTATCCCATTGGTAACGACCTTGTCAAATAATATGTATCAATTAGTAGATGGTACGATGGTACTACGAGAACAACTTACACAACAAACACACCTTCCACCTTACCTATGGAACATGAATTGAAGATTGTCCCAACATAAACGCTCGAGCCCGGATGAAAGATCGACGGTTGCAACCCATTAACGAGTTGAGGGATATATATGTCAAAGACAACAAAATGGTAAAAATTGGCTAAGACCTAGATCCCAATTTGGAGTGAGAGCTCATCAAATTCCTTAGAGAAAACATGCAGTTATTTGCATGGTTGGCATGCGATATCCCAGGCATTGACCCTATTTTTTATGTCATAAGCTCGTCATTGACCAGATGGTGAAACTAATGATGAAGCGACAAAGAAAGTTTGAGGTGGAAAAACAACAAGCAATCAAAGAGGAAACTCACAAAATGTTAAACATCAGTCACATTTGCAAAATCCAATACCATCCTAGCTAACAAACGTGGTGATGGTAAAGAAACCCTTTAGGAAATGGAGGATGTGCACAAATTTTATGGAGCTTAACAAAGCTTGCCCAAAGGACTCCTACCCTCTCCCGAATATAGATAGTCTCATCGATGACACATCTAGATGTCAATTACTAAGCTTCATAGATACATATTTTGGCT
Organism: Sphenostylis stenocarpa; assembly: GCA_963425845.1. NCBI lineage: Eukaryota > Viridiplantae > Streptophyta > Magnoliopsida > Fabales > Fabaceae > Sphenostylis > Sphenostylis stenocarpa. The sequence continues at coordinate 39,866,605 of OY731401.1, forward strand.
ACAACCAGATTTGAAAATTATAATCTGTATCTGAAAGTTGCGAAAAGTTTCTGTTTAGATCAATTCACCTCCCCTCTTGATCTCAGCCTGTAATTATAACAATTGATATCAGAGCTGAGTCTTAAAAGTCATTCAAGTCATTCGATCCTAATTTTTTTTTTTCTTGTTATGACTGAAAACAAATTACCTTTTTCAAAGGGAGCATTTATCAATAGACCTCCACTGTTTTGTGTCAATTTTGGAAGATTAGAATGAAAATCTTTATTGAATCAATTAATAGGAACATTTGGCACTACTAGAAAAATGTCAAATAGTAATCGAAATCAGTGACTAAAAAATTTAGTTACTATCAGTGACTGAATTATTAATGGAATTATTATTTTTTAGTTTAGTAACTAAAATAGTAATTGAATTTTCGGTCACATAAAATCGAGTTACTATTTCAGTCACTGATTTATTTAATTTAATTTTTTTAATTTATCTAATTAGTATTTATGAGCCATTTAATTCATCTAATTCTATTACCCTCCCAAATTTTCATTTCTTCGCGCTCACATTTATGTAGCTCCCAAATTTTCATCTTCTTCCCACTCACATTAATCACATTGATCCTTCTCGCTCACATTAATCACACTGATCTGACCCTTCATCTTTCCATCCCAAATCCTCCACCCTTCAGTAGCTAACTTGGAAGAGATCTTCAACTTGAAATGTCTGAAACCCAACATCCGTGATCTTCAGCCTGAAACCCAACACGACAACTTGAAACCCAACTCCGATGACCTGAAATTCACCCCGTGACCTTGAATCTCAAACCTCAGTGACCAAAACATCCAATCAAAACCCAAGCGACTTCGAACCTCAACCTCGACGAACCTGAGGCCCAAAACCCAACTCCGGCAGCATAGAACCTCAATCTCAAGCCAAACCCAAATCGTCGTGCTATCAAACCCAAATCGTCGTGCTATCAAACCCAACGCAAACCCAACTGACCTCGAACCCTAACTCAAACCCTAACTCAAATCATAGTGATATCGAACCCTAACATCGAACCCTGATGAACTTGAATCCTAACCCGATGACCTCAAATTCAATCCCAAAACTTCACTATCTCTAACCTGCGCATAGGTCATCACGAACACGACCTCTATAAACACGATAATGTTTATTCAATCCATTTGATATCATGGCAATTTTGGACAAGTGGGACTGAAGTGTTGCAATAGTTGTTGTGGAGACCCATAAATCTTGATGTTGTTATTCTTATTGTAGTTGAGGACTGTTTTTTAAATTTTAAACCTTTGTCGTAGTTGCATTTCTTCTGTTAGTGAATTGTGAAGAAGTGAAATGGTTGGTGCTATAAATTATAGGGTAAAATATGTTTTAGGTCTCTTAATTTCTAGTTTGTGAATTGTTCAGTCTTGAGGATGTTTGTACACGTTTCACTGCACATTTATTATACAACCTAGGATCTACTTTATGTTATAATATTTGCAGAAGAGCTAGTGATGTGTCTGATTGAAAATTTTCTGACCTTATTTGGGATACATGACCTAATGCAAAGGATAGTGATGTGGTGAATTGAAGATTTAAAGTCTTCTTTGTGCTATTTTATAGAGGAAATTTCTGATAAGGGGGATGGAAGGTCTGAAATCTTATTTGTACCAATTTATATGTTTCTCTTTCCTCTCCATCTCGTAGGATCCTTCCTTAATCCTGGTAATGGTAACACGTAAGGATATTTGCTTTTGCCCTATTTATAATCAATTGTTTTGAATAATTTTTTTTGCTGATAGATTGTTTTGTGCAAATGCATATTGATGGATAAGTCAATTATTTTGAATAAAATCTTATTATGCATGTAGTTCCTCTTCCTAGGAAATTATTTCTTTTAATATATTAAAGGCTACTGATACATTAAGTCATTCATAGTGTATTGATAAGTAGAACATGTACATGTTTTCCTACTCCTTCCCTTGCTTCTGCTTTTTTCAAATATTTGTTCTGCCTCTGTTGGTGATTGTATATTGGTGAGATGAGTTCCTCTCGTTGCTAAAAGGGTGTGAACATGGTTATTTATTTTCAGTGATATCCTAATTATTGGTGGTGTGGCGGGTGGTCAAGGTTGATAACTTGCTGCCATGCTCAACTACAATGATATTCTAGGTTTTAGTTTGACTTTTTATTTCATTATTATTTTTTTTTTGTTTTGTCTTGTGACTGTAGATTTTTAGGTGACAGTGTATCAGTGATTCAGTTCCATGATTTCTATCTTTGACGATGGAAGGCTTAAGCTAATTTATCCATTAATTAGTTTTCTTTCTCTAATGATGTCTATGTGGACCTTTAAATCAATTGTATGATGATGTGGATGGAAATGAACTTGTGAAGGGTCTGTAATATCTACCTTGTAGTGGCCTAGTTGATTAAGTAATGGATTGGTTAATTGAGCTAGTTTGGTATATAGAAATTTAAGATTTATATTGAACCAACAGATAATGTGACAAGTGCAATTTCAATGGTACAAAATAGATTAGTACTGGTGGACTTTGGCTTGAATATGCAGTAGTCATGTTCTAATCATTTATGCAATCAGGAACAAGGTAGTCAAATCGAGATTTAATTTAGGATCAATGATCAGCGCACGTGGATGTAAGTTCCTTATTTTTCTTCTTATCTTAATTTCTTAAACAATTTTATCCTTTTTTATGTTTTTATCCAATTCACTACTATTCTATTTTAATGTTTATAGGTTGAGTTTAGTCGTGCATGGGAAGAAGCCTCCTAATCAGGATTTATTGCAGGAGACTCTCCACTTAATGAATTATGTTGTTCCTCTTGATGGAGAAAATGGATGTTCAACCTCCTGAATTGTAAACTGATTCTATTTTGTATATTATATTTGTTTTGTTAGTTTCTGACATTTCTAGAATTATGACTTTTATTTTAGTTTATTCTACTTATTTTTAGATTGAATTTTCAATATTTAAGAAAGTATTTAATTCATAAATGATGAATTTATTTAGAAAAAAATTTGTGGTATTATTTTGATGGTTATCTTAGGTAGTGAAATTTTCATATATTTAATACAATATATAATGTATTTCATAGGTTTATCATTATTTTAAAAATAATATAAATAAAATAAAATAAAATTAGTGACCGATTTGGTCATATATATTCAGTCATAAAATCAGTCACAAAATTGGTCACTGAATCAGTTACTAAATCGATCACTAATTCGGTCACTGAATCAGTCATTGATTCGATCACTGAATCGGTCACTAAAATCAGTGACCGATTCTAGTTGGTCACTATTTTAGTTAGTGACCGATTTTGGTCATTTAGTGACCAAATTTTCAATCACTATTTGGTGTTTTTCTTGTAGTGTGGAATATTATTGAATTAGGTCCATTAATTACTGATAAAGAATGGTCTGCATTAAATGATGATGAAAAGAAGAAAACTTAGTATGACTGTATTGCAAAAAATATCATAACATCTACCCTTAACATGGATGAATTTTTTAGGGTATCTTAGTGTAAATCTACCAAAGAAATGTGGAAAGTTCTTGAGGTAACTCATGAAGGCACAACTGATGTAAAAAGGGTCAGGAAACACTCTCATAAGAGAGTGTGGATTGTTCAAAATGCATCCAGGAGAAAGCATCGTTGATGTTCAGAAAATATTCACACACATCATTAATCATTTGATGGGTCTTGGTAAGATATTTGATAAAGAAAAATTAAACATTAAAGTACTAAAATGTCTTGATAGGTCTTGACAGCTCAAGGTCACGATAATCTCAGAATCTAAGGATTTATCCACCATGACCACAACTTCTCTATTTGGAAAACGCAGGGAACATGAGTTGAAAATCAACAGGTTTACAATCTAAGACTTAAAAGTGGTGGAACTGAAGATAACAATAAAGACATAATTCTTGGAATAGGTGATGTTATATGTGTTGATGAAATTAATTGATATAAATTATTTTTTAATCGATTGAAATATTAGAAAACACTCGAATCAGTAAATATATTCACTTTTAATTGATTAATTACTCAATGTAATCAGTTAAAATTACTTTGGTCACATTTTGAACATGTTCCGTACAGTTTTAATCGATTATTCATTGAATTAATTGATTAAAAGCTCTCAGTTTGAAATTTATATTTCATGTTTATGCTTTTATCAATTAAAATACAATTTATATCAATTAAAATCACTAAATGGTACAAAATTAATCGATTACTTTTCGTATTAATCGATTCGATTAATATTCTGTTATCTTTTTCTAAACACATATCTAGAACAAATTTAATTGATTAATTGGTAAAATAATTGATTAGCTTGTTCTTGGAACTTATTCAAAGCTTCAATATACAAGATCTACTTCTTCAATTCAAGAAATTAAAACAAGGATAAACATTTGAAATTGAAGAATTCAGTTGTAGCATTAAAGATAAAAATGTTGATCAGTCAATCCTTATCTTCAAAAAGAACAAATTAACGAGTAATACGATAACTTCTATTACTAACTATATAATTTCAATACATTTATCGTTGGTCAAAAGAACCACTGCATTTAAAAGAATTACATAACAAGTATTTAGTATGTTGTGTTAAATTATATTTTCTATGTCGTATGGATTTATGTGTGTTATAGAATCCACATAAAAAGTTTAAAATAATCTATAAAAATGTATAAAAAATATTATAATTTTCTTTCATTAGATAATAGTTAGTTTTTTTTTTTATATCTAATAATTATGTTCCCCGTATTTATGATATTTTATCCTTTTGGATGTATGCCTATTTTAAATGAATTCCTATTAATAATAGTTTGACTACATATTGCAATCTCTGTCTAAATTAGTTCGATAGCTTAAATCACACACACACACACACACTATATATATATATATATATATATATATATATATATATATATATATATATATATATATATATATATATATAATTAATGTAAATTGCAGTTTGTTTTATAACACTGCATCTAGAAAAAAGTTGTCGTCTAGTTTGTTTAGGTAGCTCTATTCTATTCGGAAAAGGTATATTACTATAAACTTGTAGTTTTTATAGTCAACTATTATGAGCATGACAGTTTTCTATCTTTTGTACTGGACCTTGTTAGCTGGCTTGAAAAGGAAATTATATTACAAAAAGTGGTGCCTATTATTGAGGTGTTTGTGTCGGAATAAAAAATTTAAACCACATGGAAGTTAATTACATTACTTTGTTTTTCCTACAGTGTTATAGATGGGAAATATTCATTCATTTTACCAACGACTCATTTTCAAAAAATATTATCACTAATTTTGATATCTAGTTTTTTAATTGTATTTTTGAAAATTATAAAATTTAAATAAGATTTAAAAAAAAGAAAAAAAACTTAACTTCATTTGCATGAACGTACAATCTAAACAGCTACGTATAAAATAATTATATGACCGTCATTGTGAAGGAAGTGAGGCTCATTTATATATCACCACCGAGTTTTCAGATTTGTAGATCTTTTTCTTATGAGTTTATTGTTTTTGCGAATATAAATCTCCAACAGTGGCATGCATGTCCACTTGTTCAGGCCCAATCCTCTCTTGTTTGTATAGAATAAGGTAAAACTAATTAGGAAGAAGAACCTGGGATAAAAATATATTTTTTCACTGTTTATTTAAGAAAAAAATAGAAATAAAAAATCTGTATGACCTACCAAATTCAATAGCTTTTAATGATGTAAAAAATAATAAATTATTACATCAAACAATTTACGTGTTCTTAATATGTCACATGATTTATTTTGAGTACCCAACATGTTTTTTTCAAATTGCGTACTTGAAAAATTAAAATTTTCTGTTTAAGTCTCTAATACCTCCATCAGTTATATTATCCTAACACATGTCACATTATTTGGAGCGTTGAAAAATATGCACTTTGATAATTTTTACTAATAGAGTTCATCATCACAGAAAATTTATCACTTGTAATAATAATAAAAAAAACTTGAGGAAATAAATATAAAAATTATTTAAAAATCACTTCAAAGAGTCAATATAATAATTAGGATAAAATATATTTTTCGATACTTAAACCAAAATTTTATAATTGATTAGACACTTTATTTAAAAAATAAATTATTAGATAATCAAAATAAAAATAAGTTATGTGCTGAGGACCTAAAACATAGTTAGGTTTAATATTATTTCATTGTAGACTAATAAAAGTAATATTAGTATATAATTTCTCATTTATTTCTCTAAATTCTTCTCCTTCTTCTATCTCTATTTTTATTTCCATCCAGCTAAATATTGTATACAATTTCGAATATGTTATTGCATTAATTCTTTCCCATTACACAGACCTGATCCAAGAAGAACTGATTATAATCTGTTCCCTTTGAAGAAGGAAAAAAAGTTTATATTCGTTAAATTTTTTTGAGAAGTAACTCGTTTTAACTTCAAAGAAAAACATTAGATTTTTAATTAAATTTCCGAAGAAATCATCAAAACTATTTTCTATTAATTTAATCGTAAAGACTGCATCCAATGCCCATTCCCTTATTACAGTTTACATAATTTTGTCATTATTCGTTGTGGTTGGCGTAAGTATATCAATTATCAGCTAACACATTGGACTAGATCAATCACTGAAGCATTCTTTATTTTAGGATCAATTTCTTAACTCCTAATCCATGACCGACAATGAAGATTTCGTTGAGGTGAAACGGTCTTTTCAAAGGCTCAGTCCACAAATCACAAGGTATGATATGGTGCAGTTCATTTGCATATATTTTTAAGAACCACCAATAAATATGGTATTTTTTATTTTGCAGCGCACATCCCATGGCCAGTATAAATGCAACAAAGCAGGCAATAGAAAATCAAATAGATTCCAAAACCTGATATAGGTTTCAACATTTATCAGCCATTGCAGATTGCTACTAATAGAATGGCATCGCGAGGGTTTTTCTCTGTTATTCTCCATGCTTTTGTTTTTGCAACTGTTGTAACCTTAGGTTTCTCTCAGTTGTCACCTAATTACTATGATTACTCGTGCCCCAATGCTTTGAGGACCATCAAAAGTGTGGTAGAGGCTGCAGTGCAGAAAGAGAACCGTATGGGCGCTTCATTGCTACGCTTGCACTTCCATGATTGTTTTGTTAACGTAAGACTCTGCATGCATGTGTCTATATATTCATCTAGGTTATACAATCAGATATATATGTACCTTAAATAATAAATTTAAAAAATAATAATTAATTAATGTTCACATAATGTTTTAACATTAATAATTAGTAATTTATACGTACTGTTCCCACTATTTGATTTTCTCTCTAAAATTTCTGTTTCTCATGTAATTTTTGTAATGGTGATTCATCAGGGTTGTGATGGTTCAATTCTACTAGACTCTTCACCCATCATAGACAGTGAAAAGAATGCACGGCAAAACAATCAGTCTGCAAGAGGATTCGAAGTGGTGGATGAGATCAAGCAGGCTGTGGACGCAGCATGTGGAAAACCCGTTGTTTCTTGTGCAGACATATTAGCTGTTGTCGCTCGTGATTCTGTTGTTGCGGTGAGTAATTACTCAAATATTACTAATTTTAACTTTTAATATGTTTGAAGTCTGGTAAATACTTTGTTTTAAAAAATATATATGTTTTGTTTTTAATCTTTCTTGTACTATTCATCTTTTATTTTGGCTACACTTATGATAATAAAGAGATGAAGAAAACTAAATATTATTGTTTAATTAGTTTAAAAAATTGAATAATATAATTGGATATTTATAAATTTATAATAGACTTTCTGTTTTCCCAGTAATTTTGTCTAAAATATTTGTTTAATCAAAATATCCAAAACCAATATAAATATCTATTAAATCCAAATTAACATTTAACCCTAGTATTTAATTTTATCCCACCAATATATCATTATCAACTTTTTGTTATATTATATGGTTTCAAACATATCAATTTTTATTTTTATATTCCTGGATATTATAACATTTTTTTTACTAACCATGTAACAATGATGAATTTTTTTTTTTAATTCTTACAATCAGGCCACGATAAATGATAATAAAATATAGCTATATTTATCTGTACTAAAAACATATTTAAATATATACATATATATTTTTATTATTCTTACACCATTTTGAATTTGATTGATCGGTAGTGAAGTATTTATATGTATTAGTTATAGGGTAGGGATGGAGTAAACGATGAAATGTATTCTTTATCCCTTTTCCGACAACTTGCCAAAGTCAAAAGGCAACTAAATGGTTTAGAGAAACGTAACAGTATATAATTTTATTTTCTAGGACCTCACCAACTAAGTTCGAATAACTTTGGAGGATTCTCAGATTTAAAATATATTTATGGTGATTAAGACATGCCATATTCTAACCAAATTTATATATATATATATAGAGACAGAGAGAGAGAGAGAGAGAGAGAGAGAGAGAGACTTAAGGACATTAGACAGTGTTGTCATGTGTTCACATATCCTTACTCCTTGCCGTTTTTTCTTTCGAGTGTAATACTCTTAAATTGTTATATTCAAAATACTATTCTAATAAACATTGGCATGTAATCACTCCGAACTAAAAAAAATTGGATATAGAATGATAATTTTAAACGTCTATTTATTGACAATTAATTTGTACTTTATAATTTATTGTCAACTCAGTTTTATTAATATAATAAAAAAAGGATATAGAATGATAGTTAATTTTTAGAAGTCTATTTATTGACAATCAATTTTTACTTTATAACTTATTGGTAACTCAGTTTTAATAATAATAATAAATTAAAAAATATTATTAACTCAATATTTTCCTTTCCATTTCTAAGAATAAGATAAGACATACAAATAATCTAATATGAATATGAAGTAAAATAAATATAAGTACTTTATAAACTTCAAAATGAAGAGTGATAGAGAATACTTGTTTAAACCTGTTAGCTAGCTAGCAAATATAAGAATACGAGAATATACTCTCATCTTTACTTCTCTAGAATTATATATATAATATAATATAATATAAAATATAATATAGCATATAATATGAGTATATTCTCGTTTAATATACACATACTGTTTTACATTAATATATAATTATTTTATCCTTCAAAATATTGCGAAAAAGCTGTAAAATCCATAAAGTAGTTTTATTTAGTTTTTTTATCTCATCTGTTATACAAAGTCATTGCACATTCCTTTTATTACTTATCTTTAAAGGAGGTGAATTTTGTTTCTGTCTTTTTGTATTATATTTCAGTAGTGTATGTAAGTTTCTCTTACTCAAATTCGTACATATATATCCTTATTCATGCTAAGTAGCACAAATGTTTTTGTTATAACATATATATGACTAGTAGTGATTTGTGAAAAATAATTATGCGCGTGCACCATGCAGTTAGGGGGGCCAACCTGGGAAGTAAAACTGGGGAGAAGAGATTCCACCACAGCAAGTCGTGCAGCAGCAGAAGCTAACATTCCACTCCCAACTTTAAGTCTTTCTGAACTCATCACCTCATTCAGGATCCATGGTCTTGATGAGAAGGATCTTGTTGTTCTTTCTGGAGGTCACACCATTGGGTTTGCACATTGTGCTACCTTTAGGGGTCATATCTACAACGACTCCAACATCGATCCTAACTTTGCACAATATCTCCAATCCATTTGCCCTCAAAATGGTGGTGACGAAAACCTTGCACCCTTGGACTCAACAACCGCGAACTTTGACGTAGCCTATTACTCTAATTTGGTTCAAAAGAAAGCGCTTCTTCACTCTGATCAAGAACTCTTCAATGGTGGTTCTACCGATGCACTTGTCAAACAGTACAGCTACAATACCCAAGCTTTTTTCGCAGACTTCCGGAATTCCATGATTAAGTTGGGAAATATTCAACCCCTTACTGGCCATCAAGGTGAAATTCGTGTTAACTGCAGGAAAGTTAACTGTTGAAGGAAAATAAATGAAGTATTCGCTTATATATAGCTCTGTATTAGAAATACGAAGGCTAAAATTAATTCTGCATTTATGGGTTATCATTTGATAAGTGTGTATTTACTCTCTTCTTTGATTGTGTGAATAACTATTAAACGTTGATAAACTAGTGTTAAGTGTATGGAATAATCGAATTGAATTATATGTTCAAAAATGGGATTCTTAATAATAGAAGATAGAAAATTATGTGATTTAAAACACGCCGCAATTACGACCATTTTAGTTGCAGGACACCGCAATAACTATATTGTGGCCGCAAATTGTAATTGTAATTGCAATTTAGAACCATGACTACGATTATCAACATGGTAATATAATAATGAAAACGTCATCATGAATTTAAACATCAAGATGGACAATGAAGAATCTTAAAATAATAATAATAATAATAATAATAATAATAATAATAATAATAATAATAATAATAATAATAATAATAATAATAATAATAATAATAATAATAATTTACACCGACGCCATGAATTTAAACATCAAGATGGACAAAATAAGACGTCCAATATCAGTTTAGGTTGACATTTAACCAAGCTCAGGCAGAGAAGAAAAAACGAAGAGAGGGATGAAGGATGCAAAAAATTCTTAGGTTGGTCAAATCGATTTATGACCGATTTCAGATTGAAGAAAGGGTTAAATTAGTGTTTGACTGGTCTTATCTGAAAAATATTTAATTTTATGAAGGAGTTTTGTTGGATAAAATATTTTGATTTTGTAGATATTTTGGATAGTTACAAATCTAAACGGTTATTATTTTGATGGAAAGTTAAAAAACAAAGTTCATTCTAAACCTATAAATATCAAGGTGTATCATTCAATTTAAGACCATAGAAAACAATAATATTTAACTTCTTCCATTTCTTTGTCATCACACGTTTCTTTCGATGCTTTATTTTGGCTATTATATTATTTATAGTGTTTCCGTTCTTTAAAACCATCTTCGACCACCTTCCAATTATTTTAAAATTTACAAAACTTTCAAATAAAAAAATCTAATTGTTATAATTAATTATCTATTAATTAGGACAAAGGTAAACTCTTTGTTAGACCGACCATTGTTCTTCTTAAACTCTCTTATGTTCAAACACTTAAACATAAGTTTTTTTACAATAAAAATTTATGTAATATATATATATATATATATATATATATATATATATTATTGCCCCTCTGCATATCAAATAATACATATAGTTATATAAAAAGTGTAATTTTAACTTTCTAAAATGTTAATATTAACTATATAGAATCATATGTTAATGGTCTAAAATATCTACTCAATCAAAATATTCAAACTAACATTTAAATAAAAATATTATTTGACATTCAATTTTATTTAACAGAATCATAAAGTATTCATGTACACACGTTATATTACTGTATAATAAATTCAAACTCTTGCAAAACAATTTTGAATACTGTTTCCTACATGAACCTACACATATACTTGATGCTTCAGTTTTGTAATGGATTAGTTCACTTTCCTGCAGTCCAAACGAATTTCCCCTTTATTTCCAGTAAGAGGCTTTATGTTTCCCATCTTAATCATAGATTTAGCAAAGTCCTTGTGGAAAGCCAAGGAATTTTGGCTATATCTTTTAACCAATGCATCAGTAGAACCACCATTGAAGAGTTCTTGATCGGAGTGAAGAATCCCTTTCTTGTGAACCAAATCAGAGAAGTAGGCTGAATCAAATTGCGCTGCTGTGTGGTCCAAAGGAGCAAGGTTGGAGTCTCCTCCTTCTTTAGGGCAAATGTACTTAAGTTCTTTAGCAAAACGGTGATTGATATTGGAGTCATTGTAGATATGGTCCCTAAAGGTAGCACAACTTGCAAATCCAATTGCGTGGCCTCCAGAGAGAACAACAAGGTCCTTATCGTTAAGGCCGTGGCTCTTGAAGTTGTTTATGAGTTCAGAAAGACTGAAAAATGGTGCTGGAATGTTTGCATCTGCTGCCTCACGGCTTGCTGTGGTAGAGTCTCTTCTCCCGAGTCTCACTTCCCATGTTGGGCCCCCTAGCTACAAGCGTAAACACATGATTGTTAAAATCAATTTTCTTTCATGTTACTAAGAACAACTATTATTTTGTAATGTATATACACCAATATGACGCTTAATTTTACTTTCACGTTACAATCTTTGACATAACGAAAACAGGAGAACGAAGAAATAGTAAAAAACGTATGCAGTTCTTTTCATTGGTGTAAAGATATATTTGAATATCACTTGCTAAGTTAGGAAACCAATAAATCAAACTATTAAATTAGTTTGACATGGTAACCGAATAATATAAAAAGTTAAACTATAAATTGACCAAATCAATTCAAATATCAAAAGCATTGGAAAAATATAGACTTTACTAAAATATTATAGAATTTGTTGCAGTAATATACTCACTGCAACGACAGAGTCACGAGCGGCAACAGCCAATATGTCTGCACAAGAAACAACTGGTTTTCCACATGCTGCTTCTACAGCTTGCTTGATCTCGTCCACCACTTCGAATCCTCTTGCAGACTTAAAATTTGGCCGTGCATTCTTTTCACTGTCAATGGTGGGTGAAGGGTCTAGTAGAATTGAACCATCACAACCCTGTTGAGTTACCATTAGAAAACCAATATATATATATAATGTTTTTATAAAAATATTTGGTCATATATCTACTTAAAACTTATTAGTAATATATTGTACAAACGTACATACACGTGTATACACGCAAATACAGAAAGTCTTACATTAACAAAGCAATCATGGAAGTGCAAGCGCAGTAGAGAAGCTCCCATACGTTTCTCTTTCTGCACCGCAGCCTCTACAACACTTCTGATGGTGCTCAAAGCGTTAGGGCACGAGTAGTCATAGTAATCAGGTGACAGTGATGAAAATGCTGTTGTTGCAAAAGTTGCAAACACAAAGGCATAGAGGACAACTGAGAAATGCTTATAGAAAGCCATTTATATCATGCAACGGATGGTGAGTACTGTATCTTTGGCTAATTGATAACAATATTCACTAGCTAGTAAACTAGGAGAGAACCAATGTTCTAGGGTTATGGGGATTTATTTGTGTTGCTACAACCCCTTTGTATATATATACAGAGATGAAGGACGATACTATGCTTTATCATAACGATTGCATGGTGGACCGGGACTAAGAATTGACCTATTCGGGGAAAGAAACGTTCATCAAGGCATTAATGAAATACTTAACGTGCTAGAGTTTACTTGGAAATGTATAAGAAAGCGAGAAAAGAATTTGTAATGGATTGATTTAGTCCATGGGGTTTGTTAATGGAAAGTCAACCATAAAATTATTAGGTTAAAAGTTAGTATTAAAAAAAATGTACATCAACACATCTCTTTCGATCAGTCAATCCGAAATATCACTTTCTTGATAGTTAATCATTTTACGATATTGGTTTGATAAAACTAATACTATTTGTTGTTTGGAAGCATTTGAAAGTTTCAAACAGCTCATGTTCTTAATATATATCACTCTATAAACTCAGGTGAAGTACTTAGTAGTTTAATCAGTGCCACAATGAGGAAAATTAATAATGAAAAATAAAATGTAAAACACACCGATAATACAACATGATAGAGTAAACAAGAATTTATTTTCATTTGCAAGAAAAAGAAGAGAGAACCAAGCTATGATCATGTTAAGATGAATATTAGTTTATGATATCGTTATGGTTCTGGTACGCTCAGGAAGTCTTACATCAGTTAGAAGTCGAGATCAAAGGTAATTTAAATACACTCTCCTCCCTTAACCCACCGGGATATCTTTTAAGGACAAAACCGTGACAGACGAGAGTTCCAAAATGGACAATACTTCAGAAGTGGAAATTGATCCTAATTAGCGGACATGATGCTAAAATACTTTCGATCTTTAATCAAAACATTGGTGTCCATCGTAGGACGTACATGTGTCTCACATCGCTTTCTAAGGACAATATCTGAGAGCTCCAAAGAGGACAATACCTCATATGTAGAAATTAATCCTAACGCTTAATCGAAACAACGTGGGAATTGACCCTAATGCTTAATCTAAACATTGGCGTTCACCGTGGAGCGTTCAACGTGGGGTCTTCATGAGTCTCACATTGCTTTCTAAGGACAATCAATACCTAAGAGCTTCAACAAAGAATAATACTTCGGACGTGGAAATTGATCCTAACGCTTAATCAGAACATTGAAACCCATCGTGGGGCGCTCACCGTGGGGCCTTCATAATCACATCACTTTTTAAGGACAATTCCTGAGAGCTCCAAAAACGACAATACCTCGGACGTGGAAATTGACCCTAATGTTTAATCGGAACATTGGCACCCACCGTGGGGCCTTCATGAGTCTCACATTGTTTTTTTAAGGACAATACCTGAGAGCTCCAAAGAGGACAATATCTCGGACGTGAGAATTGACCCAAATGCTTAATCAGAACATTAGTGACTACCGTGGGACGTTCACCGTGGGGTCTTCATGAGTCTCACATTACTTTTTAAGGACAATACCTGAGAGTTTCAAAGAGGACAATACCTCGGACGTACGAATTGAACCTAACGATGTTATCATAGCGAACATGAGGTCAAGACACTCTCGATCCTTAATCGGAACATTGCCGCCCACCGTGGGGTGCTCACCGTGGGACCTTCATGAGCCTCACCTCGCTCTTTAAGGACAATACATGAGAGCTTCAAAACGGACAATACCTCAGACATGAAAATTGACCATAACCTTAACAATGTTATCATAATTGACATGACTTTGGAACACTCTCGATCCTTAATCAATATTGGTACCCATCGTGAGGCGCTCACCATGGGGCTTTCATGAGTGTCACATCGCTTTTTAAGGCAATACCTGAGAGCTCCATAATGGATAATACCTCGGACGTGAGAATTAACCATAACCCTAACCCTAACGATGTTATCATAGTGAACATGATATCGTGACACTCGATCTTTAATCGGAACATTAGTGTCTACTGTGGGGCGCTCACCGTGGGACCTTCATGAGTCTCACATCGCTTTTTAAAGACAATAACTGAGAGCTACCAAACGAATAATACCTCAGACGTGAGAATTGACCCTAATCCTAATGATGTTATCATAACATATATGACATAGGACACTCTCGATCTTTAATCGAAACATTAGTGCACATCGTGAGGTGCTCACCGTGGGGCCTTTCTGAATTTCACATCGTTTAGGAGTTGAGGGTAGTTTAAATATACTCTCTTCTCTCAACCCACCGAGACGCCTTTTAAGGACCATACCTGAGAGTTTCAAAGTGGACACCTCGGACATGAAAATTAACTCTAATGATGTTATTATAACGGACATAAGACTGAGATACTCTTGATACTTCATAATTATCATTAAAAATTAAATATCAATCTATATAAATGTACAAGATGATCAAGACATAGGCAGTTGAATACAGGAGAAATCTAAGATGATTCCTAATTCAAATGTTGTTAATTACAAAGTTGCCACGAAATAAACTTCTGTAGAAATCCTAATTTTGAACCAGTTCTGTCCAAAATATAAAACTTTTGAATTTCGTACAAACAAGTATTAAATAAAACGTTAGTTGACTCAGCAAATTTTAAATAATAATAATAATAATAATAATAACAATAATAATATATATTATTATTATTATTATTATTATTATTATTATTATTTAATAGAACAAGCAATTGTTTAGTTAATACACCCATCTTGACTTTATGTACCCCTTCTTCCTTCGTCTTCATCAGTGACATATCTGTCTCATCTTCCTCTAAACAACGAAGATTAAAAAGAATAATGATCATGAACAAATGAGATTTCGTTTTTCCTGACCTTGAAATTTAATACAAATGAGAACGTGTGATGAAATTAAAAGGAAATACTTCAACTCGTGTTCGTATTAAAGGCATTTTTTTATTGATTAACAGTATAATTTTTTATATAAGATAATGCTACATATAAAAATAGATTTTTTATTTTTAATAAAAAGTTATTAGTCAATTTTGAAAAATTATGATGATTAACGTGAGACAAGGCACTTATATTCATTTGAGCCAGAGGTGATACTTACACTTCGCTCTTTCAATTATGTTTGTATTGTTTTAATATTTTATTAATAATTTTTTATTAGTCTTTATTTTAGTTTTCTTTATCAGAAAAAAGAAAATTCCATGAAAGGTACAACACCTACCAAACCAGAAGTAAACCAAAGCCAAACCTCCTCCTTAACAGTTCACAGAATCTCACATACTAAAACATTACATGGCTAGTCTCTTATACGTAATTACTACCTCTCAATTATATAACAAAAATCTAATCTCTGATAAAACTACCACCCATTCCATGGCCAAAGCCACGTCGAGCACAAAAACATTAAGGGACAACAAGAACCAGATACAGCAGAAAACAGTTTCAGAGTAAACGTGATAAAGCTTTACCATTCTTGGCAAAACGGTCAATTCAGTCTAATTTCGTTTTATGTGTATCATTTTTAATATGTCGGTGAGATGGGTTAGTACATATGAGAATAAGTTACAATTCCGTTTCTCAAGATAAATTAAAAAATTATTATATTTATATATTAAAATAATTAATTATAATTAATAATATAAATTTAATTAATTAATATTTATAGTTTAAATTATAATATTATAATATATTTATATATTTTAATATTATGATAAAAAATATAATTTTTTTAATTATAATTTTTTTATTTTAATATATAAATATATTTTAAAAATAGATGAACTTGTTTATCCGTCCTATTGTGTCCTGTCATTTGAGTCGTTGAATTGATAAGTTTGGCAGAATCAACCAAACTGAAAACTACCAATTTATCCGGTCTAAAAATGGGTAGACGAATCATCTGTCGGACCTAGACAAATTTTCCATCCCTGACCATCCTGACTTCACCACTTCTATTTTGGTCACAACTTCAAGTTGTATAACTTGTTGAATCTGCCACGACTACCAAGCCTTTAAGCAAGTAATGTTATACATCCTTTAGCCCTTTGTAACCGCATACATAAAACAAGCATTAAGCCCAACAGGACGCCAGACAGGCTAAAAGATTAAAAGCACCAATCACAATAAGAAAAAAAAAGTTGTAGCATTTTATTAATGATCCAGCATCATATACATAGTTGGGTCAAGGTGAACATCTTCAGCATTTTCCCTTTCTTTTCACAAAAGAATACCATATTGAAAAAGAAAAAAAATGGTATCAAGATACAATTACATTTAAAACATTTTCGTTTTAAATTTTTTTATCAAAATTATATTATTTAATATAATAATTATTTTTATAAACTTTTCCATTATAATAATGAATTTTTTTTTACTATAATTCAAAGGTTTTTCATCATACATACGATATTAATAATTCAGATAAAATATATATATATATATATATATATATATATATATATATTAGAAGAATATTAATATATTTTATTTATTAATTTATATTATATGTATTTTAATGATAATTGATTTAACTTAAATAAGATTTTCTAATGAAAATAATTAATATTACTTATATATAAGAAATTCTAAAATAAATATTATCTTTGTCATGAGATTATCATATTAATAAGTTATTTCATGTATTTTGATTTTGGATATCTAATGCTTTAAAGTATTAAATAAATTAATATTAAATAATTAAGTAATTATCAGATTAATAATTATTAAAAATGTGGGATTTAACATAACAAGTTTAAGTTGTATAATAAAATCAGAATCTTGATTATGATAAATTGAAAAAGAAAAAAATAGTTTTTTCTAAAGGTATATATATATATATATATATATATATATATATATATATATATTAATGATTATTAAGAGTAAAAATGTATTGCGTACTACTTAAATGTTGAGAAATATTATTAAATGTTTTAATTAATATAATAATGTTTTAGTATTAAACTTATAAAGTTATACACAAACTAGTGTTTTAATTTTATCAAAATAAATTAATATTTATATTTAAATATTAAATTTAATAATTAATTACACTACAAGAAAAAACACATTTAGCCACCGAAATTAACGACCGATTTAGCGACCGATTTAATTTTAGTCACATTTAGAGACCAATTTAGCGACCACTTCAATTCGGTCGCTATTAGCGACCGATTTAGCGACCAAAATATGATTTGGTTTTCACTCCTTTATTTAGCGACCGAAATAGCAACCAATTTTTGTGCGTCGCAAATTTTCAGTCGCTAAATCAGTGGCTATTTCATACATAAATAAAAAAATCATTTAGCGACTCGATTTAGCGACTGAATTACACATTGAAATAGCGATCGAATTAAAATCGGTCGCTAATGAGAAAATAATACATAATTATATCTGATTTTTGCAATATCGCTCAAGCGAAAATAACGTCGCTCGAGCGACACCACCTGCTAATTCGAAAATTAAGTTTAAAGATCTGTTCTTGAATCACAAAGCAATCAATCAAAATAAGCGCAACGAATCGAATTTAAATGAGAGAAAGGTTAAGGAAGATATCACCGGTATTTTATACTTGGTTCATCCAATACCAGGGCTACGTCCAGCTCTCGACCAAATTCCAGCTGGGTTCCACTAGATTAAATGTTTTACAGATTCAACAATCTTACACCTAATCTAACACAAGAACCAAATTCCAGTTCCTGCACTTAACCTCTCCACCAAGAACCAAATTTCAGCTCTTGATAACCTCTACAACCAAATTCCAGTTGCAGAGAAACCAGTGCCCAAATTCCAGGCACCAAACCTTTCACCAAGAACCAAATTTCAGTTCTTGATAACCTCCACAACCAACTTCCAACTGCAGAGAAACTTGTGCCCAAATTCCAGGCACAACACAATACAAAAGAATGAAAAAGAATTTACAAAGAAGAAACTAGAAAGCTCAAATCAGCTTTATCCAAATCATCGAGAGTTTCTTCTTCACAAGAATGCAAGTTGCCTCAAGAAAGATTTTCAAAAGAACTTCTAAAAACTGTTGCGAATCTTTCTTGAAAAAGGATGCTAAAGGTTACTTGAATGATTGCTTAGGATTTGTGAAAACTGATGTTCAAATGTATGTTTAAAAAGTTCAAGCAAACATGTTTTTAAAGAGAAATTTCAAAAACTGCTGCATTAATTAATCTGTTGAAAGTTTGTTTTAATCTGTTGAAATAGCCGTTTCAATCTGTTAAAAGTCCTTTCAATCCATTTATGCGTTCTTGATTCTTTAACAAAATTGTTTTAGCTCGATATCGTAACGGTTATATCAATTAAAACACTTTACAAAACTTTTCTAAGTTTGATTCAATTGATTGTTTCGTGTTTTAATCGATTGATATACTCGCAAAACTTTCTTATAAAACTTTTCAAGTTATTTTAACTGATAAAAGAAGTTTTAATCGATTAAAACTCTGTACAAAATTTTTCCAAGTTGTTTTAATCTGGTTGAAACGTGTTTTAATCGATTTAAACTCTGTACAAAAATATTAAAAGTTATTTTAATCGATTTAAATGTGTTTTAATCGATTGAAACTCTGCACAAAATTTTTTCAAGTTATTTTAATCGATTGAAATGCGTTTTAATCGATTGAAACAGATCTGATCGGCCATAATTCAATTTGATCGATCATAATCGCTATCTAAAGTTATGTAAGATAGCTGTTCCACCTTAACCGCTATCTAAAGTGTATGTTAGATAGCTGTTAAGGTTTAACCGCTATTATAAGTGGTTTTTAATAGCTCGCTATCACATACAACAAGATTTTGAGATTCTGATCGATCAGATTTTCAAAATGATCGATCATATCTCGCTAATTTTTTCAAAGAATTAATTATAATCGATTAGTTTTGTAAATTATTGGTTAGAATTGATTAGTTTTTCAAATAATAGATTAGAATTTATTAATTTCTGAAATATATATTCAAAAATTATAATTAAAAATATAGATTATTTAAGAATATTAACTATTGTAAAGATAAAGTTGAACATGGGAGGAGATGGGGATGATAATATAATGATAGAAGTTACAAAAATGTATAATTGAGAAGTTTGAATCAAAGAAAACTAAGCAAATAGAGATTTGATTACACTTTTAATAAATTGAAGATAATATTAGTCTTGATTTTTATTTTTAACTATTTATTTTAATTATTTAAAACAGAGAAACTATAATTTGACTTTGTAAATACTCTTTTTGATTATTATTTTTTTTCCTAATTTTTGATAAAGTTAATTTTAATATTTAAAACTATTTAACATTTTGAATTCTGAAAGGTTTTCTCTAATAGCAAATTTAAAAACATAATATTAAAAAAAATAGTTTAAGATTGTGAATTTTCGGGTTGTGTTTCGCTTGAGCGAGACTACTCTCGCTCGAAATTCGATTCTGATCGATCATAATTTGAAATGATCGATCATAATTGAAAGGATATAATAATGGTGCCACTATAACCGCTATCTGAAGTGTATATTAGATAGCGGTTATGGTTTAAGCGCTATGACAAGTGGTTTTAATAGCGGTTCCAATGGAACCGCTATTACATACAACAAGATTTTGCCATTCTGATCGATCAGATTTTCAAAATGATCGATCATATTTGATAATTTTTTCAAAGAATTAATTATAATCGATTAGTTTTCTAAATTATTGATTAAAATTGATTAGTTTTTCAAATAATAGATTAGAATTGATTAATTTCTGAAATATATATTCAAAAATTATAATTAAAAATATACATTATTTAAGAATATTAACTATTGTGAAGATAAAGTTGAACATGGGAGGAGATGAGAATGATAATATAATGATAGAAGTTACAAAAATGTAGAATTGAGAAGTTTGAATAAAAAAAACTAAGCAAATAGAGATTTGATTACACTTTTAATAAATTGAAGATAATATTAGTCTTGATTTTTATTTTTAACTATTTATTTTAATTATTTAAAATAGAGAAACTATAATTTGACTTTCTAAATACTCTTTTTGATTATTATTTTTTTTCCTAATTTTTGATAAAGTTAATTTTAATATTTACAACTATTTAACATTTTGAATTCTGAAAGGTTTTCTCTAATAGCAAATTTAAAAACATAATATTAAAAAAAATAGTTTAAGATTGTGAATTCTCGAGTTGTGTTTCGCTTGAGCAAGACTACTCTCGCTCGAAGTGAATTCAATTATGATCGATCATAATTTGAAATGATCGATCATAATTGAGAGGATATAATAGCGGTGCCACTATAACCGCTATCCGAAGTGTATATTAGATAGCGGTTATGGTTTAACCGCTATTACAAGTAGTTTTAATAGCGGTTCCAAGTGGAACCGCTATTACATACAAGATTTTGCCATTCTGATCAATCAGATTTTCAAAATGATCGATCATATTTGATAATTTTTTCAAAGAATTAATTATAATCGATTAGTTTTCTAAATTATTGATTAAAATTGATTAGTTTTTCAAATAATAGATTAGAATTGATTAATTTCTGAAATATATATTCAAAAATTATAATTAAAAATATACATTATTTAAGAATATTAACTATTGTGAAGATAAAGTTGAACATGGGAGGAGATGAGGATGATAATATAATGATAGAAGTTACAAAAATGTAGAATTGAGAAGTTTGAAACAAAAAAATTTAAGAAAATAGAGATTTAATTACACTTTTAATAAGATCACAAAATGTAAATTAAAATGTAATTGATGCTAATTGATGTTATTTTAATAAGATCACACTTTTAATAAGATTTAATTACACTTTTAATAAGATCTAATGTTATTAATGCTAATTTTAAGAAGATCACAAAATGTAAATTAAAATAATTACAATATAATTTTCTACTTTGAGAATGAACAATATAATTAAACTCAAAATTGAGAATATTATAATACATTTTTGAACTCTTTTGGAATAATTTTTTTTCCTAATTTTTGATAAAGTTAATTTTAATATTTAAAACTAACATTTTGAATTCTGAAAGGTTTTCTCTAATAGCAAATTTAAAAACATAATATTCAAAAAAATAGTTAATATAATTGAGTATATTAGATAGCGCTTGAGGTTAAACCGCTATTAGAAGTTGCAATTTAAGAGCGGTTCTAGTGGAACCGCTATCATATACAACCATATTTTAAGATTGTGAAGTCTCGGGTTGTATTTCGCTTGAGCGACATTATACTCGCTCGAGCGAAATCCGATTCTAACATGAGTCTCCTATGTTACATTATCCGGCTAACTTTGATCGACGTTTGCGCAGGTCAACATTCGCTCAAGCGACAATAATATCGCTCGAGCGACGCGACCTGCACAAAATTGGCCTTCTCAGGTTGGATTTCGCTTGAGCGACACTACTCTCGCTCGAGCGACGCTACCTGCACAAAGTTGGCCTTCTCGGGTGGTTTTTCGCTTGAGCGACACTGTCTCGCTCGAGCGACATCCACATTTTTTGGTTATGATCGATTACATTTTCAAATGATCGATCATATTTGAGAATATATAATAGCGGTTAAGATGTAACCGCTATTAGATGTGCTATATAATAGCGGTTAAGATTTAACCGCTATTAGAAGTGCTATTATAATAGCGGTTAAGATTTAACCGCTATCATATACAACCACATTTTTCAATTCCTTGTCTCGCGCCACTTATCCCCAAATAACCCTAACTCTCGCGCCTCACTCACCCATTCCCTGTCTAGCCCCCTCACTGCTCCCCCCAAGTCAGCCCTCACCCTAATCCAACCTCCACCAAAGCTCCTCGTCACCCTTTGAGCCACCGCGCCACCCTGTGAGCCACCCTGTGAGCCACCGCGCCACACCTCTGTTCTGAAGCTCCTCCGCACCCTCTGCCACCGCGCCACACCTCTGTTCTTAACCTAATCCAACCAAGGTTTGGCTTGTTTGAATGTATATACTATTATTCTCTTGCAATTACTAAATGAAATATAGATGAAGATGAGGATGAATATATTTCAAGTGAGGATGAGACTGAGAGTGATTTTGATGATACAGATACTTCGGTAATTCATGCATTAAAATTATTTTTACAATTGTTAAATTTGATTGTACACCTTTATTTAATATTGCATATATATACATATATATATATATATATATATATTGATATGATTATGATTTAATTATTTGCAAGTGAATGAGTGGTAAGCTAACCGACACGTTTGGGTGTAGAAAACACAATCAGTGTAATTCATTGTTTCAATTGTTTAATTTTATGCATGTTACATATGTAATAAGATCCGCTTGTAGATGCCACAAAGGGGTAGAAGTGGTGGTCGTAGACCACCTCATCGTGGTGGTCGAGGTGTACTCGGTTGATGATAGAGGTTCACCCAGCCCTAACTCTCCTAGTTCTGTTCGACCAAGATCCATGGAGTCTACTAATCCTATGTTTGTAGAACGCACACCTCCCTCAACTCAGCGAGAATCTCCTGTAGCTATAGTAGGAGAAACAATTCCTACTACCTTCTCTGCTGAGGCGACATTTGGTCAACCTACACGGTACCTGGTCGGTCGCAACCGAGGTTGAGTCTCGGAAATATGGTTGATCAAAGGCCATGGTTACAAGCACACAAAGGAGAGTAAGTATGTTTTAATTTAATTATAATTCTTTAATATGAAATTTCTTAATAATATCAATCCCACAATATGTTTCAACACAGGTTTATACCAAGCAAATGGTCCTCCTCGCTATAATCTCTAGAATCATCAAACAAAAATTTGATGAACCAAGTCCCACTTGGAGAAAGGTTTCACTTGAGCTTCGAGATAGATGGTTTGGAGAGTTCAAGGTAATTTGAATTATAGTTACATTAAACAATGTCATTTCATTCTTATAAATTAAATGTTTGTTGTGTATTTTATTTATGCAGTAAAGAGTATATATGGGATGTGGAACAAGAGCAAGCCATAAGATCTCGTTTTTGATAAGAAAGGTTCTCGAATTTTAAAAAACTCAATGAACAAAGTTAGGAAGGGTAAGGATACGGGAATCTGGATACCGCCAACTTGTTCGAGCATCTTTGGACTTACATTGGAGTTCTCCAGATTTCCAAAACAAGAGTGCCATTGCCAAGGCTAATCGAGCTGTTGATAAGGGTGCCTCAGCCTACCGTGGGGGTTCCATATCTACTGCAGCTCACTTTGAGAAGATGGTAAGTTTATTATATTTTTATATAAGTAATTTAATACAATATATTACACTTTAGGTAATGAATTTTGTCTCATTTTAATGTGTAGACTACGGAGTTTCAACGGGAACCAACCATTTGGGAGGTTGTTGAGAGGACAAAGAAATTAAAGACTGGACAATGGGTCAATGAAAAAACTCGTTATCTTGCTGTATGTTTAACATCTAAGTTATAGTTTATTATTCAATATATGTTTTCTTCATAATAATTATATTTCACTTCATTTTTAGGAACAATATATGCAAGCGCAGAGAAGAAGTCCATCAACAAAACTTGCGTGAAGGCTCATCTTCACAAGAGTCTCCTATTGTCTCTCGTTGATGATAATCAAATATACATTTCAGTTGTTGGAGGTGAAAATAAAAAAGGAAATGTGTATGGACTTGGTACATTGAGCAAAAAGTTCACTACTACATCAGGTTCTCAATCTTCTACTCAAACTCCAAGTACTTCATCAAATTGAACAAATGCGTGAGACTATTGAAAAGTTAAATGCTGAATTGGTGGCAAAGCATAATAAGGAGAAGACACTTGAAGAAGAGATGCAGGAGTAGAGGAACAACCAACGCCAACAAGATGAGCAGATGAAGCTTATTTTACAACATATTCAAATGAATAGTCATCCTACTACAAGTCAACATGACACTAGTCAACATGACACTGACAATATACCAGAAGACTAATTTTCAATTTTATGATATTAAGACTTTGAATCTTGAGTAGTTGTTAAGTTCTTAAGTTTCATTTGTGTTATGTTTGGATGAATTAAGCAGGTACAAATTTTGTAAAATTGGATATACAAAATTTGACTTTATATCTTAAGTTTTCATTTATGTTATGTTTGAATGAATTAAGCAGGTACAAATTTTATGATTTGAATAATTTGACTTTAGTTCTTAAGTTTTTATTTGTGTTATGTTTGGATGAATTAAACAGGTACAAATTTTGTCAAATTGGATATACAAAATTTTAAATGAAAATTTTCAGATTTGGTTAGATTAGCGATCGAATTTTTGGTCGCTAAAAATTTAGTATAAATTCAAAATTAGCGACCGACTTAGCGTATCGATTTAAATTATTATTTAAATAATTCAATTAATATATTAGCTGATCGATTTAGCTGATCGATTTTAATTATTATTTAAATAATTATATTAATATATTAGCGATCGAATATATCGGTCGCTATTTTTAAAATTTTACCACGGATTTAGCGACCGATTTGGCGACCGATTTATTATATTATTTTCGGTCGCTAATTTGGTCTCCAAAGAATAAGTGACCAAATTATTTAGCGACCACTTTAGCGACCACCAGATCGGTCGCTATTTAGCGACCGATATGTAATTCGGTCGCTAACGAATTAGCGACTTGCCCTTTTGCGACCAACCATTTCGGTCGCTAATTTCGGTCGCTAACAGAATAGCGACCGATTTTTAGTCATTAGCGACCGATTTTTTCGGTCGCTAATAACGATTTTTCTTGTAGTGTTAATTTTATATAAAAAATATTATTATATTATCTATTAGTACTGAAATATAAATAATATATTAAAAAATATTTGGTGGTTTTAAGTTTGGGAAAAATATATTATTATGATTTGATTAACAAGGTTTGATTTTGTTGATAAACAACAACCTTTGTTATTGTACAAAGGAATTAAAAATATATACACCAAGTGTTTATGACTTTTTGGTTTCTTCAGTTTATTATAAAATTAGTCTCAGGTTTCACATTATAAATCTTTTTGAGTTATCAATTCTTTTCTCCTGTTTTTCTTTTATAATTTGTGAGTATCAAAATATTTTCAAAAAATTGTTTTTATTCTTTATTTCATAAGTCAAAGTTGTAAATAATAAGTATTAATTTTGATATGAATGCATGTAGAACCTTCAGGAATTAATTTTGAATATTTCAAACATTATATATGAATGGATATCATATTTAAATATCTTATGCTTTATATTATTATAATTTAGATATAATTTTTTTTCTGTTATGAATCGCTATAAATTATCTTCATGTATTTGAATCCAAGTACACCACATTCCATTCTCCTACGTAAGCTTCCAATTTTATTTTATTGAATTCAATGATCGGAAAACATAATGTTTGGTTACACGAGTAAATACATAGCCATTTATTACGTAATGATCCAAATTTTAGTAGTTTAAAGAAAAATATTGGTTAAATGAAGTAAAGTTTGAAATTTTTAAAAAATAATTTAAATAGAAAATTTTTATGTTTAAACTTAAAAAAAAAAAACCATTATCTCTTTAAATTTTAAAATTTATGATTTCTCTTTAATTTTTTCTTTACCCAATTTTTATCTTTTTTTTAGATCCAATTATATTATTTTACTCCTAATAACGAGAAAAATCTTTTTATCTGATCAGAATTTAAAATAAAAATAAAGTAAAAAAAATTACATGAAAATGTGACTTTTTTACTAAAATAATATTATTATATATATATATATATATATATATATATATATATATACTTTCTGATGAAGTTATTTATTTAACTAAATTTGTCCTGAAATTATTTACTATTTATTTAACTGAACCTCTTTTATGGCTGTACTTGAAAATTGGTTTCTCGTAAACCGAATTCCAACTTTAAAATTACCACTTATTTTTAAATGAAAAATTAAATAAAATATATAATTAAAAATAATAAAATTAATATTAAAAATAAAATTTTAATTTTAAAATTTAAATAATATTTATATAAAAAATACTATATTATTTCAATATATATTAAAATATTTAAATATATTTAAATAATTATTAAAAATATTAAATAATAATTTTTTATTATATATTTTTTATTATTTTTGAATAGGAAATTTAAAATTTATATATTTTTTTATTATATGAATTATTTAAGTTATAATTTTAGAAAAAATTGATAAATTTAATATATAAAATATTAAAAGTAAAATTAAAAATAAGTTATTAGTAGCAAAATAAAAATTATAGAACATGATATTAAAGAAAAATAATAAAGGTAGAAAAATTTTGATAGAGTGAAAATAATAGAAGTTTACGAAGAAGAAAATCCTCCACAAATTTTTCTTGAAATTTAAAAACAACCACACCAACGAAATCCAAAACGTAATAGACGTGGTCCTCGTTGTGGAATTGGACACCACTTTTGAGATTAAAATTTTCTTAATATTATTGTCAATAATTTTATTTTTCAATTTTTATTATCAATGATTATGTTATTTTTAATATTATACATTAAATTCTGTCTATTTTTATTATTTTTTATTTTTAAGTTTATTTTATAATAATAATAATAATAATTTTTAACTAATTAAATAATATTTTTACTTTATTATTTAAAAAAATTAATTTTAGCATGAATTTTTTAAAATAATATTTATAATTTATCAAATAAAAACTATTACATAAATTTTTATAATATAATATTTATTTTGTTAATATATTACCTAAATTAAATTTTTATTTATTCTATTTTTTTCTAAAATTATAACTTAAATAATTCATATAATAAAAAATATATAAATTTTAAATTTCCTATTCAAAAATAAAAAAT
Source organism: Sphenostylis stenocarpa (assembly GCA_963425845.1). NCBI lineage: Eukaryota > Viridiplantae > Streptophyta > Magnoliopsida > Fabales > Fabaceae > Sphenostylis > Sphenostylis stenocarpa. The sequence continues at coordinate 39,894,455 of OY731401.1, forward strand.
ATATATAAAAAGATATAATAAAAAATTATTATTTTATATTTTTGATAATTATTTAAATATATTTAAATAATTTAATATATATTTAAATAATATATTATTTTTATTATTTTTTATATAAATATTATTTAAATTTTAAAATTAAAATTTTATTTTTAATATTAATTTTATTATTTTTAATTATATATTTTATTTAATTTTTTTATTTAAAAAAAGTTGTAAGTTTAAAGTTGGAATTCGATTTACTAGAAACCTAATTCCAAGTACAACAATAGAAGAGATTCAGTTAAGTAAATAATTTTATGAGAGGTTCACTTAAATAAATAATTTCATCGTGTATATATATAATATAATAATATTATTTTAGTAAAAAAATCTGAAAATGCAAGATATCTAAAATGTGATTAATTAATAAATCCCTAAGTAAAATGGTAACAAAATGACAAGTGCAAAAATAACAAAGTATGGGATATCTAAAATTTGAATAACTGATAAATCTTTAAATAGTGTAGTAAAAAACCATAAAAAATTGTAAAAAATTTTGACAAGTAAAATTATGACAATTAATACCTAAAATATAAGAAAACGACTAAAGAATAATTAAAAATATAAAAATTAGTTTCAAATAGTGTAGTTTTTTATTTTTTTTATTCCCTAACAAAAAAGGTCTATACAATGACAAGAGTAATTTAAAATGGGATTAAAAGATAAATCCCTACATGGAATAAGAAAATAACATAAAAAATTGTAATTTTTTTGGCGAGTAAATCTATAAAAATTAAATTCTTTAAATATAAGAATAATATTCTAAAATGCTAAAAGAAAAATAAAACTAGTATTAAAAAGTGGAATTTTGAAAAGATTTTTCCCTAATTATAAATTTGTAAAATATTTGAACAAGTAAAATTATGAAAACTAATTTCTTAAAATATAAAAAAAAAACTCAAAAATACTAAAAAAATAAACAATAATATCAAACAGTGGAATTTTTAAATATTTTTCCCCAATTAAAACGTGAACCAAATATAAAAAATTCAACAAATGACAAGAGTAAAAAAAAGTTACATGAAAGTGTGGGGTGTATAAAATGTGATTAATTGTTAAATCCATATATGACAAGAAAACAAAACCAAAATTTGTAAATTTTTTTGATAAGTAAAAATATTAAAACTAAATTCTTAAAATTTAAAAAAATGACTCAATAATACTAAAAAAAATAAAGACCAGTATCAAACAGTTAAATTTTGGAAAATAATTTCCCTAATAAAAAAGTCAACAAAATGACAACACTAGCAAAAAAATTACATGAAAGTGTGGAATATCTAAAATATAATTAATTGATAAATCCTTATATGGTATAAGAAAACCACAAATAAATTTGTAAAATGATTTAACAAATAAAACTATAAAACCAAATTCCAAAATGACTAAAAATAATAAAATTTAGTATCGAATAGATAAATTTTGAAAAACATTTCCCATAATAAAAAAGTTAAAAAAAAAAACTCAAAAAGTTAACAAAAATGGCAAGAGTAAAAGAAAATGAAATGAAAGTGTGGGATATCCTAAATGTTATTAATTGATAAATCCCCCTAAATGGTATAAGAAAAAAATAAAAAATTGTAAATTTTTTTACAACTAAAATGAAAACTAAATTTCTAAACTATAAGAAAATGACTTAGAAACAATAAATAATAGTATCAAGCTATGATATTTTGAAACAAAAAATTCCCCAAACGAAAAAGTCAACAAAATCTCAAAAAGTCAATATAAGGACAAGAGTAAAAAAAATAAAATAAAAGTGTGGAATATATAAAATGTGATTAATTGATAAATCCTTAAATGGATTAAGAAAACAAAAAAAAATTATAAATATTTTTTACAAGTACAATTATGAAAATTAAAATCTTAAAATATAAGAAAATGGTTCAATAATACTAAGAAAAAAAAACTAGAATCTATCAGTGGAACTTTTTACAGCAATAAAAAAATTAACAAATTATCTAAAAGTCAACAAAACAACACGAGTAAAACTATGAAATTTACATTCGTAAATCCCTAAATGGTATTAGAAAATAATAAAAAATGTGTAAGATTTGGCAAGTAAAACTATGAAATTTATATTCTTAAAATATAAGAAAATGACTCAAAAAAATAAAATAAAAATAAAAACAAGTATTAGTGAAATTTTGAAATTTTTTCTCCATTAAAAAAAGTCAACAAAATATAAAAAAGTCAACAAAATGACAAGAGCAAAAAAAAATTACAAGAATTGTGGTAAATCTAAAATGTAATTAATTGATAAATTCTTAAATGATAAGAAAAAAGAACACAACAATTTGTAAAAATTTTTACAAGTAAAACTATAAAAATTAAATTTCTAAAATATAATAAAATGACTTAAAATAATAAAAATAAGTAAAAACAAGTAACAAATAGAGGAATTATGAAATTTTTACCCCAATAAAAAAAGTTAACAAAATGACAAGAGTAAAAAATATTACAAGAAAGTGTGGTATATCTAAAATGTCATTAATTAATAAATCACTAACAGATAAATACTCATATCAAATAGAGCAATTTTGAGAAAAGCAATTTTGAAAAAAAAAATCCCTCAATCAAAAGGTAAAAAAAAAAAAGATTAAAAAGTGAACAAAATGACAAATGTACAAAAAATTCAAAAAAGTGTGGAATGTCTAAAATGTAATTAGTTTACAAATCCTTAAATAGAATTAGAAAAAAATAGATAAATTTGTAAAAATTGTTGAAACGAAAAACTATGAAGACTAAGTTCATAAAATATAATAAAATGATTCAAAAATACTAAAAAAAAAAACTATCAAATAGTGGTGTGTTGAAAAAACATTTCCCCAATTAAAAAGTGAACAACATATAAAAAAATCAACAAAATAATATGAGTAAAAAAATTTATACGAAAGTATGAGATATCAAAATTTTGATTAATTGATAAATACCTAAATGTAATAAGAAAATAACATAAAAAATTTTAAATTTTTTTACCAATAAAACTATAAAAACTAAATTCCTAAAATATGAAAGTGATGAATATCTAAAATTGGATCAATTGATAAATCCGTAAATGATATAAGGAAAATTCACAAAAATTAGTAAATTTTTTTAAAACTAAATTCTTAAAATATAAAAAAGTGACTCCAAAAAACTAAAAACAAAACACGTATCAAATAGTGGAGTTTTGTAAAAAAAAAAAAATCCCTAATAAATAGTTCAAGAAAATAACAAAGACTGGAATTTTGAAAACCAATTTCCCATAATAATAAAAAGTCAACAAAATATCAAAAATTCAACAAAATGACAATAGTAAAAAAAAGTACATTAAAATTTGAGGTTTATAAATTGTGGATAAAATATAAAACATTAGGGTATAAGATAACAACACAAAAATTTGTAGCATTTTTTGACGAGTGAAACTATGAAAACTACATGCCTAATATATAAGAAAATAACTCTAAAATACTAAAATAAATAAATAAAAAAGCTAGTATCAAACATTTAAATTTTGTAGAAATTTTTCTAACCATGTAAAAATTTTAACAAGTAATTAAAACAATGAAAATTGAATTCCTAAAATATAAAGCAATGACTGTTAAATGGTAAAAAGTTGTTATAATTATGCATTGAATTGTTATGAAACCACTTAACTTATGTTAATTCTAATCTATTTTTCTCCAAATATAAGATGAATTCGAGAATACCTTGATACAAGAGTAAGGAGCATAATTGTCAGCATAATTGAAGTAAAACTGGAAGAAAAAAGAAAATTTTCAGCATGGAAGTCGCTCGAGCGAGATGGACTCTCGCTTGAGCGAATATTAGTTATTCTTCTCTGGAAGGCAGTTGCTCAAGCGCAAGAAAATTTGCTTGAGCGAATGTTAGTTATTCTTCTCTGGAGTTCACTCGCTCAAGCGAGCATTTTGTCGTTTGAGCAAAAATAGGAAACTTTCGCTTAAGCGAAGTTGTCGCTTGAGTAAAAGACGCGGGACCCAATTTTTCCTATAAAAAGATAAGATGTGTTTTGAGAAAGGAAACAATTTTGGGGAGAAGAGGCGCGACTACTGCTAGGGTTTCGTCCAATCTTCATCAATTCTTCACTTCGTCCACATTTGGAGCATTGTAATGGTCAACATGAGTGACTAACTTCATTCTCTTGGGATTGAGTGCACTTCCTTTGAACTCTTTTGTATCATGGTGATATTTTGAGATATTAATCTATGTTTTGATGTTGTTATTCTTATCCTCTGTGCTTTTGAATGAATTATTCTTGATGTTTGGGATATGATTGGAAAATATATCTTGAACCCTATATCACGGTAAGAATATTTGTTACGTTAATTTCGAGGATGAAATGAATGTATCAATTCCTTAACACCCTAAACCTAATATTGGAAAATCTCTTAATTATGTGAGGAATCAACATTTATTAGGTTTTCTTATGAATTTCATGTGTGAGGAATCAACATGGATGATTTGAGTAGGTGGCATCAGCATTGTTAGGTTAATTGACGTTCTTAATTGACATAGCCATTACAAAAGAGGGATAAGGAAGGAAGTCAATCCTAAGTACCTTTAATTGATATTTTCTCAACAATTTACAGTTCTTTGTCATTTAATTTCAATTCAACTCTTTATACAAAACCCATTCTATTTTAATCCACTTAGTAAACATATAATTGGGAATTTCCATTGAAACCGTTCCTCGTGGGATCAACTTTTATTTAATCGAAATACTATACTACGATTGATAAATTTGGTATGCTTGCCAATAATTCAACAAGTATTTCTGGCGTCATTGCCGAGGAACGATGTTCTTTGAGAATTCTTTGTTTAGCTTATTGAATATTTTATTTTTGTTTTTGTTTTTGCTTTATTTTTCAGTTTTATTTTGCTTAATTATTGTCTTGTGCTAATATTTGCTTGAGTTACTCTTTTGATTTATGCGTTTAAGAGGATAGGTATCTTCAGAGTAGTTAAAATTTAATTCGGAGATTGAAAAAATTGCTTGGAGGAATCGGGGTAGAAGAAGAAGGGAAACTCAAGAATAAGCGACAGGAGAATCGATTAACTCTCCTTCCACACTTAATTTACCAGACCCAATTATAGAAGATATGTTAGAAGACGGAGCAAATCTGAATCCAAATCCAAATCTAAATCCAAATCAAAATCCAGATTCAAATCCACCTAGAAGAACACTCAGAAAATATGTTATGCAGCAAGGTCTAAGATATTTTTCCAGTATTGTCGTACCGGACGACCAAACATTGCAGATGAATCTAGCTCTCTTAAGCTTGATTAGTGTTCATCAATTCATTGGATTGGATCATGAAGACCATTACATTCATTTGTCTACTTTTTATGAGTTGATTGGTAGCATGGGATTTAGAGCAACAAATCTTGAATCTGCATATTTGAGATTATTTCCTTTTTCTTTGGCAAGTTGGGCAAAGGAGTGACTGAAGGCACATCCTAATCAGAGTTTGACTGATTGGAGTAACGTAGAAGAGAAGTTTCTGAATAGATTTTTCCCACCATCCCGCTACATCAAAGCGAAATCCAACATCACTTCTTTCAGACAAGGAGCAGATAAATCTTTTTATGAAGCATAGGAGAAATTTAAATCACTCTTGAGAAGATGCTCAAATCATGGATTTGAAGACATTGTTCAATTGAATATTTTCTATACTGGCCTAAGATGTTATTAGATGCTGCAGCAGGAGGATCCATGCTAGATGCAGAAATCGAACATGCCACAAGAATTATTGATGCATTAGCCTTTACAGACCAACAAGCCCAACATGATAGACATCCAGCTCAAAAGAAAGGAATGCTAGAGCTTAAAACTTCAGATGCTATGTTAGCTCATAATAACATTCTAACTAAACAGATGGAAGCATTGACTCAACAAATAGCAAAGCTACCTTAACAAATACATGCTATTCAAGCTTCTCCTGATCAACAATTCATGAAATGCAACTTGTGTGGAGGTGATAATTCAAATGCACAATGCTCTTATCAAGGCAACATTCAACAAGAAGAAGCTAATTATATGGGTGTTCAAGGTAATACTCAAGGCAAACAAGGTAATTTTCCTAATTCCAACAATTATCAGAATAATTTTGCACAAGGATGGAGAGGGAATCAGAATCAGAATCAGAATCAGAATTTTAGGTGGAAACAAGGTGTTAGCTCATCTACTAGACAACCTACATTTCAACAATAGTCATATCAGCAACCTCCATATCAACAACAACAACAACATTATCCTTCAATGCCTGACAGAATGAGTAAATTGGAGGATACTTTAGAAAAATTCATGCAAAGCACTATGGATAATTAGAAAAATACTGAGGCTTCATTCAAAAATTTAGAGACCCAGATGGGCCAACTGGCTAAACAATTATCTGAGCAGCAAGGAGGACAGTTTTCAACTAACACACAAACCAATCCAAAGGAGCAATGTAAGGCAATAACTACAAGGAGTAATAAGGTTATAGGAGAAGGGATTGGTGACATCTTGGCTGTAGAGAAGGAAATCGTACAAGGAAAAAAGGATGAAAAGAAAAAAAATGAGTGTGAAGGAGAAAAAGAAAAAGGTAAAAGTGAGAGTATAGAAAAAGAAAAAAATACTGAGAAAGAAGAAAAAAATAAAAATAGTGAGAAAAAGATGGAGAAAGATGAGAATCAAATACCGCAACTAAAGGATTTACCATATCCTCGTCATCCTTCTAAGAAAGATAAAGAAAGACAGTTTGCAAGATTCATGGATATTTTCAAGCATTTACAAATTAATATTCCATTTATGGAAACCATGGAGCAGATGCCGACTTATGCAAAATTCATGAAAGAGTTGTTAACTAAGAAAATGAGATTTACTACAAAAACAGTGGAGATAGAAGCAGGATGCAGTGCTATAATTTAGAAATCATTACCTCAAAAGTCCAAGGATCCTGGCAGTTTCACTATACCAGTCACAATTGGGACATTACAAGTAGGTAAGACATTACTTGATTTGGGCGCTAGTATAAATCTAATGCCTTTGTCTATGCTTAAAAGAATAGGAGACTTGGAAGTAAAACTTACAAGAATGACACTACAGCTAACTGAAAGATCTCTAAAATTTCCTTATGGTGTGATGGAAGACGTTTTGGTCAAAGTTGATAAATTTATGTTTCCAGTTGATTTTGTGGTTATGGATATGGAGGAAGATACTGAAGTTCCTCTTATACTGGGAAGACCTTTCATGAAGACATCAAAATTCATTATTGATGTTGATGATGACAAGTTAAAAGTTAGAGTAGAAGATGAGGAAGTTAATTTTAATGTGTTTGAAGCAATGAGGCATCCTACAGATAAACAACATTGTCTTAGGATGGATGTGGTAGATGATATCTTTCAAGCAGCAAGGAAGCAACTAACTAAAACAAACCCATTAGAAAAAGCTTTGATAGGTATTAATGACGAATTTGATGAATAGGAGGAAGAAGAACTTGATAAATATTTAAAACATCTTGATTTAGCACAAGAAGTTACTGCAAAAGAGCAATAATCTGAGAAATTGCAGCAAGAACATGAAACTGAGAGTCAAAAGCTGGAATTAAAGGTATTACCTCCTCACTTAAAATATGTTTTTCTTGCAGATGGAGGCAACAAACCAGTGGTGATTAGTAATGCCTTAACAAATTCTGAAGAAGAAAAATTGATCTCAGTTCTGAAAGAGAATGAGAAGGCCATAGGGTGGACATGATCTGATCTCAAAGGAATTAGTCCTTCTTATTGCATGCATAAGATTCACATGGAGAATGATTTCAAGCTTGTTGCACAACCTCAAAGACGTCTTAATCCAACCATGAAAGAGGTGGTAAAGAAAGAAGTACTGAAATTACTTGATGCAGGTATGATCTATCCTATCTCTGATAGTGCTTGGGTTAGCCCAGTTCAGGTGGTCCCGAAAAAAGGAGGTATGACTGTAATTTATAATGATAGAAATGAATTAATACCTACTAGGACTGTCACAGGTTGGATAATGTGTATAGATTATAGAAAATTGAATCAGGCAACAAGAAAAGATCATTTTTCTTTACCTTTGTCGCCGCCCTCCAAAAAGGATAATGGCGGTCGGAGCGACGCGATGGTTTTCCGACTCTTATTTTTTGTAATCGCGTTCTTTTATTGGTTACAACGCTTCTAGTTGTCCGATAACCGGGCTAACTTAAAGCGAGGTTTTCGAAAAGATGTCTTTGGGTTGTCCAATAACCGGGTTAACCCTAAAGACTTATTTTTATGGGTTCTATGGAGTCGCCACCGATGTTTTTACCAGAAACATCGGAAAAGGAGTAAAAAGGCGTTGGTTTTCGAAAAACCAACTTTGGTCCGTTAAAACCAGAGTTGGGTAAGGGAGTTAGTTACGTGTAAAAGGGGTATTAGCCCTTTTACGACGCCCCTTTCGGGTTCCCTATGACAGGCCAGCTTTATTTATTGGTAAATGAACTAGAAAAACATGCTTTTGCCCTTTTTATTGTGCGGAAATTAAAAGTATGACTACATGACCCTAATTTCTACTACAACATTTATAATTAAAGCGGTAAAAATAAGAAGAGAGAATTTTGCACCTTCAAAGCAAGCTTTTTGTATTAACTCTCAATAAAGTGGGTGCGTTTTGGCAGCCCTTCACTCTACAAACTCTCAAAAACTCCGGAAATGCCTCGGAGGGATTCTAAAGAAGATCTAGAACGCTCAAGAACTCACTCTAAGACGCTCAGAAACTTCGGAAATTGTGTCGGAGGGATTCTAGAGAAAGAAAGTCTAGAGAGAAGGGAGAGCTAATGCTTGTGGTGTGTGGAAATGAGGGGAGGGAGGCCCCTATTTATAGTTTTTTGCGCCTGACAGGTCGAGACCGCCGTTTCCTCTGACAGGGTCGAGACCGCCGTCTGGAAAGTCCAGACCGCCGTCTCGTTCATGACAGAGGGTCGAGACCACCATCTGGGAAGTCCAGACCGCCGTCTCGACTGGGCACTAATCGAGACCGCCGTCTGGGAAACCCAGACCGCCGTCTCGACTTTTGCAGGAATCGAGACCGCCGTCTGGACAATCGAAACGGCGGTCTCGTCCTGGCGTTGAGACGAGACGGCGGTCTGGTCCTTCCAGACGGTGGTCTCGTCCCTTCAGGGCGAGAAACCTTATTTTTCGGGCCAAAAAACCTCCCTATCTTAGTACGAGAGCCTAATAGTCTCTCCTAGTGGCTTGTTAGGCTTCGGCCGTCTTCAAATAGGAAGCTTTCTGACTTTATTATGAGGCCGGGCAAGATTTGGGGTCTACAGCTGCCCCCCCTTTACCCGACTGGTCGACTGTTGGCCTGTTGCGCCAAGGGGTCGACTGAAGGGTAAAGGAGTTGACCCTCCTGCCCGGCTGGTCCTTCAGATCCTTCGCCCTTTGCAGCGGATGATCCTCTGGGGAAAAGGTGTTGTACGCCTCTGGGATGCTCCTTCGATGCGGTAGCTGACCCCTTCGGCTGATGAGTACGAACCCCCATCTGGTTTGACGAGTATGAACCCTCGCCCGGTAAGCCCCCTTTTGTAAGGCCTAATGAGTACACAACCCCATCTGGTGTTTGACGAGTATGAACGCTCGCCCGGTAAGCCCCCTTCTGTAAGGCCTGATGAGTACACACCCCCATCTGGTGTTAAGCCTTTGGATGCTCCTTCGACGCGGTAGCTGACCCTTGGGCTGTGGTGGCGGCTTACTGCTCTAGCTCATGCGCCGACTCCTTGAGTGATTTCTTGTATTGGTAGATGTGCTTTGGACCTCTTGAATGGTCATCCGGGTGGTACCAGGGATTTTGTGTTTCGTCCAGCTTTGTTGGTCGCTAGGGATTCTTTGCTTTTGTCCGACTCTTTGCTGATTGGTCGGGGTTTGGTTGGATGTACCATCTGACAGGGTTTTTCCTGGGGTACCTTAAGGCAATCATGAAGATGAATGCTTTATGTTATGAAGTATGTTTGTTTATTTTGATCCTGACAAAGTCCTATTCGTGCGACTATTTGTGTGTGGATGCTGGTGATGCAATTTATTTGAGGGCATCTAGAAAGTGACCGGTACTTCCTTTCTTTTTGTTCTCTCGTGGCTTGTTTTTTTGTACTTTTTGTTTTAACCCTATCTTTTGCCTAGACCGCCCTTTACGGGTTTTCAATCTAGCGGGCTTTCATATTATTTTTGGGCTCTTCTTTTTCTTTTTATGAAAGCCTTATCTTTTGCCTAGACCGCCCTTTACGGGTTTTCGATCTAGCAGGCTATCTTTGCTCTTTTTACTCTTGGTTGATGATTTTCGTTCTTTGTTTTTATGCTTTCTCGAATTGCTTGTTTTATGCATGTTCATATTCCGTTAATACAGAGGCATTCGCACAAGTAGGTAAAGAGAGAAAAAGCAATTTTTATTGATGTGTAAACAACTGGTTTATTTTTTACATGGGGGTTTACAAAGGAATTTGTAAGCAAGGCTGGCCAAGGTTGGCTATACTGTATGAGGGTGTCACAATCATGCCTGTGATCTTTGTTTCCCTGTTTCTCCTAGTTACTTCAATTGAGATGCTCGAACCCGGAGTGAAGACTATGCGAAGTCTGCTTGCTTGATGAAGGTACTACCTTAGTCGCCTTTGCGGTTTTCGGCTAAGGTGATCATTGCCCTTTTTTTTTTTTTTTTTTTTTTTTTTTGAACCTCTAATTTTGCCTAGGACGTATCCTAGCGAGGAATGTAGACCCTATCTTTTGCCCAGGACGTTCTTTGCGAATTTTTGTCCTGACGGGTCGTGAGCAATGTCTTTTAGGCGTAATATTTTCTCACCGCATCCAAGTTGATAGGGTATCGAAGTTCTTCTCCGTCCATGTTAGTGAGGATGAGGGCTCCTCCTGAAAAAGCTCTTTTGACCACAAAGGGTCCCTCGTAGTTTGGTGTCCACTTCCCAATTTTGTCTTTCTGGGCTGGGAGCAGCTTCTTTATCACCAGATCGCCCTCTTGGAAAGTGCGAGGATTTACCTTTTTGTCATAGGCTTTCTTGATTTTCCTTTGATAAGCTTGCCCTCGACATATGGCGTCCAACCGTTTCTCTTCAATTAGGTTCAACTGATCATACCGGTTTCGGACCCATTCAGCTTCTGTCAACTTTGCTTCCATGACAACTCGCAGGGAGGGTATTTCGATTTCTACTGGCAGCACAACCTCCATTCCGTATACGAGAGAAAACGGGGTAGCCCCTGTGGAGGTTCGTACCGATGTTCGGTAGCCATGTAAAGCAAAGGGGAGCAGTTCATGCCAATCCTTGTAGGTCACTACCATTTTCTAGATGATTCTTTTGATATTCTTATTGGCTGCCTCTACTGCACCATTCATCTTTGGTCGGTACGGAGAGGAATTGTGGTGTTGTATTTTGAAATCTCGGCATAACTCCTCCATCATTCTATTGTTGAGATTGGTCCCATTGTCAGTAATGAGCCTATGAGGGATGTCGTACCGACATATGATGTTTTTCTTGATGAAGGTGGTCACCACTTTTCGAGTTACATGTGCGTATGACACTGCCTCAACCCATTTGGTGAAATAGTCGATTGCTACTAAGATGAAGCGATGGCCGTTAGATGCTTTGGGTTCGATGGGTCCGATGACATCCATGCCCCACATAGAAAATGGCCATGGTGTAGCCAAGTTACTGAGAGGTGCGGGCGGCACATGAATGTTGTCAGCATAGATTTGGCACTTGTGACACTTCTTGTCATATTGGTGACAGTTGGCCTCCATCGTGGACCAAAAATATCCTGCCCTTAAAATCTTTTTGGCCATGACGTGTCCAGGTGCATGGGTCCCAAAAGCTCCCTTGTGGATTTCTTTTATCAGGTTTTGGGCTTCTTCTTGATCCACACATCTTAACAGAGTGGAGTCGGGGCTTCTTTTGTAGAGGGTTCCTTCAATCAACGTGAACCCCACAGCCCTTTTTCGAATGGTCCGCTTATCATTGTTGCTAATTCCCTCGGGATATTCGCCCCTCATGAGATATTGCTTGATATCATGATACTAGGGGTTTTGGTCGCGTTCGCCATTTACTGCCATGCAGAAAGCTTGTTTATCATGTAATTTTACTTGAATAATCGACATCTCATGTTCTTGATCTAGGGCAAACATGGATGATAGGGTGGCAAGGGCGTCTGCGATTTGATTGTCCTCCCTCGGGATGTACTGGAAGGTGACGCTTTCCATTCTTGAGACCAGTTCACGGATGTACTCTAGGTATGGGATCAATTTGGAGTTCCGGGTTTCCCATTCACCTTTAAGTTGGTAGATGACAAGGGATGAATCACCGAATATTTTGAGCTTAGTGACCCCATGATCTAGAGCTGCTTGGATTCCTAGTGCACATGCTTCATATTCGGCCATGTTGTTGGTACAGTCGAAATTAAGCCTAGCCGTTACAGGAATGTGTTTCTTTTCGGGGGATATCAAAATAGCTCCTACCCCGTGTCCAAGCATGTTTGAGGCCCCATCGAAAAACATAGTCCATGCCTCTTCTTTGGTCTCTTCGTGTTTAATATGCATGATATGTTCATCGGGAAAGTCGTCCTGTAGGGATTGATACTCATCGGTTGACCCATGGGCTACATAATCTGCTAGGGGACTTCCCTTAATAGCTTTTTGGGTGACATGAATGATGTCAAATTCCGAGAGGAGAACTTGCCACCTAGCTATTCTCCCAGTTAAAATGGGCTTCTCGAAGAGGTATTTGATTGGATCCATTTTTGAGACCAACCATGTTGTATGTCGAGCCATGTATTGTCTGAGACGTTGAGTGACCCACACCAATGCGCAACAGGTTTTCTCGAATGGTGTATAGCGGGTTTCATAGTCTAGGAATTTCTTACTGAGATAGTAAATGGCTCGTTCCTTCTTCCCAGTTTCATCGTGTTGACCAAGCACACATCCCATGGACTCTTCGAGGATTGACAAATACAGAATCAGAGGTCTCCCTTCGACGGGTGGTACCAATACTGGCGGATTGGTTAAACAAATTTTGATCTTATCAAATGCTTGTTGGCATTCTTCATTCCACACCGTTGGTTGATTTTTGCGTAACAGTTTAAAAATGGGTATGCACTTATCCGTTAACTGTGCGATGAAACGGGCGATGTAATTTATTCGGCCTAGAAAACCTCTGACCTCCTTTTCGGTGCTTGGTGGCCTTGGTTTTGTCAGGGTCCACCTCAATTCCCCTTTCGCTGACAATGAACCCTAAGAGTTTTCCTGATCGCACTCCGAAAGTGCACTTTGCTGGGTTTAGTTTAAGTTGATACTTCCGGAGTCGATCAAAAAGTTTTCTGAGGTAAAGAATGTGATCCATTTCATTCCTAGACTTGGCTATCATGTCATCCACGTATACTTCTATTTCTTTGTGGATCATGTCATGGAAAAGTGTAACCATAGCCCTTTGATAGGTTGCCCCTGCATTTTTTAGCCCAAATGGCATCACACGATAACAAAAGGTGCCCCATGGTGTGATGAAGGAGGTTTTTTCTCTATCCTCAATGGCCAACTTGATCTGGTTGTACCCCGCGTACCCGTCCATGAAGGAATAAAGTGTGTTGGTAGCAGTATGGTCTACCAGTGTGTCTATATGTGGTAGGGGAAAGTCGTCCTTTGGACTTGCTCGATTGAGGTCCCTATAGTCCACGCAAACCCTGACCTTCCCGGTCTTTTTCATGACGGGCACTATGTTGGCTAACCATTCTGGGTATTTGGAGACCACAAGGAAATTAGCATCCAGTTGCCTTTGTACCTCCTCCTTTATCATTAAGGACCAGTCAGGCTTAATCCTTCTAAGTTTCTGCTTTACTGGTCGGAACCCCCCTTTTAGTGGCAATCTATGCTCCACTATACTCGTATCTAACCCAGGCATGTCGTGATAAGACCAAGCAAATACATCTATATACTCCTTCAGAAGCTGGATCAATCCCTCCTTTACACTGCTCTCCATTTGGGTGCCAATGTTCACCTTTTTCTCCTCATCCTCTTTTCCCAAATTGACTGTTTCTATTTCTTCCTTATGTGGTCGTATGATGCGTGTTTCCTTTTCTAGCATTCTTTGCATGTCTGGAGAGATGGTCTCCTGCTCACTGTCGGACTCGACCCATTCGCTTTCCGTTTCCGGGGTCTGCAGAGATTCATCGATCACAGACATGATGTGTTTTAGGTTCTGTTTTTTTTAGTCATAGATTTTATTATTCAATTTACTTTTGAAAGAATAATAAATAGAAGAGAGAAAAGAATGAATATGATAAAAATGCCTCATGTATTAATGAAAGATGAAAATGTATATACAAGCCCTTTTAATCAAAAATTCCTGCGGCCACGGGCGGGGACCGCAGGAGATATAGAGAAAAGCTTAAAAAACTAAGGGCTGATCCTCCCAATCCTCCCTCTTTGCTACTCTGGCTTTGACAGAGGGTTGGCGTCGGCGGCGGAAGCAGAAGCATCGAAGGTTATCCAGCCGGCGTCGAGTAATTCTTGGACCTTATACTTCAAGGTCAAGCAGTTGTCGGTGGAATGCCCTGGTGAGTCCGAGTGGTAGCTGCATTTCTCGTTTGGCTTGTACCACTCGGGGTAGGGAGGTTCTAGCTGCTTCTTAGGAGGAACACGCGCCAGAAGGTTAGCCTCCAACAGCTGGGGTAGTAGCTTTGCATAAGAAGTAGGGATAGGAGTGAACTTCCTCTCCTTTCTTCGTGACTGCCTCTCCGTCTGAGGAGCGGAGGAAGGGGTTGCAAAATTGATGGCGTGGACGGCCTCCTCCTTCTTTTTGAAGGGCTTCTTAAATGAGGTGCTGGAAGAAGAAGGTCGTGCGATTTTCCCGCTCCTCAGTCCCTGCTCCACTCTTTCTCCTACAGTGACTATGTCCGAGAATAGATTGGAGGTACCGGCTATCGCCTTGTCGTAGTACACTCCAGTCAGTGAGTCTATGAACATAGTCACTGTTTCCTTGTCTGTCAGCGGAGGCTCTATCTGGGCAGCCAATTCCCTCCACCTCTGGGCGTATGCTTTGAAGGATTCGTCGTTCCTCTTGCTCAGGGATCTAAGATCTGACCTATCGGGGGTCAGATCAATGTTGTACCGGTAGCGACGAAGGAAAGCATCAGCCAGCTGTTTCTAGTTCTGGACCTGCCCTCTCTCCAACTGCATATACCAGTTAAGCGCTGTGTCCGCCAGGCTCTCCTGAAAGCAGTGAATCAGGAGTTTCTCATTGTCAGCGTAGGCAGCCATCTTACGACAGTACATCATAAGATGGTTCTTAGGGCAGGTCATCCCGGCGTACTTAGGGAAGTCCGGGATTTTGAATTTGGGAGGGAAGCGGATGTCCTTTACGAGGCACATGTCAGCCACCTCCTTGACGTCGAAGTTATGCCCTTCGACCGCCTTCAGCCTCTCCTCTAGGGCGGAGAGTTGTTGTTTGGATACTTCTGGAGTAAGGATGCGTGCAGTCCTAGCATCCTTACCGCCAAAAAAGTATTCTTCCTCCTCTTCCTCATGAGGAGGGACATGTTCAGCTTGGTCTTCGCCCTTGCTTTGCCCCTGGCGTATGACCTCCATTAGCTGGGCTACTTGCTCGCGGAGGGTATTGACCTCCGCAGTGAGCTTCCGGTTTTGCTCCTCTAGATTTTCCATTGCCCTTGCTTTTTGCGCACGAGTTCGGATCGGAAGAGGACCAGCCACTTTCTAGAATGCCCGAAAAAGGTTTATTAATGCATGTTGAGTGCTTAAAAATGAGTGCATGTATGCAAAATTTTATTTGAATGATGCTATATGCGTTCTCGCTTTTTATTTTCTCTCTTTGGTTTTTCTTTACTCATGATATAATGTGACATGAAGAATTTTGACTTTGTCAGAAGTTGATTTATTTTTTGGTTTTTATTGGTTTTTATTTCGTTTATTTTGGATTTATTTTATTGGTTTTTATTTTATAGCCTTTTATCTCTTCTGTCAGAACTGCGTGGCTACTTAGCTTACAAAGAACCTGAAACCAGGCTAGCTAAAAGGCAGACTGTCCAAGATAAAATATGGCTTTATGCGAAAAAAAATTATTTAACGTCCCTTATCTCTTCTGTCGGAACTGCGTGGCTACTTAGCTTACAAAGAACCTGAAACCAGGCTAGCTAAAAGGCAGACGGTCTGAGATAAGGGTGTTTATTTGGGAAAAATATTTTCTGTGGTTTTTGTTTTGTTGTTTGTTTATGCAATGCAACAACCAAATGCATCAAACATATGCACACATAATTCGAACATCCCCGAACCAGCGAGCTTTCGTTTATATCACGAGGTAGGGTTTTCCTGCAGAAAAGTGCATTGGCTAGGCTAGGTTCTAACTGTTCTTACCAGGCTAAAGGCCCCCAAGGTGCCCCCATTATAGGGTCCCCGACTCCCCAGCCGTCCGACCATGCTTAGCACTAGGGCCATAGTCGGTCTTATTGCCAAAGGAGGAAGGTTATCACCTTGAGTGGTGGTTTCCGATCACACTGGTGGGCGCAAGGCCCTCACGTAGCGAACCGTACCTGCCACCCACTCCCTATGGGTTTCTCACTTTCCCCCGGGTATAGAGGGAACTGTTGTGTGCAAAGGGTTTGTGTGCAGTTTTTATTTCAAACAATTGCATAGTAAACAAACAACAGTTATTAAAGCCATTCAATAAAGCATGTTATAAAACAAGTAAGGGCAAAAGCTTTTTTCTTGGTTCATTTATTTATTTTAAGCTGGCCCATCACTAAATGGGATCAACTCTCTAGGCTTCCCCAGTGGAGTCGCCATCTGTCGCCGCCCTCCAAAAAGGATAATGGCGGTCGGAGCGACGCGATGGTTTTCCGACTCTTATTTTTTGTAATCGCATTTTTTTATTGGTTACAACGCTTCTAGTTGTCCGATAACCGGGCTAACTTAAAGCGAGGTTTTCGAAAAGATGTCTTTGGGTTGTCCGATAACCGGGCTAACCCTAAAGACTTATTTTTATGGGTTCTATGGAGTCGCCACCGATGTTTTTACCGGAAACATCGGAAAAGGAGTAAAAAGGCGTTGGTTTTCGAAAAACCAACTTTGGTCCGTTAAAACC
Source organism: Sphenostylis stenocarpa (assembly GCA_963425845.1). NCBI lineage: Eukaryota > Viridiplantae > Streptophyta > Magnoliopsida > Fabales > Fabaceae > Sphenostylis > Sphenostylis stenocarpa. Next base: position 39,911,617 of record OY731401.1, read on the forward strand.
AGAGTTGGGTAAGGGAGTTAGTTACGTGTAAAAGGGGTATTAGCCCTTTTACGACGCCCCTTTCGGATTCCCTATGACAAGCCAACTTTATTTATTGGTAAATGAACTAGAAAAACATGCTTTTGCCCTTTTTATTGTGCGGAAATTAAAAGTGTGACTACATGGCCCTAATTTCTACTACAACATTTATAATTAAAGCGGTAAAAATAAGAAGAGAGAATTTTGCACCTTCAAAGCAAGCTTTTTGTATTAACTCTCAATAAAGTGGGTGCGTTTTGGCAGCCCTTCACTCTACAAACTCTCAGAAACTCCGGAAATGCCTCAGAGGGATTCTAAAGAAGATCTAGAACGCTCAAGAACTCACTCTAAGACGCTCAGAAACTCCAGAAATTGCGTCGGAGGGATTCTAGAGAAAGAAAGTCTAGAGAGAAGGGAGAGCTAATGCTTGTGGTGTGTGGAAATGAGGGGAGGGAGGCCCCTATTTATAGTTTTTCGCGCCTGACAGGTCGAGACCGCCGTTTCCTCTGACAGGGTCGAGACCGCCGTCTGGAAAGTCCAGACCGCCGTCTCGTTTATGACAGAGGGTCGAGACCGCCGTCTCGACTGGGCACTAATCGAGACCGCCGTCTGGGAAACCCAGACCGCCATCTCGACTTTTGCAGGAATCGAGACCGCCGTCTGGACAATCGAAACGACGGTCTCGTCCTGGCATTGAGACGAGACGGCGGTCTGGTCCTTCCAGACGGCGGTCTCGTCCCTTCAGGGCGGGAAACCTTATTTTTCGGGCCAAAAAACCTCCCTATCTTAGTACGGGAGCCTAATAGTCTCTCCTAGTGGCTTGTTAGGCTTCGGTCGTCTTCAAATAGGAAGCTTTCTGACTTTATTATGAGGCCGGACAAGATTTGGGGTCTACAACCTTTTATGGATCAAATGTTAGAAAGGTTAGCAGAGCAAACTTTTTATTGTTTTCTGGATGGTTATTCAGGGTACAATCAAATAATAGTAGATCTAGAGGATCAAGAAAAAACTGCTTTTACTTGTCCTTTTGGTGTGTTTGCTTACAGGAAAATGCCATTCGGATTGTGCAATGTCCCAACTTTTCAAAGATGCATGCTAGCAATCTTCTTAGATTTGGTGGAACAATGCATAGAAGTTTTCATGGATGATTTTTCAGTATTTGGTGCATCATTTGACCAATGCTTGAGGAATTTGAACATTATACTGAAGCGGTATGTTGATACCAATTTAGTTTTAAATTAGGAAAAATACAATTTTATGGTAACTGAAGGCGTGGTGTTAGGCCATAAGATTTCTGCAAGAGGGATTGAAGTTGATAAAGCAAAAATAGAGATTATTGAGAAGCTTCCACCAATAACAAATGTGAAGGGCATAAGAAGTTTCTTAGGACATGCTGGATTCTATAGAAGATTTATAAAAGACTTCTCAAAGATTGCAAAACCACTCAACAACTTGCTCAATAAGGATATTTTTTTTTTAATTTTGATGCGGAATGTTTGCATGCTTTTGAGTTGTTAAAACAAAAATTAGTTTCAGCCCCTGTGATAATTGCACCTGATTGGAACTTAGATTTTGAATTAATGTGTGATGCAAGTGATTATGTTATAGGAACTGTATTAGGCCAAAGAAAATCTAAGATTTTTCATGCTATACATTATGCTAGCAAAGTTCTTAATGCAGCCCAAATTAATTATGCAATTACTGAAAAAGAATTACTAGCTATAGTTTACGCATTGGAAAAATTTAGAACATACTTGATTGGTTCATTTGTTACTGTATATACTGATCATGTAGCAATCAAATATTTGTTAACCAAATTAAATTCTAAACCCAAGCTAATTAGATGGATTTTATTGTTGCAGGAATTTGATTTGATGATCAAGGATAAAAAAGGCTGTGAAAAATTGGTAGCTGATCATTTGTCCAGATTAGTCAATACTACAGTGACTAATAACCAATTAGAAGTGCAGGAGGAATTTCCAAATGAAAAACTGATGATAATACAAGAAAGACCTTGGTTTGCTGACATGACAAATTTCAAAGCTGCAAAAGTTGTCCCAGAAGAATATACTTGGCACCAAAAGAAGAAATTATTTAAGGATGCCCATTGTTTTGTATGAGATGATCCTTACCTTTTCAAGATAGGAAGTGATAACTTGCTGAGAAGATGTGTGACAAGCAAGGAAGCCAAAAGTATTTGACATTGCCAGAGTTCTCCTTATGGTGGACATTTTAATGGAGTAAGGACTCCTGCAAAAGTGCTCCAATCTGGTTTTTTCTGGCCTACTTTGTTTAAAGATGCACACAACTTTGCACAAGAATGTAGTGATTGTCAGAAGATAGGAGGAATATTAAGAAGACAGAAAATGCCCCTGAATATTATAATGGAAGCAGAAATATTTGACTATTAGGGAATTGATTTTGTAGGACCTTTCCCATCCTCATTTTCTAAGGAATACATCTTGGTTGTAGTAGATTATGTGTCAAAGTGGGTGGAAGCAGTGGCTACTGTAAAAGCTGATGTCAAAACTGTGATAAATTTTTTAAAGAAAAATATATTCTGTAGATTTGACACTCTTAGAGATCTAATCAGTGATGGAGGGTCACATTTCTACAATATTCAACTTCAGAAATGTTTGGAGCATTATGGGGTCAAACATAAAGTTGCATCACCTTATCATCCACAAAAAGCAGAAGTTTCAAACAGAGAAATTAAAAAAATATTAGAAAAGACTGTTTCATCTTCAAGAAAAGATTGGTCAATAAAGTTAGATGATGCGCTTTGGGCTTATAGGATTGCATATAAAGTTCCTACTGGATTATCTCCCTTTCAACTTGTCTATGGTAAGTCATGTCATCTTCCAGTGGAAATGAAGCATAAAGCGTAATGGCTTTAAAATTTTTAAATTTTGACCCAAAAGCTTCAGTAGAGCAAAGAAAAATTCAGATGCATGAATTAGAAGAAATGAGACTTAATGCATATGAATCATCCAAGTTATACAAGGAAAAAATTAAGGCATATCATGATAAGAAAATTCTGAAAAGAGAATTTCATCCAGGACAGTCTGTATTACTGTTTAATTCAAGATTAAGACATTTTCTGGGAAACTAAAATCCAAATGGTCAGGTCCATTCGTGGTAAGATCCGTTAGGCTTTATGGGGCTGTAGAATTGGAAGATCCAGCAACAGGAAAAGTATGGACATTTAATGGGTAGAGAATTAAAACATATTTGGGAGATGTAGTGGATAAGCTTAACCTCATCATCTACTTAGATGAACCTTAAAGTAAACGGACGTCGAGCTAAAGATGTTAAACAAGCGCTCTTGGGAGGCAATCCAATGTTTTATCTTTAATTTCTTTTCTTTTTGGTAATTTTTTTTTGTTTTATCATATTGCATTATAAATTGAGCATGAACACATTTGAACATTGCTGAACTAGATTTATGTGAAAATGTGCTTTTGAGTTGTTAATCATTGGATTGCATTTGAATATCATGTTACAAGTCAAAATTCACTGAAATTTGCTCTAGCGACAGAGGATTCGCTTGAGCGAATGTTAGTTGTTTCTCTCTATTTTTCTTCGCTCAAATGAAATTTTTGTGTGTGCACACATTCGCTCAAGCGACACAAGATTCGATCAAGCGAATGTACGTTATTTCTCTCTATTTTTGGTCACTCAAGCAAATAATAGGCACACTGATTTTCGCTTGAGCGAAAGTGCCCAAATCTGGTTTTTAAAAAATCGCGAATGGGGTCACTTTTCAATTATCCCAAAACCCTATTTCGCACCCACTCTTCCCCAAACTCATCTCTTCTCTAAATTAAGCCGAAATATTTCAAATTTCGGCTCCTAATTCATCACTCAATCTATTCTAGAGCATTTGAGTAACATTCCACAGATTAAATCTGCAAATTGAACCACTGTTCATATCAAATTCTGCATTTGTGAGTTTTATAGAAAATATGCAAATAAGGTAAGGAATTAACTCTTTTTGCTTGAAATTATCTTATTCTTGTCATGAAAGTTGGATTTGTGGTTGAATTGATTGGATAGATTGCATTGTTATAGTTTAGAAATTCAGATGCATGCCAAATGTTTGATAAAATGCTTCAAAGGAATTTATTTGGGTTGTAGGTGATATAAAGTGTGTAATTGCTAATGAATTGCTTAATTGTGTAAGTGGGAAATGATTCATGCTAGAAATTAGGGTCATAGAAGTTCGAAAATAAGGTGCATGCCAACTGTTTGATGAAATGTTCAAGTATGAACTATAGTGTGTTTTTGCAATTGAACCTATCAATAGTCTCGCATGCAGACCTAAGTAGCATTGTATTCATGATGGGATCAAAATATTAGACTAAATATGAGTATCATGATGTTTCAGATAAGTCCAAGAAAAGATTCACAAGGTGCTTCATCATCCAGGGCTACTGGAAAAAGGCCAAGGACTGAGTTTGCAGGCATTCAAATAGATAGAAGAAGATTCAAGGATGTTGAGAGGCAGGCAAGATTTGAGAGAATCCAAAACTGGACCTTCATCCCAGAAAGAAGAGTAGAATTGAATAAGGGCGAGTATCCAGAATTCAACAATGAATTGACCCGACGGAACTGGAGGCAATTGTCACTCCTAATGCCCAAGTATGATCTTGAGATTGTAAAGGAGTTCTACGCCAACGCCTGCCTAGTTGAAGGTGAGCCATTCAGGGCACGTTCTAAAGTGAGAGGCAGGTGGGTTCCATATAATAGGAATGCAATTAATGATTTTTTGGGGAATCCACTTTTTCTGGAGGAAGGCCATATTTGTGACTTCCAAGTCATTAGGAATAGCAGACGTCTAACTGAGATGCACTTTAGGGATGATGTCGCAAGAGCCCTATGCTTTCTTGGGAGGACCTTTGAGGCAAACCATGCTGGGAAGACCTTAAGGATATTAAGGGCCAACATGACCACATTAACTCAAATCTGGACTTCTTTTCTACTAGCCAACATTGTACCCATCAAGCATAGTTCAGATCTGAATATGCCCAGGTGCCATATCATCAAGTGCATTCTGGATGAAACTATGATTGACGTCGCTGCGATTATTTCAGAGGAAATTTATCAGTTTGTGGTTTTGGAAAGCGGGGGACGAGCAGAGCAAGCGAAGGCTCTTGGATTCCCTGCTCTCATAACAACCCTTTGTGCAGCCCATGGTGTGGAAGTTAACCCATCAGTGAACATTCGACCACCAATTAATAGAATATTCATCGAGCGGAACTGTGTGAACCCTGCAGAAGGGGAGCCACAACCACTGGCACAGGAAACACACAAGTCAAGAAGAGTCCAACAACCACCTCCACCACCTCAACAACCAGATTTTCATAGAATGATACAATACATGGAGCATCTAACTTTACAACAATCAGCAACCCATAGGGGTCAATGCAACATTAATGAAAATTTTTATAACTTGTCTTTGCAGATTGCTTCAGGTATGCAGTGGACGTCACCACAGGCATTTCATGCCTTACTTCAATGGCTTGGGGACAGTCCCTATTTTCCAGGAGGGGGTGAAGGTACAGCTGGTGCACAGGGAGCACAAGAAGAGGAGGAGGAATCACAAAAAGAACATGACGAAGAAGGAAGTGAAGAAGAAGATTAAGAGGGAGAAAAATTTTATTTTTAAGTTATTTTTTTATTTTGGTGTGTTTAAGTGAATTGGTTAATTTGATGTTTTAAGTTTTGTGTTTGAATTTGTTTGAAGTTGTTTTGTTTTGAATATTCTGAATTGATATTTAATGTGATGAATGTTTAAATTGATGTGATTAAATTGCTGTCCCATACAATTTGGATTAGAGCCAATTATGAAATTATTGTTTATTGTCCAATTCAAATCTGGAACTTGAAGAAAACCATTTTGATTGTTCCAATAACAAGTGATTTTGGGATATTGAGTATGATAGTGAAAAAGGAATTGACAGGGAGAAGTAGGAATTAACTGAATTGGAGAAGCTAGCCAAAAACCCAAGTGAGAAGTGAACCAAAAACAGATAAATTGAGTGTCAACACTTTGTGATGATAACTGGTATTGATTGATTCTTTGATGTGATTGCGTGTTAGTAACACTTGAATATGATAAAAAAATTTGTTCTTTGTAGTAGATATAACCCAGAGCCAAATAGCCAACCCGACATTAATTATAGGACATCCATTTGAACCCCTTCTGAGCCAAAAATAATATTGTTTCTTAAACAAACCCCTGAGCCTAAAAACTATTTATATACCTTCCTATATTTGAGAAAGAAAATGAGTATGAATGTTTTTATTTTTCCTATTGTTGGGTATTGCTATTGTTGTCCTATGGGTATTATTGGGGTGATATTGTAAAAAAAAAAAAGGAAAAGCAAAGCATAAATATTGTGGCAAAGCCAGAAAGGATAAATGCAAAAGCATGAAAAAAAAAGAATTTCAAGGAGGGAATAATAACTTGTGAGATTATCAACTCACTATCATTATATTAGGGACAAAAACATGAAGTTGAAACTTGACTTGAGGAAATGTTAAACAAGAATCATTCATATGAGTTGAATTCCTCAAATACTTTTGTATATCCCAGAAAAACCAATGATTCTTTCTTAGCCCAGCCCCATTACAAGCCTCAAAAGACCTTTTGATTTAAGTCTTTCTTAACAAATATTGATTGCTTGAAGATGATTATCAATATTGGATTGTCTAAATGAAGTGATTGAATGAGATAAACACTTACATGTGAGAATTAGAGATATTATATATAACTCTATTTGAGATGTAGACCCCTAATTTTGCCCGGCCTCTTAATAAAGACCAGAAGACTTTCTCTCTGAAGGTGGGTAAAGCTTCGGTGGACGTCCATCGGCATTAACCGGCTTCCGTCTGAAGAAAGGAAAGCTTCCCTGGAGTCCCAGAACACAAAATTGGCCAAAACACTCGAGACAGCCGTCCCAAACAGGCGAGACACACGTCCTAGATGTGAGACGCGCGTCTCACACAAAAAACCACCTGAGACGGCCATCCCAATTCTCAGATGGCCGTCCCAACCTTTGCAGACCGCTATCCCTATTTTCTGGACCCCAAAAGGCCTTCCTGAGCTGGCTGGCTGAAAAAACTATAAATAGGGACCTTAGATGACGTTTTTTCACACACCTCACTTCTCTCTTCTCTCCCTCTTTTGAATGATCTCTCCGATTGCCTATAAGGTAACAATCGGTTAAGGAAGTTTCTTCCGGCATTCGATTCTTCTTAAAATTTTTGTAGTGTCGGTCCTGTATTCGGGGAGGAGAGTCTTTGTAGTGCGGGGGCTTGCCAAAATGCATCCTCACAGTTGGAGATTTATAATAAAAAGCTTGCTACGGAAGTTCTTTTCACTTCTCTTCTCTTTTATTGCTTTATTTACTGCTTTATGTATGCAATAGAAAATAGAATCGTGTAGATAGCCATTTTTAAATATTGTGTAATAAAATAGGGTAATAACATAATTTCTCTTAATCTTTACTTTATGAATTAATCCGTCATAGGGAACCCGAAAGGAGCGTCGTGGGGGTGCTAACACCTTCCCCATGCGTAACTAACTCCCTTACCTAACTCTGGTTATAATGGCCAAGTTTGGTTTTTCTTAAAATCAACACCTTTTTATCCTTTTTCAATGTTTATGGTCAAAACATTGGTGACGACTCCATAAGAACCTTTTTGCGAAAACCTTGCTTTTATTAGAGGATAGTTCAGTTGTTGAGCACCTCGGGAGCAATGATCACATTTTTAAATAAATGCGAGTCTAAACCATCTTTTCGCGACCGCTCGCATAAACGTTCGAGATGTCCCTAGACGTCGGAATGGACGATGATGACAAATGGCGACTCCACTGGGGAAGCTAGAGAGTTGATACCATTTAGTGACGGATAAATTCAAACTGAGTAAAGATTTGAAATTACGCCTTTACCCTCCTTTGTATGTTTTATTGTATGGCTTTAATAACTGCTGTATGAATATTTTCTACAAATTGCCTAAAATACAAACTATACACAAAAACCCTTGCACACTATAGTCCATCTATACCCGGGGGCAAGAGTGAATACCTATAGGGAGTGGGTGACAAATACGACCAGCTTGTTGGCACATGGGGCTACAACCGTTGTCGGAAAACCACCAACTCAAGGTGATAACTCTCTTCTTTTGGTCCAAGGATGTCGACACAGAGTTCCGTGCATGATCCGAAGACTGAGAGATTGAGAGGTCCCTATAATGGGGGCACCTTGGGGACCTTTGGCCTTGGTGAGAACAATTTAGAACCACCTTAACAAAGCACGTTTCTACAGGAAAATCCTACCTCATGATTAAATAAGCGTGGCTATGCTCGTGGATGAGTGAATTGTGTGTACATTTATTTGTTGCATTTGTATTGATGCATTGACATAGGGTAATCATGCAACAGACAAAAAAAAAAGTAAAAATTCCAAAAAACCATAAAAATGATAAGAATAAATCAACTTTATCTCGGACAGTCTTCATTTAAGCTAGCCTGATTTTAGGTTCTTTGTAAGCTAAGTAGCCACATTGACCAACAGAAGAGATAAAGGGTTATAAAAAATATAAAAAACAATTTAAAGCAATAAAAATACCTCTTACAATAAAAAGATTTTTTTGACAAAGTCGTATCATTCATACAACATCAGTTCATAAGAATAATAAGAGGAGAAAATAGGACTCTCTTCATCAAAACCCATAAACATCCATATAGATAGTTTTCCCTTTTTAAGAAAGAAAAAACCAAGCACTATCATGTATCATACTAAGAATAAAACATGGTAATACTTAGAAAAACAAACACCTACATGCATGCATTTACAAAGACTCATCCTCATATCATGCATTGTTATTTCTTTTAGATAATGGAGGGATCCAGTAATAGACAATTAAAGAAAGTGGAAATCCTTCTATGCCGTGTAGAGAAGCTAAGACAGTTGTGCTCATATATGCTGCCGGAGGTCAATGCTAATTTTGAGAAATCTTATGGAAGGATTCTTGACCTCCTGAAAATCAGTATCGATCCTATCTTTGTTAGAGCATTGGTCCACTTCTGGAATCCCCATCTACACTGCTTTGAGTTTTTGCAGTTTGATTTAGTACCAACCTTAGAAGAATATGAACTCATGGTTAGGTGGCCTCAGTCAGTTGGGGTCTACGTCTGCTCAGGAGTATATGTTGTTGTGAGTAAGGTTGCTACTATTATACGATTGCCATCTCATCAATCCATCCTAGAGGGAAAAGGGAACATCCAAGGTTGGAAAATATCAATAATAGAAGACCACTTAACCTTTTTGGCTGAAAAGAAAGACTGGTCTACCTTTAACAAAACTCTAGCATTGGCAATGTTTGGAATCATATTATTCCCATTTCATGTGAACGTTGTGGATCATGCTGCAATAGATGCATTCTTTGCCTGGGATGTATACAATAAGAGTCCTATACCTTCAATTCTCATCGATACCCTGCTCTCAGTAGATTTTTGCCGACAGAAACAGGGAAAAACACTTAGATGTTGCTCTTCATTACTATATGTATGGGGAATCACTCATTTTTACGCTTCAAGTTACATGGGCATATTCCCTGATCCTTTAAGGAGTTTTTTAAAAATCCCTCTTCAACATCATCAAGCTTTAGAATGGAAAATCGAGTTGGAAAACTGGAAAATAGAGCATGTATCATGGGTTTGCTCTTGGTTCCGACCTGGTTATATTCTTATACGATGTGGAGATTATCTGAGCATGCCATTACTAGGCCTCAGGGGTTGCATAGCCTACTCTCCCAAGATAGCTATGAGACAACTCATGAGAACCCAAACTGTGCCAACTCAAGAAGAGCTCAGAGGGTTGTGTCTATGCCATTACTCCCATAGCTTTGAAGAAGTATCTACTGTTCGGAAAGCATGGGAAAGACCAATCTATATAGGAGATAAAGAACTCAGAAAGGTTCAGGTGTCTATGTCCCACGAATATGAGGAGTGGAGGAAAAGTAGAAGGATACCACAACCATCTACTACATTCACCACAACATTAGTTAATGAAGAGCTACAATTGCAGGTCAATGCCTTAAATAAAAGGGTAGAAGTAATGGAAGCTCAGTTAAGGGATTTTGAAGAAAAAGAGCAAGAATCAACCCTTATAATAGATGGTTTAAAAAGGCAATGTAAAAAGAAGGATCATGAGATAGAGAGCCTTAAGAATGATTGTGTCGATTACAAAGAAGAGATTAAACAAGCATTGAAAATTCCAAGACTTGAACAAGATAGTCTATTTCGGGACATGAATGATGAAATAGCACATCTTGAGAGTGCGCTTGCAGAATAGGCAAAAACGATCAAGTTAATACAAGATGACCTAACAGAAACTCGGTCAGAAGCACAAAAGTGGTGGGAAACCACTGAAAGATATAGAGAAAACCTGGATGAGCTACATGATAAAGAGAGAGATGGATTAGCTCAGTATGGTCAACTACTTCGTGAAAGAGACCAAGTGATAGAAAGGTCTGACCAACAGCAAGCCTTGATCGTTCATCAAGAAGAAAAGATAAAAGAAGCTCATCGATATAGTGAAAATATGAGCCAGGCGGTACATGAACAAGTTAACGCACTCAGAAACCACGTGCGAATAGCTGAAGATGAATTACGAAGAAAACCTAACTTACCTATAGGTTTCTTCAAGCTTCTCCGTTTTTGTCAACACTTACTTCAAAGCATTGTATAGAAGGATGAACACTTTCTAGATGAAATAAATAAGGATTATCCTTAATTTCATTCTCTTAAGCTGTCTATTGCATTCATGAGTTGCATACATCCATAAATCCCTCCTCATTTTAATAATAAAGATAATAAAAAGAAAGGATTAATTGATGTGCTTTCCACAAATTAGAATAAATGGAAAAGAAGCCTTTCGTCATCAAAGTTTCTCCGATGGTCGATATACCCAAAGATGATAATAAACGAGCACCGTTGGTCATTCAAATTGAAAAAAGGGAAGGGGTAATAACACCTTTGCGTTTATTCATGCCTCGTCCTTTCCCTTATACATCAAATAAAGTTGTACCTTGGAGATACGCAGAAGAATCACCAGTTAATCAAGATATCTCCAACATAGCCGGTATTGGGGGCATGACTAGAAATGGAAGAATTTATTCCCCCAAGGAATTACAAGATAATATTCCTAAAGATAAAGGAAAAAATAAAACCGAAGAGGAAAAAGAATCCAAGACAGATGAGTTACTCCATTATATAAGACAAAGTGAGTACTCCATCATCGATCAACTCAACCGCACTCCTGCAAAGATAACTTTGTTATCACTTATAATGAGTTCGGAGCCGCATCGAAACGCACTGTTAAAGGTTTTGAATGAATCATTCGTTCCGCATGCAATATCCCAAGATAAGTTTGAATGAATCATTGGTAACATGACTGCTAATGATCATCTTACCTTCACAAATGAAGAACTCCATTTAGAAGGGTCAAACCATAACAAGCCCTTGCATATTTCGGTCAAATGCAAGGAATATTTCATTTCCAAAGTTCTCGTGGATAACGGGTCATCCTTAAACGTTATGCCTAAATGCACACTTGACAAGATAATAGTACAAGGAAGCCACATGCATCCAAGTAACACAATTGTTCGAGCCTTTGATGGATCAAGACGTGAAGTAGTAGGGGAGATTAGTCTATCGATCCAAATTGGCCCTACTATTTTCAACATAGACTTCCATGTGATGGATATCACTCTGGCATATAGTTGTCTCCTCGGTAGACCTTGGATTCTTAGCGCTAAGGCAATACCTTCAATGCTCCACCAGAAAGTCAAGTTTATGACAAATGATAAACTTATCACGCTTCAAGCTGAAGAAGATATTTTGATTAGCAAACCGTCTGTCCAACCATATGTGGATGCAGCTGAAGAGGCTCTTGAAACATCTTTTCAAGCGCTCGAAATAGCCAACATAGAAAGACTTTCTAGTAATACAAAAGTGGCCCATATGATGAAAAGATATGGATATTGCCTAGGACAGGGGCTTGGAAAGAATGCTCAAGGAATAAAAGAGCCACCAAATTTCAAAGATAATCCTTTAAAGTATGGCTTAGGGTATGACCCTACAAAAAATCAAGCTATACGGAAAAAAGGGAAGTCTTACCCCTCAAAAACAATCTTCCGAAAAGGAGGGGTATTAGCGCAAGGGGCAGCGTTAATCATTAAGTGTCCTTCTTCCAATTCTAAGGGATGTAAACCTAATGACTGTTTGAGATCACTCCTCGGGGTATGCCCGACCCTCGAGCATCTCTAGGGCACACATTTCCCCTAAAATTACAAAAGAATGCTATTCTTACTATCTGCTTCTCTTCTTGCTAAATATGTCTATACCCCATTTTAAATAAACAATGTTTAGATAGACGTTTTGTTCCAAAATGCGTCAAAACAATCAAAGCGTCATAAACAAAACGAAGTCAAATATGATTGATTAACTAGAAACACGAATAAGATCTACCTTGATAGAACCAAGTTTCGACAATGTTGTGCAAAATAATAATAATAATAATAATAATAATAATAATAATAATAATAATAATAATAATAATAATAATAGTAATAATAAAAAATTATTATTGTTAAACACAGCACGTCAAGGACAAAGGCCAAGACAAACGAATGAAAGGGCAAAATATCCGGCAGGAAACCCGCAAAGGGGGTTGCACAAAAGTTAGGGTAAACCCGATAGGAGACCCGAACAATAATAAAGGGTAGCCTAGGCAAAAGTTAGGGTTACAAAAAGTCCGCTAGGTATTCCTAAAAATAATACAAAGGGGAACCTAGACAAAAGTTAGGACATAGCACAACATCCTAGACTAAAAACCCGAAAGGGCGGGCTAGGAAAGTTAATCAATCACAAAAAGGAGCCACAAAGCAATGAATAAAGACGCCACATCATAAGAACAAAACGTTTGTCTAAACTAGCCTAAAACACCGACCAACCCTGGCTAGCCATTCTTATAGAAACTTCTATCACAAAAAAAATCCCGCTAAAACACAAGCCCTTGTTATAAATCCCTTTTCTTTCTCTTCTCTTGACCATTTCACTATAAAGCATTCAAGTAATAGAGGGGGAATGTGGAAACATATTGATCAATAGGAGGGTTGAAATCCCTACGAAAAGGAAGAGGGGCATTGACATGGCAGCTTCTCTACGTCCAAAAGATTACTCTTCGGTTATAGTAAGAAAATCTGATACGACAGATAAGTACAGTTAAGCTTGTTGATTGAAAAACATGATGACAAAGAGATACTACACCAAGAGCGCGCCCGAAGTCAAAGCACATCAATTAATTCTTTTGAAATATTAACCGAAATAGATCATAGGACACATATAATAAAACATTACATGCATTAAAACATCAATGAATTGAGTCCTATCTTCTTTCTCATCTAAAACATAAAAAAAAACCTTAAAAAGCTCGAGACAGCCGTCCTAAAGGTTGAGACGTCCGTCCCAACTGAAATATTCAAGTGGGATGCACGTCCCACATCTGAGACGCACGTCTCAAGCCAAAATTTTGAATGGGACAGCCGTCCCAAATCTCAGACGGCCGTCCCAAGGTGTCCGTTGGTCTGAGACGACCGTCCCAAATCCCAGACGGTCGTCCCGACCTTCCAAACCTCTTCTATAAATAAGGGGTGCGGATTCTTGCATTTGCATCCCATTCCAAGCATTTCATCTTGCTTCCCTTTCCCTTTCTACGCATTTCTAGCATTCTTGAGTGAGTTAGGCACAAAATGGAGCATGGAGAGTCTTCATCTAGGAGGAAACGCACCTGGGCCTCCACTAGAGGAGATCCCATCATCAACACTCAGCTAGCAGAATCGCATCAACTGAGGCTGGCAAACATCCAACAATACTCCTAGCACCCTATGCTATGTCTGGATTTTGAAATCCTAACTACATTTGGTTGGGATCAAGATGTCAGAAAGTATATCCAGAATATAGGATGGGATTTTCTACTCCGTGAGCCACCCTCTCGAATTCACCGTACCGCCACTCTAGAATTCCTTGCCTCCGTCACTATGGTGGAGATACCAAACCACCATGATTGATGACTTCAACGTCATAATGGGTTTCTGCCAGCAAGCAGGTATGAGGACGTCAGAATATAGGTCCGCATATTATGAGAAACCCATTGCTCTCACTACCAGCAATATGTGGGAGGCCATCACTGGGACACAAAACCTGTCGTCGCATCTGAAGGGTGCGACTTTTCCTCCTCCACTTTGCATATGCCACAAACTACTAGCTGGGACCATACATAGCCGGAAGGAAAGCCAAGGAAAGGTGACGTTAGCTGATCTCTTTATTATCTATTACATGCATTAAGGGCACCGATGTAACCCAGGCTACACCTTCCTAAAAGCCTTAAAGGATTTTGGAACTCGTGGCTCAGCAGGAGCCATCATGATGGATCCTTTCCTTACTCCTTTAGCTGAATATTGGGGATGTTCTGACGGAGAGGACATCCCGGCGAGCCTCCAACCAGAACCAATTAATGGGGCAATGCTGGTCCACATGAACATCCTTAGTCGACAAGGATCCGGGTTTGTTTTACACCCCATGATCTCAATTTCACTAGATATCCATGATTTCGGCATGCCACAGGATATCCCCACGACTTCGGAGTCCCAGCAACAATCATATGATCCAGATTTTGCTGGCTTATACTGACGTATGGACGACGAGCATGCTTACATGGAAGGACAATTCCAGTTCATGCGACAACAATTCAACCAGCTGAATATGAGGCAAGAAAGGGTGGACCGCCAAATAGAAAATTTGGTTTAGACCCAGGCAAGGTTCCAAGGCCGCATGCTTCGCCGCATCCCTTCGCCAGCACCATCATCCCACTCCAGCCCAGAAGCTGATGACTAGGATGTTTTCAAATATTTTCTGTTAAGCTAGAATGTTTGAATGTACCGCCGCAAAAAAAAAGAAAGAAAAACGGGAAGTAATAAATAAAAAGATGTTATTTATGTTTACCTTCCAAAAGCCCACGTGTAAAAAAAATTATAATAAAATAAAAAGACACACGTGATATATTAAAAAGCCAGATTTCAAATAACTCGCGAGGAAAATTAAAATCGCGAAAGAGAAGGCGAAATCAAAACCACTCCAGCAGAATAAAGAGCTTCAAGAAAACCATAGCTCCAACCATTCTCCTTCTACCCCAATAAAAGAAGGTGCATCGAAAAAGAGGCCAACGGAAAGGCTCGATGATCCCCAAGTGGATCCTTGCCTACTCCAAAGGCAAAACAAAAATTACTCCACGGCTCAGCATCACCACCACATGAGTCATCAAACATATTTGTTTTAAGATCCAACCACCATCCTTCCATCCAAGAAAGAGGAAGCCATCAATATAGAAAAGCCAACGGAAAGGCTTGATCATCCCCAAGCGGATCCTTGCCTATACCAGATGCAAAACAAAAATTACCTCGCGACTCAGCTTCATCACCACATGAGTCATCGAGTACATTCATCCAGAATCTCCGCTAATTCCCCAAAGGAGAATAAGGACTATACAAAGATCAACCAAAGAAGATATGGAGTCGAAATCTGCATATCCCTAGGGGTTCAACAAAAAAAAGAAAGAAAAGAAAAACCTTTCATTCCCCAATAGAGTGTTAGAATCGCGCAGCAGAATGTTCGCGTGGTCGGACAAAAACCAAGAGGGGGGGTGAATTGGTTTCTTAATAAAAATTAGGTTTTCAAAATTTTCCCCAAATTTTACCGATTAAAAACTGTGTAAATGTAAATAGAGAAGAGAAGAGAATCTTACACAGGAGATTTATACTGGTTCGGATCAAAAGACCCTACGTCCAGTTGCTAATCACTCAAACAGAGGATTAACGCTGTCACTATAAACAAAGTTATTACAAACAATTTACAATGGAAGAGATAAAGTAAAGATAACACCTCTCTTGAAATCCACAAGAGATGAAGAACAGCTTTCTCCAGAGACGGCACAACACACAATCCACTAAGAACTCCACTTAGTGATTCTTATCGCTTCTAGCCCACACCAGAGTTCAGAAAGCCCCCTTTCCTTGCAACAAACAGTTCTCTGGCACTCACAACACTTAACTTTTGTATGGAAAAGGTTGTTCTTCTTTTCTGAGTGCCAAAGGAGAGTTTAAGTAGGGAAATTAGGGTTTAGAAATTGGGGATTTCGAACCTAGGGTTCTTGGTAATTGGATTTTCGAAAATAGGGTTGATTTGAAGTTTAAAATCAAAAACAGACTGGAATAATCGATTATTTGGAGTAATAATCGATTAAAACAGAGCCAAATACGTCGGAACCCAATACTCTCCGGTTTAATCGATTATTTGGTGAAATAATCGATTATCTCGTACGGAATCGTACGGAATAATCGATTATTTTGTTGTTTAATCGATTAAAGCGGTGAGTTTGTACGAGAAAATGGGTTTCTCACTTGTTTTAATCGATTATTTACCTATTTAATCGATTAAAGCCGAGTCCGAATGATAAATTTGAGCTTTTTGAAGCTTCTAAGTTACGGACTATGTACTGGCTATCTTAGATTCTATAATTACGAGACTCAATCAAACTAAAACAGAGTTATTACAATACAAAAATCATCAATCTTCAATCTTCAATACTCTAAGTCTTTAAGCTCTTAGATCATCATCAAAATCAACATTCTTCATGATCATTATTTGCAACATCAAGTCCTTGAATGTTCAACAATCTCCCCTTTTTGATGATGATCAAAATTATCTTTTTAAAGCCCTTGTAATAACCTTGTTTTATCTGTCATACTAACAAACACATTGAACATACCGAGATAAAATTTAAAATTGAATATAGGCTTTAAATTTTTCTCCCCTATTTTGATTATAATCAAAAAGAACTCTGAAAGAACAAACATTAGATCTCCCCCT
Source organism: Sphenostylis stenocarpa (assembly GCA_963425845.1). Classification (NCBI taxonomy): domain Eukaryota; kingdom Viridiplantae; phylum Streptophyta; class Magnoliopsida; order Fabales; family Fabaceae; genus Sphenostylis; species Sphenostylis stenocarpa. The sequence continues at coordinate 39,928,634 of OY731401.1, forward strand.
CAAAATATGCATAATTTAGAGAAAGCTCCCCCTTAATCATAGCATGAAAGAAACATCATATTTTATTTCATAATCATTCATCCATTACAACATCAAGACAATAACGAAAGAAAATACATAACGAATTTAAAATTCTTCACTATCATGATCATTAAAGTGTGCATCAAATCTATTCTCTAAACGACACACTTTATCATCTACATCCGATATACGGCGAATTAACTCCTCATGCCGTACACCGGAAAGAGTGAAGAACGATTGCATCCTTTGATTCATGTTAGATAACATATCTTCCATGGATTGTCTTGTTTCTTGATGCGAAGAGGATGTTCCAACACTTTGAATTTGGGTAGAGGGAAACTCAGTTCTTGGAGGCATATCTTCATCGAGTCTTCAATTGCATCACCTTGATTTTGGACGTCATCTTTGTGAACATAGATGTCATTTACCCGCACCATTTGGAGATGAATCAATGTGCTGTCTAGCATGCGGTTCAAGTTATTAATTCGAACAACTTGTTCACCTTCAACATTGACTCCTTTATATTCAAGAATTCGGGATACAAGAAGAGCATATGGAATTTTGAATGTTGGATGACGTTTGGCCTTTAACATTGTCATTGTGACAAGAACACCCCAATCTAAAGGTTCATTATTCATTATGGCAAGAATAATGCGAAGATCAATAGAAGAGCATTGGGCATGATTTGTGGCCCGGGGACATAAAATCCAGACAAGCAAATGAAGAATCATGCGTTCTTCCTTCTTCAAAGGTCCAGCATGAAGAATACGCCCAATCTCCATAGAGGGATTCCGCAGAAAAGATCGATAAGCTAAGAACCTATCAAAGTCATCTAGCTCACCATAAACGTTAATAGCATCTTCTCTAATGGGGGAGTGGGCAACGTTTTCCCAAATATCATCATCTAGAATTATGGTAACCCCTTTTACACGGGATGTAGCAATTTGATCCCTAAACTTAAATCTAGAATAGAATACCCTAACTAAGTCGGGATAGTATGTACCTTGCATTTGGATAAATGGGAGAACTCCTTGAAATTCAAGAAGATTAGGAAAGTTAAATCCTCTATGAATGAATTGCTCACCAATTAGGAATTTAGGAGAAATGACGGCACGTTCCTTCCAGTACATCGAAATTCCGTTGACCTTCAGTATCGAAATCCATCCTTCAACGGAATTAGGACGGGAATGAGAAGAAGGTGCAGATCTTCTTCTTGTAGGAATCTTAGGGCGAGAGGATGAGGCCATTTGAAAGAATAGATGAAGTATGAAGAAGATTTGGAGACAAGTGATGGAATAATGAGGCAAAGAGAGTATAGATTGCAAGAAAAACTTGATTGCAAGAGTTAGAAGTGAGTATAATTGAACTAGAGGTCTCTATATATAGGGAAAATACTTCCAACGGTCATATAGAAGAGATTCCATGGCAAAATATCCGTTGGCAATGGCTAGGAGGCAAGAGCTGGTCGCATTTAATCGATTATATCTCAAAATAATCGATTATCTCTATATCGAACTAGCTTTAATCGATTATTTCTAGCAAATAATCGATTATACGAGGCATTTAATCGATTATTTCACGAAATAATCGATTATTCCGAAGGAGAATACCTGTTTTGGACGTTTTGAGGGAAAATAATCGATTATCACTTCCCGTAATCGATTATTCCGAGGCTATATCAAGTTTTTTTTTTTGAGATTTATATGCATAATAACCTATGAACATGCTACACCACGAATTTTAACATAACAATCATCAAGAAACGAGTCAAATTAAGCAGATTTTAAGCTATTTCTAATATCCCTAAGTCTCTTCTAAGATCATAGAATCTATCCTTGGGTAGAGGCTTAGTAAATATATTTGCTAATTGACGTTTAGTGTCTACATACTCTATTTTGCGGTTTCCTTTCGTTGATATGATCTCTTAAAAAGTGATGTCTAATCTCAATATGTTTAGTCCTAGAGTGCATTACTTGGATTCTTAGTTAGATTGATTGCACTCGTATTATCACACATTAATGGAATGTCATTTAAATATATGCTATAATCCTCTAATTGTTGTTTCATCCACGAATTTGAGCACAACAACTACCAGTTGCAATATATTCGACTTCGAGTGGTAGATAAAGCAACACATGCCTGTTTCTTGGAATGCCAAGATATTAAGGATGAACCTAGCAAATGACATGTCCCACTAGTGCTTTTTCTATCAATTTTACATCCACCATAATCAGCATCAAAATATCCTATTAAACTAGTACAAGCATCAGACGGATACCACAAACCAAAACCAGTAGTTCCTTTTAAATATTTTAAAATATGTTTTACTGCAATTAGGTGAGATTCTTTTGGACAAGCCTGAAATCTAGCACACACACAGACATAATGCATAATATCAGGTCTACTTGCAGTTAAGTATAATAGTGATCCTATCATACCTCTATACATAGTTTGATTAACTTCCAAACCTGATTCATCCTTGTCTAGATAGCATGAAGTTCCCATGGGTGTGTTAGCTTCCTTGGAGGTGTCCATACCAAACTTTTTGAGGATCTCTTTGCAGTATTTGGTTTGAGAGATGAAAATGCCATCTTTAAGTTGCTTGATTTGTAGTCCAAGGAAGAATGTCAATTCTCCCATCATAGACATTTCAAACTCTCCCTGCATTATCTTAGCAAATTCTTCCTCCTGACAATAGCCTTTTGCAACAAGTCTGGCTTTATTCTTTGTTATGTTTCCATCTTCATCAAGCTTATTTCTGAATACCCATTTAGTTCCAATAACTTGATGTGACTCTTCTCTTGGGATTAATTCCCGGACTTGATTCCTTTCAAATTGGTTAAGTTCTTCTTGCATGGCTATGCACCATTGATCATCTTTAAGTGCTTCCTCAATGTTTTTAGGTTCAATCTGTGACACAAAAGCAACAGACATACAGAAATTTGTCATATTTCTAGTTCTTACCCCTTTTGAGATGTCACCTATGATGTTGTCCATTGAGAGTCCTCTAGGTGATTGCCATTCTTTTGCTAATTGAGGAGTTTGAGAAGGCTCATTATTTTCCAAGTATAATTCATCAAGGGCCTCTCTTATGTATTCATCATCACTTGCAAGTTCTTTATTTGACTCAAGAGGATTTCCCCCAAGGTCTACAATCTCATCAAAGGAAACATGTATAGATTCTTCTATATTTAAAGTTCTCCTATTAAACACCCTATAAGCCTTGCTAGTTAATGAATAACCTAAGAAAATGCCCTCATAAGCTTTTGAGTCAAATTTTCCTAAGTTGTCCTTTCCATTATTTAAAACAAAGCATTTACACCCAAAAATTTTCAAATGAGCAACATTAGGCTTTCTACCATTAAACAATTCATAGGGAGTTGATTTTATAATTGGCCTAATATGCATCCTATTCAAAACATACTAAATGATCAATTTTCTTTGAATAAATACAAGATACAAACAATTCATTTAACTATAGGAACCCAAATATATTTTCCTTTAGGAACACCAAAATGTTTGATTTTACATCTATTTGAAGTATGACCATGTTTCATACAATAAAAGCATGCATTAGATGTAATTTTTGAATATGATACATTTCTAACTATTGAATTTTTGGTTCCTTTTTCAATCCATACTCTTCTATTTTTACTTTTAGGCTTTTTCAAAGGAACATGACAATTTTCTTTAATTTGAACACTATCCTTATTCTTATAACTATCACTTAATTCCTTTTTAGCTTTATCAAGCAAATGTCTAATTAAATCAATATCATGTTCATACTCTTTACATGATGCACATGCTATATTCTTATCATCATTCTCATTTATGCATACAATTTTCGTTTCTAAGGTTTCCTTTTCCTCTAAACATGAAATTTTCGTTTTTAAGGACTCCACCTCCTTTTCGGATCTATTCAAACTCTTTTTCACAGATTTGTATTCATTTTTCAAGTCCTTAAAAGCATTAAACAATTCTTCATATGCATTTTGTAATTCATCAAAATCATTTTCATCATCACTTGAGGATGAGTCGGAATCACTAACCTCAAAGTCGGAAGATATATTGTCTTTTGCCAACAAGCAAATGTTAGCTTCTATTTCCATATCACTTGACTCCGAAATCGCGTCACTATCATCGGTTCCTTCATAAGTTACTCTTAGTTTATTCCACATTTCTTGAGCACTCTTACAAACGGAGATCCTGTAAAACTCGTCAAGGGTTAAAGCAGATGAAATTATATTTCTAGCCCTAACATCATATTGGGCTTTCCTATTTTCTTCATCCGACCATCTGGAAAATTGTTTTGGTACTTCTACTCCATATTCAAAAACTTTAGGAATAAAAGGACCGTTTAAAATAGCATCACAAACGCCTCTATCAACAGACTCTAAAAATATTTGCATACGTACCTTCCAGAAAGGATAATTTTGACCCGCAAAAGTGGGGGTGCGTTGATAAACGCACCTTCGGCAAAAGTTTGATTTTGTCAGGCCATTTTCGAAAATTTGAATGACTATCAAAGCAAGCTCGATACCACTTGTTAGAATCGCGCAGCGAGAATGTTCGCGTGGTCGGACAAAAACCAAGAGGGGGTGAATTGGTTTCTTAATAAAAATTAGGTTTTCAAAATTTTCCCCAAATTTTACCGATTAAAAACTGTGTAAATGTAAATAGAGAAGAGAAGAGAATCTTACACGGGAGATTTATACTGGTTCGGATCAAAAGACCCTACGTCCGGTTGCTAATCACTCAAACGAGAGGATTAACGCTGTCACTATAAACAAAGTTATTACAAACAATTTACAATGGAAGAGATAAAGTAAAGATAACACCTCTCTTGAAATCCACAAGAGATGAAGAACAACTTTCCCCGAGAGACGGCACAACACACAATCCACTAAGAACTCCACTTAGTGATTCTTATCGCTTCTAGCCCACACCGGATTCGAAAGCCCCCTTTCCTTGCAACAAACAGTTCTACGGCACTCACGACACTTAACTTTTGTATGGAAAAGGTTGTTCTTCTTTTCGAGTGCCAAAGGAGAGTTTAAGTAGGGAAATTAGGGTTTAGAAATTGGGGATTTCGAACCTAGGGTTCTTGGTAATTGGATTTTCGAAAATAGGGTTGATTTGAAGTTTAAAATCAAAAAGCAGTTTGGAATAATCGATTATTTGGAGTAATAATCGATTAAAACGAAGCCAAATACGTCGGAACCCAATACTCTCTGGTTTAATCGATTATTTGGTGAAATAATCGATTATCTATCTGAGCTATGCGGAATAATCGATTATTTTGTTGTTTAATCGATTAAAGCGGTGAGTTTGTACGAGAAAATGGTTTTCTCATCTGTTTTAATCGATTATTTACCTATTTAATCGATTAAAGCCGAGACTCGAATGATAAATTTGAGCTTTTTGAAGCTTCTAAGTTACGGACTATGTATCGGCTATCTTAGATTCTATAATTACGAGACTCAATCAAACTAAAACGAGTTATTACAATACGAAATCATCAATCTTCAATCTTCAATACTCTAAGTCTTTAAGCTCTTAGATCATCATCAAAATCAACATTCTTCATGATAATTATTTGCAACATCAAGTCCTTGAATGTTCAACATAGAGGCCACAACAGAAAAAGACTGAATAAAAATCCCCAAGTAGAGCATCTCAGAAAAATCTACAAAACAAGGAAAAAAAGAAAATTCCCATCCTCTAGCTCAATAAGAGCTTCACAAAGCCAGGAGCCAAGACTCCATCATAAAAAAATGAAATCAAAGTTGGATCCCCAGGAAACCAACGAACTCCTTGGTGGATTGCCAAAAAAAGAAAAAGAAGAAAATCTTTCATCCTTAGCAGATACTCAAAAAGGAAGAAAAAGCCTGCGTGCATAAAAGAAATTAAAAAGTAAAAAGGCATAAACATTATCCAAAAGAAAGAAGCCAAATTTCAAAATCACGGAAAAAAAGAAAGAGATAAAATCATGAAAAAAAGGTGAAAATTAAATAATTAGAAAACTCATTCCCCAGTGGAATAAAAATATCGGCAAAGCTAGTTCAAACTAACAACATCCAACAAGGAGTCAAAAACTCCAAATCCCCGGGAAGGAAATCAATTCCCCAGTGGATCATAAAAAAAAAAAACTATCTCCAGTGAGCCTATCAACAAAAGGCGAAATTACAAATCCTCAAGAAGTTAATTGCTTATAAACATATAGGCAAGACCTGGCAAACAAAAGAGCCAATATCCCTAAAAAGGGAAATCAACCTATGCAAGAGGCAATACAAGCCCAAAGCATAAAGCCTTCACCAGTGAAGCATTTGCCTACATAAGAGGCACAATAAGCAAAAAAAGAAAAAATCCCCAAGGGATTTCGGCCTAAATAAGAGGAAACCAACAAATCATCCATGACAAACAACATGTCGGATGGCTAAAAAGCCAAAAACAAAAATCCCCGGCAAGATCGGATGGCTAAACAGAAAAGCCAAAAACAAAGAATCCCCGGCAAGACCGGATGACTAAAATAGAAAAGTCAAAAACAAAACCAATCACTCCCCATGGAATAGGCGCATGATCAGAAACAGTAAGCCGCCAACAAAACCGGATGAGGGTTTGTACTCATCAAACACAAGATTGACTACCAAAAAGAGCATCCTAAAGAGCCTTGTAGAACGAGGCTTGTCAACCTAGTGGGGGAAAGTACCCATAAGAATCTAGCAAAATGCAGATTCAGACTTGGTGAGAGGTTTAAACTCACAAAGAGTTTAGCAAATGCGGACTCATACCTGATGGGGGTAGGTACCCACAAAAGCCTTACAGAATGGGGCTCGTCAAGAGTTTAGCAAACGCAGACTCGAACCTAGTGGGAGAAAGTACCCACAAGAATCTAGCAAATGCGGATTCATACCTAGTGGGGTTAAGTACCCACAAGAGCTTAGCAAACGCAGGCTCGTACCATGTGAGGGTAAGTACTCACAGAGAGTTTAGCAAATGCGGACTCGAACCTAGTGGGGGAAAGTACCCACAAGAATCTAGCAAATACAGATTCATACCTGGTGGGGGTAAGTACCCACAAGAGCTTAGCAAACACAGGCTTGTACCGTGTGAGGGTAAGTACTCATAGAGAATTTAGCAAATGCAGACTCGAACTTAGTGGGGGAAAGTACCCACAAGAATCTAGCAAGTGCGGATTCATACTTGGTGGGGGTAAGTACCCACAAGAGCTTAGCAAACACGGGCTCGTACCGTGTGAGGGTAAGTACTCACAAAGAGTTTAGCAAAAACAAACTCGTACCTGGTGGGGGTAGGTACCCACAAGAGCTTAGCAAATGTGTGCTCGTACCTGGTGAGGGTAAGTACTCACTAGAATCTAGCAAATGCGGATTCATACCTGGTGGGGGTAAGTACCCACAAGATCTTAGCAAATGCGGGCTCCTACCGTGTGAGGGTAAGTACTCACAAAGAGTTTAGCAAACGCAGACTCTGGTGGGGGTAGGTACCCACAAGAGCTTAGCAAATGTAGGCTCGTACCTGGTGAGCGTAAGTACTCAGTAGAATCTATCAAATGCGGATTCATAACTGGTGGGGGTAGGTACCCACAAGAGCTTAGCAAATGCGGGCTCGTACCTAGTGAGGGTAAGTACTCACTAGAATCTAGCAAATGGGGATTCATACCTGGTGGGGGTAGGTACCCACAAGAGCTTAGCAAAAGCGAGCTCGTACCTAGTGAGGGTAAGTACTCACAAGAATCTAGCAAAAACAAATTCATACCTGGTGAGGGTAAGTACTCACAAGAGTTTAGCAAGTGCGAACTCGAACCGGGTGAGGGTTTGTACTCACAAGAGCCTTATAGAAGAAGGTTCGGACCAGATGAAGGTTCATTCTCATCAAACTAGATAGGGGTTGGTACCTATCAAAAATATTTATCATCCAGAGGATCAGCAACTTCAGCAAAGGAGCATCCGAAGGATGACCGGGCAAAAGGGTTAACTCCTTCACCTACCAACTAATCTTGTGTGCACATTAGGCCAACAGTTAGTTAGGTAGGTGAAGGGGGGGGGGGGCAGCTGTAGACCCCTAATTTTGCCCGGCCTCTTAATAAAGACCAGAAGACTTTCTCTTTGAAGGTGGGTAAAGCTTCGGTGGACGTCCATCGGCATCAACCGACTTCCGTCTAAAGAAAGGAAAGCTTCCCTAGAGTCCCAGAACACAAAATTTGGCCAAAACACTCGAGACAACTGTCCCAGAAAGCAGGACAGCCGTCCCAAACAGGCGAGACGCACGTCCCAGATGTGAGACGCGCGTCTCACTCACAAAAACCACCTGAGACGACCGTCCCAATTCTCAGACGGCCGTCCCAACCTTTGCAGACCGCTATCCCTGTTTTCTGGACCCCAGATGGCCGTCCCGAGCTGGCTGACTGAAAAAACTATAAATAGGGACCTTAGATGACGTTTTTTCACACACCTCACTTCTCTCTTCTCTCCCTCTTTTGAATGATCTCTCTGATTGCCTATAAGGTAACAATCGGTTAAGGAAGTTTCTTCTGGCATTCGATTCTTCTTAAAGTTTTTGTAGTGTCGGTCTTGTATTCGGGGAGGAGAGTCTTTGTAGTGCGGGGGATTGCCAAAACGCATCCTCATAGTTGAAGATTTGTAATAAAAAGCTTGCTACGGAGGTTCTTTTCACTTATCTTCTCTTTTATTGCTTTATTTACTGCTTTATGTATGCAATAGAAAATAGAATCATGTAGATAGCCATTTTTAAATATTGTATAATAAAATAGGGTAATAGCGTAATTTCTCTTAATCTTTACTTTATGAATTAATCCGTCATAGGGAACCTGAAAGGGGCGTCGTGGGGGTGCTAACACCTTCCCCACGCGTAACTAACTCCCTTACCTAACTCTAGTTATAATGGCCAAGTTTGGTTTTTCTTAAAATCAACACCTTTTTATCCTTTTCCAATGTTTATGGTCAAAACATTGGTGGCGACTCCATAAGAACCTTTTTGAGAAAACCTTGTTTTTATTAGAGGATAGTTAAGTTGTTGAGCACTTCGGGAGCAATGATCACATTTTTAAATAAACGCGAGTCTAAACCATCTTTTCGCGACCGCTCGCATAAACGTTCGAGATGTCCTAGACGTCAGAACGGACGGCAGCGGCATGAGAGATCATGCTTCTCTGAGGATAGTTGAGGACTAATTATTCTTTGTTAGTTTCTGTAACTTGAATGCTTATGTATTCTATTTATCATTTGGAGTTGTGAGCATCACATATGAAATTTTTTTATGTTGTGGTTCTAGAAGAGAAAGTTATAATAGTCGATGGTTTTGTTTTGAAAAAATTACTTTGCTTGGGACAAGCAAGATTCTAGGTTGGGAGGAGTTATTAAGTGGTAAAAAGTTGTTATAATTATGTCTTGAATTGTTATGAAACCACTTAACTTATGTTAATTCTAATATATTTTTCTCCCAATATAGGAAGAATTCGAGAATACCTTGATACAAGAGTAAGGTGAAAGCAATGAGGGGGAGATTGATGGAAATGTCCCTACATTCCCAAGAGATGATTTTGATGATGATTCAAGTCAACTACATTCAAGTTAACACCATTCAAGATGAATTAAAGACAAGCTGAATTTAAGACGTTGGTGAAAATGTGAAACATTTCCCTACATGCCCAAGATATGTTTTTGATAAAGATGATGATTCAAGCAAGCCCAAGATGATTCCTGAAGACTAGATAAAGTCTTAGAATACTGAATATGGAGGTACAAGTTGATGAAGTAATATTATGCATAAGCCTCTAAAGCACAAGTGTGATATAATTCATAACATGATATTTTTCACTGTCATAATCAATTATGATGCATCAGAAATGAAGAAATGATTTTCTCTGTCATAATTGATTATACTGGTAACATAATCAATTATGAAAATTCAAATTTGAAAAATATATTTGTTTTGAAGAATAAATATTTTTGAATATATCCTTATTTTTATTCACAAAAATATTAATGTCCAACGACCATTTTCCGATGTTATTTTTCTATTTAATTAAGTTTTGATGAAAAATAAAAAAAAAACAAAATTACAAAATTCGAAAATACAATTTACATTCAATTAGTTTTGAGAAAAGAATTCTGAGCAAGGCAACGGAGATATTTTACACCTTCTAAGAAAACCCTCTTCTCTACTGCCTTCTGTGCTCTCATTGTTAATCACATTTGTTCTTGGAGATTGACATTCTACAGGCTTCTACAATTTTTTGTCTCCATTACCCAGGTGTGACTGTTCTTATTTTTATTACCTTCATCCTTGTGTATTGGTGGCAAAGGAGGTGTTTTTCATCCCTAGTGTGATTCTAGGGAGGTGTTCATCCTTATTGAGATTCTAAGGAGGTGTTTTCATACTTTGATTTGTTCAAAGGAGATTTTCATCCCTAGTGTGATTCTAGGGAGGTGTTCATCCTTAGTGGGATTCTAAGGAGGTGTTTTTCATCCTTTGATTTGTTCAGAGGAGGTGTTCATCCCTAGTGGGATTCTAGGGAGGTGTTCATCCTTAGTGGGTTTCTAAGGAGGTGATTGTCTTTTTAATTAATTTACTTTTTACTGGTTCTTCTGCTGAGTTGATTGTAATTTGTAAACTGAATTTGAAAGATAGTGAATTGGGAGTCACTCTTGTGTTAAGAGTTGAATGAGAACTGGATGTAGGGTTGATTATACTCGAACCAGTATAAATCTCTGTGTGCTCTTCTCTTTCCCTTATCTCTTTCTCTTTTCCTGATTATATTATCGCTTCCGCTTTATCTATGTTCAAACAAATTATTGACTCACAAATAATTTTTTAATTTGACATCTATTTTAATTTGTGCATCTATTCACCCCCCTCTAGATGCCATTTGTCTAACAAGTGGTATCAGAGCTTGGTTAGATAAGATATTTCTAAACGATCTGTCAAGATGTCTATGCAGAATCAGGTTTACAGGGAAGGAGCCTCAATAAACAGACCACCACTATTTGAAGGAGAAGACTATCAGTTTTGGAAGGCGAGAATGGAAATATTTTTACAAACACTAGATTACGGTGTTTGGGATGTTGTACTCAACGGTCCTTACATTCCGATGAGAACAACGGAGTCTGAAGTTGTTCCAAAGACTTTTGATCAATGGACGCCAGATGAAAACAAGCGTGCCCAATATGATGTAAGAGCCCGAAACACTATTGTTTCTGCCTTAACTCGTAATGAATTTTTTAGGGTCTCACAATGCAAGACGAAAAAAAGAAATATGGGACACTCTTGAAGTGACACATGAAGGAACAAATGAAGTAAAGCGAGCATGTAAGAACACACTTATCCAGGAGTATGAATTATTTCAAATGCAACAAAATGAAAGCATCATGGATTTCCAGACACGCTTCACACATATAATAAATCACTTGAAAGCATTAGGAAAATTTTTTGACAATGAGGAGTTGACCACAAAGATCTTAAAATCATTAGACAGGAATTGGCAACCTAAGGTCACTGCTATTACAGAATCAAAGGATCTCACAAAAATGAATACTACTATTCTATTTGAAAAGCTGCGAGAACATGAGATGGAGTTACAAAGGTTAAAGAATGGTGAACAGAATCAAGCCAAGACGATAGCTCTAAAAGTAGAAAAATCTTCACCAAACGAAAGTGAAAATGAAGGTAATTTTTCGGATTCTGATATGTCTCTTTTTGTTAAACAATTTTCTCGCTTTATGAAGAACAGGAAAAAGAGACAGCAAAGAAAGGAGAAAACAAATAAATTCCATTGCTACGAATGTGGAAAACCTAGTCATATCAAACCAGACTGTCCGGAACTTAAGAAAGAGAAGAAGAAAGAGCAGAACGATACCTATAAGAGCAAACACAAAGCTTATATTGCTTGGGAGGATAATGATTCTTCCATAACACAAGAGAGTTCTTCTAAAAGTAGTGATGGAGAAGAAGAAGCAAATCTTTGCTCGATGACAAAAAGTAATGATAAAGCCTCATCATAGGATAAGAAATCGATCTGGTTTCTTGATAGCGGATGCTCCAGGCACATGACCGGTGACAAGAACAAGTTTGAAAGCCTCACAAAGAAGAGTCAAGGACATGTGACATATGGTGATAACAACAAAGGAAAAATTATTGGATCAGGACAAATACAGGTAAGCAAAAACTTCATGATTCAAGACGTGTTACTTGTAGAAGGATTAAAACATAACCTTCTGAGCATTAGCCAACTATGTGACAAAGGATTGAAAGTTATCTTTGAATCAACTACATGCAACATAGTGAAAGACAACACGCAAGAAACTGTTTTGAAAGGTATGCGTCTTAACAATATCTATGTAATTGATCTTGACATCACAATTCCTAGGTCTATCTTCTGTCTTGTTTCTAAGAATGAAGATCCGTGGTTATGGCACATGAGAGCTGCACACATTCACATGATCATTTAAATAAATTGATTTCAAAAAATGTAGTGATTGGCCTGCCTAAGTTAAGTTTTAACAAAGATAAAATTTGTGCGACATGCCAAAAAGGAAAGCAAACTAAAACCTCTTTTAAGAATAAAAATATTATCTCTACATCACATCCTTTAGAATTATTGCACATGGACTTATTTGGACCCTCTAGAACAAGAAGCCTAGGTGGTAATTATTATGCACTAGTTATTATAGATGATTATTCTAGGTTCACTTGGACTTTCTTTTTGGCAACTAAAAATGATGCTTTTAAGACTTTTAAGAAATTTGCTAAGGCTATTCAAAATGAGAAAGATTTGAACATAAAATCAATTAGAAGTGATTATGGTGGTGAATTTCAAAATGAGATTTTTGAAAATTTTTGTGAATAATTAGGCATAGCACATAATTTTTCTTCCCCAAGAACACCACAACAAAATGGAGTTGTTGAGAGGAAAAATAGGTCCTTGGAAGAATTAGCTAGAACAGTGTTAAATGAAAATAATCTTCCAAAATATTTTTAGGCCGATGCTGTGTCAACTGCATGTTATGTGTTAAATAGGATTTTAATAAGACCTATTTTGAAACTCACTCCCTATGAAATTTTCAAAGGTAGAAAACAAATATTTCTCATTTTAAAGTTTTTGGTTGCAAATGTTATGTTTTAAATAATGGTAAAGATAACCTTGGAAAATTTGATTCTAAGGCTGATGAAGCAATATTTTTAGGCTATTCTTTAAATAGCAAATCATATAGGGTATTTAATAGGAGAACATTGCATGTAGAAGAATCTGTTCATGTAACGTTTGATGAGTTTTTGGACCTTGAGGAGAACCCTCTTGAGTCAAGAAAAGATTCTATAGATATTGAAGAAGAACAAATTGTAGCAGAAAAGAAACACGTTCAGTCACAGGAAGACCAAATGGAGGATCTTAGAAAGAGTTTAGAAGAACACACTATTTCTGAATCTCAACCAGTTCAAGATCTACCCAAAGAATTGCGTACACCAAGAGGACTCTCACTGGACAATGTTATTGGAAATGTAGATCAAAGAGTTACAACAAGAAGTAGAATGAATAACTTCTGTATGAATGTAGCTTTTGTTTCACAAGTGGAGCCTAAAAGTATTGATGAAGCCTTACAAGATAAATACTAGATTCAAGCTATGCAAGAGGAATTAAATCAGTTCAAGAGAAATGAAGTTTGGGATCTAGTACCAAGAAAGAAGTCAATGCAGGTTATTGGAGCTAAATGGGTGTACAGGAACAAGTTGGATGAGCAGGGAAATATCACAAAGAATAAGGCAAGATTGGTTGCAAAAGGATATAGTCAAGAAGAAGGAATTGATTATGATGAGACATATGCACCAGTAGCAAGATTGGAAGCTATTAGAATTATACTAGCCTATGCATCTATCATGAAATTCAAATTATATCAAATGAATGTAAAGAGTGCATTCTTAAATGGATACATCAAAGAGGAGGTGTATGTGTGTCAACCTCCTGACTTTGAAGATTATCAACATCCAGATCATGTTTATAAATTGAAGAAAGCTCTGTACGGACTCAAACAAGCACCTAGGTCATGGTATGAACGTTTAAGTAATTTTTTGGTGAGTCACAACTACAGGAGAGGTAAAATAGATCAACCTTTATTCATAAAAGAGCATAAGAAAAATATTATTATAGTTCAAATTTATGTTGATGATATAATCTTTGTCTCAACTAACAATGATCTTTGTCAAGAGTTTGCCAAGATAATGCAGGGTGAGTTTGAGTTGTCGATAATGGGTGAACTAACATTCTTTCTAGGACTACAAATCAAACAGAAAACTGACGGCATCTTCATTTCACAATCAAAGTACTGCACTGAATTAATCAAGAAATTTGAATTAGAGCATTCAAAGGAAGCAGCTACTCCAATGGCAACATCTTGCTATCTAGATCAAGATGAAAAAGGTAAGGCGGTTGCCCAATCGAAATATAGAGGCATGATTGGTTCCCTAATTTATCTTTTACAGCAAGTGTGTGTGTTTGTGCTAGATTTCAGGCTAATCCTAAGGAATCACATTTAGTTGCTATTAAGAGAATTTTTAAATACTTAAAAGGAACTAGATCATTTGGCCTTTGATATCCCTCAGGAGCTTCACCTAGCATTATAGGATATTCAGTGGGACATGTCATCTACTTGGCTGTTCACTTGTTTCTTGGCATTCTAAGAAACAAGCTTGTGTTGCTCTATCAACAACTGAAGCTGAGTATATAGCTGCAGGTAGTTGTTGTGCCCAAGTTTTGTAGATGAAGCAGTAGCTAGAAGATTACAACATTTTTCTAGATCATATTCCTTTAAAATGTGATAGTACTAGTGTAATAAATCTTACTAGGAACCCTATCATCCATTCTAGGACTAAGCATATAGAGATCAGACATCATCATTTTATTAGAGATCATATTAAAAAAGGAGATTGCATAATAGAATACATAGATACCACCCATCAATTAGTTGATATCTTTACCAAACCATTACCTAGAGATAGGTTTTATGAGCTAATACATGCCTTGGGTATCCTAGATATTTCCTCCTTAATATAATATTCTTCTCTATGACACTTTGTAATGCATTATCTTCTCTACCTTGATTTATGTACTAATATGTGCAAATTTGTTCATAGTTTCTATTGTAATATTTTTCATAATTATCAATGAAATAGGGAGATATTTTGACAATATTAATCTGTGTGAAACAGGGGGAGATTTTTTTTTCTCTTATAATATTTTTCATAATTATCAATGAAACAGGGAGATATTTTGATGATATTAATTTGTATGAAACAGGGGGAGACTTTTTTCTCTTATAATATTTTTTATGATTATCAATGAAACAAGGGGAGATTTTTTGATGAATTAAAATCTGTGTGAAATTCTTTCCTATCTCTAAATTAAACAAGGGGAGTTAAGAGAAGTCTTTGCTCATATGAGTTAGGGGGAGTCTTGTTATTAATATATCCAGGGGGAGATTAAGAGACTCTAACACTTGATACAAATTTGTGCTGATCTGTGCTAATCTTGAGCTGACTATATAGAGTCAAACATTTTAATTCATTTCAGGTGTTTCCTTGATCATCATAAAAAAGGGGGAGATTGAAAGCAATGAGGGGGAGATTGATGGAAATGTCCCTACATTCCCAAGAGATGATTTTGATGATGATTCAAGTCAACTACATTCAAGTCAACACCATTCAAGATGAATTAAGGACAAGCTGAATTTAAGACGTTGGTGAAAATGTGAAACATTTCCCTACATGCCCAAGATATGTTTTTGATAAAGATGATGATTCAAGCAAGCCCAAGATGATTCCTGAAGACTAGATAGAGTCTTAGAATACTGGATATGGAGGTACAAGTTGATGAAGTAATATTATACATAAGCCTCTAAAGCACAACTGTGATATAATTCATAACGTGATATTTTTCACTGTCATAATCAATTATGATGCATCAAAAATGGAAAAATGATTTTCTCTGTCATAATTGATTATACTGGTAACATAATCTATTATGGCAATTCAAATTTGAAAAATATATCTGTTTTGAAGAATAAATATTTTTGAATATATCCCGATTTTTATTCACAAAAATATTAATCTCTAACGGCCATTTTCTCGATGTTATTTTTCTATTTAATTAAGTTTTGATGAAAAATAAAAAAACACAATTATAGAATTTGAAAATACAATTTACATTCAATCAGTTTTGAGAAAAGAATTCTGAGCAAGGCAACAGAGATATTTTACACCTTATGAGAAAACTCTCTTCTCTACTGCCTTCTGTGCTCTCATTATTAATCACACTTGTTCTTGGATATTGACATTCTACAGGCTTCTACAATTTGTTGTCTCCATTACCCAGGTGTGATTGTTCTTATTTTTATTACCTTCATCCTTTGTGTATTGGTGGCAAAGGAGGTGTTTTTCATCCCTAGTGTGATTCTAGGGAGTTGTTCATCCTTAGTGAGATTCTAAGGGGGTGTTTTCATCCTTTGATTTGTTCAAAGGAGGTTTTCATCCCTAGTGTGATTCTTGGGAGGTGTTCATCCTTAGTGAGATTCTAAGGAGGTGTTTTTCATCTTTTGATTTGTTCAGAGGAGGTGTTCATCCCTAGTGGGATTCTAGGGAGGTGTTCATCCTTAGTGGGTTTCTAAGGAGGTGATTGTCTTTTTAATTAGTTTACTTTTTACTAGTTCTTTTGCTGAGTTGATTGTAATTTGTAAACTGAATTTGAAAGATAGTGAATTGGGAGTCACTCTTGTGTTAAGAGTTGACTAGGAACTAGATGTAGGGTTGGCTATACCCGAACCAGTATAAATCTCTGTGTGCTCTTCTCTTTCCCTTATCTCTTTCTCTTTTCCTGATTATATTATCGCTTCTGCTTTATCTGTGTTCAAACAAATTATTGACTCACAAATAATTTTTTAATTTGTGCATCTATTCACCCCCTCTAGATGTCATTTGTCTAACATAAAGAGCATAATTGTTAGCATAATTGGAGTAAAAATTGAAGAAGGAAGAAGATTTTCAGCATGGAAGTCGCTCGAGTGAGATGGACTCTCGCTTGAGCGAATATCAGTTATTCTTCTCTAGAAGTCAGTCGCTCAAGCGCAAGAAAATTTGCTTTAGCGAATGTTAGTTATTCTTCTCTGGAGTTCACTCGCTCAAGCGAGCGTTTTGTCACTTGAGCTAAAATAGGAAAGTTTCGCTTGAGCGAAAATAGGAAAGTTTCGCTTGAGCGAAAATAGGAAAGTTTCGCTTGAGCGAAAGTTGTCGCTTGAGCGAAAGACGTGGTGCCCAATTTTTCCTATAAAAAGATAAGATGTGTTTTGAGAAAGGAAGCGGTTTTGGGGAGAAGAGGCGCGACTACTGCTAGGGTTTCGTCTAATCTTCATCAATTCTTCACTTCTTCCACATTTGGAGCATTATAATGGCCAACATGAGTGGCTAACTTCATTCTCTTGGGATTGGGTGCACTTCCTTTGAACTCTTTTGTATAATGGTGATATTTTGAGATATTAATCTATGTTTTGATGTTGTTATTCTTATCCTTTGTGCTTTGGAATGAATTATTCTTGATGTTTGGGATATGATTGGAAAATATATCTTGAACCCTAGATTACGGTAAGAATATTTGTTACGTTAGTTGCTAGGAATGGAATGAATGTATCAATTGCTTAACACCCTAAACCTAATGCTGGAAAATCTCTTAATTGTGTGAGGAATCAACATTTATTAGGTTTTCTTATGAATTTCATGTGTGAGGAATCAACATGGATGATTTGAGTAGATGGCATCAACATTATTAGGTTAATTGAGGTTCTTAATTGACATAGCCATTACAAAAGAGAGAAAAGGAAGGAAGCCAATTCTAAGTGCCTTTAATTGATATTTTCTCAACAATTTACAGTTCTTTGTCATTTAATTTCAATTCAACTCTTTATGCAAAACCCATTCTTTTTTAATCCACTTAGTAAGCATATAATTGGGAATTTTCATTGAAACCGTTCCTCGTGGGATCGACTTTTATTTAATCGAAATAATATACTGCGATTGATAAATTTGGTACGCTTGCCAATAATTCAACAATGACTAAAAACACTAATAAAAAAAACTGGTATCAAATTGTGAAATTCTAAAAAAAATTTCTCGTAAACAAAAGTTAACAGAATATAAAAAAGTTAACAAAATGACAAGATTAAAAAAATTACATGAAACTGTGAAATATCTAAAATGTGATTAATTAATAAATCCCTAAATAATGTAAGAACATAACACAAAAAGTTGTCATAATTTTACAAATACAACTATAAAAACAAAATTCCTAAAATATAAAAAAATGATTCAATAATACTAAAAAAAACTAGTATCAAACAGTGGAATTTTTTTCCTAGATCAAAAGGTTAAAAAAAAAAACCAAAAAGTCAATAAATGCTACAATTTTTTCTGTTGTGTTTCTTTCAACGTTTTCATATTTATCATACCTGTACATATTAAATATCACACACTTTCATAATTGGGAAAATATTTTTACAAAAAAATTCATGTACATTGTTTGTAGCTAGTTTTTTTTTTAATTTTTCTAATAGTTTTAAGTAATATACTTATATTTTAGGAATTTTGTTTTTATAGTTACACCAGTAGGAAATTTCAACATTTTTTGTGTTATTTTCTTTTGTCATTTTCATATTTATCATACATTTTCATCTTACATATCACACATTTTAATTATTAGGGAAAAGTTTTTTACAAAATAATTTCACTGCACTCGTTTCAAGTTACTTTTTTTATTATTATTGTAATAGATTTAGATAATATCTTTACATTTTAGGAATTTAGTTTTAATAGTTACACAGTTAGAAATTTTTATAGACTTTTGTTTTGTTTTCTTTTACCATTTTCATATCTTTACATCTCACATATCACACACTTTCATTATTGGAGAAATTTTTGTACGAAAAAAATTTACTCCACTGTTTTAAGCTAGCTTTTTTATTTTTATAGTAGTGTTAAGTAATATTCTTACATTTAGGAATTTAGTCTTCATAGTTATACAAGTCAGAAATTTCTATATTTTTTTGTTTTGTTTTCTTTTACCATTTTCATTATTATCATACGTTTACATCTTACATATCACACACTTTCATTATTTGAGAAAATTTTTTACAAAATAATTTCACTGCAATGTTTCAAGTTAGTTTTTTTTATTATTCTAGTGGATTTTAACAATATGTTTATATTTCAGGAATTTAGTTTTAATAGTTATAGCGAGTTAGAAATTTTTACAGATTTTTGTGTTGTTTCCTTTTACCATTTTCATATTTATCATACATTTACATCTTAAATATCACACACTTTCATTATTGGAGAAATAATTTTACAAAAAAATTTCACTCCATTGTTTTAAGTAATATTATTATATTTTAGGAATTTAGTTTTCATAATTTTGAATAATATTCTTGTAGTTTTGAGTAATATCCCTAAATATTTCACTCCACTTTTTTTTATTTTTCTTGTAGTTTTGAGTAATATTCTTATATTTTAGGAATTTAGTTTTCATAGTTATACCAGTAAGAAATTTCTACAATTTTTTGTGTTGTTTTCTTTTATCATTTTCATATTTATCATATTTTTACATCTTACATATCACATATTTTCATTATTGGGAAGTGTTTTTTTAGAAAAATTCCATTGCACCGTTTTAAGCTAGTGTTTTTTTATTTTCTAGTATTTTTGAGTAACATTCTTACATTTTAGGAATTTAGTTTTCATAATTATAATAGTCAGAAATTTCTACAAATTTTGTTTTTTTTATTTATTTTACCATTTTCATATTTCTTATACCTTTACATCTTACATATCACACATTTTTGTAATTGGGGAAATTCTTTTACAAAAACTCCATGACAATGTTTCAAGCTAGTTTTGTTATTTTTTTTAGTAGTTTTGAGTAATATTTTTACTTTTGAGGAATTTAATTTTTATAGTTACACCAGTAAGAAAATTGCACAAATTTTTTTGTTATTTTTGTTTACCATTTTCATATTTATCATACATTTACATCTTACATATCACGCACTTTCATTATTTTTGGAAATTTTTTTATAGAAAATTTCCTCAACACTGTTTTAAGCTAGTTTTTATATTTCTAGAAATTTTGAGTAATATTCTTACATTTTAGTAAATTAGTTTTCATAGTTACACTAGTCAGAAATTTCTACATTTTTATGTGTTATTTTCTTTTATCATTTTAATATTTTTCATATATTTATATCTTATATATCACACACTTTCATTTTTGCCAAATTTTTTTAACAAAAAAGTTCAATTGCACTCGTTTTAAGCCAATCTTTTTTTTCTAGTAGTTTTGAGTATTATGCTTACGTTAGAAATTTAGTTTTTATAGTTACATCAATGAGAAATTCTACAATTATTTCTGTTGTGTTTCTTTCAACATTTTCATATTTATCATACCTTTACATCTTAAATATCACACACTTTCATAATTGGGCAAATGTTTTTACAAAAAAAATTCATGTGCATTGTTTGTAACTAGTTTTTTTTTCTAATAGTTTTAAGTAATATACTTACATTTTACGAATTTAGTTTTTATAGTTACACCAGTCAAAAATTTATACAATTTATTGTGTTGTTTTCTTTTACCAATTTTATTTTTATCATACATTTACATCTTATATATCACACACTTTAATTATTGGGAAAAAATTTCTACAAAAAAATTCCTCTGCATTATTTCAAGCTAGCTTTTTTTTTGTAGTTTTGAGTAATATTTTACATTTTAGAAATTTGGTTTTCATAGTTACACCAATCAGTACAGACATATAGCCAATTTAATAACTATTTGTGGAATAGGGCCATACTTGCAAGAGGATATACACTAGCACCTGTATAAGACAAACATAAACATAACAAAATGACAGTGGAAGTATAGACACATTAATAATTATTGGTGGAATAGGATCATACTTGTAATTGGATGTACATATGCACCTGCAAAAGACAAACACAAATACAAACACAAATACAAAAACAAACAAAAACACCATAGTATCACAGTGTAAGTATAAACACATTAATACCAATTGGTAGAATTGGATCGTACCTGTAATTGGATGTGCACGTGCACCTACATAAGAGAAGTAAAAACACAAACACAATCACAATCACAATAGGACAAAAGTGAAAGTATAGACACATTAATTACAATTGGTGGAATAAAATCATACTTGCAATAAGATGTACACGTGCACCTATATAAGACAAGCACAAACACAATAAGATGATGGTGGATGTATAGACATATTAACTATTGTTGGAATAGGATCATACCTGCAAAAGAATGTACACGTGCTCCTGTATCAGAGAAATACAAACACAAACACAATTGGATGACAGTAAAAGTATATGGTATCATACCTACAATAGGATGTACATGTGCACTTGCATAGGACAGTGAAAATATAGACACATTAATAAATATTGGACGAATAAGAGCATACTTGCAATAGGATGTACACGTGCGCCTACATAAGACAAACACAAACACAAATACAATAGCATTACAGTGGAATTATGGAAACATTAATACCTATTGGTTGAATAAGATCATACATGCAATAGAATGTTCACATGCACCTACATATGACAAACTAAAACACAAACACAATAGAATGATAGTGGGAGTGTAGACCCCTAATTTTGCCCGGGCCTCTCAAAATAAAGGCTAGAGGAACGTCGCCCAAAAAAGGAGTGCATCCGGCTTCCCAAAACTGAGGAAACCTCCCGCAACAAACACAGAGATCACTCATTCACACGATAAAAGCCAAAAGAGACTTCCTACACAAAGACAAAGCTCGCCCGGCATCTTAATGAAGGCCAAGAAGACTTCCTATATGAAGATAAAGCTTCAACGGACACACATCAGCATCAATCTACGCCCGAAAACAGCAAGGAAAGCTTCCCGGGGTCCCAAAAGCGCGAAAACTGGCCAGAACAGGTTGAGACGGCCGTCCCAAAGTGGGACGGCCGTCCCAACCCTCCAGGTTCAAGTGGGACGCGCGTCCCAAAGTTGGGACGGCCGTCCCAACCCCCAGTTTAAGTGGGACGGCCGTCCCGGCCTTCCTGGGGGTCCCGCTCTGTGTAAAAATGCCATTTGGGACGGCCGTCCCAGTCCAGACGGCCGTCCCACCCAGATGGCCGTCCCAAAGTGCGCCAGCTGCGAAAAACTATAAATAGGAGGCTCATTTGTCACTTTTTTACACACTTCAGACACCTCAGTCACCACAGACACTCCAGAGAGCTCTGAAACACTTTAGAGCACTCGTCTACTTCTCTCCCTCTCTCAAATGATCTTTCCGATTGCCTTAAATAGGTAACAATCGGTTAAGGAATTAGATTCCTGCATTTGATTCTTCTTTAAATTTTTAAGAGAGTCGTTCTTGTATTGGTGAGGAGAGTCTTGTGTAGAAAGAGGGGTTGCCAAAACGCATCCTCACGCTTCGAGATTCTCAATATAAAGCTTGCTACTGAGGTTCTTTTCAATTCCCTTCTCTTTTATTGCTTTATTTATTGTTTTATTTTATTTATTGCGTCATATAGAATAAAATCATGTAGATAGTCATTTTAATATTCCTTCTATTGCTTTATTTAGTTTTATTTAAAATTATGTAAATAGCTATTTCAATATTATGCAATAAAATAGGGTAATCGCGTAATTTCTCAAAGTCTTTTCTTTAAATGAATTAATCTGTCATAGGGAACCCGAAAGGGCGTTGTGGGGTGCTAATACCTTCCCCACACGTAACTAACTCCCTTACCCAACTCCTGGTTATAATGGCCAAGTGCGGTTTTTCTTAAAATCAATATTTTTCCCTTTTCCAATGTTTATGGTTAAAACATTGGTGGCGACTCCATAAGAACCCTTTTTCGAAAACCTTTTAAAACAAATACGCGAGTCTAAACCATCTTTCCGCGACCGCTCGCATTAACGTCTCAAAGACGTTCCCTCCCCGGACGTCCGAAAGGGACGCGCGGCAGATGGCGACTCCACTTGGGAAGCTAGAGAGTTTATCCCATTTAGTGACAGATAAATTCAAACTAAGTAAAGATTTGAAATTACGCCTTTACCCTTCTGTATGTTTTTATTGTATGGCTTTATATAACTGCTGTATGATTATTTCTGCAATTGTTTGAAATATAAATTGCACACAAAAACCCTTGCACACAACAGTCCCTCTATACCCGGGGGCAAGAGTGAATATCTATAGGGAGTGGGTGGCAGATACGATCGGTTAGTTGGCACACGGGGCTACTACCGTTGTCGGAAAACCACCAACTCAAGGTGATAACTCTCTTCTTTTGGTCTAAGGATGTCGACACGGAGTTCCGTGCATGACCCGAGGATTGAGAGATTGAGAGGTCCCTATAATGGGGGCACCTTGGGGACCTTTGGCCTGGTGAGAACAGTTAGAACCACCTAAACCAAGCACGTTTCTGCAGGAAAACCCTACCTCGTGATTAAATAAGCGTGGCTCTGCTCGTGGATGTATGAATTGTGTGTGCATATGTTTGCTGCATTTGTATTGATACATTAGCATAGGGTAATCATACAACAGACAAAAAATGAAAAAACCCTAAAAATCATAAAAATACCTTTATTATAAAATAAAAAAATTATTAGCAAAAGTCTCAAAATTCATATCATCTTTTCTTCATAAAAAATAAAAAGGGAAGAAAATAGGACTCTCTTCATCAAAATCCATAAACATTCATATAGATAAGTTTTCTTTTCAAGAAAAACCAAGTACTACCATGAATCATATTAGGAACAAAACATGATAATACTTAGAAAAACAAACACTTGCATACACGCATTTACAAACACTCATCCTCATATCATGCATTTTCATTTCTGCCAGACAATGGAGGAATCCAGTAATAGACAGTTAAAGAAAGTGGGGATCCTTCTATGCCGTGTAGAGAGGTTAAGGCACCTGTGTACATATATGCCGCCGAAAGTCTATGCTAACTTTGAGAAGTCTTACGGAAGAATTCTTGACCTCCTGAAAATCAGCATTGATCCAATATTTGTTAGAGCATTGGTCCACTTCTGGAATTCCGATTTACACTGCTTCGAGTTCTCGCAGTTTGACTTGGTACCAACCTTAGAAGAATACGAACTCATGGTTAGATGGCCTCGGTCAGCTTGGAGTTTATGTCTCGCTCAGGAGAATATACTGCCGTGAGTAAGGTTGCCACTATTATACGACCGCCTCCTCATCAATCCGCCCTAGAGGAAAAAGGGAATATCGGAGGTTGGAAAATGGCTATAATAGAAGACCACTTAGTCTCTTTAGCTGAAAAGAAGGACTGGTCTACATTCAACAAGACTCTAGCATTAGCAATGTTCGAATCATATTATTCCCATTCCATGTGGACATCGTGGATCACGCTGCAATGGACGCATTCTTCGCCTGGGATGTATATTCAAAGAGTCCTATACCTGCAATCCTTGCTGATACCCTGCTTTCTGTGAAATTCTGCCAACAGAGACAAGGAAAAACACTCAGATGCTGTACCTCGCTGCTATATGTATGGGGTGTTACTCACTTTTACGCCTCAAGCCACATGGGTGTATTTCCTGACCCTTTAAGAAGTTTCTCAAAAATCCCTCTTCAACATCGTCAGGCCTTAGAATGGAAAGCTGAGTTAGAAAACTGGAACATAGAGCATGTATCATGGGTTTGTCCTTGGTTCCGACCCGGTTATATTCTCATACGATGCGGAAACTACCCGAATATACCACTTCTAGGTCTTAGAGGTTGTATAGCATATTCTCCTAAAATAGCCATGAGACAACTTATGAGAACTCAGACTGTGCCAACCCAAGAAGAGCTCAGAGGGCTGAATCTATACCATTATTCCCATAACTTTGAAGAAATATCTGCTGTCAGGAAAGCATGGGAAAGACCAATATACCTGGGGGATAAAGAGCTCGGAAGGATTCAGGTATCCACATCCCACGAATATGAAAAATGGAGGAAAAATAGAGGGGTACCCCTACCATCTGATGCATTCACTAAAGCGTTGGTCAACGAGGAGCTACAATTGCAAGTCAATGCCCTAAACAAAAGGATAGAAGTCATGGAAACTCAGCTAAGGGCTTTTGAAGAAAAAGAGCGGGAATCAACCATCATAATAGACGGTCTAAAAAGGCAATGTAAAAAGAAGGACCATGAGATAGAACTTCTTAAAAATGATTATGCTGACTACCAAGAAGAAGCTAGGCGAGCATTGAAGATGCCAAGGTTTGAACAAGATAGTCTTTTCCAGGACATGAATGATGAAATAGCACGTTTTGAGAAGGCACTTGCAGAGCAAACAAAAATGATCAAATTAATACAGGATGACCTAGCGGGAACTCATTCAGAAGCACAAAGGTGGCGAGAAACCGCTGAAAAATACAAGAAAAGCCTGGATGAGCTGCATGATAAAGAAAAAGAAGGATTAGCTCAGTATGGTCACTTAATTCATGAAAGGGACCAAATAAGAGAGAGATCTGACCAACAATACGCTTTGATCGTTCATCTAGAAGAAAAGATAAGAGAGGCTTGTCAATATAGTGAAAACATGAGTCAAGCGATACATGAGCAAGCTAAGATACTCGGAAACCATGTGAGAATAGCTGAAGATGAATTACAAAGAAAACCTAAATTACCTATAGGATTCTTCAAGCTTTTCCGTTTTTGTCGAGCACTTGCTCCAAAGCATTGTATAGAAGGATTTACACTTTCTAATAAAAGGATTTATTTTTTCTCCTTAAATTGTCTATTGCATTCATAAGCTGCATACATTCATATATTCCTCCTCATTTTAATAATAAAGATAATAAAAAGAAAGGATTAACTGGTGTGCTTTCCACAAATCAGAAAAATGGAAAAGAAGTCTTTCGTCATCAAAATCTCTGCGACAGTCGATAAATCCGAAGATGATAACAAACAAGCACCGTTAATCATTCCAATCAATAAAAGGGAAGAAGCAATAACACCTTTACGCTTGTTTGTACCGCGTCCTTTCCCTTATAAATCAAACAAAGCTGTACCTTGGAGATACTCAGAAGAATCGCCAGTCAATCAAGACATCTCCAACATAGCCGGTATGGGGGCATGACAAGAAGCGGAAGAATATATTCCCCCAAGGAAATTCAAGATAATACTCCTAAAGAGAAGGCAAAAAATAAGGCCGAAGAGGAAAAGGAATCCAAGGAGGAGACAGATGAGCTACTCCAGTACATAAGACAAAGCGAGTACTCCATCATCGATCAACTCAATCGCACTCCTGCAAAGATAACCTTGTTGTCACTCATCATGAGTTCGGAACCGCATCGAAACACACTGTTAAAAGTTTTGAATGAATCATTCGTTCCACATGCAATACCTCAAGACCAGTTTGAAGGAATTATTGGTAATATTACAGCCAATGATCATCTGACCTTCACCAATGAAGAACTCCCTTTAGAAGGGTCCGATCACAACAAGCCTTTGCATATTTCAGTTAAATGCAAGGAATATCTCATTTCCAAAGTTCTTGTGGATAATGGGTCATCCTTAAACGTCATGCCCAAAAGTACCCTCGACAAGATAATAATACGAGAAACCCACATGCGCCCAAGTAATACAATAGTTCGAGCCTTTGACGGATCAAGACGTGAAGTAGTAGGAGAGATTAGTCTACCAATCCAAATCGGACCTACTATTTTCAACATAGACTTCCACGTGATGGATATCACACCAGCATACAGTTGTCTCCTTGGTAGACCTTGGATTCATAGCGCTAAGGCAATACCTTCGACGCTCCACCAGAAAGTCAAGTTTGTGACAAATGATAAACTGGTCACAGTTCAAGCTGAAGAAGACTTTCTAATAAGCAAACCATCTATTCAACCATATGTGGATGCAGCTGAAGAGGCTCTTGAAACATCTTTTCAAGCACTTGAAATTGCCAATATCGAAAGACTCCCTAGTAGCATGAAGGTGGCCCAGATGATGAAAAGATATGGATATCGCCCAGGACAGGGGCTTGGAAAGAACGCTCAAGGAATAAGAGAGCCACCAGATTTCAAAGATAATCCGCTAAAGTATGGACTAGGGTATGACCCTACAAAAGATCAAACCATACAAAGAAAAGGGAAGTCTTACCCCTCGAAGATGGTATTCCGAAAAGGAGGGGTCTTAGCGCAAAGGGTAGCGTTAGTCATTAGGTGTCCTTCTTCCGATTCTAAGGGATGTAAATCTAGTGACTATTAGAGATCACTCCTCGGGGTATGCCCGTCCCCCGAGCATCTTTAGGGCACACATTTCCCTGAAATTACAAAAGAATGCTATTCTTACTATCCGCTTCTTTTCTTGCTAAATGTATCTATACCCCATTAAATAACCCCTGTATTAGACAAACGTTTTATTCCAAATGCGTCCAAATAAGTAAAGCGCCGCAAAGCAAGGTCAAAATAAATTGATTAACTAGAAACACAAATAAAATATAAAATCAAATCTCGACAAATGTTGTGCAAAAAATATACGCATACAAAAAAGGAAAGCCCGTCAAGGTCAAAGACCAAGACAAGAAAATAAAAGGGCAAAATACCCGGCAGGAAACCCACAAAGGGGGCTGCGCAAAAATTAGGGTAAACCCGGCAGGAGACCCGAACAATAACAAAGGGTAGCCTGGGCAAAAGTTAGGGTTATTAAAAGTCCGCTAGGTATTCCTAAAAATAAATACAAAAAGGAAACCTAGACGAAAATCAGGACGAAAGCACGGCATCCTAGACTGAAAACCCGAAAGGGCGGACTAGGGAAGTTAGTCAATCACAGAAAGGCGCCACAAATCAGTAAACAACGACGCCACGTTATAAGAGCAAAACGTTTTGTCTAAACTAGCCTAAACACCGACCAACCCTGGCTAGCCATTCTTACAAAAACCTTTATTACAAAAACATCACTCTAAAACACAAGCCATTGCGATAAATCCTTTTCCTTCTTTTCTCTTGACCATTTCACTATAAAGCATTCAAGTAATGAAGGGGAATGTGGTAACATAGTGATCAATAGGAAGGTTGAAATCCCTAAGGAAAAGAAGAAAGGCATTGATATGGCAGTCGCCCTACGAACAAAAGATTGCTCTTCCGCCATGGCAAAGAAAATTCCAAAGACGGTAAATCGGTACAGCTAAGCTTGTTGATCAAGAAACAAGGTGACGCAAAGACACAACACCAAGAATGCACTCGAAGTCAAAGCACATCAGTTAAAACTCTCGAAATATTAACTAAAATAGATCCTAGGATGCATATCATGAAGCATTACATGCATTAAAGCATAGATGAAGGGAATCCTATCTTCGATTTCATCAAAAAACACGAAAATTAACTCAAAAAATCAAAAACCAACTTAAGGAGCTTGGGACGGCCGTCCCAAAGTCCAGACGGCCGTCCCAAGTGCATTTTCACGTTCGGGACGTGCGTCCCAACAGGGGTCCCGCCTGTGCATTTGTGCCATTTGGGACGGCCGTCCCAACCCAGGCGGCCGTCCCAAACTCCCCTGCGCGTCT
The DNA here is from genome assembly GCA_963425845.1 of Sphenostylis stenocarpa. Taxonomy (NCBI): domain Eukaryota; kingdom Viridiplantae; phylum Streptophyta; class Magnoliopsida; order Fabales; family Fabaceae; genus Sphenostylis; species Sphenostylis stenocarpa. The sequence goes on from OY731401.1 coordinate 39,957,317, forward strand.
ATATATATGGGACGCGGTTTTTGGCTCTGGTACCTCATTCCAAGCTTCCTATCTTGTCTTTCCTCCTCTTCCATACATTTTTAGCATTTCTAAGAGAATATTACCTACAATGGAGCATGGAGAAGCCTCATCCAGAAGAAAACGCACCAGGACTCGCTGCCAGAAGAGCTCCTGCCACCAGGATGATGATGGCAGAAGCGCATCAACAAAGACTGGCAAATATCCAGCGTCTTGCCTGGTACCCGATGCCTCGACTAGACTTCTGGATCCTGGCCACATTCGGCTTGGAACAAGATGTTAGGAGGTTCATCCACAACATAGGATGGGACTTCCTCCTTCGTGAGCCACCCACTCTGATCCATCGCACCGCTACGATGGAGTCTCCGCCTCCGTTAGCATGATGGAGATGCCATCCACCACTCCTGGGTGCCACCAACACCGGCTATCTCCTGACCGGATGGATGGAGCCTACCGAACCACTCGCCCTGGATGACTTCAACGTCATCATGGGATTCTGCCAGCTGAGCCGAGACAAGAACACCTGAATATCGGTCCGCATATCCTGAGAAACCCTCGCTCTCACCACCACCAGGATGTGGAAGGATATTACTGGAGCTATCAACCTCCCATCTCATCTGAAGGGTGCAGCCTTCAATCCCCCTCTTCGCATATGCCACAAATTGCTTGCTTGGACCATTCACAGGAGGAAGGAAAGCCAGGGAAGGTAACGTTGGCTCGACCTTTTTATAGTCTACCGCATGCATCAGGGACATCCATGCAACCCTGGATACGCATTCCTGAAGGCTGTAAAGGAATGCGGTACTTTAAGGATCAGCTGGAGCAATCATGGTGGCTCCCTTCCTTACCCCTCTTGCTCGAATACTTGGGATGCACAGACGGAGAAGATATCCCAGTCTGAACTTCAACCAGAGCCTATCAACCGAGGAGTGCTGACGAACATGAGTATCCTCAGCAGAGAAGGATCAGGTTTCATCCTAAACCCTATCATCTCGATTTCATGGGATATGCGCGATTTCAATACGCCGCAAGATATCCCTACCACTTCAGAGTCCCAGCAGCAATCACGCGACTCGGATTTCTCCGGCTTATACAGGCGCCTGGATGAGGAGCATGCCTATATGGAAGGAGAGTTCCAGTCTATACGCCAGCAGTTCAGCCAGATGACTGTTAGACAAGACAGGACTGACCGTCAGATAGAGAGCCTGGTCCAGACCCAGGCAAGGTTCCAACGCCGCCTACTCCGCCGCTTCCCTTCACCAGTACCATCTGCCCATTCCAGCCCAGAGGCAGACGATTAGGATTTATTTAACTTTCTTATGTCTTAAATATGCTTGAAATGTACCCGAACATAAGCAGTAATAAATAAAACTCGTTATTTCTGTTTTACACGTCGCAATCAAAAAGCCCATGTGTATAAAATAAAAGGCACACATGATTCACTAAAAAGTCAGATTTCAAAACACCTTGCGACGAAAACTAAGTCGCGAAAGTAAAAGGCGAAATCTAAACCGCTTCAGCAAAATTACTCCAACCATCAACCTTCTACACCAATATAAGACAATAAAACCAATCGGAAAGGCTTAATTATCCCCAAGCCGAACTCTCGCCTACTCGAGAGGCAAAACAAAAAGATTACCTCACGACTCGAAGACATCGCCGCAAGAGTCCTTAAGCACACTCATACAAGAGTATCCGCTTCAAAGAAGAACAAGGACTACATAAGAGTCTATCAAAGAAAAAACAGAGTCAAAATCCCCCACATCACTGGGGGGCAACAAAAAGAAAGAAGAGAAGAGCCTTTCACCCTCTAACAAAGGCTACGACATGAAGGAGCCGAAAGAAATTTCCGTCCACAGGAAGCCAATAAAATTCCCCTCAGTGGATCACCAAAAAGAAAAATTTTTCCCCAGGAAGCCTATCCGCAAAAGCAAATTACAAATCCACAGGGAGTTAAGCACCCAATATGAATATCCCCAGGAAGGTACAAAACCTTCACTCCCAAGAATGCCTATGCTTACTCAGAACAAGCAAAGAGCCGATATCCCCAAGAAGCGGAAATCAACCTATAAGAGGTAATACAAGCACAAAGCTTTCAAAAAACATCTACCTACTCAGAGGTATTATCAAGAACAGAATATCCTCAAGAAGAACATCAGCGTATCCAGAAGGAAAGCCTTCGTCGCTATTGAAGCACTCGCCTAATCAAGAGGCACAAAAAAATCAACGAATCCCCAGGAAATTCCCGCCTGAATCAAGAGGCACAACAAATTCCCCAAATGGATCTCCGCCTAATCAAGAGGCACAATCAAGAAGAAAAACCAAAAACATCAAAAATCCCTGGAAAACCTGAATGACGACTGAACAGCAAAGTCAAAAACAAATATTCCCTACCGAATGGGCGCATGAACAGAAAAATAAGCCGCCAACACATCTCCAAAAACAGATAATCACAGGATTAACTACCAAAAAGTGCATTCTAAGAACCTTGCAGAACAGTGGTTCGAACCAGGTGGGTAGGTACCCATCAGAACCTTGCAGAACGGGTTCGGACCAGGTGGGGCAAGTACCCATCAGAATCTTGCAGAACGGGATTCTGACCAGGTGGGCAGGTACCCATCAGAACCTTGCAGAACTGGGTTCTGACCAGGTGGGGCAGGTACCCATCAGAACCTTGCAGAACAGGGTTCTGACCAGGTGGGCAAGTACCCATCAGAATCTTGCAGAACGGGATTCCGAACCAGGTGGGGCAGGTACCCATCAGAACCTTGCAGAACAGCGGTTCTGACCAGGTGGGCAAGTACCCATCAGAATCTTGCAGAATCGGGATTCGGACCAGGTGGGCAGGTACCCATCAGAATCTTGCAGAACGAGATTCTGACCAGGTGGGCAGGTACCCATCAGAACCTTGCCGAACTGGGTTCTGAACCAGGTGGGCAAGTACCCATCAGAATCTTGCAGAATCGGGATTCGGACCAGGTGGGTAAGTACCCATCAGAATCTTGCAGAACGGGATTCTGACCAGGTGGGGCAGGTACCCATCAGAATCTTGCAGAACGAGATTCGGACCAGGTGGGGGCAGGTACCCATCAGAACCTTGCAGAACTGGGTTCTGACCAGGTGGGGCAAGTACCCATCAGAATCTTGCAGAACGGGATTCTGACCAGGTGGGCAGGTACCCATCAGAATCTTGCAGAACGAGATTCGGACCAGGTGGGTAGGTACCCATCAGAACCTTGCCGAACGGGGTTCTGACCAGGTGGGGCAAGTACCCATCAGAATCTTGCAGAACGGGATTCTGACCAGGTGGGTAAGTACCCATCAGAATCTTGCAGAACGGGATTCTGACCAGGTGGGGGCAGGTACCCATCAGAACCTTGCAGAACTGGGTTCGGACCAGGTGGGGTAAGTACCCATCAGAATCTTGCAGAATCGGGATTCGGACCAGGTGGGGTAGGTACCCATCAGAACCTTGCAGAACAGGGTTCTGAACCAGGTGGGGTAGGTACCCATCAGAACCTTGCAGAACGGGGTTCTGACCAGGTGGGGCAGGTACCCATCAGAACCTTGCAGAACAGGGTTCCGACCAGGTGGGCAAGTACCCATCAGAATCTTGCAGAATCGGATTCTGACCAGGTGGGCAGGTACCCATCAGAATCTTGCAGAACGGATTCTGAACCAGGTGGGTAGGTACCCATCAGAATCTTGCAGAACGGGATTCGGACCAGGTGGGTAGGTACCCATCAGAACCTTGCAGAACTGGGTTCTGACCAGGTGGGTAGGTACCCATCAGAACCTTGCAGAACAGGGTTCTGAACCAGGTGGGGCAAGTACCCATCAGAATCTTGCAGAATCGGGATTCGAACCAGGTGGGGCAAGTACCCATCAGAATCTTGCAGAACGGGATTCTGAACCAGGTGGGGCAGGTACCCATCAGAACCTTGCAGAACAGGGTTCGGACCAGGTGGGGTAAGTACCCATCAGAATCTTGCAGAACGGGATTCTGACCAGGTGGGGCAGGTACCCATCAGAATCTTGCAGAACGAGATTCTGACCAGGTGGGGTAGGTACCCATCAGAACCTTGCAGAACGGGTTCTGACCAGGTGGTAAGTACCCATCAGAATCTTGCAGAACGGATTCGGACTAGGTGGGGCAGGTACCCATCAGAATCTTGCAGAACGAGATTCTGACCAGGTGGGGTAGGTACCCATCAGAATCTTGCAGAATCGGGATTCGAACCAGGTGGGTAAGTACCCATCAGAATCTTGCAGAACGGGATTCTGACCAGGTGGGCAAGTATCCATCAGAATCTTGCAGAACGGATTCTGACCAGGTGGGGTAAGTACCCATCAGAATCTTGCAGAACGGGATTCTGACCAGGTGGGGGTAAGTACTCATCAAAAACTTTGCAGAAGGCATTAGGTGGAGTAAAAATACTCACCTAGAGCATTTCAAAGATGGGTTGCAAAGACCTTACTTCTATTAGGGGTTAGTTCAATGTTGAGCACCTCTGAAGTAAGTACCCACAAGAGTCTAACAAAATGTAAATTCATACCTGGTGAGGGTAGGTACTCACCAAAACCTTGGAGAACAAGGTTCATACCTAGTGGGGGTAGGTACCCACAAAAGTCTAATAAAATACAGAACTCATACCCGGTGAGGGTAAGTACTCACGAGAGCTTTATAAAAGGAGGCTCAAACCAGATAGGGGTTGGTACCTATCAAAATATTTATCATCCAGAGGACCTGCAAAGGAGCAGCATTCGAAGCAGAACCTGGCAAAGGGTTAACTCCTTCCCTACCAACTAATTTTGTCGGCATATTAAAACCGACGAATTAGTTAGGCAGGCGAAGGGGCAGCTGTAGACCCCTAATTTTGCCCTGGCCTCTCAAAATAAAGGCTAGAGGAACGTCGCCCAAAAAGGAGTGCATCCGCTTCCCAAACTGAGGAAACCTCCCGCAACAAACACAGAGATCACTCATTCACACGATAAAAGCCAAAAGAGACTTCCTACACAAAGACAAAGCTCGCCCGCATCTTAATGAAGGCCAAGAAGACTTCCTATATGAAGATAAAGCTTCAACGGACACACATCAGGCATCAATCTACGCCCGAAAACAGCAAGGAAAGCTTCCCGGGTCCCAAAAGCGCGAAACTGGCCAGAACAGTGCTGAGACGGCCGTCCCAAAGTGGGACGGCCGTCCCAACCCTCCAGGTTCAAGTGGGACGCGCGTCCCAAAGTTGGGACGGCCGTCCCAACCCCCAGCTCAAGTGGGACGGCCGTCCCGGCCTTCCTGGGGTCCCGCTCGTGTAAAAATGCCATTTGGGACCGCCGTCCCAGCCCAGGACGCCGTCCCACCCAGGATGGCCGTCCCAAAGTGCGCCGAGCTGCGAAAAACTATAAATAGGAGGCTCATTTGTCACTTTTTTACACACTTCAGGACACCCAGTCACCACAGTACACTCCAGAGAGCTCTGAAACACTTTAGAGCACTCGTCTACTTCTCTCCCTCTCTCAATGATCTTTCCGATTGCCTTAAATAGGTAACAATCGGTTAAGGAATTAGATTCCGGCATTTGATTCTTCTTTAAATTTTTAAGAGAGTCGTTCTTGTATTGGTGAGGAGAGTCTTGTGTAGAAAGAGGGGTTGCCAAAACGCATCCTCACGGTTCGAGATTCTCAATATAAAGCTTGCTACGTGAGGTTCTTTTCAATTCCCTTCTCTTTTATTGCTTTATTTATTGTTTTATTTTATTTATTGCGTCATATAGAATAAAATCATGTAGATAGTCATTTTAATATTCCTTCTATTGCTTTATTTAGTTTTATTTAAAATTATGTAAATAGCTATTTCAATATTATGCAATAAAATAGGGTAATCGCGTAATTTCTCAAAGTCTTTTCTTTAAATGAATTAATCTGTCATAGGGAACCCGAAAGGGGCGTTGTGGGGTGCTAATACCTTCCCCACACGTAACTAACTCCCTTACCCAACTCTGGTTATAATGGCCAAGTGCGGTTTTTCTTAAAATCAATATTTTTCCCTTTTCCAATGTTTATGGTTAAAACATTGGTGGCGACTCCATAAGAACCCTTTTTCGAAAACCTTTTAAAACAAATACGCGAGTCTAAACCATCTTTCCGCGACCGCTCGCATTAACGTCTCAAAGACGTTCCCTCCCCGGGACGTCGGAAAGGGACGGCGGCGACAGGGAGCATATATACATTAATAACTATTAGATGAATAAGGTCATATCTTCAACATGATGTATACATGCATCTCAAAATACAAACATAAACACAAACACAATAGGATGAAAGTTGAAGTATAGACACATTACTAACTATTGGTGGAATAAGATCATACCTACAATAGGATGTTCACGTGCACCTGCATATGACAAACAAAAACACAATAGGATGAAAGTGAAATTATAAATACATTAATAACTATTGGAGGAATATGATAATACTAGGATATACACGTGCACCTGCATAAGACAAATAGAAACACAAACACAAACACAAACACAAACACAAACATAAACATAAACACAAACATAAACACAATAGGATTACAGTGGAAGTATAAACACATTAATAACAATTGGTGGAATTGGATCATACCTACAATTGGATGTACACATGCAGCTGCATAAGAGATGTAAAAACACAAACATAATCACAATAGGACGACAATGAAAGCATAGACACATTAATAACAATTGGTGCAATAGAATCATACTTGTAATACGATGTACACGTGCACCTATATAACACAAACACAATAGGATGATGGTGGATGTATAGACACATTAACTATTGTTGGAATAGGATCATACCTGCAAAAGGATATACACGTGCACCTGCATAAGACAAACACAAACACAATTGGATGACCGTGAAAGTATAGACATATTAATAACTATTGGTAAAATAAGATCATACTTGCATTAGGATGTACACGTGCACTTGCATAAGACAAAACACAAACACAAAAGGAGGACAGTGGAAGTATAAACACATTAATAAATATTTGTGGAATAATAGCATACCAGCCATAAGAGGTACACGTGCGCTTGCATAAGACAAACATATACACAATAGCATTACAAGGGAATTATGGAAACATTAATAACTATTGGTTGAATAAGATCATACCTGTAATAGGATGTTCACGTGCACCTGCATACGACAAACAAAAATACAAACACAATAGAATGATAGTAGAAGTATAGAAAAATTAATAACTATTTGATGAATATGGTCATATCTTCAATAGGATGTATACATGCACCTGTAAGATACAAACACAAATACAAATACAAACACAATAGGATGAAAATTGAAGTATAGACACATTAATAACTATTGGTGGAATAAAATCATACCTGTAATAGGATGTTCATGTGCACCTGCATATGACAAACAAAAACACAAACACAAACACTATAGGATGAAAGTGGAATAAGATCATACCTGCAATAGGATGTACACGTGCACTTGCATAAGACAAATAGAAACACAAACAAAAACATAAACACAAACACAATACTGATCAATAATAATAAACAAGTTGCTAAACTAATGTAGTATATTTAACCCGTGTCGAATCTGACAAGGACACAATTATAGGAACATACTCATTATCACATATCATTCTATCTAAAACACTAAATAGAAGTAAATAGGGGAATGAATGAAAGAGTGAAAAAAAAATTATGCAAAATAATAAAAATAAAAATCAAATTGCTATAAAATATTAACGACAATTAAAATTAAATAGAAACATAATTTAAATAATTGAAATTTCTAAAATTAAAATAATGTGCTTTTAATTAAAAGTGCAAGATTCAAGAATTATTTTGAAATAAAATAGTGCAATAATTAATTTTGAAAAGAAAATAGAATTTGAGTAAAACAATGAGAAAGAAATTGATTTCCTAATTCAATGCGGTGTCACTTATATTAGGTTACGAAATTAATTTGCTTTAACCCTTATTCTAACTCAAAATTAACTAACTAAGTGAAGATTAACCCAAATTATCCTTATACAATTAAGCATTGCATACATTACATAATATCATCTCTACCATAGGATTAAGCAAACTGTAATATTGGTTTCAGTTTATTAAGCATAAACAGATTATAATTCAACACAGAGATTAGGAGATGAAGAGTTAAGAGAATAAATGAAATAGAAGAACAAAACCTCCACTAGTATAGAATGGGCTTTTAACATCGGTTCCCAGTTGCCTTCTACATTGGTTTTACAACCGATGTAGATACAACCGATGTAGAAAGTTGGTGAGTTTTAACATCGGTTATGGCCTACAACTGATGTAGAAAGTCATTTTTTCATACTTTCCACATCGGTTCTAGGCCGTAACCGATGTGGAAAGTCTGACTTTTCACATCGGTTATACTTAGAATCTATGTGGAAACTCTATTTTTTTAAATGTGAATTTTATTTTTTGATTTTTAAGAACCTGTATAGCATTTTAAATATCTACTACTACCGAGAATACTAATCTATAAAGGACATGCATCAACACACATGAGTAAACATAATGTATATTACATAATAACAAAAGGTGAACATGTATTGTATTCTAAGCTTGTATATTCAAAGAAAATAGTCCTAATATTTCACAATTAACTATTCAATCACGACTATAGTTCTTAATAACAAAATCTTCCCAAAGTCATCTAATATCATCAATCTCTGGTTTACTTATTGGATGACCATCTTTGAATATCTACAAACAGTAAAAAAAACATTTCAGATAAGCACAAGTAGGCAAATATATGTCAATGACATATATAGTCATAACACATACCAAATTCCATGAATCTGTGATCTTTGCTGTGATGATAGTTAACATATGTCTCATCACATAATATCCGCACTCCCAACTCGCCAACACAAGAACCAACAGATGACCTAGCTTGTGAAAGTCTAGTATGAAATTCCTCCTATTAGTACAAACAAAGAAATGTTGTGATATGATAAACTTTACATATCATAAAATAAATCAGAAGTGAAGGAACTTACATTTGTCTTCCTAGACCTTTCATCAACAAAATGACCTGTATTTTTTCTTATATTGGTCTGCTAGAAGATGTCATCAACAAACACTGATCTCCCAAGCTCTTTTGCCTGCATTACATTGACAAAATAAGAATTATATACAACTTAGTTAGCCTTATATAATCCTAAATATATGTTTAAAAGACTTACCATAGTTCATGTGTGGTGATGGAGCCACTTGTGTGTAGGCTTCCCCCCTTTTCAGATGCTCTGTTCTTTTGGGCCTGCACACATTTGGAGCGAGACATGGGTGAACTCCAATGTTCTAGTAACTTGCTCCAAACATGTTCTCCAATCCAATCTGGCCTTTGGCCAACAACTCTTGCGTCCCGAAACATCTCACTAAGTCTGTGAGATGCTTTGGAATGAAAATTCTTCTTTATTTGATTTTCATGTTTCGGTCTCCATTGAACCTTCATCTGTAAGAGTAGACATTATGGTACAAATTATATACATATAAGAACTAAACAAATAATTAAGTTGACAATTTTAAGTGACCTTAAAACATTGCCAGAAAGACTCCTTATCACTATTAGGAATCACTCCCCATGTCGTCTAAGGCTGAAGGAATTGCTGCTTAATACTCTTTGTAACAGCTTGTGATGCAACCCTAGACGGAAGAAACCTAATTTCAAAGAAAAATTTATACAATGTATATATATATATATATATATATAGTCAAAAGAACTAAAACTTAGTTATAATATATATTGAGAATTGAATATAAATATTACCCTCGACCATAAGGTTCAATCATGGGTCGATCATGGAGAGTATGGTCATCTTATCCAATCTCTGAATCGACATCCCCACTAGACTGTGATGTTCTAACTGCAATATGTGGGGATGGAATCTGTGTAGGTGTGTGACCCTCAGAGGTGGAAGGACCTGACACCATAGCAGGGGATGGTGATGGAGATGAGTTGGGTCCCACAACTAGGGTTGGGGATAAGGTGTGTGTCACAGTCACAATCGGGGCTGAGGATGGTATAGGTGGTACTACAAAAGTGGATGGTGCTATTAGTGGTGTGGGTACAGTAGGCACAACTAAAGGGGATGGTGTAGATCCTACAATAGAGGATGCTGATGGATGAGGTGTAGCAGATGGAGACAGTATGTCTGTGGGAACTACCTTCAATACATAATGTGGCCTCTTTTTTTTCGCTATCCCTTTTCCTTTATTCCCACCATAGGGTGGGGGTTTAGGTGAGTCAGAACCTCCTGTAGTCATATCTATAGGAAAATAAAATTAGACATAAATAATGATATGAAAACATATATCAAATTAAGTAAAATGACTTAATAACATTACACATAACAAATATGGATACAATAAGTCATAGGTATAAAATAAAGATTATAAGACATAATTTTCCTAATTATGTTGAAAACTAAAGTCTTCTTCTTATTCTTCATCTTCATCTTCATCTTCATCATCCTCATCCTCATCCTCATCTTCATCCTCGGTTTCTTCCTCTTGACTTTCGTGTTCCTCTTCCTCTTCCAATTCTTCAGGAGCAATGTCAAAGTCATGTAAACCAAATATACCTTCAACTTCAATGACTTCATTACCATGTAACATTTCATCTAGTTTGTAAGGGACATCCTCTTTTACACCATCACATTCAATGCGACCTCTTGGTTTTGTTTTGATTGCAACACACCAACCACGTTTATCTATTTGAAATGATGGATATGGGACATAATACACTTGTCTTACATTACGTGCAAGGATAAATGGATCAAATGGTTCATATCTTAAACCCATTCTACAATATTATATTTAGGATCTACTTTTGTACCTCTTCTAGATGGATCAAACCATTCACAGTAAAAAAAACACAACATTTTTGGGATAACTTGAAGAATTGTATTCAAACTCATATTTTAATAATTATCCCAAAAAAATCACCTTCACCACTTTTTGTCAAACCTTTAACATAAACTCCACTATTTATCGTCTTTTTCCCCTTGCTCCATGCATCTGTATGAAATTTGTATCCATTCACAAAGTATGTGTGCCATTCTTTAACACATCTCATGGGATGATTAGACAAATCTCTTAGGTCTTGATTTCTCACGGTACATGGCTCACTTGTGGATCTACAAAATTAAGAGACATCTAATATTACATTACTATATCTAAAATATGTTTAAAATAGAATTATAAGATTCATACTTGCTCCTTGAACCATATAGGAAAATCTGCATGTATCCGAGCAAAAGCCTGTGATTCACTTATTTGTTCTGACTGCAAGAATGAACTAGCCAAGTACACCATTTCAATGGTCAATTTGAATGTCGTAGAATATTTGACAAAGAAATTGAAAAATAATCTTATTTGAACCTACTCAAGATATTTTTTAACTTCAACACAGTTGACTAATATATGAACATGATCAGATTTAAATTTAGAATCAGTAAACCAGTAACTTAACTCCCATCCTGAAGGATGACCAACTTGTCAAAAGATTGATAACATTGAAACTTGTGTTTGGCTTTGAAATTCCTTTTTATTTCTACGTTGTCGTGGTAATAACATGAAGTTGTTGAAATAATTAGAACAAAAGTAAGTTGTCTCACGATGCAAGTAAGCTGCATAAATCGATCCTTCAACTTTGGCCTTGTTTTTCACTGATCGTTTTGAATCGCCCATGAATCTAATGAATTAAACAACAACATTATGATTGCTAAGTATAATAAGAATGACATTTAAAAGCCATGGGACAATCATTTTAGTACCTTTCAAATGTGTAAGAATTAATGGTTGAGTTCAAGAGGGGGGGTGAATTGAACTTAGAAATCTTTTTCGAAAAACACGCTTTCTTTGAGGAAGAATGATTAATCTTTATCCAATCTTTTATTAGGCAGATTTGGTTCTAAACAAAGCAAGAATATAAACCAGAAATGAAAAGAGATAAATGCAGAAATATAACACAAGAGTTTATACTGGTTCGCTCTTCCCAAGAGATACATCCAGTTCTTGACAAATCTGTCAAGTTCCACTAATACCAAGTGAAAATACAAACCAGTAGATACAAACCAATCTACCCCAAGATCTACCTTACAACACCACAAGATAGACTCTTGAAAAATCACCCAGCAACCAAACCCAGTTGCTGTAACCAGTGCATATTCAAACCCAATCTACACAATTAGAATTCGTACAAGTATATGAAAAGAATAAACCTGGACTGCAGCTTTTACAATATAGAAGTCCAGAAGCAATTTTTCTAACTCAAAACTTTCTCTCTTGAAGATCTTTCAACAATCTTGATCAAAACGCCTTATGATATGAAATATGTATGAATGCTCAGAAAAACACACGAATATGAGAGCTCCAAGATTGCTTTTAATTGATTTCCAAATTGTATTTTTAAAAGAGAAATCAAAACTGTCTTTATAGAGTAAAAGAGAAAAACTGACAGTTTCAATCGATTTAAAATGATGTTTTAATCGATTGATTTTATTTAAAACTCTTTCAATCGGTTAATTTGAGCTTTTAGTGGATTGAAACAGTTAGAAGAAAAATGGTAGCTCTCTGTTTCAACAGATTAAAATTTATTTCAATAGATTAAAAATCTGAGATACTTTAAAATGAAAAATGATATCTCTCTGTTTCAAAAATTAAAATTTATTTCAACAGATTAAAAATCTGAGATACTTTAAAATGGAAAATGGCTTAGAACATTTTAATCTATTGATTTATCAGTTCAACAGATTAATCTTGCGAAACCCTTAATATGGAAAAACCATCAAGAACATTTTAATCTGTTGATTCTACGATTCAATCAATTAAAATATTGGCTATATATATACATTTCCTATTTTAAGTGATTTTAACAGATTAAAACTACTTTTTAACAGATTAAAAAAATAGGTTGTTCTTTCAAAGCTTAAAGATTGGTTTTTCATGAAGTATGATAAATTCTATGGAATGCAATAGTTATAGGCGCTTATCACAAGATATATTGAAATTATCAAGAGATTAAATTCCATACCCATAACCTATCTACCTACACACTCACAAAATAAACTTTATAAACAAACTTTATATGTCTTCATCAAATCCAACAAGTGCTTCAATCTACCCCTATTTGATGGAGACAAATAACCACCGCACCTGCATAAAAGAAACAATAACAGGACAACAGAGACATATAATTTGTGATGTGTGTGTGTAGTGACATCATAGTAAGCGAATACTTCTCCCCCTATTTAACTTCATCAAAAAGTGTTCATATACATGCCATAAGTACCATTCAGGTACCCAAAATTAAAACAAATAAAACATAAGCAAAATAAAGCTTCTAAAACGAAATTTCACTCATCACCATCCCAGGGACCCTGATTGAATTGGAGGTCTCCAATTCTGTTGAAGATATCATCCAGTTGATTATCAATGTGCTGAAATATGGCAATGGAGTCTTCATAAAGCCGATGCTGGCGAGCTTGCAAAGCATACGTCATCTCCATGTGCCTCCTTTGATTAGTTTGAATTTCATTCATTTGGTGCAGCATAGTCCTTTCAAACTGTGAAAGAGGTGTGCCACGGTCAGGTGGAGCCACATACGGGATCATTTTTAATGGAGATTGCTGAGCCATAACATCTTCCATGGGATCTGTTTGTCTTGCTTCAGTAGCACTTGGAGCACCAGTATTCTCATCGACTTCCTTTTCTCCTTCTTCTTCATCTCTCCCAGCATCCTCTTTTGAAATCCAATCACCATCAATTTTAATGAATCCCATTTTATGAAGGATGGAATTGTTAATCTCATTTGTGGGGCAAACAATTTCAGACAGTTCTCCTTCTAAATCAACACCAAAATGAGTGAGAAATTTAGAAATTAAAATAACATAGGGATACCTAAAATCACTTAGCCTTTTTGCTTTGATCATATGGTCCTTGATAACAAATACCCAATTTACTCTGATTCTGTGGTGGATACAATACATCAGTACCAAGTCACCTTCATTCTGTTAGAATCGCGCAGCGGAATGTTCGCGTGGTCGGACAAAAACCAAGAGGGGGGGGTGAATTGGTTTCTTAATAAAAATTAGGTTTTCAAAATTTTCCCCAAATTTTACCGATTAAAAACTGTGTAAATGTAAATAGAGAAGAGAAGAGAATCTTACACAGGAAATTTATACTGGTTCGGATCAAAAGACCCTACGTCCAGTTGCTAATCACTCAAACAGAGGATTAATGCTGTCACTATAATCACAATTGTTACAAACAAATTACAATGAAAAGATAAAGATAAGAAAACACCTCTCTTGAAATCCACAAGAGATGATGAACAACTTTCCCTAGAGATGGCACAACACACAATCCACTAAGAACTCCACTTAGTGATTCTTATCGCTTCTAGCCCACACCAGGTTCCAAAAGCCCCTTTTTCTTGCAACAAACAGTTCTCTGGCACTACAACACTTAACTTTTGTATGAAAAAGGTTGTTCTTGTTTTCTGAGTGCCAAGGAGAAACTTAAGTAGAGAAATTAGGGTTTGGGAATTGGGAATTTCGGAATTAGGGTTCTTTGGAAAAGGGTTTTCGAAAATAGGGTTGATTTGAAGTTAAAAATAAAAATCTGACTGAAATAATCGATTAAATGAAGTATTAATCGATTATTACAGAGCCAAAATCAACAGAACCCTAAAACACACTGTTTTAATCGATTAAAAGGGCAATTAATCGATTAAACCGCCTGTTAATCGATTAAACCGCCTGTTAATCGATTAACAAATGGTTTAATCGATTAAACCAGTGAGCAGATACGGAAAATGGTTTTTCTCACTGTTTTAATCGATTATTTCCCAATTTAATCGATTAAAGCCGAGCCTGGATGATAAATTTGAGCTTTTTGAAGCTTCTAAGGTGCAGACTATGTACCAGCTATCTTAAACTCTAATATTACAGACTCAAACTATTTGAAAACAGAGTTATTACAATACAAAACAAGTCTTCAACACTCTAAGTCTTTGAGTTCTTGAATCATCATCAAAATCAACAATTTTCATGTCCATCAAGTGCAACATCAAGTCCTTGAATGTTCAACACATTCAGTACTGCATGATTGCTCCCCCTAGGAGTAAGCTACCAGGCCACTATGAATGCAAGTAATCTTTCTTCAAGTTTAAGCTTCCCAGTGTTGAAGGAACTCACAGAGTCACGCTTATTTCTTAAACAAGAACGAAAATATTGAATTTTGTTGAACTCTTCTACATCAGAAGTGTAACCTTTAGTGACTTTCTCACAGATTCTACCATTGAGCTCTAAGAACTTCTGAAGTTTCTGGTGTTGCAGCAGTTTTCGCACCCCTTTGAACCCTTCAGCGTCCAACCACGAGAATTTAAGAATTTTGGGAATATTAATCTGTTTTCTGCTCATTTCGTGAATGAATAACCCTATCTTCTCTTGGTTCCCATTGAACCAGGTTTCAATGCGCCCTCCTCCTGATGTTTCTTGGACAGCAGTTGAGGATTCTCCTCTGCTGAACTTTCTCCTTCCCGATTTGGTGCACTTGAACATGATGTTTGAGAGGTGAACCAAATAACGAAAAAGAGGGAATATTTTTTCAAGAGTGAATACAAGGTTTTTCGAACAACTAATGCATACTAAAAGGAATGTGAGAATCCTAACTCTTCATCTACTTTGAATAGTCAATTTTGTCTTGTAGTGAATTACCTCAGTTCTGTTCCCTGTGTCAGAGATGGAAAAGACAGAGAGAGAATAATGGGTACTGCAATTTACTCGATTACCTGCATCAATAAAGATTTCTTCACCTCTGATTTCCAATCACAGTCTTGCAGCGTGAATTTGGATAACCATTACATTTAAGAGAGTAGCTGAAGTTGTTTGCAGTTGAAAATGCACTTAACTCAACCTGCAGTAAATAATCAGAAGCAAAACATACAATTATAGCCCTAGAAAATTAATCAATTGATTTACCATATAATCAATTGATTTACCATATAATCAATTAATTTTCAATTAATGATATAGAAGCAGATTATCAAAAGTAAAATGAATCGGTTGAATCGAAGGTTTAATCGATTAATTCAAAAGGAAAACATGCAGAGCTAAAAATTTAATGAAATAAATCGATTAGAAACATATTTAATCGATTAATTTGGCAATGGATCAGGAATAGAGATTGAGAACCAGGAAATTAACAGATTATTTCGCAATTTTAATCAATTAAAAACACATAGTTTGAAAAATATTTCAAAATTTTCAGACAACTAATCGATTAATCATATTATCAACCTGTTAAAAAGCACAGAACCATAATAGAGAATCAATTATACAATACTAGATAGATCCAAAATTCCTAATTCAGTTCTAAGCATATTAAGTCTATCTCTAGGCAGTGGTTTGGTGAACAGGTCAGTTAATTGTTTATCAGTATCAATGAATAAAATTTCACAATCACCCCTAGAGACATGTTCTCTAATAAAGTGATGTCTAATTTCAATATGCTTAGTTCTAGAGTGTTGAATATGATTTTTAGTTAGATTGATTGCACTAGTATTATCACAAACTAGAGGTACCGTGTTGAGAAACACCCCATAATCTTTCAATTGTTGTTTGAGGTAGATACTCTAAGCACAACAACTCCCAGCTGCAATGTATTCTGCTTCTATAGTTGAAAGAGCCACACATGCTTGTTTTTTGCTGTGCCATGATATGAGATTGCTTCCCAGTAAATGGCATGTACCTGAGGTACTTTTCCTATCCAATCTACAACCTGCCAAGTCAGAATCAGAAAATCCAACAAGTTTAAGAGAGGCACCTTCAGGATACCATAGTCCAACATTAATGGTTCCTTCAGGATACTTGAGAATCCTTTTAGCAGCAGTGAGGTGAGATTCCTTTGGATTTTCCTGGAATCTAGCACAAAGGCAAACACTGAACATAATGTCAGGCCTACTAGTAGTGAGATATAGAAGAGATCCAATCAAACCTCTATATTTAGTTTGATCAACAAATTTCCCCTTTTCATCTAAATCGAGACAGCAGTTAGTAAACATGGGTGTGGAGGATTCTTTGCAATTATGCATATCAAATTTCTTCAACAACTCATTATAGTATTTAGATTGATTTAGTAAAATATCATTCCTTAATTGCTTAACTTGGAGACCAAGGAAGAAATTCAGTTCTCCCATCATAGACATCTCAAATTCACTTTGCATTTCCTTAACAAATTTATTACACAAGGCATTATTAGTAGAACCAAAAATGATATCATCAACATAAACCTGCACCAGAAAAATGTCAGATCCAGATTTCTTAATGAATAAAGTTTTATCAACTTCACCTCGTTTGTATCCTTGATCAATTAAGAAATTACTTAGCCTCTCATACCATTGTCTAGGGGCCTGCTTTAATCCATAAAGAGCCTTTTTCAGCTTGTAGACATGGTCAGGATGTTTGTGATCTTCAAAACCAGGAGGCTGAGAAACATAGGCTTCTTCATTGATGAGTCCATTTAGAAAGGAACTCTTGACATCCATCTGAAGTAATCTGAAACCACTAATACATGCATAAGCTAATAACAGTCTAACAGCTTCAAGTCTAGCTACGGGTGCAAAGGTTTCACCAAAATCAATTCCTTCCTGTTGATTATATCCTTTGGCTACTGTAGACCCCAAATCTTGCTCGGCCTCCAAATAAAGAGCAGAAGACCTCCTATTCGAAGATGGATGAAGCCTAACAAGCCACTAGGAGAGACTATTAGGCCCCATACTAGGATAGGAGGGATTTTTGGCACGAAAATAAGGTTCCTCGCCCTTTTGGGGACGAGACCGCCGTCTCGAAATCGAGACCGCCGTCTCGCCTCATGCATATGGCGGCGAGCCCACCGTCTCGTTGGCGAGACGGCGGTCTCACCTTCCCAGACGGCGGTCTCGCCACCTGTGAAGGACGAGATGGCGGTCTCGTTTGGCGAGACGGCGGTCTCGACCCTGTCAGACGAGAATGGCGGTCTCGACCTTTTAGGCGCGAAAACCTATAAATAGGGGCTCCCTCCCCTCATTTCCACACACCTCATAGAATTTTCTCCTCCTTCTCTGTAGAATTTCTCTCTCTAAAACCCCTCCGAAGCATTTCCGGAGTTTCTGAGCGTTTCTTAGAGTGTTCTTGAGCGTTTGAGAGACTTTTGACGCTGTGTAGAGTGAAGGGCTGCCAAAACGCACCCAATTTATTGAGAAATTAAATAGAAAGCTTGTTTCGAAGGTTTCTACTCTCTCCCTCCTCTTTTTACCGCTTTATTTAAATTGCACAATAGATAGGGCCATGTAGTCATAATTTTAATTTCCGCAGAATAAAAGGGTAAAAGCGTATTTTCCGGTTTATTTATCAATAGAATAGCTAGCCTATCATAGGGAACCCGAAAGGGGCGTCGTAAAGGGACTAATACTCCCTTTACACGTAACTAACTCCCTTACCCAACTCTGGTTCTAACGACCAAAGTTGGTTTTTTCGAAAACCAACGCCTTTTAATTCCTTTTCCGATGTTTCTGGTAAAAACATCGGTGGCGACTCCACAAAACCCTTCAAAAATTAGTCCTTGGGTTAGCCCGGTTATCGGACAACCCAAGGACGCCCTTTCAAAAACCTCGCCCCTAGGTTAGCCCGGTTATCGGACAACCTAAAGGCGTTGTAACTACCCATAAAAGAAACACGAAAATCAAGAGGGTCGAAACCATCGCGTCGCTCCGACCGCCCCTCGTTTTTGGTGGCGGCGACAGATGGCGACTCCGCTGGGGAAGCCTCGAGAGTTGATCCCATTTAGTGATGTACCGACTTAAAAATAAATAAACCAAGAAAATAACGCTTTTACCCTTAACTTGTATTATAACATGTTTTACGGTCTGGCTTTAATAACTGTTGCTTGTTTATACTTACGCAATTGTTTGAAATACAAACTGTACACAAACCCTTGCACACTACAGTTCCCTCTATACCCGGGGGCAAGTGAGAAATCCATAGGGAGTGGGTGGCAGGTACGGTTCGCTGTAGTGAGGGCCTTGTGCCCACCAGTGTGATCGGAAACCACCACTCAAGGTGATAACCTTCCTCTTTTGGTAACAAGACTGACTATGGCCTTAGTGCTAAGCATGGTCGGACGGCTGGAGAGTGGGGACCTTATAATGGGGGCACCTTGGGGGCCTTAGCCTGGTGAGAACAGTTAGAACCTACCCTCGCCATTGCACTTTTCTGCAGAAAAACCCTACCTCGTGATTAAAACGAATTCTCGCCTGTTCGTGGATGATCGAATTGTGTGCGCATATGTTTGCTGCATTTGTCTGTTGCATAGCATAACCAAACAACAGAAAGAAAAATCACAAAAAATCATCTTTTCGCAATAAACACCCTTATCTCGGATAATCTGCCTTTTAGCTAGCCTGGTTTCAAGTTCTTTGTAAGCTAAGTAGCCACGTAGTTCCGACAGAAGAGATAAGGGACGCTAATTATTTTTCGCATAAAGTCATTTTTTATCTCGGACAGTCTGCCTTTTAGCTAGCCTGGTTTCAGGTTCTTTGTAAGCTAAGTAGCCACGCAGTTCCGACAGAAGAGATAAAAGGCTATAAAATAAAATGATATAAATCTAAAATAAATAAAATAATAATAACAAAATCAAAACATTTATAAAAATAATTTTGACAAAGTTGTATCATTCATATTACATCATGTCGTAAGTGGAAAAACCAAGAGAGAAAATAAATGCATAAGGAAAGTATGCATACACATCATTTTAATAAATCCCTAAAAAATGGGTCTTAGAGGCGTTTTTTGGGAAAATTACTGGGCCAAATCCCCTACGGGAGTTTGCAGCCTAATTCTTCACCTCTTTCTCTTCGTTTTGATATGTTGTGCGTTCAAATCGGACATCTCAGTCAAAAGTTATGTCACTTTGAACATCTGCCGCCCGTTTGTATTGGTGCATGCATAAATACATTCATTCTAAGGAGCACTAGATATCCCTAAGACAATGGCGAAAGAGGCCCCGAGCACATTTGTGACCTTCGCGACAAGGAAGGGACAAGTGTACTAAGGTGTGATGGTGACCCCCATTATACTTGTCAAGTCTGTGATGGGGAAGGAACCATTACACCAAGGTGGGTATGATATCTCACAAAGCGTAAGCTTTAAGGAGGATACCTAAGTCATTGTCTTAAGGAGTATCCATCTCATAAATCATTCATTTTAAACAATAAAAATCTTTTTGCATTCTAGAAAGCGGCTGGTATTCTTCGTGCCCTCATCCGCATACAAAAAAAAAACACAAAATCCCAAACACTATCATACATCATGTTAGAAAATAAAACATGATAATGTTTAGGAAAAAACAAACACTTGCATACATGCATCCACCAAACTTCATCCTCATAACATGCATCTAATAATAGACAATCAAAGAAGTGGACATTCCTCAATACCATGAAAAGAGGATTAGGGCATTCGCATAAATAAAAATTCTAATCTGCCTATGGGTTCATTTAGGTTTCTCCACTTTAAAAAAAAAAAATGTACTTTCAAACATTGCATTGAGGAATGTACACTATCTGGATGAAATAAATAAAGTTGTTTGTTTTCATCATCTCTTCAAACGTCTATTGCATTCATTCATTCTCACCTTAATAATAATAAGATAATAAAAAGAAAGGATTAGTCGATGTGCTTTCCACGAATCGAAATAAGATGAAGAGCAAATATTTTGTCATCAAGTTTTTCCAACGGTTGATCCGCCTAAGGAGGATAATAAGCCTCAATCGTTGGTCATCTGAGTAAATAAAGGAGAGGGGGCAAGGATGTCATCGCGTTTGTTCATGCCTCCCACGTCAAAAAAGTTGTACCATGGAGATACGCAAAAAACATCGTCCATAAATGAAGATATCTCCAGCATAGCCGGCATTGGGGGCACAACAAGAAATGGAAAAATTTACTCCCCCGAGGAGCTACGAGACAATGCTCCCAAGAATAAAGGAAGAAATAAAGAGACCGAAGAAAAACATAATCCAAAGAGGAAACTAAGTAGACTTTGGATTCGCGACGCTAAGGCAGTTCTTTCAACGCTCCGCCAAAGAGACAAACTCAGGGTAGGCGACAAGCTAGTCACAGTTTGAGCTAGAGACGACATTCAGATCAGCAAATCGTCTGCCCTTCCTTGAATGGATGCGGCGGAAGAAGACCTTTGAAATATCTTTTTCCAATATGAAAAGACTTTCCCAACAATATGAAGGTGACCCACATGATAGGAAATATATATGCCGCCCAAACCAAGGGCTGATTAGAAACTTTCAAGGAATAAGGGAGCCACCAGATTTTAAAGACAATCCTTTAAAGCATGGCCTAGGGCATGACCCTACAAAGGATCAAGCTACATGGAGAAAAGGGAAGTATCCCCTCCGCACCTTGAATCAGATTTTCCCAAACAGAGGGGTTCAAGCGTCAAAAGCGACTTTAGTCATTAAGTGTTCTCCTTCTGATTCTTAGGGTTTGTAAATCCAATGACTATTAGAGATTACTCCCGGGGCCAGCCCGACCCCCGAGCATTGTAGGGCACACATTTCCCTATTAATTACAAAGAATGTCATTCTTACTATCTGCTTCTCTTCTTGCTATTAATGTCTAAACCTCATTAATAACCATGTTTAAGCAAACGTTTTCAAAAGTGCGTCAAAGTAATCAAAATGCACCATTGACCAAAATAAAAGCCAAATCCATCATCACTGATTGACTAGAAAACACAAAATAAAGTTTTACCTCGTCATAAATAAAGCCGAGTTTCGCCAATGTTGTACAAAAAGAAAACAATAATCAAAAGAAGCCCATAGAAGTCAAAGGCCAAAAAGAAAGGGCAAAATACCCGGTAGGAAACCCACAAAGGGGGCTACGCAAAAGTTAGGGTAAACCCGCTAGGAAACCTGAACAACCATAAAGGGTAGCCTAGGCAAAAATTAGGGTTACAAAATAAAGTCCGCTAGGTTTCCAAAGCAAGAAAAAAGAAACCTAGACAAAAGTTAGGACAAAACAAAACACAACATCCTAAGCTGAAAACCCAAAGGGCAGACTAGGGAAGTCAATCAGTCATAGCAAGCACCATAAAATAAGACGCCACTCCACAAACAAAACGTTGTTTAAACTAGCCTAAACACTCTAACCAACCTTGGCTAGCCGTGCTTACAAAAACCATTTTTTGTCAAAATAAAACAATTCTAAAACACAAGCCTTTGAATTAAATATCCTCTTCCTTCTTTTCTCTTGACCCTTACCACTACGACATTCTAGTAATTAGTAGGGAAATGTGGAGATAGTAATCAATAGGAGGATTGACATCCCCAAGGAAAGGGAGGGGCGCACTAACATGGTAAGCCGCTCTACTATCAACACAGTCATTCTTTGGTCATGAAAAAAGTCAAGACGGCGAAATCGGCACAACCTATCCTGTCGACGAGAGCACATAACGTCAGAAGCTCATCAGAAGTAAAAGCACATTGGTTAATCCTTTTGAAAAATAATTGAAATAGTATTATAGAATGCATATCGCAAACATTGCATGCATATGATAGGCTCCTATCTCTCAAAAAGAAGAGAAAGAAAAAATGACAATAAAAAGAATAATGCCTGCTAGGAGATTCTTAGGCAAAAGTTAGGGTAGCCTGCTAGATCGAAAACCCGCAAAGGGCGGTCTAGGCAAAAGTTAGGGCATTCATAAAAAAGGAAAAAGCCCGCTAAGATATCCTAGGCAAAAATTAAGGCAGCCCGCTAGACCGAAAACCCCAAAAGGGCGGTTTAGGCAAAAGATACGGCTAAACCAAAAAATTAATAAAAGAGAGGGGTCCTTCATCATAATCATGAAAGTCCAGCAAGAGAATGCCAGATGCATCAAATAAAAGAATAGATTGCATTTAGGACATCCACACACAAGTAGTCGCACAAAACGACTTTGTCAAGACAAAAAATAAAAGAGATAAAAATTACTTTAGATAAAAAACAAAAAAAAACAAACAAAAAACATTCATGCATATAAGGAGACTAGCTCCATGTTTGTGATTGAAAACAGGATCACTAAGACTGAGTCTCCAAATAATGCCCTCAAGAAAATGGAGCAAGTCGTCAATCAAGGACTCATCAAAATAAGAGCTTCCGGAAATCAAGAGCTTCAGCTACCATCCTTCTACCCAGAAAAAGAAGGCACAAGAAAGTAATAAGTCTCCAAACATTGTTCTCCCTCAATAAAGAAGAGCGAGTTGTCATAAGAAGCTTCCAGAAGCCAAAGCTCCAATCATCACAATCATCAGACATCATAAAAGAAAAGCCGATGGAAAGGCTTAGTCATCTCCAAGAGGATCCTTGCCTACTCCAGAGGCAACACAAAAACACTCCTCACGGCTTAGCATTACCACTACATGAGTCATCGAGCACACTCACCCAAAGTCTCCTCCACACTCCCCAATGGAGAATAAAGGCTCCAAGAGCCCATCATCATCAGCAATCAAAAGAGTCCAATCTCCATACCAACAAGGGCTCAACAAAAAAGGAAAGAAGAGAAAAGAAGAGAAAAGAAAACCCTTCATCTCCAACAGATGACAAAAAGGCCATGATAGAGAAGGCCGAATAAAAATCCTCAAGTGGATCTCCAAAAAAATTCTACAAAAAGGAAACAGAAATTCCCATCCCCCAGTGGAATAAGAGCTTCACAAGTATAGCTCGCATCAACATCAATCAAGGAGCCAAGACTCCATCCCTAGAAAAGAAAAAATCAGATCCCCAGGAAGTCAACTAATTCCCTGGTGGATCACCAAAGAAAGAAAACGTTATCCCTAGTGGACCCCCCCAAAAAAGAAGGAAAAAAGCCGGCGTAATAAAAAGAGACTAAAAAGTAAAAAGGCTTACGCATTATTCCGAAAAAGCCAAATTTCAAATCGCGATAAAAAAGAGGTAAATCGCGGAAAAAGGCGAAATCAAATAAAAATCCTTGCTCCCTAAGTAGGTCTACTCAGAAAAAGGAAAAATCAACAAAAAAAGAAGGAATCAGAAATTCCATTCCTCCAACAGAATAAAAGCACCACAAAAACCAACTCGCACCCACATCAATTAAGGAGTCAAAACTCCATTCCCTCAGGGGGCAAATCAAAATTAGATCCCCGGGAAGGCAACCAATTCCTCGGTGGATCAATCAAAAAGAAAGATCATCCCTAGCGAGCCTATTGCAAAGGCAAAACTTCAAGTTCATTCTTAGAATGTCATATGCCTACGCATAGGCAAGACCTACCAAGCAAGAGTTAGCATCCCCATAAGGGAATATCAGCCTAGTAAGAGGCAAAACAAATGTAGCCAAAAGTCTTCACTTCCGATGAGGAATCTGCCTACTCAGAGGCATTACCAGAAACTCAATGGATATCCGCCTACTCAAGAGGCGTCACCAAGATCAACAAATCCCCAGAGGATTCCTGCCTACCTAAGAGGCACTCATCAAAAATTCCCGACAACCAGCAAAGTCGGATGACCACTACCAAAAGATAAAAAACAAAGAATCCCAAGCAACCAACAAGGCTGGATGAACACCAACAGAATCCCCGGCATAGACCGGACGACCATTCCCAAAAAAAGACAAACAAAAACAAAGAAAGCACATCGCAACACACGGCGCATGGGCCACCTGAACAATAAGCCGCCACCACCACCCTGATGGGGGGTTCATACCCATCCAGTCCCGAACAACGGACTGCAATCACCAGCCTGATGGGGGGTTCATACCCATCCAGTCCCACACAATGGACTGCAACTACCAGCCTGATGGGGGGGTTTATACCCATCAACCGAAGGATCGGCTACCGTCAGAAGGAGTATCCTGAGGTTTTACCATGTGTCCGTCAGAAGGAGTATCCCGGAAGTGCACGAACACCAGTTTTCCCCAGAGGATCAACTGCCACAAAGACGGGGCATCTGAAGGGTAACCGGGCAAGAGGGTCAACTCCTTTACCTTCCTGTCAGTCTATATGGCACAACAAGCCAACAGCCGACTAGTCAGGTAAAGGGGGGGGTAGTTGTAGACCCCAAATCTTGCCCGGCCTCCAAATAAAGAGCAGAAGACCTCCTATTCGAAGATGGACGAAGCCTAACAAGCCACTAGGAGAGACTATTAGGCCTCATACTAGGATAGGAGGGATTTTTGGCATGAAAATAAGGTTTCTCGCCCTTTTGGGGACGAGACCGCCTTCTCGCCTCATGTAAATGGCGGTCTCGCCACCTGCGAATGGCGAGACGACGGTCTCACCTTCCCAGACGGTGGTCTCGCCACCTGTGAAGGACGAGACAGCGGTCTCGTTTGGCGAGACGGCAGTCTCGACCCTGTCAGACGAGAATGGCGGTCTCGACCTGTCAAGCACGAAAACCTATAAATAGGGGCTCCCTCCCCTCATTTCCACACACCTCACAGAATTTTTTCTCCTTCTCTCTAGAATTTCTCTCTCTAGAACCCCTCCGAAGCATTTCCAGAGTTTCTGAGCGTTTCTTAGAGTGTTCTTGAGCGTTTGAGAGACTTTTGACGCTGTGTAGAGTGAAGGGCTGCCAAAACGCACCCAATTTATTGAGAAATTAAATAGAAAGCTTGCTTCGAAGGTTTCTACTCTCTCCCTCCCCTTTTTACCGCTTTATTTAAATTGCGCAATAGATAGGGCCATGTAGTCATAATTTTAATTTCCGCAGAATAAAAGGGTAAAAGCGTATTTTCCAGTTTATTTATCAATAGAATAGATGGCCTATCATAGGGAACCCGAAAGAGGCGTCGTAAAGGGACTAATACTCCTTTTACACGTAACTAACTCCCTTACCCAACTCTGGTTCTAACGACCAAAGTTGGTTTTTTCGAAAACCAACGCCTTTTAATTCCTTTTTCGATGTTTCTGGTAAAAACATCGGTGGCGACTCCACAGAACCCTTCAAAAATTAGTCCTTGGGTTAGCCCGGTTATCGGACAACCCAAGGACGCCCTTTCAAAAACCTCGCCCCTAGGTTAGCCCGGTTATCGGACAACCTAAAGGCGTTGTAACCACCCATAAAAGAAACGCGAAAATCAAGAGGGTCAAAACCATCACGTTGCTCCGACCGCCCCTCGTTTTTGGTGGCAGCGACAACTACCAACCTAGCTTTATTTCTAGTAATAATGTCGTGCTCATCTAATTTGTGTTTTAATACCCACTTAGTACCAATTATATTGATATTTTTGGTTTTAGGAACTAATTCCCACACATTATTTCTTTCAAACTGATTAAGTTCATCATGCATGGCACCAACCCAATATTCATCATTTAATGCATCCTTAACAGATTTAGGTTCAATTTGTGAAATAAATGCCATATGATTGCAGAATGGATTAAGAGAATTTCTCGTGGATACTCCCTTATTGATTTGCCCAATAACATTGTCTAGAGAAAGATCTCTTGGGACAATCCATTCTTTAGGAAGCTCATCCAAGGTATCTTCTTCCTGTTCTTCAACAATTCTTTCTGATGGGTCAGCTTTTGTAGGATCAATCGATTGATCACCTTCTTCAACAGTACACTATTATGTATTTCTGGGATGTTTTAACTGATAAAAATTATAAGCTAATTCGTCATCATCTGCAGTACCTATTGTTTTACTCTGCAACACTCGAGGAGACTCATTAAAAACAATATGTACTGATTCTTCAACAGGTTTTAGTCTTAAATTATAGACTCTATATGCATGACTGTTAGAAGAATAGCCAAGAAAGATCCCTTTATCAGATTTTTCATCAAACTTGCCAATATTTTCTTTCCCATTGTTTAAAACAAAACATGTACATCCAAAAACCCTGAAAATGGGCCTAATCAAAACTATTCAAAACATGACAAGCAGTGTTTACAGCATCTGCCCAAAAGTATTTGTGTAAAGAGTTTTGACAAAGCATTGTTCTAGCAAGTTCCACAATGGATCTATTCTTCTTTTCCACAACACTATTCTGTTGAGGAGTTCTTGGAACAGAAAAGTTGTGTTTTATGCCATACTTTTCACAGAATAATTCAAACTTTTCATTCACAAATTCTCCACCATTGTCACTTTGAATAGAAGTAATGAAATAACCTTTCTCATTATGTAAAACCTTGGCAAGCTTTTTAAAAGATTTGAAAGAATCTGATTTGGCTTTTAGAAAAACAGTCCATGTAAATCTGAAAAAATCATCAACAATTACCATGATATAAAGATTACCACCTAGGCTTTTATTTCTTGAAGGACCAACCAAATCTAAGTGGAGCAGTTCCAAAGGTCTACAAGTAGAAATAATGTTTTTATTTGAAAAGGGTTTTTTAGTTTGTTTACCTTTTAAACAAGCTTCATAGATTTTGTCTTTCAGAATTTGAAGCTTAGGTAGTCCAGAAACTAAATCTTTAGAAATTAGTTTGTCAAGATGATTAAGATGAATATAGGCAAGCCTTCTATGCCATAACCAAGATTCTTCTTCTTTAGTAAGAAGACAACTTTGAGATGAGATAGAATGCTTGATATCTAGCATGTAAATGTTGTTTAATCTCTTACGAACCAACATTACCGTGTCAGATTTTGGCTCACAGATTAGACAAATTTCTGGTTTGAAGATAACCTTGTGACCAAGATCACATAATTGACTTATACTAATTAAGTTGTGCTTAAGACCTTCAACAAGAAGAACATTGTGAATGGTCACAGTCTTACCATCTCCTATGTCTCCAGAACCTAAGATTCTTCCCTTGTTGTTATCTCCATATGTCACGTGACCTCCAGTCTTCAATCTTAGTTTTTGAAATTTGGAAATATCACCTATCATATGCCTTAAGCATCCACTGTCCAAGTACCAAAGTGATTCTTGCTGCTATTCCTGAAAAATCAAGCATCAAGTATTTGGTACCCTTAAATACTTTGGGTCCTTAGTGGTCAAATTTTCTGTTTAACATATTTTGGAACCCATCTCATTTTACCCTGTGGCACAAGATGTTTTCTAATATGACAGAATTTTACAGTATGCCCTTTTTTCATACAATAGTGACAAGATGAGAAGGGAGATGTTGTTGATTTTCTGAAAGAAAAAAAATTCAAATACCTTTTAGTTTTAACCCCAAACTTAGTGTAGACCCCAAATCTTGCCCGACCTCAAAATAAGAGCAGAAGACCTCCTATTCGAAGATGGACGAAGCCTAAAAAGCCACTAGGAAAGACTATTAGGCCCCATATTAGAGTAGGAAGGATTTTTTGTACAAAAATAAGGATTTTCGCCTTCAAGAGTCGAGACTGCCGTCTGACTTTTCGGGACCGCCGTCTCGCTGAAGGGCAAGTCGAGACTGCCGTCTCGTTTCGCGAGACAGCCGTCTCGCCACTTGCCAATGGCAAGACCCCCCTCCCTTTTGGCGAGAAGGCCTTCTCGCCACTTGGCAAGTCGAGACCGCCGTCTTACCATTGATTGAAGTTGAGACCGTCGTCCCGAATGGCGAGACCGCCGTCTCGACCTTGCCAGTCGAGACCGCCGTCTCGACTTGACAGGCGCGAATCCCTATAAATAGTGAGCGCTCCCCCCTTCATTTCACACGGTTCTTCCACTATCCCTTCTACACTTTCTTCAAATTCTCCTCCTAGAGTCCCTCCGAAGCATTTCCAGAGTTTCTGAATGTCTTAGAGAGCTTTTTATAGCGTTTTCGAGGGAATTACAGCATTGTAAGAGCGAAGGGCTGCCAAAACGCACCCTATTTTTCAAGAGAAATAATCAAAAGCTTACTTCGGAGGTTTCTTCATTCTCTCCCTCTCTTTTACTGTCTTTTATTTATATTAAATTACACAATAGTTATTAGGGTCATGTAGTCGTTATTTTAATTCCGCAAATAAAAAGGGTAAAAGCGTCTTTTCAAAAGTTTATTTATAAAATAACTGGCCTGTTATAGGGAACCCGAAAGGGGCATCATAAGGGAACTAACACTTCCCTTACACGTAACTAACTCCCTTACCCAACTCTGGTTTTAACGACCAAAGTTGGGTTTTCGAAAAAAACCAACGCATTTTCTCCCCTTTTTCGATGTTTCTGGTAAAAACATCGATGGCGACTCCATAAGAACCCTTTAAAACTTGTTCTTAGGTCAACCCAGTTATCGGACGATCTAAGAACGCCCTTTCAAAAACCTTGCCCTTAGGTTCAGCCAGGTTATCGGACAACCTAAAGGCTGTTAGAAAAGTAGGTTGAGATCAAGAGGGGGTGTGAATTGATCTTTGAAAGATTTTCGCAATTAACAAATTATCTATTTGTAAAAATAAGATTTCAGATCTGTTCTTGAATCACAAAGCAATCAATCAAAAATAAACGCAGCAACAGAATTAAAAGAGGAGAAAGGTTTAGAAAGATATCACCGGTGTTTATACTGGTTCACCCAATACCAGGGCTACGTCCAGTCTCCAGCCAAATTCCAGCTGGGTTCCACTAGATCAAATGTTTTACAGATTACAATCTTACACTTAATCTACCACAAGAACCACATTTCCAGTTTTTGCACCTAACCTTTCACCAAGAACCAAATTCCAGCTCTTGACAACCTCTACAACCAAATTCCAGCTGCAGAGAAACCAGTGCCCACAATTCCAGGCACCAGACAATACAGTAAAAGAATGAAAAGAAATGAAAAGAAGAAACTAGAATGCTCAAACCAGTTTTATGCAATTCTGCAGTGAGTTTCTTCTCCAAAAGAAAGCAATTTGCCTCAAGAAAGAATTTCAAAGAACTTCACAAAAACTGACGTGAATCTTTCTTGAAAGAGAGCTAAAGCTTGCTTGCTTGATTGCTAAAGATTGATGTACAATTGTGTGTTTAAAAAGTTCAAGCCAAACTGTTTTTATAGAAGATTTTCAAAACTGCTGGTTTAATCAATCTGTTAAAATAATCTTTTAATCTGTTAAAAGTTTAGTTTTAATTTGTTAAAACTTCTTTTAATCCATTAAACCGTTCTTGATTCTTTAACAGATTTGTTTTAACTGATACGACAAAAATCTTATTAAAACTCTTTACAAAAAATCTTCTAATTTGATTTAATCGATTGTTTCGTGTTTCAATCGATTAATATACTGCAAAACCTTATTGTTATTTTTTCCAAGTGATTTTAACTGATAAAAATAAGTTTTAATCGATTAAAACGCTGTGTAGAAATTTTCTAAGTTGTTTTAATCGATTGAAATGTGTTTTAATCGATTGAAAAAGCTCTGATCGGTCATAACTCAATTCTGATCGATCATATCTGATTCTGATCGATCATAATTGTATTCTGATTGATCATATTGAACTCTAAGTGGTTTTAATCGATTAAAACCAAGTTGTATCGATTAAAATGCTGCAAAAACACTTCTCTTAACATTTTAAGTGATTTTAATCGGTTATTTCGAAGTTTTATCAGTTAAAACACTGACAGAGGGTTTTCAAAACTTTCTTTAATGAAAACAATCGGTTATTTCGGAATTATATCAGTTTAAAACTTGTTTAAGAAATGTTTTGTTAAAATACTTTGTTTTTAACTGCTTAAACGTTTTTAGAGGCATTTTGCAAAATCTTTTAAGTGAAGAAACCTCATGCAGCAGAAAAGATAAAAATTATTATACCTAAGCATAGTTGCGGACACACTAATCTCTCTACTCTTTTATCTAAGTGACTGTTGACCGCTACAAAGTTGACTTTGACTTTATCTTTGACTTCATCAAATCAACAAGATCGTTGACAGAGTATTTCAATAAGATCTTCATCACTTTTAGTCTCCCCCTATTTGATGAAGACAAACACCACTTTGAATAATAACTCTGCAAAAGAAAGTCACTTGATAATACAAATTAGTGAGTAATAAAGAAATGAATTATTTTCCTAATTCTCCCCCTAAATTGTTGCTTCCCCTAAATAAAGAATTATTTCTGATCAAAAGTATTTCTGATCAAAAGTAAAGCAACTATTCTCCCCCTTTTGACTACATCAAAAATAGGGAACAAAAGAGAAACAATGCAAAGGTATGTAATAAGTTTGAGAAAAAAAATAGAGAGAAAAAAAATGAATACGATTTTTTTACTCATGTAAAGATCAATCAAAGTTGATTCAAACTTATCTTCATTAACACGTTTGTAATGAATACAATTAACACGTGTAAAGATAAGGGAACCATGCTTTAGTAGCATGTTACAAGAACAACCATTAACTAAAGCCTTTAATTTTTCTTTCCAGAATAAAAATCAATTAAAAACAGGACAAAATCGATTAAAAAGTTCTTGTTTAATGATTTTAATCGATTGAAATAAAGGTTTAATCGATTAAAACAGTGAAGGGCTTCGAAAGTATAAAACATGAGTGCATTTAATCGATTAATTCGACTTTTAATCGATTAAAACAGTAAAGAAAAATGTTGTATAAATTCTTTTAATCGATTTAAAAGATATTTTATTGATTAAAACAACCAGTTTTGCAAACTAAGTAAAGTTTGATGCATCTAAAATGCCTAATTCAGTGTGAATTTTTAAAAAAACGATTATTTAGAAGGATGTTTTACAAAAATATCAACTACATTGATTTAGATTTTAATCAACAGATCCATCAAAATTAGGATAAAATCTTATTTAGCCAATTTAACTGATGTAAACTTGTTTATATAGAATTTAATCGATTGATACGCAGTTTAATCAATTATTTTGTTGTGAAAGTGTTTCCTTTAATCGATTAAATCGATTAAATTCATTTTGTATCAGCTAAAAATATCATGGATCTATGTTAAATTCTGTCTAGACTAGTTTGATTTGATTTAAAACCTATATTATATTAATCAAAGCTAAAGAGATTGTACCTGGTATACAACCAGTAAATATTACAGACCAGAATTTGAAATTAGCATCAAAAGAAATAAGAAATAAAAGATAAGATAAGAAGGGACCCTTTTAATCCATAAAATCAATCATCCCAGTTTCCTTCGTTCAGCTGCATATCTTCCAGCTTGGTGTAGATATCAGCAATTTGGTTTCCAAGGGATGTGAATTGATTGTTTGTTTGCTGGAAGTGTTGGAATGTCATCTGCATATGCTTTCTCTGATTTTCTTGCATTGCAGCCATTTGAGAAAGCATTGTTCTTTCAAACTGAGATAAAGGAGTCCCACGGTCAGGTTGCTCCATGTAAGGAATAATTTCCATATTCTCATATGAGGCTTGACCACTGGTTGACTCAGGAACCTCTGCAGCAGCTGGAGAAGGAGGAATTTGGCCTTGTTCATTTTCATCTTCATCTTCTTCCTCACCCTCAGACATCCCAACATCAATTTTGGAGATCCATTCATCATCAACTTTTATATACCCCATTTTTCTCAGGGTGGAGTCGTCAATTTCATTTGATGCCTTGGGGGTTTCTATGCTCTCCCTAGAAAGATCAACTTCAAAATATCTAAAGAAATTATTGATTAACATAGCATATGGCAATTTGAAATCTGCCAACCTTTTAGCTTTCAACATGTGATCTTTGATCACATACACCCAGTTTACCCAAACATTGTTAAAAATGCAATACATGAGGGCAAGATCTCCCTCATTAAGAATAGCATGATTACTCCCTCTTGGAGTAAGCATCCATGCCACAATAAAAGCAAGTAATCTATGTTCAAGTGCAAGTTTTCCGGCATTTAGAATTCTTACCGAATCGTTTGGATCTTTGAGGCAAGACCGGAAAAACTGAATCTTATTGAACTCAGGAATCTCAGAAATATTCCCCCCTGAGACTTTGACACCTCTATCCTTAAGGCCAGCAATTTGCTCCCAAACAGCAGGAGTAATTTCCATATTTACTCCCTTTACCTGAGATCTGATTGTAGACCCATTTACTGTTAAGTTGGAGTAAAAAACCCGAACCAAATCAGGTTGGATGTTCCCTGTAAACTCCATGAAAGTTTTTAGCTTTTGACTTTTTAACTTTCTTCTTAGACTAGTAAAACCTTCTTCATCCAGCCACCTAAATTTGATAAATTTTGGAATAACAATTTGTTTCTGACTAAACTCAGAGATGAAGGTGTTCATCTTTCCTATATCTCCATCAAACCAGGCTTCCGGATGGCCACTTGGGATTTGCAGCGAGAGGAAGATTCCCCTTTTTGCTTCTTTCTTGACTTAGATCTTCTCAGCATCTTGTTGTATTTTCGAGAGAAGAGTTTCGAGACGTGTGTACAAGGAAAGAAGGGAGAAGCACTTTGAACCGGGAAGAGAAAAATGAAAACAATGAGCTACAAGAGAGCAAACTGAAGATTCACGGATGTCAATTTTTGTGAATTGCAGTTTACTTTAGACAGAACCTGCAAAATCAGCTTTAATTGCATATGTCCCCTTGACTGAGAACACAAGCACAGATTCTTGGACAGTGGGTGTATCAGTTAAACTGTTCTTGGAAAGATGTTTGACTTGGTCAAACAATATTTAAAAGTATTTTGCAGATTTTGATTACCATAAAAACTTAGGATTTTGACTTTGATTTGCTTACCAATTTTCAATTGGATGTTATAAAACTAATTTTTAGAAACAAATTAATCGATTAACCAACTAATTAACCTATTAATTTGATCTTTAATACTAGGTTTGAAAATGCTACAGTGAAATAATCGATTAATTCATAAAGGAATCGATTAGTTTTGTACAGGATGAAATTAATAAA
Source organism: Sphenostylis stenocarpa (assembly GCA_963425845.1). NCBI lineage: Eukaryota > Viridiplantae > Streptophyta > Magnoliopsida > Fabales > Fabaceae > Sphenostylis > Sphenostylis stenocarpa. The sequence continues at coordinate 39,991,130 of OY731401.1, forward strand.
ATGATAACAGAATTTAAATCGATTAAAACGAAAAAGAATCGATTAATTTTGACATCTTAGTGTTTTTAGTTGATATAAATTTCTTTTTAATCGATTAAAACAGCTAAACTCAAATCCTGAGAATATTTTAATCGATTAATTCACATTTCAATCGATTAAAATGGTACGGACAGATTTTTTGATATCCTCTGTAAGTTATTTTAATCGATTAATACTGTTTTATATCAATTAAAACTATCAGTTTATGAAAATAGAACCTGATTTGCTGTTTTTGAATACCAAGGGACTCCCAAATTTTGTTCTTGCAAAACAAATTTAACATGTTTCTGGTACCCTTTATAATTACTGGGTCCAATTAGGTTAATTGAAATGACTTTAACTTTGGAATCCATTTCATTCTTCCTCTAGGAATAGCATACTTTTTAATTCTACAGTATTTCACTGAATGACCTCTTTTCATGCAGTAAAAACATTTAATCACAAAGTATGATTTCTTCTTTACATTTGTTTTTCTGAATTTCATCCTAGATTTAAATCCTATTCCAGATTTGTCAAAAATTAGTTTTTGAGACCCAAGTAAAACGTCAAGATTAGCTTTACCTTGTGTAAATCTTGAAACGGTTTGTGATAAAAAATCAATTTTCTTTTGTAATTCTGAACAATTATTACAGGGTTTATTACATGCACAATCAGAATTATCATGAATTAATTTTAAGAAATCACGATCAGTTTCATCTTCAAGAATTTTCTTTTCAAGAGAGTCTGCTTTATTTACTAGCCAATTATTCAATCCTTTTAACCTATCATTTTCTTTTTGTAGTTTCTTAGCCTCTTCATGCATTTCATTAAACGCTTCTTGTAATGAATCATAATTCACTAAATTTGAAGAAGAACTAGAACTTACACTACTGGATTGAAGGTTTTGATTTGCCATTAGACACAGGTTGGCTTCTTCATTGTCAGAATTGTCTGTTGATGAAGTGTCATTGTCATCCCATGCTACATAGGCTCTTCTTTTGACTTTCTCTTCTTTCTTGTCATTATATTTGTTCTTTTACGGGCACTCCATTCTTACATGGCCACGCTTACCACAACCATAGCATTTAAAGTTAGAAGAATCAATTTTTTTCTCATACCTTTTATGTTTTTCCTTGTCTTGAATTTTTTCTTGAGAAATTTGTTGAATTTTCGACAAGCGAGTCCAAGACTCTCACTTTCCTCCTCTGATTCTTGATTTCTTTCTTCAACTTTGAGTGCTATACTCCTGCTTTTCTTCTCGGAGACTTCTTGTTCATTAAATCTATTAATTTCCATTTCATGTTCTCCGAGTTTGCCAAACAAAGAAGCTGTTGTCATGACTGACAAATCCTTTGACTACGAAATTGCTTGTGACCTTTGGTCGCCATGACTCGTCAAGACATTTCAAGACTTTAATATTTAATTCTTCTTTATCAAAGGTTTTAACTAGGCCCATTAAATGATTAATGATGTGAGTGAATCAGCTACGCACATCCGCAATGCTTTCACCGGTTTGCATTTTGAACGGCTCATATTCTCTTATGAGAGTATGCTTTCGGCTCTCTTTACATCTGCTGTCCCTTCATGAGTAACCTCAAGAACATCCCACATCTCCTTGGCAGATTTGCATTGGGAGACCACTGAAAAACTCATCCATGTTAAGTGCGAAGTAATTATATTTTTAGCGAGTGCAATCATTTTGAACTTTTTTCTTTTCCTCATCATTTAAACTGGACCATTCTTTTTATGTAATTAAAGGGCCATTAGCAATTACATCCCAAACATTTCTATCAATAGACTCAATAAAGATCTTCATCCTAATTTTCCAAAAAGGATAATCTGTTCCACAAAATAGTGGAGGTCTGTTAATAAAAGCTCCCTCAGAAAACGATAATCTGTTTTTAGCCATTAAAGATCTGATCGAAATACTTGAATAACTCTCAAGAACCTTGCTCTTGATACCAATTGTTAGAAAAGTAGGCTGAGATCAAGAGGGGGGGTGAATTGATCTTTGAAAGATTTTCACAATTAACAGATTATCTATTTGTAAAAATAAGATTTCAGATCTGTTCTTGAATCACAAAGCAATCAATCAAAAATAAACGCAACAACAGAATTAAAAGAGGAGAAAGGTTTAGAAAGATATCACCGGTGTTTATACTGGTTCACCCAATACCAGGGCTACGTCCAGTCTCCAGCCAAATTCCAGCTGGGTTCCACTAGATCAAATGTTTTACAGATTACAATCTTACACTTAATCTACCACAAGAACCACACTTCCAGTTCTTGCACCTAACCTTTCACCAAGAACCAAATTCCAGTTCTTGACAACCTCTACAACCAAATTCCAGCTGTAGAGAAACCAGTGCCCACAATTCCAGGCACCAAACAATACAGTAAAAGAATGAAAAGAAATGAAAAGAAGAAACTAGAATGCTCAAACCAGTTTTATGCAATTTTGCAGTGAGTTTCTTCTCCAAAAGAAAGCAATTTGCCTCAAGAAAGAATTTCAAAGAACTTCACAAAAACTGACGCGAATCTTTCTTGAAAGAGAGCTAAAGTTTACTTGCTTGATTGCTAAAGATTGATGTACAATTGTGTGTTTAAAAAGTTCAAGCCAAACTGTTTTTATAGAAGATTTTCAAAGCTATCTGGTTTAATCAATCTGTTAAAATAATCTTTTAATCTGTTAAAAGTTTAGTTTTAATTTGTTAAAACTTCTTTTAATCCATTAAACCGTTCTTGATTCTTTAACAGATTTGTTTTAACTGATACGACAAAAATCTTATTAAAACTCTTTACAAAAAATCTTCTAATTTGATTTAATCGATTGTTTCGTGTTTCAATCGATTAATATACTGCAAAACCTTATTGTTATTTTTTCCAAGTGATTTTAACTGATAAAAATAAGTTTTAATCGATTAAAACGCTGTGTAGAAATTTTCTAAGTTGTTTTAATCGATTGAAATGTGTTTTAATCGATTGAAAAAGCTCTGATCGGTCATAACTCAATTATGATCGATCATATCTGATTCTGATCGATCATAATTGTATTATGATCGATCATACTGAACTCTAAGTGGTTTTAATCGATTAAAACCAAGTTGTATCGATTAAAATACTGCAAAAACACTTCTCTTAACATTTTAAGTGATTTTAATCGGTTATTTCAAAGCTTTATCAGTTAAAACACTGACAGAGGGTTTTCAAAACTTTCTTTAATGAAAACAACCGGTTATTTCGGAATTATATCAGTTAAAAACTTGTTTAAGAAAGCTTTTGTTAAAATACTTTGTTTTTAACTGCTTAAACGTTTTTAGAGGCATTTTGCAAAATCTTTTAAGTGAAGAAACCTCATGCAGCAGAAAAGATAAAAATTATTATACCTAAGCATAGTTGCGGACACACTAATCTCTCTACTCTTTTATCTAAGTGATCGTTGACCGCTACAAAGTTGACTTTGACTTTATCTTTGACTTCATCAAATCAACAAGATCTTTGACAGAGTATTTCAATAAGATCTTCATCACTTTCAAAGGCGTTGTAACATCACCCATAAAAACACAAAAAACGGAAAGTCGGAACTATCGCATCGCTCCGACCGCCTCTTTTTGACGGCGGCGACAGATGGCGACTCCATTGGGGAAGCCTAGAGAGTTGATACCATTTAGTGATGGGCCAGTTTAATAAATAAACTTAGAAATTTCGCTTTTACCCTACCTTGTATTATAACATGCTTTATTGCTTGGCTTTAATAACTGTTGTTTGTTTATTTTACGCAATTGTTTGAAATAAAATCTGTACACAAACCTTTGCACACAATAGTTCCCTCTATACCCGAGGGCAAGTGAGAAATCCATAGGGAGTGGGTGGCAGGTACGGTTCGCCGTAGTGATGGCTATGAGCCCACCGGTATGATCGGAAACCACCACTCAAGGTGATACCCTTCCTCTTTTAGCACAAAGACTGACTATGGCCTTAGTGCTAAGCATGGTCGGAAGGTTGGAGAGTGGGGACCCTATAATGGGGGCACCTTGGGGGCCTAAGCCTTGGTGAGAACAGTTAGAACCTACCTTTGCCAATGCACTTTTCTACAGGAAAACCCTATCTCATGATTAAAACGACTTCTCGCTTGATTGCGGATGAGTGAATTGTATGTGCATTTGTTTGTTGCATTTGATTGCATAGCATAACCAAACAACAGAAAAAATCACAAAAATATCTTTTATAATAAACACCCTTATCTTGGACAGTATGCCTTTTAGCTAGCCTGGTTTCAGGTTCTTTGCAAGCTAAGTAGCCATGCAGTCCGACAAAAGAGATAAGGGACGCTAAACATTATTCTTTCGCAATAAACCATTTTATCTCGGACAATCTACCTTTTAGCTAGCTTGGTTTCAGGTTCTTTGCAAGCTAAGTAGCCACGTAGTCCGACAGAAGAGATAAAACCAAAATAAAATCAAATAAAAACCAAAATCAAATAAATCCAAAATAAATAAAATGATTTTTGACAGAGTCAAAACATCCATGTCACATCATACCATGAGTGGAGAAAACCAAGAGAAAAAATAAAAGGAAAGAGTGCATTAGCATCATCTAAAAAAAATCCCTCATACATAAACATATCCATACTAGTCTCACACTCGACATTCATTAATAAACTTCTTTTGGGCACTCTAGAAAGTGGCTGGTCCTGTCCCCGTCTGAACCCGTGCACAGAAAGCAAGAGCTATGGAAAACCTGGAGGAACAAAACCGTAAGCTCACCGCAGAGGTGAACGCCCTCCAGGAGCAAATGACGCAATTGATGGAGGCTATGCGCCAGGGCCAAAATAAAGGCGAGGCCCAAGCCAAGCACGCCTCCCGCCAAGAAGAGGAAGAGGAGGAAGAATTCCTCTACGATCAAAAAACGCATCTCCAATCTGATGCTCGGACAGTACGCATCCACACCCAGAGGTGTCTAAGTAGCAAATCTCCGCCCTAGAGGAGAGATTGAAGGCGGTGCAAGGGCACAATTTCGACATAAAGAGGTGGTGGATATGTGCCTGGTGAAGAATATCCATTTCCCTCCAAAATTCAAAATCCCGGACTTCCCCAAGTACGCCAGGCTGACCTGCTGATCGATGTCGTACTCGGTCAAATAATTAAAACAGATAAATGTAGTACTAGGAAGCTTTCCTAGGTCGTCTCTCAAAGACCACGAATTTCTATCAAAGCTTATCAATTTTTAGTAACAAAAAATTAAAAGGGGAGTTTTTCAAAATTAAAATATTAGATGAAACAGAACAAAAGCAGATTATAAAAATGCGGATTAAAAATAGATTAAAATGCAATTGATTTCCTGATTCTAATGCAGTGTCACTTATCCTAGATTACGAAATTAATTCGAAATTAACCAACTAAGCGAAGATAAATCCCAAATTATATTCTAATTCGAAATTAATCAACTAAGCGAAGATTAATCTCAAATTAGCTTTAACCCTTGTTCCAATATGAAATTAACCAACTAAGCGAAGATTAATCCCAAATTTTCCTTAACCCTTATTCCAACATGAAATTAACCAACTAAGCGAAGATTAACCCCAAATTATCCTTATACAATTAAGCATTACATACATCACATAATCTCATCTCTAACACAGAATCAAGCAAACTGTGATATTAGTTTCGGTTTATTAAGCATAAACAGATTATAATTCAACACTGAGATTAGAAGATGAAGAGTTAAGAGAACAAACAAAATGAAATTGAAGAACAAAACCTCAAAGATCTACTTGCATTCTTCTCAAAAAATCAATACAAAGATTTAGCTATCCATGGAAAGTTGAAAACGCAATAGAAGAAACATAATTAAAATCGAAACAAGAATTTAAAAATAATAACAGAAGAGTAAACAAACTTGAATATAAATTGCAGAAGATGAAAGGTGGAAGTGTGGTGGTTGCGTAGTCCTTGTGTGATGTGTGTCTCCCGATGTGTGATGTGCCTCTCTTATATAAATAACCCTAACCCTAATCTTTACTGAGGTTTGGGCTCAACTGGTCCATGAAACACATCATAAGTTGGCTTTAGTGCAGGTCCGTGAACTTCAAACATGTGCAATATTTTCAATACTTATCCAAATTAAGAGATTTCGGTATCCTTTGAAAGACTTTTGAGTTAGCTTTAAAACACCACCATTGCTGCTATTTTTGGAGGTCTAATGAATTTAGGAGACTTAAATTACTGAAGCATGTCCATTGGGCCGGCCTAGTGCGCTTGACCCGTGTTGGATAATTTATGTAAAATCCAATTTATCTCCGAATTGAATAATTTTGGATCCTTTGGAAAGCTGAATGTGTCTAGTTTATAATGTTTTAAAAATATTGATTTTTGGATATCTGTAGAAAAAATGATAAATAAAACAGTGAACCAATGTTAGTACCCGTATAGAATAAAATATGACATTTGACCCAATTTTCCAAGCCCAAAATTGCTTTAAACTGTAATATGGCATCTAGCCCAATCTTCTAGGCCCAAAATTGCTTTAACTGTCCTAAAATTAATAATGAGAAAAAATTAGATCAAATAGATTAAAATCTAATTATTGGCATAATGAAGCCCAATTAATAAAAATTCACTAATAATAGAAAGTTAAGCCAAAAACACTAATTAAAATAAGTTCAGAAAGGGAAGAAAATACGGGAATATAATGACTCATCAAATAACCCCACACTTAGCCTTTTGCACTCCTGGGCAAAATCAAGAAGCAAAACAAGGAAATAAATTCAAAAACATTAAAGAAAATTATGCAAAGGACAAAAACAAAAATAAATACAAACAAAAACATAAACAGATATACAAATTCATCAATGAAACCTGGGAAACGAAAGGAGTAGACAACATCCAACACACAAAGAGTCAAAGGAACCAGATACTCATGGAAATCATCCAAGCATTTCAAAACCTGGCAAGAGGTCAATCAGGTCAAAAGGTGAATCAAAGTGACAAAACCTCACAAGATGCACTGTATCTCTCATGTGTATAGGCTACTGTATACTCTCAAAATACTCAAGAAAAGCAAACAACAGATAGACTTGGCAAGCCTCTAAAGTCAACACCCAACGCACATGCATAAAAAGATCAAAAGGTCTTTTCAGGTTGTAATGGGGATAGGGACAAGGTAGAGGATATCATATGGGATAAGTAGCTGTGAACCAGAGGAACTAGAGGAGCAATGGAGAATAAGTAAAAAATAAGCACAAGATGCATGCCCAAAAACCTCTAATATCAAACCTCCACTACTGCCTTTACCTCAACCACAACTTTCTTTTCTTTTCTTTTTTATTTTCTCTCTCTTTTTTTTCTATTTTTTTTATATATATCTTTTTTTTTTAAACTACATGAAATACACTTGAAAGGAAAACACAAAAACTGCATGCGAGAGATAACCAACTAGCCAAGTACATCATCCAATGAAATACAAAATGCACCCCCACACTTATTCAATAACTTATTCCCAAAACAATTCCAAAGCTCCAAAAATCCCTAAGGTTAAGGTAATCATGGTTTTTCACTTAAGGCTTTTAATGAGCTTCAAAAGAAATAAAGGGAAACATAGGCTCAAAGGGGCTATCAAAGGAATTAATTCAAGGTAGGCTCATTTGGCTAGAGGCTAATCAGAACAAAAATGCCTTAATCATCTCCAAACATGCATGTGAATCAAGAAGTATCAATCAGAGTCAAGCCAAGGCTACTGCGCAAGCAATCAAGAGGCATAACACTCAAGAAAGAACAGGTAGTGGCTCAATTCCTCACAAAGGGTAAGATTGTCGCCTTCAATTCAACCTCTCAAACATCGTAACCAACTTGACAAGCAGAAAAAAATAGGGATTTCAATCCAAAAAGCATAAAGCAACTCCTATCCCAAGAGTGAAGAAAGTGCCTACTACCTATACAAAACCTAGAAATCAAAGAAAAATATGCAAAACTGTACACAAAACATAGAATATAAACCTACAATCCTACATCTCCCACCCCACACTTAAATTAGACATTGTCCTCAATGTAAACACAATCATATCCACTAAACAAATAGGACAAGCAAGATAAAAGAGTTGAAGGGGAAAGAAGAACTCCCTAATCATGGTGGGTCCTGGATCTATCTCCTCAGATGGTACAGGTGTTGAGGTCATCAAGTAGCAACTTTGTTCCGCTAAAACAAACAAAGTCTTCCTGATCATGGTGGTTCCTGGATCTATCTCCTCAGATGGGTGTTTCATGGCATTTAGAATATTAAAGTGCACCACAATGTCATCAAATTCCATGGATAAGGTCCCTGCATGCACATCAATCTTGGTTCGTGCAGTCTTTAAAAATGGTCTTCCTAAAATGATGGGTGCAAAACCACGTGAAAATCCCTCGTCCATATCAAGAATGTAAAAATCAGTAGGGAAAATCAACTCACCAACCCTAACTAAGATATCCTCAATGAAACCTATAGGGTGGGTAACACTCTTGTTTGCCAACTGAATAACTATATTCGTAGGTTGCAGGAGTCCAAGAGAAAGAGATTTAAATATAGACAAAGGCATGACATTAATTGAAGCACCCAAATCAAGCATGGCATTCTCAAATTTATTATTGCCAATAATACAAGGTATGCAGAATGTACCTGGGTCCTTACATTTCTCAGGAATGTAAGGAACAAATTTACCTATCAAAGTAGACACATTTTTGCCCATGCTGATTGTCTCACTCGCCCTTCATCTTCCTCTTGTGGGTGCACAACTCCTTTAGGAATTTAGCATATCCGGGAATTTGCTTGATGGCATCAAGCGGAGGTATGTTCACCTCAACTTTCCTGAAGGTCTCTAGAATCTCTTTATCAACCTCTTCCATCTTTTTGCTTGAAATTGCTTTGGGAGGGAATGGAAGAGGGATATGAGGTTGTTGCAGGTCAGAACTGGGGCTGGAAGAAGGTCCATCTATATGCAATTTTCAGCTACCAACTGGTTGCTCAGGCACAGGAACTGAGGCAACTACAGATGAGGGTGTAGGTACTGCAGTGGTTATGTCAATCTGTTTTTCTGACCTCAATGTGATGGCACTCACATTCTTAGGATTAACCACGGTCCGTGCGGGGAGCTTGTCCGAATTTTGATTTTTCAATTGATTCACAAAAGTAGCTAGTTGACCAATCTGGTTGGTTAAACTACGAATGGAGGCATCATTTTTACGTTGGTACTTGTATGTTCATCTCGGCCATTTGTTTGACCAATTCCTCTAATGAAGGTGAAGAAGGTTGAGGAGCTGGTGCTTCATTTTGCTGCCTCTGATATTGTTGTTGCATTGGTGGAGGCATATAAGGTCTGCTTGGACCAGCAGAATTCTAAAATGGTGGTGGTGGCAAAGGATTCTGCTGCTGTTGGTGCTGCTGATTGGACCATCTCAGATTTGGGTGATTCCTCCACCCTGGATTGTATCTATTGCTTGAGAGGTCGAGAATTATGTTGTTGGTTTGGGGCCCTATTATTGAAAATGTTTGCTTGCATAAGCTTGTGGAGCTCCGGAACACCGTAGACTCATGCAATAATTGGCAGCAATCAGTGGGATGCTCAATTGAAGTACAAATGCCACAAACCCTTGCAGGTGGTGCAGGTCTCTGATTCACAACAAGTTGGGAGACTAGGGTGGTGAGGGCATCAATCTTACTTTCTAGCTTCTTCTCCACTAAATCTGATGAACCCACATCATGTACACCTCTAAGGATTATGGCATCACTCCTCATGTTAAATTGCTGGGAATTGGATGTCATCTTCTCAATTAAATCTCTAGCAGCAGTAGGTGTCATGTCTCCTAAAGCTCCTCCACTAGCTGCATCTATCATACTCCTATCCATTGTGTTCATCCCCTCATAAAAGTACTGCGAGTAGTAGCTGTTCTGATATTTGGTGGTGAGGGCAACTTGCACAAAGTCTCTTGAACCTCTCCCAATACTCGTATAAGCTCTCTCCCATTTGTTGCCTGATACCTGATATATCCTTCCTGATGGCAGTGGTCCTGGAAGCAGGGAAAAATTTCTCTAGAAAAGCTCTCTTCAGATCATCCCAGCTCGTTATGGAACCAGGAGCTAAGTAGTACAACCAGTCTTTGGCAAGATCCTCCAAAGAGAAAGGAAAAGCCTTCAGGTGAACATTTTGTGGCTTCATGGTGGAGCAGACTATATGGAACTCCTTGAGATGCTTATGTGGATCCTCACCTGCACGACCATGAAACTTGGGCGGCAAATGGATTAGTCCAGTTTTAAGCACAAATGGTACATCCTCTTCGGGGTATTGGATACATAAATTTGCATAAGTGAAATCGAGTGCGACCATCTCCCGAGAGTCCTCTCACGAGGTCCAATAGGTTGATCACCCATGTTATTAGTTTGGAAATTATCGAAGAAGGTATATTAGGTGCAGTACTCTCACTATGACTATCTGATAGTTCAGACTCAAGAGATGAATTCCTAGAATGTCTAACTAATCTATGAAAGGTTCTGTCTATCTCAAGATCAAAAGGTTGTAAAAGGTCAGGATTGCTCCTAGTCATGCACTATATTCAACAATTCATGTATTTCCCAAGAGTTAAAAAAAAATTCCTAAAAAAAATCAGTTGTTTACTGGAATGACAACGGTAGACCGTGAACAAGTACACCAGGTAGGTTCCCAGGAAAGAGAGGTGGGTCACTAATGGACACGCTTAAATACCAAGTCTTTCCTAGCCAGAACCCTCCTAGACATGCACTCTCACACTACCAAGCTATATCCAGAGTTTCCTATGAGAATGGAAATTATTTTTTTTAATAAAGCTAGAAAAACAAATTAGAAATGAAATTGTTTTTTTTTTGAATTATTATTTATATTTATTTTTTTATTTATTAATATATATATATATATATATATATATATATATTTAATTTTTTTTAACCCAAAAGAGTTTTAGAACAACAGTGGACTATCAAAATTGTATTAAGAGAAGTAAGAATATTAAATTAAATAGAAAATCAAATAAAATATTTAAATAACTGAAAATCAAATAAAATATCCAAATAACAACAAATCAAATAAAATATTAAAAACTAACAATCAAATAAAATATTTAAGTAAAATATTTAAATAACTGAAAATCAAATAAAATATCTAAATAACAGACAAATCAAATAAAATATTAAAAACTAGCAATCAAATAAAATATTCAAATAATTGAAAATAAAATAAAATATTAAAAACTAGCAATCAAATAAAATATTCAAATAACTCAAAATCAAATAAAATATTTAAATAACTGAAAATCAAATAAAATATTAAAAACTAACAATCAAATAAAATATTTAAATAACTAAAATAAAATATTCAAATAATTAACAATCAAATAAAATAATTAAATAAGTGAAAATCAAATAAAATATTAAAAACTAACAATCAAATAAAATATTTAAATAACTAAAAATAAAATATCCACATAACAGACAAACCAAATAAAATATTAAATAACTGATAATCAAATAAAATATCCAAATGACAACGAAATCAAATAAAATATTCAAATAACTGAAAATCAAATATTAAATAACTAAAAATCAAATAAAATATTTAAATAGCTAAAAATAAGATAAAATATTTAAATAACTGAAAATCAAATAAAATATTCAAATAAAAAAGCGAAAACAAAAAAATAAAAATTGAAAACCTAGACAAAAATCTTGGTTCCGCGAGTGGCGCCAAATTTGATCGATGTCGTACTCGGTCAAATAATTAAAACAGATAAAAGTAGTACTGGGAAGCTTTCCTAGGTCTTCTCCCAAAGACCACGAATTTCTATCAAAGCTTATCAATTTTTAATAACAAAAAATTAAAAGGGGAGTTTTTCAAAATTAAAATATTAGATGAAATAGAACAAAAGCAGATTATAAAAATGCGGATTAAAAATAGATTAAAATGTAATTGATTTCCTGATTCTAATGCAGTGTCACTTATCCTAGATTACGAAATTAATTCAAAATTAACCAACTAAGCGAAGATAAATCCCAAATTATATTCTAATTCGAAATTAATCAACTAAGCGAAGATTAATCTCAAATTAGCTTTAACCCTTGTTCCAATATGAAATTAACCAACTAAGCGAAGATTAATCCCAAATTTTCCTTAACCCTTATTCCAACATGAAATTAACCAACTAAGCGAAGATTAACCCCAAATTATCCTTATACAATTAAGCATTACATACATCACATAATCTCATCTCTAACACAAAATCAAGCAAACTGTGATATTAGTTTCGGTTTATTAAGCATAAACAGATTATAATTCAACACTGAGATTAGAAGATGAAGAGTTAAGAGAACAAACAAAATGAAATTGAAGAACAAAACCTCAAAGATCTACTTGCATTCTTCTCAAAAAATCAATACAAAGATTTAGCTATCCATGGAAAGTTGAAAACGCAATAGAAGAAACATAATTAAAATCGAAACAAGAATTTTAAAATAATAACAGAAGAGTAAACAAACTTGAATATAAATTGCAGAAGATGAAAGGTGGAAGTGTGGTGGCTGCGTAGTCCTTGTGTGATGTGTGTCTCCCGATGTGTGATGTGCCTCTCTTATATAAATAACCCTAACCCTAATCTTTATTGAGGTTTGGCCTCAACTGGTCCATGAAACACATCATAAGTTGGCTTTAGTGCAGGTCCGTGAACTTCAAACATGTGCAATATTTTTAATACTTATCCAAATTAAGAGATTTCGGTATCCTGAAATATTTTTGAGTTAGCTTTAAAACGCCACCATTGCTACTATTTTTGGAGGTCTAATGAATTTAGGAGACTTAAATTACTGAAGCATGTCCATTGGGCCGGCCTAGTGCGCTTGACCCGTGTTGGATAATTTATGTAAAATCCAATTTATCTCTGAATTGAATAATTTTGGATCCTTTGGAAAGCTGAATGTGTCTAGTTTATAATGTTTTGAAAATAATGATTTTTGGAGATCTGTAGAAAAAATGATAAATAAAACAGTGAACCAATGTTAGTACCCGTATAGAATAAAATATGACATTTGACCCAATTTTCCAAGCCCAAAATTTCTTTAAACTGTAAAATGGCATTTAGCCCAATCTTCTAGGCCCAAAATTGCTTTAACTGTCCTAAAATTAATAATGAGAAAAAATTAGATCAAATAGATTAAAATCTAATTATTGGCCTAATGAAGCCCAATTAATAAAAATTCACTAATAATAGAAAGTTAAGCCCAAAACACTAATTAAAATAAGTTCAGAAAGGGAAGAAAATACGGGAATATAATGACTCATCACCTGCCCCAAGAACCATCTTACGATGTATTGTCGTAAGATGGCTGCTCACGCTGAAAGTGAAAAACTCCTGATCCACTGCTTTCAGGAGAGTTTAGCTGACACGACTCTCAACTGGTACATGCAGTTGGAAAGAGGGCAGGTCCAAAACTGGAAGCAGCTGGCTGACGCTTTCCTTCATCCTTACCAATATAACATCGATCTAACCCCTGATAGGTCAAATCTTAGAACCATAAGCAAAAGTGATCGATGTCGTACTCGGTCAAATAATTAAAACATATAAATGTAGTACTAGGAAGCTTTCCTAGGTCGTCTCCCAAAGACCACAAATTTCTATCAAAGCTTATCAATTTTTAAAATCAGAACAGTAAAAAAAAGGGAGTTTTTCAAAATCAAAATATTCGATGAAACAGAACAAAAGCAGATTATAAAAATGCGGATTAAAAACATATTAAAATGCAATTGATTTCCTGATTCTAATGCAGTGTCACTTATCCTAGATTACGAAATTAATTCGAAATTAACCAACTAAGCGAAGATAAATCCCAAATTATATTCTAATTCGAAATTAATCAACTAAGCGAAGATTAATCTCAAATTAGCTTTAACCCTTGTTCCAATATGAAATTAACCAACTAAGCGAAGATTAATCTCAAATTTTCCTTAACCCTTATTCCAACATGAAATTAACCAACTAAGCGAAGATTAACCCCAAATTATCCTTATACAATTAAGCATTGCATACATCACATAATCTCATATCTAACACAAAATTAAGCAAATTGTGATATTAGTTTTGGTTTATTAAGCATAAACAGATTATAATTCAACACTGAGATTAGAAGATGAAGAGTGAAGAGAACAAACGAAGTAAAATCGAATAACAAAACGTCAAAGATCTACTTGCATTCTTCTCAGAAAATCAATACAAAGATTTAGCTATCCATGGAAAGTTGAAAATGCAATAGAAGAAACATAATTAAAATCGAAACAAGAATTTAAAAATAATGACAGAAGAGTAAACAAACTTGAATATAAATTGCAAAAGATGAAAGGCGGCTGTGTGGTGGTTTCATGGCAGCAGAAAACAAAATTGAACCAAACTTTTAATGAGCCTTGAGCATTCCAAATTAAAATGCAGAGAAAACCAGCATGAAAACAAACGTAAAACAGAACTACAGTGGTTGCCTCTCTCCTCCTCCTCTTGCTCCTCTAAAAATACCAGCCTACCCTAACCCTAGAGTCCCCTAGGAATGGGCCCAAGCTGGCCCACACGGGATTACACATCAAACTAACCCTAGCTGACATGACAATCATTAATATGATGTGGAAATAACAACTGACATGGCAATGATGTGGAAGGTGACATGGCAGGTGACATGGCAATGATGTGGAAACTCTCTTCATCTCAATATTAATGTCCATACTTCAAAATTGTTTCACCAAAAATACCTAAAAATAATTAGAAATGAAAATTAGACCAATTAATGCTAAATTAAGAAAAATTTGGAATAATGGCCCAATGAAGCCCAATCAATGAAAATGCACTAATAATAGATAATTAAACACAATGCACCAATTAAGATAAGTACATAAAGATAAGAAAATGCAGGAAAATAATGGCTCATCAAAAAGTAATGACGAATCCTTCAAAGCGTACGCCCAAAGGTGGAGGGAAATGGCCGCCCAAATAGAGCCTCCACTGATGGATAAGGAAACGATGGCTATGTTCATAGATTCATTGACTGGAGCTTACTACGATAAAGCAATAGCCAGTACCTCCAATCCTTTTTCGAACATAGTCACTATAGGAGAAAGAGAGGAGCAGGGGCTGAGGAGTGGGAAAATAGCGCGACCTTCTTCTTCCAGCACTTCATTCAAGAAACCCTTCAAAAAGAAGGAAGAGGCCGTCCACGCCATTAATTTCGCAACCCCTTCCTCTACCTCGCAAACAGAGCGGCAGCCATGAAGAAGGGAGAGGAAGTTCACCCCTATCTCCACCTCATACGGGAAGTTGCTGCCTCAATTGCTGGAGGCCAACCTTCTGGCGCGTGTTCCTCCCAAGAAAATGGAGCCTACCTACCCCGAGTGGTACAAGCCCAACGAGAAATGTAGCTACCACTTGGATGTGCCTGGGCATTCAACGGACAATTGCTTGACCTTGAAAGATAAGGTCCAGGAATTAATTGACGCCGGGTGGATAACCTTTAATGCCTCTGCTTCCGATGTAGACGCCAAGCCTCTGTCAAAGCTAGAGTAGCAGAGAGGCAGGACTAGGAGGATCAGCCCCTAGGGTTCTTTTTTTAGCGTTCTCTTGTATCTCCTGCGGTCCCCGCCCGTGGCCGCGGGAATTTTGACTAAAAGGGCTTGTACATATGCTTTCGTTTTCTTTAATACATGGGGCATTTTCTTGTCATATTCATTTCCTTCATTCTTTTCCTTCTTCTATTTATTATTCTTTTAAAAATAATAATAAAATCTATGACTAAAATAGAACCTAAAACACATCATGTCTGTGATTGATGAATCTCTATGGACCCCGGAAGCCAAAGGCGAATGGGTCGAGTCCAACAATGAGCAGGGGACCATTTCCCCGGACATGCAGAGAATGTTGGAAAAAGAAGCACGCATTATACAACCGCACCAAGAAGAAACATAAACTATCAATTTGGGAGAAGGGAATGATGAGAAAAAGATAAATATCGGCACCCAAATAGATAGTAGCATAAGGGAGGGATTGACACAGCTTTTAAAAGAGTATATGAATGTGTTCGCCTGGTCCTACCATGACATGCTCGGGCTTGATACAAGTATAGTGGAACATCGACTGCCATTAAAAGAAGGGTTCCAACCTGTGAAGCAAAAACTCAGAAGAATCAAGCCAGATTGGTCCTTAATGATTAAGGAAGAGGTACAAAGACAATTGGATGACAATTTCCTAGTAGTGTCCAAATACCTTGAGTGGTTGGCCAACATAGTGCCTGTCATAAAAAAGAACGGTAAGGTCAGGGTATGCGTGGATTATAGGGACCTCAATCGAGCAAGTCCAAAGGATGACTTTCCCTTACCACATATAGACACACTAGTAGACCATACCGCTACCAACACGCTTTATTCCTTCATGGACGGGTATGCGGGGTACAATTAAATTAAATTGGCTGTCGAGGACAGAGAAAAAACCTCTTTCATCACACCATGGGGTACCTTCTGCTATTGAGTAATGCCTTTCAGACTTAAGAATGCAGGGGCTACCTATCAAAGGGCTATGGTCACACTATTCCACGACATGATCCACAAGGAAATAGAAGTATACGTTGATGACATGATCGCCAAGTCCAGAAACGAGATGAACCACATTCAATATCTCAAGAAGCTATTCGATCAGCTTCGAAAGTATCAACTCAAACTGAACCCGGCAAAATGTACTTTCAGAGTACGGTCAGGCAAATTCTTGGGGTTCATCATCAGTAAAAGAGGAATCAAGGTGGACCCTGACAAAGCTAAGGCGATTTTGGAAATGCCCCCACCAAGCACGGAAAAGGAGGTTAGAGGATTCCTGGGTCAAATCAACTATATTGCCCGTTTCATTGCATAGTTAACGGATAAATGCATACCCATCTTTAAATTGTTGCGTAAAAATCAACCAACGGTGTGGAATGAAGAGTGTCAACAAGCGTTCGATAAAATCAAAACATGCTTAACCAATCCACCAGTATTGGTACCACCCGTTGAGGGAAAACCTCTGATCCTATATCTATCAATACTCGAAGAGTCCATGGGATGTATGCTCAGTCAACAAGAAGAAACCGGGAAGAAGGAGCGAGCCATTTATTATCTCAGCAAAAAATTCCTAGATTATGAGACCCGTTACACACCATTCGAAAAGACCTGTTGCGCATTGGTGTGGGTCACTCAGCGTCTCCGACAGTACATGGCTCGACACACAACATGGTTGGTCTCCAAAATGGACCCAATTAAGTACCTCTTCGAGAAGCCCATTCTGACCGGAAGAATAGCTAGGTGGCAAGTGCTCCTCTCAGAGTTCGACATCGTTCATGTCACCCAGAAAGCTATTAAAGGTAGCCCCCTAGCGGACTATCTGGCCCATGGGACAACAAACGAATATCAGTCCCTACAGGACGATTTTCCTGATGAACATATCATGCACATTGAACGCGAAGAGACCAAAGAAGAAGCATGGACCATGTTCTTCGAAGGAGCCTCAAACATGCTTGGGCATGGGATAAGAGCTATTTTGATATCCCCCGAAAAGAAATATATCCCCATAATGTCCAGGTTGAATTTTGACTGCACTAATAACATGGCCGAATACAAAGCGTGCGCTCTAGGAATCCAATCAGCTCTAGATCATGGGGTTACTAAACTCAAGGTTTTCGGTGATTCATCTCTTGTCATCTATCAACTTAAAGGTGAATGGAAAACCCGAAACTCTAAATTAATCCCATATTTAGAGCACATACGTGATTTGGTCTCAAGGCTGGAAAGCATCACCTTCAAGTATGTTCCTCGGGAGGACAATCAATTTGCTGACGCCCTCGCTATTGTATCATCCATGCTCTCTTTAGATCAAGAGCATGAAATGCCGACCATTCAAATCAAGCTGCATGACAAACAAGCTTTTTGCACGATAGTAAAAGGCGAGCACGACCAACATGCATCAAGCGATACCTCATGAAGGGCGAATATGCCGAAGGAATCAATGATAATGATAAACGGACCATCCGTAAAAGGGCAGTAGGGTTCACACTGATTGAAGAAACCCTCTACAAAAAGAGCTTCGATTCCACTCTCTTAAGGTGTGTGGACCATGAAGAAGCCCAAACCTTGATAAGAGAAATCCACAAAGGAGCCTTTGGGACCCACGCACATGGGCATGTCATGGCGAAGAAAATCTTAAGGGCAGGGTACTTTTGGTCCACAATGGAGGCCGATTGTTACCAATATGCTAAAAAATATCACAAGTGCCAAATCTATGCCGATAATATTCGCGTTCCGCCTGCACCTCTTAGCACCCTGGCTACACCATGGCCATTCTCTATGTGGGGCATGGACGTCATCGGACCCATTGAACCCAAAGCATCTAATAGCCACCGCTTTATCTTGGTGGTCATTGACTACTTCACCAAATGGGTTGAGGCAGCATCATACGCATACGTAACTAGAAAAGTGGTGACCACCTTCATAAAGAAAAATATTCTATGTCGGTATCGCATCCCTCATCGGCTCATTACTGATAATGAGACCAACCTCAATAACAAGATGATGGAGGAATTATGTCAAGATTTCAAAATTCAGCATCACAATTCCTCCCCATACCGACCTAAGATGAATGGTGCAGTAGAGGCAGCCAATAAAAACATCAAAAGAATCATCCAAAAAATGGTAATAACCTACAAGGATTGGCATGAAATGCTCCCCTTCGCCTTGCACAGCTACCGAACTTCTGTACGAACCTCCACAGGGGCCACTTCGTTCTCCCTCGTATATGGCATGGAGGCCATACTAACAATAGAAGTCGAAATACCCTCCCTGCGAGTTATTATGGAAGCAAAGTTGACAGAAACAGAATGGATCGAAAATCGCTATGATCAGTTGAACCTAATCGAAGAAAAGCGACTGGACGCCATTTGTCGGGGGCAAGTTTATCAAAAGAAGATCAAGACAGCCTACGACAAGAAAATCAATCCCCGCACCTTCCGAGAAGGGGATCTGGTAATAAAGAAATTGCTTCCAGCCCAGAAAGATAAAATTGGAAAATGGACAACGAACTATGAAGGACCCTTTGTGGTCAAGCGAGCCTTCTCAGGAGGAGCCCTTATCCTCACCAACATGGACGGAGAAGAGCTTCGATATCCAGTCAACTCAGACGCGGTAAAGAAATACTATGCTTAAAGATATTACTCACGACCCATCAAGAGGAAAACTCGCAAAGAGCATCCTAGGCAAAAGATAGGGTCCATATTCCTCGTTAGGATACGTCCTAGGCAAAAATTAGAGGTATATATATAACAAAAAGATTACCTTAGCCGAAAATCGCAAGGCGACTAAGGTAATGCCTTCCCAGAAGCAAGCAGACTTCGCATGATCTTCACTCCGAGCTCGAGCATCTCAACTGAAGCAACCAAGAAAAACAGAGAAACAGAAATCAGGGCATGATTGTTATATCCTATATAGTTTAGCCAACCTTGGTCAGCCTTGCTTATAAATTCCTTTGTAAATCTTTCTGTAAAAATAAACCATTTGATTATATCAATAAAAATTGTCTTCTCTTCTCTTGACCTATTTATGAAAATGTCTCTGTATTAACAAAACACAAGCATGCATAAAGAGTCAATACAAGAAAGCATAAGAAAGAAAAAAGGAAAAGGAAAACTCCTGCTAGGACACTCTTTAGGAAAAAATAGGGCAGCCTGCTAGATCGAAAACCCGCAAAGGGCGGTCTAACCAAAAGTTAAGGCTTTCATAAAAAGAAAAAGTCCGCTAAGATACCATAGGCAAGAATTAAGGCAACCCGCTAGATCGAAAAATCGTAAAGGGCGGTCTAGGCAAAAGATAGGGCTAAAACAAAAATAAAATTTCATAAGAATAATCACGGGAAAACAGCAAAGAAAATACCAGTCGCTTTCTAGATGCCCCAACTAAAAATAGATTGCATCCACGCACAAATAGTCGCACAAAAATGACTTTGTCAAAATTGAAACAAACAAAAATGATTCAAGCAAATAAAAATGAAAGAGCATTCATGCAAGAAAATTAGCTTTGTGCCTGCATTCGAAAGCACCCAAAGGCATCCCGGTAAGACTTCACCGACTCTACCAAAAACATACATCAAACACAAGAGTTTTTCGACGAACACCAAAGTCGAATTGCAAAACAAAGAATCCCCAGCAATCAACAAGTTGGATGAACCAAAAATCAAAGTAATCCCCGGGACAAACCAGATGACTATCCCAGAAGAGTCACAAGAAACAAAAACAAAGACAAGAGAACATATCTCAACACCGGCGCATGAGCTAGAGCAGTAAGCCGCCACCATAGCCAAAAGGTCATCTATCGCAAGAAGGAGCATCCTGAGGCACCTAACCAGATGAGGGTTCGTACTCATCAACCAAGGGGTCAGCTACCGCATCAAAGGAGCATCCTAAGGTTTCCCAACCGGCGCATGAGCCAGAGCAGTAAGTCGCCACCACCAGCAGTCCTATAAAGTGGACTCAACACTAGATGTGGGTATATACTCATCAGGCATTACAAAAGGGGACTTACCAGATGGGGGTTCATACTCGTCAAACACTAGATGATGGTGTGTACTCATCAGGCCTTACAAAAGGGGGCTTACCAGGCGAGGGTTCATACTCGTCAAACCGGATGGGGGTTCATACTCATCAACCGAAGGGATCAGCTACCGTCAGAAGGAGCATCTTGGAGGCGCACCACTTTTTCCCAGAGGATCAACCACCGCGAGCCAGACCATTCGAAGGGCAACCGGGCAAGAGGGTCAACTCCTTCACCCTCCAGCTGATCCTCTTGGCACAACAGGCTAACAGTCGGCTAGTCAGGTGAAGGGGGGCAGTTGTAGACCTCAAATCTTGCCCGACCTATAAATAAGAGCAGAAGACCTCCTATTCAAAGATGAACGAAGCCTAAAAAGCCACTAGGAAAGACTATTAGGCCCCATATTAGAGTAGGAAGGATTTTCTTTACAAAAATAAGGATTTTCACCTTCAGGAGTCGAGACCGCCGTCTCGCTGAATGGCAAGTCGAGACCGCCATCTCGTTTGGCGAGACGGTTGTCTCGCCACTTGCCAATGGCGAGACCCCCCTCTCGTTTGGCGAGAAGGCCTTCTCGCCACTTGGCAAGTCGAGACCGCCGTCTCACCAAACGAGACCGCCGTCTCGCCATTGATTGAAGTTGAGACCGCCGTCCTGAATGGCTAGACCGCCGTCTCGACCTGACAGGCACGAATCCCTATAAATAGTGAGCGCTCCCCCCTTAATTTCACATAGTTCTTCCACTTTCCATTCTACACTTTCTTTAAATTCTCCTCCTAGAGTCCCTCCGAAGCATTTATGGAGTTTCTAAGTGTCTTGGAGAGCTTTTTATAGCATTTTTGAGAGAATTTTGGCGTTGTAAGAGCGAAGGGCTGCCAAAACGCACCCTATTTTTCAAGAGAAATAATCAAAAGCTTGTTCCGAAGGTTTCTTCACTCTCTCCCTCTCTTTTACTGTCTTTTATTTATATTAAATTGCACAATAGTTTATAGGGCCATGTAGTCGTTATTTTAATTCTGCAAATAAAAAGGGTTAAAGCGTCTTTTCAAAAGTTTATTTATAAAATAACTGGCCAGCCAAGATGAAGAGGATTCATAGCCATCCATTAAGCATAGATTCACTTCTTCACTTTCAGATCTAGAACTTGAGGATGAATCATTGTCTTGCCAAGCTATATAGGCCTTCTTCCCTTTATACCTCATATCTTTCTTGTTTTGATTTTTGGATTTTTCTGGACAGTCACTTCTTATATGTCCCTACTTACCACAAGAATAAAAAGTATAAGTATTTTGAAGAGAATCAGTTCTTTTATCATTGTACCTTTTAATCTGACCAGTTTTGTTTTTCTTCTTAAGAAATTTCCCAAACTTCTTAACCAACAAATTAAGATTCTCAGATCCTTCTTCATCAGAGTCACTACTTTCTTCAATTGTCTTGAGAACAATGTTTCTGCTTTTCTTTTCTGCATTTTCTTGTTCTTTAAACCTGTTGATCTCCAACTTGTGTTCCCTTAGCTTACCAAACAATGATGCAGTAGTCATCTTAGTTAAGTATCTTGATTCTGATATGGCTGTCACCTTTGGTTGCCATGATCTGTCCAATCATTTTAGAATTTTGATGTTTAACTCTTCCTTGTCAAACGTCTTGCCTAATCCAATTAGATGGTTAACTATATGCGTGAATCTTTTCTGCACATCTGCAATGGTTTCACCTTGCTGCATTTTGAACAATTCATAATCTCTAATTAATTCATGCTTCCTTACCCTTTTCACATCAGAGGTACCTTCATGAGTGACTTCTAGAATCTCCCACATTTCTTTGGCAGAGGCGCATTGAGAAACCCTGAAAAACTTATCAAGATTTAAGGCAGAGGTAATAATGTTCTTAGCAGTAAAGTCATATTAAACTTTCCAATTTTTTGCATCAGTTAAGTCAGCCCAGTCTTTTTTAACAATTTTACCATCCACTGTATGAGTTGGTTTGAAAGGACCATTAACAATTGTATCCCAAATACCCCTATCAAGAGATTCAATAAAGATTTTCATTCTAACCTTCCAGAAGGAATAATTCACACCAGCAAATAGAGGAGGCCTATTGATGGAGGCTCCTTCAGAAAAATTCTTCTTTCCCTCAGCCATTTAAACTTTCTTGGACCGAATTCTTGAGTAAATTACAAGAACCAGCTCTTGATACCAATTGTAAGAATTAATGGTTGAGTTCAAGAGGGGGGGGGGGTGAATTGAACTTAGAAATCTTTTTCGAATAACACGCTTTCTTTGAGGAAGAATGATTAATCTTTATCCAATCTTTTATTAGGCATATCTGGTTTTAAACAAAGAAAGAATATAAACCAGAAATGAAAAGAGATAAATGCAGAAATACAACACAAGAGTTTATACTGGTTCACTCTTCCCAAGAGCTACATCAAATTCTTGACAAATCTGTCAAGTTCCACTAATACCAAGTGAAAATACAAACCAGTAGATACACACCAATCTACCCCAAGATCTACCTTACAACACCACAAGATAGACTCTTGAAAAACCACCCAGCAACCAAACCCAGTTGTTGTAACCAGTGCAGATTCAAACCCAATCTGCTATCACTGCCGTAAAAAAGAGGCGGCCAGAGCGACGCGATGTTGAATTATTGGCAAGCGTACCAAAATTATTGTAGACCCCAAATCTTGCCCGGCCTCATAATAAAGACCAGAAGACCTTCTATTCAAAGATGGATGAAGCCTAAGAAGCCACTAGGAGAGACTATTAGGCCCCATACTAGGATAGGAGGGATTTTCGGCATGTAAATAAGGATTCTCGCCTTTTTGGGTCGAGACCGCCGTCTCGTATTCGGGACCGCCGTCTCGCCTTGTGAAAGTGGCGAGACCGCCATCTCGTTTGGCGAGACGGCCGTCTCGCCATTTTTGCAAGGCGAGACGGCCATCTCGAATAGCGAGACAGCCGTCTCGACCTGACAGGCGCGAATCCCTATAAATAGCCGCGCCATTCCCCTCATTTCACACAGTTCTTCCATTCTCTCTCTTGTCACTTCATAAAATTCTCTTCCTAGAACCCCTTCGAAGCATTTTCGGAGTTTTTTGAGAGTCTCTATGAGTTTTTATAGCGTTTTTGAGAGGTTTTCGGCGCTGTACAGAGTGAAGGGCTGCAAAAAAGTACCCAAATTATCAAGAAATTAATAGAAAGCTTGCCTCGGAGGTTTCTACATTCTTTCTCTCTCTTTATTGCTTTATCTTTAAATTACGCAATAGATATTAGGGCCATGTATTCCGCAAATAAAGGGTAAAAGCGTATTTTCACCAGTTTACTTATTTAAAATAGCTGGCCTATCATAGGGAACCCGAAAGGGGCATTGTAAGGGAACTAACACTTCCCTTACACGTAACTAACTCCCTTACCCAACTCTGGTTCTAATGACCAAAGTTGGTTTTTCGAAAACCAACGCCTTTTCACCCCTTTTCTGATGTTTCCGGTAAAAACATCGGTGGTGAATCCAGAAGAACCCTTCAAAATTAGTTCTTGGGTTAGCCCGGTTATCGGACAATCCAAGAGCGTCTTTTTGAAAACCTCACCCCTAGGTTCAGCCCGGTTATCGAACAACCTAAAGGCGTTGTAACCACACCAATAAAAACGCGAAAATTGGAAAGTCGAAACCATCGCGTCGCTCCGACCGCCTCGTTTTGACGGCGGCGACAGATGGCGACTTCACTGGGGAAGCCTAGAGAGCTGATCCCATTTAGTGATGGGCCGGCTTAAAAATAAATAAACCAAGAAAATAACGCTTTTACCCTACCTTGTATTATAACATGCTCTAATCTTTGGCTTTAATAACTGTTGTCTATTTATACTTACGCAATTGTTTGAAATACAAACTGTACACAAACCCTTGCACACTACAGTTCCCTCTATACCCGGGGGCAAGTGAGAAATCCATAGGGAGTGGGTGGCAGGTACGGTTCGCTGTAGTGATGGCCTTGTGCCCACCAGTGTGATCGGAAACCACCACTCAAGGTGATAACCTTCCTCTTTTGGCACAAAGACTGACTATGGCCTTAGTGCTAAGCATGGTCGGAAGGCTGGAGAGTGGGGACCCTATAATGGGGGCACCTTGGGGGCCTTAGCCTTGGTGAGAACAGTTAGAACCTACCTTCGCCAAAGCACTTTTCTGCAGGAAAACCCTACCTCGTGATTAAAACGACTTCTCGCCTGTTCGGGGATGATCGAATTGTGTGCATTTGTTTGTTGCATAGCATAACCAAACAACAGAAAAATCACAAAAACATTATTTGCAATAAACACCCCTATCTCGGATAGTCTGCCTTTTAGCTAGTCTGGTTTCAGGTTCTTTGTAAGCTAAGTAGCCACGCAATCCGACAGAAGAGATAAGGGACGCTAAATATTATCCTTTCGCATAAAGCCATTTTTTTATCTCGGACAGTCTGCCTTTTAGCTAGCCTGGTTCCAGGTTCTTTGTAAGCTAAGTAGCCACGCAGTCCGACAGAAGAGATAAAAGGCTATAAGAAAAAGATAAAAATCAAAATACAAGTCAAAACTAGAAAATAAATCAACTTCTGACAAAGTCAAATCATTCATATTACATCATATCATGAGTAAAGAAAAACCAAGAGAGAAAATAAAAAGTGAGAGCACATTTAGCATCATCTAAACAGAATCTCTCATACATAAACATATCCATGTTAGTCCAACACTCAACATGCATTAATAAATTTCTTTCGGGCATTCTAGAAAGTGGTTGGTCCTCTCCCCGTCCGAACTCGTGCACAAAAGGCAAAAACTATGGAGAGCCTAGAAGAACAAAACCGAAAGCTCACTGCAGAGGTTAATACCCTCCATGAACAAATGGCCCAACTGATGGAGGTCGTGCGCCAAGGCCAAAACAAGGGCGAAACCCAAGCGGAACACACCTCTCGCCATGAAGAGGAGGAGGAAGAAGAATACTTCTACGATCAAAAAGTGCCTCTCCAATCCGATGCTCGGACTGCACGCATCCTCACCCCGGAAGTGTCTAAACAACAAATTTCCGCCCTAGAAGAAAGGCTGAAGGCGGTAGAAGGGCACAACTTCGATGTCAAGGAGGTGGCGGACATGTGCCTGGTGAAGAACATCCATTTCCCTCCCAAATTCAAAATCCCGGACTTCCCCAAGTACGTCGGGATGACCTGTCCAAAGAACCATCTTACGATGTATTGTCGTAAGATGGCCGCACATGCCTAGAACGAGAAGCTCCTGATCCACTGCTTCCAGGAGAGTTTGGCAGACACGACTCTCAATTGGTATATGCAGTTGGAAAGAGGGCAGGTCCAGAATTGGAAATAATTGGCTGACGCTTTTCTTCGTCGTTACCGATACAACATTGATTGACCCCTGATAGGTCAGATCTCAGGACTCTAAGCAAAAGGAACGACGAACCTTTTAAAGCGTACGCCCAGAGATGGAGGGAAATGGTGGCCTAGATAGAGCCTCCTTTGACGGATAAGGAAATAGTGGCTATGTTCATAGATTCACTAACTGGAGCGTACTACGATAAGACAATAGCCAGTACCTCCAACCTTTTCTCGGACATAGTCACTGTAGGGGAAAGTGTAGAGCAGGGGCTGAGGAGTGGGAAGATAGCACAGTCTTCCCGAGCTGGTGTCTCCTTCAGAAAACCTACTGGCAAGAAGAAGGACGAATCTGTGCATGCAATCAACTTTGCTACTCCTTCTTCTGCTCCGCAAACGGCTAGGCAGCCTCGCAAGAAAGAAAGGAAGTTCACTCCAATCTCAACTTCCTATGGTAAGCTGCTGCCTCAGCTATTGGAGGCCAAACTCTTGACCTGCGTTCCTCCCAAGAAGCAGATAGAACCTCCCTACCCCGAGTGGTATAAACCAAACGAGAAATGCGATTACCACTTAGGTTCACCCGGGCACTCAACAAAAAACTACTTGACCCTTAAGTATCGGGTCCAAGAATTAATCGACGCCGGGTGGATAACTTTTGATGCCTCTGCTTCCGATGTTGACGCCAAACCTTTATCGAAGCTAGAGTAGTAGAGAGGGAGGACTGGGAGGATCAGCCCTAGGGTGTCTTTTTTTTAAGCTTTCTCTTATATTTCCTACGGTCCCCGCCCGTGGCCGCATGAACTCTGATTAAAAGGGCTTGTACATACACTTTCATTTTCTTTAATACATGAGGCATTCTGTCATATTCATTCTTTTCCCTCTTTTATTTATTATTCTTTCAAAAATAAATGAATAATAAAATTTATGACTAAAATAGAACCTAAAACACATCATGTCTGTGATTGATGAATCTCTGTGGACCCCGGAAACCAAGAGCGAATGGGTCGAGTCCGACAGTGGGCAGGAGACCATTTCTCCGGACATGCAAAGAATGTTAGAAAAAGAAGCACGCATTATACAACTGCATCAAGAAGAAACAGAAACTATCAATTTGGGAAAAGGGGATGATGAGAAAAAGATAAACATCGACACCCAAATAGAAAGTAGCATAAAAAAGGGATTGATACAGCTTCTAAAGGAATATATAGATGTATTCGCTTGGTCTTATCATGACATGCCCGGGCTCGACCCAAGTATAGTGGAGCATAGATTGCCATTGAAAGAAGGGTTCCGACCTGTAAAGCAAAAGCTCAGAAGAATCAAACTTGACTGGTCCTTAATGATAAAGGAAGAGGTACAAAGACAATTGGACGCCAATTTCCTAGTAGTTTCCAAATACCTAGAGTGGTTGGCCAACATAGTACCCGTCATCAAAAAGACCGGGAAGGTCAAGGTATGTATGGAATATAGGGACCTCAATCGAGCAAGTCCAAAAGATGACTTTCCCCTACCACATATAGACACGCTAGTGGACCATACTGCTACCAACACACTTTACTCCTTCATGGACGGGTACGCGGGGTACAACCAAATTAAGTTGGCCGTCGAGGACAGAGAAAAAACCTCCTTCATTACACCATAGGGCACCTTCTGCTACCGTGTAATTCCTTTTGGACTCAAGAATGCAGGGGCTACTTATCAAAGGGCTATGGTCACACTATTCCATGACATGATCCACAAGGAAATAGAGGTATATGTGGATGACATGATTGCCAAGTCCAGAAATGAGACGGACCACATTCAATATCTTAAAAATCTTTTTGACCGACTTTGGAAGTATCAACTTAAACTAAACCCGGCAAAATGTACTTTCGGAGTACGCTCAGGAAAATTATTGGGGTTCATTGTTGTTAGAATCGCGCAGCGGAATGTTTGCGTGGTCGGACAAAAACCAAGAGGGGGGGTGAATTGGTTACTTAACAAAAATTAGGTTTTCAAAATTTTCCCCAAATTTTACCGATTAAAAACTGTGTAAATGTAAATAGAGAAGAGAAGAGAATCTTACACAGGAGATTTATACTGGTTCGGATCAAAAGACCCTACGTCCAGTTGCTAATCACTCAAACAGAGGATTAACACTGTCACTATAATCAAGTTGTTACAAACAAATTACAATTGAAAAGATAAAGATAAGAAAACACCTCTCTAGAAATCCACAAGAGATGATGAACAGCTTTCCCTAGAGACGGCACAACACACAATCCAGTAAGAACTCCACTTAGTGATTCTTATCGCTTCTAGCCCACACCAGTTCCAAAAGCCCCTTTTTCTTGCAACAAACAGCTTCTCTGGCACTACAACACTTAACTTTTGTATGAAAAAGGTTGTTCTACTTTTCCGAGTGCCATAGAGAAGCTTAAGTAGAGAAAATAGGGTTTGGGAATTGGGAATTTCGGAATTAGGGTTCTTGGAAATAGGATTTTCGAAAATAGGGTTGATTTGAAGTTGAAAATCAAAATCTGACTGAAATAATCGATTAAATGAAGTGTTAATCGATTATTACAGAGCCAAAATCAACGAACCCCAAAACTCTCTGTTTTAATCGATTAAAAGAGTCGTTAATCGATTAACGAGCTCGTTAATTGATTAACAGGTGGTTTAATCGATTAAACCAATGAGCGATACTAGAAAATGGTTTGTCTCACTGTTTTAATTGATTATTTCCCTATTTAATCTATTAAAGCCGAGCCTGAATGATAAATTTGAGCTTTTTGAAGCTTCTAAGGTGCAGACTATGTACCAGCTATCTTAAACTCTAATATTACAAACTCAATCTAATTGAAACAGAGTTATTACAATACAAAACAAGTCTTCAACACTCTAAGTCTTTGTGTTCTTGAATCATCATCAAAATCAACAATCTTCATGTCCATCAAGTGCAACATCAAGTCCTTGAATGTTGAACAATCTCCCCCTTTTGGATGATGATCAAAATTATCTTTTAAAGCCTTGTAATAACCTGTTTTATCTGTCATACTAACAAACACATTAAACATACCAGATAATATTTAAAAACAATCATTTTAGGCTTTAAATATTTTCTCCCCCTATTTTGATTAGAATAAAAAATAATTCCTCTATTACAAACATAAGAGCTCCCCCTCAAAATATGCATAACTTAGAGAGAACTCCCCCTCAATCAAAGCAATAACAGAATACCATATTTTATTTCAGAGATAAGCAATCATTACAATATAGGAAATAACAACAAATTTAAAATTCTTCACTATCATCACTATGAAAGTGTGCATCAAATCTATTTTCTAAACGACACACTTTATCATCTACATCAGATATACGGCGAATTATTTCTTCATGTCGTACACCAGAAAGAGTGAAGAACGACTGCATTCTCTGATTCATGTCAGATAACATGTCTTCCATGGATTGTCGGGTTTCATGATGAGTAGAGGAAGTTCCAACACTTTGGATTTGATCAGAGGGAAACTCAGCAGCAGCATGCATATCTTCATCAGAATCTTCATTGTCACCACCTTGATTCGGAACGTCATCCTTGTGAACATAAATGTCGTTGACACGCACCATTTGAAGTTGGATTAATGTGTTGTCAAGCATGCGATTCAAGTTATTTGTTCTCACTGTTTGTTCACCTTCGACATTGACTCCTTTGTATTCAAGAATCCGAGAGACAAGGAGAGCATATGGAATTTTGAATGTGGGATGACGTTTGGCTTTTAACATAGTCATGGTGACAAGAACGCCCCAATCTAAAGGTTCATTATTCATTATGGCATGAATAATACGAAGATCAATTGAAGAACATTGAGCATGATTTGTAGCCCGGGGACAAAGGATCCAGACAAGAAGATGTAAAATCATGCATTCCTCCTTCATCAAAGGTCCAGCAAGAAGGAGACGCCCAATCTCCATGGAGGGATTTCGCAGAAAAGAACGGTAAGCTAAGAACCTGTCAAAATCATCTAACTCACCATAAATGTTAATAGCATCTTCTCTAATTGGAAAGTGGGCAACGTTCTCCCAAATATCATCGTTAAGAATAATTGTGACGCCTTTGACTCTAGAGGTAGCTATTTGATCTCTAAATTTAAATCTAGAGTAAAATACCCTAACAAGGTCAAGATAATACGTACCTTGCATTTGGATGAAAGGAAGAACTCCTTGAAATTCAAGAAGGTTGGGAAAATTGAATCCCCTATTGATGAACTGCTCACCAATAAAGAACTTTGGAGAAATAATAGCACGTTCCTTCCGATAGGTCAAAAATTCTTGTTGGCCATCTGTATCAGAACACTACAAGAAATATTAAAATTACCGACGGTCCAAAATCGCGTCGGTAATAACAAAAATCCGTCGATAAATGTGTTATCGAAATTACGCGAATCTGAGTTTATCCGTCGGTAATAATTTTATTAATTATTAAATATTTTACTTATTTCTCCATATTATATTTTTATAGCTTTGAATTATTGTCAGATTTATTACTAATTATTTCTCCATATTATATTTTTATAGCTTTGAATTATTATCAGATTAAGAGAAATGTCATTGGCAGTGATTTCGAACCCAAGTACCTTAGAGTCGAGATGTCGATACTCCAACCATCTAAGCTACTAGTATTTCTTGATAACAATTTACAAATAAATTATATTTATATACAAATATACAAATACATTTATATATATTTATATATATTTATATATATTTATATATATTTATATATTTTATATTTATATATTTTTATATATTTTTATATATTTTTATATTTTTATATTTTTATATTTTTATATATTTATATATTTTTATATATTTATATATTTTTATATTTTTATATATTTATATATAATTAAATATTTATTTTTAAAATTACTTAATTTAATAAATGATTATAAATTAATCTAATTATGATTAAATTAAATTATTAAATAAAAAATATTTTATTTTTTAATTAGTGAATAATTAAATTATATTATATAATTTTACCGACGGATATATCCGTCGATAAATAATTTTTAATTTACATATGAATTTACCGACGGATATATCCGTCGGTAATTAATTGTTAATTTATCGACGGATTTACCGACGGATATATCCGTCGGTAAATTCATCTATAAATTACCGACGGATTTATCGACGGATATATCCGTCGGTAACTAATTATTATTTTACCGACGGATATATCCGTCGGTAACATCAAATTTCACAAATATTTTATATCCGTCGGTAATTTCCGTCGGTATTGATTATTTTCCGATGGCTACAAATCCGTCGGTAATACACGATTTTCTTGTAGTGGAAATCCATCCTTCTACAGAATTAGGACGGGGACAAGATGAGGGTGCAGATCTTCTTCTAGTAGGGATCTTAGCACGAGAAGATGAGGCCATTGAAAGATTGGAGGAATAACAAGAAGATTTAGAAAGCTAAATGTATTGAGAAGAGGGCGAGATTGCTAAAATAAGGCAAGAAAGCTTGAATTCAAGAGATAGAAGTGAGTAGAAGTGAAATGAAGGCCCCTATTTATAATCAAGCATGTCCAACGGTCATATGGAAGGGAATATAGGAGAAGAGATCCGTTGGCAACGGCTAGGAAGCCAAAATTGCCAGGTTTAATCGATTAAAAGTCATATTAATCGATTAAACCAGTGCCAGAACCATTTAATCGATTAAATTGTGCAGTTAATCGATTAATGTTGTATTTAATCGATTAATTGGCGAATTAATCGATTAATCCAGAGAGGAATGCCCTGTTTTGAGTGTTTTGGATGCAAATAATCGATTATAACTCCAATTAATCGATTATTCCAGAGAGTACTTCAAATTTTTGAGGTTTTAACACATGATAAACTATTAACATTCTGTATAATGAATTTTAACATTACAATCATCCAAAAACTGTCTAAATAAGCAGAACTTTAGGCTATTTCTAATATCCCTAAGTCTCTTCTAAGATCATAAAATCTATCCTTGGGTAGAGGCTTAGTAAAAATATCTGCTAATTGATGCTTTGTATCAACATACTCTATTTTACAGTTTCCTTTGCTGATATGATCTCTCAAAAAATGATGTCTAATTTCTATGTGCTTAGTCCTAGAGTGCATTACTGGATTCTTAGTAAGATTAATTGCACTCGTATTATCACACATCAAAGGTATGTCATTTAAAAATATACTATAATCTTCTAACTGTTGTTTCATCCACAAAATTTGAGCACAACAACTACCAGCTGCAATATATTCAGCTTCAGTGGTAGATAAAGCAACACAAGCTTGTTTCTTAGAATGCCAAGATACTAAGGATGAACCTAACAAATGACATGTCCCACTAGTACTTTTCCTATCAATTTTGCATCCACCATAATCAGCATCAGAATATCCTATTAAACTAGTACAAGCATCAGATGGATACCATAATCCAAAACCAGTAGTTCCTTTTAAAAACTTTAAAATATGTTTTACTGCAATTAGGTGAGATTCTTTTGGACAGGCCTGAAATCTAGCACACACACAGACAGAATGCATAATATCAGGTCTACTTGCAGTTAAGTATAACAATGAACCTATCATACCTCTATACATAGATTGATTAACTTCCAAACCTGATTCATCCTTGTCTAAATAATATGAAGTTCCCATGGGTGTGTTAGCTTCCTTTGAGGTGTCCATTCCAAACTTTTTAAGGATCTCTTTGCAGTATTTGGTTTGAGAGATGAAAATGCCATCTTTAAGTTGCTTGATTTGTAGTCCAAGGAAGAACGTCAATTCTCCCATCATAGACATTTCAAACTCTCCCTGCATTATCTTAGCAAATTATACACATAACGAATTATCAGTTGATCCAAAAATAATATCATCAACATATACCTGGACCAATAAGATATGTTCTTTAACTTTCTTTATAAACAATGTAGAATCAATTTTTCCTCTAGAAAAATCATTTGAAGTTAGGAAACTACTTAGCCTTTCATACCAAGATCTAGGAGCTTGTTTCAAACCATATAATGCTTTCTTTAATTTAAAAACATGATTAGGATAACTAAAATCTTCAAAACCAGGGGGTTGCTCCACATAAACTTCTTCTTTAATAAAACCATTCAAAAATGCACTCTTAACATCCATTTGATATAATTTAAATTTCATTAAAGATGCATAAGCAAGAAGTAGGCGTATAGCCTCTAACCTGGCAACAGAAGCATAAGTTTCATCATAGTCTATACCTTCCTCCTGACAATAGCCTTTGGCAACTAGTATGTCTTTATTTTTTGTTATGTTTCCATCTTCATCAAGTTTGTTTCTAAACACCCATTTGGTTCCAATAACTTGATGTGATTCTTCTCTTGGGATTAATTCCCAGACTTGATTCCTTTCAAATTGGTTAAGTTCCTCTTGCATAGCTATGCACCATTGGTCATCTTTAAGTGCTTCCTCAACGTTTTTAGGTTCTATCTGTGACACAAAAGCTACAGACATACAGAAATTAGTCATATTTCTAGTTCTTACCCCTTTTGAGATGTCACCTATGATATTGTCCATTGAGAGTCCCCTAGGTGATTGCCATTCTTTTGCTAATTCAGGTGTTTGAGAAGGCTCATTTGCTTCCAAATATAATTCATCAAGAGCTTCTCTTATATACTCATCATCACCTGCAAGTTCTTTATTTGACTCAAGAGGATTTCCCCAAGGTCTACAATTTCATCAAAAGTAACATGAATAGATTCTTCAATATTTAAAGTTCTTCTATTAAACACCCTGTAAGCCTTGCTAGTTAATGAATAACCTAAGAAAATGCCCTCATCAGCTTTAGAGTCAAATTTTCCTAAGTTGTCCTTTCCATTATTCAACACAAAGCACTTACATTCAAAAATTTTCAAATGAGCAACATTAGGTTTTCTACCATTAAACAATTCATAAGGAGTAGATTTAATAATTGACCTAATGAGCATTCTATTTAAAACATAACATGCAGTACTAACCGCATCAGCCCAAAAATATTTAGGAACATTAGATTCATTTAACATAGTTCTAGCAAGTTCCTCTAATGACCTATTTTTCCTTTCAACTACATCATTTTGTTGGGGAGTCCTAGGAGCAGAAAAGTTATGTAATATTCCATTTTCTTCACAATAATTTTCAAACTTTTCATTTTGAAACTCACCACCATGGTCACTTCTTAAAACTTTAATTCTCAAATCTTTCTCATTTTGAATTTGTTTTGCAAATTTTCTAAAGACTTTAAAAGCTTCACTTTTCGTAGTTAGGAAAAATGTCCATGTATATCTAGAATAATCATCAACAATCACAAGACCATAATAATTTCCACCAAAGCTTTTTATCCTAGAAGGTCCAAATAAATCTAAATGTAATAATTCTAGGGGTTTTGAAGTGGAAATAACATTCTTTGATTTAAATGATGATTTTACTTGTTTACCTTTTTAACATGCATCACATAACCTATCTTTTTCAAATTTTAATTTAGGCAAACCAATAACTAAGTCTTTTGAAATCAATTTGTTCAAATGATGCATATTTATATGAGCCGCTCTCTTATGCCATAACCAAGGGTTCTCTTCCTTAGCAACTAAACATGTTATGCTAGACTCATGTAAACAATCCAAATCAATCAAATATATGTTGTTATGCCTAAT
This sequence comes from Sphenostylis stenocarpa, assembly GCA_963425845.1. Lineage (NCBI taxonomy): Eukaryota > Viridiplantae > Streptophyta > Magnoliopsida > Fabales > Fabaceae > Sphenostylis > Sphenostylis stenocarpa. The sequence goes on from OY731401.1 coordinate 40,025,816, forward strand.
GCCTTTTAATTCTACATTTTCGGAATCTATCAAATGTATGGTGCAAAATTTAATTTCAAAAATTACCTTAAATCCTTTGTCACATAGTTGACTTATGCTAAGGAGATTATGTTTAAGTCCATCAACAAGAAGCACATCCTTGATCTCCAAAGTGTTTGCACCACCTATGTTTCCAATTCCAAGAATCTTCCCTTTGTTGTTGTCCCCATAAGTTACATATCCTTGTTCCTTAGCTTTGAAACTCACAAATTTTGATTTATCACCGGTCATATGCTTTGAGCATCCACTATCAAGATACCACATAGACTTCTTTGATTTGGAAGTTTCCTACAAAACAAGAACATAGTAAACTTAGGTCCCCACAACTTTTGGGTCCTTGGGGTTAGAGACATAACAAATTATTTAACAATAGGAACCCAAATGTATTTACCTTTAGGAACACCAAAATGTTTAATTTTACATTTATTTGAAGTGTGACCTTGTTTCATGCAATAAAAACATGTTTTAGATGTAACATTTGAAAATGATGTATTTCTAATCATAGATGCTCTAGTTCCTTTTTCTACCCATACTCTTTTATTTTTCCTTTTAGGCTTTTTCAAAGGAGCTTGATGATTTACACTATTTTGAGCATACACCATTTCATGCTTCTTAAGATCATTTATTTCCTTTTCGGCTTTGTCTAGCAAATGATTAAGAATATCTATGTCATATTCATGCTCTTTACAAGTTGCACATTCTAGGTTCTTATCATTATCCTCATCTAAACATACAATTTTCTTTTCTAATGATTCCTTTTCTTCTAAACATGTGATTTTCATTTTTAAGGAGTCTATTTCCTTTTCGGATCTGCTTAAATTCTTCTTTACAACTTTATATTCATTATTTAAGTTCTTAAAAGCACTAAACAATTCATTATAAGCATTTTGCAATTCATCATAATTATTATCATCATCACTTGAAGATGAGTCGGAATCACTTACCTCAAAGTCGGAAGAAATGTTGTCATTTGCCATTAAGCAAATATTTGCTTCTACTTCCGAGTCACTTGATTCCGAACTTGAATCACTGTTATCCCAAGCAATATAAGCTTTCTTCTTGAAGACCTTTTTGCTTTTGAATTCATCGTTTTTCTTGTTTGGGCATTCGGTCTTTACATGCCCTGCTTCACCACAACCATAGCATTTTATATTTAAGGAAGTACTTTCTCTTACCTTTCCCTTACCTTTGAAAGGATGCCTTCCTTTTGCTTTCATGAATTTTGTGAACTTCTTATCATTAGACTCAACTCTTCTTCTTCATTTTTCGAGTCTTCTTCTTTCTTTTTGTTTTTACCTTTGGAAATATCGGTTTTGAAGGCTAAATTCTTCTTTTGATATTGCCCTTCTTCATCGTTTAGCCTACCAAGCTCAAGCTCATGCTCTCTTAGCTTTCCGAATAGCGTCGCCATTGACATTGTGGAAAGATTTTGTGACTCCGAGATGGCCGTCACCTTAGGTTGCCATTTCCTATCCAAAGATTTTAAAATTTTAACATTTAATTCATCAACATCAAAGATTTTACCTAATCCGGTGAGATGATTCACAATGTGAGTGAAACGCTTTTGAACGTCAAATATCGTTTCGCCTTGTTGCATCTGAAACATCTTGTATTCTTGGATTAAGGAGTTTTTACGTGCTCTCTTAACGTCGTCAGTACCTTCATGGGTCACTCTAAGCATTTCCCACATCTCTTGAGCACTTTTACAAACAGAGATCCTGTAAAACTCGTCAAGTGTTAAAGAAGATGAAATTATATTTCTAGCCCTAACGTCAAATTGTGCTTTTCTGTTTTCTTCTGCAGTCCATCTAGAAAAAGGTTTGGGAACGTCAACACCGTTCTCAGTAACTTTAGGAATATATGGACCGTTTAAAATAGCGTCCCAAATGCCTCTATCAACAGACTCTAAAAAAATGTGCATTCTTACCTTCCAAAAAGGATAATTTTGACCCGCAAAAAGTGGGGGTCTGTTGATAGACGCACCTTCGGCAAAAGTTTGATTTTGTCCGGCCATTTTCGAAAATTTGAATGACTATCAAAGCAAGCTATGATACCACTTGTTAGAATCGCACAGCGGAATGTTCGCGTGGTCAGACAAAAACCAAGAGGGGGGGTGAATTGGTTACTTAACAAAAATTAGGTTTTCAAAATTTTCCCCAAATTTTACCGATTAAAAACTGTGTAAATGTAAATAGAGAAGAGAAGAGAATCTTACATAGGAGATTTATACTGGTTCGGATCAAAAGACCCTACGTCCAATTGCTAATCACTCAAATAGAGGATTAACGCTGTCACTATAATCAAGTTGTTACAAACAAATTACAATTGAAAAGATAAAGATAAGAAAACACCTCTCTTGAAATCCACAAGAGATGATGAACAACTTTCCCTAGAGACGGCACAACACACAATCCACTAAGAACTCCACTTAGTGATTCTTATCGCTTCTAGCCCACACCAGGTTCCAAAAGCCCCTTTTTCTTGCAACAAACAGTTCTCTGGCACTACAACACTTAACTTTTGTATGAAAAAGGTTGTTCTACTTTTCTGAGTGCCATAGAGAAGCTTAAGTAGAGAAAATAGGGTTTGGGAATTGGGAATTTCGGAATTAGGGTTCTTGGAAATAGGATTTTCGAAAATAGGGTTGATTTGAAGTTGAAAATCAAAATCTGACTGAAATAATCGATTAAATGAAGTGTTAATCGATTATTACAGAGCCAAAATCAACAGAACCCCAAAACTCTCTGTTTTAATCGATTAAAAGGGCTGTTAATCGATTAACAGGCCTGTTAATCGATTAACAGGTGGTTTAATCGATTAAACCAGTGAGCAGATACAGAAAATGGTTTTTCTCACTGTTTTAATCGATTATTTCCCTATTTAATCGATTAAAGCCGAGCCTGGATGATAAATTTGAGCTTTTTGAAGCTTCTAAGGTGCAGACTATGTACCGGCTATCTTAAACTCTAATATTACAAACTCAATCTAATTGAAACAGATTTATTACAATACAAAACAAGTCTTCAACACTCTAAGTCTTTGTGTTCTTGAATCATCATCAAAATCAACAATCTTCATGTCCATCAAGTGCAACATCAAGTCCTTGAATGTTCAACAATTGTCAGCAAAAGGGGAATTGAAGTGGACCCCGACAAAACCAAGGCAATTTTGGAAATGCCTCCACCAAGCATGGAAAAGGAGGTCAGAGGTTTTCTAGGCCGGATTAACTACATTGCCCGATTCATCGCGCAATTAACAGATAAATGTATACCCATCTTTAAACCGTTGCGCAAAAATCAACCAACGGTGTGGAATGAAGAATGCCAACAAGCGTTCGATAAAATCAAAACATGTTTAACCAATCCGCCAGTATTGGTACCACCCGTTGAAGGGAGACCTCTGATCCTATATTTGTCAATACTCAAAGAGTCCATGGGATGTGTACTTGGCCAACAAGATGAAACCGGGAAGAAAGAACGAGCCATTTATTATGTTAGCAAGAAATTCCTAGACTACGAAACTCGTTATACACCATTCGAAAAGACCTGTTGCGCATTGGTATGGGTCACCCAGTGTCTCCGACAATACATGGCTCGGCATACAACATGGCTGGTCTCCAAAATGGACCCAATCAAATACCTCTTCGAGAAGCCCATTCTGACTGGAAGAATAGCTAGGTGGCAAGTCCTCCTCTCATAATTTGACATCATTCACGTCACCCAGAAAGCTATTAAGGGTAGCCCCCTAGTGGACTATCTCGGCCATGGATCAACCGATGAATATCAATCCCTACAAGACGACTTTCCTGATGAACATATCATGCACATCGAGCACGAAGAGACCAAAGAAGAGACATGGACCATGTTCTTCGATGGGGCCTCAAACATGCTTGGACACGGGATAGGAGCTATTTTGATATCCCCTGAAAAGACACACATGCCCGTTGTCGCCGCCGTCCCGTTCCGACGTCCGGGGGGAAGTCTAGAAACATCTATGCGAGCGGTCGCGAAAAGATGGTTTAGACTCGCGTATTTGTTTTAAAAGGTTTTCGAAAAGAGGTTCTTATGGAGTCGCCACCAATGTTTTAACCTTAAACATTGGAAAAGGAAAAAATGTTGATTTTAAGAAAAACCGCACTTGGCCATTATAACCAGAGTTGGGTAAGGGAGTTAGTTACGTGTGGGGAAGGTGTTAGCACCCCACAACGCCCCTTTCGGGTTCCCTATGACAGATTAATTCATTTAAATAAAGACTACAAGAAATTACGCGATTACCCTATAATATTAAATGGCTATCTATATGATTTTATTCTATGTTATATGTATAAAATGATGAATAAAGCTAAATAAAGCAATAAAAGAGATATTAAAATAGCTATCTACATGATTTTACTCTACATGACATAAATAGTAAATAAAGCTAAATAAAACAATAAATAAAGCAATAAAAGAGAAGAGAATTGAAAAGAACCTCCGTAGCAAGCTTTGTATTGAGAATCTCCAACTATGAGGATGCGTTTCGGCAACCCCTCTTTCTACACGCCTCTCCTCACCAATACAAGATCGACTCTACTAAAAATTTAAAGAAGAATCAAATGCCGGAATATAATTCCTTAACCGATTGTTACCTCTTTAAGGCAATCTGAAAGATCATTCGAGAGAGGGAGAGAAGTAGACAAGTGCTCTAAAGTGTTTCGCAGCTCTCCGGAGTGTCCGTGGTGTCAAAAAGTGGCAAATGAGCCTCCTATTTATAGTTTTTCGCAGCTGGCGCACTTCGGGACGGCCGTCCGGGTTGGGACGGCCGTCTGGACCGGGATGGCCGTCCCAAATGGCAAATTTACACGTAGCGGGACCCCCAGAAGGCCGGGACGGCCGTCCCACTTAAAATGGGTTTGGGACGGCCGTCCCAACTTTGGGACGCGCGTCCCAACCGGATTTAAGAGGTTGGGACGGCCGTCCCAACCGGGACGGCCGTCTCAACCTCGTTCCGCCAGCTCGCGCGTTTCGGACTCCGGAAGCTTTCCTTGCCTGCTTTGGACGTCAATTGATGCCGATATGTGTCTATTGAAGCTTTATCTCCATATGGGAAGTCTCCTTGGCTCTTATTTGTAATGCTAGACGAGCTTATCTGTTACGTATCTCCTTTATCTTTATTTGAGAGGCCGGCAAAATTAGGGGTCTACAACTGCCCCCTTCACCTCGCCTAGCTAATTGGTCTACTGGATATGTCGACAAAATTAGTTGGTAGGGGAAGGAGTTAACCCTTTTGCCCTGCTATCCTTCTGATGTCGCTTCCTTGTTGATCCTCCGGATGATAAATATTTTGATAGGTACCAACCCCTATCTCGGTTTGAGCTTTTCTTTTTAAGGTTTTGGTGGGTACCTACCCCCACCGGTATGAATCTGCATTTTTAAGGTTTTGGTGGGTACTTACCCCCACCCGGTACGAATCCGCATTTTGCCGCATTCTAGTGGTTTTTACACCCCCACCGGGTGCGAACCCGCATATTGACTAGGTTCTAGTGGATTTTACACCCCCACCGGGTGCGAACCCGCATATTGACTAGGTTCTAGTGGATTTTACACCCCCACCGGGTGCGAACCCGCAAATTGACTAGGTTCTAGTGGATTTTACGCCCCACCGGGTGCGAACCCGCATATTGACTAGGTTCTAGTGGATTTTACACCCCCACCGGGTGCGAACCCGCATATTGACTAGGCTCTAGTGGTTTTTACACCCCCACCGGGTGCGAACCCGCATATTGACTAGGTTCTATTGTGCGAGTCCGCATCTTGCCGGACTCTAATGGTTTTTACACCCCCACCGGGTGTGAACCCGCATCTTGACAAGGTTCTATTGTGCGAGTCTCGCATCTTGACGGACTCTAATGGTTTTTACACCCCCACCGGGTGTGAACCCGCATCTTGACAAGGCTCTATTGTGCGAGTCCGCATCTTGCCGGACTCTAATGGTTTTTACACCCCCACCGGGTGTGAACCCGCATCTTGACAAGGTTCTATTGTGCAAGTCTCGCATCTTGACTGACTCTAATGGTTTTTACACCCCCACCGGGTGTGAACCCGCATCTTGACAAGGCTCTATTGTGCGAGTCTCGCATCTTGCCTGACTCTAATGGTTTTTACACCCCCACCGGGTGTGAGTCTCGCATTTCGACGTACTCGATGAGTACCTACCCCCATCCGGTACGAATCTGCATTTTGACAAATTCTTGGAATGCTCTTTTTGGAATATCTTTTTGATTGATGAGTACGAACCCTCATCCGGCTTCGGCGACTTATTGTCTCCGATCATGCGCCTATGGGGAGTAATTTTTCTTTTTGATTTTTTTGTTTTAGTCATCCTGGCTTTACCTGGGATTCTTGATTTTTGGCTTTTCTTGTTTTAGCCATCCGGCTTTGCTGGGATTATGTCGATTGCCTCTTTTTAGGCGGGAATCCTTTGGGGATTTTGAATTCTCTTATTGATCAGTGCCTCTTGATTAGGCGAAGATTCACTTGAGGATTTTGTTGTGCCTCTTGATTAGGCTGGAATCCACTCGGGATTTATTGATTCTTGATTGTGCCTCTTGATTAGGCGAGAGCCCACTTGGGGATGTGATTTCTATTTGGTTGTGCCTCTTGATTAGGCGGGAATCCACCGGGGATTTGTTGATTCTTGATTGTGCCTCTTGATTAGGCGTGTGCTTCAATAGTGGTGAAGGCTTTTTACTTGTTGTTTGCCTCCGAATAGGCCGATGTTCTATTTGAGGATATTTGTTCTTGATAATACCTCCGAGTAGGTAGATGTTTTTTGAAAGCTTTGCTTGTATTACCTCTTTTAGGTTGATTTCCCGTTTCTTGGGGATATCGGCTCTTTGATTGTTTCGAGTAAGCATAGGCATTCTTGGGAGTGAAGGTTTTGTACTTCGCTGGGATATTCATATTGGGTGCTTAACTCCCCGTGGATTTGTAATTTGTAATTTGCCTTTGCGGTTAGGCTTACCGGGGAGAAAATTTTCTTTTTGATGATCCACCTGGGGTTGATTTGCCTTCCTGTGGATGGAATTTTCTCATTTTCTTCTTTTATAGATTTTTCTTGATGTGATCTTCTTGGGGATTCTCTTTCCTAGTTGCCTCTCGGTGATGTAAAGGACTTGACTTCGTATGATGGGCTCTTGTGTAACCCTTATTCTCCGTTGGGGAATGAAGTGGAGATCCTTATATGAGTGTGCTTGATGACTCATGTGGTGACGAAGATGAGTCGCGAGGTATTCTTTTTGCTTTGCCTCTGGAATAGGCAAAGATCCGCTTGGGGATAATTGAGCCTTTCCGTTGGCTTTTCTACATTGATGACTTTTCTGGATGGAAAGATGTTGATTGCAGCTCCAAGTGATTTATGCTTGATGACTCATGTAGTGTAGATGTTGAGTCATGGAGAAATTTTGTTTTGCCTTTGGAGTAGGCAAGGATCCGCTTGGGGATTATCAAGCCCTTCCATTGGCTTTTTCTATTTTTGATGTACCTTCTTTTATTGGTGTAGAAGGTTGATGGTTGGAATTAGCTTTCTTGGAGCTCCTCATTCTGCTGAAATGGTTCAGATTCCGCCTTTTTCCATCGCGGTTTAGTTTGCTATCGCGAGCTGTTTTGAAATCCGGCTTTTTAATAGATCATGTGTGCCTTTTATTTTGTACACATGGGCTTTTTGAATGCGAAGTGTAAAATAGAAATGACGATTTTTATTCATTACCGCTTTTTGTTGGATACATTTCAAGCATATTTAGGACACTAGAAAGCTATATAAATAAATCCTAGTCATCTCGCCTCTGGGCCGGAATGGGCAGATGGTACCGGCGAAGGGAAGCGACGGAGTAGGCGGCGCTGAATCTCGCCCGAGTTTGGACCAGGCTCTCTATCTCGGCGGTCCGTCCCGTCTTGCCTCGACAGCTGAGTCGGCCAAACCGCCGGCGTATGAACCGGAACTCTCCTTCCATGTATGCATGTTCCTCGTCCAGTGCGTCTGCAGACAGCCGAGAAGTCCGAATCGCGGGATTGCTGCTCGGACTCGAAGTGGTAGGGATATCTTGCGGCGTATTGAAATCACGCATATCCCACGAAATCGAGATGATAGGGTTTAGGATGAAACCCGATCCTTCTCTCGCCGAGGATACTCATGTTCGTCGCACTCCTCCGTTGATAGGCTCTGGTTGAAGCTCTGCCGGGAGATCTTCTCCGTCGGTGCATCCCCAATATTCAGCTAGAGGGGTAAGGAAGGGAGCCACCATGATCGCTCCCGATGGTCCCCGAGTACCGCATTCCTTTACAGCCTTCAGGAATGCGTATCCCGGGTTGCATCGTGTCCTTGATGCATGCAAGAGACTATAAAAAGATCGCCTAGCGTGACCTTTCCTCGGCTTTCCTTCCCGCCGTGAATGGTCCCAAGCAAGCAATTTGTGGCGTATGCGAAGAGGGGGATTGAAGGATGCACCCTTCAGATGAGATGGGAGATTGATAGCCCCGCAATGTCCTTCCACATACCGGTGGTGGTGAGAACAAGAGGTTTCTCCGGATATGCGGACCGATATTCTCGGTGTTCTCGTATCGGCCGTTGGCGTAATCCCATGATGACGTTGAAGTCATCCAAGGCGGTGGTCCGATAGGCTCCATCCATCCAAGAGGAGACGGCTTGTGTTGGTGGCACTCCGGGAGTTGCAGATGGCATTTCCATCATGTTGACAGAGGCGAGAAACTCCATTGTTGCCGTGCGGTGGATCCGAGTGGGCGGCTCGCGAAGTAGGAAGTCCCATCCTATGTTGTGGATGAACCTCCTAACGTCTTGTTCCCAGCCAAATGTAGCTAGGATCCCGAAGTCTAGTCGCAAGATCGGGTACCGTGCAAATTGTTGGATATTTGCCAGGCCGTTGTTGGTGTGCTTCGCCATCATCATACTAGTGACAGGAGCTCTTCTAGCAGCTAGCCCCGGTGCGTTTTCTTCCGGATGAGGCTTCTCCGTGATCCATTGTGAGCTTTGCTCTCTTAGAAATGTTACAAATGTATGGAGGAGGAGAAAAGCAAGATAGGAAGCTTGGAATGAGGTACCAAAGCCAAACCCGCGCCCCATCTATATAGGCCACGAGGGAGAGTTTGGGACGGCCGCTCGGGTTTGGGACGGCCGTCCCAAATGGCAAAAATGGGCATGGGCCAACCCCCACCTGGGACGTGCGTCCCAACCGAAAATTGGCACTTGGGACGGCCGTCCGGACTTTGGGACGGCCGTCCCAAGCTTCTTAAGTTGGTTTTTTGAGTTTTTTGATGGAAAAGAAGATGGGACTCCATTCATTGATGTTTTAATGCATGTAATGTTTCATGATATGCATCCTATGATCTATTTCAGCTAATATTTCGAAAGTTTTAACCGATGTGCTTTAACTCCGGTGCATTCTTGGTGCTCGTTTCTTTCCGTCACCATGTTTCTTCCGATTAACAAGCTTGGTTGTACATAATTTACCGTCTTGGAATTTCCTTTGCCATGGCCGAAGAACGATCTTCTCGTTTGTAGGGCAACCGCCATATCAATGCCTTTCTTCTTTTCCCTAGGGATTTCAACCTTCCTATTGATCACTATGTTACCACATCCCCCTTCATTACTTGAATGCTTTTTAATGAAATGGTCAAGAGAAGAGAAAGAAAAGGATTTATATCAAAGGCTTGTGTTTTAGAGGGATATATTTTTATAATAGAGGTTTTTGTAAGAATGGCTAGCCAAGGTTGGTCGGTGTTTAGGCTAGTTTAGACAAAACGTTTTGTTCTTATAACGTGGCGTCATTGTTTACTGATTTATGGCGCTTTTTTTTGCGATTGATTAACTTCCCTAGGCCGCCCTTTCGTGTTTTCAGCCTAGGATGTTGTGCTTATGTCCCGTTTTTTGTCTAGGTTTCCTTTTTATATTTATTTTTAAGGAATACCTAGCTGGACTTTTGATAACCCTAACTTTTGCCCAGGCTACCCTTTATTATTGTTCGTGTCTCCCGCCGGTTTACCCTAACTTTTGTGCAGCCCCTTTGTGGGTTTCCCGCCGGTATTTTGCCCTTTTATCTTCTTGTCTCTGCCTTTGACCTTGACGGGCTTTTCTTTTTTATTATGCATATATATATATATTTTTTGCACAACATTGTCGAAACTTTGATTTTGTCAAGATAGATTTCATTTGTATTTCTAGTTAATCAATCATTTTTTTGCTTTTCTTTACGGCGCTTTAATTATTCTCGACGCATTTGGAATAAAACGTTTTATCTAAACCGTGTTTATTAAAATGGGGTATAGATACATTTAGTAAGAAAAGAAGCAGATAGTAAGAATAGCACTCTTTTGTAATTTCAGTGGAAATGTGTGCCCTAGAGATGCTCTGGGGACGGGCAAACCCCGAGGAGTGATCTCTAATAGTCACTAGATTTACATCCCTTAGAATCTGAAGAAGGACACCTAATGACTAACGCTACCCTTTGTGCTAATATCCCTCTTTTTCTGAATATCATCTTCGAGGGGTAAGACCTCCCTATTGTTCGTATGGTTTGATCTTTTGTAGGGTCATACCCTAATCCATACTTTAGCGGATTATCTTTGAAATCCGGTGGCTCTCTTATTCCTTGAGAGTTCTTTCCAAGCCCCCGTCCCGGACGATATCCATATCTTTTCATCATATGGGCCACCTTCATGTTACTAGGGAGTCTTTCGATATTGGCAATTTCGAGTGCTTGAAAAGATGTTTCAAGAGCTTCTTCACCGCATCCACATATGGTTGGACAGACGGCTTGCTTATTAGAAAGTCTTCTTCGGCTTGAACCGTGACGAGTTTATCATTTGTCACAAACTTGACTTTTCGGTGGAGCGTTGAAGGTATTGCCTTAGCGCTATGAATCCAAGGTCTACCAAGGAGACAATCAGTATGCCGGTGTGATATCCATCACGTGGAAGTCTATGTTGAAGATAGTAGGGCCGATTTGGATTGGTAGATTGATTTCTCCTACTACTTCTCGTCTTGATCCATCAAAGGCTCGAACAATTGTATTACTCGGCGCATGTGGGTTCCTTGCACCGTTATCTTGTCGAGTGTACTTTTAGGCATAACATTTAAGGATGATCCATTATCCACTAGAACTTTGGAGATGAGATATTCTTTGCATTTAACAAAGCAATATGCAAGGGCTTGTTGTGATCGGACCCTTCTAAAGGGAGTTCTTCATTTGTGAAGGTAAGGTGATTATTGGTCGTGATATTACCAATAATTCCTTCAAACTTGTCTTGGGATATTGTATGTGGAACGAATGATTCATTCAAAACCTTTAACAAGTGCGTTTCGATGTGGTTCCGAACTCATTATAAGTGATAACAAGGTTATCTTTGCAGGAGTACGATTGAGTTGATCGATGATGGAGTACTCACTTTGTCTTATGTATTGGAGTAACTCATCTGTCTCTTCCTTGGATTCTTTTTCCTCTTCGGCTTTATTTTTCATTTTATCTTTAGGAATATTATCTTGTAATTCCTTGGGGGCGTATATTTTTCCGCTTCTTGTCATGCCCCCAATACCGGCTATGTTGGAGATATCTTGGTTGATCGGCGATTCTTCCGAGTATCTCCAGGGTACAGCCTTTATTTGATTTATAAGGGAAAGGACGAGGCACGAATAAACGTATAGGTGTTATTGCCTTCTCACTTTTGTCAATTGGAATAACCAACGGTGCTTGTTTATTATCATCTTCGGGTTTATCGATTGTCGTAGAGATTTTGATGACGAAAGGCTTCTTTTCCATTTTTCTCGATTTGTGGAAAGCACATCGCTTAATCCTTTCTTTTTGTTATCTTTATTATTAAAATGAGGAGGGATATATGAATGTATGCAGCTTATGAATGCAATAGACAATTTAAGGAGAGAAAAATAAGTCCTTTTATTAGAAAGTGTAAATCCTTCTATACAATGCTTTGAAGCAAATGCCGACAAAAGCGAAAAAGCTTGAAGAATCCTATAGGTAAATTAGGCTTTCTTCGTAATTCATCTTCGACTGTTCTCACATGGTTTCCGAGTATCTTGATTTGCTCATGTACCGCTTGACTCATATTTTCGCTATATCGACGAGCTTCCCTCATCTTTTCTTCTAGATGAACGATCAAAGCGTGTTGTTGGTCAAACCTTTCTCTTATTTGGTCATTTTCACGAAGCAATTGACCATACCGAGCTAATCCTTCTTTTTCTTTATCGTGTAGCTCATCCAGGCTTTTTTTGTATTTTTCAGCGGTTTCCGCCATTTTTGTGCTTCGACCGAGTTCCCATTAGGTCATCCTGTATCAACTTGATCATTTTTCCCTGCTCCGCAAGTACCTTCTCAAAACGTGCTATTTCGTCATTCATGTCCTGGAAAAGACTATCTTGCTCAAGCCTCGGAATTTTCATTGTTTGTTTAGCTTCTTTTTGGTAGTCAAGCATAATCATTCTTGAGAAGCTCTATTTCATGATCCTTCTTTTTACATTGCCTTTTTAGACCGTCTATTATAATGGCCGATTCTTGCTCTTTTTCTTCAAAAGCCCTTAGCTGAGTTTCCATGACTTCAACTCTTTTGTTTAAGGCATTGACTTGCAATTGTAGCTCTTCGTTGACCAACGCTTTAGTGAATGCATCGATGGTAGGGGTATCCCTCTATTTTTCCTCCATTCTTCATATTCGTAGGACGTAGACACTCGAACCTTTCCAAGTTCTTTATCCCCCGGTATACCGGTCTTTCCCATGCTTTCCGGACAGCAGATACTTCTTCAAAGTTATGGGAATAGTGGCATAGACTCGACTTCCGAGCTCTTCTTGAGTTGGCGCAGCTCGAGTTCTCATAAGTTGCCTCATAGCTATTTTAGGAGAATATGTTATACAACCTCTAAGACCTAGAAGTGGTATACTTAGGTAGTCTCCGCATCGTATGAGAATATAACCTGGTCGGAACCAAGGACAAACCCATGATACATGCTCTATGTTCCAGCTTTTCTAACTCAGCTTTTCCATTCTAAGGCTTGACGATGTTGAAGAGGGATTTTTGAGAAACTTCTTAAAGGGTCGGGAAATACACCCATGTGGCTTGAGGCGTAAAAGTGAGTAACACCCCATACATATAGTAGTGAAGTACAACATCCGAGTGTTTTTCCTTGTCTCTGTCGGCAAAATTCTACGTAAAGTAGGGTATCGGCAAGGATTGCAGGTATAGGACTCTGTGAATATACCTCCCATGCAAAGAATGCATCCATTGCAAGCATGATCCACGATGTTCACATGGAATGGGAATAATATGATTCCGAACATTGCTAATGCTAGAGTCTTGTTGAAGGTAGACCAGTCCTTCTTTTCAGCCTAGAGAGACTAAGTGGTCTTCTATTATAGCCATTTTCCAACCTCTCGATATTCCCTTTTCCCTCTAGGGTAGATTGATGAGGAGGCAGTCGTATGATAGTAGCAATCTTACTCACGGCCGTATATTCTCTTGAGCAGACATAAACCCCAACCGATTGAGGCCATCTAACCATGAGTTCGTATTCTTCTAAGGTTGGTACCAAGTCAAATTGCGAGAATTCGAAGCAGTGTAAATCAGGACTCCGTAAGTGGATTAATGCTCTAACAAATATTGGATCAATGCCGATTTTCAGGAGGTCAAGAATTCTTCCATAAGACTTTTCAAAGTTAGCATAAACCTCCGCAGGCATATATGTACACAAATGCCTTAACTTCTCTACACGGCATAGAAGGACCTCCACTTTCTTTAACTGCCTATTACTCGGATCCCTCCATTGTCTAGCGTAAAATGAAAATGCATGATATGAGGATGGGTTTTTGTAAATGTATGTATGCAAGTGTTTGTTTTTCTAAGTATTATCATGTTTTGTTCTTAATATGATGTATGATAATACCGGGTTTTTCTCGGAAAAGAAAGCTTACCTATATGAATGTTTATGGATTTTGATGAAGGGAGTCCTATTTTCTTCTCTTTTTATTTTTGATGAAGAAAAGGTGATATGAATTATGAGACTTTTATTAATAAATTTTTTTTATTTTATAACAAAGGTATTTTTATGATTTTAACTTGTTTTTTCATTTTTTATGATTTTTAGGGTTTTTCACTTTTTTTGTTTGTTGTATGATTACCCTATGCTAATGCATCAATACAAATGCAGCAAACTTATGCACACACAATTCATACATCCACGAGCGGAGCCACGCTTATTTAATCACGAGGTAGGATTTTCCCGCAGAAACGTGCTTGGTTTAGGTGGTTCTAACTGTTCTCACCAGGCCAAAGGTCCCCAAGGTGCCCCCATTATAGGGACCTCTCAATCTCTCAATCCTCGGGTCATGCACGGAACTCCGTGGCGACACCCTTAGACCAAAAGAAGAGAGTTATCACCTTGAGTTGGTGGTTTTCCGACAACGGCAGTAGCCCCGTGTGCCAACTAACCGATCGTATCTCGCCACCCACTCCCTATAGATATTCACTCTTGCCCCCGGGTATAGAGGGACTGTTGTGTGCAAGGGTTCTTGTGTGCAATTTATATTTCAAACAATTGCAGAAATAATCATACAAGCAGCTTATTAAAGCCATACAATAAAAACATACGAAGGGTAAAGGCGTAATTTCAAATCTTTACTTAGTTTGAATTTATCTCGTCACTAAATGGGATCAACTCTCTAGCTTCCCCAGTGGAGTCGCCATCTGTCGCCGCCGTCCCTTTCCGACGTCCAGGGGGAAGTCTAGAAACGTCTATGCGAGCGGTCGCGAAAAGATGGTTTAGACTCGCGTATTTGTTTTAAAAGGTTTTCGAAAAGAGGTTCTTATGGAGTCGCCACCAATGTTTTAACCTTAAACATTGGAAAAGGAAAAAATGTTGATTTTAAGAAAAACCGCACTTGGCCATTATAACCGGAGTTGGGTAAGGGAGTTAGTTACGTGTGGGGAAGGTGTTAGCACCCCACAACGCCCCTTTCGGGTTCCCTATGACAGATTAATTCATTTAAATAAAGACTACAAGAAATTACGCGATTACCCTATTATATATATTAAATGGCTATCTATATGATTTTATTCTATGTTATATGTATAAAATGATGAATAAAGCTAAATAAAGCAATAAAAGAGATATTAAAATAGCTATCTACATGATTTTACTCTACATGACATAAATAGTAAATAAAGCTAAATAAAACAATAAATAAAGCAATAAAAGAGAAGAGAATTGAAAAGAACCTCCGTAGCAAGCTTTGTATTGAGAATCTCCAACTATGAGGATGCGTTTTGGCAACCCCTCTTTCTACACGTCTCTCCTCACCAATACAAGATCGACTCTACTAAAAATTTAAAGAAGAATCAAATGTCTGAATATAATTCCTTAACCGATTGTTACCTATTTAAGGCAATCGGAAAGATCATTCGAGAGAGGGAGAGAAGTAGACAAGTGCTCTAAAGTGTTTCAGAGCTCTCTGGAGTGTCTGTGGTGTCAAAAAGTGGCAAATGAGCCTCCTATTTATAGTTTTTCGCAGCTGGCGCACTTCGGGACGACCGTCTGGGTTGGGACGGCCGTCTGGACTGGGATGGCCGTCCCAAATGGCAAATTTACACAGAGCGGGACCCCCAGGAAGGCCGGGACGGCCGTCCCACTTAAAATGGGTTTGGGACGGCCGTCCCAACTTTGGGACGCGCGTCCCAACTCGGATTTAAGAGGTTGGGACGGCCGTCCCAACCGGGACGGCCGTCTCAACCTGTTCGCCGGTTCGCGCGTTTCGGACTCCGGAAGCTTTCCTTGCCTGTTTTGGACGTCAATTGATGCCGATATGTGTCTATTGAAGCTTTATCTCCATATGGGAAGTCTCCTTGGCTCTTATTTGTAATGCTAGACGAGCTTTATCTTGTTACGGGTGATCTCCTTTATCTTTATTTGAGAGGCCGGGCAAAATTAGGGGTCTACACCCGTAACGGCCAGGCTTAATTTTGACTGTACCTGCAACATGGCCGAATACGAAGCATGCGCGCTAGGGATCCAAGCAGCTTTAGATCATGGGGTTACTAAACTCAAAGTCTTCGGTGATTCATCCCTTGTCATCTACCAACTTAAAGGTGAATGGGAAACCCGCAACTCTAAATTAATCCCATATCTAGAGCACATCCGAGATTTAGTCTCAAGAATGGAAAGCGTCACCTTCCAATATATTCCTCGGGAAGACAATCAATTTGTTGACACCCTCGCCACTCTATCATCCATGTTTTCTTTGGGTCAAGAACATGAGATGCCAATCATCCAAATTAAGCTGCATGACAAACAAGCTTTTTGTATGGCAGTAAATGGCGAGCGCGACCAAAATCCCTGGTATCATGACATCAAACAATATCTCATGAGGGGCGAATATCCCGAATGAATTAATGACAATGATAAACGAACCATTCGTAAAAGGGCCGTCTACAAAAGGAGTCTCGATTCCACTCTCTTAAGGTGTGTGGACCAAGAAGAAGCCCAAACCTTGATAAGAGAAATCCACAAAGGAGCTTTTGGGACCCACGCACCTGGGCATGTCATGGCAAAGAAGATTTTAAGGGCAGGATATTTTTGGTCCACAATGGAAGCCGATTGTCACCAGTATGCTAAAAAGTGTCACAAGTGCCAAATCTACGCCGATAATATCCACGTGTCGCCCGCACCTCTCAGTACCCTGGCTACACCATGACCATTTTCTATGTGGGGCATGGACGTCATCGGGCCCATAGAACCCAAAGCATCTAATGGCCATCGTTTTATCTTGGTGGCCATTGACTACTTCACCAAATGGGTTGAGGCAGCGTCATATGCGCATGTGACTCAGAAAGTGGTGACCACCTTCATCAAGAAAAATATTCTATGTCGGTACGGCATCCCTCATAGGCTCATTACTGATAATGGGACCAATCTCAATAATGAAATGATGGAGGAACTGTGTCAAGACTTCAAAATTCAACACCACAATTCTTTTTCGTACCGACCAAAGATGAACGGTGCAGTAGAGGTAGCCAATAAGAATATTAAGAAAATCATCCAGAAGATGGTAATAACCTACAAAGATTGACACGAAATGTTGCCCTTCGCCCTGCACGGCTACCGAACGTCAATACGAACCTCCACAGGGGCTACTCCGTTTTCCCTCGTATACGGAATGGAGGCCGTACTACCAGTAGAAGTTGAAATACCCGCCCTGCGAGTTGTTATGGAAGCAAAGTTGATAGAAGCCGAATGGGTCCAAAGTCGATACGATCAGCTGAACCTAATCGAAGAAAAACGGCTGGACGCCATATGTTGGGGGCAAGTTTATCAAAAGAAGATCAAGAAAGCCTACGACAAGAAAATCAATCCCCGCATCTTCCGAGAAGGGGATTTAGTAGTAAAGAAACTGCTTCCAGCCCAGAAAGACAAAATCGGGAAATGGACAGCAAACTACGAAGGACCCTTTGTGGTCAAGCAAGACTTTTCAGGAGGAGCCCTCATCCTCACCAACATGGATGGAGAAGAGCTTCGACATCCTGTCAACTCAGATGCGGTAAAGAAATACTACGCCTGAAGACATTGCTCATGACCCGTCAGGATGAAAACTTGCAAAGAGCGTCCTGGGCAAAAGATAGGGTCCACATTCCTCGCTAGGATACGTCCTAGGCAAAAATTAGAGGTTTCAAAAAAAAAAAAAAAAAAAGACCATTTGGTGACTAAGGTAATACCTTCACAGAAGCAAGCGGACTTCGCATAGTCTTCACTCTGAGTTCGAGCATCTCAATTGAAGTGACCAGGAAAAGCAGAGAAACAGAAATCACGGGCATGATTGATGTATCCTATACAGCTTAGCCAACCTTGGCTAGCCTTGCTTACAAATTCCTTTGTAAATCCTCATGAAAAATAGACCATTTGGTTATATCAATAAATATTGTCTTTTCTTCTCTTTACCTACTTATGAGAATGTCTCTGTATTAATGAAATATGAGCATGCATAAAACAAGCAATACGAGAAAGCATAAGAAAAACAAGACAAACAACGCCGACCAGGACCGTCCCAAGCAAAAAATATAGGGTAGCCTGCTAGATCGAAAACCCACAAAGGGAGGTCTAGGCAAAAGTTAAGACCATCATAAAAAGAAAAAGCCCATCGAAATATCTTAGGCAAGAATTAAGCCCGCTACATCGAAAACCCGCAAAGGGCGGTCTAGGCAAAAGATAGGGCTAAAACAAAATTTCAAAAGAATAGTCACGAGAGAACAAAAAAAAAAGTACCGGTCACTTTCTAGATGCCCCTAACTAAAATAGATTGCATCAAAAGCATCCACGCACAAGTAGTTGCACGAAAAGGACTTTGTCAGAATCAAAACAAACAAATATACTTCAGATAAATAAAAGACCAAAAAGACATCAGCTTCGTGCTTGCATGCGAAAATAGGGAGCACTCAGGGGTATCCCGGTAAGACCTTGTCAATTATGTATTAACCAAGAGTTCCCCCAACAACCAACAATTTTCGACGACTAAGTAGAAGTCGAACAACAGACTGCCCGACGACCAGCAAAGTTGGCTGACCAATACCAAAAAAATCAAAAGCAAAGAATCCCCAGCAACCAACAAGCTGGATGAACACCACCAAAATCCCTGGCGTAGACCGGATGACCATTCCCAGAAAAAGACAAACAAAGGCAAAGAAAGAACATCTCACCCGGCGCATGAGCCACCTGAGCAGTAAGCCGCCGCTACCACCAGTCCTACGCAGTGGACTGTACCAGCCTGATAGGGGGTTCATACCTACCAACCCGCGCACACAAGTGCGCTTGATCTGCACTCAAGCCAGATCAGTAAGTTGCAACTACCAGCCTGATGGGGGGGTTCATACTCATCCAGTCCAACACACAGCGGACTGCAACTACCAGCCTGATGGGGGGTTTATACCCATCAACCGAAGGATCGGCTACCGTCAGAAGGAGTATCCTGAGGTTCTACCGTGTGTCAACCGAAGGGATCAGCTACCGTCAAAAGGAGTATCCTGGAGGTGCACAACACAAATTTTCCCCAGAAGATCAACCGCCGCAAGACGGAACATTTGAAGGGTAACCGGGCAAGAGGGTCAACTCCTTTACCTTCTAGTCGATCTTCTTGGCACAACAGGCCAACAGCCGACTGGTCAGGTAAAGGGGGGGCAGCTGTAGACCCCAAATCTTGCCCAGCCTCATAATAAAGACCAGAAGACCTTCTATTCGAAGATGGATGAAGCTTAAGAAGCCACTAGGAGAGACTATTAGGCCCCATACTAGGATAGGAGGGATTTTTGGCATGTAAATAAGGATTCTTGTCTTTTTGGGTCGAGACCGCCGTCTCGTATTCGGGACCGCCGTCTCGCCTTGCGAAAGTGGCGACACCGTCGTCTCGTTTGGCGAGACGGCCGTCTCGACCTGATAGGTGTGAATCCCTATAAATAATCGCGCCATTCCCCTCATTTCACACAGTTCTTCCATTCTCTCTCTTGTCACTTCATAAAATTCTCTTCCTAGAACCCCTCCGAAGCATTTCCGGAGTTTTTTTAGAGTCTCTAAGAGTTTTTATAGCGTTTTTGAGAGGTTTTCGGCGCTGTAGAGAGTGAAGGGCTGCCAAAAAGCACCCAAATTGTCAAGAAATTAATAGAAAGTTTGCCTCGGAGGTTTCTACATTCTTTCTCTCTCTTTACTGCTTTATCTTTAAATTATGCAGTAGATATTAGGGCCATGTAGTCATAACTTTAAATTCCGCAAATAAAGGGTAAAAGCGTATTTTCACCGGTTTACTTATTTAAAATAGCTGGCCTATCATAGGGAACCCGAAAGGGGCGTCGTAAGGGAACTAACACTTCCCTTACACGTAACTAACTCCCTTACCCAACTCTGGTTCTAATGATCAAAGTTGGTTTTTCGAAAACGAACGCCTTTTCACCCCTTTTCCGATGTTTCCAGTAAAAACATTGTGGCGACTCCAGAAGAACCCTTCAAAATGAGTTCTTGGGTTAGCCCGGTTATCGGACAATCCAAGAGCGTCTTTTCGAAAACCTCGCCCCTAGGTTCAGCCCGGTTATCGGACATCCTAAAGGCGTTGTAACCACACTAATAAAAACGCGAAAATTGGAAAGTCGAAACCATCGCATCGCTCCGACCACCTCGTTTTGACGGCGGCAACAATTATCAATCGCAGTATAGTATTTCGATTAAATAAAAGTCGATCCCACGAGGAACAATTTCAATGAAAATGCCCAATTATGATTACTAAGTATATTAAACAGATTGGGTTTTGCAAATAAGAGTTGAGTTGAATTTAAATGACAAAGAACTGTAAATTGTTGAGAAAATATCAATTAAAGGTACTTAGGATTGACTTCCTTCCTTATCCCTCTTTTGTAATGACTATATCAATTAAGAACGTCAATTAACCTAACAATGTTGATGCCACCTACTCAAATCATCCATGTTGATTCTTCACACATGAAATTCATAAGAAAACCTAATAAATGTTGATTCCTCACACAATTAATAGATTTTCCAGCATTAGGGTTAGGGTGTTTAAGCAATTGATACATTCATTCCATTCCTGGAAATTAACGTAACAAATATTCTTACTGTGATCTAGGGTTCAAGATATATTTTCCAATCATACCTCAAACAATCAAGAATAAATCATTCCAAAGCATAAAGGATAAGAATAACAACATCAAAGCATAGATTAATATCTCAAAATATCACCATGATACAAAAGAGTTCAAATGAAGTGCACCAAATCCTAAGAGAATGAAGTTAGCCACTCATGTTGGCCATTACAATGCTCCAATTGATGAAGAAGTGAAGAGTTGATGAAGATTGGACAAAACCCTAACAGTAGTCGTGTCTCCTCCTCTCCAAAAATGCTTATTTTTCTCAAAACACAACTTATCTTTTTATAAGAGAATTTGAGCCGGGCCTCGCATCATTCATTTGCTTAAGCGCTCTTCTCTCTTTCAATTTTACTCCAATTATGCTGACAACTATGGTCCTTACTCTTATATCAAGGTATTCTCGAATTCATCCTATATTGGGAGAAAAATATATTATAATTAACATAAGTTAAGTGGTTTCATAACAATTCAAGGCATAATTATATCAATTTTTAACCACTTAACACGCGATGGTTCCGACTTTCCATTATTCGCGTTTTTATGGGTGAGGTTACAACGCCTTTAGGTTGTCCGATAACCGGGCTGAACCTAAGGGCGAGGTTTTTGAAAGGCCGTTCTTAGATTGTCCGTGTCGCCGCCGTCAAAAGAGGCGGTCGGAGCGACGCGATGGCTTTGATATGACTCGCATTTTTTGAAAGAAACGACTCAACACCTTTAGGCCGTCCGATGACCGGGCTGGACCAAAAGGCTGTTAGAAAAGTAGGCTGAGATCAAGAGGGGGGGTGAATTGATCTTTGAAAGATTTTCGCAATTAACAGATTATCTCTTTGTAAAAATAAGATTTCAGATCTGTTCTTGAATCACAAAGCAATCAATCAAAAATAAACGCAACAACAGAATTAAAAGAGGAGAAAGGTTTAGAAAGATATCACCGGTATTTATACTGGTTCACCCAATACCAGGGCTACGTCCAGTCTCCAGCCAAATTCCAGCTGGGTTCCACTAGATCAAATGTTTTACAGATTACAATCTTACACTTAATCTACCACAAGAACCACACTTCCAATTCTTGCATCTAACCTTTCACCAAGAACCAAATTCCAGTTCTTGACAACCTCTACAACCAAATTCCAGCTATAGAGACCAGTGCCCACAATTCCAGGCACCAAACAATACAGTAAAAGAATGAAAAGAAGTGAAAAGAAGAAACTAGAATGCTCAAACCAGTTTTATGCAATTCTGTAGTGAGTTTCTTCTCCAAAAGAAAGCAATTTGCCTCAAGAAAGAATTTCAAAGAACTTCACAAAAATTGGCGCGAATCTTTCTTGAAAGAGTGCTAAAGTTTGCTTGCTTGATTGCTAAAGATTGATGTTCAATTGTGTGTTTAAAAAGTTCAAGCCAAACTGTTTTTATAGAAGATTTTCAAAACTGCTGGTTTAATCAATCTATTAAAATAATCTTTTAATCTGTTAAAAGTTCAGTTTTAATCTGTTAAAACTTCTTTTAATCTATTAAACCGTTCTTGATTCTTTAACAGATTTGTTTTAACTGATACGACAACGTTTATATCAATTAAAACTCTTTACAAAAAATCTTCTAATTTGTTTTAATCGATTGTTTCGCGTTTCAATCGATTAATATACTGCAAAAGTTTATTGTTAGTTTTCCCAAGTGATTTTAACTGATAAAAATAAGTTTTAATCGATTAAAACGCTGTGTAGAAATTTTCTAAGTTGTTTCTGATCGGTCATAACTCAATTCTGATCGATCATATATGATTCTGATTGGTCATAACTCAATTCTGATCGATCATATCTGATTTTGATCGGTCATAATTGCATTCTGATCGATCATCCTGAATGTTAAGTGGATTTAATCGATTAAAACCAAGTTGTATCGATTAAAATACTGAAAAAACACTTCTCTTAACATTTTAAGTGATTTTAATCGGTTATTTCGAAGCTTTATCAGTTAAAACACTGACAGAAGGTTTTCAAAACTTTCTTTAATGAAAACAACCGGTTATATCGAAATTATATCATTTAAAAACTTGTTTAAGAAAGCTTTTGTTAAAATACTTTGTTTTTAACTGTTTAAACGTTTTTAGAGGCATTTTGCAAAATCTTTTCAGTGAAGAAAAGATTTTGACTACAAAGTTTCGAAATAAGATCTTCATTACTTTCAAAGTTGACTTTGACTTTGACTTTATCTTTGACTTTGACTACAAAGTTGACTTTGACTTTATCTTTGACTTCATCAAATCAACAACATCTTTGTCAGAGTATTTCAATAAGATCTTCATTACTTTCAAAGGCGAGGTTTTTGAAGAGGTTCGAGGAGTCGCCATCATTGTTTTAACCTTAAACACTGAAAAAGGTAAAAAAAGAAAAAGGCAGTGGTTTTAGAAAAAACCAACTTTGGCCATTACAAACAGAGTCGGGTAAGGGAGTTAGTTACGTGTGGGGAAGGTGTTAGCACCCCCACAACGCCCCTTTCGGGTTCCCTATGTTAGCACCCCCACAACGCCCCACAACACCCCCACAACGCCTGGCCTTGGTGAGAACAGTTAGAACCTACCTTTGTCTATGCACTTTTCTACAAGAAACCCCTACCTTGTAATTAAACGCCACTTTGTTCGCGGATGAGTGAATTGTTTGTGCATTCGTTTGTTGCATTTGTTTGTTGCATAGCGTAATCATACAACAGCAAAAAAAATATATAAAACAAAATCTCATAAATATTTTCACAATAAACACCCTTATCTCGGACAGCCTGCCTTTTAGCTAGCCTGGTTTCAGGTTCTTTGTAAGCTAAGTAGCCACACAGTCCGACATAAGAGATAAGGGACGCTAAAACCATTCTTTCGCAATAAACCACTTTTATCTCGGACAGACTTGCCTTTTAGCTAGCCTAGTTTCAAGTTCTTTGTAAACTAAGTAGCCACGCTGATCCAACGGAAGAGATAAAAGGCTAAAAAACAAAAAAATAAATAAAATAATAATAATAACAAAATCAAAATAGTTATAAAAAGAATTTTGACAAAGTCGTCTCATTCATATCGCATCATGTCACAAGCGGAAAAACCAAAAGAGAAAATAAATGCATAAGGAGAGTCTGCATACGCATCATTTTAATAAACCCCTGAAAAGTGGGCCTTAGAAGCATTTTTTGGGAAAATTACCAGGCCAAATCCCCCTTGGGGATTTGTAACCTTGTTCTTCACCCTTTTCTCTTCGTTTTGATATATTGTGCGTCCAAATCGGACATCCCAGTCAAAAGTTATGCCATTTTGAACATCTGCCGCCCTTTTGAACTGATGCATGCATAAATACACTCATTCTAAGAGGCATATCTATCCCACACCAATCATTCATTTTTAATAAAAACCCTAATTCATATGCATTCTAGAAAGTAGCTGGTTTTCTTCCTGCTCTCACTTGCGCACGGAAAGCCGAGACGATGGAGCAGCTAGAAGAGCAAAATCGTGAGCTCACCTTTGAGCTTAACGCCATAAAGAAGCAAATGGCTTAGTTAATGGAGCACATAGAAGAACAGGACTACAAGCTCACCGCTGAGCTTAATTCCATGAAGGAGCAGATGATGCGGTTAATGGAACTAATGTGCCATCAACATGTCCACAATAAAGGCATCTGCATCGACCACGTAGACGAAAGGATAGAGCAAGGACTGAAGAGCGGAAGGATCACTCAACTTCCTACTCCCAATGCATCATTCAAGAAATTTCTTAGCAAGAAGGAGAAAAGAAGCGTGATTACTCCTTCTACCTTTGCGCAACAAGCTAGGCAGCCACAAAAGCAAAGAAAGGAGTTCACACCCATTCCAACCTCTTATGGGAGTCTGCTGCCGAAGTTGTTAGAGACCCAGCTCCTAGCATGCATCCCTCCGAGGAAGATTGGTCCACCCTACCCTGAGTGGTATAAGCCTAACGAAAAATGCGCTTACCACTCAAGCACTCTTGGGCATTCTGTGGAAGATTGTCGGGCCTTGAAATACAAGGTCCAAGAGTTGTTGGATGCTGGATGGCTCACTGTCGACTCTGCCACTCCTGACATGGATATCAAGCCTCTATCGCCACCAGAAGAATGAGGAGGGATGAAGAAAGCCAGCTGAATAGAGCTTTTCATGTTTTTTTAAGCTTCCTGCGTATCTCTCACGGTCCCCGCCTGTGGACCCGAGATCCTTGATTAAAGGGGCTTTGTAATATATTTTGTTTTCATCAATACAATGAGGCATTTGCATAACACATTCATATTCTTTTTTATTCTTTTCCCTCTTCTATTTATTATTCTTTCAAAATAACTGAATAATAAAATCTAAGCCTAAAACAGAACCTTTAAAACAATCATGTCTGTGATGGATGACTCTCTGGGATCCGAAAGCCGAAGGCGAATGGATCGGGTCAGACGGTGAGAAGGGGACCATCTCCCCGGACATGCAAAGGCTACTAATAAAGAAAGCTCAATAAATATAGCCCTACCAAGAAGAAATCAAGACCATTGATTTGGATGCAAGGGAAAAAGGAACAAGTATTGACACCCAAATCACTGATAACGTCAAAGATGGGTCAACACAAAAATTAAGGGAGTATATGGACGCATGTGCATGGTCTTACCATGACATGCCAAGACATAAGAATCCAACATCATGAGTCCTCTCCCTACCAACCTAAGATGAAGGGTACAGTAGAGGCAACCAATTAGAACATCGAGAAGACCATCCAGAAAATGGTCAAAACCTACAAAGATTGGCGTGAAATATCGCCTTTTGCCCTTCATGATTATCAAAGTTTCGTACGATCCTCCATGGGAGCCACTCCATTTTCCCTCGTACATGGCATGGAGGTTGTACTCCCAAAAGAGGTCGAGATACCTTCCTTGACGAGTTACCATGGAAGCAAAACTAACAAAAGCTTAGTGGATCCAAAGCCGATGCAACTACTGAAACCTAATCGGAGAAGAACGGTTAGACGCCATATGTCGAGGACAAGCCCACCAAAAGAAGATCAAAGGGCTTACGACAAAACAAGGTCAATGAAGCACTTGGTGGATTTGATGAAGACATAGATATAGCTTAGGTTGTGGGTGTGTAGATGATTAGGTTTTTAGTTTAAGCACTTAATCTCTTGATAGTCCATTATATTGTGTGATAAGCGCCTTATAATGTTGCATCCCATTGAAAATCATTTTTCTGCATGAAAAACTAACAATTAAGTATTAAAAGAACAAACTAAGTTTTTTAATCTGTTGAAAAGGATTTTCAATCTGTTAAAATCACTCAACATAATAAATGGTCATACATAGTCGTATTTTCAATCTGTTGAAATGAATTTTAATCTGTTGAAACAGAAAGACTATTTTTTCAGTCTAAGAGTTTTTTTTTTCAGAAAATCAATCTGTTGAAATAATTTTCAATCAATTGAAACAAAGAGCTGTCATTTTTCATAAAGCTGTTTCAATCCATTAAAAACTCGAATCAATCGATTGAATGGCTTTAAATGAAATCAATCGATTGAATCGATGTTTTAATCGATTGAAATGTATTCTGATCGATCATAGTTTTATTCTGATCGATCATAACTCGGTCTGATCGATCATACTTCAGTTCTAATCGATCGAGTCTCTTCTAAGCTGTTATACTCTCAAACTAATCGATCTTTTGACTCTCGAAACAGTTTTTGACGAGATGAAACATTCGATTCTATGATTTACTCTATATATACAGAATTGATCTATCTTTTGAAGATGAATACAACACACTACTTGAGAAAACTTGTGAAATCAATCTGTGAAACTTTCATATACGTGACTTTCTACGCATTCAAGAATCTTTTCATATCATAAGGTCGTTGTGATCAGAATTGTGGTCAATCAAAGAGAGAAAGTCTTGTTAGAATTTGTTCTGGACAATTAGAACTTCAAGTCCAGGTTTTTTCTTTCCATACTCTTTTGTAAAAGTGTGATTATGCAGGTTGGATTGTGATCTGCACTTGGTACGATGACTTGGATTTGGTTCTTGGGTGGTTTTCAAGATTCTATCTTGTGGGTTTGCAAGATAGTTCTTGGGGTAGATTGGTGAGTATCTACTGCTTGTAATTTTCACTTGGTATTAGTGGAACTTGACTGGTTTGTCAAGAACTGGATGTAGCTCTGGATTAGAGTGAACCAGTATAAATTTGTGTGTTAAAATTCTTCTTTCATCTCTTTTATTTTCTGTCTATAAACTTGCTGTGCTTAAATCAAATTACCTTTGCAAAGATTGAATAAAGATAAATCATTCTTCCAAAAGAAAGTAAGTTTTGCGAAAAAGTTTTAAGTTCAATTCACCCCCCCTCTTGAACTCAACCATTAATTCTTTCAGTCAACCCCCATATTTAACATGAGGGGCAATTTAATGGGAAACAAATCGCTTCCGGTCCAAAAGGACAAAATCGGAAAACGGGCAGCAAATTATGAGGCACCATTTGTGGTCAAGCGAGCATTTTCAAGAGGAACTCTTATCCTCACCAACATGAATGGAGAAGAACTACAACACCCGGTCAACTCTGATACGGTGAAGACATGCTTGAAGGGCATTGCTCATGACCCGCCAGGATGAAAACACAGGGCATCCGCGGCAAAAGTAAGGATCCACTCGCCTCGTGTCCTAGTCAGAATTTAGGGGCTTTTCCAAAAAAAAAAAAAGAGAAAAAAAAGAGAAAGAGAGAGAAGAAAGAAAAATCCCCTAAGGAGCAATGATTACTTTAGCCAAAAACCGCAAGGCGACTAAGGTAACGCCCTTCCAGAAGCAAGCAGCCTTGTATAGTCTTCACCTCGGGCTTGAGCATCTCAACTAAGGCAATTAGGAGAACCAGGGGGGCAAATATCATAAGACATGATTGTTGAAGCTCATACAGTGTAGCCAACCTGGGCCAGCCGTTCTTCTAAATTCCATTTGTAATCCTTCTGTGAAAATAATAAAACTTTGCTCATACATATCAATAAAACTCTCATTCATTTCACTTCTCTTGACCAGTTTATGAAATTGCCTCTACATTGATAAATCATAAATATGTGCAAAGTCATTTTGTCAGGGTCTTTTCGTGCATCATAAACAAGGAAGCATTGAAAAAGAAAAAGAAAAAGAAAATAAAAAGAATAATGCCTGCTAGGAGATTCTTAGGAGAAAATTAAGGCAGCCCGCTAGATCGAAGACCCCAAAAGGGCGGTCTAGGCAAAAGTTAGGGCTTGACTAAAAAATGAATAAAAAAGGGAGTCCATCAGCATAATCGTGAAAGTACAGCAGGAGAATACCAGTCACTTTTCTAAGATGCATCTCATAAAAGGATAGATTGCATTTAGGACATCCACCCACAAATAGTTGCACAAAACGACTCAGTCAAAATCGAAAATAAAATTTTTGCAAATAAATAACAAAAAACATTCATGCATGTAAGGAGACTAGCTCCATGTTTGTGTTTGAAAACAGGAAGCACTCAAAACAAGCCTCCAAATAATGTTCTCCCTCAAGAAAACAGAGCAAGCTGCCAACAACTTCAAAGCAAAATAAAAGCTTTCAAGAACCAGAGCTCCATCCTTCTACCCGGAAAAAGAAGACACAAATAAGAAGTCTCCAAACTTTGCTCTCTCTCCCTCAAGAAGAAGAGCGAGTTTTCATCATCTAATAACTCAGAGGAAATAAGAGCTTCCATAAGTCAAGGCTCCAATCGCTATCCTTCTACCCAATAAAGGAAGGGCATAATCAACAACAGAAAGCTGATGGAAAAAGGCTTAGTCATCTTCAAGCAAATCATTGCCTACCCCCAGAGGCAAACAAAAATAACTCCCCATGGCTCAGCATCACCCCCACTCGAGTCATCAAGCACACTCACCCAAGGTCTCCTCCACACTCCCCAATGGAGAATAAAGGCTTCAAGAGCCCATCATCATCAATAATCAAAAGAGTCCAATCTCCATACCATCAAGTTTTCAACAAAAGAAGAATCAGAAATTCCCATCACAAGAGCAGGTCAGCTCACATCAACACCAAAATCAGATCCCCAGGAAGTCAACCAATTCCCTGATGGATCACCAAAAAGAAAAGCCTTCATCCCCAGCGGATGCCCAAGAAGAAAAGGCCAGGAAAGGCCAATAAATCCCCAACAGATTCCTGCCTACACCAAAAGGCAATCATCAAAACCCCCGGCAACCAACAAGTCGGACAAT
Source organism: Sphenostylis stenocarpa (assembly GCA_963425845.1). Lineage (NCBI taxonomy): Eukaryota > Viridiplantae > Streptophyta > Magnoliopsida > Fabales > Fabaceae > Sphenostylis > Sphenostylis stenocarpa. The sequence continues at coordinate 40,054,770 of OY731401.1, forward strand.
TGAAGAAAAAGACAAAAATTAGGAATTCCATTTCCCCAGCAGAATAAGAGCTTGACGAAGCCAGCTCGTACCCATATCAATTAAGGAGCCGAGACCCCATTCCCCCAAAGGGCTATCAAAATTTGATCCCCAAGGAGTCAACCAAATCTCTGGTGGATCTCCAAAAAGAAGAATTTACACCCAGATGCAATCTTCACAGTCATATCCTCAGAGGCATCATCAAGAGCCAACATCCCCAAAAAGGAATATTAGCCTATTCAGAGGCAAAACATTACAGCCAAAAGTCTTCACTTCTGATGAAGCATCTGCCTACTTAGAGGCAATACCAGAACCTCAATGAAATATTTGCCTACCCAGAGGCGTCACCAGAATCAACAAATCCTCAATGGATCCCTGCCTACCTAAGAGGCATTCATCAAGAATCCCCAGTAATCAAGAAGCTGGACGACTAAACAAAAATCTAAAAGCGAAGAATCCCCGGCATACCGGATGACTACACAAAAGTCAAAAACAATCACTCCCCATGGAGTCGGCGCATGATCAGACACAGTAAGCCGCCACCACCTCTTCAGGAAAGGGAAAGACCTGAAGACAAAGACCTGCACACCAGGAAAAACCGGCGCATGATCAGAAACAGTAAGCCGCCACCACCTCTTCAGGAAAGGTAAAGACCTGAAGACAAAGACCTGCACACCAGGCAAAACCGGCGCATGATCAGAAATAGTAAGCCGCCACCACCTCTTCAGGAAAGGGAAAGACCTGAAGACAAAGACCTGCACACCAGGCAAAACCGGCGCATGATCAGAAACAGTAAGCCGCCACCACCACTTCAGGAAAGGTAAAGACCTGAAGACAAAGACCTGCACACTAGGCAAAACCGGCGCATGATCAGAAACAGTAAGCCGCTACCACCACTTCAGGAAAGGTAAAGACCTGAAGACAAAGACCTGCACACCAGGCAAAACCGGCGCATGATCAGAAACAGTAAGCCGCCACCACGTCTTCAGGAAAGGGAAAGACCTGAAGACAAAGACCTGCACACCAGGCAAAACCAGCGCATGATCAGAAACAATAAGCCGCCACCACCTCTTCAGGAAAGGTAAAGACCTGAAGACAAAGACCTGCACACCAAGAAAAACCGGCGCATGATCAGAAATAGTAAGCCGCCACCACCTCTTCAGGAAAGGGAAAGACCTGAAGACAAAGACCTGCACACCAGGCAAAGTCGGCACATGATCAGAAACAGTAAGCCGCCACCACCACTTCAGGAAGCGAAAGACCTGAAGACAAAGACCTGCACACCAGGCAAAACCGGCACATGATTAGAAATAGTAAGCCGCCACCACCTCTTCAGGAAACAAAAAAAATCTGAAGACAAGGACCTGCGCACAGGCAAAACCGGCGCATGACCAGAAGTAGTAAGCCGCCACCACAGCCAAAGGGTCAGCTACCGCGTCGAAGGAGCATCCTGAGGCATCTAACCTGATGGGGGTTCATACTCATCAATCGAGGGGTCAACTACAGCATCGAAGGAGCATCCCGAAATTCTCTACGTGTCAGTCGAAGGGTTAGCTACCGCACCGAAGGAGCATCCTGAAGCCTCACAGCATATCGTCCGAAGGGTCAGCCTCCACAACAAGAGGAGCATCCAGAAGACAACCGGGCAAGAGGGTTAACTCCTTCACCCGCCAACAGACCTCATGGTATGTTAACCAATGGTCAATTGGTCGGGTAAAGGGGGGGCAGCTGTAGACCCCAAATCTTGCCCGGACCTCTAATAAAGCCAAAGATCGCCCATTCCGAAGATGGTTAAGACTTTATCAAGTCCCTAGTAGCTTGTTCTAGGTTCCATTTAGGATATGAAGGGTTTTTAGAGGCATTAAAAATCAGGAAATCCACCGGAGACAGCAAATGGCCGTCCAGAACAGGCGGATGGCCGTCCAGAGCAGGCAGACGACCGTCCATGACAAGTAGACGGCTGTCCATGGCAACTTTAAGGCCATGGACGGCCGTCCACTTAGCTTGGACGGCCTTCCATGGCAAAAAGTTGCCATGGACGGCCGTCCACACTACATGGACGGTCGTCCTTGGCCACTTTTTGCCCTGGACGGTCGTACGCTTTGTCCAGACGGCCGTCCACCTTTTCCAGGCCCGAATCCCTATAAATAAGGGCCTCATTCCTCCGAATTTTCACACCTTTCACACTCCTCCACTCTCTTGGGAGCCTTTTGGCACTTGAGAGTGACCTTGATCATTATTCTGGGGTTCGAGGGAGCTTTCCGATTTCCGTTAAGGTTGAAATCAGTTAAGGAAGTCTCTCTTTGAGACATCCGGCCCTCGGTAGAGTGACTTTTCTTTATTTTGCGGGAGGAGCGTGTTTGTAGAGTGCGGGGACTGCCAAAAAGCGTCCTCGCGTTTTCGAAGAGTTAATATAAAGCTCGCTTCGGAGGTTCCTTCTCTATTCTTTGTCTTTTTTTTATTGCTTTCTTTATCGCTTTCTTTGTGTGCATTAGATAATAGAGCCATGTAGATATTTAAATTCTGCAAGTAGATCAAATAATAGGGTAAAAACGTAATTTCTTTAAGTGTTAATTTTCTAAGTTAGTCCATCATAGGGAACCCGAAAGGGGCGTTGTGGGGGTGCTAACACCTTCCCCACATGTAACTAACTCCCTTACCCGACTCTAGTTGTAATGGCCAAAGTTGGTTTTTTCTAAAACCACTGCCTTTTTCTTTTTACCTTTTTCAGTGTTTAGGGTTAAAACACTGATGACGACTCCTCGAACCTATTCCAAAACCTCGCCTTTGGGTCTAGCCCGGTTATCGGACGACCCAAAGACGTTGAACCGTTTCTTTAAAAAAAACGCGAGTCATATAAAAAACCTTCGCGTCGCTCCGACCGCCTCTTCTGACGGCAGCGACACCTATGATGGACTAACTTAGAAAATAAACACTTAAAGAAATTATGTTTTTACCCTATTATTCTATTTACTTGTAGAATTTAAATATCTACATGGCCCTATTATTTAATGCACACAAAGAAAGCGATAAAGAAAGCAATAAAAGAGATAGAGAATAGAGAAGGAACCTCCGAAGCAAGCTTTATATTAACTCTTCGAAAATGTGAAGACGCTTTTTGGCAGTCCCCACACTCTACAAGCACGCTCCTCCCGCAAAATAAAGAAAATTCACTCTACCGAGGGCCGGATGTCTCAAAAAGAGACTTCCTTAACCGATTTCAACCTTAACAGAAATCGGAAAGCTCCCTCGAACCCTAGAATAATGCTCGGAGTCACTCTAAAGTGCCAAAAGGCTTCCAAGAGAGTGGAGGAGTGTGAAAAGTGTGAAAAAATGGAGAAATGAGGCTCCTATTTATAGGGATCCGGGCCTGAAAAAGGTGGACGACCGTCTGGACAAAGCGGACGGCCGTCCATGGCAAAAAGTGGCCATGGACGGCCATCCATGTAGTGTGGACGGCCGTCCATGGCCTTAAAGTTGCCATGGACGACCATCTGCTTGTCCTGGACGACCATCTGCCTGTTCTAGACGGCCATCCGCTTGTCCTAGACGACCATCTGCTGTCTCCGGCGGATTTCCCGATTTTAATGCCTCTAAAAACCCTTCCTATCCTAAATGGAACCTAGAACAAGCTACTAGGGACTTGATAAAGTCTTAACCATCTTCGAAACGGGCGATCTTTGGCTTTATTAGGGAGCCGGGCAAGATTTGGGGTTCGCTCATGTGCTGGTGCAGGCTGGCGAGGCTATCTTCGTACTATGTCTGTTGCTGTTGGGACTCTGGAGGGACGGGCATCTCTTGTGATTGTGAAGCATCCATCTCGTGGATGTCGAATGTCATAGCAAGGATGGGGTGTAGGACCCAGGAGGTGCCCTGACGGGTGACCATGCCCATATGGGCGAGCACCGAACCGTCTATGAGATCCGGTCGCAGGGCAGCGGGGATGTCCTCTCCATCGGTGCATCCCCAGTACTCAACTAAAGGGGTGATAAGAGGTCTTACCATGATGGATCTCGTAGGGCCTCATGTCCCAAAGTCCTTCAGGGCCTTCAAGAAAAGGTAGCCAGGGTTGCATCAGATTCCTTGATGCATGCAGTACATGACAAAGAGGTCCGCCTGAGTGACCTTGTCTTGACTTTCCTTTCGGCTATGGAGGGTGCCCGCTAGTAACTTATGATAGATGCGGAGAGGTGGGAGGAAATCAGTCCCCTTTGGATTGGTGGGAACATGCTGGGAGCCGATGACCTCCTCCCATATTTGACTGGTGGTGAGGGTAGCTGGCCTTTCGTAGAATGCCCCCCTGTATTCTGGTGTCTGGATCTCTGCGGGCTGGTGGAACCCCATGAGGACGTTGAAGTCATCTATGACGTTGGTCCGGTAAGCTCCATTCATCTAATAGGTGACTGTTGGGATAGGCGGAAGCCCGGGGCTCATAGATGGTAGGTCTATGAGTGTGACTAAAGCAAGGAATTCCAGCGTGGCCGTGTGGTGGATGCGGGTAGGTGGATCTTTGAGCAGGAAGTCCCACCCTATGCCTTGGATGTATCTCCTTACATCCTGATCCCAACCGAACATGGTTAGGATGCTGAAGTCCAACCAGAGCATAGGGTGCCAAGCATACTGGCTAATATTGGCAAACCTAGCCTGGTGTTGCTCGGTTAGTTGAGTGGGAACCTGAGGAGGAGGGATGCTCCTTATGGGTCCCCGAGAGCGCTTCCGACGTGTAGACGACTCTCCACGATCCATTACTCAACAAACAACAATCAAAATATGCAAATGGGAGGTGTAGGAGGAAGGGAGAATGCAAGAATGAGGTGCCATGAGCCATTTGGGGCGCCTAATTTTATAGATAAAAAAAACAGGGGCAGACGGCCGTCTACTCTAAGTGGACGGCCATCTGCCCCTAACGGTCGCCCATGGATGGTCGTCCGGCTAAGGTGGACGGCCGTCCGCCCCAACGAAACCTCCGGACGGCCATCTCGCTCAAAGTGGACGGCCATCCGGTCCCAACGGCCACTTACGGACGGCCATCTCGCCTTAAACGGACGGCCATCTGCTCCCTTTTTTTTATTATTATTATTTATTATTTTTGAAGGAAATAGGACCTTGTTCATTAACATCTATGCATGTAATGTTTATGATATGCAACTTATAATGCTATTTCAGTTAATTGCTTTCAGAAAAGTTAACTGATGTACTCCTGACGGTGAGATTCTTCTGGTGCTACCTTCAGCTGTACCATTTCTACCGTTTTGGATTTGCCTCAACCGAAGAATGATCATGTTGAAGAGCTATTCGTCATACTAGTGTGCTTCTTCCCTTTTTTGGAATTTCAATCCTCCTATTGATTACTATGTTTCCACATTACCCAGTTAATCGCTAGAATATCATAGTGATAAGGGTCAAGAGAAAAGAAGGAAGAGGATGATTAAATCAAAGGTTTGTGTTTTTAGAGGGGATTTCTTAAAACCAATGGTATTTGTAAGCACGGCTAGCCAGGGTTAGTCAAGCTGTTTAGGCTTAGCTTAAACAAACGTTTGTTTGCGGGGTTGTGTCTTTACTTGGTGAGCTTTGCGGCGCTTATTAAGATTGATTGTCCTTCCTAGACCGCCCTTCAGGTTTTCAATCTAGGATGTCGTGTTTCGTCCTAACTTTTGTCGGGGTTTCTTTTTATTATGCTTTAGAAACTCTAATGGACCTTGCTTTGTAACCCTATCTTTTGCCTAGGCTACCCTTTTATTATTGTTCGGGTTTCCTAGCGGGTTGACCCTAACTTTTGCGTAGCCTCCTTTTGTGGGTTTCCTACCGGGTTAAATGCCCTTTCTTTTTGGCCTTTGGCTTTTATGGGCTCTCTTATTATTTTCGCAACGTTGGCAAAACACGGTTTCACTATGATGGGGTAAAACCTTACTTGTGTTCCTAATCAATCCGTGATGGTTCAAATTGTTTCTTTACTGATGGTGCGCTTTCAAATTTTTAGACACCTTTTAGAAACATTTGCTTAAGCATGGTTATTAATGAGGCACAAACATGAATAGTAAGAAAAGAAGCAGATAGTAAGAAACATATTATTGTATGATTAAAAGGGTAATATGTGCCCTGAAAATGCCTGGGGATCGGGCTGGCCCCGGGGAGTAATCTCTAATAGTCATTGGGTTTACATTCCTTTAAAAAATGGAAGAAGAACACCTAATGACTAAATTTGCTCTTGACGCCTGTATCCCTCCGCTTCAGAAGATCTGATTCAATGGGCAGAGGGGAGACCTTCCCTTTCTTCTTGTATTAGGGTCGTACCCTAGACCGCGTTTCAAAGGATTGTCCTTGAAATCTGGTGGCTCCCTTATTCCTTGGGAATTCGTACCGAGTCCCTGGCCTGGGCAGTATCCGTACTTTGTCATCATATGTGCCACCCTCATGTTGTTGGGAAGTCTTTCAACATTGGCAATCTCCAGCGTTTGAAAGGATGTTTCGAGGGCCTCTTCTGTTGCATCCACATAGGGTAGGGTAGACAGCTTGCTGATCAAGATGTCATCTTCGGCTTGAACTGTGACCAGTTTGTCACCTACCACGAATTTGATCCTTTGGTGGAGCGTTGATGGGATTGCTTTGGCGTCATGAATCCAAGGTATGTCGAGGAGGCAACTGTAAGCAGGAGTGATATCCATCACATGGAAGTCCACATTGAAAATAGTGGGACCTACCCGGATCGGTAGATTGATTTCTCCTACTACCTCACGTTTTGATCCGTCGAAGGCTCGAACGACGGTGTTGCTTGTGTTAGAAAAAGAGGTTGAGATCAAGAGGGGGGGTGAATTAATCTTTGAAAGATTTTCACAATTAACAGATTATCTATTTCAAAAATTAAGATTTCAGATATGTTCTTGAATCACACAACAAGCAATCAAAAAATAAATGCAGCAACAGAATTAAAGAAAAGAAAGGTTTAGAAAGATATCACCAAGGTTTATACTGGTTCACCCAATCTCAGGGCTACGTCCAGTCTCCAGCCAAATTCCAGCTGGGTTCCACTAGATTGAATGTTTTACAGATTACAACCTTAACCTTACACTCAATCTACCACAAGAACCACAATTCCAGTTCCTGCACCTAACCTTTCACCAAGAACCAAATTCCAGTTCTTGACAACATCTACAACCAAATTCCAGCTACAGAGAAACCAGTGCCCACAATTCCAGGCACCAACAATACAGAAAAGAATGTAAAGAAACAAACAAAAGAAACTAAAACGCTCAAACCAGTTTTATGCAGTTCTGCAATATGTTGTTTCTTCTTCAAAAGAATGCAGTTTTACCTCAAGAAAGAACTTTGATGAACTTCACAAAAACTAGCGTGATTCTTTCTTGAAAGTAGCACTTTTGATTGCTTGATTGATTGCTAAAAGATGTATTTCAGATGTTTTTTAAAAAGTTCAAGCAACTCTGTTTTTAGAGAAGATTTTCAAAACTGCTGGTTTAATTAATCTGTTAAAATAATCTTTTAATTTGTTAAAAGCCTTGTTTTAATCTATTAAAACTTCTTTTAATCCATTAAAACGTTCTTGATTATTTTCCAGATTTGTTTTAAGCTGATACGACAACGTTTATATCAATTAAAACTCTTTGTAATAAATCTTCTAATTTGTTTTAATCGATTGTTTCGATGTTTCAATCGATTAAAATACTGCAAAACTTTCTTGAAAACTTTTCCAAGTGATTTTAATCGATAGAAACTCGTATTAATCGATTAAAACGCATAGTATAAATTTTCTTAAGTTGATTTAATCGATTGAAACGTAATTTAATTGATTGAAATAATTCGATTGATCATAACTAAATTCTGATCGGTCATATCTGATTCTGATCGGTCATAATCGCATTCTGATCGGTCATACAGTATACCAAATGAAATTAATCGATTAAAACGAAGTTGTATCGATTAAAATACTGCCAAAACACTTCTCTGAACATTTTAAGTGATTTTAATCGGTTATTTCGAAGCTGTATCAGTTAAAATACTGACAGAAGGTTTTCAAAACTTCTTTTAATGAAATCAATCGATTATTTCGAAGTTATATTAGTTAAAAACCTGTTATAAAAATGTGAAGAACATTTTAGTTGATAAAGCTTATATGCTATTAGTTAAAATAGTTGATTAAGAAAGCTTTTATCAAAATACTTTGGTTTTGACCGTTTAATCGCTTTTAGAGGCATTTTGCAAAATCTTTTAAGTGAAGAAACGTCATGCAGCAGAAAAGATAAAAATGATTATACCTAAGCAGAGCTGCAGACACACTAATCCCTCTACTCTTTTATCTAAGTGACTTTTGACTGCCACAAAGTTGCCTTTGACTTCATTCTTGACTTCATCAAATCAACAAGATCTTTGCCAGAGTATTTCAATAAGATCTTCATCACTTTCAGTCTCCCCCTATTTGATGAAGACAAACACCACTTTGAATAATAACTCTGTAAAAGAAGTCACTTGATAATATAGATTAGTGAGTAACCAAAAATGAATTATTTTCCTATTTCTCCCCCTAAATTAAAAAGTAAAGCAACTCTTTCTCCCCCTTTTGACTTCATCAAAAATAGGGAACAGAAGAAAAACAATGCATGGTATGTATCATGTCTTAGATTTCGAAAATAAAAAAAAATGGATACGATACTTTACTCATGTAAAGACAAATCAAAGTTGATTCAAGCTTATCTTCATTAACAAGTTTGTAATGAATACAATTAACACGTGTAAAGATAAGGGAACCACGCTTTAGTAGCATGTTACAAGAACAACCATTAACTAAAGCCTTTAATTTTTCTTTCCAGAATAAAAATCGATTAAAAACAGGACAGAATCGATTAAAAAATTTATTGTTAATGGTTTTAATCGATTGAAATAAAGGTTTAATCGATTAAAACAGTGAAGGAATTCAAAAGTTTGAAACATAAGTTCATTTAATCGATTAATTCGACATTTAATCGATTAAAATAGTAAGAAAAATGATGTATAAATTCTTTTAATCGATTTAAAAGATTTTTTTATTGATTAAAACAACCAGTTTTGAAAACTAAGTAATGTTTGATGCATCTAAAATGCCTAGTTCAGTATGAATTTTGTAAAACCAATCACGAGCAAGAGGTTTTGTAAAAATATCTACTAGTTGTTTTTTAGTTTCTATGAAGAAAATTTCACGATCACCTTTCAAAACATGATCTCTAATGAAATGATGTCTAATTTCTATATGTTTTGTCCTAGAATGTTGAATTGGGTTTTTAGTTAACATAATGGCACTAGTATTATCACATAACAGAGGAATCTTTCTGAGAATTAAACCATAATCCTCAAGCTGTTGTTTGATCCAAAGAGATTGAGCACAACAACTTCCAGCTGCAATGTACTCCGCTTCAGCTGTAGAAAGAGCAACACATGATTGCTTTTTACTGTGCCATGAAATTAGACTGCTTCCAAGAAGATGACAGGTGCCACTGGTACTTTTCCTGTCAAGCTTACAACCTGCAAAATCTGAGTCAGAGTATCCAATTAAATTTAATTTGGACTCACCAGGATACCATAACCCAACATTTAAAGTTCCTTTGAGATATTTGAGGATTCTTTTTGCAGCAGTAAGATGTGATTCTTTTGGTGCAGATTGAAACCTGGCACACATACAAACACTGAACATAATGTCGAGTCTACTTATTGTTAGATATAGCAAAGAACCAATAAGTCCTCTATATTTGGTTTCATCAACGACTTTTCTTTTTTCATCGAATCAAGATAGCAATTTGTGGACATAGGTGTTGATGCTTCTTTGCAATGTTCCATCTCAAATTTCTTCAAAAGTTCTGTGCAGTATTTAGATTGATGCAGAAAACTTCCTTCTTTAAGTTGTTTAACTTGTAATCCAAGAAAGTAGTTAAGTTCTCCCATCATAGACATCTCAAATTCTCCCTGCATATCTTTGATAAAATCTTTACATAAAGAGACATTAGTGGCTCCAAATATGATGTCATCAACATATACACTACAAGAAATATTAAAATTACCGACGGTCAAAATCCGTCGGAAATTCGATTGTCAGTAAATATTACCGACGGATTTATCCGTCGGTAAATGTGTTACTGAAATTACCGACGGATTTATCCGTCGGTAATAATTTTATTAATTATTAAATATTTTACTTATTTATAACATTTTTTTATAGAACCCCTCCCCTTATATTCTTATTATTTATTACTAATTATTTCTCCATATTATATTTTTATAGCTTTGAATTATTGTCAGATTAAGAGAAATGTCATTGGCAGGATTCGAACCCAGCACCTTAGAGTCGAGGCCGATACTCCAACCACTAAGCTACTAGAATTTCTTGATAACAATTTACAAATAAATTATATTTATATACAAATATACAAATACATTTATATACATTTATATATATTTATATATATATATATATATATTTATACATATTTTTATATATTTATATATATTTTTATATATTTATATATATTTATATATATTTATATATATTTTATATATATATATATATATATATTTATATATATTTATATATATTTATATATATTTATATATATTTATATATAATTAAATATTTATTTTTAAAATTACTTAATTTAATAAATGATTATAAATTTATCTAATTATGATTAAATTAAATTATTAAATAAAAAATATTTTATTTTTTAATTAGTGAATAATTAAATTATATTATATAATTTTACCGACGGATATATCCGTCGGTAAATAATTTTTAATTTACATATGAATTTACCGACGGATATATCCGTCTGTAATTAATTGTTAATTTATCGACGGATTTACCGACGGATATATCCGTCGGTAAATTCATCTATATATTACCGACGGATTTATCGATGGATATATCCGTCGGTAACTAATTATTATTTTACCGACGGATATATCCGGTCGGTAACATCAAATTTCACAAATATTTTATATCCGTCGGTAATTTCCGTCGGTAATGATTATTTTCCGACGGCTACAAATCCGTCAGTAAATATCCGTCGATAATACGCGATTTTCTTGTAGTGATACTTGAACTAGAATTACCTCATTATTTAATTTTTTCAGGAATAAAGTTTTATCAATCAAACCTCTTTGATAGCCCTTAGAAATGAGAAAATTACTTAACCTTTCATACCATTGTCTTGGGGCTTGTTTGAGACCATACAAAGCTTTCTTTAGTCTATAAACATATTCTGGATGAATATGATCTTCAAAACTAGGTGGTTGTGTAACAAAAACTTCTTCATTCAAGTAGCCATTTAAGAAAGCACTTTTGACATCCATTTGAAATAACCTGAAACTTTTTATTGAAGCATAGGCAAGCAAAAGTATAACAGCCTCTAATCTAGCAACAGGAGCATATGTCTCATCAAAATCAATTCCTTCTTGCTGATTATACCTTTAGCAACTAATTTGGCCTTGTTTCTACTGATTATACCATTTTCATCCATTTTATTTCTAAAAACCCATTTTGTACCTACAATATTTGCATTATCTGGTTTTGGAATTAATTCCCATACTTCATTTCTAGTGAATTGATTTAATTCATCATGCATATCATTAATCCAGTTATTATCCTTTAATGCATCAGATACAGTTTTAGGTTCAATTTGAGATACAAATGCCATATGATTATAAAATTTATTTAAAGATCTTCTAGTGGAAACTCCCTGATTTATTTCACCAATGATGTTGTCTATTGAAAGATTTCTTGGAGTTTTCCAATCTTTAGGCAGCTGTTCTTTACTTTCTTCAACTTCTTCAACCTGCTTTTGAGAAGCTGGTGATTCTGGCAGTTTTAACTAATACATTTTATCAGTTAAAACATCATCTTCTGTACTATATTCAGAAATATTCTGCACACTTGGGTTAGTCTCATCAAATACAACATGGACAGATTCTTCTACAGTATTTAGCCTTTTGTTAAAGATTTTATAGGCATGGCTATTCAATGAATACCCCAAGAATATTTTTAAATATTTTATGCAGATCCCGATTAACATACATACTTGAAGTTTTGACTCTGATTTACTGACCTATTTTCAATTGGAGGTTGTAAAAATGATTTTCAGGAACAATTTAATCGATTAATCAGCAAATTAACCTATTAATTTGATTTTTAATATTAGGTTTTGAGACTATAACAGTGAAGTGATCGATTAATACATAACAGAATCGATTAATTTTGTACTGGAGAAATTCAATAATGTGATAACAGAATTTTAACCGATTAAAATGAAAAAGAATCGATTAAATTTGACATCTTAGTGATTTTAGTTTATATAAATCCTTTTTAATCGATTTAAACAGTTAAACTAAAATTCCTAAGAGCATTTTAATCGATTAATTCGAATGTTAATCGATTAAAATTGTACGGACAGCTTTTCTGGAATTCTCTGTAAGTGATTTTAACCGATTAAAACTATTTTATATCAATTAAAACATTCAGTTTAAGAAACCAGAACCTGATTTGCTATTTTGAACACCAGGGGACTTCCAGATTTTGTTCCTGCAAAACAGATTAGGCATATTTCTGGTACCCCTTTTTTTAATTACTGGGTCCAATTATGTTATATAAAATGAATTTTTTGGAATCCATTTCATTCTACCTTTAGGAATAGCATATTTCCTAATTCTACAATACTTCACAGAATGCCCTTTTTTCTTGCAGTAAAAACATCTAATAAATGGAGATGACATAGATTTATTATGTGCAAAGTAATTTTTAAATGCTCTGGTTTTCTTTCCAATAGAAGGTATAAAAGCTATACCACCACGATCAATTACTAATTTTTGAGAGTCAAGTATCATATCAAGACTAGTCTTTCCTTTTGCTAGTTTAGATGCAATCTTTATTAAATATGTTACTTTCTCTTGCAACTCAAAACAATTTTTACAATCTTTAACATTACACATGCAATCAAAGTTATTACCTATATCTGAATTTTCATTTTTGATTTCTTCATCAACAATTTTCTTTTCAAGAATAGTGATCTTGTTTTCTAATAGATTATTCATACTTTTTAATCTTTTGTTTTCAGTTTCTAATCTTTTAGCTACAGCATGCATTTCATAAAAGGCATCTTGTAAAGAACTATAGTTCAGAGTAGTTGTTGAGTCAGAACTTACACTGGTTATTGGAGAATCCGAATTGACCATTAAGCATGTCTCTGTAGTTTCTTCATAGGCCATTTCAAGGGTTTTCCACATTTGTGCAGCAGTTTGACAATGTGTTATCCTGAAAAAATTGTTTCTGTTAAGTGCAGATATAATGATATTTTTGGCAATACAATCATCTTGGATTAATTTTTTTTCACAGTCATTTAAGTTAGACCAATCTTTGTTAAAAATATCAGTTTCTTGTTCAATGATATTCCAAACATTTATACTAACAGATTCAATAAAAATCTTCATCCTAATCTTCCAAAATGAATAATCTGTTCCAAAAAACAGTGGAGGTCTATCAATACAAGCACCCTCAGAAAATTTATTTCCAGCCATGGATCGAAAGACTTGAATAACTCTCAAGAACCTTGCTCTTGATACCAAATTGTTAGAAAAAGAGGCTAAGATCAAGAGGGGGGGTGAATTGATCTTTGAAAGATTTTCACAATTAACAGATTATCTATTTCAAAAATTAAGATTTCAGATCTGTTCTTGAATCACACAGCAAGCAATCAAAAAATAAATGCAGCAACGAAATTAAAGAAAAGAAAGGTTTAGAAAGATATCACCAAGGTTTATACTGGTTCACCCAATCCCAGGGCTACGTCCAGTCTCCAACCAAATTCCAGCTGGGTTCCACTAGATTGAATGTTTTACAGATTACAACCTTAACCTTACACTCAATCTACCACAAGAACCACAATTCCAGTTCCTGCACCTAACCTTTCACTAAGAACCAAATTCCAGTTCTTGACAACCTCTACAACCAAATTCCAGCTGCAGAGAAACCAGTGCCCACAATTCCAGGCACCCTCAAAAATGGATAATCTGTTCCACAAAATAGTGGTGGTCTATCAATATAAGCACCCTCAGAAAATTTGTTTTCAGCCATTAAAGATTTGATCGAAATACTTGAATAACTCTCAAGAACCTTGCTATGATACCAATTGTTAGAAAAGTAGGCTGAGATCAAGAGGGGGGGGGGTGAATTGATCTTTGAAAGATTTTCGCAATTAACAGATTATCTCTTTGTAAAAATAAGATTTCAGATCTGTTCTTGAATCACAAAGCAATCAATCAAAAATAAACGCAGCAACAGAATTAAAAGAGAAGAAAGGTTTAGAAAGATATCACTGGTATTTATACTGGTTCACCCAATACCAGGGCTACGTCCAGTCTCCAGCCAAATTCCAGCTGGGTTCCACTAGATCAAATGTTTTACAGATTACAATCTTACACTTAATCTACCACAAGAACCACACTTCCAGTTCTTGCACCTAACCTTTCACCAAGAACCAAATTCCAGTTCTTGACAACCTCTACAACCAAATTCCAGCTGCAGAGAAACCAGTGCCCACAATTCCAGGCACCAAACAATACAATAAAAGAATGAAAAGAAATGAAAAGAAGAAACTAGAATGCTCAAACCAGTTTTATGCAATTCTGCAGTGAGTTTCTTCTCCAAAAGAAAGCAATTTGCCTCAAGAAAGAATTTCAAAGAACTTCACAAAAACTGGCGCGAATCTTTCTTGAAAGAGTGCTAAAGTTTGCTTGCTTGATTGCTAAAGATTGATGTTCAATTGTGTGTTTAAAAAGTTCAAGCCAAACTGTTTTTATAGAAGATTTTCAAAACTGCTGGTTTAATCAATCTATTAATTAAAATAATCTTTTAATCTGTTAAAAGTTCAGTTTTAATCTGTTAAAACTTCTTTTAATCTATTAAACCGTTCTTGATTCTTTAATAGATTTGTTTTAACTGATACGACAACGTTTATATCAATTAAAACTCTTTACAAAAAATCTTCTAATTTGTTTTAATCGATTGTTTCGCGTTTCAATCGATTAATATACTCGCAAAAGTTTATTGTTAGTTTTCCCAAGTGATTTTAACTGATAAAAATAAGTTTTAATCGATTAAAACGCTGTGTAGAAATTTTCTAAGTTGTTTTAATCGATTGAAACGTGTTTTAATCGATTGAAAAGCTCGATCAGTCATAACTCAATTCGATCGATCATATCTGATCTCGATTGGTCATAACTCAATTCTGATCGATCATATCTGATTTTGATCGGTCATAATTGCATTCTGATCGATCATCCTGAATGTTAAGTGGATTTAATCGATTAAAACCAAGTTGTATCGATTAAAATACTGAAAAAAAACTTCTCTTAACATTTTAAGTGATTTTAATCGGTTATTTCGAAGCTTTATCAGTTAAAACACTGACAGAAGGTTTTCAAAACTTTCTTTAATGAAAACAACTGGTTATATCGAAATTATATCAGTTAAAAACTTTTTTAAGAAAGCTTTTGTTAAAATACTTTGTTTTTAACTGTTTAAACGTTTTTAGAGGCATTTTGCAAAATCTTTTTAGTGAAGAAACCTCATGCAGCAGAAAAGATAAAAATGATTATACCTAAGCATAGCTGCGGACACACTAATCTCTCTACTCTTTTATCTAAGTGACTGTTGATCACTACAACGTTGACTTTGACTTTATCTTTGACTTCATCAAATCAACAACATCTTTGTCAGAGTATTTCAATAAGATCTTCATTACTTTCAAAGGCGAGGTTTTCGAAGAGGTTCGAGGACTCGCCATCAGTGTTTTAACCTTGAACACTGAAAAAGGTAAAAAAAGAAAAAGGCAGTGGTTTTAGAAAAAACCAACTTTGGCCATTACAAACAGAGTCGGGTAAGGGAGTTAGTTACGTGTGGGGAAGGTGTTAGCACCCCCACAACGCCCCTTTCGGGTTCCCTATTGTAGACCCCAAATCTTGCCCGGACCTCTAATAAAGCCGAAGATCGCCCATTCCGAAGATGGTTAAGACTTTATCAAGTCCCTAGTAGCTTGTTCTAGGTTCCATTTAGGATAGGAAGGGTTTTTAGAGGCATTAAAAATCAGGAAATCCGTCGAAGACAGCAGATGGCCGTCCAGAACAGGCGGATGGCCGTCCAGAGCAGGCAGACGGTCGTCCATGAGCAGCAGACGGCTGTCCATGGCAACTTTAGGGCCATGGACGGCCGTCCATGGCCACTTTTTCCCCTGGACGGCCGTCCGCTTTGTCCAGACGGTCGTCCACCTTTTCCAGGCCCGAATCCCTATAAATAGGGGCCTCATTCCTCCGAATTTTCACACCTTTCACACTCCTCCACTCTCTTGGGAGCCTTTTGGCACTTGAGAGTGACCTTGAGCATTATTCCAGGGTTCGAGGGAGCTTTCCGATTTCCGTTAAGGTTGAAATCGGTTAAGGAAGTCTCTCTTTGAGACATCCGGCCCTCGGTAGAGTGACTTTTATTTATTTTGCGGGAGGAGCGTGTTTGTAGAGTGCGGGGACTGCCAAAAAGCGTCCTCACGTTTTCGAAGAGTTAATATAAAGCTCGCTTCGGAGGTTCATTCTCTATTCTCTGTCTTTTTTTTATTACTTTCTTTATCACTTTCTTTGTGTGCATTAGATAATAGAGCCAAGTAGATCAAATAATAGGGTAAAAACGTAATTTCTTTAAGTGTTTATTTTCTAAGTTAGTCCATCATAGGGAACCCGAAAGGGGCGTTGTGGGGCTGCTAACACCTTCCCCACACGTAACTAACTCCCTTACCCGACTCTGGTTGTAATGGCCAAAGTTGGTTTTTTCTAAAACCACTGCCTTTTTCTTTTTACCTTTTTCAGTGTTTAGGGTTAAAAAACTGATGGCGACTCCTCGAACCTATTCGAAAACCTCGCCTTTGGGTCTAGCCCGGTTATCGAACGGCCTAAAGGCGTGAACCGTTACTTTAAAAAAAAAACGCGAGTCATATAAAAAACCAGCACGTCGCTCCGACCGCCTCTTCTGACGGCGGCGACAGATGGCGACTCCACTGGGGAAGCAAGAGTGTTGATCCCATTTAGTGATGGACTAGTTTAGGAAATAAAAACTAGAAATTACACTTTTACCCTTTCTTGCTTTGTAACATGCTTTACTGTTTGGCTTTAATAATTGTTGTATGCTTATTTTCTGCAATTGTCTGAAATAAACTGTACACAATCCTTGCACACTACAGTCCCTCTATACCCGGGGGGAAGAGAGAATACACATAGGGAGTGGGTGGCAGGTACGACCGACCATGGTAATGGCCATAGTGCCAGCAGGTCGTTGTCAGAAACCACTACTCAAGGTGATAACTTTCTTTTTCTCAGTCTGAGAACGTCGACACGGACATCCGTGCATGGTTCGAAGACTGGGAGATTGAAGGGTCCCTATAATGGGGGCCTGGCCTTGGTGAGAACAGTTAGAACCTACCTTTGCCTATGCACTTTTCTGCAAGAAACCCCTACCTCGTAATTAAACGCCACTTTGTTCGCGGATGAGTGAATTGTTTGTGCATTCGTTTGTTGCATTTGTTTGTTGCATAGCGTAATCATACAACAGCAAAAAAAATATATAAAACAAAATCTCATAAATATTTTCACAATAAACACCCTTATCTCGGACAGCCTGCCTTTTAGCTAGCCTGGTTTTAGGTTCTTTGTAAGCTAAGTAGCCACACAGTCCGACAGAAGACATAAGGGACGCTAAAACCATTCTTTCGCAATAAACCACTTTTATCTCGGACAGCCTGCCTTTTAGCTAGCCTAGTTTCAAGTTCTTTGTAAACTAAGTAGCCACGCAGTTCGACAGAAGAGATAAAAGGCTAAAAAACAAAAAAATAAATAAAATAATAATATTAACAAAATCAAAATAGTTATAAAAAGAATTTTGACAAAGTCGTCTCATTCATATCGCATCATGTCACAAGCGGAAAAACCAAAAGAGAAAATAAATGCATAAGGAGAGTCTGCATACACATCATTTTAATAAACCCCTGAAAAGTGGGCCTTAGAAGCATTTTTTGGAAAAATTACCAGGCCAAATCCCCCTTGGGGATTTGTAACCTTGTTCTTCACCCTTTTCTCTTCGTTTTGATATATTGTGCGTCCAAATCGGACATCCTAGTCAAAAGTTATGCCATTTTGAACATCTGCCGCCCTTTTGAACTGATGCATGCATAAATACACTCATTCTAAGAGGCATATCTATCCCACACCAATCATTCATTTTTAATAAAAACCCTAATTCATATGCATTCTAGAAAGTAGCTGGTTTTCTTCCTGCTCTCACTTGCGCACGGAAAGTCGAGACGATGGAGCAGCTAGAAGAGCAAAATCGTGAGCTCACCTTTGAGCTTAACGCCATAAAGAAGCAAATGGCTCAGTTAATGGAGCACATAGAAGAACAGGACTACAAGCTCACCGCTGAGCTTAATTCCATGAAGGAGCAGATGATGCGGTTAATGGAACTAATGTGCCATCAACATGTCCACAATAAAGGCATCTGCATCGACCACGTAGACGAACGGATAGAGCAAGGACTGAAGAGCGGAAGGATCACTCAACTTCCTACTCCCAATGCATCATTCAAGAAATTTCTTAGCAAGAAGGAGAAAAGAAGCGTGATTACTCCTTCTACCTTTGCGCAACAAGCTAGGCAGCCACAAAAGCAAAGAAAGGAGTTCACACCCATTCCAACCTCTTATGGGAGTCTGCTGCCGAAGTTGTTAGAGACCCAGCTCCTAGCATGCATCCCTCCGAGGAAGATTGGTCCACCCTACCCTGAGTGGTATAAGCCTAACGAAAAATGCGCTTACCACTCAGGCACTCTTGGGCATTCTGTGGAAGATTGTCGGGCCTTGAAATACAAGGTCCAAGAGTTGTTGGATGCTGGATGGCTCACTATCGACTCTGCCACTCCTGACATGGATATCAAGCCTCTATTGCCACCAGAAGAATGAGGAGGGATGAAGAAAGCCAGCTGAATAGAGCTTTTCATGTTTTTTTAAGCTTCCTGCGTATCTCTCACGGTCCCCGCTTGTGGACCCGAGATCCTTGATTAAAGGGGCTTTGTAATATATTTTGTTTTCATCAATACAATGAGGCATTTGCATAACACATTCATATTCTTTTTTATTCTTTTCCCTCTTCTATTTATTATTCTTTCAAAATAACTGAATAATAAAATCTAAGCCTAAAATAGAACCTTTAAAACAATCATGTCTGTGATGGATGACTCTCTGGGGATCCGAAAGCCGAAGGCGAATGGATCGGGTCAGACGGTGAGAAGGGGACCATCTCCCCGGACATGCAAAGGCTACTAATAAAGAAAGCTCAATAAATATAGCCCTACCAAGAAGAAATCAAGACCATTGATTTGGATGCAAGGGAAAAAGGAACAAGTATTGACACCCAAATCACTGATAACGTCAAAGATGGGTCAACACAAAAATTAAGGGAGTATATGGACGCATGTGCATGGTCTTACCATGACATGCCAAGACATAAGAATCCAACATCATGAGTCCTCTCCCTACCAACCTAAGATGAAGGGTACAGTAGAGGCAACCAATTAGAACATCGAGAAGACCATCCAGAAAATGGCCAAAACCTACAAAGATTGGTGTGAAATATCGCCTTTTGCCCTTCATGATTATCAAAGTTTCGTACGATCCTCCATGGGAGCCACTCCATTTTCCCTCGTACATGGCATGGAGGTTGTACTCCCAAAAGAGGTCGAGATACCTTCCTTGACGAGTTACCATGGAAGCAAAACTAACAAAAGCTTAGTGGATCCAAAGCCGATGCAACTACTCAAACCTAATCGGAGAAGAACGGTTAGACACCATATGTCGAGGACAAGCCCACCAAAAGAAGATCAAAGGGCTTACGACAAAACAAGGTCAACCCCCATATTTACCATGAGGGGCAATTTAATGGGAAACAAATCGCTTCCGGTCCAAAAGGACAAAATCGGAAAACGGGCAGCAAATTATGAGGCACCATTTGTGGTCAAGCGAGCATTTTCAAGAGGAACTCTTATCCTCACCAACATGGATGGAGAAGAACTACAACACCCGGTCAACTCTGATACGGTGAAGACATGCTTGAAGGGCATTGCTCATGACCCGCCAGGATGAAAACACAGGGCATCCGTGGCAAAAGTAAGGATCCACTCGCCTCGTGTCCTAGGCAGAATTTAGGGGCTTTTCCAAAAAAAAAAAACAGAGAAAAAAAAAGAGAAAAAAAAAGAGAAAGAGAGAGAAGAAAGAAAAATCCCCTAAGGAGCAATGATTACTTTAGCCGAAAACCGCAAGGCGACTAAGGTAACGCCCTTCCAGAAGCAAGCAGCCTTGTATAGTCTTCACCCCGGGCTCGAGCATCTCAACTAAGGCAATTAGGAGAACCAGGGGGACAAATATCATAAGACATGATTGTTGAAGCTCATACAGTGTAGCCAACCTGGGCCAGCCGTTCTTCTAAATTCCATTTGTAATCCTTTTGTGAAAATAATAAAAGTTTGCTCCTACATATCAATAAAACTCTCATTCATTTCACTTCTCTTGACCAGTTTATGAAATTGCCTCTACATTGATAAATCATAAATATGTGCAAAGTCATTTTGTCAGGGTCTTTTCATGCATCATAAACAAGGAAGCATTGAAAAAGAAAAAGAAAAAGAAAATAAAAAGAATAATGCCTGCTAGGAGATTCTTAGGCAAAAATTAAGGCAGCCCGCTAGATCGAAGACCCCAAAAGGGCGGTCTAGGCAAAAGTTAGGGCTTGACTAAAAAATGAATAAAAAAGGAAGTCCATCAGCATAATCGTGAAAGTACAGCAGGAGAATACCAGTCACTTTTCTAAGATGCATCTCATAAAAGGATAGATTGCATTTAGGACATCCACCCACAAATAGTCGCACAAAACGACTCAGTCAAAATCGAAAATAAAATTTTTGCAAATAAATAACAAAAAACATTCATGCATGTAAGGAGACTAGCTCCATGTTTGTGTTTGAAAACAGGAAGCACTCAAAACAAGCCTCCAAATAATGTTCTCCCTCAAGAAAACAGAGCAAGTTGCCAACAACTTCAGAGCAAAATAAAAGCTTTCAAGAACCAGAGCTCCATCCTTCTACCCGGAAAAAGAAGACACAAATAAGAAGTCTCCAAACTTTGCTCTCTCTCCCTCAAGAAGAAGAGCGAGTTTTCATCATCTAATAACTCAGAGGAAATAAGAGCTTCCATAAGTCAAGGCTCCAATCGCTATCCTTCTACCCAATAAAGGAAGGGCATAATCAACAACGGAAAGCTGATGGAAAAAGGCTTAGTCATCTTCAAGCAAATCATTGCCTACCCCCAGAGGCAAACAAAAATAACTCCCCATGGCTCAGCATCACCCCCACTCGAGTCATCAAGCACACTCACCCAAGGTCTCCTCCACACTCCCCAATGGAGAATAAAGGCTTCAAGAGCCCATCATCATCAATAATCAAAAGAGTCCAATCTCCATACCATCAAGTTTTCAACAAAAGAAGAATCAGAAATTCCCATCACAAGGGCAGGTCAGCTCACATCAACACCAAAATCAGATCCCCAGGAAGTCAACCAATTCCCCGATGGATCACCAAAAAGAAAAGCCTTCATCCCCGACGGATGCCCAAGAAGAAAAGGCCAGGAAAGGCCAATAAATCCCCAACAGATTCCTGCCTACACCAAAAGGCAATCATCAAAACCCCGCAACCAACAAGTCGGACGATTGAAGAAAAAGACAAAAATTAGGAATTCCATTTCCCCAACAGAATAAGAGCTTGACGAAGCCGGCTCGTACCCATATCAATTAAGGAGCCGAGACCCCATTCCCCCAAAGGGCTATCAAAATTTGATCCCCAAGGAGTCAACCAAATCTCTGGTGGATCTCCAAAAAGAAGAATTTACACCCGAGATGCAATCTTCACGAGTCATATCCTCGGAGGCATCATCAAGAGCCAACATCCCCAAAAAGGAATATTAGCCTATTCGGAGGCAAAACATTACAGACCAAAAGTCTTCACTTCGATGAAGCATCTCGCCTACTTAGAGGCAATACCGGAACCTCAATGAAATATTTGCCTACCCGGAGGCGTCACCGGAATCAACAAATCCTCAATGGATCCCTGCCTACCTAAGAGGCATTCATCAAGAATCCCCAGTAATCAAGAAGCTGGACGACTAAACAAAAATCTAAAAGCGAAGAATCCCCGGCATACCGATGACTACACAAAAGTCAAAAACAATCACTCCCCATGGAGTCGGTGCATGATCAGACACAGTAAGCCGCCACCACCTCTTCAGGAAAGGGAAAGACCTGAAGACAAAGACCTGCACACCAGGAAAAACCGGCACATGATCGGAAATAGTAAGCCACCACCACCTCTTCGGGAAAGGTAAAGACACGAAGGCAAAGACACTGCACACCAGGCAAAACCGGCACATGATCGAAATAGTAAGTCGCCACCACCTCTTCGGGAAAGGGAAAGACACGAAGACAAAGACACGCACACCGGGCAAAACCGGCGCATGATCAGAAACAGTAAGCCGCCACCACCACTTCAGGAAAGGTAAAGACCTGAAGACAAAGACCTGCACACCAGGCAAAACCGGCGCATGATCAGAAACAGTAAGCCGCCACCACCACTTCAGGAAAGGTAAAGACCTGAAGACAAAGACCTGCACACCAGGCAAAACCGGCGCATGATCAGAAACAGTAAGCCGCCACCACGTCTTCAGGAAAGGGAAAGACCTGAAGACAAAGACCTGCACACCAGGCAAAACCAACGCATGATCAGAAACAATAAGCCGCCACCACCTCTTCAGGAAAGGTAAAGACCTGAAGACAAAGACCTGCACACCAGGCAAAACCGGCGCATGATCAGAAATAGTAAGCCGCCACCACCTCTTCAGGAAAGGGAAAGACCTGAAGACAAAGACCTGCACACCAGGCAAAGTCGGCACATGATCGAAACAGTAAGCCGCCACCACCACTTCAGGAAGCGAAAGACCTGAAGACAAAGACCTGCACACCAGGCAAAACCGGCACATGATTAGAAATAGTAAGCCGCCACCACCTCTTCAGGAAACAAAAAAATCTGAAGACAAGGACCTGCGCACAGGCAAAACCGGCGCATGACCAGAAGTAGTAAGCCGCCACCACAGCCAAAGGGTCAGCTACTGCGTCGAAGGAGCATCCTGAGGCATCTAACCTGATGGGGGTTCATACTCATCAATCGAGGGGTCAACTACAGCATCGAAGGAGCATCCCGAAATTCTCTACGTGTCAGTCGAAGGGTTAGCTACCGCACCGAAGGAGCATCCTGAAGCCTCACAGCATATCGTCCGAAGGGTCAGCCTCCACAACAAGAGGAGCATCCAGAAGACAACCGGGCAAGAGGGTTAACTCCTTTACCCGCCAACAGACCTCATGGTATGTTAACCAATGGTCAATTGGTCGGGTAAAGGGGGGGCAGCTGTAGACCCCAAATCATGCCCGGACCTCTAATAAAGCCAAAGATCGCCCATTCCGAAGATGGTTAAGACTTTATCAAGTCCCTAGTAGCTTGTTCTAGGTTCCATTTAGGATATGAAGGGTTTTTAGAGGCATTAAAAATCAGGAAATCCGTCGGAGACAGCAAATGGCCGTCCAGAACAGGCGGATGGCCGTCCAGAGCAGGCAGACGACCGTCCATGACAAGTAGACGGCTGTCCATGGCAACTTTAAGGCCATGGACGGCCGTCCACTTAGCTTGGACGGCCGTCCTTGGCCACTTTTTGCCCTGGACGATCGTACGCTTTGTCCAGACGGCCGTCCACCTTTTCCAGGCCCAAATCCCTATAAATAAGGGCATCATTCCTCCGAATTTTCACACCTTTCACACTCCTCCACTCTCTTGGGAGCCTTTTGGCACTTGAGAGTGACCTTGATCATTATTCCGGGGTTCGAGGGAGCTTTCCGATTTCCGTTAAGGTTGAAATCGGTTAAGGAAGTCTCTCTTTGAGACATCCGGTCCTCGGTAGAGTGACTTTTCTTTATTTTGCGGGAGGATCGTGTTTGTAGAGTGCGGGGACTGCCAAAAAGCGTCCTCGCGTTTTCGAAGAGTTAATATAAAGCTCACTTCGGAGGTTCCTTCTCTATTCTCTGTCTTTTTTTTATTGCTTTCTTTATCGCTTTCTTTGTGTGCATTAGATAATAGAGCCATGTAGATATTTAAATTCTGCAAGTAGATCAAATAATAGGGTAAAAACGTAATTTCTTTAAGTGTTTATTTTCTAAGTTAGTCCATCATAGGGAACCCGAAAGGGGCGTTGTGGGGGTGCTAACACCTTCCCCACATGTAACTAACTCCCTTACCCGACTCTAGTTGTAATGGCCAAAGTTGGTTTTTTCTAAAACCACTGCCTTTTTCTTTTTACCTTTTTCAGTGTTTAGGGTTAAAACACTGATGACGACTCCTCGAACATATTCCAAAACCTCGCCTTTGGGTCTAGCCCGGTTATCGGACGGCCCAAAGACGTTGAACAGTTTCTTAAAAAAAAACGCGAGTCATATAAAAAACCTTCGCGTCGCTCCGACCGCCTCTTCTGACGGCGGCGACACCTATGATGGACTAACTTAGAAAATAAACACTTAAAGAAATTATGTTTTTACCCTATTATTCTATTTACTTGTAGAATTTAAATATCTACATGGCCCTATTATTTAATGCACACAAAGAAAGCGATAAAGAAAGCAATAAAAGAGACAGAGAATAGAGAAGGAACCTCCGAAGCAAGCTTTATATTAACTCTTCGAAAATGTGAAGACGCTTTTTGGCAGTCCCCACACTCTACAAGCACGCTCCTCCCGCAAAATAAAGAAAATTCACTCTACCGAGGGCCGGATGTCTCAAAAAGAGACTTCCTTAACCGATTTCAACCTTAACAGAAATCGGAAAGCTCCCTCGAACCCTGGAATAATGCTCGGAGTCACTCTAAAGTGCCAAAAGGCTTCCAAGAGAGTGGAGGAGTGTGAAAAGTGTGAAAAAACGGAGAAATGAGGCTCCTATTTATAGGGATCCGGGCCTGAAAAAGGTGGACGACCGTCTGGACAAAGCGGACGGCCGTCCATGGCAAAAAGTGGCCATGGACGGCCATCCATGTAGTGTGGACGGCCGTCCATGGCCTTAAAGTTGCCATGGACGACCATCTGCTTGTCCTGGACGACCATCTGCCTGTTCTAGACGGCCATCCGCTTGTCCTGGACGACCATCTGCTGTCTCCGGCGGATTTCCTGATTTTAATGCCTCTAAAAACCCTTCCTATCCTAAATGGAACCTAGAACAAGCTACTATGGACTTGATAAAGTCTTAACCATCTTCGAAACGGGAGATCTTTGGCTTTATTAGGGAGCCGGGCAAGATTTGGGGTCTTACCATGATGGATCTCGTAGGGCCTCATGTCCCAAAGTCCTTCAGGGCCTTTAAGAAAAGGTAGCCAGGGTTGCATCAGATTCCTTGATGCATGCAGTACATGACAAAGAGGTCCGCCTGAGTGACCTTGTCTTGACTTTCCTTTCGGCTATGGAGGGTGCCCGCTAGTAACTTATGATAGATGCGGAGAGGTGGGAGGAAATCGGTCCCCTTTGGATTGGTGGGAACATGCTGGGAGCCGATGACCTCCTCCCATATTTGACTGGTGGTGAGGGTAGCTGGCCTTTCGTAGAATGCCCCCCTGTATTCTGGTGTCTGGATCTCTGCGGGCTGGTGGAACCCCATGAGGACGTTGAAGTCATCTATGATGTTGGTCTGGTAAGCTCCATTCATCTAATAGGTGACTGTTGGGATAGGCGGAAGCCCGGGGCTCATAGATGGTAGGTCTATGAGTGTGACTAAAGCAAGGAATTCCAGCGTGGCCATGTGGTGGATGCGGGTAGGTGGATCTTTGAGCAGGAAGTCCCACCCTATGCCTTGGATGTATCTCCTTACATCCTGATCCCAACCGAACATGGTTAGGATGCTAAAGTCCAACCAGAGCATAGGGTGCCAAGCATACTGGCTGATATTGGCAAACCTAGCCTGGTGTTGCTCGGTTAGTTGAGTGGGAACCTGAGGAGGAGGGATGCTCCGTATGGGTCCCCGAGAGCGCTTCCGACGTGTAGATGACTCTCCACGATCCATTACTCAACAAACAACACTCAAAATATGCAAATGGGAGGTGTAGGAGGAAGGGAGAATGCAAGAATGAGGTGCCATGAGCCATTTGGGGCGCCTAATTTTATAGATAAAAAAAACAGGGGCAGACGGCCGTCTACTCTAAGTGGACGGCCATCTGCCCCTAACGGTCGCCCATGGATGGTCGTCTGGCTAAGGTGGACGGCCGTCTGCCCCCAACGGAAACCTCTGGACGGCCATCTGCTCAAAGTGGACGGCCATCTGGTCCCAACGGCCACTTACGGACCGGCCATCTCGCCTTAAATGGACGACCATCTCGCTCCCTTTTTTTATTATTATTATTTATTATTTTTTAAGGAAATAGGCCCTTGTTCATTAACATCTATGCATGTAATGTTTATGATATGCAACTTATAATGCTATTTCAGTTAATTGCTTTCAGAAAAGTCAATCGATGTACTCCGACGGTGAGATTCTTCCGGTGCTACCTTCAACTGTACCATTTCTGCCGTTTTGGATTTGCCTCAACCGAAGAATGATCATGTTGAAGAGTTATTCGTCATACTAGTGTGCTTCTTCCCTTTTTTGGAATTTCAATCCTCCTATTGATTACTATGTTTCCACATTACCCAGTTAATCGCTAGAATATCATAGTGATAAGGGTCAAGAGAAAAGAAGGAAGAGGATGATTAAATCAAAGGTTTGTGTTTTTAGAGGGGATTTCTTAAAACCAATGGTATTTGTAAGCACGGCTGGCCAGGGTTAGTCAAGCTGTTTAGGCTTAGCTTAAACAAACGTTTGTTTGCGAGGTTGTGTCTTTACTTGGTGAGCTTTGCGGCGCTTATTAAGATTGATTGTCCTTCCTAGACCGCCCTTCAGGTTTTCAATCTAGGATGTCGTGTTTCGTCCTAACTTTTGTCGGGGTTTCTTTTTATTATGCTTTAGAAACTCTAATGGACCTTGCTTTGTAACCCTATCTTTTGCCTAGGCTACCCTTTTATTATTGTTCGGGTTTCCTAGCGGGTTGACCCTAACTTTTGCGTAGCCCCCTTTTTTGGGTTTCCTACCGGGTTAAATGCCCTTTCTTTTTGGCCTTTGGCTTTTATGGGCTCTCTTATTATTTTCGCAACGTTGGCAAAACACGGTTTCACTATGATGGGGTAAAACCTTACTTGTGTTCCTAATCAATCCGTGATGGTTCAAATTGTTTCTTTACTGATGGTGCGCTTTCCAATTTTTAGACACCTTTTAGAAACATTTGCTTAAGCATGGTTATTAATGAGGCACAAACATGAATAGTAAGAAAAGAAGCAGATAGTAAGAAATATATTATTGTATGATTAAAAGGGTAATATGTGCCCTGAAAATGCCCGGGGATCGGGCTGGCCCCGGGGAGTAATCTCTAATAGTCATTGGGTTTACATTCCTTTAAAAAATGGAAGAAGAACACCTAATGACTAAATTTGCTCTTGACGCCTGTATCCCCCCGCTTCAGAGGATCTGATTCAATGGGCGGAGGGGAGACCTTCCCTTTCTTCTTGTATTAGGGTCGTACCCTAGACCGCGTTTCAAAGGATTGTCCTTGAAATCTGGTGGCTCCCTTATTCCTTGGGAATTTGTACCGAGTCCCTGGCCTGGGCGGTATCCGTACTTTGTCATCATATGTGCCACCCTCATGTTGTTGGGAAGTCTTTCAACATTGGCAATCTCCAGCGTTTGAAAGGATGTTTAGAGGGCCTCTTCTGTTGCATCCACATAGGGTAGGGTAGACAGCTTGCTGATCAAGATGTCATCTTCGGCTTGAACTGTGACCAGTTTGTCACCTACCACGAATTTGATCCTTTGGTGGAGCGTTGATGGGATTGCTTTGGCGTCGTGAATCCAAGGTATGTCGAGGAGGCAACTGTAAGCAGGAGTGATATCCATCACATGGAAGTCCACATTGAAAATAGTGGGACCTACTCGGATCGGTAGATTGATTTCTCCTACTACCTCACGTTTTGATCCGTCAAAGGCTCGAACGACGGTGTTGCTTGTGTTAGAAAAAGAGGCTGGATCAAGAGGGGGGGTGAATTGATCTTTCAAAGATTTTCACAATTAACAGATTATCTATTTCAAAAATTAAGATTTCAGATATGTTCTTGAATCACACAACAAGGAATCAAAAAATAAATGCAGCAACAGAATTAAAGAAAAGAAAGGTTTAGAAAGATATCACCAAGGTTTATACTGGTTCACCCAATCTCAGGGCTACGTCTAGTCTCCAGCCAAATTCCAGCTGGGTTCCACTAGATTGAATGTTTTACAGATTACAACCTTAACCTTACACTCAATCTACCACAAGAACCACAATTCCAGTTCCTGCACCTAACCTTTCACCAAGAACCAAATTCCAGTTCTTGACAACATCTACAACCAAATTCCAGCTGCAGAGAAACCAGTGCCCACAATTCTAGGCACCAACAATACAGAAAAGAATGTAAAGAAACAAACAGAAGAAACTAAAACGCTCAAACCAGTTTTATGCAGTTCTGCAATATGTTGTTTCTTCTTCAAAAGAATGCAGTTTTACCTCAAGAAAGAATTTTGATGAACTTCACAAAAACTAGCGTGATTCTTTCTTGAAAGTAGCACTTTTGATTGCTTGATTGATTGCTAAAAGATGTATTTCAGATGTTTTTTAAAAAGTTCAAGCAACTCTATTTTTAGAGAAGATTTTCAAAACTGCTGGTTTAATTAATCTGTTAAAATAATCTTTTAATCTGTTAAAAGCCTTGTTTTAATCTATTAAAACTTCTTTTAATCCATTAAAACGTTCTTGATTATTTTCCAGATTTGTTTTAACTGATACGACAACGTTTATATCAATTAAAACTCTTTGTAAAAAATCTTCTAATTTGTTTTAATCGATTGTTTCGTGTTTCAATCGATTAAAATACTCGCAAAACTTTCTTGAAAACTTTTCCAAGTGATTTTAATCGATAGAAACTCGTATTAATCGATTAAAACGCGTAGTATAAATTTTCTTAAGTTGATTTAATCGATTGAAACGTAATTTAATTGATTGAAATAATTCTGATTGATCATAACTAAATTCTGATCGGTCATATCTGATTCTGATCGGTCATAATCGCATTCTGATCGGTCATACAAGATACCAAATGAAATTAATCGATTAAAACGAAGTTGTATCGATTAAAATACTGCCAAAACACTTCTCTGAACATTTTAAGTGATTTTAATCGGTTATTTCAAGTCGTATCGGTTAAAATATTGACGAAGGTTTTCAAAACTTCTTTTAATGAAATCAATCGATTATTTCGAAGTTATATTAGTTAAAAACCTGTTATAAAAATGTGAAGAACATTTTAGTTGATAAAGCTTATATGCTATTAGTTAAAATAGTTGATTAAGAAAGCTTTTATCAAAATACTTTGGTTTTGACCGTTTAATCTCTTTTAGAGGCATTTTGCAAAATCTTTTAAGTGAAGAAACGTCATGCAATGAGAAAAGATAAAAATGATTATACCTAAGCAGAGCTGCAGACACACTAATCCCTCTACTCTTTTATCTAAGTGAATTTTGACTGCCACAAAGTTGCCTTTGACTTCATACTTGACTTCATCAAATCAACAAGATCTTTGCCGGAGTATTTCAATAAGATCTTCATCACTTTCAGTCTCCCCTATTTGATGAAGACAAACACCACTTTGAATAATAACTCGTAAAAGAAGTCACTTGATAATATAGATTAGTGAGTAACCAAAAATGAATTATTTTCCTATTTCTCCCCCTAAATTAAAAAGTAAAGCAACTCTTTCTCCCCTTTTGACTTCATCAAAAATAGGGAACGAGAAGAAAAACAATGCATGATATGTATCATGTCTTAGATTTCGAAAATAAAAAAAAATGGATACGATACTTTACTCATGTAAAGACAAATCAAAGTTGATTCAAGCTTATCTTCATTAACAAGTTTGTAATGAATACAATTAACACGTGTAAAGATAAGGGAACCACGCTTTAGTAGCATGTTACAAGAACAACCATTAACTAAAGCCTTTAATTTTTCTTTCCAGAATAAAAATCGATTAAAAACAGGACAAAATCGATTAAAAAATTTATTGTTAATGATTTTAATCGATTGAAATAAAGGTTTAATCGATTAAAACAGTGAAGGAATTCAAAAGTTTGAAACATAAGTTCATTTAATCGATTAATTCGACATTTAATCGATTAAAATAGTAAGAAAAATGATGTATAAATTCTTTTAATCGATTTAAAAGATTTTTTTATTGATTAAAACAACCAGTTTTGAAAACTAAGTAATGTTTGATGCATCTAAAATGCCTAGTTCAGTACGAATTTTGTAAAACCGATCACGAGCAAGAGGTTTTGTAAAAATCTACTAGTTGTTTTTCAGTTTCTATGAAGAAAATTTCACGATCACCTTTCAAAACATGATCTCTAATGAAATGATGTCTAATTTCTATATGTTTTGTCCTAGAATGTTGAATTGGGTTTTTAGTTAACATAATGGCACTAGTATTATCACATAACAGAGGAATCTTTCTGAGAATTAAACCATAATCCTCAAGCTGTTGTTTGATCCAAAGAGATTGAGCACAACAACTTCCAACTTGCAATGTACTCCACTTCAACTGTAGAAAGAGCAACACATGATTGCTTTTTACTGTGCCATGAAATTAGACTCGCTTCCAAGAAGATGACAAAGTGCCACTGGTACTTTTCCCGTCAAGCTTACAACCTGCAAAATCTGAGTAAGAGTATCCAATTAAATTTAATTTGGACTCACCAGGATACCATAACCCAACATTGAAAGTTCCTTTGAGATATTTGAGGATTCTTTTTGCAGCAGTAAGATGTGATTCTTTTGGTGCAGATTGAAACCTGGCACACATACAAACACTGAACATAATGTCAGGTCTACTTGCTGTTAGATATAGCAAAGAACCAATAAGTCCTCTATATTTGGTTTCATCAACAGACTTTTCTTTTTTCATCGAATCAAGATAGCAATTTGTGGACATAGGTGTTGATGCTTCTTTGTAATGTTCCATCTCAAATTTCTTCAAAAGTTCTGTGCAGTATTTAGATTGATGCAGAAAACTTCCTTCTTTAAGTTGTTTAACTTGTAATCCAAGAAAGTAGTTAAGTTCTCCCATCATAGACATCTCAAATTCTCCCTGCATATCTTTGATAAAATCTTTACATAAAGAGACATTAGTGGCTCCAAATATGATGTCATCAACATATACTTGAACTAGAATTACCTCATTATTTAATTTTTTCAGGAATAAAGTTTTATCAATCAAACCTCTTTGATAGCCCTTAGAAATGAGAAAATTACTTAACCTTTCATACCATTGTCTTGGGGCTTGTTTGAGACCATACAAAGCTTTCTTTAGTCTATAAACATATTCTGGATGAATATGATCTTCAAAACCAGGTGGTTGTGTAACAAAAACTTCTTCATTCAAGTAGCCATTTAAGAAAGCACTTTTGACATCCATTTGAAATAACCTGAAACTTTTTATTGAAGCATAGGCAAGCAAAAGTATAACAGCCTCTAATCTAGCAACAGGAGCATATGTCTCATCAAAATCAATTCCTTCTTGCTGATTATACCTTTAGCAACTAATCTGGCCTTGTTTCTAGTGATTATACCATTTTCATCCATTTTATTTCTAAAAACCCATTTTGTACCTACAATATTTGCATTATCTGGTTTTGGAATTAATTCCCATACTTCATTTCTAGTGAATTGATTTAATTCATCATGCATATCATTAATCCAATTATTATCCTTTAATGCATCAGATACAGTTTTAGGTTCAATTTGAGATACAAATGCCATATGATTATAAAATTTATTTAAAGATCTTCTAGTGGAAACTCCCTGATTTATTTCACCAATGATGTTGTCTATTGAAAGATTTCTTGGAGTTTTCCAATCTTTAGGCAGCTGTTCTTTACTTTCTTTAACTTCTTCAACCTGCTTTTGAGAAGCTGGTGATTCTGGCAGTTTTAACTAATACATTTTATCAGTTAAAACATCATCTTCTGTACTATATTCAGAAATATTCTGCACACTTGGGTTAGTCTCATCAAATACAACATGGACAGATTCTTCTACAGTATTTAGCCTTTTGTTAAAGATTCTATAGGCATGGCTATTCAATGAATACCCCAAGAATATTTTTAAATGTTTTATGCAGATCCCGATTAACATACAAACTTGAAGTTTTGACTCTGATTTACTGACTTATTTTCAATTGGAGGTTGTAAAAATGATTTTCAGGAACAATTTAATCGATTAATCAGCAAATTAACCTATTAATTTGATTTTTAATATTAGGTTTTGAGACTGTAACAGTGAAGTAATCGATTAATACATAACAGAATCGATTAATTTTGTACTGGAGAAATTCAATAATGTGATAACAGAATTTTAACCGATTAAAATGAAAAAGAATCGATTAAATTTGACATCTTAGTGATTTTAGTTTATATAAATCCTTTTTAATCGATTTAAACAGTTAAACTAAAATTCCTGAGAGCATTTTAATCGATTAATTCGAATGTTAATCGATTAAAATTGTACGGACAGCTTTTCTGGAATTCTCTTTAAGTGATTTTAACCGATTAAAACTATTTTATATCAATTAAAACATTCAGTTTAAGAAACCGGAACCTGATTTGTCTGTTTTGAACACCAGGGGACTTCCAGATTTTGTTCCTGCAAAACAGATTAGGCATATTTCTGGTACCCCTTTTTTAATTACTCGGGTCCAATTATGTTATATAAAATGAATTTTTGGGAATTCATTTCATTCTACCTTTAGGAATAGCATATTTCCTAATTCTACAATACTTCACAGAATGCCCTTTTTTCATGCAGTAAAAACATCTAATAAATGGAGATGACATAGATTTATTATGTGCAAAGTAATTTTTAAATGCTCTGGTTTTCTTTCCAATAGAAGGTATAAAACCTATACCACCACGATCAATTACTAATTTTTGAGAGTCAAGTATCATATCAAGACTAGTCTTTCCTTTTGCTAGTTTAGATGCAAGTCTTTATTAAATATGTTACTTTCTCTTGCAACTCGTAACAATTTTTACAATCTTTAACATTACACATGCAATCAAAGTTATTACCTATATCTGAATTTTCATTTTTGATTTCTTCACCAACAATTTTCTTTTCAAGAATAGTGATCTTGTTTTCTAATAGATTATTCATACTTTTTAATCTTTTGTTTTCAGTTTCTAATCTTTTAGCTACAAGCATGCATTTCATAAAAGGCATCTTGTAAAGAACTATAGTTCGGAGTAGTTGTTGAGTCGAACTTACACTCGGTTATTGGAGAATCCGAATTGACCATTAAGCATGTCTCTGTAGTTTCTTCATAGGCCATTTCAAGGGTTTTCCACATTTGTGCAGCAGTTTGACAATGTGCTATCCTGAAAAAATTGTTTCGTTAAGTGCGGATATAATGATATTTTTGGCAATACAATCATCTTGGATTAATTTTTTTTCACAAGTCATTTAAGTTAGACCAATCTTTGTTAAAAATATCAGTTTCTTGTTCAATGATATTCCAAACATTTATACTAACAGCATTCAATAAAGATCTTCATCCTAATCTTCCAAAATGAATAATCTGCTCCAAAAACAGTGGAGGTCTATCAATACAAGCACCCTCGTAAAATTTATTTCCAGCCATGGATCGAAAGACTTGAATAACTCTCAAGAACCTTGCTCTTGATACCAAATTGTTAGAAAAAGAGGCTGAGATCAAGAGGGGGGGTGAATTGATCTTTGAAAGATTTTCACAATTAACAGATTATCTATTTAAAAAATTAAGATTTCAGATCTATTCTTGAATCACACAACAATCAATCAAAAAATAAATGCAGCAACAAAATTAAAGAAAAGAAAGGTTTAGAAAGATATCACCAAGGTTTATACTGGTTCACCCAATCCCAGGGCTACGTCCAGTCTCCAGCCAAATTCCAGCTGGGTTCCACTAGATTGAATGTTTTACAGATTACAACCTTAACCTTACACTCAATCTACCACAAGAACCACAATTCTAGTTCCTGCACCTAACCTTTCACCAAGAACCAAATTCCAATTCTTGACAACATCTACAACCAAATTCCAGCTGCAGAGAAACCAGTGCCCACAATTCCAGGCACCCTTAGAAATGGATAATCTGTTCCACAAAATAGTGGTGGTCTATCAATATAAGCACCCTCAGAAAATTTGTTTTCAGCCATTAAAGATTTGATCAAAATACTTGAATAACTCTCAAGAACCTTGCTACGATACCAATTGTTAGAAAAGTAGGCCGAGATCAAGAGGGGGGGTGAATTGATCTTTGAAAGATTTTCGCAATTAACAGATTATCTCTTTGTAAAAATAAGATTTCAGATCTGTTCTTGAATCACAAAGCAATCAATCAAAAATAAACGCAGCAACAGAATTAAAAGAGGAGAAAGGTTTAGAATGATATCACCGGTATTTGTACTGGTTCACCCAATACCAGGGCTACGTCCAGTCTCCAGCCAAATTCCAGCTGGGTTCCACTAGATCAAATGTTTTACAGATTACAATCTTACACTTAATCTACCACAAGAACCACACTTCCAGTTCTTGCACCTAACCTTTCACCAAGAACCAAATTCCAGTTCTTGACAACCTCTACAACCAAATTCCAGTACTGCAGAGAAACCAAGTACTCACAATTCCAAGCACCAAACAATACAATAAAAGAATGAAAAGAAATGAAAAGAAGAAACTAGAATGCTCAAACCAGTTTTATGCAATTCTGCAGTGAGTTTCTTCTCCAAAAGAAAGCAATTTGCCTCAAGAAAGAATTTCAAAGAACTTCACAAAAACTGGCGCGAATCTTTCTTGAAAGAGTGCTAAAGTTTGCTTGCTTGATTGCTAAAGATTGATGTTCAATTGTGTGTTTAAAAACTTCAAGCCAAACTGTTTTTATAGAAGATTTTCAAAACTCGCTGGTTTAATCAATCTATTAAAATAATCTTTTAATCTGTTAAAAGTTCAGCTTTAATCTGTTAAAACTTCTTTTAATCTATTAAACCGTTCTTGATTCTTTAATAGATTTGTTTTAACCGATACGACAACGTTTATATCAATTAAAACTCTTTACAAAAAATCTTCTAATTTGTTTTAATCGATTGTTTCGCGTTTCAATCGATTAATATACTCGCAAAAGTTTATTGTTAGTTTTCCCAAGTGATTTTAATCGATAAAAATAAGTTTTAATCGATTAAAACGCTGTGTAGAAATTTTCTAAGTTGTTTCTGATCGGTCATAACTCAATTCTGATCGATCATATCTGATTCTGATTGGTCATAACTCAATTCTGATCGATCATATCTAATTTTGATCGGTCATAATTGTATTCTGATCGATCATCCTGAATGTTAAGTGGATTTAATCGATTAAAACCAAGTTGTATCGATTAAAATACTGAAAAAACACTTCTCTTAACATTTTAAGTGAGTTTAATCGATTATTTCGAAGCTTTATCGCTTAAAACACCGATGTAAGGTTTTCAAAACTTTCTTTAATGAAAACAACCTGGTTATATCGAAATTATATCAGCTTAAAAACTTGTTTAAGAAAGCTTTTGTTAAAATACTTTGTTTTTAACTCGTTTAAACGTTTTTAGAGGCATTTTGCAAAATCTTTTTAGTGAAGAAACCTCATGCAGCAGTAAAAGATAAAAATGATTATACCTAAGCATAGCCGTGGACACACTAATCTCTCTACTCTTTTATCTAAGTGACTGTTGACCACTACAAAGTTGACTTTGACTTTATCTTTGACTTCATCAAATCAACAACATCTTTGTCAGAGTATTTCAATAAGATCTTCATTACTTTCAAAGGCGAGGTTTTCGAAGAGGTTCGAGGAGTCGCCATCAGTGTTTTAACCTTAAACACTGAAAAAGGTAAAAAAAGAAAAAGGCAGTGGTTTTAGAAAAAACCAACTTTGGCCATTACAAACAGAGTCGGGTAAGGGAGTTAGTTACGTGTGGGGAAGGTGTTAGCACCCCCACAACGCCCCTTTCGGGTTCCCTATTGTAAACCCCAAATCTTGCCCGGACCTCTAATAAAGCAGAAGATCGCCCATTCCGAAGATGGTTATAGACTTTATCAAGTCCCTAGTAGCTTGTTCTAGGTTCCATTTAGGATATGAAGGGTTTTTAGAGGCATTAAAAATCGGGAAATCCGTCGGAGACAGCAGATGGCCGTCCAGAACAGGCGGATGGCCTTCCAGAGCAGGCAGACGGTCGTCCATGAGCAACAGACGGCTGTCCATGGCAACTTTAGAGCCATGGATGGCCGTCCATGGCCACTTTTTCCCCTGGACGGCCGTTCGCTTTGTCCAGACGGTCGTCCACCTTTTCCAGGCCCGAATCCCTATAAATAGGGGCCTCATTCCTCCGAATTTTCACACCTTTCACATTCCTCCACTCTCTTGGGAGCCTTTTGGCACTTGAGAGTGACCTTGAGCATTATTCCAGGGTTCGAGGGAGCTTTCCGATTTCCGTTAAGGTTGAAATCGGTTAAGGAAGTCTCTCTTTGAGACATCCGGCCCTCGGTAGAGTGACTTTTATTTATTTTGCGGGAGGAGCGTGTTTGTAGAGTGCGGGGACTGCCAAAAAGCGTCCTCACGTTTTCGAAGAGTTAATATAAAGCTCGCTTCGGAGGTTCGTTCTCTATTCTCTGTCTTTTTTTTTTATTACTTTCTTTATCGCTTTCTTTGTGTGCATTAGATAATAGAGCCATGTAGATATTTAAATTTTGCAAGTAGATCAAATAATAGGGTAAAAATGTAATTTCTTTAAGTGTTTATTTTCTAAGTTAGTCCATCATAGGGAACCCGAAAGGGGCGTTGTGGGGGTGCTAACACCTTCCCCACACGTAACTAACTCCCTTACCCGACTCTGGTTGTAATGGCCAAAGTTGGTTTTTTCTAAAACCACTGCCTTTTTCTTTTTACCTTTTTCAGTGTTTAGGGTTAAAAAACTGATGGCGACTCCTCGAACCTATTCGAAAACCTCGCCTTTGGGTCTAGCCCGGTTATCGGACGGCCTAAAGGCGTGAACCATTACTTTAAAAAAAAACGCGAGTCATATAAAAAACCAGCGCGTCGCTCCGACCGCCTCTTTTGACGGCGGCGACAGATGGCGACTCCACTGGGGAAGCAAGAGAGTTGATCCCATTTAGTGATGGACTAGTTTAGGAAATAAAAACTAGAAATTACACTTTTACCCTTTCTTGCTTTGTAACATGCTTTACTGTTTGGCTTTAATAATTGTTGTATGCTTATTTTCTGCAATTGTCTGAAATAAACTATACACAATCCTTGCACACTACAGTCCCTCTATACCCGGGGGAAAGAGAGAATACACATAGGGAGTGGGTGGCAGGTACGACCGACCATGGTAATGGCCATAGTGCCAGCAGGTCGTTGTCAGAAACCACCACTCAAGGTGATAACTTTCTTTTTCTCAGTCTGAGAACGTCGACACGGACATCCGTGCATGGTTCGAAGACTGGGAGATTGAAGGGTCCCTATAATGGGGGCCTGGCCTTGGTGAGAACAGTTAGAACCTACCTTTGCCTATGCACTTTTCTGCAAGAAACCCCTACCTCGTAATTAAACGCCACTTTGTTCGCAGATGAGTGAATTGTTTGTGCATTCGTTTGTTGCATTTGTTTGTTGCATAGCGTAATCATACAACAGCAAAAAAAATATATAAAACAAAATCTCATAAATATTTTCACAATAAACACCCTTGTCTCGGACAGCCTGCCTTTTAGCTAGCCTGGTTTTAGGTTCTTTGTAAGCTAAGTAGCCACACAGTCCGACAGAAGAGATAAGGGACGCTAAAACCATTCTTTCGCAATAAACCACTTTTATCTCGGACAACCTGCCTTTTAGCTAGCCTAGTTTCAAGTTCTTTGTAAACTAAGTAGCCACGCAGTCCGACAGAAGAGATAAAAGGCTAAAAAACAAAAAAAAAATACTAATAATAACAAAATCAAAATAGTTATAAAAAGAATTTTGACAAAGTCGTCTCATTCATATCGCATCATGTCACAAGCGGAAAAACCAAAAGAGAAAATAAATGCATAAGGAGAGTCTGCATACGCATCATTTTAATAAACCCCTGAAAAGTGGGCCTTAGAAGCATTTTTGGGAAAATTACCAGGCCAAATCCCCAAGGGATTTGTAACCTTGTTCTTCACCCTTTTCTCTTCGTTTTGATATATTGTGCGTCCAAATCGGACATCCCAGTCAAAAGTTATGCCATTTTGAACATCTGCCGCCCTTTTGAACCGATGCATGCATAAATACACTCATTCTAAGAGGCATATCTATCCCACACCAATCATTCATTTTTAATAAAAACCCTAATTCATATGCATTCTATAAAGTAGTCTGGTTTTCTTCCCTGCTCTCACTTGCGCACGGAAAGCCGAGACGATGGAGCAACTAGAAGAGCAAAATTGTGAGCTCACCTTTGAGCTTAACGCCATAAAGAAGCAAATGGCTCAGCTTAATGGAGCACATAGAAGAACAGGACTACAAGCTCACCGCTGAGCTTAATTCCATGAAGGAGCGAGATGATGCGGTTAATGGAACTAATGTGCCATCAACATGTCCACAATAAAGGCATCTGCATCGACCACGTAGACGAGAGCAAGGACTGAAGAGCGGAAGGATCACTCAACTTCCTACTCCCAATGCATCATTCAAGAAATTTCTTAGCAAGAAGGAGAAAAGAAGTGTGATTACTCCTTCTACCTTTGCGCAACAAGCTAGGCAGCCACAAAAGCAAAGAAAGGAGTTCACACCCATTCCAACCTCTTATGGGAGTCTCTGCCGAAGTTGTTAGAGACCCAGCTCCTAGCATGCATCCCTCCGAGGAAGATTGGTCCACCCTACCCCGAGTGGTATAAGCCTAACGAAAAATGCGCTTACCACTCGGGCACTCTTGGGCATTCTCGTGGAAGATTGTCGGGCCTTGAAATACAAGGTCCAAGAGTTGTTGGATGCTCGGATGGCTCACTGTCGACTCTGCCACTCCTGACATGGATATCAAGCCTCTATCGCCACCAGAAGAATGAGGAGGGATGAAGAAAGCCAGCTGAATAGAGCTTTTCATGTTTTTTTAAGCTTCCTGCGTATCTCTCACGGTCCCCGCCTGTGGACCCGAGATCCTTGATTAAAGGGACTTTGTAATATATTTTGTTTTCATCAATACAATGAGGCATTTGCATAACACATTCATATTCTTTTTTATTCTTTTCCCTCTTCTATTTATTATTCTTTCAAAATAACTGAATAATAAAATCTAAGCCTAAAACAGAACCTTTAAAACAATCATGTCTGTGATGGATGACTCTCTGGGGATCCGAAAGCCGAAGGCGAATGGATCGGGTCAGACGGTGAGAAGGGGACCATCTCCCCGGACATGCAAAGGCTACTAATAAAGAAAGCTCAATAAATATAGCCCTACCAAGAAGAAATCAAGACCATTGATTTGGATGCAAGGGAAAAAGGAACAAGTATTGACACCCAAATCACTGATAACGTCAAAGATGGGTCAACACAAAAAGTAAGGGAGTATATGGACGCATGTGCATGGTCTTACCATGACATGCCAAGACATAAGAATCCAACATCATGAGTCCTCTCCCTACCAACCTAAGATGAAGGGTACAGTAGAGGCAACCAATTAGAACATCGAGAAGACCATCCAGAAAATGGTCAAAACCTACAAAGATTGGCGTGAAATATCTCCTTTTGCCCTTCATGATTATCAAAGTTTCGTACGATCCTCCATGGGAGCCACTCCATTTTCCCTCGTACATGGCATGGAGGTTGTACTCCCAAAAGAGGTCGAGATACCTTCCTTGACGAGTTACCATGGAAGCAAAACTAACAAAAGCTTAGTGGATCCAAAGCCGATGCAACTACTCAAACCTAATCGGAGAAGAACGGTTAGACGCCATATGTCGAGGACAAGCCCACCAAAAGAAGATCAAAGGGCTTACGACAAAACAAGGTCAACCCCCATATTTACCATGAGGGGCAATTTAATGGGAAACAAATCGCTTCCGGTCCAAAAGGACAAAATCGGAAAACGGGCAGCAAATTATGAGGCACCATTTGTGGTCAAGCGAGCATTTTCAAGAGGAACTCTTATCCTCACCAACATGGATGGAGAAGAACTACAACACCCGGTCAACTCTGATACGGTGAAGACATGCTTGAAGGGCATTGCTCATGACCCGCCAGGATGAAAATACAGGGCATTCACGGCAAAAGTAAGGATCCACTCGCCTCGTGTCCTAGGCAGAATTTAGGGGCTTTTCCCAAAAAAAAAAAAAAAGAGAAAAAAAAAGAGAAAGAGAGAGAAGAAAGAAAAATCCCCTAAGGAGCAATGATTACTTTAGCCGAAAACCGCAAGGCGACTAAGGTAACGCCCTTCCAGAAGCAAGCAGCCTTGTATAGTCTTCACCCCGGGCTCAAGCATCTCAACTAAGGCAATTAGGAGAACCAGGGGGGCAAATATCATAAGACATGATTGTTGAAGCTCATACAGTGTAGCCAACCTGGGCCAGCCGTTCTTCTAAATTCCATTTGTAATCCTTCTGTGAAAATAATAAAACTTTGCTCATACATATCAATAAAACTCTCATTCATTTCACTTCTCTTGACCAGTTTATGAAATTGCCTCTACATTGATAAATCATAAATATGTGCAAAGTCATTTTGTCAGGGTCTTTTCGTGCATCATAAACAAGGAAGCATTGAAAAAGAAAAAGAAAAAGAAAATAAAAAGAATAATGCCTGCTAGGAGATTCTTAGGCAAAAATTAAGGCAGCCTGCTAGATCGAAGACCCCAAAAGGGCGGTCTAGGCAAAAGTTAGGGCTTGACTAAAAAATGAATAAAAAAGGGAGTCCATCAGCATAATCGTGAAAGTACAGCAGGAGAATACCAGTCACTTTTCTAAGATGCATCTCATAAAAGGATAGATTGCATTTAGGACATCCACCCACAAATAGTCGCACAAAACGACTAAGTCAAAATCGAAAATAAAATTTTTGCAAATAAATAACAAAAAACATTCATGCATGTAAGGAGACTAGCTCCATGTTTGTGTTTGAAAACAGGAAGCACTCAAAAACAAGCCTCCAAATAATGTTCTCCCTCAAGAAAACAGAGCAAGCTGCCAACAACTTCAGAGCAAAATAAAAGCTTTCAAGAACCAGAGCTCCATCCTTCTACCCGGAAAAAGAAGACACAAATAAGAAGTCTCCAAACTTTGCTCTCTCTCCCTCAAGAAGAAGAGCGAGTTTTCATCATCTAATAACTCAGAGGAAATAAGAGCTTCCATAAGTCAAGGCTCCAATCGCTATCCTTCTACCCAATAAAGGAAGGGCATAATCAAAAACGGAAAACTGATGGAAAAAGGCTTAGTCATCTTCAAGCAAATCATTGCCTACCCCCAGAGGCAAACAAAAATAACTCCCCATGGCTCAGCATCACCCCCACTCGAGTCATCAAGCACACTCAC
The DNA here is from genome assembly GCA_963425845.1 of Sphenostylis stenocarpa. Classification (NCBI taxonomy): domain Eukaryota; kingdom Viridiplantae; phylum Streptophyta; class Magnoliopsida; order Fabales; family Fabaceae; genus Sphenostylis; species Sphenostylis stenocarpa. Next base: position 40,096,696 of record OY731401.1, read on the forward strand.
CCAAGGTCTCCTCCACACTCCCCAATGGAGAATAAAGGCTTCAAGAGCCCATCATCATCAATAATCAAAAGAGTCCAATCTCCATACCATCAAGTTTTCAACAAAAGAAGAATCAAAAATTCCCATCACAAGGGCATGTCAGCTCACATCAACACCAAAATCAGATCCCCAGGAAGTCAATCAATTCCCTGATGGATCACCAAAAAGAAAAGCCTTCATCCCCAGCGGATGCCCAAGAAGAAAAGGCCAGGAAAGGCCAATAAATCCCCAACAGATTCCTGCCTACACCAAAAGGCAATCATCAAAACCCCCGGCAACCAACAAGTCGGACGATTGAAGAAAAAGACAAAAATTAGGAATTCCATTTCCCCAGCAGAATAAGAGCTTGACGAAGCCAGCTCGTACCCATATCAATTAAGGAGCCGAGACCCCATTCCCCCAAAAGGGCTATCAAAATTTGATCCCCAAGGAGTCAACCAAATCTCTGGTGGATCTCCAAAAAGAAGAATTTACACCCAGATGCAATCTTCACAGTCATATCCTCAGAGGCATCATCAAGAGCCAACATCCCCAAAAAGGAATATTAGCCTATTCAGAGGTAAAACATTACAGCCAAAAGTCTTCACTTCTGATGAAGCATCTGCCTACTTAGAGGCAATACCAGAACCTCAATGAAATATTTGCCTACCCAGAGGCGTCACCAGAATCAACAAATCCTCAATGGATCCCTGCCTACCTAAGAGGCATTCATCAAGAATCCCCAGTAATCAAGAAGCTGGACGACTAAACAAAAATCTAAAAGCGAAGAATCCCCGGCATACCGGATGACTACACAAAAGTCAAAAAAATCACTCCCCATGGAGTCGGTGCATGATCAGACACAGTAAGCCGCCACCACCTCTTCAGGAAAGGGAAAGACCTGAAGACAAAGACCTGCACACCAGGCAAAACCGGCACATGATCGAAATAGTAAGCCGCCACCACCTCTTCGGGAAAGGTAAAGACTCGAAGGCAAAGACCCGCACACCAGTGCAAAACCAGCACATGATCGAAATAGTAAGCCGCCACCACCTCTTCGAGGAAAGGGAAAGACCCGAAGACAAAGACCCGCACACCAGTGCAAAACCGGCGCATGATCGAAACAAGAAGCCGCCACCACCACTTCAGGAAAGGTAAAGACCCGAAGACAAAGACCCGCACACCAGGCAAAACCGGCGCATGATCAGAAACAGTAAGCCGCCACCACCACTTCAGGAAAGGTAAAGACCTGAAGACAAAGACCTACACACCAGGCAAAACCGGCGCATGATCGAAACAAGTAAGCCGCCACCACGTCTTCGGGAAAGGGAAAGACTCGAAGACAAAGACCCGCACACCAGGCAAAAACAACGCATGATCGAAACAATAAGCCGCCACCACCTCTTCAGGAAAGGTAAAGACCCGAAGACAAAGACCTGCACACCAGGCAAAACCGGCGCATGATCAGAAATAGTAAGCCGCCACCACCTCTTCAGGAAAGGGAAAGACCTGAAGACAAAGACCTGCACACCAGGCAAAGTCAGCACATGATCAGAAACAGTAAGCCGCCACCACCACTTCAGGAAGCGAAAGACCTGAAGACAAAGACCTGCACACCAGGCAAAACCGGCACATGATTAGAAATAGTAAGCCACCACCACCTCTTCAGGAAACAAAAAAATCTGAAGACAAGGACCTGCGCACAGCAAAACCGGCGCATGACCAGAAGTCATAAGCCGCCACCACAACCAAAGGGTCAGCTACCGCGTCGAAGGAGCATCCTGAGGCATCTAACCTGATGGGGGTTCATACTCATCAATCAAGGGGTCAACTACAGCATCGAAGGAGCATCCCGAAATTCTCTACGTGTCAGCCGAAGGGTTAGCTACCGCACCGAAGGAGCATCCTGAAGCCTCACAGCATATCGTCCGATGGGTCAGCCTCCACAACAAGAGGAGCATCCAGAAGACAACCGAGCAAGAGGGTTAACTCCTTCACCCGCCAACAGACCTCATGGTATGTTAACCAATGGTCAATTGGTCGGGTAAAGGGGGGGCAGCTGTAGACCCCAAATCTTGCCCGGACCTCTAATAAAGCCAAAGATCGCCCATTCCGAAGATGGTTAAGACTTTATCAAGTCCCTAGTAGCTTGTTCTAGGTTCCATTTAGGATATGAAGGGTTTTTAGAGGCATTAAAAATCAGGAAATCCGCCGGACACAGCAAATGGCCGTCCAGAACAGGCGGATGGTCGTCCAGAGCAGGCAGACGACCGTCCATGACAAGTAGACGGCTGTCCATGGCAACTTTAAGGCCATGGACGGCCGTCCACACTACATGGACGGCCGTCCTTGGCCAGTTTTTGCCCTGGACGGTCGTACGCTTTGTCCAGACGGCCGTCCACCTTTTCCAGGCCCGAATCCCTATAAATAAGGGCCTCATTCCTCCGAATTTTCACACCTTTCACACTCCTCCACTCTCTTGGGAGCCTTTTGGCACTTGAGAGTGACCTTGATCATTATTCCGGGGTTCGAGGGAGCTTTCCAATTTCCGTTAAGGTTGAAATCGGTTAAGGAAGTCTCTCTTTGAGACATCCAGCCCTCGGTAGAGTGACTTTTCTTTATTTTGCGGGAGGAGCGTGTTTGTAGAGTGCGGGGACTGCCAAAAAGCATCCTCGCGTTTTCGAAGAGTTAATATAAAGCTCGCTTCGGAGGTTCCTTCTCTATTCTCTGTCTTTTTTTTATTGCTTTCTTTATCGCTTTCTTTGTGTGCATTAGATAATAGAGCCATGTAGATATTTAAATTCTGCAAGTAGATCAAATAATAAGGTAAAAACGTAATTTCTTTAAGTGTTTATTTTCTAAGTTAGTCCATCATAGGGAACCCGAAAGGGGCGTTGTGGGGGTGCTAACACCTTCCCCACACGTAACTAACTCCCTTACCCGACTCTAGTTGTAATGGCCAAAGTTGGTTTTTTCTAAAACCACTGCCTTTTTCTTTTTACCTTTTTCAGTGTTTAGGGTTAAAACACTGATGATGACTCCTCGAACCTATTCCAAAACCTCGCCTTTGGGTCTAGCCCGGTTATTGGACGGCCCAAAGACGTTGAACCGTTTCTTTAAAAAAAACGCGAGTCATATAAAAAACCTTCGCATCGCTCCGACTGCCTCTTCTGACGGCGGCGACACCTATGATGGACTAACTTAGAAAATAAACACTTAAAGAAATTATGTTTTTACCCTATTATTCTATTTACTTGTAGAATTTAAATATCTACATGGCCCTATTATTTAATGCACACAAAGAAAGCGATAAAGAAAGCAATAAAAGAGACAGAGAATAGAGAAGGAACCTCCGAAGCAAGCTTTATATTAACTCTTCGAAAATGTGAAGACGCTTTTTGGCAGTCCCCACACTCTACAAGCACGCTCCTCCCGCAAAATAAAGAAAATTCACTCTACCGAGGGCCGGATGTCTCAAAAAGAGACTTCCTTAACCGATTTCAACCTTAACAGAAATCGGAAAGCTCCCTCGAACCCTGGAATAATGCTCGGAGTCACTCTAAAGTGCCAAAAGGCTTCCAAGAGAGTGGAGGAGTGTGAAAAGTGTGAAAAAATGGAGAAATGAGGCTCCTATTTATAGGGATCCGGGCCTGAAAAAGGTGGACGACCATCTGGACAAAGCGGACGACCGTCCATGGCAAAAAGTGGCCATGGACGGCCATCCATGTAGTGTGGACGGCCGTCCATGGCCTTAAAGTTGCCATGGACGACCATCTGCTTGTCCTGGACGACCATCTGCCTGTTCTAGACGACCATCCGCTTGTCCTGGACGACCATCTGCTGTCTCCGGCGGATTTCCTGATTTTAATGCCTCTAAAAACCCTTCCTATCCTAAATGGAACCTAGAACAAGCTACTATGGACTTGATAAAGTCTTAACCATCTTCGAAACGGGCGATCTTTGGCTTTATTAGGGAGCCGGGCAAGATTTGGGGTTCGCTCATGTGCTGGTGCAGGCTGGCGAGGCTATCTTCGTACTACGTCTGTTGCTGTTGGGACTCTGGAGGGACGGGCGTCTCTTGTGATTGTGAAGCATCCATCTCGTGGATGTCGAATGTCATAGCAAGGATGGGGTGTAGGACCCAGGAGGTGCCCTGACGGGTGACCATGCCCATATGGGCGAGCACCGAACCGTCTATGAGATCCGGTCGCAGGGCAGCGGGGATGTCCTCTCCATCGGTGCATCCCCAGTACTCAACTAAAGGGGTGATAAGAGGTCTTACCATGATGGATCTCGTAGGGCCTCATGTCCCAAAGTCCTTCAGGGCCTTTAAGAAAAGGTAGCCAGGGTTGCATCAGATTCCTTGATGCATGCAGTACATGACAAAGAGGTCCGCCTGAGTGACCTTGTCTTGACTTTCCTTTCGGCTATGGAGGGTGCCCGCTAGTAACTTATGATAGATGCGGAGAGGTGGGAGGAAATCGGTCCCCTTTGGATTGGTGGGAACATGCTGGGAGCCGATGACCTCCTCCCATATTTGACTGGTGGTGAGGGTAGCTGGCCTTTCGTAGAATGCCCCCCTGTATTCTGGTGTCTGGATCTCTGCGGGCTGGTGGAACCCCATGAGGACGTTGAAGTCATCTATGACGTTGGTCCGGTAAGCTCCATTCATCTAATAGGTGACTGTTGGGATAGGCGGAAGCCCGGGGCTCATAGATGGTAGGTCTATGAGTGTGACTAAAGCAAGGAATTCCAGCGTGGCCATGTGGTGGATGCGGGTAGGTGGATCTTTGAGCAGGAAGTCCCACCCTATGCCTTGGATGTATCTCCTTACATCCTGATCCCAACCGAACATGGTTAGGATGCTGAAGTCCAACCAGAGCAGAGGGTGCCAAGCATACTGGCTGATATTGGCAAACCTAGCCTGGTGTTGCTCGGTTAGTTGAGTGGGAACCTGAGGAGGAGGGATGCTCCTTATAGGTCCCCGAGAGCGCTTCCGACGTGTAGACGACTCTCCACGATCCATTACTCAACAAACAACACTCAAAATATGCAAATGGGAGGTGTAGGAGGAAGGGAGAATGCAAGAATGAGGTGCCATGAGCCATTTGGGGCGCCTAATTTTATAGATAAAAAAAACAGGGGCAGACGGCCGTCTACTCTAAGTGGACGGCCATCTGCCCCTAACGGTCGCCCATGGATGGTCGTCTGGCTAAGGTGGACGACCGTCTGCCCCCAACGGAAACCTCTGGACGGCCATCTGCTCAAAGTGGACGGCCATCTGGTCCCAACGGCCACTTCACGGACGGCCATCTCGCCTTAAACGGACGGCCATCTCGCTCCCTTTTTTTATTATTATTATTTATTATTTTTTAAGGAAATAGGACCTTGTTCATTAACATCTATGCATGTAATGTTTATGATATGCAACTTATAATGCTATTTCGGTTAATTGCTTTCGAAAAGTCAATCGATGTACTCCTGACGGTGAGATTCTTCTGGTGCTACCTTCAGCTGTACCATTTCTGCCGTTTTGGATTTGCCTCAACCGAAGAATGATCATGTTGAAGAGCTATTCGTCATACTAGTGTGCTTCTTCCCTTTTTTGGAATTTCAATCCTCCTATTGATTACTATGTTTCCACATTACCCAGTTAATCGCTAGAATATCATAATGATAAGGGTCAAGAGAAAAGAAGGAAGAGGATGATTAAATCAAAGGTTTGTGTTTTTAGAGGGGATTTCTTAAAACCAATGGTATTTGTAAGCACGGCTAGCCAGGGTTAGTCAAGTTGTTTAGGCTTAGCTTAAACAAACGTTTGTTTGCGGGGTTGTGTCTTTACTTGGTGAGCTTTGCGGCGCTTATTAAGATTGATTGTCCTTCCTAAACCGCCCTTCAGGTTTTCAATCTAGGATGTCGTGTTTCGTCCTAACTTTTGTCGGGGTTTCTTTTTATTATGCTTTAGAAACTCTAATGGACCTTGCTTTGTAACCCTATCTTTTGCCTAGGCTACCCTTTTATTATTGTTCGGGTTTCCTAGCGGGTTGACCCTAACTTTTGCGTAGCCCCCTTTTGTGGGTTTCCTACCGGGTTAAATGCCCTTTCTTTTTGGCCTTTGGCTTTTATGGGCTCTCTTATTATTTTCGCAACGTTGGCAAAACACGGTTTCACTATGATGGGGTAAAACCTTACTTGTGTTCCTAATCAATCCGTGATGGTTCAAATTGTTTCTTTACTGATGGTGCGCTTTCAAATTTTTAGACACCTTTTAGAAACATTTGCTTAAGCATGGTTATTAATGAGGCACAAACATGAATAGTAAGAAAAGAAGCAGATAGTAAGAAATATATTATTATATGATTAAAAGGGTAATATGTGCCCTGAAAATGCCCGGGGATCGGGCTGGCCCCGGGGAGTAATCTCTAATAGTCATTGGGTTTACATTCCTTTAAAAAATGGAAGAAGAACACATAATGACTAAATTTGCTCTTGACGCCTGTATCCCTCCGCTTCAGAAGATCTGATTCAATGGGCGGAGGGGAGACCTTCCCTTTCTTCTTGTATTAGGGTCATACCCTAGACCGCGTTTCAAAGGATTGTCCTTGAAATCTGGTGGCTCCCTTATTCCTTGGGAATTCGTACCGAGTCCCTGGCCTGGGCGGTATCCGTACTTTGTCATCATATGTGCCACCCTCATGTTGTTGGGAAGTCTTTCAACATTGGCAATCTCCAGCGTTTGAAAGGATGTTTCGAGGGCCTCTTCTATTGCATCCACATAGGGTAGGGTAGACAACTTGCTGATCAAGATGTCATCTTCGGCTTGAACTGTGACCAGTTTGTCACCTACCACGAATTTGATCCTTTGGTGGAGCGTTGATGGGATTGCTATGGCGTCGTGAATCCAAGGTATGTCGAGGAGGCAACTATAAGCAGGAGTGATATCCATCACATGGAAGTCCACATTGAAAATAGTGGGACCTACCCGGATCGGTAGATTGATTTCTCCTACTACCTCACGTTTTGATCCGTCAAAGGCTCGAACGACGGTGTTGCTTGTGTTAGAAAAAGAGGCTGAGATCAAGAGGGGGGGTGAATTGATCTTTGAAAGATTTTCACAATTAACAGATTATCTATTTCAAAAATTAAGATTTCAGATATGTTCTTGAATCACACAGCAAGCAATCAAAAAATAAATGCAGCAACAGAATTAAAGAAAAGAAAGGTTTAGAAAGAGATCACCAAGGTTTATATTGGTTCACCCAATCTCAGGGCTACGTCCAGTCTCCAGCCAAATTCCAGCTGGGTTCCACTAGATTGAATGTTTTACAGATTACAACCTTAACCTTACACTCAATCTACCACAAGAACCACAATTCCAGTTCCTGCACCTAACCTTTCACCAAGAACCAAATTCCAGTTCTTGACAACATCTACAACCAAATTCCAGCTGCAGAGAAACCAGTGCCCACAATTCCAGGCACCAACAATACAGAAAAGAATGTAAAGAAACAAACAAAAGAAACTAAAACGCTCAAACCAGTTTTATGCAGTTCTGCAATATGTTGTTTCTTCTTCAAAAGAATGCAGTTTTACCTCAAGAAAGAACTTTGATGAACTTCACAAAAACTAGCGTGATTCTTTCTTGAAAGTAGCACTTTTGATTGCTTGATTGATTGCTAAAAGATGTATTTCAGATGTTTTTTAAAAAGTTCAAGCAACTCTATTTTTAGAGAAGATTTTCAAAATTGCTGGTTTAATTAATCTGTTAAAATAATCTTTTAATATGTTAAAAGCCTTGTTTTAATCTATTAAAACTTCTTTTAATCCATTAAAACGTTCTTGATTATTTTCCAGATTTGTTTTAACTGATACGACAACGTTTATATCAATTAAAACTCTTTGTAAAAAATCTTCTAATTTGTTTTAATCGATTGTTTCGTGTTTCAATCGATTAAAATACTGCAAAACTTTCTTGAAAACTTTTCCAAGTGATTTTAACTGATAGAAACTCGTATTAATCGATTAAAATGCGTAGTATAAATTTTCTTAAGTTGATTTAATCGATTGAAACGTAATTTAATTGATTGAAATAATTCTGATTGATCATAACTAAATTCTGATCGGTCATATCTGATTCTGATCGGTCATAATCGCATTCTGATCGGTCATACAGTATACCAAATGAAATTAATCGATTAAAACGAAGTTGTATCGATTAAAATACTGCCAAAACACTTCTCTGAACATTTTAAGTGATTTTAATCGGTTATTTCGAAGTTGTATCAGTTAAAATACTGACAGAAGGTTTTCAAAACTTCTTTTAATGAAATCAATCGATTATTTCGAAGTTATATTAGTTAAAAACCTGTTATAAAAATGTGAAGAACATTTTAGTTGATAAAGCTTATATGCTATTAGTTAAAATAGTTGATTAAGAAAGCTTTTATCAAAATACTTTGGTTTTGACCGTTTAATCGCTTTTAGAGGCATTTTGCAAAATCTTTTAAGTGAAGAAACGTCATGCAGCAGAAAAGATAAAAATGATTATACCTAAGCAGAGCTGCAGACACACTAATCCCTCTACTCTTTTATCTAAGTGACTTTTGACTGCCACAAAGTTGCCTTTGACTTCATTCTTGACTTCATCAAATCAACAAGATCTTTGCCAGAGTATTTCAATAAGATCTTCATCACTTTCAGTCTCCCCCTATTTGATGAAGACAAACACCACTGTCGCCGCCGTCCGTTCCGACGTCCAGGGACATCTTCGAACGTTAATGCGAGCGGTCGCGAAAAGATGGTTGAGACTCGCGCTTTTGTTAAAAATATGTTCATTGCTTCTGAGGCACTCAACACTGAACTATCCTCTAATAGAAGCAAGGTTTTCGAAAAGGGTTCTTCTGGAGTCGCCACCAATGTTTTAACCACAAACATTGGAAAAGGAGAAAAAGGCATTGATTTTAATAAAAACCAAACTTGGCCATTATAACCAGAGTCGGGTAAGGGAGTTAGTTACGTGTGGGGAAGGTATTAGCACCCCACAACGCCCCTTTCGGGTTCCCTATGACGGATTAATTCATTTAAGTAAAGAATACAAGAAATTACGCGATTACCCTATTTTATTCGTACAATATTTAAATATGGCTATCTACATGATTTTATTTACATTTCATATATAAAGCAATAAATAAAGCAGTAAAAGAGAAGAGATTTGAAAAGAACCTCCGTAGCAAGCTTTATATAACAACTCTTTTACAATAAGGACGCGTTTCGGCAGTCCCTCGCTCTACAATGACTCTCCTCTCGAATACAGACTCGACTCGACTAAAATTTTATAGAAGAATCGAATGCCGGAATATAATTCCTTAACTGATTGTTACCTATATCATGCAATCAGAAAGATCATTCGAAGGAGGGAGAGAAGAAGACAAGTCTTGGAGTTGTCTGGGGTGTGGAATGAGACAAATGAGGCTCCTATTTATAGCCATTTTTCGCCTGGACATCTGGGACGGCCGTCCCAACTGCATTTTTTACATTGGGACAGTTTGGGACGGCCTGGTGCATTTGGGACGGCCGTCCAATTTGAATTTGGGGGTTTGGGACGCGCGTCCCAAAGGTGAGACGTGCGTCTCACATGCAATTTTGGTGTTTGGGACGACCTGGTGTGTTTGGGACGGCCGTCCCAGTTTGGGACGGCTGTCTCAAACTGCTTTGGTCTGTCTTCGCGTTCCGGGACCCCCGAGAAGCTTTCCTTTCCTTTTTTTGGACGTCGTTTGATGCCAATGTGTGTCCGTTGAAGCTTTATCTTCATATAGGAAGTCTTCTTGGCCTTCATTAAGATGTCGGGCGAGCTTTGTCTTTGTGTAGGAAGCCTATTTGGTCTTTACTGCGTGGATGAGTGAACCCCGTCTTTGTTGCAGGAGGTCTTTCTCTGTTTTTGATATGAAGCTGGGTGAACTTTATCCTTGTATGAAGTCTCCCTAGCTTTTATTGAGAGGCCGGGTAAAATTAGGGGTCTACAGCTGCCCCCCCTTCACCTGCCTGGCTAATTTGTTGGCTCGATATGCCGACAAAATTAGTTGGTAGGGGAAGGAGTTAACCCTTTTGCCCGGTCATCCTTCGGATGCTGCTCCTTGCTGATCCTCTGGATGATAAATATTTTGATAGGTACTAACCCCTATCTGGTTTGAGCCTTCTTTTATAAAGCTCTGGTGAGTACTTACCCTCACCCGGTATAAGTCTGTATTTTTACTAGACTTTTGTGGGTACCTACCCCCACTAGGTATGAACCTTGTTCTTACAAGGTTTTGGTGAGTACCTGCCCTCACCTGGTATGAGTTCGCATTTTGCAAAACTCTTATGGGTACTTACTTCCGAGGTGCTCAACACTGAACTATCCTCTAATAGAAGTAAGGTCTTTGTAACTCGCTTTTGTAATGTTTAGGTGAGTATTTTACTCCACCTAATACATTCTGCTAATTTTTGATGAGTACCTACCCTCATCCGGTATAAACCTTATTTTATAAGGCTCTGGTGGGTATCTACCCCCACCTGGTACGAATCTACTTTTTGCTAGATTCTGATGAGTACCTACCCTCATCTGGTATAAACCTTATTTTATAAGGCTTTGGTGGGTTTATTCTTCCACCTGGTATGAATCTGCCTCTTGACAGATTCTAGTGGTTTTTTACACCCCCACTGGGTGCGAATTTGCATCTTGACAGACTCTAGTGGTTTTTTACACCCCCACTGGGTGCGAACCTGCATCTTGACAAGGCTCTATTGTGCGAGTCTGCATCTTGACGGACTCTAATGGTTTTTACACCCCCACTGGGTGCGAACCTGCATCTTGACAAGGCTCTATTATGTGAGTCTGCATCTTGACGGACTCTAATGGTTTTTACACCCCCACTGGGTGCGAACCTGCATCTTGACAAGGCTCTATTGTGTGAGTCTGCATCTTGACGGACTCTAATGGTTTTTACACCCCCACTGGGTGCGAACCTGCATCTTGACAAGGCTCTATTATGTGAGTCTGCATCTTGACGGACTCTAATGGTTTTTACACCCCCACTGGGTGCGAACCTGCATCTTGACAAGACTCTATTGTGCGAGTCTACATCTTGACGGACTCTAATGGTTTTTACACCCCTACTGGGTGCGAACCTGCATCTTGACAAGGCTCTATTGTGCGAGTCTGCATCTTGACGGACTCTAATGGTTTTTACACCCCCACTGGGTGCGAACCTGCATCTTGACAAGGCTCTATTGTGCGAGTCTGCATCTTGACGGACTCTAATGGTTTTTACACCCCCACTAGGTGCGAACCTGCATCTTGACAAGGCTCTATTGTGCGAGTCTGCATCTTGACGGACTCTAATGTGCGAGTCTGCATCTTGATGGACTCTTTAGGATGTACTTTTTGGTAGTCCATCCTATAGTCATCTAGTTTTGGAGATGTGTTTGGCGGCTTATTGTCTTTGATCATGCACCTATTCCATGGGGAATATTTGTTTTGACTTTTCCGTTAGTCATCCGGTTTTACCCGGGATTCTGTATTTTGGCTTTTCCGTTTAGCCATCCGGCTTTTGCCGGGGATTTCATTGTTTTGGCTTTTTCTTTTAGTCATCCGGTCTTGGCCGGGGATTCTTTGATTTTGGCTTTTCCTTTTAGCCATCCGGTCTTGGCCGGGGATTCTTTGGGTTTTGGCTTTTCCTTTTAGCCATCCGGCTTTGCCGGGGATTCTTTTGCTGGTTGCCTCTTATTTAGGCGAGTATCCATTGGGGATTTTTTGTTTTGGCTTTTTCTTTTAGCCATCCGACTTCTGCCGGGGATTTTGTTGTTTTGGCTTGTCGCCGCCGTCCCTTTCGACGTCCGGAGGACGTCTCGAAACGTTTATGCGAGCGGTCGCGAAAAGATGGTTTAGACTCGCGTATTTGTTTTAAAAGGTTTTCGAAAAGAGGTTCTTATGGAGTCGCCACCAATGTTTTAACCTTAAACATTGGAAAAGGAAAAAATGTTGATTTTAAGAAAAACCGCATTTGGCCATTATAACCAGAGTTGGGTAAGGGAGTTAGTTACGTGTGGGGAAGGTGTTAGCACCCCACAACGCCCCTTTCGGGTTCCCTATGACAGATTAATTCATTTAAATAAAGACTACGAGAAATTACGCGATTACCCTATTTTATTACATAATATTAAATGGCTATCTACATGATTTTATTCTATGTTATATGCATAAAATGATGAATAAAGCTAAATAAAGCAATAAAAGAGATATTAAAATAGCTATCTACATGATTTTACTCTACATGGCATAAATAGTAAATAAAGCTAAATAAAACAATAAATAAAGCAATAAAAGAGAAGAGAATTGAAAAGAACCTCCGTAGCAAGCTTTGTATTGAGAATCTCCAACTATGAGGATGCGTTTTGGCAACCCCTCTCTCTACACAGACTCTCCTCACCAATACAAGATCGACCCCACTAAAAATTTAAAGAAGAATCGAATGCCTGAATATAATTCCTTAACCGATTGTTACCTATTTAAGGCAATCGGAAAGATCATTCAAGAGAAAGAAAGAAATAGACAAGTGCTCTGAGTTGTAGAAAGTGTTTCGAGCTCTCTGGAGTGTCTCGTGGTGTCAAAAAGTGGCAAATGAGCCTCCTATTTATAGTTTTTCGCATCTCGGCGCACTTTGGGACGGCCGTCCGGGGTGGGACGGCCGTCTGGACTGGGACAGACCGTCCCAAATGGCAAAATTACACAGCCGGGACCCCCGGGAACCCGGACGGCCGTCCCACATAACCGGGCTTGGGACGGCCGTCCCAACTTCGGGACGCGCGTCCCAACTGGGCCGGGCAGGTTGGGACGGCCGTCCCAACCGGGACGGCCGTCTCAACCTGTTCCGGCCAGTTTCGCGTTTCGGGACTCCGGAAGCTCTCCTTGCCTCGTTTTGGACGTCAATTGATGCCGATATGTGTCTATTGAAGCTTTATCTTCATATGGGAAGTCTCCTTGGCTCTTATTTGTAATGCTAGACGAGCTTTATCTTGTTACGGGTGATCTCCTTTATCTTTTTTGAGAGGCCGGGCAAAATTAGGGGTCTACAACTGCCCCCCTTCACCTCGCCCAACTAATTCGTTGGTTTTGGTATACCGACAAAATTAGTTGGTAGGGGAAGGAGTTAACCCTTTTGCCTCGGCTATTCTTCTGATGTCGCTCCTTGTTGATCCTCCGGATGATAAATATTTTGATAGGTACCAACCCCTATCTCGGTTTGAGCTTCCTTTTTAAGGTTTTGGTGGGTACCTACCCCCACCTGGTATGAATCTGCATTTTTAAGGTTTTGGTGGGTACTTACCCCCACCCGGTACGAATCCGCATTTTGCCGGATTCTAGTGGTTTTTACACCCCCACCGGGTGCGAACCCGTATATTGACTAGGTCCTAATGGATTTTACACCCCCACCGGGTGTGAACCCGCATATTGACTAGGTTCTAGTGGATTTTACACCCCCACCGGGTGCGAACCTACATATTGACTAGGTTCTAGTGGATTTTACACCCCCACCGGGTGCGAACCCGCATATCGACTAGGTTCTAGTGGATTTTACACCCCCACCGGGTGCGAACCTGCATATTGACTAGGTTCTAGTGGATTTTACACCCCCACCGGGTGCGAACCCGCATCTTGACAAGGCTTCTATTGTGCGAGTCCGCATCTTGCCTGGACTCTAATGGTTTTTACACCCCCACCGGGTGCGAACCCGCATATTGACTAGGCTCTATTGTGCGAGTCTACATCTTGCCGGACTCTAATGGTTTTTACACCCCCACCGGGTGTGAACCCGCATCTTGACAAGGTTCTATTGTGCGAGTCCGCATCTTGACGGACTCTAATGGTTTTTACACCCCCACCGGGTGTGAACCCGCATCTTGACAAGGCTCTATTGTGCGAGTCCGCATCTTGCCGGACTCTAATGGTTTTTACACCCCCACCGGGTGTGAACCCGCATCTTGACAAGGTTCTATTGTGCGAGTCTCGCATCTTGACGGACTCTAATGGTTTTTACACCCCCACCGGGTGTGAACCCGCATCTTGACAAGGCTTCTATTGTGCGAGTCCGCATCTTGCCGGACTCTAATGGTTTTTACACCCCCACCGGGTGCGAGTCCGCATTTCGACGTACTCGATGAGTACCTACCCCCATCCGGTACGAATCCGCATTTTGACAAATTCTTGGAATGCTCTTTTTGGAATATCTTTTTGATTGATGAGTACGAACCCTCATCCGGCTTCTGGCGACTTATTGTCTCCGATCATGCGCCTATGGGGAGTAATTTTTTTTTTTTTTTTTTTTTTTGATTTTTTTGTTTTAGTCATCCGGCTTTACCTGGGATTCTTGATTTTTTTGGCTTTTCTTGTTTTAGCCATCCAGCTTTGCCTGGGATTATGTCGATTGCCTCTTTTTAGGCGGAATCCTTTGGGGATTTTGAATTCTCTTATTGATTGTGCCTCTTGATTAGGCGAAGATTCACTTGAGGATTTTGTCGTGCCTCTTGATTAGGCTGGAATCCACTCGGGGATTTATTGATTCTTGATTGTGCCTCTTGATTAGGCGAGAGCCCACTTGGGGATGTGATTTCTATTTGGTTGTGCCTCTTGATTAGGCGGAATCCCCGGGGATTTGTTGATTCTTGATTGTGCCTCTTAATTAGGCGTGTGCTTCAATAGTGGTGAAGGCTTTTTACTTGTTGTTTGCCTCTCGAATAGGCCGATGTTCTATTTGAGGATATTTGTTCTTGATAATACCTCTCGAGTAGGTAGATGTTTCTTGAAAGCTTTGCTTGTATTACCTCTTTTAGGTTGATTTCTCGTTTCTTGGGAATATCGGCTCTTTGCTTGTTTCCGAGTAAGCATAGGCATTCTTGGGAGTGAAGGTTTTGTACTTCGCTGGGATATTCATATTGGATGCTTAACTCCCCGTGGATTTGTAGTTTGCAATTTGCCTTTGCGGTTAGGCTTACCGGGAGAAAATTTTCTTTTTGATGATCCACCTGGGGTTGATTTGCCTTCCCGTGGATGGAATTTTCTCATTTTCTTCTTTTATAGATTTTTCTTGATGTGCTCTTCTTGGGGATTCTCTTTCCAGTTGCCTCTCAGTGATGTAAAGGACTTGACTTCGTATGATGGGCTCTTGTGTAACCCTTATTCTCCGTTGGGGAATGAAGTGGAGATCCTTATATGAGTGTGCTTGATGACTCATGTGGTGACGAAGATGAGTCGCGAGGTATTCTTTTTGCTTTGCCTCCGGAGTAGGCAAAGATCCGCTTGGGGATAATTGAGCCTTTCCGTTGGCTTTTCTACATTGATGACTTTTCTCGGATGGAAAGATGTTGATTGCAGCTCCAAGTGATTTATGCTTGATGACTCATGTAGTGTAGATGTTGAGTCATGGAGAAATTTTGTTTTGCCTTTGGAGCAGGCAAGGATCCGCTTGGGGATTATCAAGCCCTTCCGTTGGCTCTTTTTCGTTTTTGATGTACCTTCTTTTATTGATGGTTGGAACTATTTTCCTTGAAGCTCCTTATTCTCGTCGAAATGGTTCGGATTTCGCTTTTTCTTTCGCGATCAACGCGGGTTATTTAAAATCTGGCTTTTTGCTATATTACGTGTGCCTTTTTATTTTACACGTAGGCTTTTCAAAATGCAAATGGAAATAACAACTCTTATTTATTATATATTTTGTTTTTTTGATAGTACATTCAAACATTTTTTAAACTACTAGAAAGCATCGAAAATCTCCTAATCGTCTCGCCTCGGATTGGAGTGAGAGGATGGTGCTGGCGAAGGGAAGCTGCGGAGTAGGCGGCGCTGAATCTCGCCTCGAGTTTGGACCAGGCTCTCTATCCGGCGGTCCGTCCCGTCTTGCCTCGACAGCTGAGCCAGCCAACCGCCGGCGTATAAACCGGAACTCTCCTTCCATATAGGCATGCTCATCATCCAGGCGCCCGTATAAGCTTCGGCGTAGTCGGGATCGTAGGACCGCCGCCGGGACTCGAAGTGGTGGGGAAATCCCGTGGCGTGTCGAAATCCCGCATGTCCATCGAGATAGAGAGGATTGGGTTTAAGATAAACCCTGTACCTTGCCTCGCTAAGGATGTTCATATGAGCCAAGACTCCGCCATTGATAGGCTCCTGGCCGAAGACTAGCCGGGATGTCTTCTCCGTCGCTACATCCCCAATACTCGCCTAGAGGGGTGAGAAAGGGAGCTATTATGATCGCTCCCGCTGGACCGCGAGTGCCGCAATCCTTGACGGCTTTGAGGAAGGCATACCCTGGGTTGCACCTATGCCCCTGGTGCATACAAGAACAATGAAAAGGTCGGCCGAGTTACCTTTCCTTGGCTCTCTTTCCGACGTGTATGGTCCCGGCCAGCAATTTATGACATACGCGGAGTGGAGGGGAAAAAGCCGCACCCTTCGGATTTGATGGCGTAATGACAGCTCCAGTGATTTCCTTCCACATGGTAGCGGTGGTGAGAGCAAGCAGGTTTCTCCAAATACGCAGCACCGCACTGGAGTTCTTGTATCCGTCGCCGCGTAAACCCATAATGACATTAAAGTCATCCAGAGCAAGTGGTCCGATAAGCTCCATCCATCCAAGAGGAGACAGCTTGGGTTGGTGGCACCCCAGGAATTGAAGATGGCATTTCCACCATGTTGACGAAGCAAGAAATTCCATCGTGGCAAGGCGATGGATCCGAGTAGGTAGCTCGCGGAGCGTAAAGTCCCATCCTATGTTGTGGATGTATCATCCGACATCTTGATCCCAACCGAATGTAGCTAGGATTTCGAAGTCCAATTGCAAGTGTGGGGTACCGGGAGAATTGCCGGATATTTACCAGCCGTAGTTGGTGCGATTCTCGCTAGTTGAGTACCGATCGTAGTAGTTCCTCTAGCAGTGGTTTCTAGAGCGTTTTCTCCTAGATGAAGATTCTCCGTGCTCCATACTCGCTTAAGAGTGTTAGAAATGTGTAGAAAGGGAGAAGAAGCAAGATAGAAAGCCTGGAATGGGATGCGAAGCTCAAATCCGCGCCTAGCACTTATAGAGCGCGCAGCGTTGGGACGGCCGTCGGTTGGGACGGCCGCCTGGGTTGGGACGGCCGTCTCAATTAAAAAACGCACAGGGGCCATCAGCGGGAAGTGGGACGGCCGTCTCACCTGGGACGCACGTCCCAACTTGATTTGGGGACTTGGGACGGCCGCCTCGACTTCGGGACGGCCGTCTCGAGCCGATGGATGGGATTTTTTGATTTTTTGAGTGATTTTTGATGAATTTGAAGATAGGACCCCCTTCATTTATGTTTTAATGCATGTAATGTTTCATGATATGCATCCTATGATCTATTTCAGCTAATATTTCGAAAGTTTTAACCGATGTGCTTTAACTTCGGGTGCATTCTTGGTGCCGTTTCTTTCCGTCACCATGTTTCTTCCGATTAACAAGCTTGGTTGTACATAATTTACCGTCTTGGAATTTCCTTTGCTATGGTCGAAGAGCAATTTTTCGTTCGTAGAGCAACCGCCATGTCAATGCCCCTCTTCCTTTCCTTAGGAATTTCAACCTTCCTATTGATCACTATATTTCCACATTCCCCTTATTACTTGAATGCTTTTTAATGAAATGGTCAAGAGAAGAGAAAGAAAAGGATTTATATCAAAGGCTTGTGTTTTAGAATGATATTTTTGTAATAAAGGTTTTTGTAAGAATGGTCGGCCAGTGGTAGGTCTCGTGTTTAGGCTAGTTTAGACAAAACATTTTATTCTTATGACGTAGCGTCGTTGTTTATTGGTTTGTAGCGCCTTTTGGTTGATTGACTAACTTCCCTAGTCCGCCCTTCCGGGTTTTCGGCCTAGGATGCTGCGCTTTTTGTCCTAACTTTTGTCTAGGTTTCCTTTTTATATTTATTTTTAAGGAATACTTAGCGGACTTTTGATAACCCTAACTTTTGCCCAGGCTACCCTTTATTATTGTTCGGGTCTCCTGCCGGTTTACCCTAACTTTTGTGCAGCCCCTTTGTGGGTTTCCACGGGTATTTTGCCCTTTTATCTTCTTGTCTCGGCCTTTGACCTTGACGGGCTTTTCTTTTTTATTATGCATATATATATTTTTTGCACAACATTGTCGAAACTTTGATTTTGTCAAGATAGATTTCATTTGTATTTCTAGTTAATCAATCATTTTTTTGCTTTTCTTTACGGCACTTTAATTATTCTGACGCATTTGGAATAAAACGTTTTATCTAAACCGTGTTTATTAAAATGGGGTATAGATACATTTAGTAAGAAAAGAAGCAGATAGTAAGAATAACACTCTTTTATAATTTCAGGGAAATGTGTGCCCTAGAGATGCTCGGGGGACGGGCAAACCCCGAGGAGTGATCTCTAATAGTCCCTAGATTTACATCCCTTAGAATCGGAAGAAGGACACCTAATGACTAACGCTACCCTTTGTGCTAATATCCCTCTTTTTCGGAATATCATCTTCGAGGGGTAAGACCTCCCTATTGTTCGTATGGTTTGATCTTTTGTAGGGTCATACCCTAATCCATACTTTAGCGGATTATCTTTGAAATCCGGTGGCTCTCTTATTCCTTGAGAGTTCTTTCCAAGCCCCCGTCCCGGACGATATCCATATCTTTTCATCATATGGGCCACCTTCATGTTACTAGGGAGTCTTTCGATATTAGCAATCTCGAGCGCTTGAAAAGATGTTTCGAGAGCCTCTTCAGCCGCATCCACATATGGTTGGACAGACGGTTTGCTCGATCGGAAAGTCTTCTTCGGCTTGAACTCGTGACGAGTTTATCATTTGTCACAAACTTGACTTTTTGGTGGAGCGTTGAAGGTATTGCCTTAGCGCTATGAATCCAAGGTCTACCAAGGAGACAATCGTATGCTCGGTGTGATATCCATCACGTGGAAGTCTATGTTGAAGATAGTAGGGCCGATTTGGATTGGTAGATTGATTTCTCCTACTACTTCTCGTCTTGATCCATCAAAGGCTCGAACAATTGTATTACTCGGGCGCATGTGGGTTCCTTGCACTCGTTATCTTGTCGAGTGTACTTTTAGGCATAACATTTAAGGATGATCCATTATCCACTAGAACTTTGGAGATGAGATATTCTTTGCATTTAACAAGCAATATGCAAGGGCTTGTTGTGATCGAGACCCTTCTAAAGGGAGTTCTTCATTTGTGAAGGTAAGGTGATTATTGGCTGTGATATTACCAATAATTCCTTCAAACTTGTCTTGGGATATTGTATGTGGAACGAATGATTCATTCAAAACCTTTAACAGATGCGTTTCGATGTGGTTCCGAACTCATTATAAGTGATAACAAGGTTATCTTTGCAGGAGTACGATTGAGTTGATCGATGATGGAGTACTCACTTTGTCTTATGTATTGGAGTAACTCATCTCGTCTCTTCCTTGGATTCTTTTTCCTCTTCGGCTTTATTTTTCATTTTATCTTTAGGAATATTATCTTGTAATTCCTTGGGGGCGTATATTTTTCCGCTTCTTGTCATGCCCCCAATACCGGCTATGTTGGAGATATCTTGGTTGATCGGCGATTCTTCCGAGTATCTCCAGGGTACAACTTTATTTGATTTATAAGGGAAAGGACGAGGCACGAATAAACGTATAGGTGTTATTGCCTTCTCACTTTTGTCAATTGGAATAACCAACGGTGCTTGTTTATTATCATCTTCGGGTTTATCGATTGTCGTAGAGATTTTGATGACGAAAGGCTTCTTTTCCATTTTTCTCGATTTGTGGAAAGCACATCAGCTTAATCCTTTCTTTTTATTATCTTTATTATTAAAATGAGGAGGGATATATGAATGTATGCAGCTTATGAATGCAATAGACAATTTAAGGAGAGAAAAATAAGTCCTTTTATTAGAAAGTGTAAATCCTTCTATACAATGCTTTGAAGCAAATGCTGACAAAAGCGAAAAAGCTTGAAGAATCCTATAGGTAAATTAGGCTTTCTTCGTAATTCATCTTCGACTGTTCTCACATGGTTTCCGAGTATCTTGATTTGCTCATGTACCGCTTGACTCATATTTTCACTATATCGACGAGCCTCCCTCATCTTTTCTTCTAGATGAACGATCAAAGCGTGTTGTTGGTCAAACCTTTCTCTTATTTGGTCATTTTCACGAAACAATTGACCATACTGGGCTAATCCTTCTTTTTCTTTATCGTGCAGCTCATCCAGGCTTTTTTTGTATCTTTCAGCGGTTTTCCGCCACTTTTGTGCTTCCGATCGAGTTCCCGTTAGGTCATCCTGTATCAATTTGATCATTTTTCCCTCGCTCGCAAGTACCTTCTCAAAACGTGCTATTTCGTCATTCATGTCCTGGAAAAGACTATCTTGCTCAAGCCTCGGAATTTTCATTGTTTGTTTAGCTTCTTTTTGGTAGTCAAGCATAATCATTCTTGAGAAGCTCTATTTCATGATCCTTCTTTTTACATTGCCTTTTTAGACCGTCTATTATAATGGTTGATTCTTGCTCTTTTTCTTCAAAAGCCCTTAGCCGAGTTTCCATGACTTCAACTTTTTTGTTTAAGGCATTGACTTGCAATTGTAGCTCTTCGTTGACCAACGCTTTAGTGAATGCATCGATGGTAGGGGTATCCCTCTATTTTTCCTCCATTCTTCATATTCGTGGGATGTAGACACCTGAACCTTTCCAAGTTCTTTATCCCCTGTATACCTGGTCTTTCCCATGCTTTCCGGACAGCAGATACTTCTTCAAAGTTATGGGAATAGTGGCATAGACTCGGACTTCCGAGATCTTCTTGAGTTGGCGCAGTCGAGTTCTCATAAGTTGCCTCATAGCTATTTTAGGAGAATATGTTATACAACCTCTAAGACCTAGAAGTGGTATACTTAGGTAGTCTCCGCATCGTATGAGAATATAACCGGGTCGGAACCAAGGACAAACCCATGATACATGCTCTATGTTCCAGTTTTCTAACTCAGCTTTTCCACTCTAAGGCTTGACGATGTTGAAGAGGGATTTTTGAGAAACTTCTTAAAGGGTCGGGAAATACACCCATGTGGCTTGAGGCGTAAAAGTGAGTAACACCCCATACATATAGTAGTGAAGTACAACATCCGAGTGTTTTTCCCTGTCTCTGTCGGCAAAATTCTACGTAAAGTAGGGTATCAGCAAGGATTGCGGGTATAGGACTCTGTGAATATACCTCCCAGTGCAAAGAATGCATCCATTGCAAGCATGATCCACGATGTTCACATGGAATGGGAATAATATGATTCCGAACATTGCTAATGCTAGAGTCTTGTTGAAGGTAGACCAGTCCTTCTTTTCAGCTAGAGAGACTAAGTGGTCTTCTATTATAGCCATTTTCCAACCTCCGATATTCCCTTTTCCCTCTAGGGTAGATTGATGAGGAGGCAGTCGTATGATAGTAGCAACCTTACTCACGGCCGTATATTCTCTTGAGCGGACATAAACCCCAACCGATTGAGGCCATCTAACCATGAGTTCGTATTCTTCTAAGGTTGGTACCAAGTCAAATTGCGAGAATTCGAAGCAATGTAAATCAGGACTCCGAAGTGGATTAATGCTCTAACAAATATTGGATCAATGTCGATTTTCGGAGGTCAAGAATTCTTCCATAAGACTTCTCAAAGTTAGCATAAACCTCCCGCGGCATATATGTACACAAATGCCTTAACTTCTCTACACGGCATAGAAGGACCTCCACTTTCTTTAACTGTCTATTACTCGGATCCCTCCATTGTCTAGCAGAAATGAAAATGCATGATATGAGGATGGGTTTTTGTAAATGTATGTATGCAAGTGTTTGTTTTTCTAAGTATTATCATGTTTTGTTCTTAATATGATGTATGATAATACTGGGTTTTTCTCGAAAAGAAAGCTTACCTATATGAATGTTTATGGATTTTGATGAAGAGAGTCCTATTTTCTTCTCTTTTTATTTTTGATGAAGAAAAGGTGATATGAATTATGAGACTTTTATTAATAATTTTTTTTATTTTATAACAAAGGTATTTTTATGATTTTAACTTGTTTTTTCATTTTTTATGATTTTTAGGGTTTTTCACTTTTTTTGTTTGTTGTATGATTACCCTATGCTAATGCATCAATACAAATGCAGCAAACGTATGCACACACAATTCATACATCCACGAGCAGAGCCACGCTTATTTAATCACGAGGTAGGATTTTCCTGCGTAAACGTGCTTGGTTTAGGTGGTTCTAACTGTTCTCACCAGGCCAAAGGTCCCCAAGGTGCCCCCATTATAGGGACCTCTCAATCTCTCAATCCTCGGGTCATGCACTGAACTCCGTGGCGACACCCTTAGACCAAAAGAAGAGAGTTATCACCTTGAGTTGGTGGTTTTCCGACAACGGCAGTAGCCCCGTGTGCCAACTAACCGATCGTATCCGCCACCCACTCCCTATAGATATTCACTCTTGCCCCCGGTATAGAGGGACTGTTGTGTGCAAGGGTTTTTGTGTGCAATTTATATTTCAAACAATTGCGTAAATAATCATACAAGCAGTTATTAAAGCCATATAATAAAAACATACGTAAGGGTAAAGGCGTAATTTCAAATTTTTACTTAGTTTGAATTTATCTCGTCACTAAATGGGATCAACTCTCTAGCTTCCCCAGTGGAGTCGCCATCTGCCGCCGCTGTCCCTTTCGACGTCCGGAGGACGTCTCAAAACGTTTATGCGAGCGGTCGCGAAAAGATGGTTTAGACTCGCGTATTTGTTTTAAAAGGTTTTCGAAAAGAGGTTCTTATGGAGTCGCCACCAATGTTTTAACCTTAAACATTGGAAAAGGAAAAAATGTTGATTTTAAGAAAAACCGCATTTGGCCATTATAACCGGAGTTGGGTAAGGGAGTTAGTTACGTGTGGGGAAGGTGTTAGCACCCCACAACGCCCTTTCGGGTTCCCTATGACAGATTAATTCATTTAAATAAAGACTACGAGAAATTACACGATTACCCTATTTTATTACATAATATTAAATGGCTATCTACATGATTTTATTCTATGTTATATGCATAAAATGATGAATAAAGCTAAATAAAGCAATAAAAGAGATATTAAAATAGCTATCTACATGATTTTACTCTACATGGCATAAATAGTAAATAAAGCTAAATAAAACAATAAATAAAGCAATAAAAGAGAAGAGAATTGAAAAGAACCTCCGTAGCAAGCTTTGTATTGAGAATCTCCAACTATGAGGATGCGTTTTGGCAACCCCTCTCTCTACACGACTCTCCTCACCAATACAAGATCGACCCCACTAAAAATTTAAAGAAGAATCGAATGCCGAATATAATTCCTTAACCGATTGTTACCTATTTAAGGCAATCGGAAAGATCATTCAAGAGAAAGAAAGAAATAGACAAGTGCTCTGAGTTGTAGAAAGTGTTTCGAGCTCTCGGAGTGTTCGTGGTGTCAAAAAGTGGCAAATGAGCCTCCTATTTATAGTTTTTCGCATCCGGCGCACTTTGGGACGGCCGTCCGGGGTGGGACGGCCGTCTGGACTGGGACAGCCCGTCCCAAATGGCAAAATTACACAGCCGGGACCCCTTGGGAACCCGGACGACCGTCCCACATAATCGGGGCTTGGGACGGCCGTCCCAACTTCGGACGCGCGTCCCAACTGGCTGGGGCAGGTTGGGACGGCCGTCCCAACTGGGACGGCCGTCTCAACCTGTTCTGGCCAGTTTCGCGCGTTTCGGGACTCCGGGAAGCTCTCCTTGCCTGTTTTGGACGTCAATTGATGCCGATATGTGTCTATTGAAGCTTTATCTTCATATGGGAAGTCTCCTTGGCTCTTATTTGTAATGCTAGACGAGCTTTATCTTGTTACGGGTGATCTCCTTTATCTTTTTTGAGAGGCCGGGCAAAATTAGGGGTCTACATGGCTTTTTCTTTTAGCCATCCGGCTTTTGCCGAGGATTTTGTCGATTGCCTCTTTTTAGGCGGGAATCCTCTGGGGATTTTGAATTCTCTTATTGATTGTGCCTCTTGATTAGGCGAAGATCCACTTGGGGATTTTGTTGTGCCTCTTGATTAGGCGGGAATCCACTGAGGATTTGTTGATTTTTGATTGTGCCTCTTGATTAGGCGGGTGCTTCAATAGTGTTGAAGGCTTTTTACTTGTTGTTTTTCGCCTCTGAATAGGCTGATGTTCTACTTGAGGATATTTGCTCTTGATAATACCCCTGAGTAGGTTGATGCTTTTTGAAAGCTTTGTGCTTGTATTGCCTCTTATAGGTTGATTTCCCATTTCTTGGGGATATTAGTTTTTTGCTTACCTTAGGCATTCTTGGGAGTGAAGGTTTTGCACTTCGCTGGGGATATTCCTATTGGGTGTTCCAGATGGTTAACTCCCTGAGGATATGAATTTTATATTTTGCCTTTTGATGGTAGGCTTGCTGGGGAAAAATTTTCTTTTTGCTGGTCCACTGGGGGATTAATTTGCCCCCTAGGGATGAATGGAGTTTTTGACTCCTTGTTGGATATTTGTTGTTTTGAGCTGGCTTTGCCTATGCTCTTATTCCTGCTAGGGAATGGATTTGTATGTACGCCTTTTGTACACATTGGCTTTTTTCTTTGGATGAAAAGATATTATTATTTTTTCTTTTTGGTGATCCCTGGGGAATTTTTCTCTTGGGGATCTAATCTTTGATTAGTTTTGAGCTTCTGACTTTGTGAGGCTCTTTATTGAGTGGAACGAAGAGATTTTCTTCTTTTTTCTTTCTTGGGATTCGCAGAGGAGTTTGTCGGTTTCCTGGAGATCCAAATTTGATGATGGAGTCCTAGCTCCTGGCTTTGTGAAGCTTCTTATTTGAGCTGGAAGATGGAAAAATTTTGTTTTCCTCTTTTTGTAGATTTTCTTGATATACTCTTCTTGGAGATTTTCGTGCGGCCCCTTTTCGTGCGGATCCGCTTGGGGATTATCGAGCCTTTCCATTGTCTTTTCTATGTTGATGTACCTTCTTTTATTGGGATAGAAGGTTGATGGTTGGAGCTAGTTTTCTTGAAGTTCCTTATTCTGTTGAAGATGATTTGGATTTCGCCTTTTTCTATCGCGATTTAGTTTTATCGCGAATTTTTGAAATCTGGCTTTTTAGTATGTGTGCCTTTTATTTTATAGTTTTTGTACACATGGGCTTTTGAAATAAGAAATAGAAATAACTACTTTTATTTATTACTGCTTTTTTTGTTTGATACATTCAAGCATTTTTCAAAATACTAAGAAAAACTACAGAAAGACTCCTCCTAATCATCCACCTCTGGACTGGAGTGGGCGGATGGTACTGGTGAGGGGAAGCGGCGGAGTAGGCGGCGGAGTAGGCGACGCTGGAACCTCGCCTGGGTTCGGACCAAGCTCTCTATCTGGCGGTCCGTCCTGTCTTGCCTAACAGTCAGTTGACTAAACTGTTGGCGTATGAACTGGAACTCTCCTTCCATGTATGCATGTTCCTCGTCCAAGCGTCGGTACAGACCGGGGAAATCAGAATCTCGTGACTGCTGCTGGGATTCTGAGGTAGTAGGGATGTCTTGCGGTGTACCGAAGTCACGCATATCCCATGAAATCGAGATGATAGGGTTTAAGATGAACCCTGTCCCTTCTCTGCTGAGGATATTCATGTGCGTCAGCACTCCTCTGTTGATCGGCTCTGGCTGGAGTTCAGCTGGGATTTCTTCTCCATCAGTGCATCCCCAATACTCAGCCAAAGGGGTAAGGAAGGGAGCCACCATGATAGTTCCTGTTGGTCCCCGAGTACCACATTCCTTTATGGCCTTCAGGAAAGCGTATCCTGGGTTGCACTTATGCCCTTGGTGCATACAGTAGATGATGAAGAGATCAGCCAACGTGACCTTCCCCTGGCTCTCCTTCCGACTGTGCAAGGTCCCGGCAAGCAGTTTGTGGCATATGCGGAGTGGGGGAGAGAAAGATGCCCCTTTCAGGTGTGTGGGCAGGTTGAGAGCTCCAGTGGTCTCTTTCCACATGCTAGTGGTGGTGAGAACAGCAGGCTTCTCCAGATATGCGGACCGATATTCTGGTGTCCTTGTATCTGCTCGTTGGCAGAAACCCATGATGACATTGAAGTCATCCAGAACAGTGGTCCGATAGGCTCCATCCATCCAGTAGGAGACAACTTGCGTTGGTGGCACTCCGGGAATTGTGGATGGCATTTCCATCATGTTGACAGAGGCAAGAAACTCCATTGTAGCGGTGCGATGGATTCGAGTAGATGGCTCACGGAGCAGAAAGTCCCATCCTATGTTGTGGATGAACCTTCTGACATCTTGCTCCCAGCCAAATGTAGCAAGGATCTTGAAATCTAGTCGCAGCATAGGATACCAGGAAAATTGTTGGATATTTGCCAGTTGTTGTTGATGAGCCTCTGCCATCATCATGCTGGTGACAGGAGTTCTTCTAGCAGCAGTCCTAGTGCGCTTTCTCCTGGACGAGGCTTCTCCACGTTCCATTGTGAGCTTTACTCTCTTAAGGATGCTAAAAATGTATAGAGAAGGAGGAAAAGCAAGATAGGAAGCCTGGATTGAGGTACTGGAGCCAACACTCGCGTCCCACTTATATAGGCCGCGCAGGGGAGTTTGGGACGGCCGTCTGGGTTGGGACGGCCGTCTCAAATTCAAAAATTGTACATGGTCCAACCCCCACCTGGGACGTGCGTCCCAACTGAAATTTGGCATTTGGGACGGCCGTCTGGACTTTGGGACGGCCGTCTCAAGCTTCTTATGCTAATTTTTGATTTTTTTGAGTTAATTTTCGTGTTTTTTGATGAAATTGAAGATAGGATTCCCTTCATTTATGCTTTGATGCATGTAATGCTTCATGATATGCATCCTAGGATCTATTTCAATTGATATTTCGAAAGTTTTAACTGATGTGCTTTGACTTCGGGCGCTTCTTGCTGTTGTGCCTTTATGTCATCCTGTTTCTTGATCAACAAGCTAAGCTGTACTGATTTGCCGTTTTGGAATTTTCTTTGCTATGGCCGAAGAATTATCTTTCGTTCGTAGGGCAACTGCCATATCAATGCCCTCCTTCCTTTCCTTAGGGATTTCGACCTTCCTATTGATCACTATGTTACCACATTCCCCTTTATTACTTGAATGCTTTATAGTGAAATGGTCAAGAGAAGAGAAAGAATAGGATTTACAACAAAGGCTTGTGTTTTAGAGGGATATTTTTTTATAATAGAGGTTTTTGTAAGAATGGCTAGCCAAGGTTGGTCGGTGTTTAGGCTAGTTTAGATAAACGTTTCATTCTTATGATGTGGCGTCGTTGTTTACTGATTTATGGCGCCTTTTTGTGATTGACTAACTTCCCTAGGCCGCCCTTTCAGGTTTTCAGTCTAGGATGCTGTGCTTATGTCCTAACTTTTGTCTAGGTTTCCCTTTTTTGTATTTATTTTTAAGGAATACCTAGCGGACTTTTAATAACCCTAACTTTTGCCCAGGTTACCCTTTATTATTGTTCAGGTCTCCTGCCGGGTTTACCCTAACTTTTGTGCAGCCCCCTTTGTGGGTTTCCTGCCGGGTATTTTGCCCTTTTATTTTCTTGTCTCGGCCTTTGACCTTGACGGGGTTTTCTTTTATATGCATATTCATTTTTTTTGCACAACATTGTCGAAACTTGATTTTGTCAATATAGATTTCATTTGTGTTTCTAGTTATTCAATCATTTTTACTTTACTTTGCGGCGCTTTAATTGTTCGGACGCATTTGGAACAAAACGTTTATCTAAACCTTGTTTATTAAATGGCGTATAGACATATTTAGTAAGAAAAGAAGCAGATAGTAAGAATAGCATTCTTTTGTAATTTCAGGGAAATGTGTGCCCTAAAGATGCTCGGGGGCCGGGCATACCCCGAGGAGTGATCTCTAATAGTCACTAGGTTTACATCCCTTAGAATCAGAAGAAGGACACCTAATGACTAACGCTACCCTTTGCGCTAATACCCCTCCTTTTCAGAATATCGTCTTCGAGGGGTAAGACTTCCCTGTCTTCCGTATGGTTTGATCTTTCGTGGGGTCGTACCCTAAACCATACTTTAGAGGATTATCTTTGAAATCTGGTGGCTCTCTTATCCCTTGAGCATTCTTTCTGAGCCCCTGTCCTGGGCGATATCCGTATTTTTTCATCATATGGGCCACCTTCATATTACCAGGGAGTCTTTCTATGTTGGCAATTTCGAGCGCTTGAAAAGATGTTTCAAGAGCCTCTTCAGCCGCATCCACATATGGTTGGACAGACGGTTTGCTAATTAGAAAGTCTTCTTCAGCTTGAACTGTGACTAGTTTATCGTTTATCACAAACTTGACTTTCTGGTGGAGCGTTGAAGGTATTGCTTTAGCGCTATGAATCCAAGGTCTACCAAGGAGACAACTGTATGCTGGCGTGATGTCCATCACGTGGAAATCTATGTTGAAGATAGTAGGGCCAATTTGAATTGGTAGACTAATTTCTCCTACTACTTCACGTCTTGATCCGTCAAACACGTGGAAATCTATGCTCGAACAACTGTATTACTCGGGCGCATGTGGGTTCCTTGCACTGTTATTTTGTCGAGTGTGCTTTTAGGCATGACGTTTAAGGATGACCCATTATCCACAAGAACTTTGGAAATGAGATATTCCTTGCATTTGACAGAAATATGCAAGAGCTTGTTATGACTTGACCCTTCCAAAGGGAGTTCTTCATTGGTGAAGGTAAGATGATTATTGGCTGTAATATTACCAATAATTCCTTCGAACTTGTCTTGGGATATTGCATGTGGAACGAATGATTCATTCAAAACCTTTAACAATGCGTTTCGATGCGGTTCCGAGCTCATGATGAGTGATAACAAAGTTATCTTTGCTGGAGTACGATTGAGTTGATCGATGATGGAGTACTCACTTTGTCTTATGTATTGGAGTAACTCATTTGTCTCCTCCTTGGATTCCTTTTCTTCTTCGGCTTTATTTTTCGCTTTCTCTTTAGTATTTTATTGTAATTCCTTGGGGGAATATATTCTTCCACTTCGAGTCATGCCCCCAATACCGGCTATGTTGGAGATATCTTGATTGACTGGCGATTCTTCTGAGTATCTCCAGGGTACAACTTTATTTGATGAATAAGGGAAAGGACGAGGTACGAATAAACGTAAAGGCGTTATTGTTTCTTCCCTTTTATTGATTGGAATGATTAACGGTGCTTGTTTGTTATCATCTTCAGATTTATTGACCATCGTAGAGATTTTGATGACGAAAGGCTTCTTTTCCATTTTTCTGTTTTGTGGAAAGCACATCAGTTAATCCTTTCTTTTTATTATCTTTGTTATTAAAACGAGGAGGGATATGTGAATGTATGCAATTTATGAATGCAATAGACAATTTAAGGAAAAATCTTTTATTAGAAAGTGTAAATCCTTCTATACAATGTTTTGAAGCAAATGTTGACAAAAACGAAAAAGCTTGAAGAATCCTATAGGTAAATTAGGCTTTCTTCGTAATTCGTCTTCAGCTGTTATCACATGATTTCTGAGCGTCTTGATTTGCTCAGATACCGCCCGGCTCATATCTTCACTATATCGACGAGCCTCTTTTATCTTTTCTTCTTGATGAACGATCAAGGCATGTTGCTGATCATACCTCTCTATTATTCGGTCCTTTTCACGGAGTAGTTGACCATACTGAGCTAATCCATCTTTTTCTTTCTCATGTAGCTCCTCTAGGTCTACTCTGTATTTTTCAGCGGTTTCCCACCACTTCTGTGCTTCCGACCGAGTATTTGCTAGGTCGTCTTGTATTAGCTTGATCGTTTTTGCCTGTTCTGCAAGCGTGCTCTCAAGATGTGCTATTTCGTCATTCATGTCCCGGAACAGACTATCTTGCTCAAGTCTCGGAATCTTCAATGCTTGTTTAGTCTCTTCCTGATAGTCAGCACAATCATTCTTAAGACGCTCTATTTCGTGGTCCTTCTTTCTACATTGCCTTTTCAGGCCATCTATTATAAGGGTTGCTTCTTGCTCTTTTTCTTCGAAGGCCCTCAGCTGAGCTTCCATGACTTCAACCCTCTTGTTTAAGGCATTGACCTGCAATTGTAGCTCTTCACTGACTAACGTTGTAGTGAATGCAGCAGATGGTTGGGGTATCCCTCTATTTTTCCTCCATTCTTCATATTCACGGGATGTAGATACCTGAACCTTTCCGAGTTCTTTATCTCCCATGTAGACTGGTCTTTCCCATGCTTTCCGGACAGCAGATACTTCTTCAAAGCTATGGGAATAATGACATAGACTCATCCCTCTAAGCTCTTCCTGAGTTGGCGCGGTCTGGGTTCTCATAAGTTGTCTCATAGCCATCTTAGGAGAGTAGGCTATGCAACCTCTGAGACCTAGAAGTGGTATGCTCAGGTAATCTCCACATCGTACGAGAATATAACCGGGTCGGAACCAAGGGCAGACCCAGGATATGTGTTCTAGTTTCCAGCTTTCTAACTCGGTTTTCCATTCTAGCACTTGACGATGCTGAAGAGGGATTTTTGAAAAACTCCTTAAAGGATCAGGAAATACGCCCATATGGCTTGATGCGTAGAAATGAGTAATACCCCACACGTATAGTAGTGAAGTGCAGCATCTAAGTGTTTTTCCCTCGTTTTCGTCGACGAATTCTACCGAAAGCGGGGTGTCGCAAGGATTGCAGTGTATAGGACTCTTCGAGTATACATCCCGTGCAAAGAATGCGTCCATTGTAGCATGATCCACGACGTTCACATGGAATGGGAACAATATGATTCCGAACATTGCTAATGCTAGAGTTTTATTGAATGTAGACCAGTCCTTCTTTTCAGCCAAAGAGACTAAATGGTCTTCTATTATAGCCATTTTCCAACCTCGGATATTCCCTTTCCCCTCTAGGGTGGATTGATGAGGAGGTAGTCGTATAATAGTTGCAACCTTACTCACGGCCGTATATACTCCCGAGCAAACGTAGACCCCAACCGATCGAGGCCATCTAACCATGAGTTCGTATTCTTCCAAGGTTGGTACTAAATCAAACCGTGAGAACTCGAAGCGATGTAAACCGGGATTCCGAAGTGGACCAATGCTCTAACGAATATTGGATCAATGCTGATTTTCAGGAGGTCAAGAATTCTTCCGTAAGATTTCTCAAAACTAGCATAGACCTTCGGCGGCATATATGTACACAAATGCTTTAACTTCTCTACACGGCATAGAAGGATCTCCACTTTCTTTAATTGTCTATTACCGAATCCCTCCCTTATCTAGCAAAAGTGAAAATGCATGATATGAGGATGAATTTTTGTAAATGCATGTATGCAAGTGTTTATTTTTCTAAGTATTATCATGTTTCATTCCTAATATGATGTATGATAATACTGGATTTTTCTTGAAAAGAAAGCTTATCTATATGAATGTTTATGGATTTTAATGAAGAGAGTCCTATTTTCTTCTCTTTTTATTTTTATGAGCAACAAATGGTATGAATTATAGGATTTTTGTTAAAAAACTTTTATTTTGTAACAGAGGTATTTTTATGACTTTGATTTGTTTTTATATTTTTTTATGACTCTTTATCTCTTCTGTCGGTCAACGTGGCTACTTAGCTTGCAAAGAACCTGAAACCAGGCTAGCTTAACTGAAGACTGTCCGAGATAAAGGTCTTTTATCTTATCACTTTTTGTGATTTTTAGGGTTTTTCATTTTTTTTTTTGTTGTATGATTACCCTATGCTAATGCATCAATACAAATGCAGCAAACGTATGCACACACAATTCATACATCCACGAGTAGAGCCACGCTTATTTAATCATGAGGTAGGGTTTTCCTGCAGAAACGTGCTTGGTTTAGGCGGTTCTAACTGTTCTCACCAAGGCCAAAGGTCCCCAAGGTGCCCCCATTATAGGGACCTCTCAATCTCTCAGTCCTCGGGTCATGCACGGAACTCCTTGGCGACAGCCTTAGACCAAAAGAAGAGAGTTATCACCTTGAGTTGGTGGTTTCCGACAACGGTTGTAGCCCCGTGTGCCAACAAGCCGATCGTATCTGCCACCCACTCCCTATAGGTATTCACTCTTGCCCCTGGGTATAGAGGGACTGTTGTGTGCAAGGGTTTTGTGTGCAATTTATATTTCAGCCAATTTGCAGAAAATAATCATACAACAATTATTAAAGCCATACAATAAAAATACAGAAAAGGGTAAAGGCGTAATTTCAAATCTTTACTTTGTTTGAATTTATCCGTCACTAAATGGGATCAACTCTCTAGCTTCCCCAGTGGAGTCGCCATCTGTCGCCGCCGTCCGTTCCGACGTCCAGGGACATCTTCGAACGTTAATGCGAGCGGTCACGAAAAGATGGTTGAGACTCGCGTTTTTGTTAAAAATATGTTCATTGCTTCCGAGGCGCTCAACACTGAACTATCCTCTAATAGAAGCAAGGTTTTCGAAAAGGGTTCTTCTAGAGTCGCCACCAATGTTTTAACCACAAACATTGGAAAAGGAGAAAAAGGCATTGATTTTAATAAAAACCAAACTTGGCCATTATAACCAGAGTCGGGTAAGGGAGTTAGTTACGTGTGGGGAAGGTATTAGCACCCCACAACGCCCCTTTCGGGTTCCCTATGACGGATTAATTCATTTAAGTAAAGAATACAAGAAATTACGCGATTACCCTATTTTATTCGTACAATATTTAAATATGGCTATCTACATGATTTTATTTACATTTCATATATAAAGCAATAAATAAAGCAGTAAAAGAGAAGAGATTTGAAAAGAACCTCCGTAGCAAGCTTTATATAACAACTCTTTTACAATAAGGACGCGTTTCGGCAGTCCCTCGCTCTACAATGACTCTCCTCTCGAATACAGACTCGACTCGACTAAAATTTTATAGAAGAATCGAATGCCGAAATATAATTCCTTAACTGATTGTTACCTATATCAGGCAATCAGAAAGATCATTCGAAGGAGGGAGAGAAGAATACAAGTCTTGGAGTTGTCTGGGGTGTGGAATGAGACAAATGAGGCTCCTATTTATAGCCATTTTTCGCCTGGACATCTGGGACGGCCGTCTGGACTGGGACGGCCGTCCCAACTGCATTTTTTACATTGGGACAGTTTGGGACGGCCTGGTGCATTTGGGACGGCCGT
The DNA here is from genome assembly GCA_963425845.1 of Sphenostylis stenocarpa. Lineage (NCBI taxonomy): Eukaryota > Viridiplantae > Streptophyta > Magnoliopsida > Fabales > Fabaceae > Sphenostylis > Sphenostylis stenocarpa. Next base: position 40,130,011 of record OY731401.1, read on the forward strand.
CCCATTTGAATTTGGGGGTTTGGGACGCGCGTCCCAAAGGTGAGACGTGCGTCTCACATGCAATTTTGGTGTTTGGGACGGCTGGTGTGTTTGGGACAGCCGTCCCAGTTTGGGACGGCTGTCCCAAACTGCTTTGGTCTGTCTTCGCGTTCCGGGACCCCCGAGAAGCTTTCCTTTCCTTTTTTCGGACGTCGTTTGATGCCGATGTGTGTCCGTTGAAGCTTTATCTTCATATAGGAAGTCTTCTTGGCCTTCATTAAGATGCCGGGCGAGCTTTGTCTTTGTGTAGGAAGCCTCTTTGGTCTTTACTGCGTGGATGAGTGAACCCCGTCTTTGTTGCAGGAGGTCTTTCTCTGTTTTTGATATGAAGCTGGGTGAACTTTATCCTTGTATGAAGTCTCCCTAGCTTTTATTGAGAGGCCGAGCAAAATTAGGGGTCTACAACCACTTTGAATAATAACTCTGTAAAAGAAGTCACTTGATAATATAGATTAGTGAGTAACCAAAAATGAATTATTTTCCTATTTCTCCCCCTAAATTAAAAAGTAAAGCAACTCTTTCTCCCCCTTTTGACTTCATCAAAAATAGGGAACAGAAGAAAAACAATGCATGGTATGTATCATGTCTTAGATTTCGAAAATAAAAAAAAATGGATACGATACTTTACTCATGTAAAGACAAATCAAAGTTGATTCAAGCTTATCTTCATTAACAAGTTTGTAATGAATACAATTAACACGTGTAAAGATAAGGGAACCACGCTTTAGTAGCATGTTACAAGAACAACCATTAACTAAAGCCTTTAATTTTTCTTTCCAGAATAAAAATCGATTAAAAACAGGACAAAATCGATTAAAAATTTATTGTTAATGGTTTTAATCGATTGAAATAAAGGTTTAATCGATTAAAACAGTGAAGGAATTCAAAAGTTTGAAACATAAGTTCATTTAATCGATTAATTCGACATTTAATCGATTAAAATAGTAAGAAAAATGATGTATAAATTCTTTTAATCGATTTAAAAGATTTTTTTATTGATTAAAACAACCAGCTTTGAAAACTAAGTAATGTTTGATGCATCTAAAATGCCTAGTTCAAGATGTAATTTTGTAAAACCGATCACGAGCAAGAGGTTTTGTAAAAATCTACTAGTTGTTTTTCAGTTTCTATGAAGAAAATTTCACAATCACCTTTCAAAACATGATCTCTAATGAAATGATGTCTAATTTCTATATGTTTTGTCCTAGAATGTTGAATTGGGTTTTTAGTTAACATAATGGCACTAGTATTATCACATAACAGAGGAATCTTTCTGAGAATTAAACCATAATCCTCAAGCTGTTGTTTGATCCAAAGAGATTGAGCACAACAACTTCCAGCTGCAATGTACTCCGCTTCAGCTGTAGAAAGAGCAACACATGATTGCTTTTTATCGTACCATGAAATTAGACTCGCTTCCAAGAAGATGACAGATGCCACTGGTACTTTTCCTGTCAAGCTTACAACCTGCAAAATCTGAGTCGAGTATCCAATTAAATTTAATTTGTACTCACCAGGATACCATAACCCAACATTTAAAGTTCCTTTGAGATATTTGAGGATTCTTTTTGCAAGCAGTAAGATGTGATTCTTTTGGTGCGATTGAAACCTGGCACACATACAAACACCGAACATAATGTCGAGTCTACTTGTCGTTAGATATAGCAAAGAACCAATAAGTCCTCTATATTTGGTTTCATCAACAGACTTTTCTTTTTTCATCAGAATCAAGATAACAATTTGTGGACATAGGTGTTGATGCTTCTTTGCAATGTTCCATCTCAAATTTCTTCAAAAGTTCTGTGCAGTATTTAGATTGATGCAGAAAACTTCCTTCTTTAAGTTGTTTAACTTGTAATCCAAGAAAGTAGTTAAGTTCTCCCATCATAGACATCTCAAATTCTCCCTGCATATCTTTGATAAAATCTTTACATAAAGAGACATTAGTGGCTCCAAATATGATGTCATCAACATATACTTGAACTAGAATTACCTCGTTATTTAATTTTTTCAGGAATAAAGTTTTATCAATCAAACCTCTTTGATAGCCCTTAGAAATGAGAAAATTACTTAACCTTTCATACCATTGTCTTGGGGCTTGTTTGAGACCATACAAAGCTTTCTTTAGTCTATAAACATATTCTGGATGAATATGATCTTCAAAACCAGGTGGTTGTGTAACAAAAACTTCTTCATTCAAGTAGCCATTTAAGAAAGCACTTTTGACATCCATTTGAAATAACCTGAAACTTTTTATTGAAGCATAGGCAAGCAAAAGTATAACAGCCTCTAATCTAGCAACAGGAGCATATGTCTCATCAAAATCAATTCCTTCTTGCTGATTATACCCTTTAGCAACTAATCTGGCCTTGTTTCTAGTGATTATACCATTTTCATCCATTTTATTTCTAAAAACCCATTTTGTACCTACAATATTTGCATTATCTGGTTTTGGAATTAATTCCCATACTTCATTTCTAGTGAATTGATTTAATTCATCATGCATAGCATTAATCCAGTTATTATCCTTTAATGCATCAGATACAGTTTAAGGTTCAATTTGAGATACAAATGCCATATGATTATAAAATTTATTTAAAGATCTTCTAGTGGAAACTCCCTGATTTATTTCACCAATGATGTTGCCTATTGAAAGATTTCTTGGAGTTTTCCAATCTTTAGGCAGTTGTTCTTTACTTTCTTCAACTTCTTCAACCTGCTTTTGAGAAGCTGGTGATTCTACCAGCTTTAACTAATACATTTTATCAGTTAAAACATCATCTTCTCGTACTATATTCGAAATATTCTGCACACTTGGGTTAGTCTCATCAAATACAACATGGACAGATTCTTCTACAGTATTTAGCCTTTTGTTAAAGATTCTATAGGCATGGCTATTCAATGAATACCCCAAGAATATTTTTAAATGTTTTATGCAGATCCCGATTAACATACAAACTTGAAGTTTTGACTCTGATTTACTGACCTATTTTCAATTGGAGGTTGTAAAAATGATTTTCAGGAACAATTTAATCGATTAATCAACAAATTAACCTATTAATTTGATTTTTAATATTAGGTTTTGAGACTGTAACATGTTGAAGTAATCGATTAATACATAACAGAATCGATTAATTTTGTACTGGAGAAATTCAATAATGTGATAACAGAATTTTAACCGATTAAAATGAAAAAGAATCGATTAAATTTGACATCTTAGTGATTTTAGTTTATATAAATCCTTTTTAATCGATTTAAACAGTTAAACTAAAATTCCTGAGAGCATTTTAATCGATTAATTCGAATGTTAATCGATTAAAATTGTACGGACAACTTTTCTGGAATTCTCTGTAAGTGATTTTAACCGATTAAAACTATTTTATATCAATTAAAACATTCAGTTTAAGAAACCAGAACCTGATTTGCTGTTTTGAACACCAGGGGACTTCCAGATTTTGTTCCTGCAAAACAGATTAGGCATATTTCTGGTACCCCTTTTTTTAATTACTGGGTCCAATTATGTTATATAAAATGAATTTTTGGGAATCCATTTCATTCTACCTTTAGGAATAGCATATTTCCTAATTCTACAATACTTCACAGAATGCCCTTTTTTCATGCAGTAAAAACATCTAATAAATGGAGATGACATAGATTTATTATGTGCAAAGTAATTTTTAAATGCTCTGGTTTTCTTTCCAATAGAAGGTATAAAACCTATACCACCACGATCAATAACTAATTTTTGAGAGTCAAGTATCATATCAAGACTAGTCTTTCCTTTTGCTAGTTTAGATGCAGTCTTTATTAAATATGTTACTTTCTCTTTCAACTCAGAACAATTTTTACAATCTTTAACATTACACATGCAATCAAAGTTATTACCTATATCTGAATTTTCATTTTTGATTTCTTCATCAACAATTTTCTTTTCAAGAATAGTGATCTTGTTTTCTAATAGATTATTCATACTTTTTAATCTTTTGTTTTCAGTTTCTAATCTTTTAGCTACAACATGCATTTCATAAAAGGCATCTTGTAAAGAACTATAGTTCAGAGTAGTTGTTGAGTCAGAACTTACACTGGTTATTGGAGAATCCGAATTGACCATTAAGCATGTCTCTGTAGTTTCTTCATAGGCCATTTCAAGGGTTTTCCACATTTGTGCAGCAGTTTGACAATGTGCTATCCTGAAAAAATTGTTTCTGTTAAGTGCAGATATAATGATATTTTTGGCAATACAATCATCTTGGATTAATTTTTTTTCACAGTCATTTAAGTTAGACCAATCTTTGTTAAAAATATCAGTTTCTTGTTCAATGATATTCCAAACATTTATACTAACAGATTCAATAAAGATCTTCATCCTAATCTTCCAAAATGAATAATCTGTTCCAAAAAACAGTGGAGGTCTATCAATACAAGCACCCTCAGAAAATTTATTTCTAGCCATGGATCGAAAGACTTGAATAACTCTCAAGAACCTTGCTCTTGATACCAAATTGTTAGAAAAAGAGGCTGAGATCAAGAGGGGGGTGAATTGATCTTTGAAAGATTTTCACAATTAACAGATTATCTATTTCAAAAATTAAGATTTCATATCTGTTCTTGAATCACACAGCAAGCAATCAAAAAATAAATGCAGCAACAAAATTAAAGAAAAGAAAGGTTTAGAAAGATATCACCAAGGTTTATACTGGTTCACCCAATCCCAGGGCTACGTCTAGTCTCCAGCCAAATTCCAGCTGGGTTCCACTAGATTGAATGTTTTACAGATTACAACCTTAACCTTACACTCAATCTACCACAAGAACCACAATTCCAGTTCCTGCACCTAACCTTTCACCAAGAACCAAATTCCAGTTCTTGACAACCTCTACAACCAAATTCCAGCTGCAGAGAAACCAGTGCCCACAATTCCAAGCACCAACAATACAGAAAAGAATGTAAAGAAACAAACAGAAGAAACTAAAACGCTCAAACCAGTTTTATGCAGTTCTGCAATATGTTGTTTCTTCTTCAAAAGAATGCAGTTTTGCCTCAAGAAAGAACTTTGATGAACTTCACAAAAACTAGCGTGATTCTTTCTTGAAAGTAGCACTTTTGATTGCTTGATTGATTGCTAAAAGATGTATTTCAGATGTTTTTTAAAAAGTTCAAGCAACTCTGTTTTTATAGAAGATTTTCAAAACTGCTGGTTTAATTAATCTGTTAAAATAATCTTTTAATCTGTTAAAAGCCTTGTTTTAATCTGTTAAAACTTCTTTTAATCCATTAAAACGTTCTTGATTATTTTCCAGATTTGTTTTAACTGATACGACAACGTTTATATCAATTAAAACTCTTTGTAAAAAATCTTCTAATTTGTTTTAATCGATTGTTTCGTGTTTCAATCGATTAAAATACTGCAAAACTTTCTTGAAAACTTTTCCAAGTGATTTTAACTGATAAAAACACGGATTAATCGATTAAAACGAAGTTGTATCGATTAAAATACTGCCAAAACACTTCTCTGAACATTTTAAGTGATTTTAATCGGTTATTTCGAAGCTGTATCAGTTAAAATACTGACAGAAGGTTTTCAAAACTTCTTTTAATGAAATCAATCGATTATTTCGAAGTTATATCAGTTAAAAACCTGTAATAAAAATGTGAAGAACATTTTAGTTGATAAAGCTTATATGCTATTAGTTAAAATAGTTGATTAAGAAAGCTTTTATCAAAATACTTTGGTTTTGACCGTTTAATCGCTTTTAGAGGAATTTTGCAAAATCTTTTAAGCGAAGAAACCTCATGCAGCAGAAAAGATAAAAATGATTATACCTAAGCAGAGCTGCAGACACACTAATCCCTCTACTCTTTTATCTAAGTGACTTTTGACTGCCACAAAGTTGCCTTTGACTTCATTCTTGACTTCATCAAATCAACAAGATCTTTGCTAGAGTATTTCAATAAGATCTTCATCACTTTCAGCTTGGACGCTTATGGGCTCCTTGAATTGCCAATTTGTCAAGCGTGCACCTAGGCATGACGTTTAGGGATGACCCATTATCCACCAGGACTTTGGCGATGAGGTATTCTCTACACTTGACGGATATGTGTAAAGGCTTGTTATGGCTTGACCCTACAGGGGGGAGTTCTTCATCAGTGAAGGCAAGATGATCACTGGTCGTGATGTTTCCAATGATTCCTTCAAACTTGTCTTGGGATATGGTGTGACACGTATGCTTCGTTCAAGACCTTCAGCAATGCGTTTCGGTGTGGTTCCGAACTCAATATCAGAGACAACAAAGTTATCTTCGCGGATGTGTGGTTGAGTTGGTCTATGATGGAGTATTCACTTTGCTTTATGAACTGGAGTAATTCGTCTGCTTCCTCCTTGGATTCTTCTTTGATTTCTTCTTCAATTTCTTTATTTTTTTCTTTATTTTTGGGGGCGTCTTCTTGTGAATTCTTGGGAGAGTATATTCGCCCGCTCCTTGTCATGCCCCCAATACTGGCGATATTGGAAATATCTTCGTTTACTGCGTATTTCCATGGTACAGTGTAGACCCCAAATCTTGCCCGGCCTCCAAATAAAGAGTAGAAGACCTCCTATTCGAAGATGGACGAAGCCTAACAAGCCACTAGGAGAGACTATTAGGCCCCATACTAGGATAGGAGGGATTTTCGGCACAAAAATAAGGTTTCTCGCCTTTTTGGGGACGAGACCGTCGTCTCGAAATCGAGACCGCCATCTCGCCTCATGCAAGTGGCGAGACCGCCGTCTCACCACGGTCTCGCTTTCCCAGACGGCGGTCTCGCCACTTTGGCATGGCGAGACGGCGGTCTCGTTTGACGAGACGGCGGTCTCGACCCTGTCAGACGAGACGGCGGTCTCGACCTGTCAGGCGCGAAAAATTATAAATAGGGGGCTCCCTTCCCTCATTTCCACACACCACACAGAGTTTTCTCCTCCTTCTCTCTAGAAAATCACTAGATCTTCTCTCTAGAATCCCTCCGACGCATTTTCGGAGCTTCTGAGTGTTTTTGTGAGTGTTTTTCGGCGCTTTGAGAAGTTTCTGACGCTGTGTAGAGTGAAGGGCTGCCACAAAGCACCCTTTTTTTTAAAGAGTTAATATAAAAGCGTGCTTCGGAGGTTTATATTCTCCCTCTCTACTTTTATCGCTTTAATTTTAAATTATGCAATAGATACTAGGGCCATGTAGTCGTAATTTTAAATTCTGCAGAATAAAAGGGTAAAAGCATAATTTTCACCGATTTAAATATTTTTAAATAGCTGGCCTGTCATAGGGAACCCGAAAGGGGCGTCGTAAAGGAACTAACACTTCCTTTACACGTAACTAACTCCCTTACCTAACTCTGGTTCTAATGACCAAAGTTGGTTTTTCGAAAACCAACGCCTTTTAATTCCTTTTCCGATGTTTCTGGTAAAAACATCGGTGGTGACTCCACAGAACCCTTTCAAAACTAGCTTTTGGATTAGCCCGGTTATCGGACAATCCAAGAGCGCCTTTTCGAAAACCTCGCCCCTAGGTTCAGCCCGGTTATCGGACAACCTAAAGGTGTTGTAACCACCAACAAAAAACACGAAAAACAAGAGGGTCAAAACCATCGCGTCGCTCCGACCGCCTCTTTTTGACGGCGGCGACAGATGGCGACTCCACTAGGGAAGCCTCGAGAGTTGATCCCATTTAGTGATAGGCCGGCTTAAAAAATAAATAAACCAAGAAAATAATGCTTTTGCCCTTACCATGTATTATAACATGTTTTATGGTTTGGCTTTAAATAACTGTTGTCTGTTTATACTTATGCAATTGTTTGAAATACAAATTGTACACAAACCCTTCCACACAACAGTTCCCTCTATACCCGGGGGCAAGTGAGAAATCCATAGGGAGTGGGTGGCAGGTACGGTTCGCTGTAGTGATGGCCTTGTGCCCACCGGTGTGATCGGAAACCACCACTCAAGGTGATAACCTTCCTCTTTTGGCAACAAGACTAACTATGGCCTTAGTGCTAAGCATGGTCGAAAGGCTGGAGAGTGGGGACCCTATAATGGGGGCACCTTGGGGGCCTTAGCCTGGTGAGAACAGTTAGAACTTACCCTCGCCAATGCACTTTTCTACAAGAAAACCCTACCTCGTGATAGAAAAGAATTCTCGCCTGTTCGTGGATGATCGAATTGTGTGTGCATATGTTTGCTGCATTTGTTTGTTGCATAACATAAACAAACAACAAAGGAAAATCACAAAAAATATTTTTTCCAAATAAACACCCTTATCTCGGACAGTCTGCCTTTTAGCTAGCCTGGTTTCAAGTTCTTTGTATGCTAAGTAGCCACGCAGTTCCGACAGAAGAGATAAGGGACGCTAAATATTCTTTCAAATAAACGCCCTTATCTCGGACAGTCTGCCTTTTAGCTAGCCTGGTTTCAGGTTCTTTGCAAGCTAAGTAGCCACACAGTTCCGACAGAAGAGATAAAAGGCTATAAAATAAAAAGCAATAAAAATCAAAATGAAAATCCGATTCTAAAACCATAAATAGGACCCGGTCCAAAAATGTTACACTCATAGAACATTCATGTAGATAGTTTATTCTTCAGAAAAATTCGCAATTACCATACATCATGTAGAAAAACATGATAAATAGGAAAATAAACACTTACATTCATTCAAATAAGCATCATTTTCATAAAACATGCATTTTGGTTTTAGAAAATGGAGGGGACTGTCGCCGCCGTCAAAAAGAGGCGGTCGGAGCGACGCGATGGTTTCGACCCTCTTTTGGAAAAAATATTTTTTGTGATTTTCCTTTGTTGTTTGTTTATGTTATGCAACAAACAAATGCAGCAAACATATGCACACACAATTCGATCATCCACAAACAGGCGAGAATTCTTTTCTATCACGAGGTAGGGTTTTCTTGTAGAAAAGTGCATTGGCGAGGGTAGGTTCTAACTGTTCTCACCAGGCTAAGGCCCCCAAGGTGCCCCCATTATAGGGTCCCCACTCTCCAGCCTTTCGACCATGCTTAGCACTAAGGCCATAGTTAGTCTTGTTGCCAAAAGAGGAAGGTTATCACCTTGAGTGGTGGTTTCCGATCACATCGGTGGGCACAAGGCCATCACTACAGCGAACCGTACCTGCCACCCACTCCCTATGGATTTCTCACTTGCCCCCGGGTATAGAGGGAACTGTTGTGTGGAAGGGTTTGTGTACAATTTGTATTTCAAACAATTGCATAAGTATAAACAGACAACAGTTATTTAAAGCCAAACCATAAAACATGTTATAATACAAGGTAAGGGCAAAAGCATTATTTTCTTGGTTTATTTATTTTTTAAGCCGGCCTATCACTAAATGGGATAAACTCTCGAGGCTTCCCCAGTGGAGTCGCCATCTGTCGCCGCCGTCAAAAAGAGGCAGTCGGAGCGACGCGATGGTTTCGACCCTCTTGTTTTTCGTGTTTTTTGTTGGTGGTTACAACACCTTTAGGTTGTCCGATAACCGGGCTGAACCTAGGGGCGAGGTTTTCGAAAAGGCGCTCTTGGATTGTCCGATAACCGGGCTAATCCAAAAGCTAGTTTTGAAAGGGTTCTGTGGAGTCGCCACCGATGTTTTTACCGGAAACATCGAAAAAGGGGTTAAAAGGCGTTGGTTTTCGAAAAACCAACTTTGGTCATTAGAACCAGAGTTGGGTAAGGGAGTTAGTTACGTGTAAAGGAAGTGTTAGTTCCTTTACGACGCCCCTTTCGGGTTCCCTATGATAGGCCAACTATTTTTATTGATAAATAAACCGAAAAATACGCTTTTACCCTTTTATTTGCGGAATTAAAATTTTATGACTACATGGCCCTATCTATTGCGTAATTTAAATAAAGCGGGAAAAAGGTGAGGGAGAAAGTAGAAACCTTCGAAGCTAGCTTTCTATTTAATTTCTCAACAAATTGGGTGCTTTGCGGCAACCCTTCACTCTACACAACTTTGTAAACCTCTCAAAACGCTCAGAAATCACTCTAAAGACACTCAGAAGCTCCGGAAATGCGTCGGAGGGATTCTAGAGAGAGAAATCCTAGAGAGAAGGAGGAGAAACTGTGTGGTGGTGTGTGGAAATGAGGGGATGGAGGCCCCTATTTATAGTTTTTCGCGCCTGACAGGTCGAGACCTCCGTTCTCGTCTGACAGGGTCGAGACCGCCGTCTCGCCAAACGAGACCGCCGTCTCGTCCTTCGCAGGTGGCGAGACCACTGTTTGGGAAAGCGAGACCGCCGTCTCGCCATTCGCAGGTGGGGAGACCACCGTCTCGTTTGGCGAGACGGCGGTCTCGATTTCGAGACGGCGATCTCGTCCCCAAAAAGGCGAGAAACCTTATTTTCGTGCCAAAAATCCCTCCTATCCTAGTATGGGGCCTAATAGTCTCTCCTAGTGGCTTGTTAGGCTTCGTCCATCTTCGAATAGGAGGTCTTCTACTCTTTATTTGGAGGTCGGGTAAGATTTGGAGTCTACAGCTGCCCCCCTTTACCTGACTAGTCGGCTGTTGGCCTGTTGTGCCAGACAGATTGACAGGAAGGTAAAGGAGTTGACCCTCTTGCCCGGTTACCCTTCAAATGCCCCGTCTTTGTGGCGGTTGATCTTCTGGGGAAAATTTGGTGTTCGTGCACTTCCGGGATACTCCTTCTGACGGTAGCCGATCCCTTCGGTGAACACGTGGTAGAACCTCAGGATGCCCCTTCTGACGGTAGCCGATCCTTCGGTTGATGGGTATGAACCCCCCATCAGGCTGGTAGTTGCAGTCCGTTGTGTGGGACTGGATGGGTATGAACCCCCCATCAGGGTGGTAGTTGCAATCCGTTGTGTGGGACTGGATGGGTATGAACCCCCCATCAGGCTGGTAATTGCGACTTACTGATCCGGCTCGAGCACAGATCAGGCGCACCGCGTGCACAGGTTGATAGGTATGAACCCCCTATCTAGCTGGTACAGTCCACTGCGTAGGACTGGTGGTAGTGGCGGCTTACTGTTCAGGTGGCCCATGCGCCGGTTCTCTGGGGAGTGATTTCTGTGTTGGTAGATGTACTTGGACCTCTTTGAATGGTCATCCGGGTTGTGCCGTGGTTTTTGTGTTTCATCCAGCTTTGTTGGTTGCTGGGGACTCTTTGTTTTTTACTTTTGGTGGTGATCATCCGACTCTTGCTGATTGGTCGGGTTATCTTGTTTTTGTTCGAATCTTGCTTGGTAGTCGAAGTTTTGTTGATCAAGGTGAGTGGCTTATCTTTAATCCAGCCTTTTTCTCGCGGTTTTATCTCTTTTTTCTCACGATTTCGGATTTTGGCTTTTCTTATTGAGCGTATGCCTTTTTTCCTTTTTAAGTTTTTTTGTTACGCTGGCTTTTGCAAAGGGTGGCAAAGAGATGCATGAAATAAAATTTTATTTATAAGGAAATTTTATTATAACCACGTTTTATTTTGGGAAGTACAATCCCTAAGGGCTATCATCTGGAGACGATCCGGGGAATTGCTGGTAGAAATGATATCGGAAGTCCGCTTGCTCCCGGAATTCGTCGCGGTATTCCTGTTGGAATGTTGTCCATTCCTGCCGCATCACCTGCTGGTGCTGATACATCTCCTCCTGCCGGGCGTTGTAGGCTTCCTGCCTCTGGCCTGTTGCTCTTGCCGTACCGTCATCTGGTCGAATTGTCGGCGCAGATCATTCATGTTGCGGTTTAGGCCGGTGAAATTGTCCGTGTACGGTGGTGGTTGTTGCTGTTGTTGCTGAAATTCGGGAGGTGCGGGGATATCTTGCATCGCCACGAGCCCCTGGAGGTCTAGTGCGAAATCCAGCGAGGGATGAAGGGCTAACTCGGTCCCACGGCGTATAAGCATCCCCATGCTGACCAGGACTGACCCGTTGATGGATTCGGGTCGTAAGTTGGAGGCCAGCTCTTCCCGGCCAGGGCACCCCCATCTTTCTGCCAAGGGAGTGATAAGAGGAGCCATGAGGACGGCCCCCGTTGATCTGTTCCTGAAGTCCTTAAGGGACCTCAGGAAAAAGTAGCCAGGGTTGCAGCGCCGCCTCTGGCTCATGCAGTAAAGTATAAAGAGGTCAGGGAAAGTTATCTTACCCTGACTCTCTTTTCTCCCATGGATGGTCCCTGCCAGTAGCTTGTGGCAGATGCGGAGGGCTGGGGGAAGCGCGGAGCCCCTCATCAGCGTAGGCAGCGTGGTTGCCCCTGTGAGCTCGTGCCACATTTCGGAGGCGGTGAGGTTGGTGGGTCGAGAGCAGATGGCCTCGCGGTATCCCCGAGTCATCACGTCCTCGGGCCGAACGAACCCAATGGCCACATTGAATTCGTCGAGGGTGGTAGTCTGGTATTCTCCACCCATAAAATAAGTCACCATCTTGGTGGGCTGCAGGCCCGGGACCATGGAGGGGACCTCAGCGTAGGAAACGGAGGCCAGGAATTCGAGTACCGCTTGTGGGTACACATGTGTGGGTGGAGGTTGCAGCAGAAAGCCCCACCCGATGCTGTCTATGTGGGCCCGGACATCGTCCTCCCATCCAAATTCAGCCAGGATGCTGAAGTCGAGCCTTAGCATCAGGTGCCAAGGATAAGTCCGGATATTCTCGAGGCGGGCTTGGTGTTGGGGTGACAGCTGAGAGGGATCTTGGGGTGGCGGTGCCGCAGAGCTGCTGGCACCGGCAGTGCTCCTTCTCTTTCTGGAGGCGCTTCTACCAAACATGTTGACCAGGAAGTGCTTGGAGAGAGTAAGATCTGAGAAATGGAGGTTTTGGAGGCAAGGAGAGTTGTGAGGAACCCCCCAAGCGCGCCCCCTATATATAGCAATTTTTCCAGTTCGAGACCGCCGTCTGGGAAGGCGAGACGGCGGTCTCGAGTCTCCTTCAAGTCGAGACGGCGGTCTGGATCATCGAGACGGCGGTCTCGATTTTGGCTAAGTCGAGACCATTGTCTCGTTGGTCGAGACGGCGTTCTCGTCTTGCCGGGGTACCGAGACGGCAGTCTGGAAGATCCACACGGCGGTCTTGAATTTCTGGGCTTTTTTTTTTTTTTTAAGAGAAAATAGGACCTGGTTCAAAAGCATTTTATGCATGCAATATTTTTATGTTTGATGTCCTATAATGCCTACTTTGATTAAATTTTCAGAAGGATTTAACCGACGTGTCTTGTAGCGCCGAGTGCCCTCTAATCTGTGCTTTCATACTTGCTGTACCATGCCGGACTTCTTGTGACCGAAGAGTCATTTTGTTTTTTCTCTTTTCTTTCTCTTTTCCCTTTTTTTTTCTCTTTTTTTTCTTTTGTAGCGCACTCTTTGTCATGTAGTGCCCCTTTTTCCTCACTTTAGGGATTTCAATCCTCTTGTTGACTATACGCCTCCATATTCCCAAATTAATTATTTGGAATATTGTTGTGAGGGTCAAGAGAAAAGAAACGAAGAGGCAAATTCAATGGTTTGTGTTTTAGAGGGTTAATTTTTTATTTTAGAAAGTTTTTGTAAGCATGGTTAGCTAGGGTTAGGCTTAGGTGTAAGCTTTTGTATAAGTAAACAGTTTCTTTTCTTTTTGTATTTGCGCCTTTTGGTTTTATTCCCATTACTTTTTAATGGCTAGCTGATTTCCCTAGATCGCCCTTTGGGTTTTCGAACTAGGATATTGTGCTTGGCCCTAACTTTTGTCTAGGTTCCTTCTTTTTGTAATTTTTTGGAGAATCCTAGCGGACCCTATTTTGTAACCCTAACTTTTGCCTAGGCTACCCTTTATTGTTGTTCGGGTATCCTACCGGGTCGACCCTATCTTTTGCGTAGCCCCCTTAGTGGGTTTCCTACCGGGTAATTTGCCCTTTTCTTTGGCCTTTGGCTTCTCTGGGCTTTTCTCTTTTTTTTGTTGTTTTTGTGTATTTATTTTTGTTCACAATATTGGCGAAGCATGACTTTCTTTATGGATGAGGTGAAGTCTTATTTTTATGTGCTTCTAATCAACTATCTTGACGATAATAGCAATGGTAGATGTTGATTATTTGGATGCGCTTTTTATTCTTCTTCTTTTTTTGTTTACTTAGACAGGGTTATTTATGTGGTCTAGTCAGAAATAGAAAGAAGAGAAGCAGATAGTAAGAATCATTCTTTATTAATTAATAAGGGAATATGTGTCCTAAAATGTCTGGGGGTCTCGGGGGATAATCTCTAACAATCATGGGGTTTACATCCCTTAAATGAAGAAAAAAGATTTCCTAATGACTAAGGTGGCTCTTGACGCTTGCACCCCTCCACTTCGGAAAATTTGTTTGAGTGTGCGGAGGGGAGACTTCCCTTTTCTTCTTTCCGACCGGCCCTTAGTAGGGTCATATCCCAGGCCATGCTTGCAAGGATTATCTTTGAATTCTGGGGGTTCCCTCATGCCTTGGGAATCTGCCCCCAGTCCTTGGCCAGGATGGTAACCATGCTTCAACATCATGCGGGCTACCTTTGTATTTTTGGGAAGTCGCTCTATGCTGGCAATTTTGAGCGCTTGAAAAGATGTTTCAAGGGCCTCTTCAGCCGCATCCACGTAAGGCTGGGTGGACGGTCCACTGATCAGGATATCATCTTCTGCTTGGACTGTGACCAATTTGTCATCCACTATGAACTTGACTTTCTGGTGGAGCGTTGAAGGTACTGCCTTAGCGTCATGAATCCAAGGCCTGCCGAGGAGACAGCTATATGCTGGAGTAATATCCATGATATGGAAATCGACGTCGAAGATAGTGGGTCCAACTTGAATTGGCAAGTTAACCTCTCCCACTACTTCTCGTTTGGATCCGTCGAAGGCTCGAACGATAGTGCTGCTTGGGCGCAGACGGGTTCCTTGGATAGTCAGCTTGTCTAGTGTGCACTTGGGCATCACGTTCAAGGATGACCCGTTATCCACAAGAACTTTGGCGATGAGGTACTCCTTGCACTTGACTGAGATGTGCAAGGGCTTGTTATGGTTTGACCCCTCGAGGGGGAGTTCTTCCTCTGTGAAGGTGAGGTGATCGCTTGCCGTGATGTGACCAATGATCCTCTCAACCTTTTCTTGGGATATAGTATGAGGTACATGAGCTTCGCTCAAGACCTTCAGCAGGGCATTTCTATGCGGTTCCGAGCTCATTATCAAAGATAACAATGTAATCTTTGCAGGTGTGCGATTGAGCTGGTCTATGATGGAATACTCGCTTTGCCTTATAAACTAGAGTAATTCCTCTGTCTCCTTGTCGCCGCCGTCCGTTCCGACGTCCAGGGACATCTCAAACGTTTATGCGAGCGGTCGCGAAAAGATGGTTTAGACTCGCGTTTTTGTGTTAAAGTATGTTCATTGCTTCCGAGGTGCTCAACAACTAAACTATCCTCTAATAAAAGCAAGGTTTTCGAAAAGGGGTTCTTTTGGAGTCGCCACCAATGTTTTAACCATAAACATTGGAAAAGGATAAAAAGGCGTTGATTTTAATAAAAACCAAACTTGGCCATTATAACCAGAGTTGGGTAAGGGAGTTAGTTACGTGTGGGGAAGGTGTTAGCACCCCACAACGCCCCTTTCGGGTTCCCTATGACGGATTAATTCATTTAAGTGAAGATTACGAGAAATTACGCGATTACCCTATTTTATTGCATAATATTAAAAATGGCTATCTACATGATTTTAGTTTACATTGCATACAAACAGCAATAAATAAAGCAGTAAAAGAGAAGAGAATTGAACAGAACCTCCGTAGCAAGCTTTGTATTGCGAATCTTTAATCGTAAGGATGCGTTTTGGCAATCCTTCGCTCTACAAAGACCCTCCTCTCCGAATACAACACTGACTCTACTAAATTTTACAGAAGAATCGAATGCTGGAATATGATTCCTTAACTGATTGTTACCTTATCAAGGCAATCAGAGAGTTCATTCGAAGAAGGAAGAGAAAAGACAAGTACTGGGAGTTGTCTGGTGTGTGAAACAGTGGCAAATGAGCTTCCTATTTATAGTTTTTCGCAGCCTGACAATTTGGGACACCCATCTAGGTTGGGACGGCCGTCTGGGTTGGGACGGCCGTCCCAATTGAGTTTTTTACACTTGGGGGGACCTCCTGAAGAGTGGGAAGGGCAGTCTCACTTGGGACGGCCGTCCCACTTGGCCAGGGTAGCTTGGGACGGCCGTCTCGACTTTGGGACGACTGTCTCAACCTGTTTTGGCCAGCCTTTTTGTTCTGGGTCCCCTGGGAAGCTTTCCTTTCTTTATTCGGACGTCGGTTGATGCCGATAGACGCCTGTTGAAGCTTTATCTTCATATAGGAAGTCTTCTTGGCCTTTATTGAGATGCCAGGCGAGCTTTGTCTTGTTATAGGAAGTCTCCTTAGCCTTTATTGAGAGACCGGGCAAAATTAGGGGTCTACAGCTGCCCCCCCTTCACCTGCCTAGCTAATTTGTTGGCCTAATATGCCGACAAGATTAGCTGGTAGGGGAAGGAGTTAACCCTTTTGCCCGGTTATCCTTCAGATGCTTCCTTGCTGATCCTCCGGATGATAAATATTTTTGATAGGTACCAACCCCTATCTGGTTTGAGCCTTATTTTATAAGGCTCTGGTGAGTACTTACCCTCACCCGGTATGAGTCTGCATTTCACTAGACTCTTGTGGGTACATACCCCACTAGGTATGACCTTGTTTTTTGCAAGGCTTTGGTGAGTACCTACCCTCACCCGGTATGAGTTCGCATTTTGCTAAACTCTTGTGGGTACTCACTTTTGAGGTGCTCAACACTTGAACTATCCTCTAATAGAAGCAAGGTATTTACAACCCATTTTTGTAATGCTTAGGTGAGTATTTTACTCCACCTAATGCATTCTGCTAAGTTTTGATGAGTACCTACCCTCATCCGGTACAAACCTTATTTTATAAGGCTTTGGTGGGTACCTACCCCCACCTGGTACGAATCTGCATTTTGCTAGATTCTGATGAGTACCTACCCTCATCCGGTATAAACCTTATTTTATAAGGCTCTGGTGGGTACCTACCCCCACCTGGTATGAATCTGCATTTTGCTAGATTCTGATGAGTACCTACCCTCATCCGGTATAAACCTTATTTTATAAGGTTCTGGTGGGTACTTACCACCCGGTAGGAATCTGCATTTTTGCTAGATTCTGATGAGTATCTACCCTCATCCGGTATAAACCTTATTTTATAAGGCTCTGGTGGGTACCTACCCCCACCCGGTACGAACCCCGTTCTGCAAGGCTCTGATGGGTACCTACCCCCACCCGGTACGAACCCCGTTTTGCAAGGCTCTGATGGGTACCTACCCCCACCTGGTACGAACCCCGTTCTGCAAGGCTCTGATGGGTACCTACCCCCACCTGTTACGAACCCCGTTCTGCAAGGTTCTGAACAAGCCCTGTTCTGCAAGGCTCTTAGGATGACTTTTTTGATAGTCAATCCTGTGGTCATCTGATTTTGGAGATGTGCTGGCGGCTTACTGTTTTTGATCATGCGCCTCTTTGTAGGGAGTGATTGATCTTTCTTTTTGACTTTTCTGTTAGTCATCCGGTTTTACCAGGGATTTCTTTCTTTTTGGCTTTTCTTGTTTAGCCATCCGGCTTTGACGGGGATTCTTTTGCTGGTTGCCTCTTATTTAGGCGGGAATCCACTGGGGATTTGTTGATTTTTGTTGGTTGTGCCTCTTGATTAGGCAGATGCTTCAATAGTGGTGAAGGCTTTTTACTTGTTGTTTTTCGCCTCTGAATAGGCTGATGTTCTACTTGAGGATATTTGTTCTTGATAATACCTCTGAGTAGGCAGATGCTCTTTTTTTTTTTTTTTTTGAAAGCTTTATGCTTGTATTGCCTCTTGCATAGGTTGATTTCCCGTTTCTTGGGGATATCGACTCTTTGCTTGCCTCTGAGTAGGCATAGACATTCTTGGGAGTGAAGGTTTTGCCTTTCACTAGGGATATTCATATTGGGTGTTATAGGCGATTAACTCCCTGAGGATATGAATTTGTATTTTGCCTTTTGCTGGTAGGCCTGTTGGGGATTTTTCTTTTTGGTGATCCACCAGGGATTTGGTTGTTTTCTGGAGATCTATTTTGGATTGCCCCCTAGGGAGGAAATGGAGTTTTTGACTCCTTGTTGGATGCTGTTGTTATGAGCTGGCTTTGCCTATGCTCTTATTCCGCTGGGGGATGGGTTTTTACCTTCTTCTCGCGATTTGTATCTCTTTTTCGCGATTTGGCTTTTACATATGTGCGCCTTTTTATGTACATTGGCTTTTTCTTTGGATGAAAAGATATCTTTTTTCTCTTTTCTTTTTGGTGATCCCTGGGGAATTTTTCTTTACTTCTTGGGGATCCAATCCTTGATTTGATTTAGTCTTGAGTTCCTGACTTTGTGAGGCTCTTTATTTGAGCGAAATGAAGAAATTTTCTTTTCTTTTTTCTTTCTTTTTTTGGAGATTCACCAAGGAGTTTGTCAGCTTCCTAGGGATCCAATTTTGATGATGGAGTCTTGGCTCCTAGTTTTTGTGAAGCTCTTATTAGGCTGGAGTGAAGAGATTTTCTACTTTTTCTCTTTTTTTGGAGATTTGCCAAGGAGTTTGTCGGTGTAGACCCCTAATTTTGCCCGGTCTCTCAAATAAAGATAAAAGAGATCACCCGTAACAAGATAAAGCTCGTCTAGCATTACAAATAAGAGCCAAGGAGACTTCCTATATGAAGATAAAGCTTCAACAGACACATATCGGCATCAACTGACGTCCAAAACAGGAAAGGAAAGCTTCCCGGAGTCACGAAACGCGCGAAACTGGCCAGAACAAGTCGAGACGACCGTCCCAAAGTTGGGACGCCCGTCCCAACCTGCCCCAACCAAGTGGGACGCGCGTCCCGAATGTGGGACGGCCGTCCCAAACCCAATTCAAGTGGGACGGCCGTCCCGGGTTCCCTGGTGGTCTCGCCCTGTGTAATTTTGCCATTTGGGACGGTCGTCCCAGTCCAGACGGCCGTCCCACTCCAGACGGTGGTCCCGAAGTGCGCCAGCTGCGAAAACTATAAATAGGAGGCTCATTTGCCACTTTTTCACACCCCAGACACTCCAGAGAGCTCTGAAACACTTTCTAAAACTCAGAGCACTTGTCTATTTCTCTCCCTTTCTCGAATGATCTTTCCGATTGCCTTAAATAGGTAACAATCGGTTAAGGAATTATATTCCGGCATTTGATTCTTCTTTAAATTTTTAGTAGAGTCGATCTTGTATTGGTGAGGAGAGTCTGTGTAGAGAGAGGGGTTGCCAAAACGCATCCTCACAGTTGGAGATTCTCAATACAAAGCTTGCTACGGAGGTTCTTTTCAATTCTCTTCTCTTTTATTGCTTTATTTATTGTTTTATTTAGCTTTATTTATGCCATGTAGAATAAAATCATGTAGATAGCTATTTTATCTCTTTTATTGCTTTATTTAGCTTTATTCATCATTTTATGCATGCAATATAGGATAAAATCATGTAGATAGCCATTTAATATTATGTAATAAAATAGGGTAATTGCGTAATTTCTCATAGTCTTTACTTTAATGAATTAATCTGTCATAGGGAACCCGAAAGGGGCGTTGTGGGGTGCTAACACCTTCCCCACACGTAACTAACTCCCTTACCTAACTCTGGTTATAATGGCCAAGTCTGGTTTTTATTAAAAACAACGCCTTTTCATCCTTTTCCAATGTTTATGGTCAAAATATTGGTGGCGACTCCATAAGAACCCCTTTTCGAAAACCTTGCTTTTTCAATGTTGAAGCAATGAACATATTTTAAAACAAATACGCGAGTCTAAACCATCTTTTCGCGACCGCTCGCATAAACGTTCGAGACGTCCCCCGGACGTCGAAAGGGACGGCGGCGACAGATGGCGACTCCACTGGGGAAGCTAGAGAGTTGATCCCATTTAGTGACAGATAAATTCAAACTAAGTAATGATTTGAAATTACGCCTTTACCCTTTTCTGTATTTTTATTGTATGGCTTTAATAATTGCTGTATGATTATTTCTGCAAATTGTTTGAAATATAAATTGCACACAAAACCCTTGCACACAACAGTTCCTCTATACCCAGGGGCAAGAGTGAATACCTATAGGGAGTGGGTGGCAGATACGATCGGTTAGTTGGCACACGGGGCTACTGCCGTTGTCGGAAAACCACCAACTCAAGGTGATAACTCTCTTCTTTTGGTCTAAGGGTGTCGCCACGGAGTTCCGTGCATGACCCGAGGATCGAGAGATTGAGAGGTCCCTATAATGGGGGCACCTTGGGGACCTTTGGCCTGGTGAGAACAGTTAGAACCACCCAAAACAAGCACGTTTCTGCAGGAAAACCCTACCTCGTAATAGCGTGGCTCTGCTCGTGGATGTATGAATTGTGTGTGCATATGTTTACTGCATTTGTATTGATGCATTAGCATAGGAAAATCATACAACAAACAAAAAAAATGAAAAAACCTAAAAATCATAAAAAGCGAAAAGATAAAAGACCTTTATCTCGGACAGTCTTCAGTTAATCTAGCCTGGTTCCAGGTTCTTTGTAAGCTAAGTAGCCGCGTTGACCGACAGAAGAGATAAAGGGTCATAAAAATGTAAAACCAGTTAAAACCATAAAAATACCTTTTATAAATATAAAAAAAAAGTTTCTTGACAAAGTCGTATCATTCATACCATATCATTCAATAAGTGGTAAAACCAAGAGAGAAAACCAATGCATTAAGAAAAGTACGCATAAACATCATCATAATAAAATCTCTCATACATAAACACATTCATCCTAGGGCATATCTATTCCACACTAATCATTTAAAATAAAAGTTATAATAAGAATCATTAAAATCATTTAGAAGGTGGCTGGTCTTCCGCCCGTCCTCACTCGTGCTCAAAAAGCTAAGAAGATGGAGCAACTAGAAGAACAAAACCGAAAGCTCACCGCTGAGCTTAATACGCTGAAAGAACAAATGGCTCAAATGTTAGATATGATGCATCAACAGAATCTTCATCAAGAGGGTCCTCAGAATGGACCAGCCTCCCACCAGGAAGAAGAAGAGGAACCCCAGAGTGAGCATGACCCATCTGATACAAGAGCAGTACATATTCATGCTCCTGAAATATCAAAACAACAAATCACTGCTCTTGAAGAAAGGCTGAGAGCCATGGAAGGACATAACTTTGATATAAGAGAGGCGGCTGATATGTGCCTCGTTAAAGACATCCAATTCCCTAATAAGTTCAAAACTCCGGATTTCCCGAAATACATAGGGCTAACTTGCCCTAAAAGCCATCTTACGATGTACTGCCGTAAGATGGCTGCATATGCTGACAATGAAAAGCTCCTGATTCATTGCTTTCAGGAGAGCTTAGCTGAATCAGCTCTAAACTGGTATATGCAACTACAAGGAGGACAGGTCCAAACATGGAAACATTTGGCAGATGCTTTTCTTCGTCGCTATAAATACAATATTGATTTGACCCCTGAAAGAGCAGATCTACAATTGCTAAGCAAAAAGGACGACGAACCCTTTAAGGCATATGCCCAAAGATGGAGAGAATTGGCAGCACAAGTAGAACCTCCTCTATCTGATAAGGAAACCACATCCATGTTCATCAATTCTCTAACTGGTCCCTATTATGACAAAATGATAGGGAACACATCAACACTCTTTGCCGATGTGGTAATTATAGGAGAAAGAGTAGAGCAAGGTCTGAAAAATGGGAGAATCACACAGCACACCTCTTCTGATTCTTCCATTCCTAATGTTAAGAAGGGTTTTGGAAAGAAAAAGGAAGGAACCGTGAATGCAATCAACATTACTACTCCTTCTTCCTCCTCGCAACAGACCGGGTCACGCAAACCGGAAAGGAAATTTACCCCAATACCTACTTCCTACGGAAGTCTGCTGATAAAATTGTTGGAGGATAAACTCCTTGTACGCATCCCTCCCAAGAGAATAGAGCCGCCATATCCAGAATGGTATAAGCCGAACGAAAAATGCAATTATCATTCAGATGCTCCGGGACACTCTGTGGATAACTGCATGGCCTTAAAACATAAGGTCCAAGATTTAATAGATGCAGGGTGGATTACCTTTGACGCACCTACTCCAAAAATAGATGACCAGCCCTTACTAAAGCCCGAGTAAAGGACGGATAAGGAAGATCAGCAAATTAGGGCTCATCATTTTCTCTTTTTCTTTCCATCTCTAAAAAAAAATAATAATATATATCAAAAAGCTTTCGATGTATCTCTCATGATCCTCGCCCGTGATCATGAGATTTTTTTTATTAAGGTGGGCCTTGTAAATATTTGCATATATCAATACAATAAGGCATTTCCATTTCTCTTTCATTCCTTTCTCTCTCATTCCAAAATAATTAAATAAAATCTAAAACAAAGTATAACCATACAGTCATGCCTGTGATTGAAAATTCTCCGGAAGATCCGAAAGCTGAAGGCGAATGGATTGAGTCAGACAGTGAGGAGGGGACCATTTCCCAGGACATGCAAAGACTGTTGGAAAAAGAATCTCAATTAATACAGCCCCATCGGGAGAAAACTGAGGCCATCAATTTGGGACAAGAAGATAATAAGAAAGAAGTAAATATCGGTACCCAGATTGATGATAATGTCAGGAAAAAACTAATACAATTACTAAGAGAATATGTGGATGTATTCGCATGGTCCTATCATGATATGCCTGGAATTGATAAAAGCATAGTGGAGCATAGATTACCACTAAAAGAGGGATTTCGGCCCGTTAAGCAAAAACTCAGAAGGGTAAAGCCAGAATGGTCCTTAAAAATTAAGGAAGAAGTAGAAAAACAGTTGGATGCCAATTTTCTGATTGTGTCAAAGTACCCTGAATGGTTGGCAAACATCGTGCCAGTTGTAAAGAAAAATGGAAAAATCAGGGTATGCGTAGATTACAGGGACTTGAACCATGCAAGTCCGAAAGATGATTTTCCCTTACCACATATTGATATGCTCGTAGATCACACCGCTACAAATACTCTTTATTCTTTCATGGATGGATATGCAGGGTATAATCAAATCAAATTGGCTGTCGAAGACAGAGAAAAAACTTCCTTCATTACATCGTGGGGGACATTTTGTTATAGAGTAATGCCTTTTGGACTTAAGAATGCAGGGGCAACCTATCAAAGGGCCATGGTTACACTATTTCACGATATGATCCACAAAGAAATCGAAGTATACGTGGATGATATGATTGTCAAGTCCAAAAATGAGACAGATCACCTCCTACACTTAAAGAAACTATTCAATCGGCTTCGAAAATATCAGATTAAGCTTAATCCGGCTAAATGCACGTTCGGAGTACGATCAGGAAAACTCCTTGGATTTATCGTCAGTAAAAAAGGAATCGAGGTGGACCCTGATAAAACAAAGGCAATCCTAGAAATGCCCCCACCAAGAACAGAAAAAGAAGTCAGAGGGTTCTTAGGCCGAATAAATTACATCGCACGGTTCATTGCGCAATTAACAGATAAATGTATGCCCATCTTCAAATTATTGCGTAAAAACCAACCGACAATTTGGAACGATGAATGTCAACGAGCCTTCGAAAAGATCAAAATATGCTTAACTAATCCTCCAGTACTGATATCACCTGTGGAAGAGAGGCCCCTAATTCTTTACCTATCAGTACTCGACGAATCCATGGGATGTGTGCTCGGTCAACAAGATGATACTGGTAAGAAAGAACAAGCCATATATTACCTCAGTAAAAAATTTCTAAGCTATGAGACCCGTTATACACCACTCGAAAAAACATGTTGTGCATTGGTGTGGGCAACTCAACGCCTTCGACAATATATGGTCGACATACAACTTGGTTAATTTCCAAAATGGACCCAATCAAATACTTGTTTGAAAAACCTATCTTGACCTGGAAGGATAGCTAGATGGCAAGTACTCCTCTCGAATTTGATATTATTCATGTCACTCGAGAAAGCTATCAAAGGCAGTCCTTTGGCAGACTACCTGGCACATGGGCCAACGGACGAATATCAATCCCTCCAGGATGATTTTCCAGATGAGCATATAATGCATATCCAACATGAAGAGCTTAAAAATGATAAGTGGATCATGTTTTTCGATGGAGCTTCAAACTTACTGGGACATGGGATTAGAGCTATTTTAATATCGCCTGAAAAGAAGCATTTCCCGATAACGGCCAGATTAACCTTTGACTGTACAAACAATATGGCAGAATATGAGGCATGTGCTCTAGGTATTCAAGCGGCCTTGGATCACGGGGTAACTAAACTCAAAGTATTCGGTGACTCATCCCTTGTTATTTACCAGCTCAAGGGTGAATGGGAAACTAGAAACTCCAAATTAACCCCTTATCTGGAGCATATCCGTAAGATGACTTCACAAATGGAAAACATCAGTTTCGAGTATATCCCTCGGGAGGATAACCAGATTGCGGACGCGCTGGCAACATTATCATCCATGTTCGCGCTAGGGCAGGAACATGAGATGCCCATCATCCAAGTCAAAAGGCACGACAAACAAGCCTTTTGTATGATGGTGGATAGTGAAAAAGATAAAGTCCCTTGGTATCAGGACATAAGGCGATACTTGACAAAGGGTGAATACCCCGAGGGAATCAGTGACAATGATAAAAGGACCATTCGGAAAAGGGCTATAGGGTTTATGTTGATAGGAGAAACCCTCTATAAAAAGAATTGTGATTCTACTTTGTTAAGATGCGTTAATCCCGAAGAAGCCCAGATGTTGATCAAAGAAATACATGAAGGAACTTTTGGGACTCATGCACCAGGGCATATCATGGCTAGGAAAATCCTCAGAGCAGGGTACTTTTGGTCTACAATGGAAAAAGACTGTTATCAGTATGCTAGAAAATGTCACAAGTGTCAAATACACGCAGATAATGTACATGTTCCACCGATACCTCTCAATGTTATGGCTATCCCTTGGCCGTTCGCTATGTGGGGCATAGATGTCATCGGACCTATTGAGCCTAAGGCGTCCAATGGTCATCGATTCATTTTGGTGGCCATTGATTATTTCACTAAGTGGGTAGAAGCTGCATCATATGCACATGTTACTAGAAAGGTAGTGGTCACTTTTGTTAAGAAAAATATCATATGCCGATACGGCATTCCACATCGTCTCATTACTGATAACGGGACCAATCTGAATAATAAAATGATGGAAGAACTATGTTATGACTTCAAAATTCAACACCATAATTCTTCTCCTTATAGGCCTAAAATGAATGGCGCAGTGGAAGCAGCCAATAAAAACATCAAGAAGATTGTTCAAAAGATGGTTAAAACCTATAAAGATTGGCATGAAAAGTTACCTTTTGCTCTTCATGGATATCGAACGTCTGTACGAACCTCAACAGGAGCCACTCCATTCTCCCTTGTATATGGAATGGAGGCCGTATTGCCAATAGAGGTCGAAATACCTTCCCTGCGAATTATAATGGAAGCAAAATTAACAGAAGCCGAATGGGTTCAAAGTCGATACGATCAATTAAACCTTATCGATGAAAAATGACTGAATGCCATATGCCATGGACAAGCCTATCAAAAGAGGATAAAAAAGGCTTATGATAAAAAGGTCTGCCCTCATACTTATCAAGAAGGGGATTTAGTGATAAAGAAACTGCTTCCAGCCCAAAAGGATAAAATTGGAAAATGGGCGGCAAATTATGAAGGACCCTTTGTGGTCAAACGAGCTTTCTCGAGAGGGGCACTTATTCTCACTAATATGGATGGAGAGGAGCTTCGACACCCAATCAATTCTGATGCGGTAAAAAAATATTATGCTTGAAGACATTGCTCATGACCCGTCAGGAATGAAAACCCGCAAAGGGCATCCCTGGGCAAAAGATAGGGTCCATATCCCTCGCTAGGATACGTCCTAGGCAAAAGATAGAGGTAAAAAAAAAAAAGAAAAGAAGCAAGCAGTCTGCATAGTCTTCACTCTGAGCTCAAGCATCTCAACTGAAGCAATTAGGAGAACCAGGGGGCAGATATTACAGACATGACTGTTTAAGCCTATACGAGTATAGCCAACCCCGACCACCCATTCTTCTAAATACCTTTTGAAATCCTTCCGTAAAAGAAATAAACTTTTGTTCATCTATCAATAAAATTCCTTTTCATTTCCTTTCTCTTAACCAAATATTATGGAAATGCCTCAGTATTGATAAATCATAAATATGTGCAAAGACTTTTAATCAAAGATCAAGAATGCATCTAAAAAAGCAAAACATATAAAAAATAATAAGAAAATAACAAATGCCCGCTAGAATGTTTTCAGGTAAAAATCGGGTAGCCTCGCTAGATCGGAAATCCCTAAAAGAACGGTCTAGGCAAAAGATAAGGCAAAAGCCCCCTAAGATATTCTAGGCAATAATTAAGGCAGCCCGCTAGATTGAAAACTCGTAAAGGGCGGTCTAGGCAAAAGATAGGGCTAAAAACAAGAGATGGATAAAAAGAGAAGCCCATCATCATGGTCATAGAAGAGGAGCCCACCGGCGTATTCATAAGAAAGCCAACGGGAGAAGGCCAGTCACTTTCTAAATGCATCAAAAATAAACAAACATTAGATTGCATCTAAGACATCCACACACAAAGTAGTTGCATAATACAACTTTGTCAAAATAAAAAAAAATAATCTTCTTCAAATAAGAATAATAAACATGCATATAAGGAGGCTAGTCTCCATACTTGTGATTGAAAATAGGAGGCGCCAGAATCCAGTCTCCACATGAAAATCAAAATCGCGAAAAGCGAAATCAAAACCGTTTCAGCAAGAATAAAATAGCTTCAAGGAAAATAGCTTCAACCTCCTACATCGAAAAAAAAGGGGCCAACGGAAAGGCTCTATGATCCCCAAGCGGACCCTTGCCTACTCCAGAGGCAAAACAAAAATTACTTCATGACTCATCCTCATCATCACATGAGTCGTTGACCATAATCATTTGAAGCCTCAATCAACATCTTTCCATCCAAAAAGAAGGAAGCCATCAAAACAGAAAAGCTAACGGAAAGGCTTGATCATCCCCAAGCGGATCCTTGCCTACTCCAGAGGCAAGACAAAAAGATTACCTCACGACTCAGCTTCATCACCACATGAGTCATCAAGCACATTCATGCAAGAGTCTCTGTTTCATTCCCCAAAAGAGAATAAGGACTACACAAGAGTCCATCGAAGAAAGCACAGAACCAAATCACCCAAATCACTAGGGGGCACAAAAAGAAAGAAAAGAAAAGCCTTTCATCCTCTAACAAAGGCCACTGCATGAAAAAGCCGAAAGAAAATCCCCAAGAAGAGCACATCAAGAAAACTCTATAAAAGAAAATGAGAAATTTCCATCCCCAGGAAGCCAATAAAATTCCCCAGGGATCACTACGAAGAAAAGAGAAAAATATATATCTTTCTATATAACGTGCATAAAAGGTGCACACGTAAGCCCATTCCCCAGCAGAAATAAGAGCATAGACAAAAGCCAGTTCAAGCAATAAGGAGTCAAAAACTCCATTTTCCCCTAAAGGGGGCAATTCAAAAGAGATCTCAGTCAGAGCAATCAAATTCTCAATGAATCATCCAAAAGAAAAACTTTCACCGGTGAGCTTACAATAGAACTTCTGTTTGCTCAAAATAAGCAAAGAGCTAATATCCCAGAGAAATGGGAAATCAACCTATGCGAGAGGTAATACAAGCCCAAAAGCATAAAAGTCTTCACCATTGCTGAAGCAATCGCCTAATCAAGAGGCACAATCAAAATCCCCAGTAAATTCCTGCCTAAAAGGCAACCAATGAAGAATCCCCGGTAAAACCGGATAAATAAAATAGAAAAATCAAAAAGAAAGAAAATCAATCATTCCTCATGAAACAGGCGTATAATCAGAGACAATAAGTCGCCAGAAACCGGATGAGGGTTTGTACTCATCAATCAAAAAGGATATACCAAAAAGAGCATTCCAAGAGTCGGTCAAAATGCAGACTCATACCAGGTGGGGGTAGGTACCCACAAGAATTTGTCAAAATGCAGATTCGTACCAGGTGGGGGTAGGTACCCATCAGAGTCGGTCAAAATGCAGACTCATACCAGGTGGGGGTAGGTACCCACAAAAATCTGTCAAAATGCAGATTCGTACCAGGTGGGGGTAGGTACCCATCGTAGTCGGTCAAAATGCGGACTCATACCAGGTGGGGGTAGGTACCCACAAAAATCATCAAAATGCGGATTCATACCGGATGGGGGTAGGTACCCATCGAGTCGGTCAAAATACGGACTCATACCAGGTGGGGGTAGGTACCCACAAAAACTCGTCAAAATGCAGATTTGTACCAGATGGGGGTAGGTACCCATCAGAGTCGGTCAAAATGCAGACTCATACCAGGTGGGGGTAGGTACCCACAAAAATCTGTCAAAATGCAGATTCATACCAGATGGGGGTAGGTACCCATCAGAGTCGGTCAAAATGCAGACTCATACCAGGTGGGGGTAGGTACCCACAAGAATTTGTCAAAATGCAGATTCGTACCAGATGGGGGTAGGTACCCATCAAAGTCGGTCAAAATGCAGAGTCATACCAGGTGGGGGTAGGTACCCACAAAAATCTGTCAAAATGCAGATTCATACCAGATGGGGGTAGGTACCCATCAGAGTCGGTCAAAATGCAGACTCGTACCAGGTGGGGGAAGGTACCCGTCAGAGTCAGTCACACTACTACAAATAAAGCTTTCAACGTCGGTTCTGGAAGGCTTTCAACGTCGGTTTAATAACCGATGTTGTATCAGGCGACATTGAAAGTCGTAACTTTCAACGTCGGTTCAAAAAAACCGACGTTGAAAAATACACTTTAGATAGCGGTTCCCTTAGAACCGCTATCTAAAGTCGACTTTAGATAGCGGTTCTAAGGGAACCGCTATCTAATGTGAACTTTAGATAGCGGTTCTAAGGGAACCGCTATCTAATGTCTACTTTCAACGTCGGTTCTTAAAACCGACGTTGAAAGTATGATTTTTTAAATTAATAATTTTTATTTATTTACAACCCCTTTACCCCCCTTTTTCCATCTCTTTATATTATATTTTTTAGAAGTTTTTTAATTTTTAAGAGAATTGTCATTGGCGTGATTCGAACCCAAGTACTTTAGAGTTGGAGGTCGATACTCCAACCACTAAACTACTTGAATTTTTTGATAATAACTTACGAATAAATTATATTTATATACAAATAAATATATATCCGTGTAAATATATACAAATAAACCCAGTACTTTCATCTTCTTCGCACCGATAATCCTCCAAAATTTTGTGTTCTTCATGCCGATGACCCTCCCAAATTCACCTTCCCGCTCACAATTTCACTCCCTCTTTTCGACCTTGTACCAGTGACTATCCACCATTGTTCGAGTTTAATCACCTTCGTCTCTCCAACCCCAATCCTCCACCCTTCTATTCAGCTTCCAAGATCTTTAACCCAAGCATGCATGACCCGACCTCAAGCTTGAAATCCAACCCAATGACCTTGAATCTCAAATCCGAGTGACCAAAACACCCAATCAAAACACTTTACAAAAATGTATATCAATTAAAACAGATTTGTTTTAAGCTGATACGTACGACAACGTTTATATCAATTAAAACACTTTACAAAAAATATTCTAAGTTGATTTAATCGATTGTTTCGCGATTCAATCGATTGAAATACTGCAAAACTTTCTCGTAAAACTTTTCAAGTAATTTTAACTGATAAAAATAAGTTTTAATCGATTAAAACGCTGTGCAGAAACTATTTTAATCGATTGAAACGAGATTTAATCGATTAAAATAGTTCTGATCGGTCATAACCGCTATCTAAAATGTAACTCGCTTGAGCGACACCATTCTCGCTCGAGCGAAACGCCCCCTGCACAAAATTAGCATTCTCGGGTTGTATTTCGCTTGAGCGACACTATCCTCGCTCGAGCGAAATAAGATTCTGATCAATCATAACTTGAAATGATCGATCATAAAGTCGACATTAGATAGCGGTTCCCTTAGAACCGCTATCTAAAGTGTATCTCGCTTGAGCGACACCCTTCTCGCTCGAGCGAAAAGCCCCCTGCACAAAATTAGCATTCTCGGGTTGCATTTCGCTTGAGCGACACTGCCCTCGCTCGAGCGAAATAATATTCTGATCGATCATAACTTGAAATGATCGATCATAAGGTCGACTTTAGATAGCGGTTCTAAGGGAACCGCTATCAATAAGTAAAAATAAAAATAAAAAAAAGACTTTCAACGTCGGTTCATCTAGAACCGACGTGGAAAGTGTTTTCTACGTCGGTTAACTAAGAACCGACGTAGAATGTGCCCAACATTCAGCTTTCAACGTCGTTTTTTAACCAACCGACGTTGAAAGTGTATTTAACGTCGGCTCAGCTTGAACCGACGTTAAATGGCGACGTTGAAAGCATATTTTGTAGTAGTGTCAAAATGCAGACTCATACCGGGTGAGGGTAAGTACTCACCAGAACATTATACAGTAAAACTCAAACACCAGATGAGGGGTGTACTCATCAAGCCTTACAGAAGGGGGCTTACCCGGTGAGGGTTCATTCTCATCAAACCAGATAGGGGTTGGTACCTATCAAAACTAGTCATTATCCAGAGGATCAGCAACTTTAGCAAAGTAGTATCCGAAGGATAACCGGGCAAAAGGGTTAACTCCTTCCCCTACCAGCTAATCTTATCGGCATATTAGGCCAATAAATTAGCTAGGCAGGTGAAGGGGGGGCAGCTGTAGACCCCTAATTTTGCCCGGTCTCTCAAATAAAGATAAAAGAGATCACCCGTAACAAGATAAAGCTCGTCTAGCATTACAAATAAGAGCCAAGGAGACTTCCTATATGAAGATAAAACTTCAACAAACACATATCGGCATCAACTGACGTCCAAAACAGGAAAGGAAAGCTTCCCGGAGTCCCGAAACACGCGAAACTGGCCAGAACAAGTCGAGACGGCCGTCCCAAAGTTGGGACGGCCGTCCCAAACCCAATTCAAGTGGGACGGCCGTCCCGGGTTCCCTGGTGGTCTCGCCCTGTGTAATTTTGCCATTTGGGACGGCCGTCCCAGTCCAGACGGCCGTCCCACTCCAGACGGTGGTCCCGAAGTGCGCCAGCTGCGAAAACTATAAATAGGAGGCTCATTTGCCACTTTTTCACACCCCAGACACTCCAGAGAGCTCTGAAACACTTTCTAAAACTCAGAGCACTTGTCTATTTCTCTCCCTTTCTCGAATGATCTTTCCGATTGCCTTAAATAGGTAACAATCGGTTAAGGAATTATATTCCGGCATTTGATTCTTCTTTAAATTTTTAGTGGAGTCGATCTTGTATTGGTGAGGAGAGTCTGTGTAGAGAGAGGGGTTGCCAAAACGCATCCTCACAGTTGGAGATTCTCAATACAAAGCTTGCTACGGAGGTTCTTTTCAATTCTCTTCTCTTTTATTGCTTTATTTATTGTTTTATTTAGCTTTATTTATGCCATGTAGAATAAAATCATGTAGATAGCTATTTTATCTCTTTTATTGCTTTATTTAGCTTTATTCATCATTTTATGCATGCAATATAGGATAAAATCATGTAGATAGCCATTTAATATTATGTAATAAAATAGGGTAATTGCGTAATTTCTCGTAGTCTTTACTTTAATGAATTAATCTGTCATAGGGAACCCGAAAGGGGCGTTGTGGGGTGCTAACACCTTCCCCACACGTAACTAACTCCCTTACCTAACTCTGGTTATAATGGCCAAGTCTGGTTTTTATTAAAAACAACGTCTTTTCATCCTTTTCCAATGTTTATGGTCAAAATATTGGTGGCGACTCCATAAGAACCCCTTTTCGAAAACCTTGCTTTTTCAATGTTGAAGCAATGAACATATTTTAAAACAAATACGCGAGTCTAAACAATCTTTTTGCGACCGCTCGCATAAACGTTCGAGACGTCCCCCGGACGTCGAAAGGGACGGCGGCGACAGTCGGCTTCCTGGGGATCCAACTTTGATTGATTTTTTTTATGATGGAGTCTTGGCTCTTGACTTTGTGAAGCTCTTTATTTGAGCTGGAAGATGGAAATTTTCTTGTTTTCCTCTTTTTGTAGATTTTCTACTTGGGGATTTTCATTCAGCCTTTTTTCGTTGTGGCCTTTATTGGGTAATGAAAAGTTTTTCTTTTCTTTCTTTTTTGTTGCCCCCTGGTGATATGGAGGATTTGACTCCGTGTTTTCTTTGATGGACTCTTGTGTAGTCCTTATTCTCCTTTGGGGAAATGGCGGAGATTCTGGATGAGTGTGCTCGATGACTCATGTGGTGATACAGCTGAGTCGTGAGGTAATCTTTTTGTTTTGCCTTTGGAGTAGGCAAGGATCCGCTTGGGGATGATCAAGCCTTTCCGCTGGCTTTTCTATGTTGATGACTTCCTTTTTATTGGTGGAAGGATGTTGATTGAATCTTTAATTGACTCTTTTTGACGACTCATGTGATGATGATGCTGAGTCGTGGAGTAATTTTTGTTTTGCCTCTAGAGTAGGCAAGGATCCGCTTGGGGATCATCGAGCCTTTCCATTTGGCCTCTTTTTTCGATGTACCTTCTTTTATTGGTGTAGAAGGTTTAGAGCTAGTTTCCTTGAAGCTCTTTATTCTGCTGAAATGGTTTTGATTTTGCCTTTTGCGATTTTGATTTTCATATGGAGACTGGATCCTGGCGCCTCCTGTTTTCAGTCACAAGTATGGAGACTATCCTCCTTATATGCATGTTTATTATTTTTGTTTGAAGAAAATTATTTTTTCTTGATTTTGACAAAGTCGTATTATGCAACTACTTTGTGTGTGGATGTCCTAAATGCAATCTATTGTTTATTTATTTTTGATGCATTTAGAAAGTAACTGGCCTTCTCCCGTTGGCTTTTTACGAATACGCCGATGGGCTCCTCCTTTATGACCATGATGATGGGCTCCTCTTTTTATCCATCTTTTGGTTTTAGCCCTATCTTTTGCCTAGACCGCCCTTTACGGGTTTTCGATCTAGCGGGTTGCCTTAATTTTTGCCAAGAATATCTTAGGGGGCTTTTGCCTAGACCGTTCTTTTGGGGTTTTCGATCTAGCAGGCTACCCTAGTTTTTTCCTAAGAATATCCTAGCAGGCATTCATTCCTTTATTATTATTTTTTATGCTTCCCCTTTTTTTTAGATGCATGCTTGATCTTTGATTAAAGGTCTTTGCACATATTTATGATTTATCAATAAAGAGGCATTTCCATAATATTTGGTCAAGAGAAAGGAAATGAAAGGGAATTTTATTGATAAATGAGCAAAAGTTTATTTCTTTTATAGAAGGATTTCAAAAGGTATTTAGAAGAATGGGTGGTCAGGGTTGGCTATACTGTATAGGCTTAAACAGTCATGTCTATGATATCTGCCCCCTGGTTCTCCTAATTGCTTTAGTTGAGATGCCTGAGCTCAGAGTGAAGACTATGCAGACTGCTTGCTTTTGGAAGAACGTTACTTTAGCCGCCTTTTCGGTTTTCGACTAAAGTAACCATTGCTCTTAGTGTTTTTTATTACCTCTACTTTTTGCCTAAGACGTATCCTAGCAAGGGATATAAACCCTATCTTTTGCCCATGGATGCCTTTTGCGGGTTTTCATTCCTAACGGGTCTTGAGCAATGTCTTCAAGCATAATACTTCTTCACCGTACCAGAGTTGATTAGGTGTCGAAGTTCTTTTCCATCCATATTGGCGAGGATAAGAGCCCCTCCTGAGAAAGCTCATTTGACCACAAAGGGTCCTTCATAATTCACTGCCCATTTTCCAATTTTATTCTTCTGGGCCGGAAGCAACTTATTTACCATTAAATCCTTCTAATGGTAAATATGAGGGTTGACTTTTTTCGTAAGCCTTTTTTATCTTCCTTTGATAGGCTTGCTCACGACATATAACATTCAGCCGTTTTTCTTCCATAAGGTTTAACTGGTTATATCGGCTTTGAACCCATTCAGCTTCTGTTAAGTTTACTTCCATCATCATGTGCTTTTGTCAACATGATTAGCTGTACCGATTTGCCGTCTCGGATCTTTGCTATAACCGAAGAGTAATCATTTTGAATGTAGAGCAACTGCCATATCAATGCCCCTCTTCCTTTCCTTAGGGATTTCAATCCTCCTATTGATCACTATATTTCCACATTTCCCAATCAATTACTTGAATGCTTTGTGGTGAAGGGTCAAGAGAATAAAAAAAAAGGGATTTATTGCAAAGGCTTGTGTTTTAGTGAGATTTTTTTTTAAATAATAGTTTTTGTAAGAATGGCTAGCCAGGGTTGGTCAGTGTTTAGGCTAGTTCAAACAAACGTTTTGTTTTTATGAGGTGGCGTCTTCAGCTGATTACTTTATGGCGCCTATTTGTGACTAATTAACTTTCCTAGTCCGCCGTTTTGGGCTTTCAGCCTAGGATATTGTGTTAAGTCCTAACTTTTGTCTAGGTTCCCCTTTTCTATTTTTGGGATACCTAGCGGACTTTATTTTGTTTATAGCGCTTTGATTATTTTGCGC
Source organism: Sphenostylis stenocarpa (assembly GCA_963425845.1). Taxonomy (NCBI): domain Eukaryota; kingdom Viridiplantae; phylum Streptophyta; class Magnoliopsida; order Fabales; family Fabaceae; genus Sphenostylis; species Sphenostylis stenocarpa. The sequence continues at coordinate 40,164,693 of OY731401.1, forward strand.
ATTTTGGAACAAAACGTTTGTCTAAACATGGTTATTTAATGGGGTATAAACATGTTTAGCAAGAAGAGAAGCAGATAGTAAGAATAACATTCTTTTGTAATTTAAAGGGAAATGCGTGCCCTAAAGATGCTCGGGGATCGGGCAAACCCCGAGGAGTGATCTCTAATAGTCATTGGGTTTACATCCCTTAAAATCGGAAGAGGGATATCTAATGACTAATACTATCCTTGATGCTAATATCCCTCCTTTTTGGAATATCGTCTTTTTAAGGTACGGAGGGGAGACTTCCCTTTTCATCGTACGACTTGTTCTTTTGTAGGATTATCCATAAAATCTGGTGGCTCTCTTATTCCTTGAGCATCCTTTCCAAGCCCTTGTCCTGGGCTGTATCCATATCTCTTCATTAAATGGGCCACTTTCATACTGCTAGGAAGTCTTTCCATATTTTCAAATGTCTTCTTCAGCCGCATCCATTTAAGGTGTGGTGGACGGCTTGCTGATTCGAGTGTAGTCTTTAGCTTGAACCATGATCAACTTGTAACCTACCACGAATTTGATTTTTCGGTGGAGCGTTGAAGAAACTGCCCTAGTACCGTGAATCCAAGGTCTACTTAATCTTCCCCTTGGATTCTTTTTTCCTTTTCCTCTTCAGTTTTTTTATTTTTCCTTTGTTTTTAGGAGCATTATCTTGTAGCTCCTTGGATGAATAATTTTTTTTGCTTATCGTCCTGCCCCCAATGCTGGCTATATTGGAGATATCTTCATTGACAAACAATTCTTTTGTGCATATCCACAGTACAACTTTATCCAATGTATAAGGCAAAGGACGAGGCATGAATAAGTGCAAAGGTGTTATTGCCCCTTCCCTGACATTATCAATTTTGTTAGAAAAGTAGGCTGAGATCAAGAAGGGGGGTGAATTGATCTTTAAAAGTTTTTCGCAAATAACAGATTATCTAATTCAAAAATTAAGATTTCAGATCTGTTCTTGAATTACAAAGCAATCAATCAATATAAATGCAGCGACAGAATTAAAATAGAGAAAGGTTAAGAAAGATATCACCGGTGTTTTATACTGGTTCACCCAATACTAGGGCTACGTCCAGTCTCCAGCCAAATTCTAGCTGGGTTCCACTAGATCAAATGTTTTACAGATTTACAATCTTACACTTAATCTACCACAAGAACCAAATTCCAGTTCCTGCACTCAACCTCTCACCAAGAACCAAATTCCAGTTCTTGATAACCTCTACAACCAAATTCCAGCTGAGAGAGACCAAGTGCCCAAATTCCAGGCACCAAACAATACAAAAAGAATGTAAAGAAATGAAAAAGAAGAAACTAGAATGCTCAAACCAGTTTATGCAATTCTGTCGTAAGTGTTTCTTCTTCAAAAGAAAACAAGTTGCCTCAAGAAAGATTTTCAAAGAACTTCTCAAAAACTGATGCGAATCTTTCTTGAAAAGAGTGCTAAAGTTTGCTTGATTGATTGCTCAAGGATGTGTAAAAACTGATGTTCAATCTTTGTTAAAAAAATTCAAGCCAAACTGTTTTTATAGAAGATTTTCAAAACTGCTGGTTTAATTAATCTGTTAAAAGTTTCTTTTAATCTATTAAAAATGCAGTTTTAATCTGTTAAAACTTCTTTTAATCCATTAATACGTTCTTGATTCTTTAACAGATTTGTTTTAACTGATATGACAACGTTTATATCAATTAAAACACTTTACAAAAAATCTTCTAAGTTGATTTAATCGATTGTTTCGTGATTCAATCGATTGAAATACTGCAAAACTTTCTTGTAAAACTTTTCAAGTTATTTTAACTGATAAAAATAAGTTTTAATCGATTAAAACGCTGTGTAGAAATTTTCTAAGTTGTTTTAATCGATTGAAACGTGTTTTAATTGATTAAAAAAGTTCTGATCGGTCATAACTCAATTCTCATTGATCATATCTGATTCTGATCGGTCATAATTGTATTCTGATCGATCATCCTGAACTCCAAGTGGTTTTAATCGATTAAAATCAAGTTGTATCGATTAAAATACTGTAAAAACACTTCTCTGAACATTCTAAGTGATTTTAATCGTTTATTTCAAAACTGTATCAGTTAAAGACTTGTTTAAGAAAGCTTTTGTCAAAATACTTTGTTTTTAATTGTTTAAAACATTTTTAGAGGCATTTTGCAAAATCTTTTAAGTGAAGAAACCTCATGCAGCAGAAAAGATAAAATGATTATACCTAAGCATAGCTGAAGACACACTAATTCTTCTACTCTTTTATCTTAGTGACTTTTGTCCACTGCAAAGTTGCTTTTGACTTCATCAAATCAAAGAGATCTTTGCCAAAGTATTTCAATAAGATCTTCATCACTTTCAAATTTGGTACCTATATTTATTTTTGTCTTATTATCTCTTTTTCCCAAATCGATGGCCTAAGTTTTTTCTGATGGGGCTGTATTGGTTGAGCTTTTTTTTTTCCAACAGTCTTTGCATGTCCAGGGAAATGGTCCCCTCCTCACTGTCTGATTCAATCCATTCGCCTTCGGCTTTCAGATCCCGCAAAGAGTTTTCAATCACAGACATGACTGTTTATATGGTCTATATTTGGGTTTAGATTTTATTTAATTATTTTGGAATGAGAGAGAAAAGAATGAAAAGAATATGCTCATTATGTAAAATGCCTCATTGTATTGATCAAAAGAGAAATATGTACAGAGCCCTTTTAATCAAAAGATCTCGCGGCCATAGGCAGAGATCGCGAGAGATGCATCGGAAGCTTTTTTATTATTTATTATTATATATTTTTTTCAAAACCAAAAGATGCAAAAAATGGGGAGCCCTAGTTAGATGGCCTTCTCTACCCAAGCTCACTATTCTGGTTGTGATAGAGGCTTGATGTTTACGTTTGGGTCGGGAGCATCGAAAGTAATCCACCCGGCATTCAATAATTCTTGAACCCTATATTTCAGGTTGATGCAATTCTCCACGGAATGCCCAGGAGCACCTGAGTGGTAATCACATTTTTCATTGAGTTTGTACCAACCAGGGTAAGGTGGATCTTTCTTCTTTAGGGAGATACGTGTTAAGAGCTTGGCCTCTAAAAGCCTTGGCAGCAGACTCCCATAAGAGATTGGGATGGGAGTCAATTTCTTCTCTTGTCTGCGTGACTGTCTAGCTGATGGCAAAGAGGAAGAAAGAGTAGTAAAGTTCATGGCATTTACACTTCCCTCCTTTTTCTTGCCAAAGGGCTTCTTGAATGATGCGTGGGATTTCTTAAACTTGGGAGGGGATTGAGTATTTTTGACAAGGTGTACATTGGTTACCTCCTTTACATCAAAGTTATGTCCCTCTAATGCCCTTAATTTCTCCTCTAAGGCAAAAATTTGTTGCTCAGAGACCTCATTGTGGAAGCATTGTTGGTACATTAACTCCGTCAATTGCGCCATTTGTTCCTTTATGGCATTAAGCTCGGCGGTGAGCATACGGTTCTGCTCCTCTAATTGCTCCATCCTCTTAGATTTTGTGCGTGAGTGGGGATAGGAAGAAGACCAACCACTTTCTAAATGATTTGAATGATTTTATTATAGTTTTTTATTTCAAATGATTGGTGTGAAATAGATATGCCTTAGACAATAGCTTTGGTATCTTCGCAAAAGCCTATGTTTTAAGGGTACCATACCCACCTTAGTGTGTTAACTTCCTTTTTTAAAAGGCTGCCAACATACCTTAGCACACTTATCTCTTCTAGGAAGGTGATAAACGCACTTGGGTCTCTTTCACTATTGTCTAAGGATATCTAATATATCCTAGAATGAATGTGCTTATGAGAGACTTTATTATGATGATGCTTATGCATACTTTTCTTAGTGCATTGGTTTTCTCTCTTAGTTTTACCACTTATTGGATGATGTGGTATGAATGATACGACTTTGCCAAGAATCTTTTTATTGTAAAAGGCATTTTTATGGCTTTAATTTGTTTTTATATTTTTTATGACCCTTTATCTCTTCTGTCGGTCAACGTGGCTACTTAGCTTACAAAGAACCTAAAACCAGGCTAGCTTAACTGAAGACTGTCTGAGATAAAGTTGGCTTATCTTATCACTTTTTATGATTTTTAGGGTTTTTCATTATTTTTGTTTGTTGTATGATTACCCTATGCTAATGCATCAATACAAATGCAGCAAACGAATGCACACACAATTCATACATCCACGAGCAGAGCCACGCTTATTTAATCACGAGGTAGGGTTTTCCTGCAGAAACGTGCTTGGTTTAGGTGGTTCTAAACTGTTCTCACCAAGGCCAAAGGTCCCCAAGATGCCCCCATTATAGGGACCTCTCAATCTCTCAGTCCTCGGGTCATGCACGGAACTCCGTGGCGACATCCTTAGACCAAAAGAAGAGAGTTATCACCTTGAGTTGGTGGTTTCCGACAACGGTTGTAGCCCCGTGTGCCAACAAGGCGGTCGTATCTGCCACCCACTCCCTATAGGTATTCACTCTTGCCCCCGGGTATAGAGCAATTTATATTTCAAACAATTTGCAGAAAATAATCATACAGCAATTATTAAAGCCATACAATAAAACATACGGAAGAGGGTAAAGGCGTAATTTCAAATCTTTACTTAGTTTGAATTTATCCGTCACTAAATGGGATCAACTATCTAGCTTCCCCAGTGAAGTCGCCATCTGTCGTCGCCGTCCGTTCCGACGTCCAGGGACATCTCGAACGTTTATGGGAGCGGTCGCGAAAAGATGGTTTAGACTCGCGTTTTTGTGTTAAAGTATGTTCATTGCTTCTGAGGTGCTCAACAACTGAACTATCCTCTAATAAAAGCAAGGTTTTCGAAAAGGGGTTCTTTTGGAGTCACCACCAATGTTTTAACCGTAAACATTGGAAAAGGATAAAAAGGCGTTGATTTTAATAAAAACCAAACTTGACCATTATAACCAGAGTTGGGTAAGGGAGTTAGTTACGTGTGGGGAAGGTGTTAGCACCCCACAATGCCCCTTTCGGGTTCCCTATGACGGATTAATTCATTTAAGTGAAGATTACGAGAAATTACGCGATTACCCTATTTTATTGCATAATATTAAAAATGGCTATCTACATGATTTTAGTTTACATTGCATACAGACAACAATAAATAAAGCAGTAAAAGAGAAGAGAATTGAACAGAACCTTCGTAGCAAGCTTTGTATTGCGAATCTGTAATCGTAAGGATGCATTTTGGCAATCCTTCGCTCTACAAAGACCCTCCTCTCCGAATACAACACTGACTCTACTAAATTTTACAGAAGAATCGAATGCTGGAATATGATTCCTTAACTGATTGTTACCTTATCAAGGCAATCAGAGAGTTCATTCGAAGAAGGAAGAGAAAAGACAAGTACTGGGAGTTGTCTGGTGTGTGAAACAGTGGCAAATGAGCTTCCTATATATAGTTTTTCGCAGCCTGACAATTTGGGACGCCCATCTAGGTTGGGACGGCCGTCTGGGTTGGGACGGCCGTCCCAATTGAGTTTTTTACACTTGGGGGGACCTCCTGAAGAGTGGGAAGGGCAGTCTCACTTGGGACGGCCGTCCCACATGGCCAAGGTAGCTTGGGACGGTCGTCTCGACTTTGGGACGACTGTCTCAACCTGTTTTGGCCAGCCTTTGTGTTCTGGGACCCTGGGAAGCTTTCCTTTCTTTATTCGGACGTCAGTTGATGCCGATAGACGCCCGTTGAAGCTTTATCTTCATATAGGAAGTCTTCTTGGCCTTTATTGAGATGCCAGGCGAGCTTTGTCTTGTTATAGGAAGTCTCCTTAGCCTTTATTGAGAGACCGGGCAAAATTAGGGGTCTACAACTGCCCCCCCTTCACCTGCCTAGCTAATTTGTTGGCCTAATATGCCGACAAGATTATTCGCAACGGCTCGGTCTTTCTCTTGCATTACCTGGCCATACTGAGCTAGCCCGTCTTTTTCTTTGCAACGTAGCTCAGCGAGACTTCTGTTGAGTCTCCTGTTGGCCTCTCGCTCTTGGCGTATGTCTAACCGAGTCTTGGTGAGCTCTTGCGACAACTCCTTGATTGTTTGAGCCTGTTTTGCTGATTCGGCCTCAAGGTGTGTTGACTTGGCGGTTATTTCTTGAAGTTGGCTATCCGAACTGGTTCTGGCAGTTTTGGATGCTCGGATAGCTTGCTCATTAGAGTCAGCACACTGATCCTTGAGGCGCTCTATTTCATGATCCTTTTTCTTGCCTTGCCTTTGCAGACCGTCAATTGTGAGGATAGATTCTTGCTCTCTTTCTTCAAGGGCCCTCATCTGGGCTCCCATGATTTCTATCCTCTGGGTCAAGGCATCAATTTGAGCCTGCAGCTCTTCATTATTGGCGCTCGTAATGGGTGTGGTGGATGGTTGAGCCATCCCTCTTCTTTTTCTCCATGCCTCGTAGTCACTGGTGACCGTCACTCGAGCTTTTCCTAGCTCTCTATCTCCCATGTAGACTGGTTTCTCCCATGCTTTTCTCATAGCTAGTGAGTTGGCGATTGTGCATGGGTCTCCAAAGAAACACAGTCCTCTGAGTTCCCCCCAAGAAATGGTAGTTTGGGTCCTCATGAGCTGTCTCATAGCTACTCTAGGTGAATAGGCTATGCAACCCCTGAGTCCTATCAAGGGTACGTTCGGGTAGTCCCCACATCTTATGAGAACTGGGCTAGGTCGGAACCAAGGGCAGACCCAGGAGAAACTGTTGTCGTCCTTTCGTTCCAACTCGTCCCTTCATTCTGAAGTTAAGCGACGTTGGAGAGGGATTTTGGAGAAGCTCTTTAAAGGGTCGGGGAACATCCCCATGTGTCTAGAGGCATACAGGTGCGTAGTGCTCCACACAAACAGTAATGAAGAGCAGCAGCGAAGTGTTTTTCCTTGCTTTTGGTGGCAGAATTCCACCGAGAGCAAGGTGTCGGCAAGGATTGCAGGCAGGGGACTCTTCGAGTTTACGTCCCAGGCGAAGAAGGCGTCCATGATGGCTTGATCGACTATGTCGATGTGGAAGGGGAACAAGATCGTTCCAAAAATGATTAGTGCCAGATTCAAGTGGGACGCGCGTCCCGAAGGTGGGACGGCCGTCCCAAACCCTAATTTAAGTGGGACGGCCGTCCCGGGTCCCCAGGCGGTCCAGTCCTGTGTAAAAATGACATTTGGGACGGCCATCCCAGTCCAGACGGCCGTCCCAACCCAGACCACGGTCCCGAGGCGCCAGGCTGCGAAAAACTATAAATAGGATGCTCATTTGCCACTTTTTTCATCCCAGACACCCCAGAGAGCTCTGAAACACCTCAGAAAACTCAGGGCACTTGTCTACTTCTCTCCCTCTCTCGAATGATCTTTCCGATTGCCTTAAATAGGTAACAATTGGTTAAGGAATTTTATTCCGGCATTCGATTCTTCTTTAAAATTTTGCTTGATTCGATCTTGTATTGGTGAGGAGAGTGTATGTAGAGAGAGGGGATTGCCAAAACACATCCTCACAGTTCGAGATTCTCAATATAAAGCTTGCTACGGAGGTTCTTTTCAATTCTCTTCTCTTTTATTGTTTTATTTATTGTTTTATTTAGCTTTATTTATTGTTATATTTATGTAATATAGAATATAATCATGTAGATAGCCATTTTTGTATTATGCAATAAAATAGGGTAATCGCGTAATTTCTCGAAGTCTTTATTTAAATGAATTAATCCGTCATAGGGAACCCAAAAGGGGCGTTGTGGGGTGCTAATACCTTCCCCACTCGTAACTAACTCCCTTACCCAACTCTGGTTATAACGGCCAAGTTTGGTTTTTATTAAAATCAACGTCTTTTTATCCTTTTCCAATGTTTATGGTCAAAATATTGGTGGCGACTCCAAAAGAACCCTTTTCAAAAACCTTGCTTTTATTGGAGGATAGTCTAGTGTTGAGTACCTCGAAAGCAATGAATATATTTTAAACAAAAAACGCGAGTCCAAACCATCTTTTCGCGAACGCTCGCATAAACGTTCGAGATGTCCCTATACGTCAAAACGGACGGCGGTGACAGATGGCGACTCCGCTGGGGAAGCTAGAGAGTTGATCCCATTTAGTGACGGATAAATTCTAACTAAGTAAAGATTTGAAATTACGCCTTTACCCTTTTCTGTATTTTTATTGTATGGCTTTAATAACTGCTGTATGATTACTTCTGCAAATTGTTTGAAATATAAATTGCACACAAAAACCCTTGCACACAACAGTCCCTGTATACCCGGGGGCAAGAGTGAATACTTATAGGGAGTGGGTGGCAGATACGACCGGCTTGTTGGCACACGGGGCTACAACCGTTGTCGGAAACCACCAACTCAAGGTGATAACTCTCTTCTTTTGGTCTAAGGATGTCGCTACGGAGTTCCGTGCATGACCCAAGGATTGAGAGATTGAGAGGTCCCTATAATGGGGGCACCTTGGGGACCTTTGACCTTGGTGAGAACAGTTAGAACCGCCTAAACCAAGCACGTTTCTGCAGGAAAACCCTACCTCGTGATTAAATAAGCGTGGCTCTGCTCGTGGATGTATGAATTGTGTGTGCATACGTTTGCTGCATTTGTATTGATGCATTAGCATAGGGTAATCATACAACAAACAAAAAAATGAAAAACCCTAAAAATCACAAAAAGTGATAAGATAAAAGACCTTTATCTCGGACAGTCTTCAGTTAAGCTAGCCTGGTTTCAGGTTCTTTGCAAGCTAAGTAGCCACGTTGACCGACAGAAGAGATAAAGGGTCATAAAAAATATAAAAACGAATAAAAGCCATAAAAATACCTTTTTATAATAAAAAGATTTTTCGACAAAGTCGTATCATTCATACCATACCATACCATCAAATAAGTGGTAAAACTAAGAAAAAAATGCATCATGCATGCACATCATTTTAATAAACCTCCAAAAAATAGGTCTTAGAAGCGTTTTTTGGGAAAATTACTGGGCCAAATCCCCTTTGGGAATTTGCAACTTGGTTCTTCACCCTTTTCTCTTCGTTTTGACATGCTGTGCGTCCAAATCGAACAACCCAGTCAAAAGTTATTCCACTTTCAATATCTGCTGTCATAAAAAAATATATTTTTAGTGCATACATACTAATCATTTGAAATAAAAAGCTATAATAAAATCGTTAAAAGCATTTAGAAAGTGGCTGGTCTTCCGCCCGCCCTCACTCGTACTCAGAAAGCTAAAAAGATGGAGCAGCTAGAGGAGCAAAATCGAAAGCTCACCACTAAGCTTAATACGCTGAAAGAGCAAATGGCTCAAATATTAGAAATGATGCGTCAACAGAATATCATAAAGAGGGTCCTCAGAGTGGACAAGCCTCTCATCAAGAAGAAGAAGAGGAACCTCAGGATGAGCATAACCCATCTGATACAAGAGCAGTACATATTCATGCTCCGGAAGTATCAAAGCAACAAATTACTGCTCTTGAAGAGAGGTTGAGAGCCATGGAAGGGCATAACTTTGATGTTAAAGAGGCAGCTGATATGTGTCTCGTTAAAAACATCCAATTCCCTAACAAATTCAAAACTCCAGAATTCCCAAAGTACATGGGAATAACTTGCCCTAAAAGCCATCTTATAATGTACTGCCGTAAGATGGCTGCATATCTTGATAATGAAAAACTCCCGATCCATTGCTTTCAGGAGAGCTTAGGCTGAATCAGCCCTAAATTGGTATATGCAAGCTGGAGGGAGGGCAAGTCCAAACATGGAGACATCTGCGAGATGCTTTTCTTCGTCGCTATAAATACAATATTGATCCGACACCGAAAGAGCGAGATCTACAATTACTAAGCAAAAAAGACGACGAATCCTTTAAGGCATACACCCAAAGATGGAGGGAATTGGCAGCACAAGTAGAACCTCCTCTCGTCCAGACAAAGAAACCACATCCATGTTCATCAATTCTCTAAGCTGGTCCCTATTATGACAAAATGATAGGGAACACATCAACACTCTTTGCGGATGTGGTAATTATAGGAGAAAGAGTAGAGCAAGGTCCGAAAAACGGAAGAATTGCACAGACACACTTCCTCCAATTCCTCTACTCCAAATGTTAAAAAGTCCTTTGGCCGAGAAGAAGGAAGGAAGCGTAAATGCCATCAACCTTACTACTCCTTCTCCCTCTTCGCCATCATCACGGGCGATCACGCGAGACAAGAGAAGAAATTCACCCCCATTCCAACCTCTTATGGAAGTCTGTTGCCAAAGGCCGTTAGAGGCCAAGCTCCTAACACGTATCCCTCCGAAGAAGAAAGATCCACCTTACCCCGGTTGGTACAAGCTCAACGAAAAATGTGATTACCACTCGGGCGCTCCCGGGCATTACGTGGAAGATTGCATCAACTTAAAATATAGGGTTCAAGAATTGTTGAATGCCGGGTGGATTACTTTCAATGCTCCCGACCCTTAGGTGGACGACACGCCTCTATCTCAATCGGAATGACGAGGAAGACCAGCTGATTAGGGCTCCTCATTAAAATAAAAAAAATAATAAAAAATTTACAAAAAAAGCTTCTGATGTATCTCTCGCGGTCTCTGCCCATGGCCGCAAGATCTCTTGAAAAAAGGGGCTTTGTATATGTTTCTCTTTTCATCAATACAATGAGGCATTTTTCATAATACTCATATGCTTCTCATTCTTTTCTCTCTCATTCCAAAATAATTGAATAAAATCTAGACCCAAATAAGGACCATATAAACAGTCATGTCTATGATTGAAAACTCTCTGCGGGATCTGAAAGCCGAAGGCGAATGGATTGAGTCAGACAGTGAGGAGGGGACCATTTCCCCGGACATGCAAAGACTGTTGGAAAAATAAGCTCAATAGATACAGCCCAGGACAAGGGCTTGGAAAGAATGATCAAGGAAAAAAGAGCCACCAGATTTCAAAGATAACCCTTTAAAGAACAACCCTACAAAAGAACAAGTCGTACGATGAAAAGGTAAGTCTCCCCTCCGTACCTTAAAAAGACGATCTTCCAAAAAAAGAGGGATATTAGCATCAAGGGTAGCATTGGTCATTAGATGTCCTTCTTCTGATTCTAAGGGATGTAAACCCAATGACTATTAGAGATCACTCCTTGGGGTGTGCCCGACCCCCGAGCATCTTTAGGGCACACATTTCCCTTTGAATTACAAAAGAATGTTATTCTTACTATCTGCTTCTTTTCTCGCTAATCATATCTATACCCCATAAATAACCAGGTTTAGGCAAACGTTTTGTTCCAAAATGCGTCAAAATAATCAAAATGCCATAGACAAAATGAAGCCAAGGTTAATATGATTGATTAGCTAGAGACACGAATTACAAAATCGTGTTTCAACAATGTTTGAGAAAAGAAATTATTATTCAAAGAAGCCCGTCAAGGTCAAAGGCCAAGACAAAAAGATAAAAGGGCAAAATCCTAGGCTGAAAACCCAAAAGGGCAGACTAGGAAAGTTAATCAGTCACAAATAGGCGCCATAAAGTAATCAGCTGAAGACGCCACCTCATTAAAACAAAACGTTTGTTTAAACTAGCCTAAACACTGACCAACCTTGGCTAGCCATTCTTACAGAAACCTTTATTACAAAAATTTCCTCTAAAACACAAACTTTTGCAATAAATCCCTCTCTTTCTCTTCTCTTGACCATTCACAATAAAGCATTCAAGTAATTGACTGGGAAATGTGAAAATATAGTGATCAATAGGAGGATTGAAATCCCTATGGAAAGGAAGAGGGGCATTAATATGACAATTGCTCTATATTCAAAAAGATTGCTCTTCGGCTATAGCAAGAAAAATCCGAGACGGAAAATCGAGTACAGCTAATCATGTTGACAAAAGCACATGATGATGGAAGTAAACTTAACAGAAGCTGGATGGGTTCAAAGCCGATATTACCTGTTAAACCTTATTGAAGAAAAACGACTGAATATGATATGTCGTGAGCAAGCCTATCAAAGGAAGATCAAAAAAGCTTATGAAGAAAGGTCAACCCTCATATTTACCATAAGAAGGATTTAATGGTAAATAAGTTGCTTCCAGCCCAGAAGAATAAAATTGAAAAATGGGCAGTGAACTATGAAGGACCCCTTATGGTCAAATGAGCTTTCTCGGAAGGGGCTCTTATCCTCGCCAATATGGATGGAAAAGAACTTCGACACCTAATCAATTCTGACGCGGTGAAGAAATATTATGCTTGAAGACATTGCTCAAGACCCGTCAGGAATGAAAACCCGCAAAGGGCATCCCTGGGCAAAAGATAGGGTCTATATCCCTCGCTAGGATACGTCCTAGGCAAAAAGTAGAGGTAATAAAAAAAAAAAAAAAAAAACTAAGAGCAATGGTTACTTTAGTCGAAAACCGAAAAGGCGGCTAAAGTAACATTCTTCCAGAAGCAAGCAGTCTGCATAGTCTTCACTCTGAGCTTAGACATCTCAACTAAAGCAATTAGGAGAACCAGGGGGCAGATATCATAAACATGATTGTATATGCCTAAACAGTACAGCCAACCCCGACCACCCATTCTTCTAAATACCTTTTGAAATCCTTCTATAAAAGAAATAAACTTTTGCTCATTTATCAATAAAATTCCTTTTCATTTCCTTTCTCTTGACCAAAAATTATGGAAATGCCTCTTCATTGATAAATCATAAATATGTGCAAAGACCTTTAATCAAAGATCAAGCATGCATCTAAAAAGGGAAGCATAAAAATAATAAAAGAATAAGTGTCTGCTAGGATATTCTTAGGTAAAAATTAGGGTAGCCCGCTAGATCGGAAACCCCAAAAGAACGATCTAGGCAAAAGATAAGGCAAAAGCCCCCTAAGATATTCTAGGCAAAAATTAAGGCAGCCCGCTAGATTGAAAACCTGTAAAGGGCGGTCTAGGCAAAAGATAGGGCTAAAAAACAAGAGATGGATAAAAAGAGAAGCCCATCATCATGGTCATAAAGGAGGAGCCCATCGGCGTATTCATAGAAGCCAACGGGAGAAGGCCAGTTACTTTCTAAATGCATCAAAAATAAACAAATAGATGGCATTTAGGACATCCACGCACAAAGTAGTTGCATAATACGACTTTGTCAAAATCAAGAAAAAATATTTTTCTTCAAACAAAAATAAACATGCATATAAGGAGGCTAGGCTCCATACTTGTGATTGAAAACAGGAGGCGCCAAAATCCAGTCTTCATATGAAAATCAAAACCATTTCAGCAGAATAAAAAGCTTCAAGGAAAATAGCTCTAACATTCTACACCAATAAAAGAAGGTACATCGAAAAACAAAAAGCCAACGGAAAGGCTTGATCATCCCCAAGAGGATCCTTGCTTACTCCAGAGGCAAGACAAAAAGATTACCTCACGACTCAGCCGAATCACCACATGAGTCATCAAGCACACTCATATAAGGATCTCTGCTTCATTCCCCAACGGAGAACAAGGGTTACACAAGAGCCCATCATATGAAGTCAAGTTCCTCCATATCACTGGGGGGCAACAAAAAGAAAAGAAAGAAATTTTTTTATCCCCTAACGGAGGCCACAACAAAAAAGGCCGAATAAAAATCTCCAAACAGAGCATATCAAGAAAAATCTCCAAAAAGAGGAAAACAAGAAAATTTTTCCATCTTCATCCAGCTCAAACAAGAGCTTCGCAAAGCCAAAGAGCCAAGACTCCATCATCAAAGTTGGATCCCCAAGAAATAAAGGAGAATTCCCCAGGGATCACCGAAAAGAAAAAAGAAAAAGATATCTTTTCATCCAAAGAAAAAGCCAATGTGCATAAAAAGGCGCACATATGTAAAAGCCAAATCGCGAAAAAGAAATACAAATCGCGAGAAAAAGATAAAAATTCATTCCCCAGCAAAATAAGAGCTTAGGCAAAACCAGCTCAAACAACAGCAGCCAATAAGGAGTCGAAAAACTCCATTTCTCCCTAGAGGGACAATTCAAGACAGATCTCTGGAATGAAAATTAATTCCCCGGTAGATCACCAAAAAGAAAAATTATTTCCCAGTGAGCCTACCAACAAAAGGCAAACTACAAATTCATATCCTCAGGGAGTTAATCGCCTATAACACCCAATATGAATATCCCAGTGAAAGGCAAAACCTTCACTCCCAAGAATACCTATGCCTACTCAAGAGGCAAGCAAAAAGCCGATATCCCCAAGAAACGGGAAATCAACCTATACAAGAGGCGAAAAAACAACAAAAGCGTTCACCACTATTGAAGCATCTGCCTAATCAAGAGGCACAACCAATAACCAAACTAAAAATCCCCAATGGATTCCTGCCTAAATAAAGAGGCAACCAACAAAGAATCCCTAGCGAGACTGGATGGCTAAAAAAGAAAAAAAGCCAAAAACAAGGAAATCCCGGATGACTAAAATAGAAAAATAAAAAAGAAAATCAACCATTTCTCAAATAGGCGCATGAGCTAGAGCAGTAAGCCGCCACCACAGCCCAAGGGTCAGCTACCGTATCAAAGGAGCATCCGAAGGCTACACACCAGATGGGGGTGTGTACTCATCAGGCCTTACAGAAGGGGGTCTACCATGGCAGGGGGTTCGTACTCGTCAAACACCAGATGGGGGTGTGTACTCATCAGGCCTTACAGAAGGGGGTCTACCATGGCAGGGGGTTCGTACTCGTCAAACACCAGATGGGGGTGTGTACTCATCGAGCCTTACGAAGGGGGTCTACCATGGCAGAGGGTTCGTACTCGTCAAACACCGGATGGGGTGTGTACTCATCGGGCCTTGCAGAAGGGGGTCTACCATGGCAGGGGTTCGTACTCGTCAAACACCGGATGGGAGTGTGTACTCATCGGGCCTTACGAAGGGGGTCTACCATGACAGGGGGTTCGTACTCGTCAAACACCAGATGGGGGTGTGTACTCATCAGGCCTTACAGAAGGGGGTCTACCATGGCAGGGGGTTCGTACTCGTCAAACACCAGATGGGGGTGTGTACTCATCAGGCCTTACAGAAGGGGGTCTACCATGGCAGGGGGTTCGTACCCGTCAAACACCAGAGGAGGGTGTGTACTCATCAAGCCTTACAGAAGGGGGCTTACCCGGCAAGGGTTTATACTCGTCAAAACCAGATAGGAGTTGGTACCTATCAAAATATTTATCATCCGGAAGATCAACCAAGGAGTATCTGAAGGATAACCGGGCAAAAAGGGTTAACTCCTTCCCCTACCAGCTAATCTTATCGGCGTATTAGGCCGATAAATTAGCTAGGCAGGTGAAGGGGGGGCAGCTGTAGACCCCTAATTTTGCCCGGCTTCTCAATGAAGACAAAAGAGATCACCCGTGACAAGATAAAGCTCGTCTGGCGTTACAAATAACGGCCAAGGAGACTTCCTATATGAAGAAAAAGCTTCAACGGACACCCATCGGCATCAACCGACGTCCGAAACAGGAAAGGAAAGCTTCCCGGGGTCCCGAAATGCGAAAACGGGCCAAAACAGGTCGAGACGGTCGTCCCAAAGTTGGGACGGCCGTCCCAACCTGCCAGATTCAAGTGGGACGCGCGTCCTGAAGGTGGGACGGCCGTCCCAAACCCTAATTTAAGTGGGACGGCCGTCCCGGGTCCCCAGGCGGTCCAGTCCTGTGTAAAAATGACATTTGGGACGACCATCCCAGTCCAGACAGCCGTCCCAACCCAGACCACGGTCCCGAGGCGCCAGGCTGCGAAAAACTATAAATAGGATGCTCATTTGCCACTTTTTTCATCCCAGACACCCCAGAGAGCTCTGAAACACCTCAGAAAACTCAGGGCACTTGTCTACTTCTCTCCCTCTCTTGAATGATCTTTCCGATTGCCTTAAATAGGTAACAATCGGTTAAGGAATTTGATTCCGGCATTCGATTCTTCTTTAAAATTTTGCTTGATTCGATCTTGTATTGGTGAGGAGAGTCTGTGTAGAGAGAGGGGATTGCCAAAACGCATCCTCACAGTTCGAGATTCTCAATATAAAGCTTGCTACGGAGGTTCTTTCCAATTCTCTTCTCTTTTATTGTTTTATTTAGCTTTATTTATTGTTATATTTATGTAATATAGAATATAATCATGTAGATAGCCATTTTTGTATTATGCAATAAAATAGGGTAATCGCGTAATTTCTCGAAATCTTTATTTAAATGAATTAATCCGTCATAGGGAACCCGAAAGGGGCGTTGTGGGGTGCTAATACCTTCCCCACTCGTAACTAACTCCCTTACCCAACTCTGGTTATAACGGCTAAGTTTGGTTTTTATTAAAATCAACGTCTTTTTATCCTTTTCCAATGTTTATGGTCAAAATATTGGTGGCGACTCCAAAAGAACCCTTTTCAAAAACCTTGCTTTTATTGGAGGATAGTCTAGTGTTGAGTACCTCGAAAGCAATGAATATATTTTAAACAAAAAACGCGAGTCCAAACCATCTTTTCGCGAACGCTCGCATAAACGTTCGAGATGTCCCTATACGTCGAAACGGACGGCAGCGACAGCCGGCCTAAACCGCAACATGAACGATCTGCGCCGGTAGTTCGACCAGATGACGGTACGACAAGAGCAACAGGCCCAAAGGCAGGAAGCCTACAATGCTCGGCAGGAGGAGATGTATCAGCACCAGCAGGTGATGCGGCAGGAATGGACAACATTCCAACAAGAATACTGCGACAAAGTCCGAGAGCAAGCGGACTTCCGGTATCACCTCTACTAGCAATTCCCCTCCGGATCGTCTCCAGATGATAGCCCTTAGGGATTGTACTTGCCAAAATAAAACGTGGTTGTAATAAAATTTCCTTATAAATAAAATTTTATTTCATGCATCTCTTTGCCACCTTTTGCAAAAGCCAGCGTAACAAAAAAGCTTGAAAAGGAAAAAAGGCATACGCTCAATAAGAAAAGCCAAAATCTGAAATCGCGAGAAAAAAGAGATAAAACCGCGAGAAAAAGGCTGGATTAAAGACAAGCCACTCACCTTGATCAACAAAACTTCGACAACCAAAGCAGAGTCGAACAGACAAACAAGATAACCCGACCAATCAACAAGAGTCGGATGATCACCACAAAAGTCAAAAGCAAAGAATCCCCAGCAAACAAGCAAGCTGGATGAGCACCCGCAAAATCCCCGGCACAACCCGGATGACCATTCAAGGAGGTCTATGTTAGAAAAGTAGTTTTAAATCAAGAGGGGGGGTGAATTGATTTTTGAAAGTTTTTCGCAATACACAGATTATCTAATCCGAAAATTAAGTTTACTAATCAATTCACGAATCACAAAGCAATTAAACAATATAAGCGCAGCCACTGAAATTAAAGAGAGAAAGGTTAGGAAAGATTTCACCGGTGATTTTATACTGGTTCACCCAATACCAGGGCTACGTCCAGTCTCCAGCCAAATTCCAGCTGGGTTCCACTAGAATAGATGTTTTACGGACTCACACTCTTACACCTATTCTAACACCGGAACCAATTTCCAGCTTCCCGACTTTAACCTTTCCACCAAGAACCAAATTCCAGCTTCTTGGAGACCTCTGCAACCAAATTCCAGCCTAGCAGAGAAACCAAGTACCCAAATTCCAGGCACCACACACAAGAACCAAATTCCAGCTCTCGTGCTCAACCTCTTACCAAGAACCAAATTCCAGCTTCTTGATAACCTCCACAACCAACTTCCAGCTGCAGAGAAAACTTGTGCCCAAATTCCAGTGCACAAACACAATACAAAGTAATGAAAATGAATTTACAAAGAAGAAACAAGAAAGCTCAAACCGGATTACGCTAATCCACGAGTAAGTTTCTTCTTCAAGGATGCAATATGCCTCAAGAAAGATTTCAAAAGTATCTTCACAAAATAGTTGTAATTCTTTCTTGGAAAAAGTGCTCTAGTTGCTTGATTGATTGCTTTGTTTCGTAAAACCGATATTCAATCTGTTGTTTTAAAAAATTCAATTAAAACTCGTTTTTAAAGAGTTTTCGAAAAAGCTGCATTAATTAATCTGTTGAAAGTTTGTTTTAATCGTTGAAATAGCCGTTATAATCTGTTAAAAGTCCTTTCAACCCATTAATGTGTTCTTGCTTCTTTAACGAATCATTTTAGTCGATATCGACCACGTTTATATCAGCTTAAAACATTTTACAAACTTTTTCTAAGTATAAAACAATCGATTGAATCGCGTATTAATCGATTGATTTGTTTAAAAACCTTCTTATAAAACTTTCCAAGTTATTTTAGCCGATATAAATTCGTTTTAATCGATTGAAAATCTGCACATATATTTTCAAGTCATTTTAATCGATTGAAAGTTCGTTTTAATCGATTGAAATTCTGTAAAAATATTTTCTAAGTTATTTTAATCGATTGAAATACGTTTTAATCGATTGAAATAAGTCTGATCGGTCATAATTCAATTTCGATCGATCATAACCAACTCGATCGGTCATAATTTCATTCTGATCGATCATCCTGACTTCCAAAGTGGTTTTAATCGATTAATACGTGTTTTAATCGATTAAAAGAAATCTGATCGCTCATATTTAAAATCTGATCGATTATATTTCATTCTGACTTGTTATATTCGAATTCCAATCGGTCATAAAGGGTTTTAATCGATTAAAAGAAGTTTGTATCGATTAAAATACTATAAAAACACTTCTTAAAACATTCTAAGTGTTTTTAATTGTTTCTTTCAAAGCTATATCAGTTAATAAATTTGTTAGGAAAGTTCTTTGACAAAATGCTTTTGTTTTTGATTTGTTTAAAACTATTTTTGAGGCATTTTGCAAAATGAGTGAAGAAGCTTTATGCAGTGGAAAAGGTAAAGTGGTTTTACCTAAGCTTTCTGTTAGACACTCTAAATCTTCAGCTCAAATGTCTGAGTGACTTGTTTGATTGCTGCAGAGTTGACCCTTGACTTTATCTTTGACTTCATCAAATCAATGAGATCTTTGCTAGGATCACTTTCAGTCTAAGTACATCTACCAACACAGAAATCACTCCCCAAAGAACAGGCGCATGAGCCACCTGAGCAGTAAGCCGCCACTACCACCAGTCCTACGCAGCGGACTGTACCAGCCTGATAGGGGGTTTATACCTATCAACCTGCGCATGCGTTGCGCCTGACAGGCGCATGAGCCACCCGAGCAGTAAGCCGCCACTACCACCAGTCCTACGCAACGGACTGTACCAGCCTGATAGGGGGTTTATACTTATCAACCTGCGCACGCGTTGCGCCTAATCTGCGCTTGAGCACGATCAGTAAGTCGCAACTACCAGCTTGATTGGGGGTTCATACCCATCCAGTCCCGCACAACGGACTGCAACTACCAGCCTGATGGGGGGTTCATACCCATCCAGTCCCACACAACGAACTGCAATTACCAGCCTGATGGGGGGTTCATACCCATCCAGTCCCACACAACGGACTGCAACTACCAGCCTGATGGGGGGTTTATACCCATCAACCGAAGGATCGGCTACCGTCAGAAGGAGTATCCGGAGGTTCCACCACGTGTTAAACCAAAGGGATCGGCTACGTCAGAAGTAGTATCCTGGAGGAGCACAACACAAATTTTCCCCAAAAGATCAACCGCCGGAAGACGGAACATCCGAAGGGTAACCGGGCAAGAGGGTCAACTCCTTTACCTTTTTGTCAATCTGTCTGGCACAACAGGCCAACAGCCGACTAGTTAGGTAAAGGGGGGGGGGGGCAGCTGTAGACCCCAAATCTTGCTCGGCCTCCAAATAAAGAGTAGAAGACCTCCTATTCGAAGATGGACGAAGCCTAACAAGCCACTAGGAGAGACTATTAGGCCCCATACTAGGATATGAGGGATTTTCGGCACAAAAATAAGGTTTCTCGCCTTTTTGGGGACGATACCGCCGTCTCGAAATCCAGACCGCCGTCTCGCCTCATGCAAGTGGAGAGACCGCCGTCTCGTTTGGCGAGACGGCGGTCTCGCCACCTGCGAATGGCGAGACGGCGGTCTCGCTTTCCCGAACGACAGTCTCGCCACTTTGGCATGGCGAGACAGCGGTCTCGTTTGACGAGATGGCGGTCTCGACCCTGTCAGGCACGAAAAACTATAAATAGGGGGCTCCCTTCCCTTATTTCCGCACACCACACAGAGTCTTCTCCTCCTTCTCTCTAGAAAATCACTAGATCTTCTCTCTAGAATCCCTCCGACGCATTTCCGGAGCTTCTGAGTGTTTTTGTGAGTGTTTTTCGGCGCTTCGAGAAGTTTCCGACGCTGTGTAGAGTGAAGGGCTGCCACAAAGCACCCTTTTTTTTAAAGAGTTAATATAAAAGCGTGCTTTGGAGGTTTATATTCTCCCTCTCTACTTTTATCGCTTTAATTTTAAATTATGCAATAGATACTAGGGCCATGTAGTCGTAATTTTAAATTCCGCAGAATAAAAGGGTAAAAGCGTAATTTTCACTGGTTTAAATATTTTTAAATAACTGGCCTGTCATAGGGAACCCGAAAGGGGCGTCGTAAAGGAACTAACACTTCCTTTACACGTAACTAACTCCCTTACCTAACTCTGGTTCTAATGACCAAAGTTGGTTTTTCGAAAACCAACGCCTTTTAATTCCTTTTCCGATGTTTCCGGTAAAAACATTGGTGGCGACTCCACAGAACCCTTTCAAAACTAGCTTTTGGATTAGCCCGGTTATCGGATAATCCAAGAGCGCCTTTTCGAAAACCTCGCCCCTAGGTTCAGCCCGGTTATCGGACAACCTAAAGGCGTTGTAACCACCAACAAAAAACGCGAAAAACAAGAGGGTCGAAACCATCGCATCGCTTCGACCGCCTCTTTTTGATAGCAGCGACATACAGCTTTATTCGATTCATAGGGGAAAGGACGAGGCATAAATAATCTCAGCGGTGTCCTAACCCCCTCTTCTCTGTTGATCGCGATAACCAGTGGTTGAGGCTTATTGTCCGTTATGGGTGGCTCCACCGTTGAGGAAAGACTGATGATGAGTGGTTTCCTTTCCATTCTTCTGATTTATGAAAGCACATCAGTTAACCTTTCTTTTTTATTATCTTATTAATTTTAAAGCAAGGAGATATATGTGAATGAATGCGAGATGAATGCAATAAACAGTTGTATAGATAAACAAAACGTGGTTCTATTTATCCAGAAAAAGTGTACATTCCCCTAGGCCATGCTACGAAGTACATTTTGGCAGAAATGGAAAAGCCTGAAGAAACCCACAGGCGGGTTCTGGTTTCTACGTAATTCCCCTTCGGCTTCCCGTACATGGCGAGTAAGTGCTTCAAACTGGCGATGGACTGCTTGGCTCATATCTTCACTGTATTTACGAGCCTCTTCTATCTTTGCCTCTTGATGGACGACCAAGGCCTGCAAGTCATCAAGTTTCTCAAGGGCTCGGTCTCTTTCTTGCAGTACTTGGCTGTATTGAGCTAATCCGTCTCTCTCCTTGCATCGTAGCTCAACCAAGTCCCTATTAAGTCTTTGGGCGGCTTCCATCTTTCGTTGTTCTTCAGATCGAGTCCTTTCGAGGTCTTGTTGCATCATCTTGGTCGCCTGTGCCTGCTTTGAAAATTCGGCCTCAAGGTGTGCTAATTTGGCCGTCATTTCCTGGATTTGATTATCCGAGCTCGCTCTAGCAACTTTAGATGCTCGGGCAACCTCTTTGTTAGAGTCAGCACACTGGTCCTTGAGATGCTCTATCTCTTGATCCTTCTTCTTGCACTGCCTTTGCAGACCATCAATGGTAAGGATAGATTCTTGTTCCTTCTCCTCAAGGCCCCTCAATTGGGCTCCCATAATTTCTATCCTTTGGGTCAAGGCGTCGACTCGGGTCCGTAGTTCTGTATTTACTGATGGCATGGGGATGGAGCGGGTGGATGTGGCACCCCTCTGTTCTTCCTCCATTCTTCAAAATCACTGGAAACTGCTACTCGAGCCTTGCCAAGCTCTTCATCCCCCAAGTAGACTGGTTTCTCCCATGCTCTTCGGATTGCGGGAACATCCTTGAAGCTGCTGGAACTGTAGAAGAAACACAATCCCCCTATTTCTTCCTATGTTGGCGTGGTCTGGGTCCTCATGAGTTGCCTCATAGCTATCTTCGGAGAATAAGCTATAAAACCCCTTAAGCCCAGTAACGGTACACTGGGGTGATCTCCGCATCGGATAAGAACGGGACCAGGTCGGAACCAAGGACACGCCCAAGATATGTGATCTATGTTCCAATGCTCCAACTCAGTCTTCCACTCCATGGCACCACGATGATGGAGGGGGATCTTCGAGAAGCTCCTCAAAGGGTCTGGGAATGCTCCCATGTGACTTGAAGCATAGAAGTGAGTGATGCCCCAAACAAACAATAATGTAGAACAACAATGAAGTGCTTTTCCTTGCTTATGACGACAAAATTCTACTGACAGCAGGGTATCGGCAAGAAGCGCAGGCACGAGACACTTCAAATGTACATCCCAAGCAAAGAAGGCATCCATTTCGGCGTGATCCATGACGTCGTTATGGAAAGGGAATAAAAAGGTCCCAAACATAATTAGTGCCAGGGTCTTGTTGAATGTGGGCCAATCTCCTTTTTCAGCCAGAGAGGATAAATGGTCCTCTAAAAGTGATATCTTCCATCCTTGAATGCTTCCTTTTCCCTTCAGGGCAGACTGTGGAATTGGTAAACGGATGAGGTGAGCGACTTTGTTTACCGACACATAAGCCCCCTGGCTAATGTAGACCCCGGATGACTTGGGCCATCTGATCATAAGCTCGTACTCTTCCAGGGTCGAAACCAAATCAAACTGAGGGAACTCAAAGCAATGCAATTTGGAGCTCCAAAAGTGGATCAAGACCCTGACGAACACGTGGTCAACACATATTTTCAAGAGGTCCAAGATCCGTTCGTAAGATCTCTTGAAGTCGGATCGAACCTCTGATGGCATAAGCGCGCACAACTGCTCCAACTTCTCAACACGGTAGCGGGGAATATCCACTTTTCCCAACTGTTTACTGCCTAATCCCTCCATTTCTCTAGAAATGACAGAAAATGCATGGTATGAGTATGATGTTTTTGTATGTATGAAAGTGTTTGTTTTTTCCTAAACATTATCATGTTTTATTTTCTACATGGTGCACTGTCGCCGCCGTCTGAAGAGGCAGTCGGAGCGACGCGATGGTTTTTAATTGACTCGCATTTTCTTTGAAAGAAACGGTTCAACGCCTTTAGGCCGTCCGATAACCGGGTTAGACGTAAAGGCGAGGTTTTCGAATAGGTTCGAGGAGTCGCCACCAGTGTTTTAACCTTAAACACTGAAAAAGGTAAAAAAGAAAAAGGTAGTGGTTTTAGAAAAAACCAACTTTGGCCATTACAACCAGAGTCGGGTAAGGGAGTTAGTTACGTGTGGGGAAGGTGTTAGCACCCCCACAACGCCCCTTTCGAGTTCCCTATGATGGACTAACTTAGAAAATAAATACTTAAAGAAATTACATTTTTACCCTATTATTTGATCTACTTGCAGAATTTAAATATCTACATGGCTCTACTATCTAATGCACACAAAGAAAGCGATAAAGAAAGCAGTAAAAGAGACAAAGAATAGAGAAGAAACCTCCGAAGCGAGCTTTATATTAACTCTTCTAAAACGTGAGGACGCTTTTTGGAAGTCCCCGCACTCTACAAGCACGCTCCTCCCGTAAAATAAAGACAAATCACTCTACCGAGGGCCGGATGCCTCAATGAGAGACCTCCTTAACCGATTTCCACCTTAACGGAAATCGGAAAGCTCCCTCGAACCCCGGAATAATGCTCAGGGTCACTCTCAAGTGCCAAAAAGCTTCCAAGAGAGTGGAGGAGTGGAAAAAGTGTGAAAATTCGGAGGAATGAGGTCCCTTTTTATAGGGATTCGGGCCAGGAAAAGGCGGATGACCGTCTACACAAAGCGGACGGCCGTCTAGGGCAAAAAGTGGCCATGGACGGCCGTTTATGTTGTGTGGACGGCCGTCCATGGCGACTTTTTGCCATGGATGGTCGTCCAAGCTAAGTGGACGGCCATCCATGGCCTTAAGGTTGCCATGGACGGCCGTCTGCTTGCCATGGACGGCCGTCTGCTTGCTCTGGACGGCCATCCGCCTGTTTTGGACGGCCATCTGCTGTCTCCGGTGGATTTCCCGATTTTTAATGCTTCTAAAAACCTTTCCTATCCTAAATGGAACCTAGAACAAGCTACTAGGGACTTGATAGAGTCTTAACCATCTTCAGAATGAGCGATCTTCGGCTTTATTAGGAGTCTGGGCAAGATTTGGGGTCTACAACTGCCCCCCCTTTACCTGACCAATTGACTAGGGGTTAACATACTATGAGGTCAAATGGCGGGTGAAGGAGTCAACCCTCTTGCCCAGT
This sequence comes from Sphenostylis stenocarpa, assembly GCA_963425845.1. Lineage (NCBI taxonomy): Eukaryota > Viridiplantae > Streptophyta > Magnoliopsida > Fabales > Fabaceae > Sphenostylis > Sphenostylis stenocarpa. The sequence continues at coordinate 40,189,121 of OY731401.1, forward strand.
TGTCTTCTGGATGCTCCTCTTGCTGTGGAGGCTGACCCTTCGGACGATATGCTGTGAGGATTCAGGATGCTCCTTTGATGCGGTAGCTGACCCTTCGGCCAACATGTAGAGACTTTCGGGATGCTCCTTCGATGTGGTAGCTGATCCCTCGGACGAGATGTTGTGAGGCTTCAGGATGCTCCTTCGGTGCAGTAGATGACCCTTCTGCTGACACGTAGAGACTTTCGGGATGCTCCTTTGATGCGGTAGCTGATCCCTCGGACGAGATGTTGTGAGGCTTCAGGATGCTCCTTCGGTGTGGTAGTTGACCCTTCTGCTGTGGTGGCGGCTTACTGCTTCTGGCCATGCGCCGGCTTTGCCTGTGTGCAGGTCTTCATTTTTAGGTCTTTCCGTTTCCTGAAGGGGTGGTGGTGGCTTACTGTTTCTGATCATGCGCCGGTTTTGCCTGGTGTGCAGGTCTTTATCTTTAGGTCTTTCCGTTTCCTGAAGAGGTGGTAGCGGCTTACTGTTTCTGATCATGCGCCAACTCCATGGGGAGTGATTGTTCTTGATTTTTGCGTAGTCATCCGGTATGCTGGGAATTCTTCGCTTTTGGATTTTTGTTTAGTCGTCCAACTTCTTGATTACTGGGGATTCTTGATGAATGCCTCTTAGGTAGGCAGGGATCCATTAAGGATTTGTTGATTCTAGTGACACCTCTGGGTAGGCAGATATTTCATTGAGGTTCTGGTATTGCCTCTAAGTAGGCAGATGCTTCATCGGAAGTGAAGACTTTTGGCTGTAATGTTTTGCCTCTGAATAGGCAGACTTTTGGCTCTTGATGATTCCTCTGAGGATATGATCGTGGAGATTGCATCTGGGTGTAAATTCTTCTTTTTGGCGATCCACCAGAGATTTGGTTGACTCCTTGGGGATCAAATTTTGATAGCCCTTTGGGGGAATGGGGTCTCTGTTCCTTAATTGATATGGGTGCGAGCTGGCGTCGTCAAGCTCTTATTCTTGTTGGGAAAATGGAATTCCTTATTTTTTCTTCAATCGTCCGACTTGTTGGTTGCTGGGGATTTTAATGATTGCCTTTTGATGTTGGCAGTTGGAATATTTGATTAATTTCTCATTTTTCTGCAATTTTATTCCTCTTTTTGATTTGGAATGATGCATGTGCCTTTTTATCTTCTTAATTTTTCTAAGCATGCTGGCTTTTGTACAGAGATGCGATAAGATGGGAACATAAAGTCTCATTTTATTTATTTTATTTTTTTTGCGGAAAATTAAAGTACAATAGGAGCTTTCATAAAGATCTCAGCTTTCCGGCTCTGAGCTGGATGCTGAGGATGGTGATGGCGAAGGGAGTCGGCGGAGTACGCGGTGCTGGAACTCTTCCTGGCTTCGGATCATGTGGTGTATGTCCTGGCCCATTGTGTCCATTCTCTGCATGAGGCTGTCTACCCTCAGGGTAAGGCTTTCCCGGCCTTGCTCATAGCTCTGCTGTCTTAAGGACAACTAATCGATCTGTTGGCACAGGTGCTGGTACTGCCTATCTGAGTGAGCCCTGTCGTCGCTCATGTGCCGGTGTAGGCTGGCGAGATTATCTTCGTACTGCGTCTGTTGCTGTTGGGCTCCTGGAGCGACGGGCGTCTCTTGTGACTCTGAAGCGTCCATCTCCTAGATGTCGAACGTCATAGCAAGGATGGGGTGTATGACCCAGGAGGGGCCCTGACGAGTGAGCATGCTCATGTGGGCGAGTATCGGACCATCTATGAGCTCTGGTCGCAGGGCAGGGGGGATGTCTTCTCCATCAGTGCATCCCCAATACTCAGCTAGAGGAGTGATAAGGGGGCCTACCATGAGGGATCTTGCAGGGCCTCGCATCCCAAAGTCCTTCAGGGCCTTCAAGAAGAGGTAGCCCGGGTTACATCGGATCCCTTGATGCATGCAGTAGATGACAAAGAGGTCTGCCTGGGTGACCTTGCCTTGACTTTCCTTCCGGCTATGAAGGGTGCCTGCTAGCAATTTATGATAGATGCGGAGAGGCGTGAGGAAGGCGGTCCCTTTTGGATTGGCGGGAACGTGCTGGGAGCCGGTGACCTCCTCCCATATCTGACTGGTGGTGAGGGTGGCTGGCCTTTCACAGAATGCCCCCCTGTATTCCGGTGTCTGGATTTCTGCGGGCTGATGGAACCCCATGAGGACGTTGAAGTCGTCTATGACATTAGTCCGGTAAGCCCCATTCATCCAATAGGTGACTGTTGGGACAGGTGGAAGCCCAGGGATCATTGATGGTAGGTCTATGAGTGTGACTGAACCAAGGAATTCCAATGTGGTCGTGCGATGGATGCGGGTAGGTGGATCTTTGAGCAGGAAGTCCCACCCTATGCCTTGGATGTATCTCCTTACATCCTGATCCCAACCAAACATGGCTAAGATGTTGAAGTCTAACCAGAGCATAGGGTGCCAAACATACTGGCTGATATTGGCAAACCTGGCCTGATGCTGTTCGGTCAGTTGAGTGGGAACCTGAGAAGGAGGGATGCTCATTATGGGTCCCCGGGAGCGCTTTCGACGTGTAGACGACTCTCCATGATCCATTACTCAACCAAAAACACTCAAAATATGCAGAAGAAGGTGTAGGAGGCAGGGAGAATGCAAGAATGAGGTGCCATGAACCATTTGGGGCGCCTAAATTTATAGGCAAGAGAAACAGGGGCGGATGGCCGTCTGCTCTAGGTGGACGGCCGTCTGCCCCCAACGGTTACCCATGGACGGCCGTCTGGCAAGGGTGGACGGCCGTCTGCCCCCAACGGAAACCTCCGAACGGCTTTCTGGCAAGGGTAGACGGCCGTTTGCCCTCCAACGGCTCCTTCTGGACGGCCATTTGCCCTAAACGGACGACCATCTGCTCTTTTTTTGCTGTTTTTTATTTTTTCTTTTGTTTATTATTTTTGAAGGAAATAGGACCTTATTCATTAACATCTATGCATGTAATGTTCATGATATGCAACTTATAATGCTATTTCAATTAATTACTTTCAGAAAAATTAACTGATGTACTCTTGACGGAGAGATGTTTCTAACGGAGAGATTCTTCTGGTGTTATCTTCAGTTGTACCATTTCTGCCGTTTTGGGTTTTTCCTTATCTGAAGTATGATCGTGTTGGAGAGCTATTTCATCATACTGGTGTGCTTCTTTCCCTTTTTCAGAATTTCAATCCTCCTATTGATTACTGTGCTTTCATATTACCCGGTTAATCGCTAGAATATCATAGTGATAAGGGTCAAGAGAAAAGAAGGAAAAGGATGATTAAATCAAAGGTTTGTGTTTTTAGAGGGGTTTTTTTGAAACCAATGGTATCTGTAAGCATGGCTAGCCAAGGTTACTCAAACTGTTTAGGTTTAGCTTAAACAAACGTTTATTTGTGGGGTTGCGTCTTTGCTTGGTGAGTTTTGCGGCGCCTACTAAGACTGATTGTCTTTCCTAGACCGCCCTTCGGGTTTTCAATCTAGGATACTGTGTTTCGTCCTTAACTTTTGTTGGGGTTTCTTTTTATTATGCTTTAGAAACCCTAATGGACTTTGTTTTGTAACCCTATCTTTTGCCTAGGCTACCCTTTATTATTGGTCGGGTTTCCTAGTGGGTTGACCCTAACTTTTGCGTAGCCCCCTTTTGTGGGTTTCCTACCGGGTTGGATGCCCTTCTCTTTTTTTTTTTTTGGCCTTTGGCTTTTATGGGCTTTTTTATTTATTTTTGCAATGTTGGCAAATCATGGTTTCCTTATGATGCACTACTGCAGAATGAGCATTCAACGTCGGGTGTAGAAGGCTTTCAACGTTGGTTCTAATGACGTCGTTGAATCAGGTGTCGTTGAATGTCAAAGGATTCTACGTCGGTTCAGAACACCCGACGTTGAAAGTCATTTCTCGCTCAAGCGACCGGTGTACTCGCTTGAGCGACGAAGCCTTGAAACAAAGGGGACTCTCGGGTGTTGTTTCGCTCAAGCGAGTACACTGGTCGCTTGAGCGAGAAATGACTTCAATGTGGTTGAAAGTGCTAGACATCTACGTTGGTTATTCAACTAACCGACGTTGAAAGTCATTTCTCGCTCAAGCGACCGGTGTACTCGCTTGAGCGACGACGCCTTCAAACAAAGGGGACTCTTGGGTGTTGTTTCGCTCAAGCGAGTAAACCGGTCGCTTGAGCGAGAAATGACTTTCAACGTCGGTTAGTTGAATAACCGACGTAGAAACGCTTAATATAAGTGACTCTACGTCGGTTATTGTCACAACCGACGTAGAAAGTCTATATTTTTTTTAAATGGACGCTTTGTTTATACAGGGTATCCCAATGTTTGTATATATACAATACCTGCAAATTTGAATACAACCCAGGCAGACAATGTACAAGATATAAACTAATTGAATGTGCATCCAAAAATAAAATTGTATCCAAAATAAAAATGTATCCAACTACTTATCTACCAAATACACTAACTACTAATCTAACTAATAAACTAACTAGTAAACTAATTAAACTAACTACTAAACTAACAACTAAACTAACTACTAAATTAATAACTAAACTTGCCTACTTCTAACTTTAACAAACTTATCGGCCCAGGTGTTTCTAATATCGTCAATGGTCTCTATGGGCAATGCTTCCCTGTCTGAAAATACCTGTTACAAGAAAAAAGATAATTTAACAGAATCCAATGACACAATACTGGGTTTTTTATTGAGTAAATTTAAGCAAACCTGATTCCATGTATCCTCAGTCTTGCTAACAACAATCAACCACATCCAGTGCATAACATAATATCCGCACTCATAAGATCCTGGTTGCCTATTACACTACAAAAAATAATATATTAATTTGACATATAAAATGAATGATATAATACATAAATATAAAATGACTTACATTAACAAAAATCCAATCTGGAGTCGTGCTTTTGCTTGTGTGTACTCCATCAATTGTATTGCAAACCTTAAATGCACTCGTGCAATACAAGATATAATGAAACAATTAAGTAACAAAACAAGTAATAATTGTTTAAATTATTATAAGAATGTGCACCTGTTTACAATATTTTTAAGATCTGCATCAGGTTTCTTGCCCAATGAGCAGTAACCAAGCCACAACATTCTCGCTTTGGGCAAACAACCAACAACCGCCAATGATTTCGCTTACATTACAAAAAGTTAGGATATATACTATAAAATTTAATGCGAATAATTTCATACGCTTAAATACTTACCGATGGAAGTAAGCACCCAAGTAAACTTTCTTCCTTGACTTCATCATTCAATTTTGGATGTATATTTGAACTTCTTCTCTCTTGTTTCCTGATTTTTGTATGGATTGGGGCTCAAAAAATCCATACACATCTTGGGTGCGTTGTTCCTCCGACAATTCATTCATCATCCTAAAGTAGCCGTTAAATGTACATTAAATATGACGATAACTTCAAATAACATAATTAGTAAATAAAAATAAATACTTACATTGTCCAAAATTGTAACACCGATATGTTTAGACACCGATTTCCAACCGCTATCTCCACAAAGATCGGTGTGGTCAATGTAAAGGGGAAAGTTCTTATTGTCTACCCCTAACTTATCAACATCCCACTTCACTTGAAAAGATTGAATATACAACCGTGGGACAACATGATAGTAGTTGAAAAATTGGATTTTCTCGGGACATCTACTTCCTTACCTTTACTAGTTTGGGAAGTAGGAACCAGCTTAGGCAACTGGGTGGCTTCGAACATCCTACATAAAATAACATTGACTTGAGAAATAATAAAACATAGTACGAGACTACATATGATAATTAACAGAAAGTATATGCAAACCTTTTTCAAAATAGGCCTGATTAGATGTCTAGGCCATGCAATGAAGGTCTGGAGGGCCTGTCCCACTGTCATCACCTCGTCTGTGGGCACAGGTACAAGAGCATAAGCATCTCGAACCTCTTCAATGACCACTTTGGCCAAGTTAGGTGCTAAAGGCACACTATGAATTGTAGAGGCCCCCTCTTCAATTGAACCAACCGCCACCAATCGTGGTTCAGATCCATCCTCATGAACATAAAATTCACACTAACCTGAGTACACAAAAATAAGACATTAATTATTTAATATGCACATGAATTTTTGTCATTAATATATCATCCACACATACCTGAGTGGTCAGTGTCTGCAACAACAACAACAACCTCCTGATTAGTAGCAGGAAGCTCTTGATCGTCGGTATTTGGCTCAACACAACTACCCTTAGTGCTAACTCGTGCGGCAGATGGAAGAGGAACATCCATAGGTGGGTGGGTAGGCTGTGACACCTATGGATGCTAGACTTGAACCAAATACCCGCATCATCTCCTCCCGAACTCGTGCGGTAATGGCCGGTGTCGGCGTCGCTGCGCCTCTTCAACCATCGTCGGTCTCAGCTTCGCTGCTAGACTCTCCTCCAACTTCGCCATCTCCTGCCGGCTCAATGATGTGGTGTGGGTATGGTCTCGATGATGGAGCTCCAAAATATGCTCGAATACCCACACCAGCTCCAACAAGACGAACACGCCCTGGGTGTTCTGGGCGTCCAATAGCAGTGAGTTAAGATATCTTCACGACCACGGGGAACGAATGTTCCCTGTGTATACCGATCCTCTAAAGAATCCTACAATTGAGCATTATATATTGTAAAAAAATTGATGAATGACACAAGCATGGTTAATGAGGTTGAAAGAAACAAATTTGACTTACAATCCGCTCAGCAATCAAGCGGGCCTCCTCTGATGTCATTTCACCGGAGGGCTTTTGGCGAGCCCTCTTCCATTTTTTATGACGCTTTGGAGGAGATGGTGGGGAAATTTCTTCCTGGCTTACACCAGAAGAGGCTAACTCAGCTTCTCGGAGTTTAGCCTTCTCCTTCATCATGCGTTGCATCAACAAATCATACCCCCACGAGACAGCATAGTGGGGCCACATTCAGCCTCCGAATCTCCTTTCCTTTTATTCGCTTCTCCCGCAACATAATATCATATTACAATGTGCTAAATTAATAAGACAATATGGAAACATACCAAAGTGTTTAAATAGTAACATACCTCCCATTGTGGACCAGTCCTACTCCTGACAAACTTCTTCCAAGTCTCCTCATCTATGCCATAACGCTGACAAGGAGTTAATCCTTTGCTAACGGCTTGCTCATTAAATATCCATTTCGAAGTCAATGTCGACTTGAATTGCCTCCACATTTTGGCAATAGATGACATGACTTTTCTCCTAACTTGTTCAGAGTTAACAATATCGAAGTGATTCTGCAAAAACAACAAAATAAATTAGGATAACAAAGTTTAGGATCTTATTTAACTTAACATAATTTAACGAGTTAACAAAACTAACCAAAATATCTTGCCAAATTAAATTTTTGCAAGTCTCCTCCACATAATCCCAAGATGGATGCAAAATACATACCTAATTATGAAATTAAAACGTTAGATATCAATCCATTTACATATGCTGACCATATATGCATAACAAGTTAAAAACTCTAAAAAATTACATACCTTTTCTCTAGCAAGAGTACCCAAGTAGGACCTAAATTGAGTGTGATGTGGCCCTGATATTTTTCCAGTCTTTGGATCCACACTCACAACCAATTTATCTCCTGCCATATGACGAACGGTCAACTTTTTTAACCGTGTGGCTTGTCGAGTCCTCTTTAGCGATGGGGGGTGGACATGCCGGAGGAGATGTGGCGCGAGATGCTGGAGGAGATGGTGGAGGAGATGCCATTTGCCTGTTAAAAAAAAAATAAAGTTAAGTTTTTGCATAAATTCGAATATAAACACAATTTATCACATATTTGAAATATAAACACAATTTATCACATTTTTTAAATATAAACACAAATTAGCTATGAACACATAACTTAAATAGTTAAGTTTTCCCATATGCCTTCATCATGATCTTTACGAATAGCATGAACCAAATCTTCTTGCATATCATCAATACTACTAGGCATCCGTGATGGAGTGGGGATGTTAATAATATCATCTAATTCATCATCTTCTTCATGCATAACATCATTCCCTTTTGCTTGGAGTACCACCGACCATCTGTCATTACATGGATCAGCTTACATAGAAAACTTGTTTTGCATGGTACGCCATTATGAATGGTTCCTCCTTATGTCCTATCTTCTTAAGGTCTATCAAAGTGAATCCCATTTCATCAGCTTTGAACACCAAGTATTAATATCAATCCATTTACATTTGAATATAGGAACTTCGAATTGAATGTAGTCAACCTCCCAAATCTCCTCAATCACTCCAAAGTAACTCATAGACGCCATAATTGGGTTCTTATCCTTTGAACTAGAAAAGTGCATGGATGTCGCCTCAATAGATACTCCACTATTTTGGACTATACTTTTTTCATCTTGTAACTTTGTGTAGAATGAGTATTTGTTAATGTCATACCCAGTCCAAGTCACGACGTTCTGTTTAGGACCATGTGCTAGCCATTTCAAAGTATCAGATGCATTGTCCTCGGAAAAGATTTTTGTTTTAAACCAGCTAACAAAAGTATTATTATGTTCATTAACCAACCACCGCTCACTCATTTTGGGGTTGAGGGTCTTCAATATTGATTGATGAGCAGATATGTAAGGAAGAACTTCATCTGTGTTATTTAGAATATACAAGTGTGCCCTGGTCAACTCACTAGCATTTTTTGATTGTATTTTTACCCCATGAGTTCCCTTACCATTTATTCTATGATCATGTCGTTGAGTAGGTACACCCACTGCTAGGGCCTTTCCTAAATATTCAGAACAAAATTCTATAGCTTCTTCCGCAATATACCTTTCAACAATAGAAGCTTCAGTGTCTATATGGATTCTTTGTATACCCTTTGAAGATCTTCATACATCGCTCAATTGGGTACATCCACCTCAAATAAATCGAACCACACAGCCTTATCTCTCTTACAAGATGAACTATTAAGTGCACCATAATGTCAAAAAATGATGGAGGAAAATACATCTCCAACTGACATAATATAACCACAGCCTTCATTTTCCAACTGCTCCAATGATTTTTCATCAACTACTTTGGCACATATAGCATTGAAGAAGAAACAAAGACGCATAATTGCATGTCGTAGATTCTTTGGCAATATGTCACGTATAGCTACTGGTAAGAGTTGTTGCATCAAAACGTGACAATCATGCGACTTTAACCCAACTAGCTTCAGATCTTTCATGGACACAAGGCTCTTAATATTTGAAGAGTATCCTTGTGGCACTTTAATACCGTGAAGACACCGACATAAACTAGTCTTCTCCTTCTTTGACAATGTGTGACAAGTCTGGTGGTAAATATGTTCTCTTGCCTTCAGGTCTTGGATGTAATTCTGGACGTATTCCCAATTCACATAGATCTAGACGAGCTTTGACTCCATCCTTTGTTTTTCCTTTAATGTTCAATAGTGTGCCAATGAGACTATCAAATACGTTCTTCTCCACATGCATAAAATCAATGCAATGTCTCACATCTAGATGACTCCAATATGGAAGGTTAAAGAAAATTGATCTCTTTTTCCACAAGCTTTTATCAGACGATCGTTTTTTAGTCTTTCCAAAGACAACATTAATGTTTCTAACCCGTTCATAAACTTGTTCACCAGTTAAAGGTTGTTTGGCAATTTTATCTTCCTGTCGACCATTAAAAGCTTTCTTCAATCTTCGATATGGGTGGTTATGTGGAAGAAATTTTCTGTGCCTATTATACACAGTCTTTTTTCCATGCTTCAATTGTAGAAAACTTGTATCTTCCTCACAAATAGGACAAGCATGATGACCCTTGACACTATACCCACTCAAGTTTCCATATGCTGGGAAGTCATTGATAGTACAAAATAACATTGCATGTAACTTGAAGCTCTGTCGTTGATATGCATCAAACACATCCACTCCTTCCTCCCATAATAGCCTTAAGTCATCTATTAACGGACTTAGATAAACATCTATGTCATTACCCATCTGTCTTGGACCTGCAATCATGATGGATAACATCACGTACTTGCGCTTGAAAATCAACCATTGTGGAAGGTTGTAAATCACTAAAAGAACTGGCCATGAGTCGTGATTACCTGGTTAAGTTACCAAAAGGATTCATGCCGTCGTGGCTAGTCCAAGTCTAACATTTCTTGCATCACTCGCCAAAACTTGGAAATAGGCGAGTCAATTTTCTTCCACTTGTGGAGAATCGGCCGGATGACGAAGCAATCCATCACGTTTTTCTGCAGTTGAATGCCATATCATATTCTTGGCATCTTCTCCATTGGCAAACAATCGCTTCAATCTTGGAATAATTGGAAGATACCATATAACTTTTGCAGGAGGTCTCTTTCTATCAATATATTCGCTATTATCATCCTTGTCTTTCAATTTGTAACGCGATACACCACATCTTGGACACTCATGTAGGCTTTCAAACTCTTTTCTGTATAATACACAATCATTAGGGCAAGCATGTATCTTTTTATACTCTAAACCCATTGGACAAAGTATTTTTTTGGCTTCATACATACCATCAGGCAAGGTGTTATCGCTTGGGAGCATATCTTTCAAAACTTCTAGTAACTCAGTGAAACTTTTATCACTCCAACCAAATTTGGCCTTCAAATTGACCAATCTCAATACAGCTGACAATCGCGTGAATGTTGTACATCCAGCATACAAAGGTATCTCTGAATCTATCTTCAATTTATCATAGACAGCAGCATGTGCTTGCAGAAAATTCTCTTGACCTACATCACGAATCATGTCTTCTATTCGATCTTCCATTGTCATGTCCTCCTCTTCCTCAGCTTGTGTTACTATTGGTGTATCAATCACTTCACCATGCCATGTCCATACGATATAATTCTTCATTATCCCATCACATAAAAGATGTTCCCGTATTGTCTCTAGTGTGTGTACTCTCCCATTAACGCAGTTAACGCATGGACAATACAATTTTCCATTAACCTTGGTGCCATTGTGTTCGGCAAATCGCAAAAATTCTTCAACTCCATTCTCATACTCTTGTGAAATACGACTTGCATTTACCCAACTTCGATCCATTTTGGAATTGGAGTCTACAAATGAGAAACCAATAAAACTACATTGTTACTACGTACCATCACTTATATAACTACATTGTTATATGTAGTTTCCATGTTATATGTAGTTTCCATAATTCACACTTCATGATTAATTTCTAACCAAAATCCGACAGAGTTTCCTTTGTTTTTTGGCAACAATTTTAAATGACACAGTGAAACCTGCCAATAAAAAGCCCCTTGGGCATATTCAAGTAGTCCAAGTATAATTGTACACATCATCAATACATTGAAAAAAACTATATTCATCTTAATTTTAAAACTGTATCATTATTTGTCTTCACTTGACTGGAATGAGCTGAAACTTACATCTAATCACTATTTTATGGGGACAAAACGTATAAACAATTAAAGCAACAGTTAACGACCTACAATAACATGACTAAGAATCTCTACCTATGAATTGTAGTAAGTAAAATTTTATTACTTAAACTTTTCGCCCAACAAATATAAGTGCAAGAACATCGTACCTGTGGGTTAAGGCAGCAATGAAAGTGCGCACCACAGAGAAAGAGAGCAGTGTTAGGGTCGACGCTGCAATGGGGTGGAGGTGGAGGATGCAGTGTGCCGTTAGGGTCGAGGCTGTGGGGGGCTAGAGGTGGACAATGCAGTGCGGGCGGAGGCTACGGTGGGGGTGGAGGTTGGGCGACTAGCGTCGCGGTGGGCTGGAGGGTGCGGTGGGGTGGAGGTGGAGGCTACGGTAGGGTGTAGGTCGAGGCTGCAGTGCGGCTGGCGTCCAAATGAGGGTGTTAGGTGGTGGCCGCGATGCTGGAGAGTAAGGGGAGATACAAAAATGTTAGAGATGCATGCATGTATATAGGTAAATGGGTTTTCCACGTCGGTTATACTCAGACCCGACGTTGAAAGACCTTTAGATAGCGGTTCTACACTAAACCGCTATTATATTCTCACTTTGAAGAGCGGTTTAGGAGGAAGAGCTATCATAGCTGCACTTTTAATCGTTATGATCGATTAAATTTCCCAAATAATCGATTATATTTTGACTTTAGATAGCGGTTCCACAGTTAACCGCTATTATATGGTCACTTTGAAGAGCGGTTGAGGAGGAACCGCTATCATATCTGCACTTTTAATTACTCTGATCGATTAAATTTTCCAATAATCGATTATATTTTCAAATAATTGATTTTAGATAGCGGTTCTACACTAAACCGCTATTATATTCACACTTTGAAGAGCGGTTTAGGAGGAACCGCTATCATATCTGCACTTTTAATCGTTATGATCGATTAGAATGCAGTTATGACCGATCAGAGTTGGTTATGATCGATCAGAATTGAAATATGACCGATCAGATCTGTTTCAATCGATTAAAACGCATTTCAATCGATTAAAATAACTTGGAAAATTTTTGTACAGAGTTTCAATCGATTAAAACACGTTTCAACCGATTAAAACAACTTGGAAAAATTTTGTACAGAGTTTTAATCGATTAAAACTTCTTTTTATCAGTTAAAATAACTTGAAAAGTTTTATAAGAAAGTTTTGCAGTATATCAATCGATTAAAACACGAAACAATCGATTGAATCAAACTTAGAAAAGTTTTGTAAAGTGTTTTAATTGATATAACCGTTGCAGATATCAACTAAAACAATTACGTTAAAGAAACAAGAACGCATTAATGGATTGAAAGGACTTTTAACAGATTGAAACGACTATTTCAACAGATTAAAACAAACTTTCAACAGATTAATTAATGCAACGGTTTTTGAAATTACTCTTTAAAACAGTTTTTGCTTCAACTTTTGAAAGATACATTCAATATAAGTTTTCACAAATCTTTGGCTGAAAAAAAATAAAAATACTTTCCGAAAATAAATACAAATAAATATATATTTACATGGATATATATTTATTTGTATATAAATATAATTTATTTGTAAGTTATTATCAGGAAATTATAATAGTTTAGTGGTTAGAGTATTAGTTTCCAATTCTAAAATCCTGAGTTCGAATCCTGGTAGTGACAATTTTCAAATTTTTGGGTGAAAAAAATAAAAAAAAATGACTTTCCACGTCGGTTCATATGGGAACCGACGTGGAAAGTGTCAATAACTAAAAAAAAAATACTTTCAACGTCGGTTCTTATGGGAACCGACATAAAAAGTACTTTCTACGTCGGTTGACTAAGAACCGACGTAGAATGTGTTTAATATTCAACTTTCAATGTCGGTTCATCTGGGAACCGACGTGGAAAGTACTTTCTACGTCGTCTCAGCTATAACCTGAAAGAATTAATGGTTGAGTTCAAGAGGGGGGGTGAATTGAACTTTAAAACTTTTTCGCAAATCTTACTTTCTTTTGGAAGAATGAGTTATCTTTATTCAATCTTTGCAAAGGTAATTTGATTTAAACACAGCACAATTAAAGACAGAAATTAAAAGAGATGAAAGAAGAATATTAACACACAAGTTTATACTGGTTCACTCTAATCCAGAGCTACATCCAGTTCTTGACAAACCAGTCAAGTATCACTAAAACCAAGTGAAAATTACAACCAGTAGATACTCACCAATCTACCCCAAGAACTATCTTGCAAAACCCACAAGACAAAATCTTGAAAACCACCCAGTAACCAAATCCGAGTTCTCGTACCAAGTGCAAATTACAATCCAACCTGCACAATCAAACTTTACAAAAGAATATGAAAAGAATAAACCTGGACTTGAAGTTTCTAATTGTCCAGAACCAATTCTATCAAGCACTTTCTCTCTTTGAATGACCACAATTCTGATCACAGACACCTTATGATATGAAAAAGATTCTTGAATGCAGAGAAAGTCACGTATGAAAGTTTCACAGATTGATTTCACAAGTTTTCTCAAGTAGTGTATTGTATTGTATATTCAAAAGATGAATCAAATCTGTATATATAGAGTAAATCGAGAAAAACGAACGTTTCATCTGTTAAAAGCTGTTTTAGAGAGTCAAAAGATAAGTTGGTTAGCAGGTAAAACAGGTTTAGAAGAGAATCTGATCGATTAAAGCAGAAGAATGATCGATTAGGCTGAAGTTATGATCGATCAGAATAAAACTATGATCGATCAGAATGAGTTATGATCGATTAGAACAAAACTATGATCGATTAGAGTATTATTTCAATCGATTAAAAGATCGATTCAATCGATTGATTTCATTTAAAGTTCCTTTTAATCGATTAAGACATCGATTCAATCGATTGATTTCATTTAAAGTTCCATTTAATCGATTGATTCGAGTTTTAATGGATTAAAACAACTTAATGAAAAATGACGAGCACTCTGTTTCAATCGATTGAAAATCATTTCAACAGATTAAATTCCTGCAAATACTTAGTTTAAAAAATAGTCTTTACGTTTCAACAGATTGAAAAATATTTCAACAGATTGATTTTCTAAAAACTCTTAGATCGAAAAAATCTTTCTGTTTCAACAGATTTAAAATCATTTCAACAGATTGAAAATGCGAAACTTGATATTGAAAATTCATTGAGTTATTTTAACTTGTTGATTCCGCGAATCAATCAATTGAATTTTCGATTATGTATGACCATTTATTATGTTAAGTGATTTTAACGGATTGAAAAAATCCTTTTCAACGGATTAAAAAACTTAGTTAATTCTTTTAATACTTAAACGTAAGTTTTTCATGCGAGAAAAATGATTTTCAATGAGATGCATCATTTTAAGGTGCTTATCACAAAATATAATGGCCTATCAAGAGATTAAGTGCTTAAACTTAAAACCCTAATCATCTACACACCCACAACCTAAGTTATATCTATGTCTTCATCAAATCCACCAAGTGCTTCAATCTCCCCTATTTGATGGAGACAAATAACCACTGCACCTGCAAAACAAAAATACCGGACCAGAGACATATATTTTGTGGTGTGTGTGTAGTGACAGTTTTAAGCAAAATACTTCTCCCCCTATTTGACTCGCATCAAATAGATTGTTGTAGTTACAGATCCAATGAGTCCACGTGGGAACCCCAAATAAAAACCAGAACATAAAAAAATGAAAAGAAAACAGAATAACGGAAACATAGAAAATCTTCATTCGTCCCGGGGCCTTGATTGAATTGCAGTTCCACAATCCTCGTTGTAAATATCTTCTAGTTGATTATCAATATGCTGGAACCTTGCAATGAAATTTTCATCCAAATAATGCTGCACGAGCCCTCGGAGCAGCGAGTCATCTCCATATGCCTCCTTTGGTCGGCTTGCATTTCGCTCATTTGATGTAACATTGTTCTTTCGAACCGAGACAGAGGAGTGCCACGGTCAGGAGGTGGATTGTATGGAATCATCTCCATTGGGTTCACTTCTTCCATTGGATCGGACGAACGTGCTTGCGAAGTTCCAGGAATATTATCGGTGTTGATTCCTTCCTCTTGCTCTTCTTCTTCACTTTCTTCACTTCTCCCAAGCATCTTCTTTCGAGATCCATTCACCATCAACTTTAATAAATCCCATTTTGTGAAGAACGAACTGTTTATTTCATTTGTTGGTCGGACGGTTTCAACAAGTTCTCCTTCAACATCAACACCAAAATGTGTTAAAAATTTAGAAATCAGAATAGCATAGGGATACCTAAAGTCATTAAGTCTCTTGGCTTTGATCATGTGATCCTTGATGACAAAGACCCAGTTCACACGTATTCTGTGATGAATGCAGTACATCGAACTAAATCTCCTTCATTTAGCACCGCATGATTGCTCCCCCGGGTGTAAGCTGCCAAGAAACGATGAAAGCGAGAATCCTTTCTTCCAGTTTCAACTTTCCAGTGTTGAATGAACTTACGTAATCATGCCTATTCTTCAGACAAGAGCGGAAATACTGAACTTTATTAAATTCTTCAACATCCGAAGTACACCCTTTGGTGACTTTCACACCTACATCTTTTATTCCAGCAACTTCCTTCCGGACATTAGGTGTTATCTCAATGTCTACTCCTTTAACTTGGGTTGACAAAGTGGAACCTTCAAAGGATAAATTTGTGAAGAAAACTTTAATTAAGTCGGGGTAAATTCTACCATTCAACTCAAGAAACGACCGAAGTTTTTGATGTTACAGTAACTTCCGAATGCCTCTGAATCCTTCGGCATCAAACCAAGAGAACTTTAACATTTTTGGAATGTTGACTTGCTTCTCGCTTAATTCATGGATAAACAAATCCATTTTCTCTTGGTCCCCATTGAACCAAGTTTCAATCCTTCCTCCAACATTACTGTTCTTGCCTTGCAGTAGAGGACTCGCCTCTCTTGGACTTCTTCCTACCAGACTTTGTGCGCTTGAACATATTTGATTTTTGGAATGAACAGAACGAGAAGAACCGAGAAAAGAGAAGCTCAAAGAAGAAAATAATACTATAGGAATGAGAATACACAATCTTTATCGGCTTAAAAAAAAATTTTGTCTTTACTCGATTTATTGTTTCGTGCGAGTGATGATAAAGAGGAGAGAGAATTGCTACCTGTACACTTTAATTACCCACACATCTGATATCCAATCAGAGTCATTCAACTTTTATTGGATATCTTTGATATTTAAGAGAGTAGTTGAAGTTTATCTTGTTGTAAATGCTTTCAGTTTACTCTGCAAAAATCGGTTAGAGACAAAGTACATACAACTAGCTCAAAAAAAAAAAATAATCAATTGATATTTCGTGAAACCAACTGATTTTGTAATTGTAGATACTTATAAGTGAAATACACCGATTGAATCAAAAATAAATCGATTATTTTGTAAAAGAAAATGATTCAGAGTACCATTAGTGAATTCAATCGATTGAATCGAAGATTTAATCGATTGATTTATAGAAGAAAATGTGCAGAGCAACAAGATTAATGAAATAAATCGATTAAAAACTTATTTAATCGATTGAACTACTAACACATCAATACCAAAGAGTAAGAATCAGGAAATCAACAGATTATTTCGCAATTTCAATCGATTGAAACAAATAATATCAAGTTATTCATGCAATTATTAATCGATTGAACTTGTTATTAGCCTGTTAAAAAGCATACAATCACTGTAACAAATTAGTTATGCAATACTAGATATATCTAGAATTCCTAATTCAGTTCTAAGCATATTAAGTCTATCTCTAGGAAGTGGTTTAGTAAATAAATCAGCTAACTGTTTTTCAGATTCAACGAATAAAATCTCACAGTCACCCCTAGATACGTGTTCTCTAATAAAGTGATGTCTAATTTCAATATGCTTAGTTCTAGAGTGTTGAATAGGATTCTTAGTTAAGTTTATTGCACTAGTATTGTCACAAACCAAGAGGTACCTTGTTTAGAGTTACTCCATAATCTGTTAGTTGTTGCTTGAGATAAATGCTTTGAGCACAACAACTCCCAGCTGCAATGTATTCAGCTTCTGCAGTTGATAGAGCAACACACGCTTGCTTTTTGTTGTGCCACGATATAAGATCGCTTCCTAGTAGATGACAAGTACCGGAGGTACTTTTTCTGTCCAATCTACATCCTGCAAAGTCGAATCGGAAAATCCAACAAGTTTAAGGGATGCACCCTCAGGATACCATAGTCCAACATTAACTGTTCCCTTGAGGTATTTCAGAATCCTTTTGGCAGCGGTAAGATGAGATTCCTTTGGATTTGCCTGAAATCTTGCACAAAGACACACACTAAACATAATGTCGAGGTCTACTAGCAGTTAGATATAATAGTGAACCAATCAAACCTCTATATTTAGTTTGATCAACAGGTTTTCCTTTTTCATCTAAGTCTAGACAACGGTTAGTAGACATGGGTGTAGAAGACACCTTGCGAGTTTTGCATATCAAATTTCTTTAACAATTCATTGCGAGTATTTAGATTGACTATGAAAAATGCCATTTCTTAATTGTTTAACCTCGGAGACCAAGGAAGAAATTTAATTCTCCCATCATGGACATTTCAAATTCACTTTGCATTTCTTTTACAAACTTATTACACATGACATTATTAGTGGAACCGAAAATAATATCATCCACATACACCTGCACCAGAATAATGTCGAGTTCAGATTTCTTAATGAACAGAGTTTTATCAACCTCACCTCGCTTGTACCCTTGATCAATTAGGAAGTTACTTAACCTCTCATACCATTGTCTAGGTGCTTGCTTTAAACCATAAAGGGCCTTTTTCAATTTGTAGACATGGTCAGGATGTTTGTGATCTTCAAACCCAGGAGGTTGAGAAACATATACTTCTTCATTGATGAGTCCATTCGAAAAGGCACTCTTTACATCCATCTGTAGTAATCTGAAACCACTTAAGCAGGCATAAGCTAATAACAATCTAACGACTTCAAGTCTAGCTACAGGTGCAAAGGTTTCATCAAAATCAATACCCTCTTGTTGGTTATACCCTTTGGCTACCAATCTAGCTTTATTTCTAGTAATAATGCCGTGTTCATCTAGCTTGTTTTTGAATACCCACTTAGTACCAATTATATTGATATCTTTGATTTAGGAACTAATTCCCACACTTTATTTCTTTCAAATTGATTAAGCTCATCATGCATGGCACTAACCCAGGTATTCATCATTTAATGCTTCTTTAACTGTCTTAGGCTCTATTTGTGAAATGAATGCCATATGATTACAGAATTGATTAAGAGAATGTCTAGTAGATACTCCCTTATTAATTTGCCCGATGACATTGTCTAGAGAGAGATTCCTTGGGACAATCCACTCTTTAGGAAGCTCTTCCAGAACATCTTCTTCCTGTTCTTCGAGTAATTGTTGGAGAATTAGCTTTTCTTGGGTCCACTGATGGATCATCTTCTTCAACAGATCGCTGATCTGTGTTACTTGACATGTTTTAACCGATAAGAATTATTAGTTAAATCTTCTTCATCTGCGAGTACCTGTTGTTTTATTCTGCACTACTCGAGGAGACTCATTAAACACAACATGTACTTGATTCTTCAACAGATTTAAGTCTTAAATTGTAAACTCTATATGCATGACCGTGAGTTGAGTAACCAAGAAAAATTCCTTTATCAGATTTTTCATCAAACTTGCCAATATTTTCTTTCCCATTGTTTAAAACGAAACATGTACATCCAAAAACTCTGAAATAGTTTAAGTTGGGTTTTCTTCCTTTGTACAGTTCATATGGGGTTTTCTTAAGCATGGGTCTAATCAAGACTCTATTCAAAACATGACAAGCAGTGTTTACTCGCATCTGCCCAAAAGTATTTAGGTAAAGAATTTTCACACAACATTGTTCTAGCAAGTTCTACAATAGATCTGTTCTTTCTTTCCACAACACCGTTCATTGAGGAGTTCTTGGAGCGGAAAAATTGTGTTTTATGCCAAACTTTTCACAAAATGATTCAAACGTTTCATTTACAAATTCTCCACCATTGTCACTTTGAATTGATGTAATAAAATACCCTTTTTCATTATGTAAAACCTTGGCAAGCTTCTTGAAAGATTTGTAAGAATCAGATTTGGCTTTAAGAAAAATAGTCCAGGTAAATCTGGAAAAGTCATCAACAATTACCATGATATAAAGATTACCACCTAGGCTTTTATTCCTTGAAGGACCAACCAAATCCATGTGAAGCAGTTCCAAAGGTTTAGAAGTTGAAACAATATTTTTGTTTGAAAAAGATTTTCTAGTTTGTTTGCCTTTCAAACAAGCTTCACAGATTTTGTCTTTCAAGATCTGAAGCTTAGGCAACTCGTAAACTAAATCTTTTGAAATCAGCTTGTCAAGATGTTTAAGATGTATATGAGCAAGTCTTCTATGCCACAACCAAGATTCTTCTTCTTTAGTAAGAAGACAACTTTGAGATGATATAGACTGTTTAATATCTAACATGTATATATTGTTTAACCTCTTACCTACCAACATTACCGTATCAGATTCTGGCTCACAAATAAGGCACTTTTCTGGTTTGAAAATGACTTTGTGACCAAGATCACATAACTGACTTATGCTTATCAGATTGTGCTTGAGACCTTCAACTAGAAGAACATTGTGAATGATAACTGATTCACCATCACCAATATCTCCAGAACCTAGAATTCTTCCTCTGTTGTTGTCTCCATAAGTCACATGACCTCCATTCTTCAATTTCAGCTTCTGGAATTTTGAAATGTCACCTGTCATGTGCCTTGAGCATCCATTGTCTAGATACCAAAGGGACTCTTGTTGTTGTTCCTGAAAGATCAAACATCAAGTATTTGGTACCCTTACGTATTTTGGGTCCTTAGGAGTCAATTTTTCTGTTTAACATGTTTTGGAACCCATCTTTTCTTACCTTGCGGCACAAAATATTTTCTAGCATGACAGAATTTTATAGTATGTCCTTTCTTCATGCAGTAATGACAAGATGAGAAAGGGGATGTCGTTGTTTTTCTGTATGAAAAGAAGTTCAAATATTTTTTTGTTTTTACCCAGTCTTAGGTTTGTATCCAATTCCACTATGTTCAAACACACAGTTTTGAGACCCAAGAAGTGCATCTAAATTCTCTTTGCCTTGAGTAAATTTAGACAAAGTTTTAATCAAGTAATCAACCTTATCTTGCAGAATAATACACTTTTCACACTTCTTATTAGCAACATTATCAGCGAGATGCATAGATTATATCTAGATGTTCTAAATCTGTTTTGCTTTCTAATAGTTCATTTTCCAGAACTTTAACTCTATTTTCTAACCGAGTTATTTAATCCTTTTAACCGATTATTTGTATGAGATAAATTTCTGGCTTCACTATGCATTTCATTGAAAGCATTTAGTAATGTGCTTGTAATTCATTTCATTCTCTGTAGGAGTTGAACTTACATGTGATGAAGAGGATTCACAGCCAGCCATCAAGCACAGGTTCACCTCCTCACTTTCGGATTCGAGTCGGAAGATGAATCATTGTCTTGCCAGGCTATATAAGCCTTTTTCCCTTTGTATCTTGATTCTTTCTTGTTCTCGATTCTTGGACTTTTTCCGGACAATCACTCTTTATGTGACCCTGTTTACCACAAGAATAACAAGTAATATTATTTTGAACAGATTCAGTCTTTTTATCATTGTACCTTTTTACTTGGCCAATTCTCGTTTCTTTCTTCTAAGAAATTTTCCAAATTTCTTAACCAATAAAGTCGAGTTCTCTCGATTCATCTTCTTCAGATCCACTGTTTTCTTCAATTGTCTTGAGAACAATATTTCTAGTTTTCTTTTCTGCATTCTCTTGTTCTTTGAACCGATTGATTTCCAACTCATGTTCCCTCAACTTACCAAAAAGTGAAGCGGTAGTCATTTCAGTCAAGTCTCTTGATTTCGATATTGTTGTCACCTTTGGTTGCCATGTTCTGTCCAAACACTTTAAAATTTTGATGTTCAACTCTTCTTTGTCAAAAGTCTTTCCTAACCCGATTAGATGATTAACTATGTGCGTGAACCTTTTACGCACATCTGCAATTGTTTCTCCTTGCTGCATTTTAAACAACTCATAGTCCCCGATTAACTCATGCTTTCTTGCCCTTTTCACATCGAGACGTTCCTTCATGTGTAACCTCTAAAATTTCCCACATCTCTTTGCGGAGACACATCGAGACACCCTGAAAAACTCATCAAGATTTAAAGCGAGAGGTAATAATATTTTTTGCGATATAATCATATTGGACTTTCCTATTTTCTACATCAGTTAATTCAGCCCAATCTTTTTCGACTACTTTACCATCTACAGTATGAGTTGGTTTATAAGGACCATTAACAATTGTTTCCCAAATGCCTCTATCAAGAGATTCAATAAAGATTTTCATTCTAACCTTCCGAAAAGAATAATTCACACCAGAAAAAGTGGAGGCCTCGTTTATGGAGGCTCCTTCTAAAAAATTCATCTTTCCCTCGACCATTGGACCGATTCCTTGAGTAACTTACAAGAACCAGCTTCGATACCAATTGAAAGAATTAATGGTTGAGTTCAAGAGGGGGGGTGAATTGAACTTTAAAACTTTTTCGCAAATCTTACTTTCTTTTGGAAGAATGAGTTATCTTTATTCAATCTTTGCAAAGGTAATTTGATTTAAACACAGGCACAATTAAAGACGGAAATTAAAAGAGATGAAAGAAGAATATTAACACACAAGTTTATACTTGGTTCACTCTAATCCAGAGCTACATCCAGCTTCTTGACAAACCGATCAAGTATCACTAAAACCAAGTGAAAATTACAACCAAGTAGATACTCACCAATCTACCCCAAGAACTATCTTGCAAAACCCACAAGACAGAATCTTGAAAACCACCCAAGTAACCAAATCCGATTCATCGTACCAAGTGCAGATTACAATCCAACCTGCACAATCAAACTTTACAAAAGAATATGAAAAGAATAAACCTGGACTTGAAGTTTCTAATTGTCCAGAACCAATTCTATCAGCACTTTCTCTCTTTGAATGACCACAATTCTGATCACAGCACCTTATGATATGAAAAAGATTCTTGAATGCAGAGAAAGTCACGTATGAAAGTTTCACAGATTGATTT
Source organism: Sphenostylis stenocarpa (assembly GCA_963425845.1). NCBI lineage: Eukaryota > Viridiplantae > Streptophyta > Magnoliopsida > Fabales > Fabaceae > Sphenostylis > Sphenostylis stenocarpa. The sequence goes on from OY731401.1 coordinate 40,211,799, forward strand.
CACAAGTTTTCTCAAGTAGTGTATTGTATTGTATATTCAAAAGATGAATCAAATCTGTATATATAGAGTAAATCAGAAAAACAGAACGTTTCATCTGTTAAAAACTGTTTTAGAGAGTCAAAAGATAAGTTGGTTAGCAGTAAAACAGGTTTAGAAGAGAATCTGATCGATTAAAACAGAAGAATGATCGATTAGACTGAGTTATGATCGATCAGAATAAAACTATGATCGATCAGAATGAGTTATGATCGATTAGAACAAAACTATGATCGATTAGAGTATTATTTCAATCGATTAAAAGATTGATTCAATCGATTGATTTCATTTAAAGTTCCTTTTAATCGATTAAGACATCGATTCAATCGATTGATTTCATTTAAAGTTCCATTTAATCGATTGATTCGAGTTTTAATGGATTAAAACAACTTAATGAAAAATGACAGCACTCTGTTTCAATCGATTGAAAATCATTTCAACAGATTAAATTCCTGCAAATACTTAGTTTAAAAAATAGTCTTTCTGTTTCAACAGATTGAAAAATATTTCAACAGATTGATTTTCTAAAAACTCTTAGACTGAAAAAGATCTTTCTGTTTCAACAGATTTAAAATCATTTCAACAGATTGAAAATGCGAAACTTGATATTGAAAATTCATTGAGTTATTTTAACTTGTTGATTCCGCGAATCAATCAATTGAATTTTCGATTATGTATGACCATTTATTATGTTAAGTGATTTTAACAGATTGAAAAAATCCTTTTCAACAGATTAAAAAACTTAGTTAATTCTTTTAATACTTAAACGTAAGTTTTTCATGCAGAAAAATGATTTTCAATGAGATGCATCATTTTAAGGTGCTTATCACAAAATATAATGGCCTATCAAGAGATTAAGTGCTTAAACTTAAAACCCTAATCATCTACACACCCACAACCTAAGTTATATCTATGTCTTCATCAAATCCACCAAGTGCTTCATAACCGACGTTAAATGACGACGTAGAAAGTATATTTTGTAGTAGTGATGGGGTAAAACCTTATTCGTGTTTCCTGATCAATCAATGATGTTTTAATTTGTTTCTTTACTATTGGTGCGCTTTCAAGTTTTTTAGACGCCTTTTTAGAAACGTTTGTTTAAGCATGGTTATTAATGAGGCGTAGACATGAGTAGTAAGAAAAGAAGCAGATAGTAAGAAGTCTATTCTCATATGATTAAAAGGGTAATATGTGCCCTGAAAATGCCCGGGGGTCGGGTTGCCCCCGGGGAGTAATCTCTAATAGTCATTGGGTTTACATTCCTTAAAAAATGGAAGAAGAACACCTAACGACTAAAGTTGCTCCTGACGCCTGTATCCCTCCGCTTCGGAAGATCTGATTCAGCGGGCGGAAGGAAGACTTCCCCTTTATTCTTGTACTGGGGTTGTACCCTAGACCGTGTTTCAAAGGATTGTCCTTGAAATCTGGTGGCTCTCTTATTCCTTGGGAATTCGTACCGAGTCCCTGGCCTGGGCGGTATCCGTATTTTGTCATCATATGTGCCACCCTCATGTTATTGGGAAGTCTTTCAACATTGGCAATCTCCAGCGCCTGAAAGGCTGTTTCGAAGGCCTCTTCTGTTGTATCCACATAAGGTAGGGTAGACGGCTTGCTGATCAAGATGTCATCTTCGGCTTGAACTGTGACCAGTTTGTTGCCTACCACGAATTTGATCCTTTGGTGGAGCGTTGATGGGATTGCTTTGGCGTCGTGAATCCAAGGTCTGCCGAGGAGGCAACTATAAGCAGGAGTGATATCCATCACATGGAAGTCCACGTTAAAAATAGTGGGACCTACCCGGATTGGTAGATTGATTTCTCCTACTACCTCACGTTTTGATCCGTCGAAGGCTCGAACGATGGTGTTGCTTGGACGTATATGGGCTCCTTGAATCGTCAATTTGTCAAGCGTGCACCTAGGCATGACATTCAGGGATGACCCATTATCGACCAGGACATTGGCGATGAGGTATTCTCTACACTTGACGGATATGTGTAAAGGCTTGTTATGGCTCGACCCTCCAGGGGGAAGTTCTTCATCAGTGAAGGTAAGATGATTACTGGCTGTGATATTCCCAATGATTCCTTCGAACTTGTCTTGGGATATGGTGTGGGATACGTGGGCTTCGTTCAAGACCCTCAGCAGTGCGTTTCGGTGTGGTTTCAAACTCATTATCAGAGACAACAAAGTTATCTTCGCGGGCGTGCGGTTGAGTTGGTCTATGATGGAGTATTTGCTCTGCTTTATAAACTGGAGTAATTCGTCTTCTTCCTCCTTGGATTCTCTTTTGTTTTCTTCTTCGGTTTCTTTGTTTTTTTCTTTATTGTTGGGGGCATCTTCTTGTGAATTCTTGGGAGCATATATTCGCCCACTTCTGGTCGTGCCCCCAATACCGGCTATATTGGAAACGTCTTCATTTACTGCATATTTCCATGGTACAACTTTGTTTGATTCGTAGGGGAAAGGACGAGGCATGAATAATCGTAATGGTGTCCTAGTCCCCTCTTCTTTACCGATAGTGATAACCAGCGGTTGAGTTTTATTGGTCGTTGTGGGTGGCTCAACCGTTGAGGACTAATGATGAGTGGTTTTCGTTCCATTCTTTTCTGTTGTATGACAGCACATCAGTTAACCTTTCTTTTTGTTGTCTTATTAATTTTTAAAGCAAGGAGGGATATGTGAATGAATGCGAGATGAATGCAATAAACAGTTATATAGATAAACAAAACGTGATTCTATTTATCTGGAAAAAGTGTACCCCTAGACCATGCTACGAAGTACGTTTTGGCAAAAATAGTAAAGCCTAAAGAAACCCACAAGCGGGCTCTGGTTTCTACGTAGTTCCTCCTCGACTTCCCGTACATAATGAGTGAGTACTTCAGACTGGTGATGGACCGCTTGGCTCATATCTTCGTTGTACTTACGAGCCTCTTCTATCTTTGCCTCTTGATAGATGACCAATGCCTATAAGTCATCAAGTTTCTCAAGGGCTCGGTTTCTTTCTTGCAACACTTGGCCGTACTGAGCTAATCCGTCTCTTTCCTTGCATCGTAGCTCAGCCAATCTTTGGGCGACTTCCCTCTTTCGTTGTGCGTCGGACCGAGTTCTTTCGAGGTCTCGTTGTATTGTCTTGGTTGCATGTGCCTGCTTTGCCAATTCATCCTCAAGGTGTGCTAATTTGGCCGTTATTTCCTGGATTAGAGCCTGCTCTAGCAACTTTGGATGCTCGGGCAACCTCTTTGTTGGAGTCAGCGCACTGGTCCTTGAGACGCTCTATCTCTTGGTCCTTCTTCTTGCACTGCCTTTGCAGACCATCGATGGTAAGGATAGATTCTTGTTCTTTTTCTTCAAGGCCTCACAATTGGGCTCCCATAACTTCTATCCTTTGGGTCAAGGCATCGACTCGGGTTCATAATTCTGCATTTGCTGACGGTGAGGGGAATGGAGTGGATGGATGTGGCACCCTTCTATTTTTCCTCCATTCCTCAAAGTCATTGGAAACTGCTATTCGAGCTCTGCCAAGCTCTTCGTCCCCCTCATAGACTGGTCTCTCCCATGCTTTTCGGATCGCGGAAGCGTCCTTGAAGCTGTTAGAATTGCAGAAGAAACACAATCTGTTAGAATCGCGCAGCGGAATGTTCGCGTGGTCGGACAAAAACCAAGAGGGGGGGTGAATTGGTTTCTTAATAAAAATTAGGTTTTCAAAATTTTCCCCAAATTTTACCGATTAAAAACTGCGTAAATGTAAATAGAGAAGAGTAGAGAAGATTACACAGTAGGTTTATACTGGTTCGGATCAAAAGACCCTACGTCCAGTTGCTAATCACTCAAAAGAGGATTAACGCTGTCACTAAGAACAAATTGTTACAAACAGATTATAAATGAAAAGATAAAGATACGAAAACACCTCTCTTGAAATCCACAAGAGATGATGAACAGCTTTCCCCAGAGACGGCACAACACACAATCCACTAAGAACTCCACTTAGTGATTCTTATCGCTTCTAGCCTCACACCAGGTTTCCAAAAGCCCCCTTTCCTTGCAACAAACAGTTCTCTGGCACTCACAGCACTTAACTTTTGTATGGAAAGAGTTGTTCAATTTTCTGAGTGCCAAAGCAGAGTTTAAGTAGGGAAATTAGGGTTTAGGATTGGGGATTTCGAAACTAGGGTTCTTGGTAATTGGATTTTCAAAAATAGGGTTTGTTTGATGTTTAAAATCAGAAACAGACTGAAATAATCGATTATTTGGAGTGATAATCGATTAAAACAGAGCCAAATATGACAGAACCCAAACCTCTCTGGAATAATCGATTATTTGGTGAAATAATCGATTATCTGTACGGAACTGTACAAAACAATCGATTATTTTGCTGTTTTAATCGATTAAAACAAGTGAGTTTGTATAGAAAGTGTTTTCTCACTGTTTTAATCGATTATTTACCTATATAATCGATTAAAGCCGAGCCTGAATGATAAATTTGAGCTTTTTGAAGCTTCTAAGTTACAGACTATGTACCGGCTATCTTAGACTCTAAAAATACAGACTCAATCTTAAATAAAACAGAGTTATTACAATACAATTATCACCAATCTTCAATCTTCAATATTTTAAGTCTTTAGTTCTTGGATCATCATCAAAATCCATTCTTCATATTCATCAAGTGCAACATCAAGTCCTTGAATTGTCAACAATCTCCCCCTTTTTGATGATGATCAAAATTTTCTTTTAAAGCCCTTTGAAATAACCTGTTTTATCTGTCATACTAACAAACACATTAAACATACCAGATAAAATTTAAAATTGAATCATAGGCTTTAAATTTTTCTCCCCCTATTTTGATTATAATCAAAAAGAACTTTGCAACAGCAATCATAAGAGCTCCCCCTCAAAATATGCATAAGTTAGAGAAAGCTCCCCCTCAATCAAGGCATGAAAGAAACATCAAATTTTATTTCATAATCATTCATTCATTACAACATCAAGACAATAACAAAAGAAAATACATAACAGAATTTAAAATTCTTCACTATCATCATCATTAAAGTGAGTATCAAATCTATTTTCTAATCTACCCACTCTATCATCTACATCGGATATACGACGAATAATTTCATCATGGCGTACACCAGAAAGATTGAAGAATGATTGCATTCTTTGATTCATGTCGGAAAGCATATCTTCCATGGATTGTCTTGTTTCTTGATGAGAAGAGGATGTTCCAACACTTTGGATTTGGTTAGAGGGAAAATTATCAGCTGGAGGCATATCTTCATCAGAGTCTTCATTTGCATCACTTTGATTTTGAACGTAATCTTTGTGAACATAGATGTCATTGACACGCACCATTTGAAGTTGAGTCAATGTGCTGTCCAACATGCGGTTTAAGTTGTTTGTTCTAACTGCTTGCTCACCTTCAACATTCACTCCTTTATATTCAAGAATACGGGATACAAGAAGTGCATATGGAATTTTGAAGGTATGATGACGTTTTGCTTTAAGCATGGTCATTTTGACAAGAACACCCCAATCTAAAGGTTCATTATTCATTATGGCATGAATAATTCGAAGATCAATGGATGAGCATTGAGCATGATTCGTAGCCCGGGGACATAAGATCCATACGAGTAAATGTAGAAGCATGCGTTCTTCCTTCTTTTAAGGTCCAGCATGAAGGATACGTCCAATCTCCATTGAGGGATTCCGTAGAAAAGAGCGATAAGCTAGAAACCTGTCAAAGTCATCTAGCTCACCATAAACGCTAATAGCATCTTCTCTAATGGGGAAGTGAGCAACATTTTCCCAAATATCATCATCTAGAATTATGGTAACCCCTTTTACACGGGATGTAGCAATTTGATCCCTAAACTTGAATCTAGAATAGAATACCCTAACTAAGTCAGGATAGTATGTACCTTGCATTTGGATAAATGGGAGAACTCCTTGAATTTCAAGAAGATTAGGAAAATTGAAACCCCTACGAATGAATTGCTCACCTATAAGAAATTTGGGAGAAATAATAGCTTTTTCCTTCCAGTAGGTTAGAAACTCTTGTTGGCTATCTGCATCAGAGATCCATCCTTCTACAGAATTAGGACGGGAATGAGAGGAAGGTGCAGTTCTTCTTTTTGTAGGAATCTTAGGGCGAGAGGATGAGGCCATTTGAAAGATTAGATAAACTTGAAGAGATTTTGGAGACAAGTGATGGAATAATGAAGCAAAGAGAGTATAGATTGCAAGAAAACTTGATTACAAGAGTTAGAAGTGAGTATAATTGAACTAGAGGTCTCTATTTATAGAGAAAACAGTTCCAACGGTCATATAGAAGAGATTCCATGGTAAAATATCCGTTGACAACGGCTAGGAGACAAAACTGGTCGCATTTAATCGATTATATTTCAAGATAATCGATTATTTCTATATCAGACAGCTTTAATCGATTATTTCCAGCAATTAATCGATTATCAGAGGCATTTAATCGATTATTTCACGAAATAATCGATTATTCCAGAGGAGAATACCCTGTTTTGGACATTTTGAGGAAAAATAATCGATTATCACTTCCAGTAATCGATTATTCCAGAGGCTATATCAAGTTTTTGAGATTTATATGCATAATAACCTATGAACATGCTACACCACGAATTTTAACATAACAATCATCCAGAAACAGTCAAATTAAGCAGATTTTAAGCTATTTCTAATATCCCTAAGTCTCTTCTAAGATCATAGAATCTATCCTTGGGTAGAGGCTTAGTAAATATATCTGCTAATTGACGTTTGGTGTCTACATACTCTATTTTGCATTTTCCTTTGCTGATATGATCTCTTAAAAAGTGATGTCTAATCTCAATATGTTTAGTCCTAGAGTGCATTACTGGATTCTTAGTTAGATTGATTGCACTCGTATTATCACACATTAATGGAATGTCATTTAAATATATGCTATAATCCTCTAATTGTTGTTTCATCCACGGAATTTGAGCACAACAACTACCAATTCGCAATATATTCAACTTCAATGGTAGATAAAGCTACACATGCTTGTTTCTTAGAATGCCATGATATTAAGGATGTACCTAACAAATGACATGTCCCACTAGTGCTTTTCCTATCAATTTTACATCCACCATAATCAAGCATCGAATATCCTAATAAACTAATACAAGCATCAGACTGGATATCACAAGCCAAATCCAGTAGTTCCTTTTAAGTATTTTAAAATATGTTTTACTGCAATTAGGTGAGATTCTTTAGGACAAGCCTGAAATCTTAGCACACACACGAGACAGTAATGCATAATATCGGGTTTACTAGCAGTTAAGTATAATAGTGATCCTATCATACCTCTATACATAGTTTGATTAACTTCCAAACCTGATTCATCCTTGTCTAAATAGCATGAAGTTCCCATGGGTGTGTTGGCTTCTTTTGAGGTGTCCATTCCAAACTTTTTGAGAATCTCCTTGCAGTATTTAGTTTGAGAGATGAAAATGCCATCTTTAAGTTGCTTGATTTGAAGTCCAAGGAAGAATGTTAATTCTCCCATCATCGACATTTCAAACTCTCCCTGCATAATCTTAGCAAATTCTACACATAACAAACTATCAGTTGATCCAATAATATCATCAACAAGTATCATACCCTTGAACTCCAAAGTGTTTGCACCGCAGTTGCTTGATTGATTGCTTAAGGATGTGTGTAAACTTATATTCAATGTGTGTTTAAAAAGTTCAAGCCAAACTGTTTTTATAGAAGATTTTCAAAACTGCTGGTTTAATTAATCTGTTAAAAGATTCTTTTAATCTGTTAAAAGTGCAGTTTTAATCTGTTAAAACATCTTTTAATCGATTAAAACGCAGTGTAGAAAAAATTTTTAAGTTGTTTTAATCGATTGGAACGAGTTTTTAATTGATTAAAATAGTTTTGATCGGTCATAACTAAATTCTGATCGATCATAACTGATTCTGACCGGTCATAATAAAAATCTGATCGATCATCCTGACCCTTTAAGTGATTTTAATCGATTGATAGTGTTTTTAATCGATTTAAAAGATTCTGACCGCTCATAATAAAAATCTGATCGATCACAATGAGTTCTAAATGGTTTTAATCGATTAAAAACAAGTTGTATCGATTAAAATACTCGTAAAAACACTTCTTTGAACATTCTAAGTGATTTTATTTGGTTCTTTCAAAGCTGCATCGATTAAAAACATGTTTTAAGAAAGCTTTTGTAAAAATACTTTGTTTTTAGATGTTTAAAACAATTTTAGAGGCTTTTCGCAAAAATCTTTAAGTGAAGAACCTTCATGCAATAGAAAAGATAAAATGATTTTACCTAAGCATTCTGTTTAAAACATACTAAATGATCCATTTTCTTTGAATAAATAAAAGAGACAAACAATTCATTTAACTATAGGAACCCAAACATATTTTCCTTTAGGAACTCCAAAATGCTTAATTTTACATCTATTTGAAGTGTGACCTTGTTTCATACAATAGAAGCATGCATTTGAAGTAGTTTTAGAACAAGATACATTATTAACATGACATGCTCTAGTTCCTTTTTCTACCCATACTCTTTTCTTTTTAGTTTTACTCTTTTTCAAAGAAACTCTATGATTTACATTATTTTGAGCAAATACCATTTCATTCTTCTTAAGATCATCAATTTCTTTTTCGGCTTTGTCAAGCAAATGGTTAAGAATATCTATGTCATATTCATGCTCTTTACAATTTGCACAAGCTAAGTCCTTATTCTCATCTAAGCATACAATTTTCGTATTAGCTACCTCCTTTTCTTCTAAACATGCAATTTTCAATTTTAAGGACTCATTTTCCTTTTCGGATCTTCTTAGATTTTTCCTTACAACTTTAAATTCGTTTTTCATATCCATAAATGCAGTAAATAACTCATTATAAGCATTTTGCAATTCATCATGGTCATTTTCTTCACTAGAGGATGAATCGGAATCACTAACCTCAAAATCCGAAGAAATGTTGTCATTTGCCATCAAGCAAATGTTTGCTTCAATTTCTGAGTCGCTTGATTCTGAATTTGAATCACTGTCATCCCAAGCAATATATGCTTTCTTCTTGAATTGCTTTTTTCCCTTGTGTTCATCATTTTTCTTGTTTGGGCATTCGGTCTTCATATGCCCTGCTTCACCACAACCAAAGCATTTTATATTAACGGAAGAATTTTCTTTTACCTTTCCCTTACCTTTGAAAGGATGTCTTCCTTTTGCTTTCATCATCTTGGTGAACTTCTTTATAAAAAGACTCATCTCTTCTTCATCAATTTCGGAGTCTTCTTCTTCTTCTTTCTTATTTTTGCTTTTTGAAATCTCGGTCTTGAAAGCTAGGTTCCTCTTTTGATATTGACCCTCTTCCTCATTTAGTCTTCCAAGGTCAATTTCATGCTCCCTAAGCTTTCCAAATAACGCCGCCATAGACATAGTGGCAAGATTTTGTGACTCCGAGATGGCCGTCACCTTTGGTTGCCATTTCCTATCCAGAGATTTCAAAATTTTAACATTTAATTCATCAACGTCAAATACTTTACCTAATCCGGTGAGATGATTCACAATATGAGTGAAACGCTTTTGAACGTCGAAAATCGTTTCGCCAGGTTGCATCCGGAACATCTCGTATTCTTGGATTAGGGAGTTTTTACGCGCCCTTTTGACGTCGTCAGTTCCTTCGTGGGTCACCCTTAGCATTTCCCACATTTCCTGAGCACTTTTACAAACTGAAATTCTATAAAACTCATCAAGGGTTAGAGCAGATGAAATAATGTTTCTAGCCCTAACATCAAATTGTGCTTTTCGACTTTCTTCTACAGTCCATCTAGAAATAGGTTTAAGAACGTCAACACTGTTCTCAGTAGTTTTAGGAACAAATGGACCGTTTAAAATTGCGTCCCAAACGCCTCTATCAACAGACTCTAAAAATATTTGCATACGTACCTTCCAAAAAGGATAATTTTGACCCGCAAAAAGTGGGGGTCTCGTTGATAGACGCACCTTCTAGCAAAAGTTTGATTTTGTCCGGCCATTTTCGAAAATATGAATGACTATCAAAGCAAGCTCGATACCACTTGTTAGAATCGTGCAGCGGAATGTTCGCGTGGTCGGACAAAAACCAAGAGGGGGGTGAATTGGTTTCTTAATAAAAATTAGGTTTTCAAAATTTTCCCCAAATTTTACCGATTAAAAACTCGCGTAAATGTAAATAGAGAAGAGTAGAGAAGATTACACAGAGAGGTTTATACCGGTTCGGATCAAAAGACCCTACGTCCAGCTTGCTAATCACTCAAAAGAGGATTAACGCTCGTCACTAAGAACAAATTGTTACAAACAGATTATAAATGAAAAGATAAAGATACGAAAACACCTCTCTTGAAATCCACAAGAGATGATGAACAACTTTCCCCGAGAGATCGGCACAAGACACAATCCACTAAGAACTCCACTTAGTGATTCTTATCGCTTCTAGCCTCACACTAGGTTTCCAAAAGCCCCCTTTCCTTGCAACAAACAGTTCTCTGGCACTCACAGCACTTAACTTTTGTATGGAAAGAGTTGTTCAATTTTCTGAGTGCCAAAGCAGAGTTTAAGTAGGGAAATTAGGGTTTAGGAATTGGGGATTTCGAAACTAGGGTTCTTGGTAATTGGATTTTCGAAAATAGGGTTTGTTTGATGTTTAAAATCAGAAACAGACTGAAATAATCGATTATTTGGAGTGATAATCGATTAAAACAGAGCCAAATACGACAGAACCCAAACCTCTCTGGAATAATCGATTATTTGGTGAAATAATCGATTATCTGTATGGAACTGTACAAAACAATCGATTATTTTGCTATTTTAATCGATTAAAACAGTGAGTTTGTATAGAAAGTGTTTTCTCACTGTTTTAATCGATTATTTACCTATATAATCGATTAAAGCCGAGCCTGAATGATAAATTTGAGCTTTTTGAAGCTTCTAAGTTACAGACTATGTACCGGCTATCTTAGACTCTAAAAATACAGACTCAATCTTAAATAAGACAGAGTTATTACAATACAATTATCACCAATCTTCAATCTTCAATATTTTAAGTCTTTAGTTCTTGGATCATCATCAAAATCCATTCTTCATATTCATCAAGTGCAACATCAAGTCCTTGAATTGTCAACACAATCCCCCGATTTCTTCCTGTGTTGGGGTGGTCTGGGTCCTCATGAGCTGCCTCAGGGTTATCTTTGGAGAATAAGCTATGAAGCCCCTAAGGCCCAATAACGGTACACTGGGATGATCTCCGCATCGGATAGGAACGGGGCCAGGTCGGAACCAAGGATATGCCCAAGATATGTGATCTATGTTCCAGTGCTCCAACTCAGTCTTCCACTCTATGGCACCGCGATGATGGAGGAGGATCTTCGAGAAGCTTCTCAACGAGTCTGGGAATGCTCCCATATGACTTGAAGCATAGAAGTGAGTGATACCCCAAACAAATAACAATGCAGAACAACAATGAAGTGTTTTTCCTTGCTTATGATGACAGAATTCTACTGACAGCAAGGTGTCGGCGAGAAGAGCAGGCACGAGACTTTTTAAATGAGCCTCCCAAGCAAAGAAGGCGTCCATTGCGGCGTGATCTACAACGTCATTATGGAAAGGGAATAGAAAGGTCCCAAACATAATTAATGCCAGGGTCATGTTAAAAGTGGGCCAATCTCCTTTTTCAGCCAGAGAGGATAAGTGGTCCTCTAAAAGTGATATCTTCCACCCCTGAATGCTCCCTTTTCCCTTCAGGGCAGACTGTGAAAGTGGTAATCAGATGAGGTGAGCGATCTTGTTTACTGAGACATAGGCCCCCTGGCTAATGTATACCCCAGCTGACTTGGGCCATTTGATCATAAGTTCGTACTCTTCCAAAGTCGGAACCAAATCAAACTGAGGGAACTCGAAGCAGTGTAATCTGGAGCTCCAGAAGTGGATTAGGACCCTGCTGAATACATAGTTAACAGATATTTTCAAGAGGTCCAAAATCCGTCCATAAGATCTCTCGAAGTCGGATCGAACTTCTGATGGCATAAGCGCACATAGCTGTTCCAACTTCTCAACACGGTATCGGGGAATATCCACTTTTCCCAACTGTTTACTACCTGATCCCTCCATTTTCTAGAAATGATAGGAAATGCATGGTATGAGTATGATGCTTTCGTATGCATGAAAGTGTTTGTTTTTCCTAAATATTATCATGTTTTATTTTCTATATGGCACATGATTTTTTGTATATATATATATATTTTTTTGAAAAATAATAAAACTACCTACATGATGGATTCGATGCTTAATAAAAAAAAGGCCCGATTTCCTTTCATTATGACATTTTTTTTGATACATATTTTTTTTAACCTTTTATCTCTTCTGTCAGATTGCGTGGCTACTTAGCTTACAAAGAACCTGGAACCAACCTAGCTAAGAGGCAGACTGTCCGAGATAAAAGTGTTTTATTGCGAAAGAATGTTTTTGAGATTTTATTATATATTTTTTGTTGTTGTATGATTATGCTATGCAGCAATCAAATGCAACAAACGAATGCACAAACAATCCACTCATCCGCGAACAGAGTGGCATTTAATTACGAGGTAGGGGTTTCCTGCAGGAAAGTGCATAGGCAAAGGTAGGTTCTAACTGTTCTCACCAAGGCCAGGCCCCCAAGGTGCCTCCATTATAGGGACCCTTCAATTTCCAGTCTTCGAACCATGCACGGATGTCCGTGTCGACATTCTTAGACCAAGAAAAAGAAAGTTATCACCTTGAGTGGTGGTTTCCGACAACGACCTGCTGGCACTATGGCACATACCACGGTCGGCCGTACCTGCCACCCACTCCCTATGTGTATTCTCTCTTGCCCCCGGGTATAGAGGGACTGTAGTGTGCAAAGGTTGTGTACAGTTTTATTTCAGACAATTGCATAAAATAATCATACAACAATTATTAAAGCCAAACAGTAAAGCATGTTATAAAAGCAAGAAAGGGTAAAAGTGTAATTTATAGTTTTTATTTCCTAAACTAGTCCATCACTAAATGGGATCAAATCTCTAGCTTCCCCAGTGGAGTCGCCATCTGTCGCCGCCGTCTGAAGAGGCGGTCGGAGCGATGCGATGGTTTTTAATTGACTCGCATTTTCTTCGAAAGAAACGGTTCAACGCCTTTAACCACTGCCTTTTTCTTTTTTACCTTTTTCAGTGTTTAAGGTTAAAACACTGGTGGTGACTCCTCGAACCTATTCAAAAACCTCGCCTTTAGGTCGTGCGATAATCGGGTTAGACCTAAAGGCGAGGTTTTCGAATAGGTTCGAGGAGTCGCAACCAGTGTTTTAACCTTAAACACTGAAAAAGGTAAAAAAGAAAAAGGCAGTGGTTTTAGAAAAAACCAACTTTGGCCATTACAACCAGAGTCCGGTAAGGGAGTTAGTTACGTGTGGGGAAGGTGTTAACACCCCCACAACGCCCCTTTCGGATTCCCTATGATGGACTAACTTAGAAAATAAATACTTAAAGAAATTACATTTTTATCTATTATTTGATCTACTTGCAGAATTTAAATATCTACATGGCTCTACTATCTAATGCACACAAAGAAAGCGATAAAGAAAGCAGTAAAAGAGACAAAGAATAGAGAAGAAACCTCCGAAGCGAGCTTTATATTAACTCTTCTAAAACGTGAGGACGCTTTTTGGCAGTCCCCGCACTCTACAAGCACGCTCCTCCCGTAAAATAAAGACAAATCACTCTACCGAGGGCCGGATGCCTCAAAGAGAGACCTCCTTAACCGATTTCCACCTTAATAGAAATCGGAAAGCTCCCTCGAACCCTGGAATAATGCTCAGGGTCACTCTCAAGTGCCAAAAAGCTTCCAAGAGAGTGGAGGAGTGGAAAAAGTGTGAAAATTCGGAGGAATGAGGTCCCTTTTTATAGGGATTCGGGCTAGGAAAAGGCGGACGGCCGTCTAGACAAAGCAGACGGCCGTCCAGGGCAAAAAGTGGCCATGGACGGCCGTCTATGTAGTGTGGATGGCAGTCCATGGCGACTTTTTACCATGGACGGCCGTCCAAGCTAAGTGGACGCTCGTCCATGGCCTTAAGGTTGCCATGGACGACCGTCTGCTTGCCATGGACGGCCGTTTGCTTGCTTTGGACGGCCATCCGCCTGTTTTGGACGGCCATCTGCTGTCTCCGGCAGATTTCCCGATTTTTAATGCTTCTAAAAACCTTTCCTATCCTAAATGGAACCTAGAATAAGCTACTAGGGACTTGATAGAGTCTTAACCATCTTTGGAATGAGCGATCTTCGACTTTATTAGGAGTCCGGGCAAGATTTGGGGTCTACATGCACGAGTTTTTGTATTTTTTGAAGAATAATGAAACTACCTACATGATGGATTCGATGCTTAACACCATGAAAAAGGCCCGATTTCCTTTCATTATGGTAATTATTTTGATTTACTTTAAAATCTTTTATCTCTTTTGTCGGACTGCGTGGCTAAATAGCTTACAAAGAACCTGAAACCAGGCTAGCTAAAAGGTAGACTGTCCAAGATAAAAGTCGTTATTGGGAAAGAATGATTTTTAGCATCCCTTATCTCTTCTGTCGAACTGCGTGGCTACTTAGCTTACAAAGAACTTGAAACCAGGCTAGCTAAAAGGCAGGTTGTCCGAGATAAGGGTGTTTATTGTGAAAATATTTTTGAGATTTTGTGTTTATGTATGTATTTTTCCGTTGTTGTATGATTATGCTATGCAACAAACAAATGCACAAACAATTCACCCATCCACGAACAGAGTGACGTTTAATTACGAGGTAGGGGTTTCCTGCAGAAAAGTGCATCGACAAAGGTAGGTTCTAACTGTTCTCACCAAGGTCAGACCCTCAAGGTGCCCCCATTATAGGGACCCTTCAATCCCCTAGTCTTCGAACCGTGCACGAATGTCCGTGTCGACGTTCTTAGACCAAGAAAAGGAAGGTTATCACCTCGAGCGGTGGTTTCCGACAACGACCTGCTGGCACTATGGCCATTACCATGGTCGGCCGTACCTGCCACCCACTCCCTATGTGTATTCTCTCTTGCCCCCGGGGTATAGAGGGACTGTAGTGTGCAAGGGTTGTGTACAATTTATTTCAGACAATTGCAGAAAATAATCATACAACAATTATTAAAGCCAAACAGTAAAGCATGTTATAAAAGCAAGCAAGGGTAAAAGCGTAATTTCTAGTTTTTATTTCTTAAACTAGTCCATCACTAAATGGGATCAACTCTCTAGCTTCCCCAGTGGAGTCGCCATTTGTCGCCGCCGTCAAAAGAGGTGGTTGGAGCGACACGATGGTTTTGATATGACTCGCGTTTTTTGAAAGAAACGGTTCAATGCCTTTAGGCCGTCCGATAACCGGGCTGGACCAAAAGGCGAGGTTTTTGAATAGGTTCGAGGAGTCGCCATCAGTGTTTTAACCTTAAACACTGAAAAAGGTAAAAAAAGAAAAAGGCAGTGGTTTTAGAAAAAACCAACTTTGGCCATTACAACCAGAGTCGGGTAAGGGAGTTAGTTACGTGTGGGGAAGGTGTTAGCACCCCCACAACGCCCCTTTCGGGTTCCCTATGATGGTATAACTTAGAAAATAAACACATAAAGAAATTATGCTTTTACCCTATTATTCTATTTACTTGTAGAATTTAAATATCTACATGGCCCTATGATTTAATGCACACAAAGAAAGCGATAAAGAAAGCAATAAAAGAGACAGAGAATAGAGAAGGAACCTCCGAAGCAAGCTTTATATTAACTCTTCGAAAATGTGAGGACGCTTTTTGGCAGTCCCCGCACTCTACAAGCACGCTCCTCCCGCAAAATAAAGAAAAGTCACTCTACAGAGGGCCGGATGTCTCAAAAAAAGACTTCCTTGACTGATTTCAACCTTAACAGAAATCAGAAAGCTCCCTCGAACCCTGGAATAATGCTCGGAGTCACTCTAAAGTGCCAAAAGGCTTCCAAGAGAGTGGAGGAGTGTGAAAAGTGTGAAAAAATGGAGAAATGAGGCTCCTATTTATAGGGATCCGGGCCTGAAAAAGGTGGACGACCGTCTGGACAAAGCGGACGGCCGTCCATGGCAAAAAGTGGCCATGGACGGCCATCCATGTAGTGTGGCGTGAAGCACTTGTTGGATTTGATGAAGACATATAAAGTTTAGAGAGTTTATTTTGTGGGTGTGTAGATAGATAGGTTATAGGTTTAGAATTTAATCTCTTGATAGTTCAAAAGATCTTGTGATAAGCGCCTTTAAATGATGCATCTCATTGAACTTTTTTTACTGCATGAAAAACCAACCTTTTAGCATTAAAAGAACAAACTGAGTTTTTCAATCTGTTAAAAAGAAATTTCAATCTGTTAAAATCACTTAAAATAGGAATGTTCATATGCTGTCAAAATTTTAATTGATTGAATCGCAGAATCAACAGGTTAAAATGTTCTTAATGATTTTTTCCATATTAATGGCTTCGCAAATTTAATCTGTTAAAATCAAGTTCAATCTGTTGAAACAGAAAGATGTTATTTTTCACTTTGGAGTATCTCAGAATTTCAATCTGTTGAAATTAGTTTTAATCTGTTAAAACAGAGAGATCATTTTTTCATTCTAAGGTATTACAGGATTTCAATCTGTTGAAATATCTTTTAATCGATTGAAACAGAGAGCTATCATTTTTTCTAAACTGTTTCAATCCATTGAAAACTCGGATTAATCGATTGAATGAAGTTTTAAATAAAATCAATCGATTAAAACGACATTTTAATCGATTGAAAAACATTCTGATCGATCATAACTGATTCTAATATGTCATATAGATATTCTGATCGATCATCTGCTACTCTAAATCAGTTTTAATCAAATTAATCAATCAGTTTCTCTCTTTCATTCTATAAATACAGTTTTGATTTCTCTTTCGAGATATACAATTTGGAAAACAATTGAAAGCAATCTTAGAGTTCTCATATACGTGCCTTTCTCCGTGCATTCATACACTTTTCATATCATAAGGCGTTTAGATCAAGATTGTTGAAAGATCATCAAAGAGAGAAAGTTCTGAGTTAGAATTGCTTCTGGACTTCTATAGTGTTAAAGCTGCAGATCCGGGTTTATTCTTTTCATTTACTTGTATAAAGTGTGATTGTGTAGATTGGGTTTGAATCTGCACTGGTTACAGTAACTGGATTTGGTTACTGGGTGGTTATTCAAGAGTCTATCTTGTGGGTTTGTGAGATAGTTCTTGGAGTAGATTGGTGTATATCTACTGGTTGTAATTTTCACTTGGAGTTAGTGGAACTTGGCAGATTTGTCAAGAACTGGATGTAGCTCTGAAAAGAGTGAACCAATATAAATTTTTGTGTTGAATTTCTGCTTTCATCTCTTTTATTTCTTGTCTATATTCTTGCTTTGATTAAATCTAAATCTACCTAATAGAAGAATTGAATAAAGATAATTCATTCTTCCAAGAGAAAGTGCGTTTTTAGAAAAAATTTTCTAAAGTTCAATTCACCCCCCTCTTGAACTCAACCATTAATTCTTACATGGCGTCCAAGCTAAGTGGACGGCCTTGCATGGCCTTAAAGTTGCCATGGACGACCATCTACCTGTTCTGGACGGCCATCCGCTTGTCCTAGACGGCCATCTGCTGTCTCCGGCGGATTTCCCAATTTTTAATGCCTCTTGTCGCCGCCGTCCCTTTCCGACGTCCCGGGGAGGGAACGTCTTTGAGACGTTAATGCGAGCGGTCGCGGAAAGATGGTTTAGACTCGCGTATTTGTTTTAAAAGGTTTTCGAAAAAGGGTTCTTATGGAGTCGCCACCAATGTTTTAACCATAAACATTGGAAAAGGGAAAAATATTGATTTTAAGAAAAACCGCACTTGGCCATTATAACCGTAGTTGGGTAAGGGAGTTAGTTACGTGTGGGGAAGGTATTAGCACCCCACAACGCCCCTTTCGGGTTCCCTATGACAGCATTAATTCATTTAAAGAAAAGACTTTGAGAAATTACGCGATTACCCTATTTTATTGCATAATATTGAAATAGCTATTTACATAATTTTAAATAAAACTAAATAAAGCAATAGAAGGAATATTAAAATGACTATCTACATGATTTTATTCTATATGACGCAATAAATAAAATAAAACAATAAATAAAGCAATAAAAGAGAAGGGAATTGAAAAGAACCTCCGTAGCAAGCTTTATATTGAGAATCTCGAACCGTGAGGATGCGTTTTGGCAACCCCTCTTTCTACACAAGACTCTCCTCACCAATACAAGAACGACTCTCTTAAAAATTTAAAGAAGAATCAAATGCCGAATCTAATTCCTTAACCGATTGTTACCTATTTAAGGCAATCGGAAAGATCATTTGAGAGAGGGAGAGAAGTAGACGAGTGCTCTAAAGTGTTTCAGAGCTCTCTGGAGTGTCTCGTGGTGACCGGGTGTCTCGAAGTGTGTCAAAAAGTGACAAATGAGCCTCCTATTTATAGTTTTTCGCAGCTGGCGCACTTTGGGACGGCCTATCCGGGTGGACGGCCGTCCGGACCGGGACTGCCGTCCCAAATGGCATTTTTACACGGAGCGGACCCCCAGAAGGCCGGACGGCCGTCCCACTTAAACCGGGGTTGGGACGG
This sequence comes from Sphenostylis stenocarpa, assembly GCA_963425845.1. Lineage (NCBI taxonomy): Eukaryota > Viridiplantae > Streptophyta > Magnoliopsida > Fabales > Fabaceae > Sphenostylis > Sphenostylis stenocarpa. The sequence continues at coordinate 40,230,552 of OY731401.1, forward strand.
CCGTCCCAACTTTGGGACGCGCGTCCCACTTGAACCTCGGAGGGCTGGGACGGCCGTCCCACTTTGGGACGCGCCGTCTCAACCCGCTTCCGGCCAGTTGCGCTTTTGGGACCCCGGAAGCTTTCCTTCGTTTTGCGGCGTAGATTGATGCCGATGTGTGTCCGTTGAAGCTTTATCTTCATATAGGAAGTCTTCTTGGCCTTCATTAAGATGCCGGCGAGCTTTGTCTTTGTGTAGGAAGTCTCTTTTGGCTTTTATCGTGTGAATGAGTGATCTCTCGTGTTTGTTGCGGGAGGTTTCTCGCTTTGGGAAGCCGGATGCACTCCTTTTTGGGCGACGTTCCTCTAGCCTTTATTTTGAGAGGCCCGGCAAAATTAGGGGTCTACAACTGCCCCCTTTCGCCCGCCTAACTAATTCGTCTGGCTTTAATATGCCGACAAAATTAGTTGGTAGGGGAAGGAGTTAACCCTTTTGTCCTGCTATCCTTCTGATGTCGCTCCTTTGCTCGGCCCTCCGGATGATAAATATTTTGATAGGTACCAACCCCTATCCGGTTTGAGCCTCCTTTTATAAAGCTCGGTGAGTACTTACCCTCACCCGTATGAGTCTCGTATTTTATTAGACTTTTGTGGGTACCTACCCCCACTAGGTATGAACCTTGTTCTCGCAAGGTTTTGGTGAGTACCTACCCTCACCCGCATGAATTTACATTTTGTTAGACTCTTGTGGGTACTTACTTCCGAGGTGCTCAACATTGAACTAACCCCTAATAGAAGTAAGGTCTTTGCAACCCATCTTTGAAATGCTCTAGGTGAGTATTTTTACTCCACCTAATGCCTTCTCGCAAAGTTTTTGATGAGTACTTACCCCCACCCGGTCCGAATCCCGTCTCGCAAGATTCCGATGGGTACTTACCCCCACCCGGTCCGAATCCCGTTCGCAAGATTCTCGATGGGTACTTACCCCCACCCGGTCCGAATCCCGTTCCGCAAGATTCTGATGGGTACTTACCCCCACCCGGTCCGAATCCCGTCTCGCAAGATTCCGATGGGTACCTACCCCCACCCGGTCCGAATCTCGTTCGCAAGATTCTGATGGGTACCTACCCCCACCTAGTCCGAATCCCGCTCGCAAGATTCTCGATGGGTACTTACCCCCACCCGGTCCGAACCCCGTTCCGCAAGGTTCTCGATGGGTACCTACCCCCACCCGGTCCGAATCCCGTTCTCGCAAGATCTCGATGGGTACTTACCCCCACCCGGTCCGAATCCCGCTTCGCAAGATTCTCGATGGGTACTTACCCCCACCTGGTCCGAACCCCGCTCTGCAAGGTTCCGATGGGTACCTACCCCCACCCGGTCCGAACCCCGTCTCGCAAGGTTCTCGATGGGTACCTACCCCCACCCGGTCCGAACCCCGTTCCGCAAGGTTCCGATGGGTACCTACCCCCACCTGGTCCGAATCCCGCTCGCAAGATTCTGATGGGTACTTACCCCCACCTGGTCCGAACCCCGTTCGCAAGGTTCCGATGGGTACCTACCCCCACCTGGTCCGAATCCCGTTCGCAAGATTCTCGATGGGTACTTACCCCCACCCGGTCCGAATCCCGTCTCGCAAGATTCCGATGGGTACTTACCCCCACCTCGGTCCGAACCCCGTTCCGCAAGGTTCTGATGGGTACTTACCCCCACCTGGTCCGAACCCCGTTCCGCAAGATTCTGATGGGTACTTACCCCCACCTGGTCCGAACCCCGCTCTGCAAGGTTCCGATGGGTACCTACCCCCACCCGGTCCGAATCCCGTCTCGCAAGATTCTCGATGGGTACTTACCCCCACCCGGTCCGAATCCCGTTCCGCAAGATTCTGATGGGTACCTACCCCCACCTGGTCCGAACCCCGTTCCGCAAGGTTCTCGATGGGTACCTACCCCACCCGGTCCGAACCCCGTTCCGCAAGGTTCTGATGGGTACCTACCCCCACCTGGTCCGAATCCCGCTCGCAAGATTCTCGATGGGTACTTACCCCCACCCGGTCCGAACCCCGCTCTCGCAAGGTTCTGATGGGTACCTACCCCCACCTGGTCCGAATCCCGTTCTGCAAGATTCCGATGGGTACTTACCCCCACCTGGTCCGAATCCCGTCTCGCAAGATTCTCGATGGGTACTTACCCCCACCCGGTCCGAACCCCGCTCCGCAAGGTTCTGATGGGTACCTACCCCCACCCGGTCCGAATCTCGCTTCGCAAGATTCTCGATGGGTACCTACCCCCACCCGGTCCGAATCCCGTTCGCAAGATTCTCGATGGGTACTTACCCCCACCTGGTCCGAACCCCGTCTCGCAAGGTTCTGATGGGTACTTACCCCCACCCGGTCCGAACCCCGCTCCGCAAGGTTCTCGATGGGTACCTACCCCCACCTGGTCCGAATCCCGCTCGCAAGATTCCGATGGGTACTTACCCCCACCCGGTCCGAACCCCGTTCTCGCAAGGTTCTCGATGGGTACCTACCCCCACCCGGTCCGAACCCCGCTCCGCAAGGTTCCGATGGGTACCTACCCCCACCCGGTCCGAATCCCGCTCGCAAGATTCTGATGGGTACTTACCCCCACCCGGTCCGAACCCCGTTCCGCAAGGTTCCGATGGGTACCTACCCCCACCTGGTCCGAACCCCGTTCTCGCAAGGTTCTTAGAATGCACTTTTTGGTAGTTAATCCCGTGATTATCTCGTTTTTGGAGATGTGTTGGCGCTTATTTTTTCTCGTTCATGCGCCCATTCCGTAGGGAATATTTGTTTTTGACTTTGCTATTAGTCGTCATCCGGCTTTACCTGGGATTTTTGATGTTTTTGGTTTTTCTTCTTGATCGTGCCTCTTGATTAGGCTGAGATCCATTTGGGGAATTTGTTGTGCCTCTTGATTAGGCGGAATTTACCGGGGATTCGTTGATTTTTTTTGTGCCTCTTGATTAGGCGAGTGCTTCAATAGCGACGAAGGCTTTCCTCCGGATAGGCCGATGTTCTTCTTGAGGATATCTCGTTCTCGATAATACCTCTGAGTAGGTAGATGTTTTTTTGAAAGCTTTGTGCTTGTATTACCTCTTATAGGTTGATTTCCCGCTTCTTGGGGATATCTGCTCTTTGCTTGTTTCCGAGTAAGCATAGGCATTCTTGGGAGTGAAGGTTTTGTACCTTCCTGGGGATATTCATATTGGGTGCTTAACTCCCTGTGGATTTGTAATTTGCTTTTGCGATAGGCTTACCGGGGAAAAATTTTTCTTTTTGGTGATCCACCGAGGGGAATTTTATCGGCTTCCCGTGGACTGAAATTTCTTTCGCTCCTTCATGTCGTAGCCTTTGTTGAGAGGGTGAAAGGCTCTTCTCTTCTTTCTTTTTGTTGCCCCCGATGATGTGGGGATTTTGACTCGCTTTTTCTTTGATAGACTCTTATGTAGTCCTTGTTCTTCTTTGAAGCTGATACTCTTGTATGAGTGTGCTTAAGGACTCTTGCGGCGATGTCTTCGAGTCGTGAGGTAATCTTTTTGTTTTGCCTCGGAGTAGGCGAGGATCCGCTTGGGGATAATTAAGCCTTTCCGTTGGTTTTTCTGTCTTATATTGGTGTAGAAGGTTGATGGTTGGAGTAATTTTTGTCGAAGCGTTTAGATTTCGCTTTTACTTTCGCGACTTAGTTTTCGTCGCGAGATGTTTTGAAATCCGACTTTTTAGTGAATCATGTGTGCCTTTTATTTTATACACATGGGCTTTTTGATTGCGACGTGTAAAAACGTAAATAACGAGTTTTATTTATTAATCGCTTATGTTCGGCACATTTCAAGCATATTTAAGACATAAGAAAGTTAAATAAATCCTAATCGTCTCGCCTCGGGCCGGAATGGGCAGATGGTACCGGTGAAGGGAAGCGCTGAGTAGGCGGCGTTGGAACCTTGCCTCGGTCTCTGACCAGGCTCTCTATCTCGACGGCCAGCCCTGTCTTGCCTAACAGCTATCCGGTCGAATCACGGGCGTATAGACCGGAACTCTCCTTCCATATAGGCATGCTCCTCATCCAGGCGCTCGTATAAGCCGGAGAAATCCGAGTCGCGTGATTGCCGCCGGGACTTCAAGTGGTAGGGATATCTTGCGGCGTATTGAAATCGCGCATATCCCATGAAATCGAGATGATAGGGTTTAGGATGAAACCTCGATCCTTCTCTCGCCGAGGATACTCATGTTCGTCGACACTCCTCCGTTGATAGGCTCCGGTTGAAGTTCAACTGGATATCTTCTCCGTCCGTGCATCCCCGCATTCAAGAAGAGGGGTAAGGAAGGGAGCCACCATGATTGCTCCCGCCGATCTCGAGTACCGCATTCCTTTACGTGCCTTCGTGAATGCGTATCTGTGGTTGCATCGGTGTCCCCGATGCATGCAAGAGACTATAAAAAGGTCAGCCGCCGTTACCTTCCCCTGGCTTTCCTTCCCGCCGTGAATGGTCCCAGCAAGCAATTTGTGGCATATGCGAAGAGGGGGATTGAAGGCCGCACCCTTCGGATGAGATGGGAGGTTGATAGCTCCAGGAATATCCTTCCACATACCGGTGGTGGTGAGAACCGCAGGTTTCTCCGTATATGCGACCGATATTCCTGTGTTCTTGTCTCTGGCCAGTGCAGTAATCCCATGATGACGTTGAAGTCATCCAGTGGCAAGTGGTTCTGAGAGGCTCCATCCATCCAAGAGGAGATAGCCAATGTTGGTGGCACCCCGTGAGTGGTGGATGGCATCTCCATCATGCTAACGGAGGCGAGAAACTCCATCGTAGCGGTGCGATGGATCCGAGTGGGTGGCTCACGAAGGAGGAAGTCCCATCCTATGTTGTGGATGAACCTCCTAACATCTTGTTCCCACCGAATGTGGCCATGATCCCGAAGTCTAGTCGCAAGATCGGGTACCGTGCAAACCGCCGGATATTTGCCGCCTTTGTTGATGCGCTTCGCCATCATCATACCGGTGGCAGGAGCTCTTCTAGCAAGCTAGCCCCGGTGCGTTTTCTTCCGGATGAGGCTTCTCCATGCTCCATTGTAGGTAATATTCTCTTAGAAATGCTAAAAATGTATGGAAGAGGAGGAAAGACAAGATAGGAAGCTTGGAATGAGGTACCGAGAGCCAAAAACCGCGTCCCATATATATAGACCGCGCAGGGGAGTTCTGGGACGTGCCGTCCGGGCTGGGACGGCCGTCCCAAATGGCACAAATGCACAGTGCCGGACCCTCGTTGGGACGCACGTCCCAAACGTGAAAATGCACTTGGGACGGCTGTCCGGACTTTGGGACGGCCGTCCCAAGCTCCTTAAGTTGGTTTTTGATTTTTTGAGTTAATTTTCGTGTTTTTTGATGAAATCGAAGATAGGATTCCCTTCATCTATGCTTTAATGCATGTAATGCTTCATGATATGCATCCTAGGATCTATTTTAGTTAATATTTCGAGAGTTTTAACCGATGTGCTTTGACTTTGGGCGCATTCTTGGTGTTGTACCTTACCGTCATCCCGCTTCTTGACTAACAAGCTTAGCCAGTACCGATTTGCCGTCTTTGGAATTTTCTTTGCCATGGCCGAAGAGCAATCCTTTGTTCGTAGAGCAACCGCCATGTCAATGCCCTCCTTCTTTTCCTTAGGGATTTCAACCTTCCTATTGATCACTATGTTACCACATTCCCCTTCATTACTTGAATGCTTTATAGTGAAATGGTCAAGAGAAAAGAAGGAAAAGGATTTATTGCAAAGGCTTGCGTTTTAGAGAGATATTTTTGTAATAAAGGTTTTTGTAAGAATGGTCGGCCAAGGTTGGTCTCGTGTTTAGGCTAGTTTAGATAAACGTTTTATTCTTATGACGTGGCGTCGTTGTTTACCGATTTGTGGCGCCTTTCGTGATCGACTAACTTCCCTAGTCCGCCCTTTCGGTTTTCAGCCTAGGATGCCGTGCTTTCGTCCCGATTTTCGTCTAGGTTTCCTTTTGTATTTATTTTTAGGAATACCTAGCTGACTTTTAATAACCCTAACTTTTGCCCAGTGCTACCCTTTGTTATTGTTCTGGTCTCCCGCCGGTTTACCCTAATTTTTGCGCAGCCCCTTTGTGGGTTTCCCGCTGGTATTTTGCCCTTTTATTTTCTTGTCTTGGTCTTTGACCTTGACGGCTTTCCTTTTTGTATGCGTATATTTTTTGCACAACATTTGTCGAGATTTGATTTTATATTTTATTTGTGTTTCTAGTTAATCAATTTATTTTGACCTTGCTTTGCTGCGCTTTACTTATTTGGACGCATTTGGAATAAAACGTTTGTCTAATACAAGGTTATTTAATGGGGTATAGATACATTTAGCAAGAAAAGAAGCAGATAGTAAGAATAGCATTCTTTTGTAATTTCGTGGAAATGTGTGCCCTAAAGATGCTCTGGGACTGGCATACCCCGAGGAGTGATCTCTAATAGTCACTAGATTTACATCCCTTAGAATCTAAGAAGGACACCTAATGACTAACGCTACCCTTTGCGCTAAGACCCCTCCTTTTCTAATACCATCTTCGAGGGGTAAGACTTCCCTTTTCTTTGTATGGTTTGATCTTTTGTAGGGTCATACCCTAGTCCATACTTTAGCTGATTATCTTTGAAATCCGGTGGCTCTCTTATTCCTTGAGCGTTCTTTCCAAGCCCCCGTCCCGGGCGATATCCATATCTTTTCATCATCTCGGGCCACCTTCATGCTACTAGGGAGTCTTTCGATATTGGCAATTTCAAGTGCTTGAAAAGATGTTTCAAGAGCCTCTTCAACCGCATCCACATATGGTTGAATAGATGGTTTGCTTATTAGAAAGTCTTCTTCACCTTGAACCGTGACCAGCTTATCATTTGTCACAAACTTGACTTTCTCGGTGGAGCGTCGAAGGTATTGCCTTAGCGCTATGAATCCAAGGTCTACCAAGGAGACAACTCGTATGCTCGGTGTGATATCCATCACGTGGAAGTCTATGTTGAAAATAGTAGGTCCGATTTGGATTGGTAGACTAATCTCTCCTACTACTTCACGTCTTGATCCGTCAAAGGCTCGAACTATTGTATTACTTGGGCGCATGTGGGTTTCTCGTATTATTATCTTGTCGAGGGTACTTTTGGGCATGACGTTTAAGGATGACCCATTATCCACAAGAACTTTGGAAATGAGATATTCCTTGCATTTAACTCGAAATATGCAAAGGCTTGTTGTGATCGGACCCTTCTAAAGGGAGTTCTTCATTGGTGAAGGTCGATGATCATTGGTCGTAATATTACCAATAATTCCTTCAAACCGGTCTTGAGGTATTGCATGTGGAACGAATGATTCATTCAAAACTTTTAACAAGCAGTGTTTCGATGCGTTCCGAACTCATGATGAGTGACAACAAGGTTATCTTTGCAGGAGTGCGATTGAGTTGATCGATGATGGAGTACTCGCTTTGTCTTATGTACTCGGAGTAGCTCATCCGTCTCCTCCTTGGATTCCTTTTCCTCTTCGGCCTTATTTTTTGCCTTCTCTTTAGGAGTATTATCTTGAATTTCCTTGGGGGAATATATTCTTCCGCTTCTTGTCATGCCCCCCATACCGGCTATGTTGGAGATGTCTTGATTGACCGGCGATTCTTCCGAGTATCTCCAAGGTACAGCTTTGTTTGATTTATAAGGGAAAGGACGCGGTACAAACAAGCGTAAAGGTGTTATTGCTTCTTCCCTTTTATTGATTGGAATGATTAACTGTGCTTGTTTGTTATCATCTTCTGATTTATCGACTGTCGCAGAGATTTTGATGACGAAAGACTTCTTTTCCATTTTTCTCGATTTGTGGAAAGCACACCAGCTTAATCCTTTCTTTTTATTATCTTTATTATTAAAATGAGGAGGAATATATGAATGTATGCAGCTTATGAATGCAATAGACAATTTAAGGAGAAAAAATAAATCCTTTTATTAGAAAGTGTAAATCCTTCTATACAATGCTTTGGAGCAAGTGCCGACAAAAACTGAAAAGCTTGAAGAATCCTATAGGTAATTTAGGTTTTCTTTGTAATTCATCTTCAGCCTATTCTCACATGGTTTCCGAGTATCTTAGCTTGCTCATGTATCGCTTGACTCATGTTTTCACTATATTGACAAGCCTCTCTTATCTTTTTCTTCTAGATGAACGATCAAAGCGTATTGTTGGTCAGATCTCTCTTTATTTGGTCCCTTTCATGAATTAAGTGACCATACTCGAGCTAATCCTTCTTTTTCTTTATCATGCAGCTCATCCAGGCTTTTCTTGTATTTTTCAGCGGTTTCTCGCCACCTTTGTGCTTCCGAATGAGTTCCCGCTAGGTCATCCTCGTATTAATTTGATCATTTTTGTTTGCTCGCAAGTGCCTTCTCAAAACGTGCTATTTCATCATTCATGTCCTGGAAAAGACTATCTTGTTCAAACCTTGGCATCTTCAATGCTCGCCTAGCTTCTTCTTGGTAGTCAAGCATAATCATTTTTAAGAAGTTCTATCTCATGGTCCTTCTTTTACATTGCCTTTTTAGACCGCCTATTATGATGGTTGATTCCTCGCTCTTTTTCTTCAAAAGCCCTTAGCCGAGTTTCCATGACTTCTATCCTTTTGTTTAGTGGCATTGACTTGCAATTGTAGCTCCTCGTTGACCAACGCTTTAGTGAATGCATCGGATGGTAGGGGTACCCCTCTATTTTTCCTCCATTTTTCATATTCGTGGGATGTGGATACCCGAATCCTTCCGAGCTCTTTATCCCCCGTGTATATTGGTCTTTCCCATGCTTTCCTCGATGCAGATATTTCTTCAAAGTTATGGGAATAATGGTATAGATTCAGCCCTCCGAGCTCTTCTTGGGTTGGCACAGTCTCGAGTTCTCATAAGTTGTCTCATGGCTATTTTAGGAGAATATGCTATACAACCTCTAAGACCTAGAAGTGGTATATTCGGTAGTTTCCGCGATCGTATGAGAATATAACCTGGTCGGAACCAAGGACAAACCCATGATACATGCTCTATGTTCCAGCTTTTCTAACTCAGCTTTCCACTCTAAGGCTTGACGATGTTGAAGGGGGATTTTTGAGAAACTTCTTAAAGGGTCGGAAATACACCCATGTGGCTTGAGGCGTAAAAGTGAGTAACACCCCATACATATAGCAGCCGAGGTACAAAGATCTCGAGTGTTTTTCCTTGTCTCTCGTTGGCAACTTCACGTAAAGTGTGGTATCGCAAGGATTGCAGGTATAGGACTCTTTGAATATACATCCTGTGCGAAGAATGCGTCCATTGCAGCACGTGATCCACGATGTCCACATGGAATGGGAATAATATGATTCCGAACATTGCTAATGCTAGAGTCTTGTTGAATGTAGACCACTCCTTCTTTTCAGCCTAAAGAGACTAAGTGGTCTTCTATTATAGCCATTTTCCAACCTCTCGATATTCCCTTTTCCTCTAGGGCGGATTGATGAGGAGGCAAGCCGTATAATAGTGGCAACCTTACTCACGTGCCGTATATTCTCCCCGAGCGACATAAACTCCAACCGACCGAGGCCATCTAACCATGAGTTCGTATTCTTCTAAGGTTGGTACCAAGTCAAACCGCGAGAACTCGAGCAGTGTAAATCGGGATTCCGTAAGTGGATTAATGCTCTAACAAATATTGGATCAATATTGATTTTCGTGAGGTCAAGAATTCTTCCGTAAGACTTTTCAAAGTCAAGCATAGACTTTCAGCAGCATATATGTACACAAGTGTCTTAACTTCTCTACACTAGCATAGAAGGATTCCCACTTTCTTTAACTGTCTATTACCGGATCCCTCCATTATCTAACATAAGTGAAAAATGCATGATATGAGTATGGTTTTTTGTAGATGCGTGGATGCAAGTGTTTGTTTTTCTAAGTATTATCATGTTTCGCTCCTAATATGATTCATGTTAGTACTTGGTTTTTCTTGAAAAGAAAACTTATCTATATAAATGCTTATGGATTTAGATGAAGAGAGTCCTATTTTCTTCCCTTTTTATTTTTTTTATGAAGAAAAGGTGATATGAATCATGAAGCTTTGGCTAATAACTTTATATTTTATAACAAAGATGTTTTTGTGATTTTAATTTGTTTTTATATTTTTTTATGATTTTTAGGGTTTTTCACTTTTTTGTTTGTTGTATGATTACCCTATGCTAATGCATCAATACAAATGCAAAGCAAACGTATGCACACACAATTCATACATCCACGAGCAGAGCCACGCTTATTTAATCACGAGGTAGGATTTTCCTCGTAAACGTGTTTGGTTTAGGTGGTTCTAACTGTTCTCACCATGCCAAAGGTCCCCAAGGTGCCCCCATTATAGGGACCTCTCAACTTTCAATCCTCGGGTCATGCACGAACTCCGTGTCGACATCCTTAGATCAAAAGAAGAGAGTTATCACCTTGAGTTGGTGGTTTTCCGACAACCGTAGTAGCCCCGTGTGCCAACTAACCGATCGTATCTCGCCACCCACTCCCTATAGATATTCACTCTTGCCCCTGGCATAGAGGGACCGTTGTGTGCAAGGGTTTTTGTGTGCAATTTATATTTCAAACAATTGCAGTAAATAATCATACAAGCAGTTATATAAAGCCATACAATAAAAACATACGTAAGGGTAAAGGCGTAATTTCAAATCTTCACTTAGTTTGAATTTATCTCGTCACTAAATGGGATCAACTCTCTAGCTTCCCAATGGAGTCGCCATCTGTCGCCGCTGTCCCTTTCCGACGTCCCGGGAGGGAACGTCTTTGAGACGTTAATGCGAGCGGTCGCGGAAAGATGGTTTAGACTCGCGTATTTGTTTTAAAAGGTTTTCGAAAAAGGGTTCTTATGGAGTCGCCACCAATGTTTTAACCATAAACATTGGAAAAGGGAAAAATATTGATTTTAAGAAAAACCGCACTTGGCCATTATAACCAGAGTTGGGTAAGGGAGTTAGTTACGTGTGGGGAAGGTATTAGCACCCCACAACGCCCTTTCGTGTTCCCTATGACAGATTAATTCATTTAAAGAAAAGACTTTGAGAAATTACGCGATTACCCTATTTTATTGCATAATATTGAAATAGCTATTTACATAATTTTAAATAAAACTAAATAAAGCAATAGAAGGAATATTAAAATGACTATCTACATGATTTTATTCTATATGACGCAATAAATAAAATAAAACAATAAATAAAGCAATAAAAGAGAAGGGAATTGAAAAGAACCTCCGTAGCAAGCTTTATATTGAGAATCTCGAACCGTGAGGATGCGTTTTGGCAACCCCTCTTTCTACACAAGACTCTCCTCACCAATACAAGAACGACTCTCTTAAAAATTTAAAGAAGAATCAAATGCCTAATCTAATTCCTTAACCGATTGTTACCTATTTAAGGCAATCTGAAAGATCATTCGAGAGAGGGAGAGAAGTAGACGAGTGCTCTAAAGTGTTTCGTAGCTCTCTGGAGTGTCTCGTGGTGACTGGGTGTCTGAAGTGTGTCAAAAAAGTGACAAATGAGCCTCCTATTTATAGTTTTTCGCAGACTGGCGCACTTTGGGACGCGCCATCCGGGTGGGACGGCCGTCCGGACCGGGACGGCCGTCCCAAATGGCATTTTTACACAGAGCGGGACCCCCAGAAGGCCGGGACGGCCGTCCCACTTAAACCGGGGTTGGGACGGCCGTCCCAACTTTGGGACGCGCGTCCCACTTGAACCCGGAGGGTTGGGACGGCCGTCCCACTTTGGGACGCGCCGTCTCAACCTCGCTTCCGCCGTCGCGCTTTGGGACCCCTGGAAGCTTTCCTTGCTGTTTTCGGCGTAGATTGATGCCGATGTGTGTCCGTTGAAGCTTTATCTTCATATAGGAAGTCTTCTTGGCCTTCATTAAGATGCCGGGCGAGCTTTGTCTTTGTGTAGGAAGTCTCTTTTGGCTTTTATCGTGTGAATGAGTGATCTCTGTGTTTGTTGCGGGAGGTTTCCTCAGTTTTGGGAAGCCGGATGCACTCCTTTTTTGGGCGACGTTCCTCTAGCCTTTATTTTGAGAGGCCCGGGCAAAATTAGGGGTCTACACCTCTAAAAACCCTTCCTATCCTAAATGGAACCTAGAACAAGCTACTAGGGACTTGATAAAGTCTTAACCATCTTCGAAACAGGCGATCTTCGACTTTATTAGGGAGCCGGGCAAGATTTGGGGTCTACAGTCCGATAACTGGGCTGACCTAAAAACAAGTTTGAAAGGGTTCTTATGGAGTTGTCACCGATGTTTTTACCAGAAACATCGAAAAAGGGGAGAAAAGGCATTGGTTTTTCGAAAATCAACTTTGGTCGTTAAAACTAGAGTTGGGTAAGGGAGTTAATTACGTGTAAGGGAAGTGTTAGTTCCCTTACGATGCCCCTTTCGGGTTCCCTATGACAGACCAGTTATTTTATAGATAAACTTTTGAAATGACGCTTTTACCCTTTTATTTGCAGAATTAAAATGATGGCTACATGGCCCTAATATCTATTACGCAATTTAATATGAATAAAAAGGACAGTAAAAGAGAGGGAGAGAGTGAAGAAACTTTCAAAGCAAGCTTTTGATTAATTCTCTTGAAAAATAGGGTGCGTTTTGGCAGCCCTTCGCTCTTACAATGTCGAAATCTCACTCGAAAATGCTATAAAAAGCTCTCTTAGACACTCAAAAACTCCGGAAATGCTTCGAAGGGACTCTAGGAGAAGAATTTTGAGAAATTCTAGAAGGGAAGGTGTAAGAACTGTGTGAAATGAAAGGGAGAGCGCCCCCTATTTATAGGGATTCGTGCCTGTCACATCGAGACAGTAGTCTCGACTGGCAAGGTCGAGATGGCGGTCTCGCCATTCGGAATGGCGGTCTCGACTTGAATAAGTGGCGAGACGATGGTCTCGACTTGCCAAGTGGCGAGAAGGCCTTCTCGCCAAACGGGAGCGGGGTCTCGCAAATGGTAAGGTTGAGACGGCGGTCTCGCCAAACGAGACGGCGGTCTCGACTTACCATTGGTCAAGACGGTGGTCTTGACCTCTGAAGGCGAAAATCCTTATTTTTGTATAGAAAATCCTTCCTACTCTAATATGGGGCCTAATAGTATCTCCTAGTGGCTTTTTAGGCTTCGTCCATCTTCGAATAGGAGGTCTTCTGCTCTTATTTTGAGGTCGGGCAAGATTTGGGGTCTACAGCTGCCCCCTCTTCACCTGACTAGCCGATTGTTGGCCTGTTGTGCCAAGAAGATCGACTGGAGGGTGAAGGAGTTGACCCTCTTGCCCGGTCGCCCTTCGGATGCTCCGGCTCGCGGTGGCTGTTCTTCTGGGGAAAAAAGATGTTGTGCGCCTCCAAGATGCTCCTTCTGACGGTATCTGATCCTTTCTGTTGATGAGTATGAACCCCCATCTGGTTTGACGAGTATGAACCCCCGTCTGGTTTGACGAGTATGAACCCCCGTCTGGTAAGCCCCCTTTTGTAAGGGTTGATGAGTACACACCCGCATCTGGTGTTTGACGAGTATGAACCCCCATCTGGTAAGCCCCCTTTTGTAAGGCCTGATGAGTATACACCCTTATCTGGTGTTGAGTCCACTTTGTAGGACTGCTGGTGGTGGCGACTTATTGCTCTAGCTCATGCGCCGGGTGAGAAACCTTGGGATGCTCCTTTGATGCAGTAGCCACTACTACAAAATATGCTTTCAACATCGTCATTTAACGTCGGTTAAAGCTGAGCCGACGTTAAATACACTTTCAACGTCGGTTGGTTAAAAAACGACGTTGAAAGTTGAATGTTGGACACTTTCCATGTCGGTTCTTAGTCAACCGACGTAGAAAACACTTTCCACGTCGGTTGGTTAAAAAACGACGTTGAAAGTTGAATGTTGGACACTTTCCACGTCGGTTCTTAGTCAACCGACGTAGAAAACACTTTCCACGTCAGTTCTAGATGAACCGACGTTGAAAGTCTTTTAATATACACATTCAACGTCGGTTCCCAGATGAGCCGACGTTGAATGTGTTTTCACCCAAAAATTATCTTAAGTTAAAGAATTGTCATTGACAGGATTCAAACACGAGTATTTTAGAATTGAAAGTTGATACTCCAACCACTAAACTAATGTAATTTTCTCGATAATAACTTACAAATAAATTATATTTATATACAAATAAATATATATCCGTGTAAATATATATTTATTTATATATATTTTTTGGAAAGTATTTTTATTTTTTTTCAGCCAAAAATTTACTTAAGTTAGAGAATTGTCACTGACAGGATTTGAACCCAGTATTTTAGAGTTGAAAGTTGATACTCCAACCACTAAACTACTATAATTTTTTGATAATAACTTATAAATAAATTATATTTATATACAAATAAATATATATCCGTGTAAATATATATTTATTTATATATTTTTTCTAGAAAGTGTTTTTATTTTTTTTAGTCAAAAATTCACTTAAGTTAGAGAATTGTCAATGATGTAATTCAATTTTAGAGTTGAAAATTGATACTCCAACCATTGAACTACTATAATTTTTTTATAATAATTTACAAATAAATTATATTTATATACAAATAAATATATATCCATGTAAATATATAAATATATTTATATATTTATATGTTGAATGTGAGGGCACGTTCGAGGGTGAAAGTGAGATTGACTCTCGCTTGAGTGAAAATACGTTAAAACTCACGGAAATTCACTCGCTCAAGCCTCGCTTGAGCGAAAATTAGTATTTTTCGCTTGAGCGAATGATGCGTTTCCCAAATTTTTTTTATATCATTATATAAATAAATTATAAATATTATATTCTGTCATTAAATTACAAACCCATATAAAGAGACCCGCTCACAAATTTGACATCAAATTTTGAAAACCCACTCGACACACACTTTCACCGTCGAACGTACCCTCACATCCAACATATAAATATATAATTATATAAATATATCAAAATATATAAATATATTTGTATTTATATATTTACACGGATATATATTTATTTGTATATAAATATAATTATTTGTAAGTTACTATCAAAAAATTTGAGTAGTTTAGTGGTTGGAGTATCGACCTCCAACACTAAGGTACTTGGGTTCGAATCCTGTCGGTGACAAAATTAATTTGGTAATGCTCTAAACTTCAAAAATATATGATAAATAATAAAAATGTAATATAAAAGAGAGGGGGGATTTCTAAATAAATAGAGAGGGGTTGGAAATAAATAAAAATTTTCGATTTGAAAGTCAGGACTTTCAACGTCGGTTCTATTTAACCGACGTTGAAAGTTAGAGACTATCCACGTCAGTTAAATAGAACCGTCGCCTGATATAACGTCGGTTCTGGAACCGCCGTTGAAGGCCTTCTAGAACCGACGTGGAAAGCCTTATTTGTAGTAGTGAGCTGACCCCTTGGTTGATAAGTACAAACCCTCATCTGGTTTGGTGCCTCCGGATGCTCCTTCTTGCGGTAGCTGACCCTTTGGCTGTGGTGGCGGCTTACTGCTCTAGCTCATGCGCCGGTATTGAGATGCGTTCTCTTATCTTTGTTTTTTTGTTTTTTGTGACTTTTCTGGAATAGTCGTCCGGTTTGTGCCGGGGATTACTTTGGTGGTCATCCAGCTTGTTGGTTGCTGGGGAGTCTTATTTATTTGTCGCTCGACTTTTGTTGGTTTGTCAAGGTTTTTGCAGGAAATGCTTTTTCTTGCATGCTTTTGGGTAGGGTCGGTGAAGTCTTACTGGGATGCCTCTGAATTTTTTCGAATGCAGGCACAAAGCTAATTTTCTTACATGAATGCTCTTTTATTTTTATTTGCTTGAATCATTTTTGTTTGTTTCGATTTTGACAAAGTCATTTTTGTGCGACTATTTGTACGTGGATGCTCTAAATGCAATCTATTATTAGTTGGGGCACCTAGGAAATGACTGGTATTTTCTTTGCTGTTTTCCCGTGATTATTCTTATGAAATTTTATTTTTGTTTTAGCCCTATCTTTTGCCTAGACTGCCCTTTGCGGCTTTTCGATCTAGCGAGCTGCCTTAATTCTTGCCTTGGGTATCTTAGTAGGCTTTTTCTTTTTATGAAGGCCTTAACTTTTGCCTAGACCGCCCTTTGCGGGTTTTCGATCTAGCAGGCTGCCCTATTTTTGTACTCATCAATCATGCCCCTGATTTTTGTTTCCCTGTTTTTCCTGGTTGCTTTAGTTGAGATGCTCGAGCTCGGAGTGAAGATCATGCGAAGTCTGCTGGCTTCTTGGAAGGTATTACCTTAGTCGCCTCGTGGTTTTTGGCTAAGGTAATCATTGCTCTTTTTTTTTTTTACCTCTAATTTTTGCCTAGGACGTATCCTAGCGAGGAATATGGACCCTATCTTTTGCCAAGGATGATCTTTGCGAGTTTTCCTCCTGACGGGTTGTGAGCAACATCTTTAAGTGTAGTATTTCTTTACCACATCTAGTTGACTGGATGTCGAAGCTCTTCTCCGTCCATGTTGGTGAGGATAAGGGCTCCTCCTGAGAAGACTCGCTTGACCACAAAGGGTCCTTCATAGTTCGCTGTCCATTTTCCAATTTTATCTTTCTGGGCTGGAAGCAATTTCTTTATTACTAGATCCCCTTTGCGGAAGGTGCGAGGATTGATTTTCTTGTCGTAGGCTTTCTTGATCTTCTTTTGATAAACTTGCCCCCAACATATGACGTCCAACCAGTTTTCTTCGATTAGGTTCAGTTGATCGTAGCAATTTTGGACCCATTATGCTTCTGTCAACTTTGCTTCCATAATAACTCGCAGGGAGGGTATTTCGACTTCTATTGGTAGTATGGCCTCCATGCCATATACGAGGGAAAATGGAGGACGCATGTGGAGGTTCGTACAGAAGTCTGGTATCCGTGCAAGGCGAAGGGTAACATTTCGTGCCAATCTTTGTATGTTATTACCATTTTCTGAATGATTTTCTTGATGTTCTTATTGGCTGCCTCTACTACACCGTTCATCTTAGGTCGGTATGGAGAGGAATTGTGATGCTGAATTTTGAAATCTTGACATAATTCCTCCATCATCTTATTATTGAGGTTGGTCCCATTATCAGTAATGAGCCGATGGGGGATGCCATACCGACATAGTATATTCTTCTTGATGAAGGTGGTCACCACTTTTCTAGTCATATGTGCGTATGACGCTGCCTCAACCCATTTGGTGAAATAGTCGATGGCCACCAAGATAAAGCGGTGACCATTAGATGCTTTGGGTTCAATGGGTCCAATGACGTCCATGCCCCACATAGAGAATGGCCATGGTGTAGCTAGGGTACTGAGAGGTGCGGGCGGAACGCAAATATTATCGGCATAGATTTGGCATTTGTGACATTTTTTAGCATATTGGTGACAGTCGGCCTCCATGGTGGACCAACCCTGTCCTTAATATTTGAAAGTGATCCTAGCAAAGATCTCATTGATTTGATGAAGTCAAAGATAAAGTCAAGGGTCAACTCTGCAGCAGTCAAACAAGTCACTCAGACATTTGAACTGAAGATTTAGAGTGTCTAACAGAAAGCTTAGGTAAAACCACTTTACCTTTTCCACTGCATAAAGCTTCTTCACTCATTTTGAAAAATGCCTCAAAAATAGTTTTAAACAAATAAAAAACAAAAGCATTTTGTCAAAGAACTTTCCTAACAAATTTATTAACTGATATAGCTTTGAAAGAAACAATTAAAAACACTTAGAATGTTTTAAGAAGTGTTTTTACAGTATTTTAATCGATACAAACTTCTTTTAATCGATTAAAACCCTTTATGACCGATTGGAATTCGAATATAACAAGTCAGAATGAAATATAATCGATCAGATTTTAAATATGAGCGATCAGATTTCTTTTAATCGATTAAAACACGTTTTAATCGATTAAAACCACTTTGAAGTCAGGATGATCGATCAGAATGAAATTATGACCGATCAGAGTTGGTTATGATCGATCGAATTGAATTATGACCGATCAGACTTATTTCAATCGATTAAAACGTATTTCAATCGATTAAAATAACTTAGAAAATCTTTTTACGTAATTTCAATCGATTAAAACGAACTTTCAATCGATTAAAATAACTTGAAAATATATGTGCAGATTTTCAATCGATTAAAACGAATTTATATCAGCTAAAATAACTTGGAAAGTTTTATAAGAAGGTTTTTAAACAAATCAATCGATTAATACGCGATTCAATCGATTGTTTTATACTTAGAAAAAGTTTGTAAAATGCTTTAACTGATATAAACGTGGTCGTATCGGCTAAAACGATTCGTTAAAGAAGCAAGAACGCATTAATGGGTTGAAAGGACTTTTAACAGATTATAATGGCTATTTCAACAGATTAAAACAAACTTTCAACAGATTAATTAATGCAGACTTTTTCTCGAAAACTCTTTAAAAACAGCTTTTGATTGAATTTTTTAAAACAACAGATTGAATATCGCGTTTTACGAAACAAAACAATGAATCAAGCAACTAGAGCACTTTTTCCAAGAAAGAATTACAACTATTTTGTGAAGTTATTTTTGAAATCTTTCTTGAGGCATATTGCATCCTTGAAGAAGAAACTTACTCGTGGATTAGCGTAATCCGGTTTGAGCTTTCTTGTTTCTTCTTTGTAAATTCATTTTCATTACTTTGTATTGTGTTTGGGCCTGGAATTTGGGCACAAGTTTTCTCTGCAGCTGGAAGTTGGTTGTGGAGGTTATCAAGAACTGGAATTTGGTTCTTGGTAAGAGGTTGAGCACAGGAGCTCGGAATTTGGTTCTTGTGTGTGGTGCCTGGAATTTGGGTACTGGTTTCTCTGCTGCTGGAATTTGGTTGCAGAGGTCTCCAAGAACTGGAATTTGGTTCTTGGTGGAAAGGTTAAAGTCGAGGACTGGAAATTGGTTCCGGTGTTAGAATAGGTGTAAGAGTGTGAGTCTGTAAAACATCTATTCTAGTGGAACCCAGCTGGAATTTGGCTGGAGACTGGACGTAGCCCTGGTATTGGGTGAACCAGTATAAAATCACCGGTGAAATCTTTCCTAACCATTCTCTCTTTAATTTCAGTGGCTGCGCTTATATTGTTTAAATTGCTTTGTGATTCGTGAATTGATTAGTAAACATAATTTTCGGATTAGATAATCTGTGTATTGCGAAAAACTTTCAAAAATCAATTCACCCCCCCTCTTGATTTAAAACTACTTTTCTAACAATATTTTCTTTGTCATGGCATGCCCAGGTGTGTGGGTCCCAAAGGCTCCTTTGTGAATTTCTCTTATCAAGATTTGGGCTTCTTCATGGTCCACACACCTTAAGAGAGTGGAATCAAAGTTCTTTTTGTAAAGGGTTTCTTCAATCAACGTGAACCCTACTACCCTTTTACGAATGGTTCGTTTATCATTATCATTGATTCCTTCGGGGTATTCTCCCTTCATGAGGTATTGCTTGATGTCGTGATACCAGGGATTTTGATCATGCTTGTTGTTTACTGTCATGCAAAAAGCTTGTTTGTCATGCAGCTTGATTTGGATGGTTGGCATCTCATGCTCTTAATCTGAAGAGAACATGGATGATAGAGTAGCGAGGGCATCTGCGAATTGATTGTCCTCCCGAGGAACATACTTGAAGGTGATGCTTTTCAGCCTCGAAACTAAATCATGTATGTGTTCTAGATATGGGATTAATTTAGAGTTTCGGGTTTCCCATTCACCTTTAAGTTGATAGATGACAAGGGATGAATTGCCGAAAACCTTGAGCTTGGTAACCCCATGATCTAAAGCTGCTTGGATTCCTAATGCGCATTGTAGACCCCAAAT
Organism: Sphenostylis stenocarpa; assembly: GCA_963425845.1. Taxonomy (NCBI): domain Eukaryota; kingdom Viridiplantae; phylum Streptophyta; class Magnoliopsida; order Fabales; family Fabaceae; genus Sphenostylis; species Sphenostylis stenocarpa. Next base: position 40,250,454 of record OY731401.1, read on the forward strand.
CTTGCCCGGCCTCATAATAAAGTCAGAAAGCTTCCTATTTGAAGACGGCCGAAGCCTAACAAGCCACTAGGAGAGACTATTAGGCTCCCGTACTAAGATAGGAAGGTTTTTTGGCCCGAAAAATAAGGTTTCTCACCCTGAAGGGACGAGACCGCCGTCTGGAAGGACCAGATCGCCGTCTCGTCTCAACGCTAGGACGAGACCACCGTTTCGATTGTCCAGACGGTGGTCTCGATTCCTGCAAAGGCCGAGACGGCGGTCTGGGTTTCCCAGACGGCGGTCTCGATTTCTGCCTAGTCGAGACGACGGTCTGGATTATCCAGACAGCGGTCTCGACCCTCTGCCATGAACGAGACGGCGGTCTGGACTTTCCAGATGGCGGTCTCGACCCTGTCAGAGGAAACGGCGGTCTCGACCTGTCAGGCGCGAAAAACTATAAATAGGGGCTCTTCCCCCCTCATTTGGACACACCACAAGCTTGCTAGCTCTCCCTTCTCTCTAAAATCTCTCTCTAGAATCCCTCCGAAGCATTTCCGGAGTTTCTGAGCGTCTTAGAGCGAGTTCTTGAGCGTTCTAGATCTTCTTTAGAATCCCTCCGAGGCATTTCCGGAGTTTCTGAGAGTTTGTAGAGTGAAGGGCTGCCAAAACGCACCCACTTTATTGAGAGTTAATACAAAAAGCTTGCTTTGAAGGTGCAAAATTCTCTCTTCTTATTTTTACCGCTTTAATTATAAATGCTGCAGTAGAAATTAGGGCCATGTAGTCATACTTTTAATTTCCGCACAATAAAAGGGGCAAAAGCGCATTTTTCTAGTTCATTTATCAATAAATAAAGCTGGCCTGTCATAGGGAACCCGAAAGGGGCGTCGTAAAAGGGCTAATACCCCTTTTACACGTAACTAACTCCCTTACCCAACTCTGGTTTTAACGGACCAAAGTTGGTTTTTCGAAAACCAACGCCTTTTTACTCCTTTTCCGATGTTTCCGGTAAAAACATCGGTGGCGACTCCATAGAACCCATAAAAATAAGTCTTTAGGGTTAGCCCGGTTATCGGACAACCCAAAGACATCTTTTCAAAAACCTCGCTTTAAGTTAGCCCGGTTATGGACAACTAGAAGCGTTGTAACCAATAAAAAACGCGATTACAAAAATAAGAGTCGGAAAACCATCGCGTCGCTCCGACCGCCATTATCCTTTTTTGGAGGGCGGCGACACGCATGCTTCGTATTCGGCCATGTTATTAGTGCAGTCAAAATTCAACCTGGACGTTATGGGGATATATTTCTTTTCTGGGGATATCAAAATAGCTCCTATCCCGTGCCCAAGCATGTTTGAGGCTCCGTCGAAGAACATGGTCCATGCTTCTTCTTTGGTCTCTTCGTGTTTAATGTGCATGATACGTTTATCAGGAAAATCGTCCTGTAGCGACTGATATTCGTTTGTTGATCCATGGGCTAGATAGTCCGCTAGGGGGCTACCCTTAATAGCTTTCTGGGTGACATGAATGATCTCAAACTCTGAGAGGAGCACTTGCCACCTAGCTATTCTCCAAGTCAGAATGGGCTTCTCAAAGAGGTACTTGATTGGGTCCATTTTGGAGACCAACCATGCCGTGTGTCAAGCCATGTATTGTCGGAGACGCTGAGTGACCCATACCAATGCGCAACAAGTTTTTTCAAATGGTGTATAACGAGTCTCATAATCTAGGAACTTTTTGCTGAGATAATAAATGGCTCGCTCCTTCTTCCCGGTTTCGTCTTGTTGACCGAGCACACATCCCATGGATTCTTCGAGTATTGACAGATTTAGGATCAGAGGTCTTCCTTCAACGGGTGGTACCAATACTAGCGGATTGGTTAAGCATATTTTGATTTTATCGAACGCTTGTTGGCATTCTTCATTCCACACCGTTGGTTGATTTTTGCACAACAGTTTAAAGATGGGTATACATTTATCAGTCAATTGTGCAATAAAACGGGAAATATAGTTTATTCGGCCCAGAAATCCTCTGACCTCCTTTTCTGTGCTTGGTCGGGGCATTTCCAAAATTGCCTTGGTTTTGTCAGGATCCACCTTGTTAGAATCGCGCAGCGGAATGTTCGCGTGGTCGGACAAAAACCAAGAGGGGGGGGGGTGAATTGGTTTCTTAATAAAAATTAGGTTTTCAAAATTTTCCCCAAATTTTACCGATTAAAAACTGTGTAAATGTAAATAGAGAAAGATAGAGAATATTACACAGGAGATTTATACTGGTTCAGATCAAAAGACCCTACGTCCAGTTGCTAATCACTCAAACAGAGGATTAACGCTGTCACTATAAACAAATTGTTACAAAACAAATTACAATGGAAAAGATAAAGTTAAAGATAACACCTCTCTTGAAATCCACAAGAGATGAAGAACAGCTTTCCCCAGAGATGGCACAGCACACAATCCACTAAGAACTCCACTTAGTGATTCTTATCGCTTCTAGCCCACACCAGGTTCAGAAAGCCCTGAAGAACAGCTTTCCCCAGAGATGGCACAACACACAATCCACTAAGAACTCCACTTAGTGATTCTTATCGCTTCTAGCCCACACCAGGTTCAGAAAGCCCCCTTTCCTTGCAACAAACAGTTCTCTGGCACTCACAGCACTTAACTTTTGTATGGAAAAGGTTGTTCTTATTTTCTGAGTGCCAAAGGAGAGTTTAAGTAGGGAAATTAGGGTTTAGAAATTGGGGATTTCGAAACTAGGGTTCTTGGTAATTGGGTTTTCGAAAATAGGGTTAATTTGAAGTTTAAAATCAAAAACAGACTGAAATAATCGATTAAATGGAGTAATAATCGATTAAAACAAAGCCAAATACGACAGAACCCAATACTCTCTGGTTTAATCGATTATTTGGTGAAATAATCGATTATCTGTACAGAACTATACGGAATAATCGATTATTTTGCTGTTTAATCGATTAAAGCAGTGAGTTTGTACAGAAAATGGTTTTCTCACTGTTTTAATCGATTATTTACCTTTTTAATCGATTAAAGCCGAGCCTGAATGATAAATTTGAGCTTTTTGAAGCTTCTAAGTTACAGACTATGTACCGGCTATCTTAGATTCTATAATTACAGACTCAATCTAATTAAAACAGAGTTATTACACTACAAAACAAGTCTTCAATACTCTAAGTCTTTGAGTTCTTGAATCATCATCAAAATCAACAATCTTCATGTTCATCAAGTGCAACATCAAGTCCTTGAATGTTCAACAATCTCCCCCTTTTTGATGATGATCAAAATTATCTTTTAAAGCTCTTGTAATAACCTGTTTTATCTGTCATACTTAACAAACACATTAAACATACCAGATAATATTTAAATTTAATTCATAAGAGGCTTTAAATTTTTCTCCCCCTATTTTGATTATAATCAAAAAGAACTCTACAATAACAATCATAAGAGCTCCCCCTCAAGATATGCATAAGTTGGAGAAGACTCCCCCTCAATCAAGGCATTAAAGAAACATCATATTTTATTTCATAAAGAAACGTCATTACATACAAAGAGATATATAACATTACAATCATGTAAAAGCTATTTATTTAAGCAGAATTTAGGCAATGTCTAATATTCCTAAGTCTCTTCTAAGATCATAAAATCTATCCTTGGGTAGAGGCTTAGTAAAAATATCTGCTAATTGATGCTTGGTATCTACATACTCTATTTTACAGTTTCCTTTGCTGATATGATCTCTTAAAAAGTGATGCCTAATTTCTATGTGCTTAGTCCTAGAGTGCATTACTGGATTCTTAGTAAGATTAATTGCACTCGTATTATCACACATCAAAGGTATGTCATCTAAAAAGATATTATAATCTTCTAACTGTTGTTTCATCCACAGAATTTGAGCACAACAACTACCAGCTGCAATATATTCAGCTTCAGTGGTAGATAAAGCAACACATGCCTGTTTCTTAGAATGCCAAGATATTAAGGATGAACCTAGCAAATGACATGTCCCACTAGTGCTTTTTCTATCAATTTTACATCCACCATAATCAGCATCAGAATATCCTATTAAACTAGTACAAGCATCAGACGGATACCACAAACCAAAACCAGTAGTTCCTTTTAAATATTTTAAAATATGTTTTACTGCAATTAGGTGAGATTCTTTTGGACAAGCCTGAAATCTAGCACACACACAGACAGAATGCATAATATCAGGTCTACTTGCAGTTAAGTATAATAGTGATCCTATCATACCTCTATACATAGTTTGATTAACTTCCAAACCTGATTCATCCTTGTCTAGATAGCATGAAGTTCCCATGGGTGTGTTAGCTTCCTTGGAGGTGTCCATACCAAACTTTGTGAGGATCTCTTTGCAGTATTTGGTTTGAGAGATGAAAATTCCATCTTTAAGTTGCTTGATTTGTAGTCCAAGGAAGAATGTCAATTCTCCCATCATAGACATTTCAAACTCTCCCTGCATTATCTTAGCAAATTCTACACATAACGAATTATCAGTTGATCCAAAAATTATATCATCAACATATACCTGGACCAATAAGATATGTTCTTTAACTTTCTTAATGAATAGTGTAGAATCAATTTTTCCTCTTGAAAAATCATTTGCAGTTAGGAAACTACTTAATCTTTCATACCAAGATCTAGGAGCTTGTTTCAACCCATATAATGCTTTCTTTAATTTGAAAATATGATTAGGATAATTAAAATCCTCAAATCCAGGGGGTTGCTCTACATACACTTCTTCTTTAATAAAACCATTTAAAAATGCACTTTTTACATCCATTTGATATAATTTAAATTTCATCATAGATGCATAAGCAAGAAGTAGGCGTATAGCCTCTAACCTGGCAACAGGAGCATAAGTTTCATCATAATCTATACCTTCCTCCTGACAATAGCCTTTTGCTACAAGTCTGGCTTTATTCTTTGTTATGTTTCCATCTTCATCAAACTTATTTCTGAATACCCATTTAGTTCCAATAACTTGATGTGACTCTTCTCTTGGGATTAATTCCCAGACTTGATTCCTTTCAAATTGGTTAAGTTCTTCTTGCATGGCTATGCACCATTGATCATCTTTAAGTGCTTCCTCAATGTTTTTAGGTTCAATCTGTGACACAAAAGCAACAGACATACAAAAATTTGTCATATTTCTAGTTCTTACCCCTTTTGAGATGTCACCTATGATGTTGTCCATTGAGAGTCCTCTAGGTGATTGCCATTCTTTTGCTAATTGAGGAGTTTGAGAAGGCTCATTATTTTCCAAGTATAATTCATCAAGGGCCTCTCTTATGTATTCATCATCACCTGCAAGTTCTTTATTTGACTCAAGAGGATTTCCCCCAAGGTCTACAATCTCATCAAAGGTAACATGTATAGATTCTTCTATATTTAAAGTTCTCCTATTAAACACTCTATATGCCTTGCTATTTAATGAATATCCTAGAAAAATGCCCTCATCGGCTTTAGAATCAAATTTTCCTAGGTTGTCCTTTCCATTATTCAACACAAATCACTTACACCCAAAAATTTTTCAAATGAGCAACATTAGGCTTTCTACCATTAAACAATTCATAGGCAGTTGATTTTATAATTGGCCTAATATGCATCCTATTCAATACATACTAAATGATCAATTTTCTTTGAATAAATACAAGATACAAACAATTCATTTAACTATAGGAACCCAAATATATTTTCCTTTAGGAACACCAAAATGTTTAATTTTACATCTATTTGAAGTATGACCATGTTTCATACAATAAAAGCATGCATTAGATGTAATTTTAGAATATGATACATTTCTAACCATTGAAGTTTTGGTTCCTTTTTCAACCCATACTCTTCTATTTTTACTTTTAGGATTTTTCAAAGGAACATGACAATTTTCTTTAATTTGAACACTATCCTTATTCTTATAACTATCACTTAATTCCTTTTTAGCTTTATCAAGCAAATGTCTAAGTAAATCAATATCATGTTCATACTCTTTACATGATGCACATACTATATTCTTATCATCATTCTCATCTATACATACAATTTTCGTTTCTATGGTTTCCTTTTCCTCTAAACATGCAATTTTCGTTTTTAATGTTTCTTTTTCCTCTAAACATACAATTTTCGTTTTTAAGGACTCCACCTCCTTTTCGGATCTATTCAAACTCTTTTTCACAGATTTGTATTCATTTTTCAAGTTCTTAAAAGCATTAAACAATTCTTCATATGCATTTTGTAATTCATCAAAATCATTTTCATCATCACTTGAGGATGAGTCGGAATCACTAACCTCAAAGTCGGAAGATATATTGTCTTTTGCCAACAAGCAAATGTTAGCTTCTATTTCCAGATCACTTGATTCCGAAATCGAGTCACTATCATCGGTTCCTTCATAAGTTACTCTTAGTTTATCCCACATTTCTTGAGCACTCTTACAAACTGATATCCTGTAAAACTCGTCAAGGGTTAAAGCAGATGAAATAATATTTCTAGCCCTAACGTCAAATTGGGCTTTCCTATTTTCTTCTGCAGTCCATCTAGAAAAAGGTTTAAGAACGTCAATACCGTTCTCAGTAATTTTAGGAACAAATGGACCGTTTAAAATAGCATCCCAAACGCCTCTATCAACAGACTCTAAAAGTATTTGCATACGTACCTTCCAGAAAGGATAATTTTGACCCGCAAAAAGTGGGGGTCTGTTGATAGACGCACCTTCGGCAAAAGTTTGATTTTGTCCGGCCATTTTCGAAAATTTGAATGACTATCAAAGCAAGCTCTGATACCACTTGTTAGAATCGCGCAGCGGAATGTTCGCGTGGTCGGACAAAAACCAAGAGGGGGGGTGAATTGGTTTCTTAATAAAAATTAGGTTTTCAAAATTTTCCCCAAATTTTACCGATTAAAAACTGTGTAAATGTAAATAGAGAAAGATAGAGAATCTTACACAGGAGATTTATACTGGTTCGGATCAAAAGACCCTACGTCCAGTTGCTAATCACTCAAACAGAGGATTAACGCTGTCACTATAAACAAATTGTTACAAAACAAATTACAATGGAAAAGATAAAGTTAAAGATAACACCTCTCTTGAAATCCACAAGAGATGAAGAATAGCTTTCCCCAGAGACGGCACAACACACAATCCACTAAGAACTCCACTTAGTGATTCTTATCGCTTCTAGCCCACACCAGGTTCAGAAAGCCCTGAAGAACAGCTTTCCCCAGAGACGGCACAACACACAATCCACTAAGAACTCCACTTAGTGATTCTTATCGCTTCTAGCCCACACCAGGTTCAGAAAGCCCCCTTTCCTTGCAACAAACAGTTCTCTGGCACTCACAGCACTTAACTTTTGTATGGAAAAGGTTGTTCTTATTTTCTGAGTGCCAAAGGAGAGTTTAAGTAGGGAAATTAGGGTTTAGAAATTGGGGATTTCGAAACTAGGGTTCTTGGTAATTGGGTTTTCGAAAATAGGGTTAATTTGAAGTTTAAAATCAAAAACAGACTGAAATAATCGATTAAATGGAGTAATAATCGATTAAAACAAAGCCAAATACGACAGAACCCAATACTCTCTGGTTTAATCGATTATTTGGTGAAATAATCGATTATCTGTATGGAACTGTACGGAATAATCGATTATTTTGCTGTTTAATCGATTAAAGCGATGAGTTTGTACTGAAAATGGTTTTCTCAACTGTTTTAATCGATTATTTACCTTTTTAATCGATTAAAGCCGAGCTCTGAATGATAAATTTGAGCTTTTTGAAGCTTCTTAGTTACGAGACTATGTACCGGCTATCTTAGATTCTATAATTACAGACTCAATCTAATTAAAACAGAGTTATTACACTACAAAACAAGTCTTCAATACTCTAAGTCTTTGAGTTCTTGAATCATCATCAAAATCAACAATCTTCATGTTCATCAAGTGCAACATCAAGTCCTTGAATGTTCAACACACCTCGATTCCTCTTTTGCTGACGATGAACCCAAAGAATTTTCCTGACCGTACTCCGAAAGTACATTTTGCCGGGTTTAGTTTGAGTTGATACTTTTGAAGCCGATCGAATAGTTTCTTGAGATATTGAATGTGTCCATCTCGTTTCTGGATTTGGCAATCATGTCATCCACGTATACTTCTATTTCCTTGTGGATCATGTTATGGAATAGTGTGACCATAGCCCTTTGATAGGTAGCCCCTGCATTCTTGAGTCCGAAAGGCATTACTCGATAGCAGAAGGTACCCCATGGTGTGATGAAAGAGGTTTTTTCTCTGTCCTCGACGGCTAATTTAATTTGATTGTACCCCGCGTACCCGTCCATGAAGGAATAAAGCATGTTGGTAGCGGTATGGTCTACTAGTGTGTCTGTATGTGGTAAGGGAAAGTCATCCTTTGGACTTGCTCGATTGAGGTCCCTATAATCCACGCATACCCTGACCTTACCGTTCTTGTTGATGATAGGCACTATGTTGGCCAACCACTCAGGGTATTTGGACACTACTAGGAAATTGGCATCCAGTTGTCTTTGTACCTCTTCCTTAATCATTAAGGACCAATCTGGCTTGATTCTTCTAAGTTTTTGCTTCACAGGTCGGAACCGTTCTTTTAATGGCAGTCGATGCTCCACTATACTTGTATCGAGCCCGGGCATGTCATGGTAGGACCAAGCGAACACATCCATATATTCTTTTAAAACTTGTGTCAATCCCTTATGCTACTATCTATTTGGGTGCCAATATTTATCTTTTTCTCATCATCCCCTTCTCCCAAATTGATAGTTTCTGTTTCTTCTTGATGCGGTTGTATAATGCGTGCTTCTTTTTCATAAATTCTCTGCATGTCCGGGGAAATGGTCCCCTGCTCACTGTCGAACTCGACCCATTTGCCTTCGACTTCTGGGGTCCACAAAGATTCATCAATCACAGACATGATGTGTTTTAGGTTCTGTTTTAGTCATAGATTTTATTATTCAATTATTTTTGAAAGAATAATAAATAGAAGAGGGAAAAGAATGAAGGAAATGAATATGACAAGAAAATGCCTCATGTATTAAGGAAAATGAAAGCCTATGTACAAGCCCTTTTAGTCAAAATTCCCGTGGCCAGGGCGGGGACCGCGGGAGATAAAAGAGAAAGCTAAAAAAGAACCCTAGGAGTTGATCCTCCCAGTCCTCCCTCTCTGCTACTCTGGCTTTGATAGAGGCTTGGCGTCCACATCGGAAGCAGAGGCATCAAATGTTATCCATCCGGCATCGATTAATTCTTGGACCCGATACTTCAGGGTCAAGTAATTTTCCGTTGAGTGCCTGGGCGAACCCGAGTGGTAATCGCATTTCTCGCTTGGTTTGTACCACTCGGGGTAGGGAGGCTCTATTTTCTTTTTGGGAGGAGCGCAAGTCAAGAGCTTGGCCTCCAACAGCTGAGGAAGCAATTTACCATAGGAAGTGGAGATGGGAGTGAACTTCTGTAGACCCCAATCTTGCCCGACCTCATAATAAAGACCAGAAGACCCTCTATTCGAAGATGGACGAAGCCTAATAAGCCACTAGGAGAGACTATTAGGCCCCATACTAGGATAGAAGGGATTTTCTGCATGTAAATAAGGATTTCCACCTTTTAGGGTCGAGACCGCCGTCTCGCTTCTCGGGACCGCCGTCTCGCCACTTCTGCAAGACGATACCGCCGTCTCGTTTGGCGAGACGGCCGTCTCGAATTTTTGCAAGGCGAGACGGTCGTCTCGAATGGCGAGACGATCGTCTCGACCTTGTCAGACAAGACGGCCGTCTCGACCTGACAGGCGTGAATCCCTATAAATAGTCGCGCCATTCCCCTCATTTCAGATAGTTCTTCCATTCTCTCTCTTGCCACTTCTTAAAATTCTCTTCCTAGACCCCCTCCGAAGCACTTCTGGAGTTTTCTGAGAGTTTCTAAGAGTTTTTATAGCATTTTTGAGAGGTTTTCGGCGCTGTAAGGAGTGAAGGGCTGCCAAAAAGCACCCTAATTTTCAAGAAATTAATAGAAAGCTTGCCTCGGAGGTTTCTACACTCTCTCTCTCTCTCTTACCGCTTTATTTTTAATTACGCAATAGATATTAGGGCCATGTAGTCGTAATTTTAAATTCCGTAAATAAAGGGTAAAAGCGTATTTTCACCGGTTTACTTATTTAAATAGTTGGCTTATCATAGGGAACCCGAAAGGGGCTTCGTAAGGGAACTAACACTTCCCTTACACGTAACTAACTCCCTTACCCAACTCTAGTTCTAATGACCAAAGTTGGTTTTTCAAAAACCAACGCCTTTTCACTCCTTTTCCGATATTTCTGGTAAAAACATCGGTGGCGACTCCAGAAGAACCCTTCAAAATTAGTTCTTGGGTTAGCCCGGTTACCGGACAATCCAAGAACGCCTTTTCGAAAACCTCGCCCCTAGGTTCAGCCTGGTTATCGGACAACCTAAAGGCGTTGTAACCACACCAATAAAAAATGCGAAAATTGGAAAGTCGGAACCATCGCGTTGCTTCGACTGCCTCGTTTTGACGGCGGCAACAGATGGTGACTCCACTGGGGAAGCCTAGAAAGTTGATCCCATTTAGTGATGGGCCAGCTTAAAGTAACCAAGAAAATTACGTTTTTACCCTACCTTGTATTATAACATGTTTTAATGCTTGGCTTTCATAACTGTTGTTTGTTTATACTTACGTAATTGTTTGAAATACAAACTGTACACAAACCCTTGCACACAACAGTTCCCTCTATACCCGGGGGCAAGTGAGAAATCCATAGGGAGTGGGTGGCAGGTACGGTTCGCTGTAGTGATGGCCTTGTGCCCACCAGTGTGATCGGAAACCACCACTTAAGGTGATAACCTTCCTCTTTTGGCACAAAGACTGACTATGGTCTTAGTGCTAAGCATGGTCAGAAGGATGGAGAGTGGGGACCCTATAATGGGGGCACCTTGGGGGCCTTAGCCTTGGTGAGAACAGTTAGAACCTACCTTCGCCAATGCACTTTTCTGCAGGAAAACCCTACCTCGTGATTAAAACGACTTATCGCCTGTTTGCGGATGATCGAATTGTGTGTGCATTTGTTTGTTGCATTTGTTTGAAGCATAGCATAACCAAACAACAGAAAAATCACAAAAACATTTTTTGCAATAAACACCCTTATTTCGGACAGTCTGCCTTTTAGCTAGCCTGGTTTCAGGTTCTTTGTAAGCTAAGTAGCCACGCAGTCCGACAGAAGAGATAAGGGACGCTAATTATTCTTTTGCATAAAGCCTTTTTTTATATCGGACAACCTGTCTTTTAGCTAGCCTGGTTTCAGGTTCTTTGTAAGCTAAGTAGTCACGCAGTCCGACAGAAGAGATAAAAGGCTATAAAATAAAATAATAAAAATCCAATTCCAAAGCAATAAATGGGACCTTGTTCAAAAATATTATACTCATAAATCATTCATATAGATAGTCTATTTTTAAAAAAAATACACAAATACCATACATCATGTAGAAATAAAACATGATAAATAGAAAAATAAACACTCGCATTCAATAAGCATCATTTTCATAAAACATGCATTTTGGTTTTAGAAAATGGAGGGGACTAGTAGACAATTGAAGAAAGTGGACATTCCCCGATACCATATTGAGAAGTTGGAACGACTTTGCGCAATAATGCTACTAGAGGTACGCTCCGACTTTGAAAAATCCTATGGACGGATTCTCGACCTGCTGAAGATCTGTGTCGATCAAGTTTTTATCAGGGTATTGTAGACCCCTAATTTTGCCCGGTCTCTCAATAAAGGCTAAGGAGACTTCCTACAAACAAGATAAAGCTCGCCTGGCATCTCAATAAAGGCCAAGAAGACTTCCTATATGAAGATAAAGCTTCAACGGGCGTTTATCGGCATCAACCGACGTCCGAATAAAGAAAGGAAAGCTTCCTGGGGGTCCCAGAACACAAAAGCTGGACAAAACAGGTTGAGACAGCCGTCCCAAAGTCAAGACGGCTGTCCCAAGCTACCCTGGCCAAGTGGGACGGCCGTCCCAAGTGAGACTGCCCGTCCCACTCTTTCAGGGGTTGAGCCAAGAGTAAAAAATTCAGTTGGGACGGCCGTCCTAACCCAGACGGCCATCCCAACCCAGAGGGGCGTCCCAAATTGTCAGGCTGCAAAAAACTATAAATAGGAGGCTCATTTGCCACTGTTTCACACACCAGACAACTCCCAGTACTTGTCTTTTCTCTTCCTACTTCGAATGAACTCTCTGATTGCCTTAATAAGGTAACAATCAGTTAAGGAATCATATTCCAGCATATGATTCTTCTATAAAATTTAGTAGAGTCAGTGTTGTATTAAGAGAGGAGAGTCTTTGTAGAGCGAAGGATTGCTGTCGCCGCCGTCCGTTTCGACGTCTGGGGACGTCTCGAACGTTTATGCGAGCGGTCGCGAAAAGATGGTTTAGACTCGCGTATTTGTTTTAAAATGTGTTCATTGCTTCCGAGGTGCCCAACAATTGAATTATCCTCTAATAAAAGCAAGGTTTTCGAAAAGGGGTTCTTATGGAGTCGCCACCAACGTTTTGACCATAAACATTGGAAAAGGATAAAAGACATTGATTTTAATGAAAACCAAACTTGGCCATTATAACCAGAGTTAGGTAAGGGAGTTAGTTACGTGTGGGGAAGGTGTTAGCACCCCACAACGCCCCTTTCAGGTTCCCTATGACAGATCAATTCATTTAAGTGAAGACTTCGAGAAATTACGCGATTACCCTATTTTATTGTATAATATTAGAATGGCTATCTACATAATTTTATATAAATAAAGCTAAATAAAGCAATAAAAGAGATATTAAAATGGCTATCTACATTATTTTATTATACATGGCATAAATAATAAATAAAGCTAAATAAAACAATAAATAAAGCAATAAAAGAGAAGATAATTGAAAAGAACCTCCGTAGCAAGCTTTGTATTGAGAATCTCAAACTGTGAGGATGCGTTTTGGCAACCCCTCTCTCTATACAGACTCTCCTCGCCAATACAAGATCGACTCCACTAAAAATTTAAAGAAGAATCAAATGCCGGAATATAATTCCTTAACCGATTGTTACCTATTTAAGGCAATCGGAAAGATCATTCGAGAGAGGGAGATAAATAGACCAGTGCTCTGAGTTTTTGAAGGTGTTTCAGAGCTCTCTGGAGTGTCTGGGGTGTGAAAAAGTGGCAAATGAGCCTCCTATTTATAGTTTTCGCAACCGGCGCACTTTGGGACGGCCGTCCGGGTTGGGACGGCCGTCCTGGATCGGGATGGCCGTCCCAAATGACAATTTTACACGTGGCGAGACCACCTGGGAACCCGGGACGACCGTCCCACTTAAATTGGGCTTTGGGACGGCCGTCCCAATTTCGGGACGCGCGTCCCACTTGATTCTGGCAGGTTGGGACGGCCGTCTCGACCTGTTTTGCCCAGTTTTCGCGTTTCGGGACCCCGGGAAGCTTTCCTTTCCTGTTTCGGACGTCAGTTGATGCCGATAGGTGTCTGTTGAAGCTTTATCTTCATACAGAAAGTCTTCTTGGCTCTTATTTGTAATGCTAGACGAGCTTTATCTTGTTACGGGTGATCTCTTTTGTCTTTATTTGAGAAACCGGGCAAAATTAGGGGTCTACAGCTGCCCCCCCTTCACTTGCCTAGCTAATTTATTGGCCTAATATGCCGATAAGATTAGCTGGTAGGGGAAGGAGTTAACCCTTTTGCCCGGTTATCCTTCAGATATTCCTTGGCTGATCTTCCGGATGATAAATATTTTTGATAGGTACCAACCCCTATCTGGTGTTTTGACGAGTATAAACCCTAGCCCGGTAATTCTGTAAGGCCTGATGAGTACACACCCCCATCTGGTGTTTGACGAGTACGAACCCCCTGCCTGGTAGACCCCCTTCTATAAGGCCCGATGAGTACACACCCCCATCCGGTGTTTGACGAGTACGAACCCCCGTCATGGTAGACCCCCTTCGTAAGGCCCGATGAGTACACACCCCCATCTCGGTGTTTGACGAGTATGAACCCCCTGTCATGGTAGACCCCCTTCGTAAGGCCCGATGAGTACACACCCCCATCCGGTGTTTGACGAGTACGAACCCCCGCCATGGTAGACCCCCTTCCGTAAGGCCCGATGAGTACACACCCCCATCCGGTGTTTGACGAGTACGAACCCCCGCCTGGTAGACCCCCTTCTGTAAGGCCCGATGAGTACACACCCCCATCCGGTGTTTGACGAGTACGAACCCCCTATCATGGTAGACCCCCTTCTGTAAGGCCTGATGAGTACACACCCCCATCCGGTGTTTGACGAGTACGAACCCCCGCCTGGTAGACCCCTTCCGTAAGGCCTAATGAGTACACACCCCCATCTCGGTGTTTGACGGTACGAACCCCCGCCTGGTAGACCCCTTCCGTAAGGCCCGATGAGTACACACCCCCATCCGGTGTTTGACGAGTACGAACCCCCGCCATGGTAGACCCCCTTCGTAAGGCCTGATGAGTAAACACCCCCATCCGGTGTTTGACGAGTACGAACCCCCGCCTGGTAGACCCCTTCCGTAAGGCCTAATGAGTACACACCCCCATCTGGTGTTTGACGAGTACGAACCCCCTGCCTGGTAGACCCCCTTCTGTATGGCCTGATGAGTACACACCCCCATCTGGTGTTTGACGAGTACGAACCCTCGTCCTGGTAGACCCCCTTCTGTAAGGCCTGATGAGTACACACCCCCATCTCGGTGTTTGACGAGTACGAACCCCCTGCCATGGTAGACCCCCTTCTGTAAGGCCCGATGAGTATACCCCCATCCGGTGTTTGACGAGTACGAACCCCCGTCATGGTGGACCCCATTCTGTAAGGCCTGATGAGTACACACCCCCATCCGGTGTTTGACGAGTATGAACCCCCTGCCTGGTAGACCCCCTTCTGTAAGGCCTGATGAGTACACACCCCCATCTGGTGTTTGACGAGTACGAACCCCCTGCCTGGTAGACCCCCTTCTGTAAGGCCTGATGAGTACACACCCCCATCTGGTGTTTGACGAGTACGAACCCTCGTCTGGTAAGCCCCCTTTTGTAAGGCCTGATGAGTACATACCCCCATCTGGTTTTGAGTCTTACTGTATAATGTTCTGGTGAGTACTTACCCTCACCTGGTATGAGTCTGCATTTTGACCGACTCTGGTGGGTACCTACCCCCGCCTGGTATGAATCTGCATTTTGACAGACTCTTGGAATGCTCTTTTTGGTATATCCTTTTTGATTGATGAGTACGAACCCTCATCCGGTTTCTGGTGACTTATGCGCCTATTCCATGAGGAATGATTGATTTTCTTTCTTTTTGACTTTTCTATTTTACTCATCCGGTTTTACCGGGGATTCTTTGTTGGTTGCCTTTTAGGCAGGAATTTAATGGGGACTTTGATTGTGCCTCTTGATTAGGCAATTGCTTCAGCAATGGTGAAGACCTTTATGCTTTTGGACTTGTATTACCTCTCGCATAGGTTGATTTCCCATTTCTCTGGGATATTAGCTCTTTGCTTATTTTTTTGAGCAAACAGAGGCTCTGTTGTAGGCTCACCGGTGATAGTTTTTCTTTTGGATGATTCATTGAGATCTTGATTGCTCTGCCTGAGATCTCTTTTGAATTGCCCCCTTAGGGGGGAAAAATGGAGTTTTTGACTCCTTATTGCTTGAACTGGCTTTTGTCTATGCTCTTATTCCTACTGGGGAATGGGTTTATATGCGTGCCTTTTATGCACGTTAGATGGAAAGATATATATTTTTCTCTTCTCTTTGTAGTGATCCCTGGGGAATTTTATTGGCTTCCTGGGGATGGAAATTTCTCATTTTCTCCTTTTATAGATTTTTCTTGATGTGCTCTTCTTGGGGATTTTCTTTCGGCTTTTTCATGCAGTGGCCTTTGTTAGAGGATGAAAGGTTTTTCTCTTCTTTCTTTTTGTTGCCCCTTAGTGATTTAGGTGATTTGATTTTGTGCTTTCTTTGATGGACCCTTGCGTGATCTTTATTCTTCTTTGGGAACTATCGCCGCCGTCCCTTTCGACGTCCGGGGGACGTCTCAAACGTTTATGCGAGCGGTCGCGAAAAGATGGTTTAGACTCGCGTATTTGTTTTAAAATGTGTTTATTGCTTTTAAGGTGTTCAACATTGAAAAAGCAAGGTTTTCGAAAAAAGGGTTCTTTTGGAGTCGCCATCAATATTTTGACCATAAACATTGGAAAAGGATGAAAAGGCATTGATTTTAATAAAAACCAGACTTGGCCATTATAACCAGAGTTAGGTAAGGGAGTTAGTTACGTGTGGGGAAGGTGTTAGCACCCCACAACGCCCCTTTCGGGTTCCCTATGACAGACTAATTCATTTAAGTAAAGACTACGAGAAATTACGCGATTACCCTATTTTATTACATAATATTAAATGGCTATCTACATGATTTTATTCTATATTGCATGCATAAAATGATGAATAAAGCTAAATAAAGCAATAAAAGAGATATTAAAATAGCTATCTACATGATTTTATTCTACATGGCATAAACAATAAATAAAGCTAAATGAAACAATAAATAAAGCAATAAAAGAGAAGAGAATTGAAAAGAACCTCCATAGCAAGCTTTGTATTGAGAATCTCCAACTGTGAGGATGCGTTTTGGCAACCCCTCTCTCTACACAGACTCTCCTCACCAATACAAGATCGACTCCACTAAAAATTTAAAGAAGAATCAAATGCCGGAATATAATTCCTTAACCGATTGTTACCTATTTAAGGCAATCAGAAAGATCATTCGAGAAAGGGAGAGAAATAGACAAGTGCTCTGAGTTTTAGAAAGTGTTTCAGAGCTCTCTGGAGTGTCTGGGGTGTGAAAAAGTGGCAAATGAGCCTCCTATTTATAGTTTTCGCAGCTGGCGCACTTTGGGACCACCGTCTGGGTTGGGACGGCCGTCTGGACTGGGATGGTCGTCCCAAATGGCAAATTTACACAGGGCGAGACCACCTGGGGACCTGGGACGGCCGTCCCACTTAAATTGGGGTTTGGGACGGCCGTCCCGACTTCGCGACGCGCGTCCCACTTGTATCTGGAAGGTTGGGAGGGTCGTCTCGACCTGTTTCGACCAGTTTTCGCGTTTCGGGACCCCGGGAAGCTTTCCTTTCCTGTTTCGGACGTTAGTTGATGCCGATATGTGTCTGTTGAAGCTTTATCTTCATATAGGAAGTCTCCTTGGCTCTTATTTGTGATGCTAGGCGAGCTTTATCTTGTTACAGGTGATCTCTTTTGTCTTTATTTGAGAAACTGGGCAAAATTAGGGGTCTACAGCTGCCCCCCCTTCACCTGCCTAGGTAATTTATTGGCCTAATATGCCGATAAGATTAGCTGACAGGGGAAGGAGTTAACCCTTTTGCCTGGTTATCCTTCAGATATTCCTTGGCTGATCTTCCGGATGATAAATATTTTTGATAGGTACCAACCCCTATCTGGTGTTTTGACGAGTGCGAACCCTCGCCTGGTAAACCCCCTTCTGTAAGGCATGATGAGTACACACCCCCATCTGGTGTTTGACGAGTGCGAACCCTCGCCTGGTAAGCCCCCTTCTGTAAGGCCTGATGAGTACACACCCCCATCTGGTGTTTGACGAGTACGAACCCCCTATCATGGTAGACCCCCTTCTGTAAGGCCTGATGAGTACACACCCCCATCTGGTGTTTGACGAGTACGAACCCCCTGCCATGGTAGACCCCCTTCGTAAGGCCTGATGAGTACACACCCCATCTCGGTGTTTGACGAGTACGAACCCCTGTCATGGTAGACCCCTTCTGTAAGGCCTGATGAGTACACACCCCCATCCGGTGTTTGACGAGTACGAACCCCTGTCATGGTAGACCCCCTTCGTAAGGCCTGATGAGTATACACCCCCATTTGGTGTTTTGACGAGTACGAACCCCTGTCATGGTAGACCCCCTTCTGTAAGGCTCGATGAGTACACACCCCCATCCGGTGTTTGACGAGTACGAACCCCTGTCATGGTAGACCCCCTTCGTAAGGCCTGATGAGTACACACCCCCATCCGGTGTTTGACGAGTACGAACCGTTGTCGTGGTAGACCCCCTTCGTAAGGCCTGATGAGTACACATCCCCATCCGGTGTTTGACGAGTATGAACCCCCTGTCATGGTAGACCCCCTTCGTAAGGCCTGATGAGTACACACCCCCATCCGGTGTTTTGACGAGTACGAACCCTCTGCACTGGTAGACCCCTTCTGTAAGGCCTGATGAGTACACACCCCCATCCGGTGTTTGACGAGTACGAACCCCCGCCATGGTAGACCCCTTCGTAAGGCCTGATGAGTACACACCCCCATCCGGTGTTTGACGAGTACGAACCCCCTGTCATGGTAGACCCCCTTCGTAAGGCCCGATGAGTACACACCCCCATCCGGTGTTTGACGAGTACGAACCCCCTGTCATGGAAGACCCCCTTTTGTAAGGCCCGATGAGTACACACCCCCATCCGGTGTTTGACGAGTATGAACCCCCTGTCATGGTAGACCCCCTTCCGTAAGGCCCGATGAGTACACACCCCCATCCGGTGTTTGACGAGTACGAACCCCCGCCATGGTAGACCCCCTTACGTTAGGCCCGATGGGTACACACCCCCATCTGGTGTTCGACGAGTATGAACCCCCTGTCATGGTAGACCCCCTTCTGTAAGGCCTGATGAGTACACACCCCCATCTAGTGTTTGACGAGTACGAACCCCCTGTCATGGTAGACCCCCTTCTGTAAGGCCTGATGAGTACACACCCCCATCTGGTGTTTAACCTTCGTATTCTCCTTTGATGCGGTAGCTGACCCTTGGGCTGGGGTGGCGGCTTACTGCTCTAGCTCATGCGCCTATTTGAGAAATGATTGATTTTCTTTTTGATTTTTCTATTTTAGTCATCCGGGGTTTCCTTGTTTTTGGCTTTTTTCTCTTTTTTTTAGCCATCCAATCTCGCTAGGGATTCTTTGTTGGCTGCCTCTTTTTAGGCAGGAATTTACTGGGGACTTTGAATTCTCTTATTGATTGTGCCTCTTGATTAGGCGAAGATCCACTGAGGATTTGTTGATTTTTGATTGTGCCTCTTGATTAGGCGGGTGCTTCAATAGTGGTGAAGGCTTTTTACTTGTTGTTTTTTCGCCTCTGAATAGGCTGATGTTCTACTTGAGGATATTTGTTCTTGATAATACCTCTGAGTACGTGGATGCTTTTTGAAAGCTTTGTGCTTGTATTACCTCTTATAGGTTGATTTCCCATTTCTTGGGGATATCAGTTTTTTTGCTTACCTTAGGCATTCTTGGGAGTGAAGGTTTTGCACTTCGCTGGGGATATTCCTATTGGGTGTTCCAGATGGTTAACTCCCTGAGGATATGAATTTTGTATTTTGCCTTTTGATGGTAGGCTTGCTGGGGGATTTTCTTTTTGGTGATCCACCAGGGATTTGGTTGTTTCCTGGGGATTTATTTTGAATTGCCCCCTAGGGAGGGATGAAGTATTTGACTCCGTATGATGGGCTCTTGTGTAGCCCTTATTCTCCTTTGGGGAATGGTGCGGAGACTCTTGCATGAGTGTGCTTGATGACTCATGTGGCGATGAAGCTGAGTCGTGAGGTAATCTTTTTGTTTTTCCTCTGGAGTAGGCAAGGATCCGCTTGGGGATTATCGAGCCTTTCCATTGGCTTTTCTATGTTGATGTACCTTCTTTTATTGGTGCAGGAGGTTGAAGCTATTTTCCTTGAAGCTCTTTATTTTGTTGGCATAGTTTTGATTTCGCCTTTTTCTTTCGCGATTCCGATTTTCATATGAAGACTGGATTTTGGCGCCTCCTGTTTTTCAATCACAAGTATGGAGACTAGACTCCTTATATGCATTTTTATTTATTTGAAAAATTATTTTATTTTATTTTTTATTGATTTTGATAAAGTCGTATTATGCAACTACTTTGTGTGTGGATGTCTTAGATGCAATCTAATGTTTGTTTATTTTTGATGCATTTAAAAAGTGACTGGCCTTCTCCCGTTGGCTTCTTATGAATACGCCGATAGGCTCCTCTTTTATGACCATGACGGGCTCCTCCTTTATGATGATGGGCTATTCTTTTGTTCATCTTTTGGTCTTAGCCCTATCTTTTGCCTAGACCGCCCTTTGCGGGTTTTCGATCTAGTGGGCTGCCTTAATTTTTGCCTAGAATATCTTAAGGGGTTTTTGCCTTATCTTTTGCCTAGATCGTTCTTTTGAGGTTTCCGATCTAGCAGGCTACCCTAATTTTTACCTAAGAATATCCTAGCAGGCACTTATTCTTTTATTACTTTTATGCTTCCTCTTTTTAGATGCATGCTTGATCTTCAATAAAGAGGCATTTCCATAATATTTGGTCAAGAGAAAGGAAATGAAAAGGAAATTTTATTGATAAATGAGCAAAAGTTTATTTCTTTTATAGAAGGATTTCAAAAGGTATTTAGAAGAATGGATGGTCAGGGTTGGCTGTACTGTTTAGGCTTATACAGTCATGTCTATGATATCTGCCCCCTGGTTCTCCTAATTGCTTCAGTTGAGATGTCTGAGCTCAGAGTGAAGACTATGCAGACTGCTTGCTTCTGGAAGAATGTTACTTTAGCCGCCTTTCGGTTTTCGACTGAGGTAACCATTGCTCTTAGTTTTTTTTTATTACCTCTACGTTTTTGCCTAGGACGTATCCTAGCGAGGGATATAGACCCTATCTTTTGCCCAGGGATGCCCTTTGCGGGTTTTCATTCCTGACGGGTCATGAGCAATGTTTTCAAGCATAATACTTCTCCACCGCATCAGAATTGATCGGGTGTCGAAGTTCCTCTCCATCCATATTAGTGAGGATAAGGGCCCCTCCTTAGAAAGCTCGTTTGACCACAAAAGGTCCTTCGTAATTTGTTGCCCATTTTCCAATTTTATTCTTCTGGGCCGGAAGCACATTATTTACCATTAAATCCTTTGTATGGAAAATATGAGGGTTGACCTTTTTTGTAAGCCTTTTTTATTTTCCTTTGATAAGCTTGTCCAAGACATTTAGCCATTTTTCTTCAATAAGGTTCAGCTGGTCATATCGGCTTTGAACCCGTTCGGCTTCTGTTAATTTTTCTTCCATTATCATGTGCTTTTATCAACATGATTAGCTGTACTGATTTGCCGTCTCAGATTTTTGCTATAACCGAAGAGTAATCATTTTGAATGTAGAGCAACTGCCATATCAATGCCCCTCTTCCTTTCCTTAGGGATTTCAATCCTCCTATTGATCACTATATTTCCACATTTCCCAGTCAATTACTTGAATGCTTTATAGTGAATGGTCAAGAGAAGAGAAAGAAAAGGGATTTATTGCAAAGGCTTGTGTTTTAGTGGGATTTTTTTTTTGAAATAATAGTTTTTGTAAGAATGGCTAGCCAAGGTTGGTCGGTGTTTAGGCTAGTTTAAACAAACGTTTTGTTTTTATGAGATGACGTCTTTAACTGAATACTCTGGCGCCTATTTGTGACTGATTAACTTTCCTAGTCTGCCTTTTTGGGTTTTCAGCCTAGTATTTTGCCCTTTTATCTTTTTGTCTTGGCCCTTTGACTTTGACGGGTTTCTTTTGATAATAATTTCTTTTTTCAAAGCATTGTCGAAACACGATTTTCTTATTCGTGTCTCTAACTAATCAACCATGTTAACTTTGGCTTCATTTTGTCTATGGCGTTTGGAACAAAACGTTTGTCTAAACATGGATATTTATGAGGTATAGATATGATTAGCGAGGAAAGAAGCAGATAGTAAGAATAACATTTTTTGTAATCCAAAGGGAAATGCGTGCCCTAAAGATGCTCGGGGGTCGGGCACACCCCGAGGAGTGATCTCTAATAGTCATTGGGTTTACATCCCTTAGAATTGGAAGAAGGACACCTAATGACTAACGCTATCCTTTGCGCTAATATCCCTCCTTTTCGGAAGATCGTCTTTAAGGTGTGGAGGGGAGACTTCCTTTTTCTTTTTACGACTTGATATTTTGTAGGGTCGCAGTTTAAAGGATTATCCTTAAAATCTGGTGGCTCTCTTATTCTTTTAGAATCCTTTCCAAGCCCTTGTCCTGGGCTGTATCCATATTTCTTCATTATATGGGCCACTTTCATATTATTAGGGAATCTTTCCATATTTTAAAATGTCCTCTTCAGCCGCATCCATTTAAGGTAGGGTGAACGACTCGCTGATTCGAATGTAGTCTTTAGCTTGAACCATGATCGACTTGTCGCCTACCACGAATTTGATTTTTCGGTGGAGTGTTGAAGAAACTGCCCTAGCATCGTGAATCCAAAGTCTACTTAATCTTCCCCTTGGATTTTTTTTTCTTTTCCTCTTCGATATTTTCCTTTGTTTTCTTGTAGCTCCTTGGGGAAATAAATTTTTTCACTTCTCATTTTGCTTGTCCCCCAATGCCGACTATATTGGAGATATTTTCATTGACGGACAATTCTTGTATGCATAGCCACGGTACAACTTTATCCGATGTATAAGGGAAAGGACGAGGCATGAATAAGCGCAAAGGTGTTATTACCCTTTCCCTGCCATTATCAATTTAGGTATCGATATTTATTTCTTTCTTATTATCTCTTTGTCCCAAATCGATGGCCTAAGTTCTTTCTGATGGGGCTATATCAATTAAGCTTTTTTTCTCCAACAGTCTTTGCATGTCCGGGGAAATGGTCCCCTCCTCACTGTCTGACTCAATCCATTCGCCTTCGGCTTTCAGATCCCATAGAGAGTTTTCAACCACAGACATGACTGTTTCTATGGTCCTTATTTGGGTCTAGATTTTATTTAGTTATTTTGGAGTGAGAGAGAAAAGAATGAGAAGCATATGAATATTATGAAAAATGCCTCATTGTATTGATGAAAAGAGAAATATATACAGAGTCCCTTTAATCAAAAGATCTCGCGACCACGAGCGAGACCGCAAAAGATGCATCGGAAGCTTTTTATTATTTATTTATACCTTTTATTTATTTATATATATATTTTTTATGAGGAACCCTAATCAGCTGGTCTTCTCTACCCAAGCTCACTGTTCTGGTTGTGACAGAGGCGTGTCATTCACCTAAGGGTCGGGAGCATTGAAAGTAATCCCCCCGGCATTCAACAATTCTTAGACCTTATATTTCAAGGCCATGCAATTCTCCACAAAATGCCCAGGAGCGCTTGAATGGTAATCGCAGTTCTCATTAGGTTTGTACCATTCTGGGTAAGGTGGATCCATTTTCTTTGGAGGGACATATACTAGGAGATGGTACTTTATCAATTCTTGCAGCAGATTTCCATAGGAGGTTGGAATGGGAGTGAATTTCTTCTCTTATCTGCGTGACCGCCTAGATAGTTGTGAAGAGGAAGAAGGAGTAGTGAGGTTGATGGCATTTACGCTCCCCTCTTTCTTCTTGCCAAAGGACTTCTTGAATGATGCGTGAGATTTCTTAGACTTGGAAGGGAATCGAGTATTTTTTACATTGGTTACCTCCTTTACATCACAGTTGTATCCCTCTAATGCCCTTAATTTATCTTCTAGGACAGAAATTCGTTTCTTAGAGACCGTATTATGGAAGCATTGTTGATACATTAGCTCTGTCAACTGTGCTATTTGTTCTTTTATGACATTAAGCTCAACGATGAGCATTCGGTTTTGTTCTTCTAGTTGTTCCATCTTCTTAGCTTTTTGAGCACGAGTGAGGACGGGCGGAAGACCAGCCACCTTCTAAATGATTTTAATGATTCTTATTATAACTTTTTATTTTAAATGATTAGTGTGGAATAGATATGCCCTAGGATGAATATGTTTATGTATGAGAGATTTTATTATGATGATGTTTATGCATACCTTTCTTAATGCATTGGTTTTCTCTTTTGGTTTTACCACTTATTGAATGATATGGTATGAATGATACGACTTTGTCAAGAAATTTTTTTTTTACAAAAGGTATTTTTGTGATTTTAACTGGTTTTACATTTTTTATGACCCTTTATCTCTTCTGTCGGTCAACATGGCTACTTAGCTTACAAAGAACCTGAAACCAGGCTAGCTTAACTGAAGACTGTCCAAGATAAAGGTGGTTTATCTTATCACTTTTATGATTTTTAGGGTTTTTTCATTTTTTTTTTGTTGTATGATTACCCTATGCTAATGCATCAATACAAATGCAGCAAACGTATGCACACACAATTCATACATCCACGAGCAGAGCCACGCTATTACGAGGTAGGGTTTTCCTGCAGAAATGTGCTTGGTTTAGGTGGTTCTAACTGTTCTCACCAGGCCAAAGGTCCCCAAGGTGCCCCCATTATAGGGACCTCAATCTCTCGATCCTCGGGTCATGCACGGAACTCCGTGGCGACACCCTTGGACCAAAAGAAGAGAGTTATCACCTTCAGTTGGTGGTTTCCGACAACGGATGTAGCCCCGTGTGCCAACAAGCCGGTCGTATCTGCCACCCACTCCCTAAAGGTATTCACTCTTGCCCCCGGGTATAGAGGGACTGTTGTGTGCAAGGGTTTTTTGTGTGCAGTTTATATTTCAAACAATTTGCAGAAATAATCATACAGCAGTTATTAAAGCCATACAGTAAAAACATACGGAGGGTAAAGGCGTAATTTCAAATCTTTACTTAGTTTGAATTTATCTGTCACTAAATGGGATCAACTCTCTAGCTTCCCCAGTGGAGTCGCCATCTGTCGCCGCCGTCCCTTTCGATGTCCGGGGGACGTCTCGAACGTTTATGCGAGCGGTCGCGAAAAGATGGTTTAGACTCGCGTATTTGTTTTAAAATGTGTTTATTGCTTTTAAGGTGTTCAACATTGAAAAAGCAAGGTTTTCGAAAAAAGGGTTCTTTTGGAGTCGCCACCAATATTTTGACCATAAACATTGGAAAAGGATGAAAAGGCATTGATTTTAATAAAAACCAGACTTGGCCATTATAACCAGAGTTAGGTAAGGGAGTTAGTTACGTGTGGGGAAGGTGTTAGCACCCCACAACGCCCCTTTCGAGTTCCCTATGACAGACTAATTCATTTAAGTAAAGACTACGAGAAATTACGCGATTACCCTATTTTATTACATAATATTAAATGGCTATCTACATGATTTTATTTTATATTGCATGCATAAAATGATGAATAAAGCTAAATAAAGCAATAAAAGAGATATTAAAATAGCTATCTACATGATTTTATTCTACATGGCATAAACAATAAATAAAGCTAAATGAAACAATAAATAAAGCAATAAAAGAGAAGAGAATTGAAAAGAACCTCCGTAGCAAGCTTTGTATTGAGAATCTCCAACTGTGAGGATGCGTTTTGGCAACCCCTCTCTCTACACAGACTCTCCTCACCAATACAAGATCGACTCCACTAAAAATTTAAAGAAGAATCAAATGCCGGAATATAATTCCTTAACCGATTGTTACCTATTTAAGGCAATCGAAAAGATCATTCGAGAAAGGGAGAGAAATAGACAAGTGCTCTGAGTTTTAGAAAGTGTTTCAGAGCTCTCTGGAGTGTCTGGGGTGTGAAAAAGTGGCAAATGAGCCTCCTATTTATAGTTTTCGCAGCTGGCGCACTTTGGGACCACCGTCTGGGTTGGGACGGTCGTCTGGACTGGGATGGCCGTCCCAAATGGCAAATTTACACAGGGCGAGACCACCTGGGGACCTGGGACGGCCGTCCCACTTAAATTGGGGTTTGGGACGGCCGTCCCAACTTCGGGACGCGCGTCCCACTTGTATCTGGAAGGTTGGGACGGCTGTCCCAACTTTGGGACGGCCGTCTCGACCTGTTTCGACCAGTTTTCGCGTTTCGGGACCCCGGGAAGCTTTCCTTTCCTGTTTCGGACATTAGTTGATGCCGATATGTGTCTGTTGAAGCTTTATCTTCATATAGGAAGTCTCCTTGGCTCTTATTTGTGATGCTAGGCGAGCTTTATCTTGTTACGGGTGATCTCTTTTGTCTTTATTTGAGAAACTGGGCAAAATTAGGGGTCTACAGGAACGAGGCGGCGACTCTCTAATGAGTGTGCTTGATTACTCATGCGGTGACATTGTTGAGTCGTGAAGTAATCTTCTTGATTTGCCTTTGTAGCGGGCAAGGACTTTCTTGGATCGAATTGACTTTTGTGTACCTTCTTTTATTGGTGCAGGAGGTTGAAGCTATTTTCCTTGAAGCTCTTTATTTTGTTGGCATAGTTTTGATTTCGCCTTTTTCTTTCGTGATTCCGATTTTCATATGGAGACTGGATTTTGGCGCCTCCTGTTTTTCAATTACAAGTATGGAGACTAGACTCCTTATATGCATTTTTATTTATTTGAAAAATTATTTTATTTTATTTTTTATTGATTTTGACAAAGTCGTATTATGCAACTACTTTGTGTGTGGATGTCTTAGATGCAATCTAATGTTTGTTTATTTTTGATGCATTTAGAAAGTGACTGGCCTTCTCCCGTTGGCTTTCTTATGAATATGCCGGTGGGCTCCTCTTCTATGACCGTGATGCTGGGCTCTTCTTTTATCCATCTCTTGGTTTTAGCCCTATCTTTTGCCTAGACTGCCCTTTACGGGTTTTCGATCTAGCGGGCTGCCTTAATCTTTGCCTATAATATCTTAGGGGGCTTTTTCCTTATCTTTTGCCTAGATCGTTCTTTTGGAGTTCCCGATCTAGCAGGCTACCCCCTTTTTTTTTTTATGCTTCCCTTTTTTAGATGCATGCTTGATCTTTGATTAAAGGACTTTGCGCATATTTATGATTTATCAATAAAGAGGCATTTCCATAATATTTGGTCAAGAGAAAGGAAATGAACAGAAATTTTATTGATGAATGATCAAAAGTTTTATTTCTTTTATAGAAGGATTTCAAAAGGTATTTAGAAGAATGGATGGCTGGGGTTGGCTATACTGTATAGGCTTAAACAGTCCTGTCTGTGATATCTGCCCCCTGGTTCTCCTAATTGCTTCAGTTGAGATGCTTGAGCTCAGAGTGAAGACTATGCAGACTGCTTGCTTCCGGAAGGATGTTACTTTAGCCGCCTTTCGGTTTTCGACTGAAGTAACCATTGCTCTCTCTTTTTTTTTTTTTTTTTTTTTTTTACCTCTACTTTTTGCCTAGGACGTATCCTAGCGAGGGATATGGACCCTATCTTTTACCCAGGGATGCCCTTTGCGGGTTTTCATTCCTGACGGGTCATGAGCAATGTCTTCAAGTGTAATATTTCTTTACCGCGTCAGAATTGATTGGGTGTCGAAGCTCCTCCCCATCCATATTAGTGAGAATAAGTGCCCCTCCTGAGAAAGCTCGTTTGACCACAAAGGGTCCTTCATAATTTGCCGCCCATTTTCCAATTTTATCCTTCTGGGCTGGAAGCAGTTTCTTTATCACTAAATCCCCTTCTTGATAAGCATGAGGGCGGACCTTTTTATCATAAGCCTTTTTTATCTTCTTTTGATAGGCTTGTCCATGGCATATGGCATTCAGCCGTTTTTCATCGATAAGGTTCAATTGATCGTATCGACTTTGAACCCATTCGGCTTCTGTTAATTTTGCTTCCATTATAATTCGCAGGGAAGGTATTTCGACCTCTATTGGCAATACGGCCTCCATTCCATATACAAGGGAGAATGGAGTGGCTCTTGTTGAGGTTCGTACAGACGTTCGATATCCATGAAGAGCGAAAGGTAACTTTTCATGCCAATCTTTATAGGTTTTAACCATCTTTTGAACAATATTCTTAATGTTTTTATTGGCTGCTTCCACTACGCCATTCATTTTAGGCCTATAAGGAGAAGAATTATGATGTTGAATTTTGAAGTCATAACATAGTTCTTCCATCATTTTATTATTCAGATTGGTCCCGTTATCAGTAATGAGACGATGTGGAATGCCGTATCGACATATGATATTTTTCTTAACAAAGGTGACCACTACTTTTCTAGTCACATGTGCATAAGATGCAGCTTCTACCCACTTAGTGAAATAATCAATGGCCACCAAAATGAATCGGTGACCATTGGACGCCTTAGGCTCAATAGGTCCGATGACATCTATGCCCCACATAGCGAACGGCCAAGGGATAGCCATAATATTGAGAGGTATCGGTGGAACATGTACATTATCTGCGTGTATTTGACACTTGTGACATTTTCTAGCATACTGATAACAGTCCTTTTCCATTGTGGACCAAAAGTATCCTGCTCTGAGGATTTTCCTAGCCATGATATGCCCTGGTGCATGAGTCCCAAAGGTTCTTTCATGTATTTCTTTGATCAATATCTGGGCTTCTTCGGGATTAACGCATCTTAACAAAGTAGAATCATAATTCTTTTTATAGAGGGTTTCTCCTATCAACATGAATCCTATAGCCCTTTTCCGAATGGTCCTTTTATCATTGTCACTGATTCCCTCGGGGTATTCACCCTTTGTCAAGTATCGCCTTATGTCCTGATACCAAGGGGCTTTATCTTTTTCACTATCCACCATCATACAAAAGGCTTGTTTGTCGTGCCTTTTGACTTGGATGATGGGCATCTCATGTTCTTGCCCTAGTGCGAACATGGATGATAATGTTGCCAGCGCATCCGCGATGTGGTTATCCTCCCGAGGGATATACTCGAAACTGATGTTTTCCATTTGTGAAGTCATCTTACGGATATGCTCCAGATAAGGGATTAATTTGGAGTTTCTAGTTTCCCATTCACCCTTGAGCTGGTAAATAACAAGGGATGAGTCACCGAATACTTTGAGTTTGGTTACCCCGTGATCCAAGGCCGCTTGAATACCTAGAGCACAGGCCTCATATTCTGCCATATTGTTTGTACAGTCAAAGGTTAATCTGGCTGTTATCGGGATATGCTTCTTTTCAGGCGATATTAAAATAGCTCCGATCCCATGTCCCAGTAAGTTTGAAGCTCCATCGAAAAACATGATCCACTTATCATTTTTAAGCTCTTCATGTTGGATATGCATTATATGCTCATCTGGAAAATCATCTTAGAGGGATTGATATTCGCCTGTTGGCCCATGTGCCAGGTAGTCTGCCAAAGGACTGCCTTTGATAGCTTTCCGAGTGACATGAATAATATCAAATTCTGAGAGGAGTACTTGCCATCTAGCTATCCTTCCGGTCAAGATGGGTTTTTCAAACAAGTATTTGATTGGGTCCATTTTGGAAATTAACCAAGTTGTATGTCTGACCATATATTGTCGAAGGCGTTAAGTTGCCCACACCAATGCACAACATGTTTTTTTGAGTGGTGTATAACGGGTCTCATAGTTTAGAAATTTTTTACTGAGGTAATATATGGCTTGTTCTTTCTTACCAGTATCATCTTGTTGACCGAGCACACATCCCATGGATTCGTCGAGTACTGATAGGTAAAGAATTAGGGGTCTCCCTTCCACAGGTGGTATCAGTACTGGAGGATTAGTTAGGCATATTTTGATCTTTTCGAAGGCTCGTTGGCATTCATCGTTCCAAACTGTCGATTGGTTTTTACGCAATAACTTGAAGATGGGCGTACATTTATCTGTTAATTGCGCAATGAACCGTGCGATGTAGTTTATTCGGCCTAAGAACCCTCTGACTTCTTTTTCTGTTCTTGGTGGGGGCATTTCTAGGATTGCCTTTGTTTTATCAGGGTCCACCTCGATTCCTTTTTTACTAACGATAAACCCAAGGAGTTTTCCTGATCGTACTCCGAACGTGCATTTAGCCGGATTAAGCTTAATCTGGTATTTTCGAAGCCGATTGAATAGTTTCTTTAAGTGTAGGAGGTGATCTGTCTCATTTTTGGACTTGACAATCATATCATCCACGTATACTTCGATTTCTTTGTGGATCATATCGTGAAATAGTGTAACCATAGCCCTTTGATAGGTTGCCCCTGCATTCTTAAGTCCAAAAGGCATTACTCTATAACAAAATGTCCCCCACGGCGTAATGAAGGAAGTTTTTTCTCTGTCTTCGACAGCCAATTTGATTTGATTATACCCTGCATATCCATCCATGAAAGAATAAAGAGTATTTGTAGCAGTGTGATCTACGAGCATATCAATATGTGGTAAGGGAAAATCATCTTTCGGACTTGCACGGTTCAAGTCCCTGTAATCTACGCATACTCTGATCTTTCCATTTTTCTTTACAACTGGCACGATGTTTGCCAACCATTCAGGGTACTTTGACACAATCAGAAAATTGGCATCCAACTGTTTTTCTACTTCTTCCTTAATTTTTAAGGACCATTCTGGCTTTACTCTTCTGAGTTTCTGCTTAATGGGCCGACATCCCTCTTTAAGTGGTAATCTATGCTCCACTATGCTTTTATCAATTCCCGGCATATCATGGTAGGACCATGCGAATATGTCTACATGTTCTTTTAGTAATTGTATCAGCCTTTCCCTGACATTATCATCAACTTGGGTACCAATATTTACTTCTTTCTTATTATCTTCTTGTCCTAAATTGATGGCCTCGGTTTTTTCCTGATGGGGCTGTATTGATTGAGATTCTTTTTCCAACAGTCTTTGCATGTCCGGGGAAATGGTCCCCTCCTCACTGTCTGACTCAATCCATTTGCCTTCGGCTTTCGGATCTTCCAGAGAATTATCAATCACAGGCATGACTGTATGGTTATACTTTGTTTTAGATTTTATTTAATTATTTTGGAATGAGAGAGAAAGGAATGAAAGAGAAATGGAAAATGCCTTATTGTACTGATAAATGCAAATATTTACAAGGCCCACCTTAAAAAAAATCTCATGATCATGGGCTAGGATCATGAGAGATACATCGAAAGCCTTTTTGATATATATATTTTTTTTAGAGATGGAAAAAAATTGATGAGCCCTAATTTGCTGATCTTCCTTATCCCGTCCTTTACTCGGGCTTTAATAAGGGTTGGTCATCCACTTTTGGGGTAGATGCATCGAAGGTAATCCACCCTGCATCTATTAAATCTTGGACCTTATGTTTTAAGGCCATGCAGTTATCCACAGAGTGTCCCGGAGCATCCGAATGATAAGTGCATTTTTCGTTCGGCTTATACCATTCTGGATATGGTGGCTCCATTCTTTTGGGAGGGACGCGCACAAGGAGCTTAGCATCCAACAATTTTATCAACAGACTTCCGTAGGAGGTAGGTATTGGTGTAAATTTCCTTTCCTGTTTGCGTGATCTGATCTGCTGCGAGGAGGAAGGAGTAGTAGTAATGTTGATTGCGTTTACGGTTCCTTCCTTCTTCTTTCCAAAACCCTTCTTAAAGTTAGGAATGGAAGAATCAGAAGAGGTGTGCTGTGCGATTCTCCCATTTTTCAGACCTTGCTCTACTCTTTCTCCTATAATTACCACATCCGCAAAGAGTGTTGATGTGTTCCCTATCATTTTGTCATAATAGGGACCAGTTAGAGAATTGATGAACATGGATGTGGTTTCCTTATCAGATAGAGGAGGTTCTACTTGTGCTGCCAATTCTCTCCATCTTTGGGCATATGCCTTAAAGGGTTCGTCGTCCTTTTTGCTTAGCAATAGTAGATCTGCCCTTTCAGGGGTTAAATCAATATTGTATTTATAGCAACGAAGAAAAGCATCTGCCAAATGTTTCCATGTTTGGACCTGTCCTCCTTGTAATTGCATATACCAATTTAGAGCTGATTCAGCTAGGCTCTCCTGAAAGCAATGGATCAGGAGCTTTTCATTGTCAGCATATGCAGCCATCTTACGGCAGTACATCGTAAGATGGCTTTTAGGGCAAGTTAGCCCTATGTATTTCGGGAAGTCCGGAGTTTTGAACTTGTTAGGGAATTGGATGTTTTTAACGAGGCACATATCAGCCGCCTCTTTTATATCAAAGTTATGTCCTTCCATGGCTCTCAGCCTCTCTTCAAGAGTAGTGATTTGTTGTTTTGATACTTCAGGAGCATGAATATGTACTGCTCTTGTATCAGATTGATCATGCTCATTCTGAGGTTCCTCTTCTTCTTCCTGGTGAGAGGCTTGTCCATTCTGAGGACCCTCTTGATGAAGATTCTGTTGATGCATCATTTCTAACATTTGAGCCATTTGTTCTTTCAGCGTAGTAAGCTCAGCGGTGAACTTTCGGTTTTGTTCTTCTAGTTGTTCCATATTCTTAGCTTTTTGAGCACGAGTGAGGACGGGCGGAAGACCAGCCACCTTCTAAATGATTTTAATGATTCTTATTATAACTTTTTATTTTAAATGATTAGTGTGGAATAAATATGCCCTAGGATGAATGTGTTTATGTATGAGAGATTTTATTATGATGATGTTTACGCATACTTTTCTTAATGCATTGGTTTTCTCTCTTGGTTTTACCACTTATTGAATGATATGGTATGAATGATACGACTTTGTCAAGAGAATTTTTATTATAAAAAGGAATTTTTATGGATTTCATTCGTTTTTATATTTTTTATGACCCTTTATCTCTTCTGTCGGTCAACGTGGCTACTTAGCTTGCAAAGAACCTGAAACCAAGTTAGCTTAACTGAAGACTGTCCAAGATAAAGGTGGTTTATCTTATCACTTTTATGATTTTTAGGGTTTTTCATTATTTTGTTTGTTGTATGATTATCTTATGCTAATGCATCAATACAAATGCAACAAACGGATGCACACACAATTCATACATCCACGAGCAAAGCCACGCTATTACGAGGTAGGGTTTTCCTGCAGAAACGTGCTTGGTTTGGGTGGTTCTAAACTGTTCTCACCAAGGCCAAAGGTTCCCAAGGTGCCCCCATTATAGGGACCTCTCAATCTCTCAGTCCTCGGGTCATGCACGGAATTCCGTGTCGACACCCTTAGACCAAAAGAAGAGAGTTATCACCTTGAGTTGGTGGTTTTCGACAACGGATGTAGCCCCGTGTGCCAACAAGCCGGTCGTATCTGCCACCCACTCCTTAAAGGTATTCACTCTTGCCCCCGGGTATAGAGGGACTGTTGTGTGTGAGGGTTTTTTGTGTGCAGTTTAAATTTCAAACAATTTGTAGAAATAATCATACAGCAGTTATTAAAGCCATACAGTAAAAACATACGGAGGGTAAAGGCGTAATTTCAAATCTTTACTTAGTTTGAATTTATCCGTCACTAAATGGGATCAACTCTCTAGCTTCCCCAGTGGAGTCGCCATCTGTCGCCGCCGTCCGTTTCGACGTCTGGGGACGTCTCGAACGTTTATGTGAGCGGTCGCGAAAAGATTGTTTAGACTCGCGTATTTGTTTTAAAATGTGTTCATTGCTTCCGAGGTGCCCAACAATTGAATTATCCTCTAATAAAAGCAAGGTTTTCGAAAAGGGGTTCTTATGGAGTCGCCACCAATGTTTTGACCATAAACATTGGAAAAGGATAAAAGACATTGATTTTAATGAAAACCAAACTTGGCCATTATAACCAGAGTTAGGTAAGGGAGTTAGTTACGTGTGGGGAAGGTGTTAGCACCCCACAACGCCCCTTTCGGGTTCCCTATAATTCATTTAAGTGAAGACTTCGAGAAATTACGCGATTACCCTATTTTATTGTAAAATATTAGAATGGCTATCTACATAATTTTATATAAATAAAGCTAAATAAAGCAATAAAAGAGATATTAAAATGGCTATCTACATGATTTTATTATACATGGCATAAATAATAAATAAAGCTAAATAAAACAATAAATAAAGCAATAAAAGAGAAGAGAATTGAAAAGAACCTCCGTAGCAAGCTTTGTATTGAGAATCTCAAACTGTGAGGATGCGTTTTGGCAACCCCTCTCTCTACACAGACTCTCCTCGCCAATACAAGATCGACTCCACTAAAAATTTAAAGAAGAATCAAATGCCGGAATATAATTCCTTAACCGATTGTTACCTATTTAAGGCAATCGGAAAGATCATTCGAGAGAGGGAGATAAATAGACCAGTGCTCTGAGTTTTTGAAGGTGTTTCAGAGCTCTCTGGAGTGTCTGGGGTGTGAAAAAGTGGCAAATGAGCCTCCTATTTATAGTTTTCGCAGCTGGCGCACTTTGGGACAGTCGTCTGGGTTGGGACGGCCGTCTAGACTGGGATGGCCGTCCCAAATGGCAATTTTACACAGGGCGAGACCACCTGGGAACCCGGGACGGCCATCCCACTTAAATTGGGCTTTGGGACGGCCGTCCCACTTTCGGGACGCGTGTCCCACTTGATTCTGGCAGGTTGGGACGGCCGTCCCAACTTTGGGACGGCCGTCTCGACCTGTTTTGCCCAGTTTTCGCGTTTCGGGACCCCGGGAAGCTTTCCTTTCCTGTTTCGGACGTTAGTTGATGCCGATAGGTGTCTGTTGAAGCTTTATCTTCATACAGAAAGTCTTCTTGGCTCTTATTTGTAATGCTAGACGAGCTTTATCTTGTTACGGGTGATCTCTTTTGTCTTTATTTGAGAAACCGGGCAAAATTAGGGGTCTACAATTGCCAAAACGCATCCTCACGATTAAAGATTCGCAATACAAAGCTTGCTACGGAGGTTCTGTTCAATTCTCTTCTCTTTTACTGCTTTATTTATTGCTATCTGTATGCAATGTAAACTAAAATCATGTAGATAGGCATTTTTAATATTATGCAATAAAATAGGGTAATCGTGTAATTTCTCGTAATCTTTACTTAAATGAATTAGTCCGACATAGGGAACCCGAAAGGGGCGTTGTGGGGTGCTAACACCTTCCCCACACGTAACTAACTCCCTTACCTAACTCTGGTTATAATGGCCAAGTTTGGTTTTTATTAAAATCAATGCCTTTTTATCCTTTTCCAATGTTTAAGGTCAAAACATTGGTGGCGACTCCAAAAGAACCCCTTTTCGAAAACCTTGCTTTTATTAGAGGATAGTTCAGTTGTTGAGCACCTCGAAAGCAATGAACATAATTTTAACATAAAAACGCGAGTCTTAACCATCTTTTCGCGACCGCTCGCATAAACGTTCGAGATGTCCCTGGACGTCGGAACGGACGGCGGCGACAGATGGTGACTCCGCTAGGGTAGCTAGAGAGTTGATCCCATTTAGTGACGGATAAACTCAAACCTAGTGAAAATTTGAAATTACGCCTTTACCCTTTTCCGTATGTTTTATTGTATGGCTTTAATAATTGCTGTATGATTATTGTCTGCAAATTGTCTGAAATATAAATTGCACACAAAAACCCTTGCACACGACAGTCCCTCTATACCCGGGGGCAAGAGTGAATACCTATAGGGAGTGGGTGGCAGATACGACCGGCTTGTTGGAACACGGGGCTACAACCGTTGTCGGAAACCACCAACTCAAGGTGATAACTCTCTTCTTTTGGTCTAAGGACGTCGCCACGGAGTTCCGTGCATGATCCGAGGACTGAGAGATTGAGAGGTCCCTATAATGGGGGCACCTTAGGGACCTTTGGCCTTGGTGAGAACAGTTTAGAACCACCTAAACCAAGCACATTTCTGCAAGAAAACCCTACCTCGTGATTAAATAAGCGTGACTCTGCTCGTGGATGTATGAATTGTGTGTGCATTCGTTTGCTGCATTTGTATTGATGCATTAGCATAGGGTAATCATATAACAAACAAAAATAATGAAAAACCCTAAAAATCATAAAAGTGATAAGATAAACCAACTTTATCTCAGACAGTCTTCAGTTAAGCTAGCCTGGTTTCAGGTTCTTTGTAAGCTAAGTAGCCACGTTGACCAACAGAAGAGATAAAGGGTCATAAAAAATATAAAAACAAATTAAAGCCATAAAAATGCCTTTTATAATAAAAAGATTCTTGGCAAAGTCGTATCATTCATACCACATCATCCAATAAGTGGTAAAACTAAGAGAAAAAATAATTGCAGCATGCACATCATTATAATAAACCTCCAAAAAATGGGTCTTAGGAGCGTTTTTTGGGAAAATTACTGGGCCAAATCTCCTTTGGGAATTCGCAGCTTGGTTCTTCACCCTTTTCTCTTTGTTTTGACATACCCAATCAAAAGTTATTCCACTTTCAATATCTGCTGTCATAAAAAAATATTTTTGTAGTGCATGCATAAAGCACATTCATTCTAGGATGCATTAGATATCCTTAGATAATAGCGAAAGAGACCCAAGTGCGTTTATGACCTTCCTAGAAGAGATAAGTGCGCTAAGGTATGTTGGCAACCTTTTAAAAAAAAAAGGAAGTTAACACACTAAGATGGGTATGGTACCCATAAAACATAGGCTTTTGAGAAGATACCAAAGCTATTGTCTAAGGCATATCTATTTCACACTAATCATTTAAAAAGCTATAATAAAAATCTTTAAATCATTTAGAAAGTGGCTAGTCTTCTACCTGTTCTCACTCGCGCTCAAAAGGCCAAGAAGATGGAGCAATTAGAGGAGCATAACCGTATGCTCACCGCTGAGCTTAATGCCATAAAGGAGCAGGTACCGCAATTAAAGGAACGGTTAGAGGAACAAAACCACAAGCTCACCACTGAGTTTAACTACGTAAAAGAGTAGATAGCGTATTTAATGGAACCAATACGCCAACAATGTCTCTACAATGAGGTTTCCAAACAACAAATTTCTACCCTAGAAGAGAAATTAAGGGCATTAGAGGGATACAACTTTTATGCAAAAGGAGGTAACCGATGTCAAAAATACTCGATTCCCTCCCAAGTTTAAGAAATCCCACATATCATTCAAGAAGCCCTTTGGCAAGAAGAAAGAGGGGAGCGTAAATTCCATCAACCTCACTACCCCTTCTTCCTCTTCACAACCATCTAGGTAGTCACGCAGACAAGAGAAGAAATTCACCCCCATTCCAACCTCTTATGGGAGTCTGCTGCCAAAGCTGATAAAGGACCATCTCCTAGCATATGTCCCTCCAAAGAAGATGGATCCACCCTTGTTAGAATCGTGCAGCAGAATGTTCGCGTGGTCGGACAAAAACCAAGAGGGGGGGTGAATTGGTTTCTTAATAAAAATTAGGTTTTCAAAATTTTCCCCAAATTTTACCGATTAAAAACTGTGTAAATGTAAATAGAGAAGAGAAGAGAATCTTACACAGGAAATTTATACTGGTTCGGATCAAAAGACCCTACGTCCAGTTGCTAATCACTCAAACAGAGGATTAACGCTGTCACTATAAACAAAGTTATTACAAACAATTTACAATGGAAGAGATAAAGTAAAGATAACACCTCTCTTGAAATCCACAAGAGATGAAGAACAACTTTCCCCAGAGACGGCACAACACACAATCCACTAAGAACTCCACTTAGTGATTCTTATCGCTTCTAGCCCACACCAGGTTCAGAAAGCCCCCTTTCCTTGCAACAAACAGTTCTCTGGCACTCACAGCACTTAACTTTTGTATAGAAAAGGTTGTTCTTCTTTTCTGAGTGTCAAAGGAGAGTTTATGTAGGGAAATTAGGGTTTAGAAATTGGGGATTTCGAAACTAGGGTTCTTGGTAATTGGATTTTCGAAAATAGGGTTAATTTGAAGTTTAAAATCAAAAACAGACTGAAATAATCGATTAAATGGAGTAATAATCGATTAAAACAGAGCCAATATCAACAGAACCCAAAACCTTTCTGTTTTAATCGATTATAAGGAGTTTTAATCGATTATTTGATCTAATAATCGATTATTTTAATGTTTAATCGATTAAAACAGTGAGTTTATACTGAAAATGGTTTTTCTCACTGTTTTAATCGATTATTTCCCTATATAATCGATTAAAGCCGAGCCTGGATGATAAATTTGAGCTTTTTGAAGCTTCTAAGGTGCAGACTATGTACTGGCTATCTTAAACTCTAATATTACAGACTCAATCTAATTAAAACAGAGTTATTACACTACAAAACAAGTCTTCAATACTCTAAGTCTTTGAGTTCTTGAATCATCATCAAAATCATCAATCTTCATGTTCATCAAGTGCAACATCAAGTCCTTGAATGTTTCAACAATCTCCCCCTTTTTGATGATGATCAAAATTATCTTTTAAAGCCCTTGTAATAACCTGTTTTATCTGTCATACTAACAAACACATCAAACATACCAGATAATATTTAAATGCAATTCATAAGAGGCTTTAAATTTTTCTCCCCCTATTTTGATTATAATCAAAAATAACTCTGCAATAACAATCATAAGAGCTCCCCCTCAAAATATGCATAAGTTTGAGATAACTCCCCCTCAATCAAAGCATTAAAGAAATATCATATTTTATTGTAGAAACAATTATTCATTACAATCACAAGAAAATAACAAAAGAAAATAATCAACAAAATCTAAAATTCTTCACTATCATCATCATTAAAGTGTGCATTAAATCTATTTTCTAAACGGCACACTTTTTCATCTACATCAGATATACGGCGAATTAATTCCTCATGCCGTACACCAGAAAGATTGAAGAATGATTGCATCCTCTGATTCATGTCAGATAACATATCTTCCATGGATTGTCTTGGTTCATGATGAGTAGAGGAAGTTCCAAGCATCTTGGATTTGGTCGAGGGAAACTCAGCAATTGGAGGCATATCTTCATCGGAATCGTCATTAGCATCCCCTTGATTAGGAACGTCATCTTTGTGAACATAAATATCATTGACTCGCACCATTTGAAGTTGAGTCAATGTGCTGTCTAGCATGCAGTTTAAGTTGTTTGTTCTAACTGCTTGCTCACCTTCAACATTCACTCCTTTATATTCAAGAATACGGGAGACAAGGAGGGCATATGGAATTTTGAAGGTGGGATGACGTTTTGCTTTAAGCATGGTCATTGTGACAAGAACACCCCAATCTAAAGGTTCATTATTCATTATGGCATGAATAATTCGAAGATCAATGGAAGAGCATTGGGCATGATTCGTAGCCCGGGGACATAAGATCCATACAAGTAAATGTAGAAGCATGCGTTCTTCCTTCTTTAAAGGTCCAGCATGAAGGATACGTCCAATTTCCATCGAGGGATTCCGCAGAAAAGAGCGATAAGCTAGGAACCTGTCAAAGTCATCTAGCTCACCATATACGTTAATAGCATCTTCTCTAATTGGAAAGTGAGCAACATTCTCCCAAATATCATCATCAAGAATTATTGTAACCCCTTTTACACGGGATGTAGCAATTTGATCTCTAAATTTGAATCTAGAG
Organism: Sphenostylis stenocarpa; assembly: GCA_963425845.1. NCBI lineage: Eukaryota > Viridiplantae > Streptophyta > Magnoliopsida > Fabales > Fabaceae > Sphenostylis > Sphenostylis stenocarpa. The sequence continues at coordinate 40,289,735 of OY731401.1, forward strand.
TAGAATACCCTAACTAAGTCAGGATAGTACGTACCTTGCATTTGGATAAACGGGAGAACTCCTTGAATTTCAAGAAGATTAGGAAAATTGAATCCCCTATGAATGAATTGCTCTCCTATACCCTAATTTTGCCCGGTCTCTCAAATAAAGATAAAAGAGATCACCCGTAACAAGATAAAGCTCATCTAGCATTACAAATAAGAGCCAAGGAGACTTCCTATATGAAGATAAAGTTTCAACAGACACATATCGGCATCAACTGACGTCCAAAACAGGCAAGGAAAGCTTCCTGGAGTCCCGAAACGCGTGAAACTGGCCAGAACAAGTCGAGACGGCCGTCCCAAAGTTGGGACGGCCGTCCCAACCTGCCCCAGCCAAGTGGGACGCGTGTCCCGAATGTGGGACGGCCGTCCCAAACCCAGTTTAAGTGGGACGGCCGTCCCGGGTTCCCAGGGGGTCCCAGCCTGTGTAAAAATGCCATTTGGGACGGCCGTCCCAGTCCAGACGGCCGTCCCACTCCAGACGGTGGTCCCGAAGTGCGCCGACTGCGAAAATTATAAATAGGAGGCTCATTTGCCACTTTTTCACACCCCGGACACTCCGGAGAGCTCGAAACACTTTCTAAAACTCGAGCACTTGTCTATTTCTCTCTTTCTCTTGAATGATCTTTCCGATTGCCTTAAATAGGTAACAATCGGTTAAGGAATTATATTCGGCATTCGATTCTTCTTTAAATTTTTAGTGGAGTCGATCTTGTATTGGTGAGGAGAGTCTCGTGTAGAGAGAGGGTTGCCAAAACGCATCCTCACAGTTCGAGATTCTCAATATCAAGCTTGCTACGGAGGTTCTTTTCAATTCTCTTCTCTTTTATTGCTTTATTTATTGTTTTATTTAGCATTATTCATCATTTTATGCATGCAATATAGAATAAAATCATGTAGATAGCCATTTAATATTATGTAATAAAATAGGGTAATCGCGTAATTTCTCGTAGTCTTTACTTAAATGAATTAATCTGTCATAGGGAACCCGAAAGGGGCGTTGTGGGGTGCTAACACCTTCCCCACACGTAACTAACTCCCTTACCTAACTCTGGTTATAATAGCCAAGTCTGGTTTTTATTAAAATCAACGCCTTTTCCTCCTTTTCCAATGTTTATGGTCAAAATATTGGTGGCGACTCCATAAGAACCCCTTTTCGAAAACCTTGCTTTTTCAATGTTGAAGCAATGAACATATTTTAAAACAAAAACGCGAGTCTAGACCATCTTTTCGCGACCGCTCGCATAAACGTTCGAGACGTCCCCCGGACGTCGAAAGGGACGGCGGCGACAGATGGCGACTCCGCTGGGGAAGCTAGAGAGTTGATCCCATTTAGTGACAGATAAATTCAAACTAAGTAAAGATTTGAAATTACGCCTTTACCCTTCGTATGCTTTTTACTGTATGGCTTTAATAACTGTTGTATGATTATTTTCTGCAAATTGTTTGAAATATAAATTGCACACAAAACCCTTGCACACAACAGTCCCTCTATACCCGGGGGCAAGAGTGAATACCTATAGGGAGTGGGTGGCAGATACGATCGGTTAGTTGGCACACGGGGCTACTGCCGTTGTCGGAAAACCACCAACTCAAGGTGATAACTTTCTTCTTTTGGTCTAAGGGTGTCGCCACGGAGTTCCGTGCATGACCCAAGGATCGAGAGATTGAGAGGTCCCTATAATGGGGGCACCTTGGGGACCTTTGGCCTGGTGAGAACAGTTAGAACCACCCAAAACAAGCACGTTTCTGCAGGAAAACCCTACCTCGTAATAGCGTGGCTCTGCTCGTGGATGTATGAATTGTGTGTGCATCCGTTTGTTGCATTTGAATTGATGCATTAGCATAGGGTAATCATACAACAAACAAAAATAGTGAAAAACCCTAAAAAAATCATCATAAAAGCGAAAAGATAAAAGACCTTTATCTCGGACAGTCTTCAGTTAAGCTAGCCTGGTTTCAGGTTCTTTGTAAGCTAAGTAGCCACGTTGACCGACAGAAGAGATAAAGGGTCATAAAAATGTAAAACCAGTTAAAACCATAAAAATACCTTTTATAAAAAAAAAAGATTCTTGGCAAAGTCGTATCATTCATACCATATCATTCAATAAGTGGTAAAACTAAAAAAAAAATATACAGCATGCATGCATGCACATCATTTTAATAAACCTCCAAAAAATAGGTCTTAGGAGCGTTTTTTGGGAAAATTACTAGGCCAAATCCCCTTTGGGTATTTGTAACTTGGTTCTTCACCCTTTTCTCTTCGTTTTGATATGTTGTGCGTCCAAATCGGACAACCCAGTCAAAAGGTATTCCACTTTCAATATCTGCTGTCATAAAAAAAAAAATTTTAGTGCATGCATAAACACATTCATTTTAGGATGTATTAGATATCTTTAGACAATAGCGAAAGAGACCCAAGTGCGTTTATCACCTTCCTAGAAGAGGTAAGTGCGCTAAGGTATGTTGACAACCTTTGAAAAAAGGAAATTAGCACACTAAGGTGGGTATGGTACCCTTAAAACATAGGCTTTTGAAAAGATACCAAAGCTATTGTCTAAGGCATATCTATTTCACACCAATCATCTGAAATAAAAAGCTATAATAAAAATCTTTAAATCATTTAGAAAGTGGCTGGTCTACCGCCCGTCCTCACTCGTGCTCAAAAAGCTAAGAAGATGGAGCAACTAGAAGAACAAAACCGAAAGCTCACCGCTGAGCTTAATACGCTGAAAGAACAAATGGCTCAAATGTTACATATGATGCATCAACAGAATCTTCATCAAGAGGATCCTCAGAATGGACAAGCCTCCCACCAGGAAGAAGAAGAGGAACCCCAGAGTGAGCATGACCCATCTGATACAAGAGCAGTACATATTCATGCTCCTGAAATATCAAAACAACAAATCACTGCTCTTGAAGAAAGGCTGAGAGCCATGGAAGGACATAACTTTGATATAAGAGAGGCGGCTGATATGTGCCTCGTTAAAAACATCCAATTCCCTAATAAGTTCAAAACTCCGGATTTCCCGAAATACATAGGGCTAACTTGCCCTAAAAGCCATCTTACGATGTACTGCCGTAAGATGGCTGCATATGCTAACAATGAAAAACTCCTGATCCATTGCTTTCAGGAGAGCTTAGCTGAATCAGCCCTAAACTGGTATATGCAACTACAAGGGGGGCAAGTCCAAACTTGGAAACATCTGGCAGATGCTTTTCTTCGTCGCTATAAATACAATATTGATCTGACACCTGAAAGAGCAGATCTACAATTACTAAGCAAAAAAGACGACGAATCTTTTAAGGCATATGCTCAAAGATGGAGGGAATTGGCAGCACAAGTGGAACCTCCTCTGTCCGACAAAGAAACCACATCCATGTTCATCAATTCTCTAACTAGTCCCTATTATGACAAAATGATAGGGAACACATCAACACTCTTTGCAGATGTGGTAATTATAGGAGAAAGAGTAGAGCAAGGTCTGAAAAACGGAAGAATTGCACAGCACACTTCCTCCAATTCCTCTACTCCAAATGTTAAAAAGTCCTTTGGCCAGAAGAAGGAAGGAAGCATAAATGCCATCAACCTTACTACTCCTTCTCCCTCTTCGCCATCATCTGGGCAATCACGCAGACAAGAGAAGAAATTCACCCCCATTCCAACCTCTTATGGAAGTCTGTTGCCAAAGCTGTTAGAGGCCAAGCTCCTAACACGTATCCCTCCGAAGAAGAAAGATCCACCTTACCCCGGTTGGTACAAGCTCAACGAAAAATGTCATTACCACTCAGGCGCTCCTGGGCATTCTGTGGAAGATTGCATCAACTTAAAATATAGGGTTCAAGAATTGTTGAATGCCGGGTGGATTACTTTCAATGCTCCCGACCCTTAGGTGGACGACACGCCTTTGTCTCAATCGGAATGACGGGGAAGACCAGCTGATTAGGGCTCCTCATTAAAATAAAATAAAAATAAAAAAATTTACAAAAAAGCTTCTGATGTATCTCTCGCGGTCTCTGCCCATGGCCGCAAGATCTCTTGAAAAAAAAAGGGCTTTGTATATGTTTCTCTTTTCATCAATACAATGAGGCATTTTTCATAATATTCATATGCTTCTCATTCTTTTCTCGCTCATTCCAAAATAATTGAATAAAATCTAGACCCAAATAAGGACCAGATAAACAGTCATGTCTGTGATTGAAAACTCTCTGCGGGATCTGAAAGCCGAAGGCGAATGGATTGAGTCAGACAGTGAGGAGGGGACCATTTCCCCGGACATGCAAAGACTGTTGGAAAAATAAGCTCAATGGATACAGCCCAGGACAAGGGTTTGGAAAGGATGCTCAAGGAAAAAAGAGCCACCAGATTTCAAAGATAACCCTTTAAAGAACAACTCTACAAAGGAACAAGTCGTACGATGAAAAGGGAAGTCTCCCCTCCGTACCTTAAAAAAACGATCTTCCGAAAAAGGAGGGATATTAGCATCAAGGGTAGCATTGGTCATTAGATATCCTTCTTCTGATTCTAAGGGATGTAAACCCAATGACTATTAGAGATCACTCCTTGGGATGTGCCCGGCCCCCGAGCATCTCTAGGGCACACATTTTCCCTGAAATTACAAAAGAATGCTATTCTTATTATCTGCTTCTTTTCTTGTTAATCATATCTATACCTCATAAATAACCATGTTTAGACAAACGTTTTGTTCCAAACGCCATAGACAAAATGAAGCCAAAGTTTACATGGTTGATTAGCTAGAGACACGAATAAGAAAATCGTGTTTCGACAATGTTTTGAGAAAAGAAATTATTATTAAAAGAAGCCCGTCAAGGTCAAAGACCAAGACAAAAAGATAAAAGGGCAAAATCCTAGGTTGAAAACCCAAAAGGGCGGACTGGGAAAGTTAATCAATCATAAAAAGGCGCCATAAAGTAATCAGCTGAAGACGCCACCTCATTAAAACAAAACGTTTGTCTAAACTAGCCTAAACACCGACCAACCTTGGCTAGCCATTCTTACAGAAACTATTATTTCAAAAAAAAAATCCCACTAAAACACAAGCCTTTGCAATAAATCCCTTTTCTTTCTCTTCTCTTGACCATTCACTATAAAGCATTCAAGTAATGGACTGGGAAATGTGGAAATATAGTGATCAATAGGAGGATTGAAATCCCTAAGGAAAGGAAGAGGGGCATTGATGTGGCAATTGCTCTATATTCAAAATGATTACTCTTCGGTTATAACAAAGAGCCGAGACGGCAAATCGGTACAACTAATCATGTTGACAAAGGCACATGATGATGGAAGCAAAATTAACAGAAGGTGAATGGGTTCAAATCCGATATGACCAGCTAAACCTTATTGAAGAAAAACGACTGAATATGATATGTCGTGAGCAAGCTTATCAAAGGAAAATAAAAAAGGTTTACAAAAAGGTCAACCCTCATATTTGCCATACGAAGGATTTAATGGTAAATAATGTGCTTCCAGCCCAAAATAATAAAATTGGAAAATGGGCAGTGAACTACGAAGGACCCCTTGTGGTCAAATGAGCCTTCTCGGAAAGGGCTCTTATCCTCGCCAATATTGATGGAAAAGAACTTCGACACCTAATCAACTCCGGTACGGTGAAGAAGTATTATGCTTGGTCTTCACTCTGAGCTCATGCATCTCAACTGAAGCAATTAGGAGAACCAGGGGGCAGATATCATAGACATGACTGTATAAGCCTAAACAGTACAGCCAACCCTAACCACCCATCCTTCTAAATACTTTTGAAATCCTTCTGTAAAAGAAATAAACTTTTGCTCATTTATCAATAAAATTCCCTTTCATTTCCTTTCTCTTGACCAAATATTATGGAAATGCCTCTTTATTGATAAATCATAAATATGCGCAAAGACCTTTTAATCAAAGATCAAGCATGCATCTAAAAAAGGGAAGCATATAAAAAATAATAAACAACAAATGCCTGCTAGGATATTTTTAGGTAAAAATCAGAGTAGCCTGCTAGATCGGAAATCCCAAAAAGAACGGTCTAGGCAAAAGATAAGGCAAAAGCCCCCTAAGATATTCTAGGCAAAATTAAGGCAGCCCGCTAGATTGAAAACCCGTAAAGGGCGGTCTAGGCAAAAGACAGGGCTTAAAAAACAAGAGATGGATAAAAAGAGGAGCCCATCATCATGGTCATAAAGGAGGAGCCCATCGGCGTATTCATAAGAAGCCAACGGGAGAAGGCCAGTTACTTTCTAAATGCATAAAAAATAAATAAACATTAGATTGCATTTAGGACATTCACACACAAAGTAGTTGCATAATACGACTTTGTCAAAATCAAGAAAAAATAATTTTCTTCAAAATAAACATGCATATAAGGAGGCTAGTCCTCATACTCGTGATTGAAAATAGGAAGCGCCAGAATCCAGTCTCCACATGAAAATCAAAATCGCGAAAGGCGAAATCAAAACCGTTTCAGCATAATAAAGAGCTTCAAGGAAACTAGCTCTAACCACCATCCTTCCGTCCAAGAAAGAAGGAAGACATCGAAAAAAGAAAGGCCGACGAAAAGGCTCGACCATCCCCTAAGAGGATCCTTGCCTACTCCAAAGGCAAAATGAAAAAGATTACCTCACGACTCAGCTTCATCGCCACATGAGTCATCAAGCAAATTCATCCAGAATCTCCGCTTTATTCCCCAAAGGAGAATAAGGACTACATAAGAGTCCATAAAAAAAAATACGGAGTCAAATCCTCCACATCACCGGGGGGCAACTAAAAAAAAAAAAAGAAGAAGAAAAACTTTTCATCCCCTAACGGAGACCACCACAAAAAAGGGGGCCGCACGAAAATCTCCAAGAAGAGTATATCAAGAAAATCTCTTCATTCCGCTCAATAAAGAGTTTCACAAAAGGCGGAGCCAAGACTCCATCATAAAAAATCAAATCAAAAGATTAGATCCCCAAGAGAAAAATTCCCCAGGGATCACCATAAAGAAAAGAGAAAAAAATATATCTTTTCATCCAAAGAAAAGCCAATGTGCATAAAAGGCGCACATATAAACCCATTCCCCAGCAGGAATAAGAGCATAGGCAAAGCTAGCTCAAAACAACAAATATCCAACAAGGAGTCAAAAACTCCATTCATCCCTAGGGGGCAAATTAATCCCCCAGTGGACCAGCAAAAAGAAAATTTTTCCCCAGCAAGCCTACCATCAAAAGGCAAAATATAAAATTCATATCCTCAGGGAGTTAACCATTTGGAACACCCAATAGGAATATCCCCAGCGAAGTGCAAAACCTTCACTCCCAAGAATGCCTAAGGTAAGCAAAAAACTAATATCCCCAAGAAATGGGAAATCAACCTATAAGAGGCGAAAAACAACAAGTAAAAAGCCTTCAAACACTATTGAAGCACCCGCCTAATCAAGAGGCACAATCAAAAACCAACAAATCCTCAGTGGATTCCCGCCTAATCAAGAGGCCCAACAAAATCCCCAAGTGGATCTTCGCCTAATCAAGAGGCACAATCAATAAGAGAATTCAAAATCCCCAGAGGATTCCCGCCTAATAAGAGGCAACCAACAAAGAATCCCCGGCCAAGACCGGATGGCTAAACAGAAAACCCAAAAATCAATGAAAACCCCGGTAAAACCGGATGACTAACAGAAGAGTCAAAACAAATATTCCCCATGGAATAGGCGCATGATCAGAGACAATATGCCGCCAACACATATCCAAAAACCGGATGAGGGTTTGTACTCATCAAAAGATTGACCGTCAAAAAGAGAATCCTAAGAGCCTTGCAAAACGAGGCTCGTCAAAGAGTTTAGCAAATGCGAACTCAAACATAGTGGGGGAAAGTACTCACAAAAATCTAGCAAATACAGACTCAAACCGGGTGGGGGTTTGTACTCACAAGAGCCTTACAAAAGAAGGTTCGGATCAGATGAGGGTTCATTCTCATCAAACCAGATAGGGGTTGGTACCTATCAAAACTATTCATCATCGAAGGATCGGCTGCCTCTCCAAAGGAGCATCCTGCAAACCGAAGGATCGGCTACCTCACCAAAGGAGCATCCTGCACACCGAAGGATCGGCTATCTCTCCAAAGGAGCATCCTGCAGACTGAAGGATCGACTACCTCTCCAAAGGAGCATCCTGCAGATCGAAGGATCGGCTACCTCTCCAAAGGAGCATCCTAAGGCTTCACACTCATCAACCACAGGATCAACAACTTCAGCAAAGGAGCATCCTGGAAGTTCACATTCATCATCCAGAGGATCAGCAACTTTAGCAAAGCAGCATCCGAAGGATAACCGGGCAAAAGGGTTAACTCCTTCCCCTACCAGCCAATCTTATCGGCATATTAGGCCAATAAATTAGCTAGGCAGGTGAAGGTGGGGCAGCTGTAGACCCCTAATTTTGCCCGGTCTCTCAAATAAAGATAAAAGAGATCACCTGTAACAAGATAAAGCTCGTCTAGCATTACAAATAAGAGCCAAGGAGACTTCCTATATGAAGATAAAGCTTCAACAGACACATATCGGCATCAACTGACGTCCAAAACAGGCAAGGAAAGCTTCCCGGAGTCCCGAAACGCGCGAAACTGGCCAGAACAAGTCGAGACGGCCGTCCCAACCTGCCCCAGCCAAGTGGGACGCGCGTCCCGAATGTGGGACGACCGTCCCAAACCCAGTTTAAGTGGGACGGCCGTCCCGGGTTCCCAGGGGGTCCCAGCCTGTGTAAAAATGCCATTTGGGACGGCCGTCCCAGTCCAGACGGCCGTCCCACTCCAGACGGTGGTCCCGAAGTGCGCCAGCTGCGAAAATTATAAATAGGAGGCTCATTTGCCACTTTTTCACACCCCAGACACTCCAGAGAGCTCTAAAACACTTTCTAAAACTCAGAGCACTTGTCTATTTCTCTCTTTCTCTTGAATGATCTTTCCGATTGCCTTAAATAGGTAACAATCGGTTAAGGAATTATATTCCGGCATTCGATTCTTCTTTAAATTTTTAGTGGAGTCGATCTTGTATTGGTGAGGAGAGTCTGTGTAGAGAGAGGGGTTGCCAAAACGCATCCTCACAGTTCGAGATTCTCAATATCAAGCTTGCTACGGAGGTTCTTTTCAATTCTCTTCTCTTTTATTGCTTTATTTATTGTTTTATTTAGCATTATTCATCATTTTATGCATGCAATATAGAATAAAATCATGTAGATAGCCATTTAATATTATGTAATAAAATAGGGTAATCGCGTAATTTCTCGTAGTCTTTACTTAAATGAATTAATCTGTCATAGGGAACCCGAAAGGGGCGTTGTGGGGTGCTAACACCTTCCCCACACGTAACTAACTCCCTTACCTAACTCTGGTTATAATAGTCAAGTCTGGTTTTTATTAAAATCAACGCCTTTTCCTCCTTTTCCAATGTTTATGGTCAAAATATTGGTGGCGACTCCATAAGAACCCCTTTTCGAAAACCTTGCTTTTTCAATGTTGAAGCAATGAACATATTTTAAAACAAAAACGCGAGTCTAGACCATCTTTTCGCGACCGCTCGCATAAACGTTCGAGACGTCCCCCAGACGTCGAAAGGGACGGCGGCGACAAGAAATTTGGGAGAAATAATAGCCTTTTCCTTCCAGTAGGTTAGAAATTCTTGTTGGCCATCTGCATCAGAGATCCATCCTTCTACAGAATTAGGACGGGAATGAGAGGAGGGTGCAGATCTTCTTCTAGTTGGGATCTTAGGGCGAGAAGATGAGGCCATTTGAAATATTAGATGAATATCAAGAAAATCTAGAAGGACAAGTGATGGAATAAGGAGACAAAGAGAGTATAATAAGGTAAGAAAGCTTGATTTCAAGAGATAGAGGTGAGTAGGAGTGAAATAGAGGTCCCTATATATAGCCAAGCATGTCTAACGGTCATATGGAAGTGAATGGAGGCCAAAAGAGCCGTTGGCAACGGCTAGAAGGCAAAACTGGTCGGGTTTAATCGATTAAATTTCAGAATAATCGATTAAACCAGTATCAGGTACATTTAATCGATTATTTTCAGCTGATAATCGATTATCAGCTGCTTTTAATCGATTATTTTGCGAAATAATCGATTATTCCAGAGACAAATACTCTGTTTTGGATGTTTTGAGGGCAAATAATCGATTATAATTCCAAGTAATCGATTATTCCAGAGAGGAATGTCCTGTTTTGAGTGTTTTAACACATGATAACCTATGAACATCCTATACCACGAATTATAACATTACAATCATCCAAAAACAGTCAAATTAAGCAGAATTTAAGCTATTTCTAATATCCCTAAGTCTCTTCTAAGATCATAGAATCTATCCTTGGGTAGAGACTTAGTAAATATATCTGCTGTAGACCCCTAATTTTGCCCGGCCTCTCAAAATAAAGGCTAGAAGAACTTCGCCCGAGGATGGAGTTCATCCGGCTTCCCAAAACCGAGAAAGGACCTCCCACAACAGAAGATCGGAGTTCACTCATTCACACAATAAAGATCTTATAATCTTCTAACTATTGTTTCATCCACATAATTTGAGCTACAACAACTACCATTGCAATATATTCAAGCTGATATGGCAGACAAAGCAACACATGCCTCGCTTCTTAGAATGCCAAGATATTAAGGATGAACCTAGCAAATGACATGTCCCACTAGTGCTTTTTCTATCAATTTTACATCCACCATAATCAAGCATCGAATATCCTATTAAACTAGTACAAGCATCGAGTCGGATACCACAAACCAAAACCAAGTAGTTCCTTTTAAATATTTTAAAATATGTTTTACTTGCAATTAGGTGAGATTCTTTTGGACAAGCCCGAAATCTAGCACACACACGCACGAGAATGCATAATATCGAGTCTACTTGCGGTTAAGTATAATAGTGATCCTATCATACCTCTATACATAGTTTGATTAACTTCCAAACCTGATTCATCCTTGTCTAGATAGCATGAAGTTCTCATGGGTGTGTTAGCTTCCTTAGAGGTGTCCATTCCAAATTTTTTAAGGATCTCTTTGCAGTATTTGGTTTGAGAGATGAAAATGTCATCTTTAAGTTGCTTGATTTGTAGTCCAAGGAAGAATGTCAATTCTCCCATCATAGACATTTCAAACTCTCCCTCCATTATCTTAGCAAATTCTACACATAACGAATTATCAGTTGATCCAAAAATAATAGCATCAACATATACCCCTTTTGAGATGTCACCAATGATATTGTCCATTGAGAGTCCTCTAGGTGATTGCCATTCTTTTGCTAATTTAGGCGTTTGAGAAGACTCATTTTTCTCCAAATATAATTCATCAAGAGCCTCTCTTATATATTCATCATCACCTGCAATTTCTTTATTTGACTCAAGAGGATTTCCCCCAAGGTCTACAATCTCATCAAAGGTAACATGTATAGATTCTTCTATATTCAAAGTTCTCCTATTAAACACCCTATAAGCCTTGCTAGTTAATGAATAACCTAAGAAAATGCCCTCATCAGCTTTAGAGTCAAATTTTCCTAAGTTATCCTTTCCATTATTTAACACAAAACACTTACACCCAAAGATTTTCAAATGAGCAACATTAGGCTTTCTACCAGTAAACAATTCATAGGGAGTTGATTTTATAATTGGCCTAATGAGCATCCTATTCAAAACATACTAAATGATCAATTTTCTTTGAATAAATACGAGAGACAAACAATTCATTTAACTATAGGAACCCAAATATATTTTCCTTTAGGAACACCAAAATGTTTGATTTTACATCTATTTGAAGTATGACCATGTTTCATACAATAAAAACATGCTTTTGATGTAGCTTTAGAATAAGATTCATTACTAACAAAACATGCTCTAGTTCCTTTTTCTACCCATACTCTTTTGTTTTTACTTTTAGGCTTTTTCAAAGGAACATGACAATTTTCTTTAATTTGAACACTATCCTTATTCTTATAACTATCACTTAATTCCTTTTTAGCTTTATCAAGCAAATGTCTAAGTAAATCAATATCATGTTCATACTCTTTACATGATGCACATGTTATATTCTTATCATCATTCTCATCTATGCATATAATTTTCGTTTTTAATGACTCCTTTTCCTCTAAACATGCCATTTTCGTTTTTAAGGACTCTACCTCCTTTTCGGATCTACTTAAACTCTTTTTCACAGCTTTGTATTCATTTTTCAAGTCCTTAAAGGCACTAAACAATTCATTATAAGCATTTTGCAATTCATCAAAATCATTTTCATCATCACTTGAGGATGAGTCGGAATCACTAACCTCAAAGTCGGAAGATATATTGTCTTTTGCCAACAAGCAAATGTTAGCTTCTATTTCCAGATCACTTGACTCTGAAATCGCGTTACTATCATCGGTTCCTTCATAAGTCACTCTTAGTTTATCCCACATTTCTTGAGCACTCTTACAAATTGATATCCTGTAAAACTCATCAAGGGTTAAAGCAGATGAAATTATATTTCTAGCCCTAACGTCAAATTGGGCTTTCCTATTTTCTTCTGCAGTCCATCTAGAAAAAGGTTTAAGAACGTCAACACCGTTCTCAGTAATTTTAGGAACAAATGGACCGTTTAAAATAGCGTCCCAGACGCCTCTATCAACAGACTCTAGAAAAATTTGCATACGTACCTTCCAGAAAGGATAATTTTGACCCGCAAAAAGTGGGGGTCTGTTGATAGACGCACCTTCGGCAAAAGTTTGATTTTGTCCGGCCATTTTCGAAAATTTGAATGACTATCAAAGCAAGCTCTGATACCACTTGTTAGAATCGCGCAGCGGAATGTTCGTGTGGTCGGACAAAAACCAAGAGGGGGGGTGAATTGGTTTCTTAATAAAAATTAGGTTTTCAAAATTTTCCCCAAATTTTACCGATTAAAAACTGTGTAAATGTAAATAGAGAAGAGAAGAGAATCTTACACAAGAAATTTATACTGGTTCGGATCAAAAGACCCTACGTCCAGTTGCTAATCACTCAAACAGAGGATTAACGCTGTCACTATAAACAAAGTTATTACAAACAATTTACAATGGAAGAGATAAAGTAAAGATAACACCTCTCTTGAAATCCACAAGAGATGAAGAACAGCTTTCCCCAGAGACGGCACAGCACACAATCCACTAAGAACTCCACTTAGTGATTCTTATCGCTTCTAGCCCACACCAGGTTCAGAAAGCCCCCTTTCCTTGCAACAAACAGTTCTCTGGCACTCACAACACTTAACTTTTGTATGGAAAAGGTTGTTCTTCTTTTCTGAGTGCCAAAGGAGAGTTTATGTAGGGAAATTAGGGTTTAGAAATTGGGGATTTCGAAACTAGGGTTCTTGGTAATTGGGTTTTCGAAAATAGGGTTAATTTGAAGTTTAAAATCAAAAACAGACTGAAATAATCGATTAAATGGAGTAATAATCGATTAAAACAGAGCCAATATCAACAGAACCCGAAACCTTTCTGTTTTAATCGATTATAAGGAGTTTTAATCGATTATTTGACCTAATAATCGATTATTTTGATGTTTAATCGATTAAAACAGTGAGTTTATACTGAAAATGGTTTTTCTCACTATTTTAATCGATTATTTCCCTATATAATCGATTAAAGCCGAGCCTGGATGATAAATTTGAGCTTTTTGAAGCTTCTAAGGTGCAGACTATGTACCGACTATCTTAAACTCTAATATTACAGACTCAATCTAATTAAAACAGAGTTATTACACTACAAAACAAGTCTTCAATACTCTAAGTCTTTGAGTTCTTGAATCATCATCAAAATCATCAATCTTCATGTTCATCAAGTGCAACATCAAGTCCTTGAATGTTTCAACAACCCTACCCATAATGGTACAAACCTAATGAGAATTGTGATTACCATTCAGGCGCTCCTTGGCATTCTGTGGAGAATTGTATGGCCTTGAAGTATAAGGTCCAAGATTTGTTGAATGCTGGGTGGATCACCTTCAATGCTCCCGACCCTTAGGTCCTTAGGTGGATGATACGCCTCTGTCACAACCAGAATAGTGAGCTTGGGTAGAGAAGGCCAGCTAACTAGGGCTCCCCATTTTGTGCATCTTTTGGTTAAAAAAATACAAAAAAATAAAAAGCATAAAGAGATAAAAAAATCTTCCGATGCATCTCTCGTGGTCTCTACCCGTGGCCGCGAGATCTTTTGATTAAAGGGACTCTGTATATATTTCTCTTTTCATCAATACAATGAGGCATTTTTCATAATATTCATATGCTTTTGATTCTTTTCTCTCTCCAAAATAATTAAAAAAAATCTAGACCCAAATAAGGACCAAACAGTCATGTCTGTGATTAAACACTCTCTGCGGGATCTGAAAGCCGAAGGCGAATGGATTGAGTTAGAAAGTGAGGAGGGGACCATTTCTCCGGACATGCAAAGACTGTTGGAAAAATAAGTTCAATTGATTCAGCCCCATCAGGAAAAAACTTAGGCCATCGATCTGGGACAAAGAGATAATAAGAAAAAAGTAAATATTAGTACCCAAATTGATAATGTCAGGGAAGGGGCAATAACACCTTTGCGCTTATTCATGCCTCGTCCTTTCCCTTATACATCGGATAAAGTTGTATTGTGGATATGCACAAAAGAATTGTCCGTCAATGAAGATATCTCCAATATAGCCAGCATTGGGGGCAGGACGATAAGCAAAAACATTTATTCATCCAAGGAGCTACAAAATAATGCTCCTAAAAACAAAGGAAAAATAAAGAAACCGAAGAGGAAAAGGAAAAAAGAATCCAAGGGGAAGATTGAGCAGACCTTGGATTCACGGTGCTACGGCAGTTTCTTCAACGCTCCACCGAAAAATCAAATTCGTGGTAGGCTACAAGTCGATCATGGTTCAAGCTAAAGACTACACTCGAATCAGCGAGCCGTCCACCATACCTGAAATGGATGCGGCTGAAGAAGACATTTGAAAATATGTGTCGCCGCCGTCTGTTTCGACGTCTAGGGACATCTCAAATGTTTATGCGAGCGGTCGCGAAAAGATGGTTTATACTCGCGTTTTTGTTAAAATATGTTCATTGCTTCCGAGGTGATCAACAATTGAACTATCCTAAAACAAGGTTTTCGAAAAGGGGTTCTTATGGAGTCGCCACCAATGTTTTGACCATAAACATTGGAAAAGGATAAAAGGCGTTGATTTTAATAAAAACCAAACTTGGCCATTATAACCAGAGTTAGGTAAGGGAGTTAGTTACGTGTGGGGAAGGTGTTAGCACCCCACAACGCCCCTTTCGGTTCCCTATGACGGATTAATTCATTAAGTGAAGATTATAAGAAATTATGCTATTACCCTATTTTATTCATACAATCTTAAAAATGGCTATCTACATGATCTTATTTTAAATTGCACACATAAAGCAATAAATAAAGCAGTAAAAGAGAAGAGAATTGAAAAGAACCTCCGTAGCAAGCTTTGTATTGCAACTCTTTTATAATAAGGATGCGTTTCGGCAATCCCTCGCTCTACAACGACTCTCCTCTCGAATACAAAATCGACTCGACTAAAATTTTACAGAAGAATCGAATGTCGGACTATAATTCCTTAACCGATTGTTACCTATTTAAGGCAATCGGAAAGATCATTCGAAGTAGAGAGAGAAGAAGACAAGTCTTGGGAGTTGTCTGGGGTGTGAAAAAGTGGCAAATGAGCCTCCTATTTATAGTTTTCGCAGCCTGGCACCTCGGGACGGCCGTCCGGGACTCAGAAAACAGGGATGAGCATCTCAGGAAGTTGGGACGGCCATCTGGACTTTGGGACGGGCGTCCCATTTGAATTTTTGGCTTGGGACGGGCGTCTCACCTGTCCTAGGATGTTTGGGATGGCCGTCCCACATTTGGGACGGCTGTCTCAACTTGTTCTGGCCTGTTTTTGTGTTCTGGGACCCCCGGGAAGCTTTCCTTGCTATTTTCGGACGTTGGTTGATGCCGATAGATATCCATTGAAGCTTTATCTTCATATAGGAAGTCTTCTTGGCCTTTATTGAGATGCCGGATGAACTTTATCTTCGTTATAGGAGGTCTCCTTAGCCTTTATTGAGAAGCCGGGCAAAATTAGGGGTCTACAGCTACCCCCCCTTCACCTGCCTAGCTAATTTGTTGGCTTGATATGCCGACAAAATTAGTTTGTAGGGGAAGGAGTTAACCCTTTTTGCCCGGTTATCCTTCAGATGCTCCTTCGTTTGAAGTTTGCCGATCCTCCGGATGATAAATATTTTTGTTAGGTACCAACCCCTATCTGGTTTGAGCCTTACTTGATAAGGCTCTGGTGAGTACTTACCCTCACCCGGTATGAGTCTGCATTTTACTAGACTCTTGTGGGTACCTACCCCCACTAGGTATGAACCTTGTTCTGCAAGGCTTTGGTGAGTACCTACCCTCACCCGATATGAGTTCGCATTTTGCTAAAACTTTTGTGGGTTCTTACCTCCGAGGTGCTCAACACTTGAACTATCCTCTAATAGAAGCAAGGTATTTGCAACCTGCTTTTGTAATGCTCTGGTGAGTATTTTACTCTACCTGATGCATTTTGTTAGGTTTTGATGAGTACTTACCCTCATCCGGTACAAACCTTATTTTATAAGGCTTTGGTGGGTACCTACCCCCACCTGGTACGAATCTGCATTTTGCTAGATTCTGATGAGTACCTACCCTCATCTGGTCCAAATCTGCATTTTGACAGATTCTGATGGGTAAGTACCCCCACCTGGTCCGAATCTGCATTTTGACAAATTCTGATGGGTACCTACCCCCACCTGGTCCAAATTTGCATTTTGACAAATTCTGATGGGTACCTACCCACACCTAGTCCGAATCTGCATTTTGACAGATTCTGATGGGTGTAGACCCCTAATTTTGCCCGGCTTCTCAATAAAAGCTAAGGAGACTTCCTACAACAAAGCGAAGCTCGCCCGGCTACTCAATAAAGGCTAAGGAGACCTCCTATAACGAAGATAAAGTTCGTCCGGCATCTCAATAAAGGCCAAGAAGACTTCCTATATGAAGATAAAGCTTCAATGGACATCTATCGACATCAACCAACGTCCGAAAATAGCAAGGAAAGCTTCCCGGGGGTCCCAGAACACAAAAATAGGCCAGAACAAGTTGAGACAGCCGTCCCAAATGTGGGACGACCGTCCCAAACATCCTAGGACAGGTGAGACGCCCGTCCCAAAGGTGGGACGCCCGTCCCAAGCCAAAAATTCAAATGGGACGGCCATCCCAAAGTCCAGACGGTTGTCCCAACTTCCTGAGACACTCATCCCTGTTTTCTGAATCCCGGACGGTCGTCCCGAGGTGCCAGGCTGCGAAAACTATAAATAGGAGGCTCATTTGCCACTTTTTCACACCCCAGACAACTCCCAAGACTTGTCTTCTTCTCTCCCTACTTCGAATGATCTTTCTGATTGCCTTAAATAGGTAACAATCAGTTAAGGAATTATAGTCCGACATTCGATTCTTCTGTAAAATTTTAGTCGAGTCGATTTTGTATTCGAGAGGAGAGTCGTTGTAGAGCGAGGATTGCCGAAACGCATCCTCATTGTAAAAGAGTTCGCAATACAAAGCTTGCTACGGAGGTTCTTTTCAATTCTCTTCTCTTTTATCGCTTTATTTATTGCTTTATGTATGCAATGTGAAATAAAATCATGTAGATAGCCATTTTTAAGATTGTATGAATAAAATAGGGTAATAGCGTAATTTCTTATAATCTTCACTTAATGAATTAATCCATCATAGGGAACCTGAAAGGGGCGTTGTGGGGTGCTAACACCTTCCCCACACGTAACTAACTCCCTTACCTAACTCTGGTTATAATGGCCAAGTTTGGTTTTTATTAAAATCAACGCCTTTTATCCTTTTCCAATGTTTAGGGTCAAAATATTGGTGGCAACTCCATAAGAACCTCTTTTTCGAAAACCTTGCTTTTATTAGAGGATAGTTCAATTGTTGAGCACCTCTGAAGCAATGAACATATTTTAACAAAAACGCGAGTCTAAACCATCTTTTCGCGACCGCTCGCATAAACGTTCGAGATGTCCCTAGACGTCGGAACGGACGGCGGCGACAGATGGCGACTCCACTGGGGAAGCTAGAGAGTTGATCCCATTTAGTGACGGATAAATTCAAACTAAGTAAAGATTTGAAATTACGCCTTTACCCTCTTCCGTATGTTTTATTGTATGGCTTTAATAACTTCTGTATGATTATTTCTGCAAATTGTCTGAAATATAAACTGCACACAAAAACCCTTGCACACAACAGTCCCTCTATACCCGGGGGCAAGAGTGAATACCTATAGGGAGTGGGTGGCAGAAACTACCAGCTTGTTGGCACACGGGGCTACAACCGTTGTCGGAAACGACCAACTCAAGGTGATAACTCTCTTCTTTTGGTCTAAGAATGTTGACACGGAGTTCCGTGCATGACCCGAGGACTAAGAGATTGAGAGGTCCCTATAATGGGGGCACCTTGGGGACCTTTGGCCTTGGTGAGAACAGTTTAGAACCACCTAAACCAAGCACGTTTATGTAGGAAAACCCTACCTCGTGATTAAATTAGCGTGGCTCTGCTCGTGGATGTATGAATTGTGTGTGCATTCGTTTGTTGCATTTGTATTGATGCATTAGCATAGGGTAATCATACAACAAAAATAATGAAAAACCCTAAAAATCATAAAAAGTGATAAGATAAACCAACTTTATCTCGGACAGTCTTCAGTTAAGCTAGCCTGGTTTCAGGTTCTTTGTAAGCTAAGTAGCCACGTTGACCGATAGAAGAGATAAAGGGTCAAAAAAAATATAAAAACAAATTAAAGCCATAAAAATGCCTTTTTTATAATAAAAATATTCTTGGCAAAGTCGTATCATTCATACCACATCATCCCATAAGTGGTAAAACTAAGAGAGAAAACAAATGCACTAAGAAAAGTATGCATAAGCATCATCATAATAAAGTCTCTCATAAGCACATTCATTCTAGGATATATTAGATATCCCTAGACAATAGTGAAAGAGACCCAAGTGCATTTATCACCTTCCTAGAAGAGATAAGTGCGCTAAGGTATGTTGGCAACCTTTTTAAAAAAAGGAAGTTAACACACTAAGTTGGGTATGGTACCCTTAAAACATAGGCTTTTGAGAAGATACCAAAGATATTGTCTAAGGCATATCTATTTCACACCAATCATTTAAAATAAAAATCTATAATAAAAATCGTTAAAATCATTTAGAAAGTGGTTGGTCTTCCGCCCGTCCTCACACGTGCCCGTAAAGCTAAAAAGATGGAACACCTAGAGGAGCAAAACCGAAAGCTCACCACTGAGCTTAATACGCTGAAAGAGCAAATGGCTCAGATGTTAGAAATGATGCGCCAACAGAACCTCCATAAAGAGGGTCCTCAAAGTGGACAAGCCTCTCACCGAGGAACCTCAGGATGAGCATGACCAATCTGATACAAGAACAGTACATATTCATGTTCCGAAAGTATCAAAGCAACAAATTACTGCTCTTGAAGAGAGGCTGAGAGCCATGGAGGGGCATAACTTTGATGTAAAAAAGGCGGCTGATATGTGCCTCGTTAAAAACATCCAATTCCCTAACAAATTCAAAACTTCGGACTTCCCAAAATATATGGGACTAACTTGCCCCAAAAGTCATCTTACGATGTACTGCCGTAAGATGGCTGCATATGCTGACAACGAGAAACTCCTGATCCATTGCTTTCAGGAGAGCTGAGCTGAATCAGCTCTGAATTGGTATATGCAACTGGAAGGAGGGCAAGTCCAAACATGGAGACATCTGGCAGATGCTTTTCTTCGTCGCTATAAATACAATATTGATCTGACCCCTGAAAGAGCAGATCTACAATTGCTAAGCAAGAAAAACAATGAATCCTTTAAGGCATACGCCCAAAGATGGAGGGAATTGGCAACACAAGTAGAACCTCCTCTGTCCGACAAAGAAACCACATCCATGTTCATCAATTCTCTAACTGGTCCCTATTACGACAAAATGATAGGGAACACATCAACACTCTTTGCAGATGTGGTAATTATAGGAGAAAGAGTAGAGCAAGGTCTGAAAAGCTGAAGAATTACACAAACATACTCCCTCCAATTCCTCTACTCCAAACATTAAGAAGAACTTCGGAAAGATGAAGGAAGGAACCGTGAATGCAATCAACTTTGCCACTCCTTCTTCTTCCTCGCAGCAGACCAAGTCACGTAAACCGAAAGGAAATTCACTCCAATACCCACTTCCTATGGAAGTCTCGCGCTAAAATTGTTGGATGCCAAGCTCCTCGCGCGCATCCCTCCCAAGAAAATGGAGCCACCATATCCAAAATGGTATAAGCCGAACGAAAAATGCAATTATCATTCGGACACCCCAAGACACTCCGTGGATAGCTGTATGGCCTTAAAGCATAAGGTCCAAGACTTAATAGATGCGGGGTGGATTACCTTTGACGCATCTACTCCAAAAGTGGATGACCAGCCTCTTTCCAAACCCGAATAAAAGACGGGATAAGGAAGATC
Source organism: Sphenostylis stenocarpa (assembly GCA_963425845.1). Classification (NCBI taxonomy): domain Eukaryota; kingdom Viridiplantae; phylum Streptophyta; class Magnoliopsida; order Fabales; family Fabaceae; genus Sphenostylis; species Sphenostylis stenocarpa. The sequence continues at coordinate 40,310,380 of OY731401.1, forward strand.
AACAACTTAGGGCTCATTATTTTTGGCCATCTCTAAAAGAAATGTAATAAACAAAAAATATATATATAAAAAAAAATATATATCAAAGCTTCCGATGTATCTCTCGTGATCCTCGCCCATGATCATAGGATTTTTTTATTAAAGTGGGCTTTGTAAATATTTCTTTCAATCAATATAACGAGCCATTTTCCATGATATTCATATTCTCTTTCATTCTTTTCTCTCTCATACACTTAATAAAGAAATCTAAAACTAAGCATAACCATACAGTCATGTCTATGATTGAAAACTCTCTGGAAGATCCGAAAGCCGAAGGCGAATGGATTGAGTCACACAAAGGAGGAGGGGACCATTTCCCTGACATGCAAAGACTCGTTAGAAAAAGAAGCTCAATCAATACAACCCCATCAGGAGAAAACTGAGGCCATCAATTTGGGACAAGAAGATAATAAGAAAGAAGTAAATATTGGGACCCAAATTGATGATGATGTCGTGGAAAGGCCGATACGATTACTAAGAGAATATGTGGATGTATTCGCTTGGTCCTACCATATGATATGCCTGGAATTGATAAAAGTATAGTGGAGCATAGATTACCACTAAAAGAGGGATTCCTACCGTTAAGCGTAAACTCGAAGAGTAAAGCCGTAATGGTCCTTAAAAATTAAGGAAGAAGTAGAAAAACAAGTTGGATGCCAATTTTCTAATTGTATCAAAATATCCTCGAATGGTTGGCAAACATCGTGCCAGCTTATAAAGAAAAATGGAAAAATCAGAGTATGCGTAGATTACAGGGACTTAAACCGTGCAAGTCCAAAAGATGATTTTCCCTTACCACATATTGATATGCTGGTAGATCATACCGCTACAAATACTCTCTATTCTTTCATGGATGGATATGCAGGGTATAACCAAATTAGATTGGTTGTTGAAGATAGAGAAAAAACTTCCTTCATTACGCCGTGGGGTATATTCTATTATAGAGTAATGCCTTTAGGACTTAAGAATGCAGGGGCTACTTATCAAAGGGCTATGGTTACATTATTTCATGATATGATCCACAAAGAAATCGAAGTATATGTGGATGATATGATCGCCAAGTCCAAAAATGAAATAGATCACCTCCAATACTTAAAGAAGTTATTCAATCGGCTTCGGAAATACCAGATCAAGCTCAATCCGGCTAAATGCACATTCGGAGTACGATCAGGAAAACTCCTTGGGTTTATTGTTAGTAAAAAGGGAATTGAGGTAGACCCTGATAAAACAAAGGCAATCGTAGAAATGTCCCCACCAAGAACAGAAAAAGAAGTCAGAGGGTTCTTGGGCCGAATAAACTACATCGCACGGTTCATCGCGCAATTAACGGATAAGTGTACGCCCATCTTCAAGTTATTGCGTAAAAACCAACCGAAAATTTGGAACGACGAATGTCAAGAAGCTTTCGAAAAAATCAAAATGTGCCTAACTAATCCCCCAGTACTGGTACCACCTGTGGAAGGAAAGCCCCTGATTCTTTACCTTTCAGTACTCGACGAATCCATGGGATGTGTGCTTGGTCAACAAGATGATACGGGTAAAAAAGAACAAGCCATATATTACCTCAGTAAGAAATTTCTAAACTATGAGACCCGTTATACACCACTCTAAAAAACATGTTGTGCATTGGTGTGGGCAACTCAGCGCCTTCGACAATATATGGTCAGACACACAACTTGGTTGATTTCTAAAATGGACCCAATCAAATACCTGTTTGAAAAACCCGTCTTGACCGGAAGGATAGCCAGGTGGCAAGTACTCCTCTCAGAATTCGACATTATTCATGTCACTCAGAAAGCTATCAAAGGTAGTCCTTTAGCAGACTACTTGGCACATGGGCCAACTGATGAATATCAATCCCTCCAAGATGATTTTCCAGATGAGCACATAATGCACATCCAACATGAAGAGCTTGAAAATGATAAGTGGATCATGTTTTTCGATGGAGCTTCAAACTTACTAGGAAATGGGATCGGAGCTATTTTAATATCTCCCGAAAAGAAGTATATCCCAAGAATGACTCGATTAAACTTTGATTGCACAAACAATATGGCGTAATACGAAGCCTCGTTCTCTAGGTATTCAAGCAAGCTTTGGATCATGGGGTGACTAAACTCAAAGTATTCTGGTGACTCATCCCTTGTTATTTACCAGCTCAAGGGTGAATGGGAAACTAGAAATTCCAAGTTAATCCCTTATCTGGAGCACATCCGTAATATGACTTCAAAAATGGAAAACATCAGTTTCGAGTATATCCCTCAGGAGGATAACCAGATTGTAGATGCACTGGCAACATTATAATCCATGTTCGCATTAGGACAAGAACATGAGATGCCCATCATCCAAGTCAAAAGGCACGATAAACAAGCCTTTTGTATGACAGTGGACAGTGAAAAAGATAAAACCCCTTGGTATCAGGACATAAGGCAATACTTGACAAAGGGTGAATACCCCGAGGGAATCAGTGACAATGATAAAAGGATCATTCAGAAAAGGGCCATAGGGTTTATGTTGATAGGAGAAACCCTTTATAAAAAGAATTTTGATTCCACGTTGTTAAGATGTGTCAATCTCGAAGAATCACAGAAATTGATTAAAGAAATACATGAAGGAACCTTCGGGACTCATGCACCAGGACATATCATGACTAGGAAAATCCTCAGAGCAGAATACTTTTGGTCCACAATGGAGAAAGACTGTCATCAGTATGCCAAGAAATGTCACAAGTGTCATGTACATGCGGATAATGTACATGTTCCACCAGTACCACTCAATGTTATGGCTATCCCTTGGCCATTTGCTATGTGGGGCATGGATGTTATCGGACCTATTGAGCCTAAGGCATCCAATGGCCATCGATTCATTCTGGTGGCTATCGACTACTTCACCAAGTGGGTAGAAGCTGCATCTTATGCACATGTGACTAAAAAAGTAGTGGTCACCTTTGTTAAGAAAAATATCATGTGTCGATATGGCATCCCACATCGTCTTATTACTGATAATGGAACCAACCTGAATAATAAGATGATGGAAGAACTATGTCAGAACTTCAAAATTCAACACCATAATTCTTCTCCTTATCGGCCCAAAATGAATGGCGCAGTGGAAGCGGCTAATAAAAACATCAAAAGGATTGTTCAAAAGATGGTTAAGACCTATAAGGATTGGCATGAAATGTTGCCTTTTGCTCTTCATGGTTATCGAACGTCTGTACAAACCTCGACAGGAGCTACTCCATTCTCCCTCGTATACGGAATGGAGGTTGTATTGCCAATAGAGGTTGAGATACCTTCCTTGCGAATTATAATGGAAGCAAAATTAACAGAAGCCGAATGGGTTCAAAGTCGATACGATCAATTAAACCTTATCGATGAAAAGCGGTTGAATGCTATATGTCATGGACAAGCCTATCAAAAGAAGATCAAAAAGGCTTATGATAAAAAGGTCCACCCTCATACTTATCAAGAAGGGGATCTAGTGATAAAGAAACTGCTTCCAGCCCAGAAGGATAAAATCGGAAAATGGGCAGCAAATTACGAAGGACCCTTTGTGGTCAAAAGAGTTTTCTCAGGAGGGGCACTTATCCTCACCAATATGGATGGAGAGGAACTTCGACACCCAATCAATTCTGATGCGGTGAAGAAGTATTATGCTTGAAGACATTGCTCAAGACCCGTCAGGAATGAAAACCCGCAAAGGGCATCCCTGAGCAAAAGATAGGGTCTATATCCCTCACTAGGATACGTCCTAAGCAAAAAGTAGAGGTAATAAAAAATAATAATAAATAAAAAAAAGAAACTAAGAGCAATGGTTACTTTAGTCGAAAACCGAAAAGGCGGCTAAAGTAACATTCTTCCGTAAGCAAGCCTGCATAGCTTTCACTCGAGCTCGTGCATCTCAAATGAAGCAATTAGGAGAACCAGGGGGCAGATATTATGGACATGACTGTTTAAGCCTATACAGTATAGCCAACCCTGACCACCCATTCTTCTAAATACCTTTTGAAATCCTTCTATAAAAGAAATAAACTTTTGCACATATATCAATAAAATTCCCTTTCATTTCCTTTCTCATGACCAAATATTATGGAAATGCCTCTTTATTGATAAATCATAAATATACGCAAAGACTTTTAATCAAAGATCAAACATGCATCTTGTCGCCGCCGTCCGTTCCGACGTCTAGGGACATCTCGAACGTTTATGCGAGCGGTCGCGAAAAGATGGTTAAGACTCGCGTTTTATGTTAAAATTATGTTCATTGCTTCCGAGGTGCTCAACAACTGAACTATCCTCTAATAAAAGCAAGGTTTTCGAAAAGGGGTTCTTTTGGAGTCGCCACCAATGTTTTGACCATAAACATTGGAAAAGGATAAAAAGGCGTTGATTTTAATAAAAACCAAACTTGGCCATTATAACCAGAGTTAGGTAAGGGAGTTAGTTACGTGTGGGGAAGGTGTTAGCACCCCACAACGCCCCTTTCGGGTTCCCTATGACGGATTAATTCATTTCAGTAAAGATTACGAGAAATTATGCGATTACCCTATTTTATTGCATAATGTTAAAAATGGCTATCTACATGACCTTATTTTATATTGCATACATAAAGCAATAAATAAAGCAGTAAAAGAGAAGAGAATTGAACAGAACCTCCGTAGCAAGCTTTGTATTATGAATCTTTGATCGTGAGTGTCGCCGCCCTCCAAAAAGGATAATGGCGGTCGGAGCGACGCGATGGTTTTCCGACTCTTATATTTTTCGTAATCGCATTTTTTTATTGGTTACAACGCTTTTAGTTGTCCGATAACCGGGCTAACTTAAAAGCGAGGTTTTCGAAAAAGTGTCTTTGGGTTGTCCGGTAGCCGGGCTAACCCTAAAGACTTATTTTTATGGGTTCTATGGAGTCGCCACCGATGTTTTTACCAGAAACATCGAAAAAGGGGTAAAAAAGGCGTTGGTTTTCGAAAAACCAACTTTGGTCCGTTAAAACCAGAGTTGGGTAAGGGAGTTAGTTACGTGTAAAAGGGGTGTTAGCCCTTTTACGACGCCCCTTTCGGGTTCCCTATGACAGGCCAGCTTTATTTATGGGTAAATGAACTAGAAAAACATGTTTTTGCCCTTTTTATTGTGCGGAAATTAAAAGTATGACTACATGGCCCTAATTTCTATTGCAGCATTTATAATTGAAAGCAATAAAAGTAAATAGACAGAAATTGCACCTCCGAAGCAAGCTCTTTTGTATTGATATTAAAAATATAGGCGCTTTTTGGCAACCCTTCACTCTACAAGACGTCGAAATACTTCTTGAACGCCGAAAAAACACTCTTAGACACTCAGAAACTCCGGAAATTGCGTCGGAGGGATTCTAGAGAGAGATTTTCTAGAGAGAAGGGAGAGCTAATGCTAGTAGTGTGTGTTTCTGTGTGGAAAAAGGGGAAATGGAGCCCCTATTTATAGTTTTTCGCGCCTGACAGGTCGAGACCGCCGTTTCCTCTGACAGGGTCGAGACCGCCGTCTGGAAAGTCCAGACCGCCGTCTCGTTCATGGCAGAGGGTCGAGACCGCCGTCTAGATAATCCAGACCGCCGTCTCGACTGGGCAGAAAACGAGACCGCCGTCTGGACAATCGAGACGGCGGTCTCGTCCTAGCGTTAAGACGAGACGGCGGTCTGGTCCTTCCAGACGGCGGTCTCGTCCCTTCAGGGCGAGAAACTTTATTTTTCGGGCCAAAAAACCTTCCTATCTTAGTACGGGAGCCTAATAGTCTCTCCTAGTTGCTTGTTAGGCTTCGGCCGTCTTCAAATAGGAAGCTTTCTGACTTTATTTGGAAGCCGGGCAAGATTTGGGGTCTACAGCTGCCCCCCCTTTACCTGACTAGTCAACTGTTTGGCTTGTTGTGCCAGACAGGTAGACAGGAAGGTAAAGGAGTTGACCCTCTCGCCCGGCTACCCTTCGGACGTCCCGTCTGGTGGCAGATGATCCTCTGGGGAGATGTTGTGTTTGTGCACCTCCGGGATACTACTCCTGACGTAGCCGATCCCTTTGGTTGACACGTGGTGGAACCTCCGGATACTACTCCTGACGTAGCCGATCCTTCGGTTGATGAGTATAAACCCCCCATCAGGCTGGTAGTGGCAACTTTCTTGGGGAAAATTGTGTATTCGTGCACTTCCGGGATACTCCTTCTGACGGTAGCCGATCCCTTTGGTGGACACGTGGTAGAACCTCCGGATACTACTCCTGATGTAGCCGATCCTTCGGTTGATGAGTATAAACCCCCCATCAGGCTGGTAGTGGCAGTCCGTTGTGTGGGACTGGATGGGTATGATCCCCCCATCAGGGTGGTAGTTGCGACTTCCTTGGGGAGTCATGTGTCGGGCAGGCGCAGTCGTATGCATAGGTTGATAGGTATAAACCCCCTATCAGGCTGGTAGTGGTACAGTCCGTTGGTTATTCTACTGGGGACTGGATGGGTATGATCCCCCCATCAGGGTGGTAATTGCAGCTTCACTGGGGATCCAGGTGCAATCGTGTGCGTAGATAGGTATAAACCCCCTATCAGGCTGGTACAGTCCTCGGCGTAGGACTGGCGGTGGTGGCGGCTTACAGTTCAGGTGCCCCATGCGCCCTTAGGGCACTCCTTGTGTGCTGGTTGATAGGTATGATCCCCCTATCGGGCTGGTACAGTCCACTGCGTAGGACTGGTGGTGGTGGCGGCTTACTGCTCGGGTAGCTCATGCGTCGATTATTGAGATGTGTTCTCTTGTCTTTGTTTGTCCTTTTTGGGAATTGTCATCTGGTCTGTGCCGGGGATTTTGTTGGTGTTCATCCAGCTTGTTGATTGCTGGGGATTCTTTGTTTTTGATCTTTTGATGGTGATCACCCGACTCTTGCTGGTTGGTCGGATGGGTCTTTGTTTGTTTGGCTTTTCCTGATAGCCATCCGGCTTGTTGATTACTGGAAATTCTTTGTTTTGATCCTTTTTGCTGGTTGTCGGGGATTTTTGATGAGTGCCTCTTAGGTAGGCAGGAATCCTCTGGGGATTCGTTGATCTTGGTGACACCTCTTGGGTAGGCGGATATCCATTGAGGAATTCGTTGATTTTGATGGTGCCTCTGAGCAGGCAAATACTCCATTGAGTTTCTGGTAATGCCTCTGAGTAGGCAGATGCTTCATTTGGAGGTGAAGACTTTTGGTTTCGCTTCTTTGCCTCCGAATAGGTTGATGTCCCTTTTCGGGGAAATTGGCTCTCGCTTGCCGGATCTTGCCTTCACCTAGGCAAATGAGTTTTGGAATTTGCCTTTGTCGTAGGCTCACTTGGAGATGATTTTTCTTTTTATTGATCCACCAGGGAATTGGTTGCCTTCCGGGGATCTCGATTTTGGTTTGCCCCTTGAGGGGATGGAGTTTTGACTCCTTGTTAGATGTTGATGGTATGAGATGGCTTTGCCGATACTCTTGTTCTGTTAGGGGAATGAAATTTCTGATTCCTCTTTTTTCGTTGATTTTCCCTTTTTCTGAGGTGACCTACTTTAGGGTTTTGATTTCCTGGAAGTTAGGATTTTTATTTGTTTTTGCCTTTTTCCACGATTTATCTCTTTTTTATCACGATTTTGAAATCTGGCTTTTTTATGGGGATAATGCGTAAGCCTTTTTACTTTTTAGTCTCTTTAACGCTGGCTTTTTTTTTTCTTTTTGGGGGGGTCCACTAGGGATGACGTCTTATTTCTTTAGTGATCCACCAGGGAATTAGTTAACTTCCTGGGGACTTGATTTTTTCCTAGGAATGGAGTCTTGGCTCCTTGATTGATGTTGATGTGAGCTAAACTTGTAAAGCTCTTATTCCGCTGGGGGATGAGAATCTCTTATTTCTTTTTGTAGATTTTTTTTTTTTTTTTTTAGGAGATCCACTTGAAGATTTGTATTCGGCCTTCTTTGTTGTTGCCTTCTTGGACATCTGTTGGGGATGCAAGAGTTTTCTTCTTTTTTTCCTTTTTTCTTTTTTTGTCGAGCCCTTGTTGGTATGGAGATTGGACTCTTTTGACTATTGGTGATGTTGATGATGATGGGCTCTTGAAGCCTTTATTCTCCATTGGGGAGTGTGGAGGAGACTTTGGGTGAGTGTGCTTGGTGACTCATGTGATGGCAGTACTGAGCCATGGGGTAATTTTTGTGTTGCCTCTGGAGTAGGCAAGGATCCCCTTGGGGATAACTAAGCCTTTCCGTCGGCTTTTCTTTTATGATGTCTGATGATTGTGCCCTCTTTTATTGGGTGATGATTGGAGCTTTTGGCTTCTGGAAGCTTCTTTTGACAATTCACTCTTCTTTCTTGAGGGAGAGCAAGGAGACTTATTACTTTCTTGTGCCTTCTTTTCTGGGTAGAAGGATGGTAGCTGAAGCTCTTGATTTCCGGAAGCTCTTATTTTGATGAGTCGCTTGATTGACGACTTGCTCCATTTTCTTGAAGGCTTTATTTGGAGACTCAGTCTCTGTGATCCTGTTTTCAATCACAAACATGGAGCTAGTCTCCTTATATGTATGAATGCTTTTCGTTTTTTATTTGTTATTTATCTGAAGTAATTTTTATTTCTTTCACTTTTGACATTGACAAAATCGTTTTGTGCGACTACTTGTGTGTGGATGCCCTAAATGCAATCTATTCTTATTGATTGATGCATCTGGAAAAGTGACTGGCATTCTTCTGCTAGACTTTCATGATTATGATGAAGGACCCCTCCCTCTCTTTTACTCATTTTTTTGGTTTAGTCCTATCTTTTGCCTAGATCGCCCTTTTGGGGTTTTCGGTCTAGCGGACTGCCTTAATTTTTGCCTAGGATATCTTAGCGGGCTTTTTCCTTTTTTATGAATGCCCTAACTTTTGCCTAGACCGCCCTTTGCGGGTTTTCGATCTAGCGGGCTACCCTAACTTTTGCCTAAGAATATCCTAGCAGGCATTATTCTTTTTATTGTATTTTTCTCTTTCTTTCTCTTTTTTTTTTTTTTGAGAGATAGGAGCCTATCATATGCATGCAAGGTTTGCAATATGCATCCTATAATACTATTTCAATTAATTTTTCGAAAGGATTAACCAATGTGCTTTTACTCCTGATGAGCTTCTGACGTTGTGTGCTTTGTTGTCAGGATAGTTGTACCGATTTCGCCGTCTCGATTTTGTCGCCGAAGAATAATTGGTTTTTCTCTTTTTCTTGTAGAGCACTCTTTGTAGTGTTCCTCTTTCTCCACTCTAGGGATTTCAATCCTCTTGTTGACTATGCGCCTCCATATTCCCAAATTAATTATTAGAATTTTGGTGTGAGGGTCAAGAGAAAAGAAGTAAAGAGGTAAATTCAATGGCTTGTGTTTTAGAATGTTATTTTTATTGGAAAAAGATTTTTGTAAGAATGGTTGGCTAGGGTTAGGCTTAGGTGCTTACGCTTTTGTCTAAGCATACGTTTTCCCCTTTTCTTTTGTATTTGCGCCCTTTTGGTTTTATTCCTATTGCTTTTTAATGGCTAGCTGATTTCCCTAGACCGCCCTTTGGGTTTTCGAACTATGATATTGTGTCTTGGCCCTATCTTTTGTCTAGGTTCCTTCTTTTTGTATATTTTTGGGGAATCCTAGCGGACCTTATTTTGTAACCCTAACTTTTGCCTAGGCTACCCTTTATTTTTGTTCGGGTGTCCTACCGGGTTGACCCTATCTTTTGCGTAGCCCCCTTTGTGGGTTTCCTACCGGGTAATTTGCCCTTTCTGTTTTTGGCCTTTGGCTTCTATGGGCTTTTTTTGTATTTATTTTTTGGTTCACAATATTGGCGAAGCATGACTTACTTTATGGTGAGGTAAAGCCTTATTTGGGTGCTTCTAATCAACTAGCTTGACTGTAATGGCAATGGTGAATTTTGGTTATTTGGACGCGCTTTTGAAAACGTTTGCTTTAAACATGGTTATTAATGAGGTTTAGACATAAATAGCAAGAAGAGAAGCAGATAGTAAGAATGACATTCTTTGTAATTAATAGGGAAATATGTGCCCTACAATGCTCGGGGGTCGGGCTAGCCCCGAGGAGTAATCTCTAATAGTCATTAGATTTACAACCCTAAGATTCAGAAGGAGGACACCTAATGACTAAAGTCGCTTTTGACACTTGAACCCCTCTGTTTGGGAAAATCTGATTCGAGGTGCAGAGGGGAGGCTTCCCTTTTCTCCGTGCAGCTTGTTCCTTTGTAGGATTATGCTTCAAAGGATTGTCTTTAAAATCTGGTGGCTCCCTTATTCCTTGAGAGTTTCTAATGAGCCCTTAGTTTGGGCGGCATCCATATTTTCTCATCATGTGGGTCACCTTCATATTGTTGGGAAAGTCTTTTCGTATTGACAAAAGATATTTCAAATGTCCTGGGTCCTCTTCTGCCGCATCTATTCAAGGTAGAGCAGACAATTTGCTGATCTGAATGTCGTCTCTGGCTCAAACTGTGACTAGCTTGTCGCCTACCGTGAGTTTGTTTCTTTGGCGGAGCATTGAGAGAACTGCCTTAGCGTCGTGAGTCCAAAGTCTTCTTAGTTTCCCCTTTGGATTACGTTTTTCTTCGGTCTTATTATTTTTCCTTTATTTGTAGGAGCGTTGATTTTTTTCACTTCTAGTCATGCCCCCAATGCTGACTATATTTGTGATATCCTTTTTTATTGGTGAAGATTTTTCGTATCTCCACGGTACCACTTATTCGATTCGAGGCGTGAACAAAATGTAATGGCATCCTTGTCCCCTCTTCCTTATTAACTCGGATACCCAACGGTTGAGGCTTATTATCCTCCTTGTCGCCGCCCTCCAAAAAAGGATAAATGGCGGTCGGAGCGACGCAATGGTTTTCCGACTCTTGTTTATTTCGTAATCGCGTTTTTTATTGGTTACAACGCTTTTAGTTGTTCGATAACCGGGCTAACTTAAAAGCGAGGTTTTCGAAAAAGGGTCTTTGGGTTGTCCGGTAGCCAGGCTAACCCTAAAGACTTATTTTTATGGGTCCTATGGAGTCGCCACCGATGTTTTTACCAGAAACATCGGAAAAGGGGTAAAAAAGGCGTTGGTTTTTGAAAAACCAACTTTGGTCCGTTAAAACCAGAGTTGGGTAAGGGAGTTAGTTACGTGTAAAAGGGGTATTAGCCCTTTTACGACGCCCCTTTCGGGTTCCCTATGACAGACCAGCTTTATTTATTGATAAATGAACTAGAAAAACATGCTTTTGCCCCTTTTATTGTACGGAAACTAAAAGTATGACTACATGGCCCTAATTTCTACTGCAGCATTTATGATTAAAGCGGTAAAATAAGAAGAGAGAATTTTTGCACCTTCGTAGCAACCTCTTTGTATTAATTCTCTTAAAAAGAGGGTGCGTTTTGGCAGCCCTTCGCTCTACAAGACATCGGAATACTTCTCGAACGCCAAAAAAACACTCTTGAACACTCAGAAACTCCGGAAATTGCGTCGGAGGGATTCTAGAGAGAGGTTTCTAGAGAGAAGGAAGAGCTAGAGGTGATTTTCTGTGTGGAAAAAGGGGAAATGGAGCCCCTATTTATAGTTTTTCGCGCCTGACAGGTCGAGACCGCCGTCTCCTCTGACAGGGTCGAGACCGCCGTCTGGAAAATCCAGACCGCCGTCTCGAACATGCAAGGAGTCGAGACCGCCGTCTGGGAAACCCAGACCGCCGTCTCGACTAGGCAAAAAATGAGACCGCCGTCTGGAAAACCCAGACCGTCGTCTCGACTTTTGCAGGAAATGAGACCGCCGTCTGGACAAACGAGACGGTGGTCTCGTCCTTGCGCTGAGACGAGACGGCGGTCTGGTACTTCCAGACGGCGGTCTCATCCCTTCAGGGCGAAAAACCTTATTTTTCGGGCCAAAAAACCTTCCTATCCTAGTACGGGAGCCTAATAGTCTCTCCTAGTGGCTTGTTAGGCTTTGGCCGTCTTTAAATAGGAAGCTTTCTGACTTTATTCTGAGGCGGGGCAAGATTTGGGGTCTACAACTGCCCCCCCTTTACCTGACTAGTCGACTGTTGGCTTGTTGTGCCAGACAGGTAGACAGGAAGGTAAAGGAGTTGACCCTCTCGCCCGGCTACCCTTCGGATGCTCCGTCTGGTGGCGGATGACCTTCTGGGGAGATGTTGTGTTTTGTGCACCTCCGAGATACTACTCCTGACGTAGCCGATCCCCTTGGTTGACACGTGGTGGAACCTCTGGATACTACTCCTGACGTAGCCGATCCTTCGGTTGATGGGTATAAACCCCCTATCAGGCTGGTAGAACCTTCGGATACTACTTCTGACGTAGCCGATCCTTCGGTTGATGGGTATAAACCCCCCATCAGGCTGGTAGAACCTTCGGATACTACTTCTGACGTAGTCGATCCTTCGGTTGATGGGTATAAACCCCCCATCAGGCTGGTGCAGTCTGTTGTGTGGGACTGGATGGGTATGAACCCCCCATCAGGCTGGTAGAACCTCCGGATACTACTTATGGCGTAGCCGATCCTTTGGTTGATGGGTATAAACCCCCCACCAGGCTGGTGCAGTCCGTTGTGTGGGACTGGTGGTTTCACTGGGGAAAATCGTGTATTCGTGCACTTCCGGGATACTCCTTCTGACGGTAGCCGATCCCTTTGGTGGACACGTGGTAAAACCTCAGGATACTCCTTCTGACGGTAGCCGATCCTTCGGTTGATGGGTATAAACCCCCCATCAGGCTGGCAGTGGCGACTTTCTTGGGGAGTCATGCGCCAGGCAGGCGCAGCCGTATGCGTAGGTTGATAGGTATGAACCCCCTATCAGGCTGGTACAGTCCTCGGCGTAGGACTGGCGGTGGTGCAGTCCGTTGGTTATTCTACTGGGGACTAGATGGGTATGATCCCCCCATCAGGGTGGTAGTTGCAACTTCACTGGGGGTCCAAGTGCAATCGTGTGCGTAGATAGGTATAAAACCCCCTATCAGGCTGGTACAGTCCTCGGCGTAGGACTGGCGGTGGTGGCGGCTTACAGTTCAGGTGGCCCATGCGCCACGCAGGTGCTCTAGCGTGCGTGAGTCTTCTGTTGGTAGATGTACTTTGGAGTGGTCATCTGGGCTATGCCAGGGATTCTTGTGTTTCATCCAGCTTTGTTGGTTGCTGGGGATTCTTTGTTTTTTACTCTTGGTGGTCACCCGACTTTCGCTGATCGGTCGGGTGGGTCTTGTTTGTTGTTCGACTTTTTACTTTTGGTGGTGATCACCCGACTTTGGCTGGCTGGTCGGGCTCTTCTTTTTTGTGTTCGACTCTTGGTAGTTGATTTTTGTTTGACTAAGGTGATTGTTTTGATCCTGCCTTTTCCTCACGGTCTTATCTCTTTTTTCTCGCGACTTGGATTTTGGCTTTTTCCTTGAGCGTATGCCTTTTCTCTTTTAAGCTTCTTTTTTGTTACGCTGACTTTTGTAAAAGAGAGCAGAGAATGCGTGGAATAAAATTTTATTCATTGGAAATTTTATTACAACGTTTTTTATTTCTACCCCTACAATTCCTAAGAGTCATCATCAGAAGGGGGGTGGTAGGGAAAATGCTTGTACATGTGATAGCGGAAGTCGATCTGCTCTTGGACTTCGTCATTGTAATCCTCTTGGTACGTCGTCCATTCTTGCGGCATCCTCTGCTTCTCTTGGCGGACCTCATTTAGGCCTTCTTGCAGGGCCTATTGGCGGGCGTCTTGCTCCTGCCGCCACTGGGTCTACTGCTCTTGCCATATCGCCATTTGGCCGAGCTGCTGGCTCAGGTCGTTCATGTGTTGGTGGAGGCCAGCAAAGTCCTCCGTGTATGGTGGTGGTTGCTGCTGCTGCTGCTGCTGGGAGCTGGGAGATGTGGGCGCATCCTGTATTGCCACTATTCCCTGGAGTTCCAGCTCAAAGTCCAGGGTGGGGTGCAGGGCGAAACGGCCTCCCTGGCGTATCAGCATCCCCATGCTGACCAGCATTGGCCCGTTGATGGGCTCGGGTCGCAAGTTGCGGGCCAACTCTTCCCAGCCAGGACACCCCATCCTCTCTGCTAGAGGGGTGATGAGGGGAGCCACAAGGATGGCTCCCGCGGATCTGCTCCCAAAGTCCTTCAGGGCCCTTAGGAGGAAGTACCCTGGATTGCAGCGTCGCCTCTGGTGCATGCAGTAGAGGATAAAGAGGTCAGGGAGGGACACCTTCCCCTGACTCTCTTTTCTTGCGTGGATGGTGCCTGCCAGCAGCTTGTGGCAGATGCGGAGTGGTGCGGGGAGTGCAGACCCCCTCATCAGTGAGGGCAATGCGGTTCCTGTGAGCTCCCGCCACATTTCATCAGCGGTGAGGTTGGTGGGCCTAGAGCAGACGGCCTCTCGGTACTCCCGGGTTAATGCTGCCTCAGGCCGGATGAACCCAATGGACACATTGAATTCCTCCAGAGTGGTAGTGTGGTACTGCCCACCCATGAAGTAGTTGACCATCTTGGTGGGCTGCATGCCTGAGGCCATGGAGGGGATCTCAATGAGAGAGACCGAGGCCAGAAATTCGAGTACCGCCTGAGGGTACACATGGACGGGTGGAGGTTGTAGCAGAAAACTCCACCCGATGTTGTCAATGTGGGCCCGGACGTCCTCCTCCCATCCGAACTCAGCCAAGGTGGCGAAATCTATTGTTAGCATGGAATGCCACTGGTAGCTTCTCAGGTTGTCCAGGCGGGCCTGGTGCTGTGGTTGAAGTTGAGAAGGGTCTTGGGGTGGCGGTGGTGCCGAGCTGCTAGCACCAGCGGTGCCCCTTCTCTTTCTGGAGCCACTTCTACTAAACATTTTGAGCAGGGAAGGCTTGGAGGAGTAGAATGAGTGTTTTGGAGGCTCTGGAGGCTTAGGAGGCAAGGAGAGTTGTGAGGAAACCTTCCAAGGCGCGCTCCCTTATATAGGGAAAAATTCAGGTCGAGACCGCCGTCTGGGAAGCCGAGACGGCAGTCTCGTTTGGGTTACTGGTCGAGACGGCGGTCTCGAGATTCCAGACGGCGGTCTCGATTTTGCTTAAGTCGAGACGGCGGTCCGGTTTCTCGAGACGGCGATCTCGAAATGCAAGTCAATCGAGACGGCGGTCCGGAATGTCCAGACGGCGGTCTCGATTTTCTCGATGTTTTTTTTTTTTTTTTTTTTTTTTTTTTGGTAACGTAAGATAGGACCTGGTTCAAAAACATTTTATGCATGTAAATGTTTTTATGTTTGATGTCCTAAGATGCCTACTTTTGGTTAGTTTTTTAGAAGGATTAACCAACGTGCCTTGCTGCGCCGAATGCCCTCCTGATCTGTGTTTTTGTGTTTGCTGTACCTTGCCGGCTCTGTTGTGACCGAAGTACTATTTGTTTTTCTTTTCCTTTTCTTCTTTCCTTCTTTTGGTAGAACACCTTTTGCCATGTAGTATCCCTTTTTCCTCGTCCTAGGGATTTCAATCCTCTTGTTGACTATACGCCTCCACATTCCCAAATTAATTAGTAGAATTTTTGGTGTGAGGGTCAAGAGAAAAGAAGTAAAGGGGATGATTTCAATGGCTTGTGTTTTAGAGTGTTGTTTTTATTGGAAATTGTTTTTGTAAGAATGGCTGGTTAGGGTTAGGTTTAAGTGTTTAAGCTTTCGTCTAAGCAAACATTTTTCCCTCCCTTTGGTATTTGCGCCTTTTGGTCTTATTCCTATCGCTTTTTGTAGCTAGTTGATTTCCCTAGATCGCCCTTTGGGTTTTCGAACTAGGATACTGTGTGTTGGCCCTATCTTTTGTCTAGGTTCTCTCTCTTGTAAAATTTTGGAGGAATCCTATCGGACCTTTATTTATGACCCTAACTTTTGCCTAGGCTACCCTTTGTTGTTGTTCGGGTGTCCTACCGGGTCGACCCTAACTTTTGTGTAGCCCCCTTTGTGGGTTTCCTACCGGGTCATATTTTTTGGCCTTTGGCTTTCTCTGGGCTTTCTCTTTTTTTGTATTTATTTTTTTTTGTTCACAGTATTGGCGAAGCAAGACCTTTTTTTTTTATGGATGAGGTGAGGTCTTATATGTTTTGTTTTTATATGCTTCTAATCAACTAGCTTGATGGTACTAGCGATGATAGCTGTTGGCTATTTGAATGCGCTTTTATTCCTTTCTTTTGTTTGTTTACTTAGACAAGGGTTATTTACGTGGTCCAGTCATAAGTAGAGAGAAAAGAAGCAGATAGTAAGAATAATTCTTTATTAATTAACAAGGGAATGTGTGCCCTAAAATGCCCGGGGGTCGGGCTCGCCCCGGGGGATAGTCTCTAACAGTCATGGGTTTTACATCCCTTAAACAACGAAAAAGGCTTCCTAATGACTAAGATGCTTCTTGACGCTTGCACCCCTCCACTTCGGAAAATCTGCTTGAGTGTGCGGAGGGGGGACTTCCTTTTCCTTCTTTCCGCCTGGCCCCTAGTAGGGTCGTATCCTAGGCCATGCTTGCAAGGATTGTCTTTGAATTCTGGGGGTTCCCTCGCGCCTTGGGAATCTGCCCCTAGTCCTTGGCCAGGATGGTAACCATGCTTCATCATCATGCGGGCTACCTTTGTGTTTCTGGGAAGTCGCTCTATGCTCGGCAATTTCGAGCGCTTGAAAAGATGTTTCAAGGGCCTCTTCGACCGCATCCACATAGGGCCGAGTGGACGGTCCACCGATCGGGATGTCATCCTCTCGCCCGAACGGTGACCAATTTGTCATCCACTATGAACTTGACTTTCCGGTGGAGCGTCGAAGGTATTGCCTTAGCGTCATGAATCCAAGGCCTGCCGAGGAGACAGCTGTATGCTGGAGTAATATCCATGACATGGAAATCAACATTGAAAATAGTGGGTCCCACTTGAATTGGCAAATTGATCTCTCCCACTACTTCTCGTTTGGATCCGTCGAAGGCTCGAACGATGGTGCTGCTTGGGCGCAGACGGGTTCCTTGGATAGTCAGTTTATCCAACGTGCATTTGGGCATCACGTTCAAGGACGACCCGTTATCCACAAGAACTTTGGCGATAAGGTACTCCTTGCATTTAACCGAGATATGCAAGGGCTTGTTGTGATTTGCCCCTTCGAGGGGAAGTTCTTCTGCCGTGAAGGTGAGGTGATCGCCTACCGTGATGTGACCAACGATCCTCTCAACTTTTTCTTGGGATATGGTATGAGGTACATGCGCCTCGCTCAAGACCTTCAGCAGGGCATTTCGGTGCGGTTCCGAGCTCATTATCAGTGATAGCAACGTGATTTTTGCAGGTGTACGGTTGAGCTGGTCAATAATGGAATACTCACTTTGCCTTATAAATTGGATTAATTCCTCTGCCTCCTCCTTGGATTCTTTATTTTCTTTTTCCTCTTCGGTCTTTTCTTTATTTTTTTCCTTTATTTTGAAGGACATTTTCCTGTGTGTCCTTGGGGGAGTAGATTCTTCCACTTCTAGTCGTGCCCCCAATACCGGCTATATTCGTTATTTCTTCTTTTATTGGTGAAGATTCTCCATATCTCCACGGTACAGCTTTATTTGATTCGTAGGGGAAAGGACGTGGCATAAAAAGTCGCACTGGCGTCCTTGCCCCCTCTTCTATCCTTTTGAGGACCAACGGCCGAGGTTTATTTTCCTCTTGCTGCGAATCGACCGTTGGGGTAAACTTTATTAGGAGCGGCTTTCTCTCCATTCTTCTGATTTGGAATATACGTTAGTTAATCCTTCCTTTTTATTATCTTATTTATTAAGCGTGTAGGAGGGAAATTTTAAATGTGCAAATGAATGCTTATGTATGCAAGTAGACAGCCATTTGAAAAAAAGAATTTTATTTATTTCTACAAGAAGGTGTACATTCCCCTATTCTATACTCGCGAAGCGACTTTTGACAAAAGCGGAAAACTTTGAAGAAACCCACGAGTGGTTCTTGATTCCTCCGTAGTTCCCTCTCGCCTTCCCGGACGTGAAAAGAAAGCGCTTCGCTTTGTTTGCGGACCGCCCGGCTCATATCTTCACTATACTTTTGAGCCTCCTTGATCTTCGCCTCTTGATGGATAACCAAGGCTTGTAGTTCATCGAGCTTCTCGGTGACTCCGGCTCTTCTCTTGTAATAGCTCATCATACCGAGCTAGCCCTTGCCTTTCTCTCGGAGCGTAGGTCAAGGAGAGCTCGTTGAGTTTGCGGTTGTTCTCTCTCTCCGACGAATATCTAACCGAGTTTTGTAGAGCTCTTGTGACAAGTCCTCGACTATCTTGGCCTCGCTTTGCGTATTCGGCCTCAAGGTGTGCTTCGCTCCGCGGCGATTTCTGGAGCCGGCTATCCGAGCTGGTTCCGGCAGCTTTGGATGCTCTGGATAGCTTGTTCGATGAGAATCGGCACATTGGTCCTTGAGGCGCTCTATTTCATGATCCTTTTTCTTGCCCCGCCTCTTCGGGCCATCTATTGTGAGGATAGATTCTTGTTCTTTCTCTTCAAGGGCCCTCATCCGGGCTCCCATAATTTCTATCCTCTTGGTCAGGGCGTCGATCTGAGCCTGCAGCCCTTCATTGTTGGCGCTCGTAGTAGGTGTGGGCGATGGTTGAGACATCCCTCTTCTTCTCCTTTCCGCCTCGTAGTCACTGGTGGTAGCCACCCGTGCTTTTCCGAGCTCTTTGTCTCCCGCGTAGACTGGCTTTTCCCATGCTTTTTTCACAATAGGTGAGTTGGCAATGGCGCATGGATCTCCAAAGAAGCACAGTCCTCCGAGTTCCCCTTTGGAAATAGGAGTTTGGGTCCTCATGAGTTGCCTCATAGCTACCCTGGGTGAGTAGGCTATGCAACCCCTGAGTCCTATCAAGGGTACGTTCGGGTAATCTCCACATCGGATGAGTACTGGGCCAGGCCGGAACCATGGGCAGGCCCAAGTTACGCTATTGGCGTCTTTCCGTTCCAGCTCGTCCCTCCACTCTGAAGTTAGGCGGCGCTGGAGGGGGATCTTGGAGAAGCTTCTCAAAGGATCGGGGAATATCCCCATGTGGCTAGAGGCGTAGAGGTGCGTGATGCTCCACACAAAAAGCAATGAAGAGCAGCAGCGGAGTGTTTTTCCTTGCTTCCGGTGGCAGAATTCTACCGAAAGCAAGGTATCGGCAAGGATCGCAGGCAAGGGACTCTTCGAGTGCACGTCCCGTGCGAAGAAGGCATCCATAACGGCTCGATCTATGGTGTCTAGATGAAAAGGGAACAAAATGGTTCCGAAGATGATGAGTGCCAGGGTCTTGTTGAAGGCAACCCACTCTGTCCGTTCTGCCAGGTAGGATAGGTGGTCTTCTAGCATGGAAACTTTCCAACCCTGGTTGTTCCCTTTCTTGATCAGGGTGTTCTGCCAGACTGGCAATTGAATGAGGGCGGCGACAGGTGCCACAGGAGTGTACGCCCCGTGGCGAACATGGACCCTCGCTGATTTGGGCCATCTTAACATTATCTCATACTCCTCTAGAGTGGGCACCATGTCAAACTGCGGGAATTCAAAACATCGCAGGTTCGTGTTCCAGAAAAATATTAACGCCCTTAGAAACACCTGATCGACACTAATTCTCAGCAGGTCCAGAATCCATCCATAGGATTTCTCGAAGTCAGCGCGGACTTCGGACGACATTGCGGCACTAAGCCGTTCCAACCTCTCAGTATTGAAACGCGGAATGTCTACCTTCTTGGGCTGTCTGCTAGTCCCCTCCATTTTTCTAGAACAAAAATGCATGTTATGATGATGCTTATTTTAAATGAATGAGAGTGTTTATTTTCTATTTATCATGTTTTCTTACATGATGTATGGTATTTGCTTATTTTTTGAAAGAAATAAACTATCTACATGAATGTTTTTTTTGAATGTAATATTTTGAACCAGGTCTTATTCATGTTTTTTTTTCGAAATCAAATTTTGGATTTACAATTTTGATTTTTATTGGTTTTTATTTTATAGCCTTTTATCTCTTCTGTCGGAACTGCGTGGCTACTTAGCTTACAAAGAACCTGAAACCAGGCTAGCTAAAAGGCAGACTGTCCGAGATAAAATATGGCTTTATGCGAAAGAATTATTTAACGTCCCTTATCTCTTCTGTCGGAACTGCGTGGCTACTTAGCTTGCAAAGAACCTGAAACCAAGCTAGCTAAAAGGCAGACTGTCCGAGATAAGGGAGTTTATTTGGAAAAAATATTTTTTTTGGTTTTTGTTTTGTTGTTTGTTTTATGCAATGCAGCAACCAAATGCATCAAACAAATGCACACACAATTCGAACATCCCCGAACTAGCGAGCTTTCGTTTATATTACGAGGTAGGGTTTTCCTGCAGAAAAGTGCATTGGCTAGGCTGGGTTCTAACTGTTCTCACCAGGTCAAAAGGCCCCCAAGGTGCCCCCATTATAGGGTCCCCGACTCCCCAGCCGTCCGACCATGCTTAGCACTAGGGCCATAGTCGGTCTTATTGCCAAAGGAGGAAGGTTATCACCTTGAGTGGTGGTTTCCGATCACACTGGTGGGCGCAAGGCCCTCACGCAGCGAACCGTACCTGCCACCCGCTCCCTATAGGTTTCTCACTTGCCCCCGGGTATAGGGGGAACTGTTGTGTGCAAAGGTTCGTGTGCAATTTTTATTCCAAACAATTGCATAATAAACAGACAACAGTTATTAAAGCCATTTAATAAAGCATGTTATAAATCAAGGTAGGGCAAAAGCATTTTCCTTGGTTCATTTATTTATTTTAAGCTGGCCCATCACTAAATGGGATCAACTCTCTAGGCTTCCCCAGTGGAGTCGCCATCTGTCGCCGCCCTCCAAAAAAGGATAAATGGCGGTCGGAGCGACGCGATGGTTTTCCGACTCTTATTTATTTCGTTTTATTGGTTACAACGCTTTTAGTTGTCCGATAACCGGGCTAACTTAAAAGTGAGGTTTTCGAAAAAGGGTCTTTGGGTTGTCCGGTAGCCGGGCTAACCCTAAAGACTTATTTTTATGGGTCCTATGGAGTCGCCACCGATGTTTTTACCAGAAACATCGGAAAAGGGGTAAAAAAGGCGTTGGTTTTTGAAAAACCAACTTTGGTCCGATAAAACCAGAGTTGGGTAAGGGAGTTAGTTACGTGTAAAAGGGGTATTAGCCCTTTTACGACGCCCCTTTCGGGTTCCCTATGACAAGCCAGCTTTATTTATTGATAAATGAACTAGAAAAACATGCTTTTGCCCTTTTTATTGTACAGAAATTAAAAGTATGACTACATGGACCTAATTTCTACTGCAGCATTTATGATTAAAGCGGTAAAATAAGAAGAGAGAATTTTTGCACCTTCGAAGCAAGCTTTTTGTATTAATTCTCTTAAAAAGAGGGTGCGTTTTGGCAGCCCTTCGCTCTACAAGACGTCGGAATACTTCTCGAACGCCGAAAAAACACTCTTGAACACTCAGAAACTCCGGAAATTTCGTCAGAGGGATTCTAGAGAGAGGTTTCTAGAGAGAAGGAAGAGCTAGAGGTGATTTTCTGTGTGGAAAAAGGGGAAATGGAGCCCCTATTTATAGTTTTTCGTGCCTTTCAGGTCGAGACCGCCGTCTCCTCTGACAGGGTCGAGACCGCCGTCTGGAAAATCCAGACCGCCGTCTCGAACATGCAAGGAGTCGAGACCGCCGTCTGGGAAACCCAGACCGCCGTCTCGACTAGGCAAAAAACGAGACCACCGTCTGGAAAACCCAGACCGCCATCTCGACTTTTGCAGGAAACGAGACCGCCGTCTGGACAAACGAGACGGCGGTCTCGTCCTTGCGCTGAGACGAGACGGCGGTCTGGTACTTCCAGACGGTGGTCTCGTCCCTTCAGGGCGAAAAACCTTATTTTTCGGGCCAAAAAACCTTCTTATCCTAGTACGGGAGCCTAATAGTCTCTCCTAGTGGCTTGTTAGGCTTCGGCCGTCTTTAAATAGGAAGCTTTCTGACTTTATTCTGAGGCCGGGCAAGATTTGGGGTCTACACTCCTTAGGTGTATCAACCGTTGGAGAGAACTTGACGACGAAAGGTTTGCTCTTCACCTTATTTCGATTAATGGAAAGCACATCGACTAATCCTTTCTTTTTATTATCTTATTATTAAAGTGAGAATGAATGCAATTTATGGATGCAATTCATGAATGCAATAGACGGTTGAGACAAACAACTTTATTTGTTTCATCCAGACAGTGTACATTCCTCAATGCAATGTTTCGAAGTGCATTTTTTAAAAGCGAAAAGCCTAAAGGAATCCCCTAGGTTGGTTAAAATTTGTATGTATTTCCTTTTTTGACTTCCCGTGCATGGCATGCGAATGCCTTAATCCTCTTTTCATAGTGTTGAGGAATGTCCACTTTCTTCAACTGTCTATTATTAGATGCATGTTATGAGGATGAAGTTTGGTGGATGCATGTATGCAAGTGTTTGTTTTTTTTCCTAAACATTATCATGTTTTATTTTCTAACATGATGTATGATAGTGTTTGGGATTTTGTATTTTTTTTTTGTATGCGGATGAGAGCATGAAGAATACCAGCCGCTTTCTAGAATGCAAAAAGATTTTTATTGAATGATTTATGAGATGGATATTCCTTAAGACAATGGCTTAGGTATCCTCCTTAAAGCTTGTGCTTTGCAGGGTACCATACCCACCTCGGTGTAATGGTTCCTTCCCCATCACAGATTTGACAAGTATAATGGCTATCACCACCACACCTTAGTACATTTGTCCCTTCCTTGTCGCGAAGGTTACAAATGTGCTCGGGGCCTCTTTCGCCATTGTCTTAGGGAATATCTAGTGCTCCCTAGAATGAATGTATTTATGCATGCATCCGTAAAAAAGGGCAGTAGATGTTCAAAGTGGCATAACTTTTGACTGGGTTGTCCGATTTGGACGCACAACATATCAAAACGAAGAGAAAAGGGTGAAGAACCAAGTTGCAAATCCCAAAGGGGATTTGGCCTAGTAATTTTCCCAAAAAACGCCTCTAAGACCCATTTTTTAGGGATTTATTAAAATGATGCGTATGCATACTTTCTTTATGCATTTATTTTCTCTCTTGGTTTTTTCACTTATGACATGATGCAATATGAATGATACGACTTTGTCAAAAGTTGATTTATTTTCTGATTTCTGTTATTTTTATTTATTTTGGATTCATTTTTTTTTATTTTAGTTTTTATTGGTTTCTATTTTATAGCCTTTTATCTCTTCTGTCGGAACTGCGTGGCTACTTAGCTTACAAAGAACCTGAAACCAGGCTAGCTAAAAGGCAGACTGTCCGAGATAAAATGTGGCTTTATGCGAAAGAATAGTTAGCGTCCCTTATCTCTTCTGTCGGAACTGCGTGGCTACTTAGCTTACAAAGAACCTGAAACCAGGCTAGCTAAAAGGCAGACTGTCCGAGATAAAGGTGTTTATTTGCGGAAATATTTTTTGTGATTTTTTTTGTGTTTTTTTGTTGTTGTTTGTTTATGCAATGCAACAAACAAATGCAACAAACAAATGCAGCAAACAAATGCACACACAATTCGAACATCCCCGAACAGGCAAGTCTTCATTTTTATCACGAGGTCGGGTTTTCCTGCAGAAAAGTGTATTGGCGAGGGTAGGTTCTAACTGTTCTCACCAGGCTAAAGGCCCCCAAGGTGCCCCCATTATAGGGTCCCCGACTCCCCAGCCGTCCGACCATGCTTAGCACTAGGGCCATAGTCGGTCTTGTTGCCAAAGGAGGAAGGTTATCACCTTGAGTGGTGGTTTCCGATAACACTGGTGGGCGCAAGGCCCTCACGCAGCGAACCGTACCTGCCACCCGCTCCCTATGGGTTTCTCACTTGCCCCCGGGTATAGGGGGAACTGTTGTGTGCAAAGGTTTGTGTGCAGTTTTTATTTCAAACATTTGCATAATAAACAAACAACAGTTATTAAAGCCATTCAGGTAAAGCATGTTATAAAACAAGTAAGGGCAAAAGCTTTTTTTTCTTGGTTCATTTATTTATTTTAAGCTGGCCCATCACTAAATGGGATCAACTCTCTAGGCTTCCCCAGTGGAGTCGCCATCTGTCGCCGCCCTCCAAAAAGGATAATGGCGGTCGGAGCGACGCGATGGTTTTCCGACTCTTATATTTTTCGTAATCGCGTTTTTTTATTGGTTACAACGCTTTTAGTTGTCCGATAACCGGGCTAACTTAAAAGCGAGGTTTTCGAAAAAGTGTCTTTGGGTTGTCCGGTAGCCGGGCTAACCCTAAAGACTTATTTTTATGGGTTCTATGGAGTCGCCACCGATGTTTTTACCAGAAACATCGGAAAAGGGGTAAAAAAGGCATTGGTTTTCGAAAAACCAACTTTGGTCCGTTAAAACCAGAGTTGGGTAAGGGAGTTAGTTACATGTAAAAGGGGTGTTAGCCCTTTTACGACGCCCCTTTCAGGTTCCCTATGACAGGCCAGCTTTATTTATGGGTAAATGAACTAGAAAAACATGCTTTTGCCCTTTTTATTGTGCAGAAATTAAAAGTATGACTACATGGCCCTAATTTCTATTGCAGCATTTATAATTGAAAGCAATAAAAGTAAATAGACAGAAATTGCACCTCTGAAGCAAGCTCTTTTGTATTGATATTAAAAATATAGGCGCTTTTTGGCAGCCCTTCACTCTACAAGACGTCGGAATACTTCTCGAACGCCGAAAAAACACTCTTAGACACTCAAAAACTCCGGAAATTGCGTCGGAGGGATTCTAGAGAGAGATTTTCTAGAGAGAAGGGAGAGCTAATGCTAGTAGTGTGTGTTTCTGTGTGGAAAAAGGGGAAATGGAGCCCCTATTTATAGTTTTTCGCGCCTGACAGGTCGAGACCGCCGTTTCCTCTGACAGGGTCGAGACCGCCGTCTGGAAAGTCCAGACCGCCGTCTCGTTCATGGCAGAGGGTCGAGACCGCCGTCTGGATAATCCAGACCGTCGTCTCGACTGGGCAGAAAACGAGACCGCCGTCTGGGAAACCCAGACCGCCATCTCGACGTTTGCAGGAATCGAGACCGCCGTCTGGACAATCGAGACGGCGGTCTCGTCCTAGCGTTAAGACGAGACGGCGGTCTGGTCCTTCCAGACGGCGGTCTCGTCCCTTCAGGGCGAGAAACTTTATTTTTCGGGCCAAAAAACCTTCCTATCTTAGTACGGGAGCCTAATAGTCTCTCCTAGTGGCTTGTTAGGCTTCGGCCATCTTCAAATAGGAAGCTTTCTGACTTTATTTGGAAGTCGGGCAAGATTTGGGGTCTACAGTGAGGATGCGTTTTGGCAATCCTTCGCTCTACAAAGACTCTCCTCTCCGAATACAACATTGACTCTACTAAATTTTACAGAAGAATCAAATGCTGGAATATGATTCCTTAACTGATTGTTACCTTATTAAGGCAATCAGAGAGTTCATTCGAAGAGGGAAGAGAATAGACAAGTACTAGGAGTTGTCTGGTGTGTGAACAGTGGCAAATGAGCCTCCTATTTATAGTTTTCGCTGCCTACACATTTGGGATGGCCGTCTGGGTTGGGACGGTCGTCCCAACTGCCTCTTTTACAAAGGCTGAGACCACCTGGAAGCTGGGACTGGCAGTCCCACTTGGGACGGCCGTCCCACTTGGCCAGGGAAGGTTGGGATGGTCGTCTCGACCTTGGGACGGCCGTCTCGACCTGTTTTGGCCAGTCTTTGTGTTCTGGGACCCCTAGGAAGCTTTCCTTGCTATTTTCGGACGTTGGTTGATGCCGATAGATGTCCATTGAAGCTTTATCTTCATATAGGAAGTCTTCTTGACCTTTATTGATATGCCAGGCGAGCTTTATCTTGTTTGTAGGAAGTCTCTTTTAGCCTTTATTGAGTAGCCGGGCGAGCTTCGCTTTGTTGTAGGAAGTCTCCTTAGCTTTTATTGAGAAGCCGGGCAAAATTAGGGGTCTACAGCTGCCCCCCCTTCACCTGCCTAGCTAATTTGTTGGCTTGATATGCCGACAAAATTAGTTGGTAGGGGAAGGAGTTAACCCTTTTTGCCCGGTTATCCTTCAGATGCTCCTTCGTTTGAAGTTTGCTGATCCTCCAGATGATAAATATTTTTGATAGGTACCAACCCCTATCTGGTTTGAGCTTTACTTTATAAGGCTCTGGTGAGTACTTACCCTCACCATGTATGACTCTGCATTTCGCTAGACTCTTGTGGGTACCTACCCCCACTAAGTATAAACCTTGTTTTACAAGGCTTTGGTGAGTACCTACTGTCGCCGCCGTCCGTTTCGACGTCTAGGGACATCTCGAACGTTTATGCGAGCGGTTGCGAAAAGATGGTTTGGACTCGCGTATTTATTTTAAAATGTGTTCATTGCTTCCGAGGTATCCAATAATCGAATTATCCTCTAATAAAAGCAAGGTTTTTGAAAAGGGGTTCTTTTGGAGTCGCCACCAATATTTTGACCATAAACATTGGAAAAGGATAAAAAGATGTTGATTTTAATAAAAACCAAACTTGGCCATTATAACCAGATTCGGGTAAGGGAGTTAGTTACGCGTGGGGAAGGTGTTAGCACCCCACAACGCCCCTTTCGGGTTCCCTATGACGGATTTAATTCATTTAAGTAAAGACTACAAGAAATTACACAGTTACCCTATTTTATTGCATAATACAAAAATGGCTATCTACATGATTATATCTTATATTACATAAAACAATAAATAAAGCAAATAAATAAAACAATAAAAGAGAAGAGAATTGAAAAGAACCTCCGTAGCAAGCTTTATATTGAGAATCTCGAACTGTAAGGATGCGTTTTGGCAATCCCCTCTCTCTACACAGACTCTCCTCACCAATACAAGATCGAATCAAACAAAATTTTAAAGAAGAATTGAATGCCGGAATAAAATTCCTTAACCGATTGTTACCTATTTAAGGCAATCGGAAAGATCATTCAAGAGAGGGAGAGAAGTAGACAAGTGCCCTGAGTTTTCTGAGGTGTTTCAGAGCTCTCTAGGGTATCTGGGATGTAAAAAATGGCAAATGAGCATCCTATTTATAGTTTTTCGCAGCTGGCGCGCTTTGGGACGGCCGTCTGGGTTGGGACGGCCGTCTGGACTGGGATGGTCGTCCCAAATGTCATTTTTACACATACTGGGACCCCCTGGGAACCCGGGACGGCCATCCCACTTAACTGGGGCTTTGGGACGGCCGTCCCACCTTCGGGACACGCGTCCCACTTGAATCTGGCAGGTTGGGACGGCCGTCCCAACCTTGGGACGGCCGTCTCGACCTGTTTTGGCCCGTTTTCGCGTTTCGGGACCCCGGGAAGCTTTCCTTTCCTGTTTCGGACGTCGGTTGATGTCGATAGGTGTCCGTTGAAGCTTTTTCTTCATATAGGAAGTCTCCTTGGCCCTTATTTGTAAGGCCAGACGAGCTTTATCTTGTCACGGGTGATCTCTTTGTCTTTATTGAGAAGCCGGGCAAAATTAGGGGTCTACACCTACCCTCACCCGGTATGAGTTCGCATTTTGCTAAACTCTTGTGGGTACTTACTTCCGAGGTGCTCAACACTGAACTATCCTCTAGTAGAAGTAAGGTCTTTGCAACCCGTTTTTTGTAAATGCTTAGGTGAGTATTTTACTCTACCTGATGCATTTTGTTAGGTTTTGATGAGTACTTACCCTCATCCGGTACAAACCTTATTTTATTAGGCTTTGGTGAGTACCTACCCTCACCTGGTACGAATCTGCATTTTGCTAGATTCTGATGGGTACCTACCCCCACCCGATCTGAACCCCGTTTTGCAAGGCTTTGATGGGTACCTACCCCCACCTAGTCCGAATCTGCATTTTGACAGATTCTGATGGGTACCAACCCCCACCTGGTCCGAATCTGCATTTTGACAGATTCTGATGGGTACCTACCCCCACTGGTCCGAATTTGCATTCGACAAATTCGATGGGTACCTACCCCCACCTGGTCCGAATTTGCATTTTGACAAATTCCGATGAGTACCTACCCCCACCTGGTCCGAATTTGCATTTTGACAAATTCTGATGGGTACCTACCCCCACCTGGTCCGAATTTGCATTTTGACAAATTCTGATGGGTACCTACCCCCACCTGGTCCAAATTTGCATTTTGACAAATTCTCGATGGGTACCTACCCCACCTGGTCCGAATCCGCATTTTGACAGATTCTGATGGGTACCTACCCCCACCTGGTCCGAATTTGCATTTTGACAAATTCTGATGGGTACCTACCCCCACCTGGTCCGAACCCTGTTTTGCAAGGCTCTTAGGATGCACTTTTTGGTAGTCCATCCTATGGTTATCTGGTTTTTTTGAGATGTGTTGGCGGCTTATTGTTTCTGATCATGCGCCTATTCCGTGGGGAATGATTGATTTTCTTTTTGACTTTTTGTTTTAGTCATCCGGTTTTACCGAGGATTTCATTGTTTTGGCTTTTCTTGTTAGCCATCCGGCTTTGCCGGGGATTCTTTGTTTTTGGCTTTTCTTTTAGCCATCCGGCTTTGCCAGTGATTCTTTGTTTTTTGGCTTTTCTTTTAGCCGTCCGGCTTTGCCGGAGATTCTTGTTGGTTGCCTCTTATTTTAGGCAGGGATCCCCTGGGGATTTGTTGATTTTTTATCGTGCCTCTTGATTAGGCAGATGCTTCAATAGTGGTGAAGACTTTACTATTTTTCGCCTCTGAATAGGCCGATGTTCTGTTTGAGGATATTTGCTCTTGATAATACCTCTGAGTAGGCAGATGCTTTATTGGAAGGTTTGTGCTTTGGACTTGTATTACCTCTTATAGGTTGATTTCCCATTTCTTGGGGATATCGGTTTTTGCTTGCCTTAGGCAGAGGCTTTCTTGGGAGTGAAGACTTTGGATTTCACTAGGGGTATCCATATTGGGCGTTATAGGTGATTAACTCCCTATGGATATGAATTTGTAGTTTGCCTCGTCGGTAGGCTCACTTGGGGGATAATTTTTCTTTTTGGTGATCTACCGGGGATTTGATTGTTTTTCCGGAGATCTATTTTGACTTGCCCCCTAGGGGGAAATGGAGTTTTTGACTCCTTTGTTTTAAGCTGGCTTTGCCTATGCTCTTATTCTGCTGGGGAATAAATTTTTATCTTTTTCTCGCGATTTGTATCTCTTTTCCGCGATTTGGCTTTTACATATGTGCACCTTTTTATGCACATCGGCTTTTTCTTTGGGTGAAAAGATATTTTTTTTCTCTTTTCTTTTTGGTGATCCCTGGGGAATTTTTCTCTTGGGGATCGAATCCTTGATTTGATTTTTTTATGATGGAGTCTTGGCTCCTGTCTTTTGTGAGGCTCTTATATTGAGCGGGATGAAGAGATTTTCTTCTTTTTCTTTTTTGGGATTCACCGAGGAGTCTGTCGGTTTCCTGGGGATCCAATTTTGATGATGGAGTCTTGGCTCCTGGCTTTGTGAAGCTCTTATTTGAGCTGGAAGATGGAAAAATTTTTGTTTTCCTCTTTTTGTAGATCTTCTTGATATACTCTACTTGGAGATTTGGCCTTTTTCGTGCCTCTATTGGGAATGAAAGTTTTTCTTTTCTTTCTTTTTGTTACCCCTGGTGATATGGAGGATTTGACTCCGTATTTTCTTTGATGGACTCTTGTGTAGTCCTTATTCTCCTTTTGGGGAATGAAGCGGAGACTCTTGCATGAGTGCGCTTGATGACTCATGTGGTGATGCTGCTGAGTCGTGAGGTAGTCTTTTTATTTTGCCTCTGGAGTAGGCAAAGATCCTCTTGGGGATGATCAAGCCTTTTCGTTGGCTTTTTTTTCTGATGTACCTTCTTTTATTGGTGTAGAAGGTTAGAGCTAGTTTCCTTGAAGCTCTTTATTCTGCTGGAATGGTTTTGATTTAGCCTTTCACGATTTTGATTTTCAAATGGAGACTGGATTCTGGCGCCTCTTGTTTTCAATTACAAGTATGGAGACTATCCTCCTTATATGCATGTTTATTTAAAGAAAATTATTTTTTCTTGATTTTGACAAAGTCATATTATGCAACTACTTTGTATGTGGATGTCCTAAATGCAATATATTTGTTTATTTGTTTTTGATGCACTTAGAAAGTGACTGGCCTTCTCCCGTTAGCTTCTTATGAATACGCCGATGGGCTCCTCTTTTATGACCATGATGATAGGCTTTTTTTTTATCCATCTCTTGGTTTTAGCCCTATCTTTTGCCTAGACCGCCCTTTACGGGTTTTCGATCTAGCGGGCTGCCTTAATTTTTGCCTAGCATATCTTAGGGGGCTTTTGCCTTATCTTTTGCCTAGACCGTTCTTTTGGGGTTTCCGATCTAGCAGGCTACCCTAGTTTTTTCCTAAGAATATCCTAGCAGGCATTTGTTATTTTCTTATTATTTTTTTATGCTTCCCTTTTTTAGATGCATGTTTGATCTTTGATTAAAAGTCTTTGCGTATATTTATGATTTATCAATAAAGAGGAATTTCCATAATATTTGGTCAAGAGAAAGGAAATGAAAGGGAATTTTATTGATATATGTGCAAAAGTTTATTTCTTTTATAGAAGGATTTCAAAAAGGTATTTAGAAGAAGGGGTGGTCAGGGTTGGTTATACTGTATAGGCTTAAACAGTCATGTCCATGATATCTGCCCCCTGGTTCTCCTAATTGCTTCAGTTGAGATGCCTGAGCTCAGAGTGAAGACTATGCATACTGCTTGCTTCTAGAAGAATGTTACCTTAGCCGCCTTTTCGGTTTTCCACTAAAGTAGCTATTGCTCTTAGTTTTTTTTTATATATATATATATACCTCTACTTTTTGCCTAGGACGTATCCTAGCGAGGGATATAGACCCTATCTTTTGCTCAGGGATGCCCTTTGCGGGTTTTCATTCCTGACGGGTCATGAGCAATATCTTCAAGCATAATACTTCTTCAATGCGTCAGAAATGATTGGGTGTCGAAGTTCCTCACCATCCATATCAGTGAGGATAAGTGCCCCTCCTGAGAAAGCTCGTTTGACCACAAAGGGTCCTTCATAATTTGCAGCCCATTTTCCAATTTTATCCTTCTGGGATGGAAGCATTTTCTTTATCACTAGATCCCCTTCTTGATAAGTATGGGGGTGGACCTTTTTATCATAAGCCTTTTTTATCTTCTTTTGATAGGCTTGTCCATGGCATATAGCATTCAGCCGTTTTTCATCGATAAGGTTTAATTGATCGTATCGACTTTGAACCCATTCGGCTTCTGTTAATTTTGCTTCCATTATTATTCGCAAAGAAGGTATTTCGACCTCTATTGGCAATACAACCTCCATTCCATATACAAGAGAGAATGGAGTAGCTCCTGTTGAGGTTCGTACAAATGTTCGGTAACCCTGAAGAGCAAAAGGCAACATTTCATGCCAATCCTTGTAAGTTTTGACCATCTTTTGAACAATCTTTTTTATGTTTTTATTGGCCACTTCGACCGCGCCATTCATTTTGGGCCGATAGGGAGAGGAATTATGATGTTGAATTTTGAAATCTTGACATAATTCCTCCATCATCTTGTTATTCAAGTTGGTTCCATTATCAGTAATAAGACGATGTGGGATGCCGTATCGACATATGATATTTTTCTTAACAAAGGTGACCACTACCTTTTTAGTCACATGTGCATAAGATGCAACTTCTACCCACTTAGTGAAGTAGTCGATTGCCACCAGAATGAATCGATGGCCATTGGATGCCTTAGGCTCAATAGGTCCGATAACATCCATGCCCCACATAGAAAATGGCCAAGGGATAGCCATAACATTGAGAGGTACCGGTGGAACATGTACATTGTCCGCATGTACTTGACATTTGTGACATTTTCTAGCATACTGATGACAGTCCTTTTCCATTGTGGACCAAAAGTATCCTGCCCTGAGGATTTTCCTAGCCATGATATGCCCTGGTGCATGAGTCCCGAAGGTTCCCTCATGTATTTCTTTAATCAATTTTTGTGCTTCTTCAAGATTGACGCATCTTAGCAAAGTAGAGTCAAAGTTCTTTTTATAAAGGGTTTCTCCTATTAACATAAACCCTATGGCCCTTTTTCGAATGATCCTTTTATCATTGTCACTGATTCCCTTGGGGTATTCGCCCTTTGTCAGGTATCGCCTTATGTCCTGATACCAAGGGGTTTTATCTTTTTCATTGTCCACCGTCATACAAAAGGCTTGTTTATCGTGCCTTTTGACTTGGATGATGGGCATCTCATGTTCTTGTCCTAATGCAAACATGGATGATAATGTTGCCAGTGCATCTGCAATCTGGTTATCTTCCCGAGGGATGTACTCGAAACTGATGTTTTCCATTTTTGAAGTCATATTACGGATATGCTCTAGATAAGGGATTAACTTGGAATTTCTAGTTTCCCATTCACCCTTGAGTTGGTAAATAACAAGGGATGAGTCACCGAATACTTTAAGTTTCGTCACCCCATGATCCAGAGCTGCTTGAATACCTAGAGCACAGGCTTCGTATTCCGCCATATTGTTCGTGCAATCAAAGTTTAGTCTGGCTATTACTGGGATATACTTCTTTTCGGGAGATATTAAAATAGCTCTGATCCCATGTCCCAATAAGTTTGAAGCTCCATCGAAAAACATGATCCACTTATTATCTTCATGTTCTTCATGTTGGATATGCATTATGTGTTCATCCGGAAAATCATCTTGGAGGGATTGATATTCGTCAGTTGGCCCATGTGCCAGATATTCTGCTAAAGGACTGCCTTTGATAGCTTTCTGAGTGACATGAACAATGTCGAATTCTGAGAGTAATACCTGCCACCTGGCTATCCTTCCGATCAAGACGGGTTTTTCAAACAGGTATTTGATTGGGTCCATTTTGGAAATCAACCAAGTTGTATGTCTGACCATATATTGCCGAAGGCACTGAGTTGCCCACACCAATGCACAACATGTTTTCTCGAGTGGTGTATAGCGGGTCTCATAGTTTAGAAATTTCTTACTGAGGTAATATATGGCTTGTTCTTTTTTACCCGTATCGTCTTGTTGACCGAGCACACATCCCATGGACTCATCGAGTACTGAAAGGTAAAGAATCAAGTGCTTTCCTTCCACAGGTGGTATCAATACTGGTGGATTGGTTAGGCACGTTTTGATCTTTTCGAAAGCTTGTTGACATTCATCATTCCAAACTTTCGGTTGGTTTTTACACAATAACTTGAATATGGGCGTACATTTGTCTGTTAACTGCGCGATGAACCGTGCAATGTAGTTTATTCGGCCCAAGAACCTTCTGACTTCTTTTTCTGTTCTTGGTGGGGGCATTTCTACGATTGCCTTTGTTTTATCAGGGTCTACTTCAATTCCTTTTTTACTGACAATAAACCCAAGGAGTTTTCCTGATCGTACTCCGAATGTGCATTTAGCCGGATTGAGCTTGATCTGGTATTTCCGAAGCCGATTGAATAACTTCTTTAAGTATTGGAGGTGATCTATTTCGTTTTTGGACTTGGCGATCATATCATCCACATATACTTCGATTTCTTTGTGGATCATATCATGAAATAATGTCACCATGGCCCTTTGATAAGTAGCCCCTGCATTCTTAAGTCCAAATGGCATTACTCTATAACAAAATGTACCCCATGGCGTAATGAAAGAAGTTTTTTCTCTATCTTCAACAGCCAATTTAATTTGGTTATACCCTGCATATCCATCCATGAAAGAATAAAGAGTATTTGTAGCGGTATGATCTACCAGCATATCAATATGTGGTAAGGGAAAATCATCTTTTGGACTTGCACGATTTAAGTCCCTGTAATCTACGCATACTCTGATTTTTCCATTCTTCTTTATAACCGGCACGATGTTTGCCAACCATTCAGGGTATTTTGACACAATCAGAAAATTGGCATCCAACTATTTTTCTACTTCTTCCTTAATTTTCAAGGACCATTCTGGCTTTACTCTTCTGAGTTTCTGCTTAACGGGCCGGAATCCCTCTTTTAGTGGTAATCTATGCTCCACTATACTTTTATCAATTCCAGGCATATCACGGTAGGACCATGCGAATACATCCACATATTCTCTTAGCAACTGTATCAGCCTTTCCCTGACATCATCATCAATTTGGGTACCAATATTTACTTCTTTCTTATTATCTTCTTGTCCCAAATTGATGGCCTCAGTTTTTTCCTGATGGGGCTGTATTGATTGAGCTTCTTTTTCTAACAGTCTTTGCATGTCCGGGGAAATGGTCCCCTCCTCACTGTCTGACTCAATCCATTCGCCTTCGGCTTTCGGATCTTCCAGAGAATTTTCAATCACAGACATGACTGTATGGTTATGTTTTGTTTTAGATTTTATTCAATTATTTTGGAATGAGAGAGAAAAGAATGAGAAGCATATGAATATTATGAAAATGCCTCATTATATTGATGACAAGAAAATATTTACAAAGCCCACTTTAGCCAAAAATCTCGTGATCTTGGGCGGGGATCACGAGAGATACATCGGAAGCTTTTTGATATATTTTTATATATGTTTTTATTATATTTCTTTTAGAGATGGCCAAAAATAATGAGCCCTAAGTTGCTGGTCTTCCTTATCCCGTCTTTTATTCGGGTTTGGAAAGAGGTTGGTCATCCACTTTTGGAGTAGATGCGTCAAAGGTAATCCACCCCGCATCTATTAAGTCTTGAACCTTATGCTTTAAGTCCATACAGCTATCCATGGAGTGTCCTGGGGCGTCCAAATGATAATTGCATTTTTCATTTGGCTTGTACCATTCCGGATATGGTGGCTCTATTTTCTTGGGAGGGATGCGCGCGAGGAGCTTGGCATCCAACAATTTTGGCAGCAGACTTCCATAGGAAGTGGGTATTGGAGTGAATTTCCTTTCTGGTTTACGTGACTTGGTCTGCTGCGAGGAAGAAGAAGGAGTGGCAAAGTTGATTGCATTCACAATTCCTTCCTTCTTCTTTCCGAAGTTCTTCTTAATGTTTGGAGTAGAGGAATTGGAGGAAGTGTGTTGTGTAATTCTTCTGCTATTCAGACCTTGTACTCTTTCTCCTATAATTACCACATCTGCGAAGAGTGTTGATGTGTTCCCTATCATTTTGTCGTAATAGGGACCAGTTAGAGAATTGATGAACATGGATGTGGTTTCTTTGTCGGACAGAGGAGGTTCTACTTGTGCTGCCAATTCCCTCCATCTTTGGGCGTATGCCTTAAAGGATTCATTGTTTTTCTTGCTTAGCAATTGTAGATCTGCTCTTTCAGGGGTCAGATCAATGTTGTACTTGTAATGACGAAGAAAAGCATCCGCCAGATGTCTCCATGTTTGGACTTGCCCTCCTTCTAATTGCATATACCAATTTAGGGCTGATTCAGCTAAGCTCTCCTGAAAGCAATGGATCAGGAGTTTTTCATTGTCAACATATGCAGCCATCTTACGGCAGTACATTGTAAGATGGCTTTTGGGGCAAGTTAGTCCCATATATTTTGGGAAGTCCGGAGTTTTGAATTTATTAGGGAATTGGATGTTTTTAACGAGGCACATATCAGCCGCCTCTTTGACATCAAAGTTATGCCCCTCCATGGCTCTCAATCTTTCTTCAAGAGCAGTAATTTGTTGCTTTGATACTTCCGGAGCATGAATATGTACTGCTCTTGTATCAGATGGGTTATGCTCATCCTGAGGTTCCTCTTCTTCTTCTTGGTGAGAGGCTTGTCCACTTTGAGGACCCTCTTTATGGAGGTTCTGTTGGCGCATCATGTCTAACATCTGAGCCATTTGCTCTTTCAGCGTATTAAGCTCAGTGGTGAGCTTTCGGTTTTGTTCTTCTAGTTGCTCCATCTTCTTAGCTTTCTTAGCACGAGTGAGGACGGGCGGAAGACCAGCCACTTTCTAAATGATTTTAAAGATTTTTATTATTATATCTTTTTTATTTCAAATGATTAGTGTGAAATAGATATGCCTTAGACAATAGCTTTGGTATCTTCTCAAAAGCCTATGTTTTAAGGGTACCATACCCACCTTAGTGTGTTAACTTCCCTTTTTAAAGGTTGTCAACACACCTTAGCGCACTTATCTCTTCTAAGAAGATGATAAACGCACTTGGGTCTCTTTCGTTATTGTCTAAGGATATCTAATACATCCTAGAATGAATGTGTTTATGTATGAGAGATTTTATTATGATGATGTTTATGCATACTTTTCTTAGTGCATTTATTTTCTCTCTTAGTTTTACCACTTATTGGATGATGTGGTATGAATGATTCGACTTTTGTCAAGAATCTTTTTACTGTAAAAGGCATTTTTATGGGTTTCATTCGTTTTTTACATTTTTATGACCCTTTATCTCTTCTGTCGGTCAACATGGCTACTTAGCTTACAAAGAACCTGAAACCAGGCTAGCTTAACGGAAGACTGTCCGAGATAAAGTTGGTTTATCTTATCACTTTTATTATTTTTAGGGTTTTTCATTATTTTGTTTGTTGTATGATTACCCTATGCTAATGCATCAATACAAATGCAGCAAACGAATACACACACAATTCATACATCCACGAGCAGAGTCACGCTTATTTAATCACGAGGTAGGGTTTTCCTGCAGAAACGTGCTTGGTTTGGGTGGTTCTAAACTGTTCTCACCAAGGCCAAAGGTCCCCAAGGTGCCCCCATTATAGGGACCTCTCAATCTCTCAGTCCTCGGGTCATGCACGGAACTCCGTGTCGACATCCTTGTACCAAAAGAAGAGAGTTATCACCTTGAGTTGGTGGTTTCCGACAACGGTTGTAGCCCCGTGTGCCAACAAGCCAGTCGTATCTGCCACCCACTCCCTATAGGTATTCACTCTTGCCCCCGGGTATAGAGGGACTGTTGTGTGCAAGGATTTTTATGTGCAATTTATATTTCAGACAATTTTGCAGAAAATAATCATACAGCAATTATTAAAGCCATACAATAAAACATACGGAAAAGGGTAAAGACGTAATTTCAAATCTTTACTTAGTTTGAGTTTATCCCTCACTAAATGGGATCAACTCTCTAGCTTCCCCAGTGGAGTCGCCATCTGTCGCTGCCGTCCGTTTCGACGTCTAGGGACATCTCGAACGTTTATGCGAGCGGTTGCGAAAAGATGGTTAAGACTCGCGTTTTATGTTAAAATTATGTTCATTGCTTCCGAGGTGCTCAACAACTGAACTATCCTCTAATAAAAGCAAGGTTTTCGAAAAGGGGTTCTTTTGGAGTCGCCACCAATGTTTTGACCATAAACATTGGAAAAGGATAAAAAGGCGTTGATTTTAATAAAAACCAAACTTGGCCATTATAACCAGAGTTAGGTAAGGGAGTTAGTTACGTGTGGGGAAGGTGTTAGCACCCCACAACGCCCCTTTCGGGTTCCCTATGACGGATTAATTCATTTCAGTAAAGATTACGAGAAATTACGCGATTACCCTATTTTATTGCATAATGTTAAAAATGGCTATCTACATGACTTTATTTTATATTGCATACATAAAGCAATAAATAAAGCAGTAAAAGAGAAGAGAATTGAACAGAACCTCCGTAGCAAGCTTTGTATTATGAATCTTTGATCATGAGGATGCGTTTTGGCAATCCTTCGCTCTACAAAGACTCTCCTCTCCGAATACAACACTGACTCTACTAAATTTTACAGAAGAATCGAATGCTGGAATATGATTCCTTAACTGATTGTTACCTTATTAAGGCAATCAGAGAGTTCATTCAAAGAGGGAAGAGAATAGACAAGTACTAGGAGTTTTCTGGTGTGTGAATAGTGGCAAATGAGCCTCCTATTTATAGTTTTCGCTGCCTGCACATTTGGGATGGCCGTCTGGGTTTGGACGGCCATCCCAACTGCCTCTTTTACAAAGGCTGAGACCACCTGGAAGCTGGGACTGGCAGTCCCACTTGGGACGGCCGTCCCACTTGGCCAGGGAAGGTTGGGACGGCCGTCTCGACCTTGGGACGACCGTCTCGACCTGTTTTGGCCAGCCTTTGTGTTTTGGGATCCCTGGGAAACTTTCCTTGCTATTTTCGGACGTTGGTTGATGCCGATAGATGTCCATTGAAGCTTTATCTTCATATAGGAAGTCTTCTTGACCTTTATTGATATGCCAGGCGAGCTTTATCTTGTTTGTAGGAAGTCTCTTTTAGCCTTTATTGAGTAGCCGGGCGAGCTTCGCTTTGTTGTAGGAAGTCTCCTTAGCTTTTATTGAGAAGCTGGGCAAAATTAGGGGTCTACACATCTAAAAAAGGGAAGCATAAAAAAATAATAAGAAAATAACAAATGCCTGCTAGGATATTCTTAGGTAAAAACTAGGGTAGCCTGCTAGATCAGAAACCCCAAAAGAACGATCTAGGAAAAAGATAAGGCAAATGCCCCCTAAGATATTCTAAGCATAAATTAAGGCAGCCCGCTAGATTGAAAACCCGTAAAGGGCGGTCTAGGCAAAAGATAGGGCTAAAACCAAGAGATGAATAAAAGATGAGCCCATCATCATGGTCATAAAGGAGGAGCCCATCGGCGTATTCATAAGAAGCCAACGGGAGAAGGCCAGTCACTTTCTAAGTGCATCAAAAACAAATAAACAAATAGATTGCATTTAGGACATCCACACACAAAGTAGTTGCATAATACGACTTTGTCAAAATCAAGAAAAAATAATTTTCCTTAAATAAACATGCATATAAGGAAGCTAGTCTCCATACTTGTGATTGAGAACAGGAAGCGCCAGAATCCAGTCTCTATGTGAAAATCAAAATCGCGAAAGGCGAAATCGAAACCATTTCAGCAAAATAAGGAGCTTCAAAGAAAATAGCTCTAATCAACATCCTTCCATATAAGAAAGAAGGAAACCGTCAAAATAGAAAAACCAACGGAAAGGCTTGATCATCCCCAAGCGGATCCTTGCCTACTCCAAAGGCAAAACAAAAAGATTACCTCACGACTCAACGGCATCACTACATGAGTCATCAAGCACACTCATACAAGGATCTCCACTTCATTCCCCAAAGGAGAATGAGGACTACTCACAGTCCATCAAAGAAAATACGGAGTCAAATCCTCCATATCACCAGGGGGCAACGAAAAAGAAAAGAAAGAAAAACTTTTCATCCCCTAATGGAGGCCATTACAGGAAAAGGCCCAAATAAAAATCTCCAAGTAGAAGCATTTCAAAAAAAAAAAAATCTATAAAGAAGAGGAAAACAAGAAAATTTCCATCTTCTAGCTCAAATAAGAGCTTCACAGAAGACCAGGAGCCAAGACTTCATCATCAAAATTGGATCCCTAGGAAGCTGACAAACTCCTTGGTGAATCTCCAAAAAGAAAGAAGAAGAAAATATCTTCATTCCGCTTAATAAAGAGCCTCACAAAGTCAGGAGCTAGGACTCCTTCATATCCCCAGGAAGCCAATAAATTCCCCAGGGCCATTAAAAGAAAAAGAGAAGAAAAGAGGTAAAACCTCTTCATCCCCAGCAGATAATAAAAAGCCTACTGCACAAAAGAAAGAAAAAGGGCACACGCATTCAAAATCAAAATTCCAAAATCGTGAAAAAGCACAATCGCGGGAAAGAGGTAAAAACCCATTCCCCAATGGAATAAGAGCATAGGCAAAGCCAGCTCAAAACAGTAAACATCCAACAAGGAGTTAAAAACTCCATTTCCCCCTAGGGGGCAAGTCAAAATAGATCTCCGGGAAAAACGTTCAAATCCCAGGCAGATCACCAAAAAGAAAAATTATCCCCCAGTGAGCCTACTACAGAGACAAACTACAAATTCATATCCTAAGGGAGTTAATCGCTTACAACACCCAATCTGAATATCCCCAGTGAAAGGCAAAACCTTCACTCCCAAGAATGCCTATGCCTACTCAAGGCAAGCAAAGAGCCAATATCCCCAAGAAACGGGAAATCAACCTACGCAAGAGGCAATACAAGCACAAAGCACAAAGCTTCCAATAAAGCATCCGCCTACTCAGAGGTATTATCAAGAGCAAATATCCTCAAGTGGAGCATCAGCCTATGCAGAGGCGAAAAATAACAAATATAAAGCCTTCACCACTATTGAAGCATCTGCCTAATCAAGAGGCACAACCAACAAAAATCAACAAATCCCCAGTGGATTCCCGCCTAAATAAGAGGCAACCAACAAAGAATCCCCGGCAAGACCGAATGGCTAAATAGAAAAGCCAAAAAGCAAAGAATCCCCGGCAAGGCCAGATGGCTAAACGAAAAAGCCAAAAACCAAAAAACTTCGACAAAGTCGGATGGCAAAAAGAAAAAGCCAAAAATAATGAAATCCCCGGTAAAACCGAATGACTAAAAAGTCAAAAAGAAAATCAATCATTCCCCACGGAATAGGCGCATGATCAGAAACAATAAGCCGCCAACACATCCCCAAAAAAAAAAAAAAAAAAAAAACAGATGACCCATAGGATGGACTACCAAAAAGTGCATCATAAGAGCCTTGCAAAACAGGGTTCGGACCAGGTGGGGGTAGGTACCCATCAGAATTTGTCAAAATGCAAATTCGGACCAGGTGGGGGTAGGTACCAATCAGAATCTGTCAAAATGCAGATTCGGACCAGGTGGGGGTTGGTACCCATCAGAATCTGTCAAAATGCAGATTCGGACCAGGTGGGGGTAGGTACCCATCAGAATTTGTCAAAATGCAGATTCGGACCAGGTGGGGGTAGGTACCCATTAGAATTTGTCAAAATGCAAATTCGGACCAGGTGGGGGTTAGTACCCATCAGAATCTGTCAAAATGCAGATTCGGACCAGGTGGGGGTAGGTACCCATCAGATTTTGTCAAAATGCAAATTCGGACCAGGTGGGGGTAGGTACCCATCAGAGCCTTGCAAAACAGGGTTCAGACCAGGTGGGGGTAGGTACCCATCAGAATCTGTCAAAATGCAGATTCAGACCGGGTGGGGGTAGGTACCCATCAGAATCTAGCAAAATGCAGATTCGTACCAGGTGGGGGTAGGTACTCACCAAAGCCTTATAAAATAAGGTTTATACCGGATGAGGGTAGGTACTCATCAAAATCTAGCAAAAATGCAGATTTGCACCAGGTGGGGGTAGATACCCACCAGAGCCTTATAAAATAAGGTTTGTACCGGATGAGGGTAAGTACTCATCAAAACCTAACAAAATGCATCAGGTAGAGTAAAATACTCACCAGAGCATTACAAAAGTAGGTTGCGAATACCTTGCTTCTATTAGAGGATAGTTCAAGTGTTGAGCACCTCGGAAGTAAGAACCCACAAGAGTTTTAGCAAAATGCGAACTCATAACGGGTGAGGGTAGGTACTCACCAAAGCCTTGCAGAACAAGGTTCATACCTAGTGGGGGTAGGTACCCACAAGAGTCTAGTAAAATGCAGACTCATACCGGGTGAGGGTAAGTACTCACCAGAGCCTTATCAAGTAAGGCTCAAACCAGATAGGGGTTGGTACCTATCAAAAATATTTATCATCCGGAGGATCAGCAAACTTCAAACGAAGGAGCATCTGAAGGATAACGGGGCAAAAAGGGTTAACTCCTTCCCCTACCAACTAATTTTGTCGGCATATCAAGCCAACAAATTAGCTAGGCAGGTGAAGGGGGGGCAGCTGTAGACCCCTAATTTTGCCCGGTTTCTCAATAAAAGCTAAGGAGACTTCCTACAACAAAGCGAAGCTCGCCCGGCTACTCAATAAAGGCTAAGGAGACCTCCTATAACGAAGATAAAGTTCGTCCGACATCTCAATAAAGGCCAAGAAGACTTCCTATATGAAGATAAAGCTTCAATGGACATCTATCGGCATCAACCAACGTCCGAAAATAGCAAGGAAAGCTTCCCGGGGGTCCCAGAACACAAAAAAAGGCCAGAACAAGTTGAGACAGTCATCCCAAATGTGGGATGGCCATCCCAAACATCCTAGGACAGGTGAGACGCCCGTCCCAAAGGTGGGACGCCCGTCCCAAGCCAAAAATTCAAATGGGACGGTCGTCCCAAAGTCCAGACGGGCGTCCCAACTTCCTGAGACGCTCATCCCTTTTTTCTGAGTCCCGGACGGCCGTCCCGAGGTGCCAGGCTGCGAAAACTATAAATAGGAGGCTCATTTGCCACTTTTTCACATCCCAGACAACTCCCAAGACTTGTCTTCTTCTCTCCCTACTTCGAATGATCTTTCTGATTGCCTTAAATAGGTAACAATCAGTTAAGGAATGTAGACCCCAAATCTTGCCCGGCCTCCAAATAAAGGACCAGAAGACCACTATTCGAAGATGGACGAAGCCTAACAAGCCACTAGGAGAGACTATTAGGCTCCCATACTAGGATAGGAGGTTTTTTCTGCATAGAAATAAGTTTTCTCGCCTTTAAGGGACGAGAACGCCGTCTGGAACACCCAGAACGCCATCTGCCCTCGCGTAAAAGGCGAGAACGCCGTCTCGCCAAACGAGACGGC
Source organism: Sphenostylis stenocarpa (assembly GCA_963425845.1). NCBI lineage: Eukaryota > Viridiplantae > Streptophyta > Magnoliopsida > Fabales > Fabaceae > Sphenostylis > Sphenostylis stenocarpa. The sequence continues at coordinate 40,352,913 of OY731401.1, forward strand.
GGTCTGGCCGCCTGCGAAAGGCCAGACGGCGTTCCCGACCGTCCAGACGGCGGTCTGGTCACCTGCAGCAGGCCCAGACGGCGTTCTCGCCTGTCCAGACGGCGGTCTGGCCCTGTCAGACGAGAATGGCGTTCTGGACCCTGTCTGGCCCGAAAAACTATAAATAGGGGTCCCCTCCCCCTCATTTCCACACACCTCAAGCATTAGCTCTCCCTTCTCTCTAGATTTTCTCTCTCTAGAACCTCTCCGAAGCATTTCCGGAGTTTCTGAGTGTCTCTAGGTATAAATTGAGCGTTCTAAATCTTCTTTAGAATCCATCCGAGGCATTTCCGGAGTTTCTGAGAGTTTGTAGAGTGAAGGGCTGCCAAAACGCACCCAATTTTTAGAGAGATAATACAAAAAGCTTGCTTCGAAGGTGCAAAATTCTCTCTTCTTATTTTTACCGCTTTAATTATAAATGCTGCAATAGAAATTAGGGCCATGTAGTCATATTTTTAAATACCGCGAAATAAAAAGGGCAAAAACATTATTTTCTAGTTCATTTACCAATAAAATAAGTCGGCCTTTCATAGGGAACCCGAAAGGGGCGTCGTAAAGGGGCTAATACCCCCTTTACACGTAACTAACTCCCTTACCCAACTCTGGTTTTAACGGACCAAAGTTGGTTTTCGAAAACCAACGCCTTTTCTTTACCCCTTTTCCGATGTTTCTGGTAAAAATGTCGGTGGCGACTCCATAGAACCCATAAAAATAAGTCTTTAGGGTTAGCCCGGTTACCGGACAACCCAAAGACACTTTTTTGAAAACCTCGCTTTTAAGTTAGCCCGGTTATCGGACAACTAAAAGCGTTGTAACCAATAAAAAACGCGATTACGAAAGAAATAAGAGTCGGAAAACCATTGCGTCGCTCCGACCGCCATCATCCCTTTTGGGACGGCGGCAACAGATGGCGACTCCACTGGGGAAGCCTAGAGAGTTTATCCCATTTAGTGATGGGCCAGCTTAAAAATAAATAAATGAACCAAGAAAAATGCTTTTGCCCTTACCTTGTTTTATAACATGCTTTATTTGAATGACTTTAATAACTGTTGTTTGTTTATTATGCAATTGTTTGAAATAAAAATTGCACACCAACCTTTGCACACAACAGTTCCCTCTATACCCGGGGGCAAGTGAGAAACCCATAGGGAGCGGGTGGCAGGTACGGTTCGCTGCGTGAGGGTCTTGCGCCCACCAGTGTGATCGGAAACCACCACTCAAGGTGATAACCTTCCTCCTTTGGCAATAAGACCGACTATGGCCCTAGTGCTAAGCATGGTCGGACGGCTGGGGAGTCGGGGACCCTATAATGGGGGCACCTTGGGGGCCTTTAGCCTGGTGAGAACAGTTAGAACCTAGCCTAGCCAATGCACTTTTCTGCAGGAAAACCCTACCTCGTGATAAATGAAATCTCGCCTGTTCGGGGATGTTCGAATTGTGTGTGCATTTGTTTGCTGCATTTGTTTGTTGCATTGCATAAACAAACAACATAACAAAAACCAAAAAAATATTTTTTTGCAAATAAACACCCTTATCTCGGACAGTCTGCCTTTTAGCTAGCCTGGTTTCAGGTTCTTTGTAAGCTAAGTAGCCACGCAGTTCCGACAGAAGAGATAAGGGACGTTAAACAATTTTTTTCGCATAAAGCCATATTTTATCTCGGACAGTCTGCCTTTTAGCTAGCCTGGTTTCAGGTTCTTTGTAAGCTAAGTAGCCACGCAGTTCCGACAGAAGAGATAAAAGGCTATAAAATAAAAACCAATAAAAATCAAATTAAATCAAAAATTTGATTTCAAAAAACCATGAATAAGACCTGGTTCAAAAAATATTACATTCATAAAAACATTCATATAGATAGTTTATTTTTCAAAAAATAAGCAAATACCATACATCATGTAGGAAAACATGATAAATAGAAAAATAAACACTCTCATTCATTCAAAATAAGCATCATCTTCATAACATGCATTTTTGTTCTAGAAAAATGGAGGGGACTAGCAGACAGCCCAAGAAGGTAGACATTCCCCGTTTCAATACTGAGAGGTTGGAACGGCTTAGTGCTGCAATGTCGTCCGAAGTCCGCGCCGACTTCGAGAAATCCTATGGACAGATTTTGGACCTGCTGAGAATTGGTGTCGATCAGGTGTTTCTAAGGGCGTTAATATTTTTCTGGAACTCGAATCTGCGATGTTTTGAATTTCCGCAGTTTGACATGGTGCCCACTCTAGAGGAGTATGAGATAATGTTAAGATTGCCCAAATCAGCTGGGGTCCATGTTCGCCACGGGGCATACACTCCTGTGGCACCTGTCGCCGCCCTCATTCAATTGCCAGTCTGGCAGAACACCCTGATCCGAAAAGGGAACAGCCAGGGTTGGAAAGTTTCTATGCTAGAAGACCACCTGTCCTACCTGGCAGAACGGGCAGAGTGGATTGCCTTCAACAAGACCCTGGCACTCATCATCTTCGGAACCATTTTGTTCCCCTTTCATCTAGACACTATAGATCAGGCCGTTATGGATGCCTTCTTCGCCTGGGACGTGCACTCGAAGAGTCCCTTGCCTGCGATCCTTGCTGATACCTTGCTTTCGGTAGAATTCTGCCACCGGAAGCAAGGAAAAACACTTCGCTGCTGCTCTTCATTGCTTTTTGTGTGGAGCATCACGCACCTCTACGCCTCTAGCCACATGGGGATATTCCCCGATCCTTTGAGAAGCTTCTCCAAGATCCCCCTCCAACGCCGCCTAACTTCAGAGTGGAGGGACGAGCTGGAACGGAAAGACGCCAACAGCATAACTTGGGTCTGCCCGTGGTTCCGGCCTGGCCCAGTACTCATCCGATGTGGAGATTACCCGAACGTACCCTTGATAGGACTCAGGGGTTGCATAGCCTACTCACCCAGGGTAGCTATGAGGCAACTCATGAGGACCCAAACTCCTATTTCCAAAGGGGAACTCGGAGGGTTGTGCTTCTTTGGAGATCCATGCGCCATCGCCAACTCACCCGCTGTGAGAAAAGCATGGGAAAAGCCAGTCTACGTGGGAGACAGAGAGCTTGGAAAAGCACGGGTGGCTACCACCAGTGACTACGAGGCGGAAAGGAGAAGAAGAGGGATGTCTCAACCATCCCCCACACCTACTACGAGCGCCAACAATGAAGGGCTGCAGGCTCAGATCGACGCCCTGACCAAGAGGATAGAGATTATGGGAGCCCAGATGAGGGCCCTTGAAGAGAAAGAACAAGAATCTATCCTCACAATAGATGGCTTGAAGAGGCAGGGCAAGAAAAAGGATCATGAAATAGAGCGCCTCAAGGACCAATGTGCCGATTCTCATCGAACAAGCTATCCAGAGCATCCAAAGCTGCCGAGAACCGGCTCGGATAGCCGGCTCCAGGAAATCGCCGCGGAGCGAGCACACCTTGAGGCCGAATCTGCAAAGCAGGCCAAGATAGTCGAGGACTTGTCGCAAGAGCTCCACAAAACTCGGTTAGACATCCGTTAGGAGAGAGAGGCCAACCGCAAACTCAACAGAACTCTCCTTGAGCTACGCTCCAAAGAAAGGCACGGGCTAGCTCAATATGACGAGCTATTACAAGAGAAGAACCGAGTCACCGAAAAGCTCGATGAACTACAAGCCTTGGTTATCCATCAAGAGGCGAAGATCAAGGAGGCTCAAAAGTATAGTGAAGATATGAGCCAGGCGGTCCGCAAACAAAGCGAAGCGCTTTCTTTTCACGTCCGGGAAGCTGAGAGGGAACTACAGAGGAATCAAGAACCGCCTGTGGGTTTCTTCAAAGTTTTCTGCTTTTGTCAAAAGCTGCTTCGCAGTATAGAATAGGGGAATGTACACCTTCTTGTTGAAATAAATAAAATTCTCTTTTCAAATGGCTGTCTACTTGCATACATAAGCATTCATTTGTATATTTAAAATTTCCCCCCCTTCACGCTTAATAAATAAGATAATAAAAAGGAAGGATTAACTAACGTGTCTTCCAAATCAGAAGAATGGAGAGAAAGCCGCTCCTAATAAAGATTACTCCAACGGTCGATTCGCAACCAGAGGAAAATAAGCCTCGGCCGTTGGTCCTCAAGAGTATAGAAGAAGGGGTAAGGACACCAGTGCGATTATTTATGCCACGTCCTTTCCCCTACGAATCAAATAAAGCTGTACCGTGGAGATATGAGGAATCTTCACCAATAAAAGAAGAAATAACGAATATAGCCGGTATTGGGGGCACAACCAGAAGTGGAAGAATCTACTCCCCCAAGGACACACAGGAAAATGTCCTTCAAAATAAAGGAAAAAATAAAGAAAAGACCGAAGAAGAAAAAGAGAATAAGGAATCCAAGGAGGAGACAGAGGAATTACTCCAATTCATAAGGCAGAGTGAGTATTCCATTATAGACCAGCTCAATCGTACACCTGCAAAGATAACCTTGTTATCTCTGATTATGAGCTCGGAATCGCACCGAAACGCCCTGCTGAAGGTCTTGAGCGAGGCGCATGTACCTCATACCATATCCCAAGAAAAAGTTGAGAGGATCGTCAGTCACATCACGACAAGCAATCACCTCACCTTCACGGCAGAAGAACTTCCCCTAGAGGGGGCAAATCATAACAAGCCCTTGCATATCTCGGTTAAATGCAAGGAGTACCTTATCGCCAAAGTTCTTGTGGATAACGGGTCGTCTTTGAACGTAATGCCCAAGTGTACTTTGGATAAGTTAACTATTCAAGGAACCCGCCTGCGCCCAAGCAACACAATCGTTCGAGCATTCGATGGATCCAAACGAGAAGTAGTGGGAGAAGTTAATTTGCCAATCCAAGTTGGACCCACTATCTTCAACGTCAATTTCCACGTCATGGATATTACTCCAGCGTATAGTTGTCTCCTCGGCAGGCCTTGGATTCATGACGCTAAGGCAGTACCTTCAACGCTCCACCAAAAAGTCAAGTTCATAGTGGACGACAAGTTGGTCACTGTTCAGGCAGAAGATGACATCCTGATCAGTGGACCGTCCACCCAGCCCTATGTGGATGCGGCTGAAGAGGCCCTTGAAACATCTTTTCAAGCGCTCGAAATTGCCAGCATAGAGCGACTTCCCAGAGACACAAAGGTAGCCCGCATGATGATGAAGCATGGTTACCATCCTGGCCAAGGACTGGGGGCAGATTCCCAAGGCATGAGGGAACCCCCAGAATTCAAAGACAATCCTTGCAAACACGGCCTAGGATACGACCCTACTAGGGGCCGAGCGGAAAGAAGGAAAGGGAAGTCCCCCCTCCGCACACTCAAGCAAATTTTCCAAAGTGGAGGGGTGCAAGCGTCAAGAGCCACCTTAGTCATTAGGAAGTCTTTTTCTTCGTTTAAGGGATGTAAACCCCATGATTGTTAGAGACTATCCCCCGGGGCGAGCCCGACCCCCGGGCATCTTAGGGCACACATTCCCTTATTAATTAATAAAGAATTATTCTTACTATCTCCTTCTTTTCTCTCTACTTATGACTGGACCACGTAAATAACCTTGTCTAAGTAAATAAACAAAAAGAAAATAAAAGAATAAAAGCGCGTGCAAATAACCAACAATTGCCATCGCTAGTGCCATCAAGCTAGTTGATTAGAAGTATGAAAAAATAATAAGACTTTACCTCATCCATAAAAAAGTCTTGCTTCGCCAATACTGTGAACAAAAAATAAAATCATAACAAAAAAAAGAGAGAGAAAGCCCAGAGGAGCCAAAGGCCAAAAAAGAGAGGGCAAATGACCCGGTAGGAAACCCACAAAGGGGGCTACACAAAAGTTAGGGTCGACCCGGTAGGACACCCGAACAACAATAAAGGGTAGCCTAGGCAAAAGTTAGGGTCACAAAATAAGGTCTGATAGGGTTCCCTAAAAATACCAAAAGAAGGAACCTAGACAAAAGTTAGGACCAAAACACAGTATCCTAGTTCGAAAACCCAAAGGGCGATCTAGGGAAATCAACTAACCACAAAAAGCGATAGCAGTAAAACCGAAAGGTGCAAATACAAAAGGAAGGGAAAATGTTTGCTTAGACCAAAAGCTTAAACACTTAAACCTAACCCTAACCAGCCATTCTTACAAAAACTACTTTCCAATAAAAACAACACTCTAAAACACAAACCGTTGAAATTACCCCTTTTACTTCTTTTCTCTTGACCCTCACACCAAAAATTCTACTAATTAATTTGGGAATGTGGAGGCGTATAGTCAACAAGAGGATTGAAATCCCTAGGACGAGGAAAAAGGGGTACTACATGACAAAGGGTGCTCTACCAAAAGAAAAAAAAAAGAAGAAAGCAAAAAGGAAAAGAAAAAGAAAGGAAAAGAAAGAAAAATCAAATAGTACTTCGGTCACAGCAGAACCGGCAAGGTACAGCAAATACAAAAACACAAACTAGAGGGCACTCGGCGCAGCAAGGCACGTCGGTTAATCCTTCTAAAAAACTAACCAAAAGTAGGCATTTTAGGACATCAAACATAAAAACATTGCATGCATAAAATGTTTTTGAACCAGGTCCTATTTTTTGTTGCTTCAAAAAAAAAAATCATCCGAAATTCGGGAACGCCGTCTGGGCCATCCAGAACGCCGTCTCGGTGCACCCAAAAGCCCAGAACGCCGTCTGTAGGCTCCAGAACGCCGTCCCAGTGTACAACAAAACCCAGACGGCGGTCCCGAAGTTGCAGATTTTGCTATATAAGGAGGGCGCGCTTGGGGGGTTTCTCACAACTCTCCTTGCCTCCAGAACTCCAGTTTCTCTGATTTCTTGCCTTCCAAGCACATCCGGGCCAAAATGTTTAGCAGAAGTACACCCAGGAAGAGAAGAAACACCGCCGGTACAAGTAGTTCAGCAGCACCGCCATCCCAGGATCCGTCCCAGCTATCACCACAGCACCAGGCCCGTCTGGATAATATCCAAAACTATCAGTGGCACCCCATGTTCATGCTGGACTTCAACATCCTGGCAGAGTTCGGATGGGAAGACGAGGTTCGGGCCTGCATTGACAACATCGGGTGGGGCTTCCTGCTGCAACCCCCACCTGTACACGTGTACCCCCAGGCGGTACTCGAGTTTTTGGCCTCCGTCTCCTATTCCGAGGTCCCTTCCACCGTCCCGGGCCTGCAACCCACCAGGATGGTGACTTATTTCATGGGTGGTACCTATCACACGACCACCCTTGATGAATTCAACATGGCCATCGGGTTCATCAAGCCCGAGGACACCATCACCCAGAGCTACCGTGAGGCTATCTGCTCACGGCCCACCAACCTCACTGCCTCCAAGATGTGGCAGGAGCTCACGGGAGCCACCACGCTGCCGACACTGATGAGGGGCTCCGCGCTGCCCCTAGAACTTCGCATCTGCCACAAGCTGCTGGCAGGCACCATCCACGGGAGGAAGGAGAGTCAGGGAAAGGTGTCCCTCTCTGACCTCTTTGTGCTCTACTGCATGAGCCAGAGGCGGCGCTGCAACCCCGGATACTTTTTCCTGAGAGCCCTCAAGGACTTCGGGCACAGATCCACAGGGGCCGTCCTCATGGCTCCCCTAATCACCCCTCTAGTAGAGAGATGGGGGTGCCTCGGCCGGGAAGAACTGGCCTCTAACCTGAGACCCAAACCCATCAACGGTTCGGTCCTAGTCAGCATGGGGATGCTGATTCGCCGGGGAACCCAGTTGGCCCTGCATCCCACCTTGGATTTCGCACTGGACCTCCAAGGGATCGTGCCGATGCAGGATATGCCCACGCCTCCCGAGTTCCAGCAGCAACAGCAACAACAACAACAACCATCGCCATACACCGACGACTACGCAGGCCTGCATCGCCACATGAGCGATCTAAGCCAGCAGCTTTCCCAACTGTCGGTGTGGCAAGGACAGATGTCCCAAAGGCAGGATGCCTTCGACACCCGGCAGGAAGAGATGCACCAACATCTACAAGTGATGCGGCAGGAATGGACGACATTCCAGCATGAGTACCGCGAAGAGGCCTGAGAGCAGGCGGACCTCCGATATCACTTCTACCAGCATTTCCCCGGGTCGTCTCCAGAGCATAGCCCTTAGGAATCTGTACCCAGAGTGGTTGTAATAAAATTTTCATAAATAAAAATTTTATTTCCATATATCTCATTTGCCACCTTTTGCAAAAGCCAGCGTAGTAAAAAGAGCTTAAAAAGAAGAAAGGCACACGCTCAATAAAGAAAAGCCAAAATCCAAATTCGCGAGAAAAAAGAGATAAAACCGCGAGAAAAAGGCTGGATTAGAAACATCCAACCAACCAAACTTCGACCGTCAAAGTAAAAAGTCGAACAAAAACAAGGAATCCCCAGCGATCAACGAAGCTGGATGAAACACAAGAATCCCTGGCACAGCCCGGATGACCACTCCAAAGTACATCTACCAACAGAAGACACTCCACCAAGGGATCCGGCGCATGGGCCACCTGAACTGTAAGCCGCCACCACCGCCAGTCCTACACTGAGGACTGTACCAGCCCGATAGGGGGATCATACCTATCAACCAACACACGCAATAGCGCCTGCCCGGCTCATGGGCCACCTGAACTGTAAGCCGCCACCACCGCCAGTCCTACACTGAGGACTGTACCAGCCCGATAGGGGGATCATACCTATCAACCAGCACACGCAATAACGCCTGCCCGGCGCATGGGCCACCTGAACTGTAAGCCGCCACCACCGCCAGTCCTACACTGAGGACTGTACCAGCCCGATAGGGGGATCATACCTATCAACCAGCACACGCAATAGCGCCTTCCCGGCGCATGGGCCACCTGAACTGTAAGCCGCCACCACCGCCAGTCCTACACTGAGGACTGTACCAGCCTGATAGGGGGTTTATACCTATCTACGCACACGATTGCACCTGGATCCCCAGTGAAGTTGCAACTACCACCCTGATGGGGGGTTCATACCCATCCAGTCCCACACAACGGACTGTACCGCTACCACCCTGATGGGGGGGTTCATACCCATCCAGTCCCACACAACGGATTGTACCGCTACCACCCTGATGGGGGGTCATACCTATCCAGTCCCACACAACGGACTGCAAGCTACCACCCTGATGGGGGGGTTCATACCCATCCAGTCCCCAGTGGAGTAACCAACGGACTGCACCACTACCAGCCTGATAGGGGGTTTATACCTATCAACCTACGCATACGATTGCGCCTGCCCGGCACATGACTCCCCAAGGAAGTCGCAACTACCACCCTGATGGGGGGTCATACCCATCCAGTCCCACACAACGGACTGCACCACTGCCACCCTGATGGGGGGATCATACCCATCCAGTCCCACACAACGGACTGCACACTGCCAGCCTGATGGGGGGTTCATACCCATCCAGTCCAACACAACGGACTGTGACTACCAGCCTGATGGGGGGTTTATACCCATCAACCGAAGGATCGGCCACCGTCAGAAGGGGTATCCAGAGGTTCTACCACGTGTTAACCGAAGGGATCGGCTACGTCAGAAGTAGTATCCTGAAGGTGCACAGCACAACATCTTTTCCCCAGAGGATCATCCGCTGCAAAGGGCGAACGATCTAAAGGACCAACCGGGCAAGAGGGTCAACTCCTTTACCTTCCTGTCGATCTGTCTGGCACAACAGGCCAACAGCCGACTAGTCAGGTAAAGGGGGGGCAGCTGTAGACCCCAAATCTTGCCCGGCCTCCAAATAAAGGACCAGAAGACCACTATTTGAAGATGGACGAAGCCTAACAAGCCACTAGGAGAGACTATTAGGCTCCCATACTAGGATAGGAGGTTTTTTCTGCATAGAAATAAGTTTTCTCGCCTTTAAGGGACGAGAACGCCGTCTGGAACACCCAGAACGCCGTCTGCCCTCGCGCAAAAGGCGAGAACACCGTCTCGCCAAACGAGACGGCGGTCTGGCCGCCTGCGAAAGGCCAGACGGCGTTCCCGACCGTCCAGACGGCGGTCTGGTCACCTACAGCAGGCCCAGACGGCGTTCTCGCCTGTCCAGACGGCAGTCTGGCCCTGTCAGACGAGAATGGCGTTCTGGACCCTGTCAGGCCCGAAAAACTATAAATAGGGGTCCCCTCCCCCTCATTTCCACACACCTCAAGCATTAGCTCTCCCTTCTCTCTAGATTTTCTCTCTCTAGAACCTCTCCGAAGCATTTCCGGAGTTTCTGAGTGTCTCTAGGTATAAATTGAGCATTCTAAATCTTCTTTAGAATCCCTCCGAGGCATTTCCGGAGTTTTTGAGAGTTTGTAGAGTGAAGGACTGCCAAAACGCACCCAATTTTTAGAGAGATAATACAAAAAGCTTGCTTCGAAGGTGCAAAATTCTCTCTTCTTATTTTTACCGCTTTAATTATAAATGCTGCAATAGAAATTAGGGCCATGTAGTCATATTTTTAAATACCGCGAAATAAAAAGGGCAAAAGCATTATTTTCTAGTTCATTTACCAATAAAATAAGCCGGCCTTTCATAGGGAACCCGAAAGGGGCGTCGTAAAGGGGCTAATACCCCCTTTACACGTAACTAACTCCCTTACCCAACTCTGGTTTTAACGGACCAAAGTTGGTTTTCGAAAACCAATGCCTTTTCTTTACCCCTTTTCCGATGTTTCTGGTAAAAACGTCGGTGGCGACTCCATAGAACCCATAAAAATAAGTCTTTAGGGTTAGCCCGGTTACCGGACAACCCAAAGACACTTTTTCGAAAACCTCGCTTTTAAGTTAGCCCGGTTATCGGACAACTAAAAGCGTTGTAACCAATAAAAAACGCGATTACGAAAGAAATAAAAGTCGGAAAACCATTGCGTCGCTCCGACCGCCATCATCCCTTTTGGGACGGTGGCGACAAGGAATTATAGTCCGGCATTCGATTCTTCTGTAAAATTTTAATCGAGTCGATTTTGTATTCGAGAGGAGAGTCGTTGTAGAGCGAGGGATTGCCGAAACACATCCTTATTATAAAAGAGTTGCAATACAAAGCTTGCTACGGAGGTTCTTTTCAATTCTCTTCTCTTTTACTGCTTTATTTATTGCTTTATGTGTGCAATTTAAAATAAGATCATGTAGATAGCCATTTTTAAGATTGTATGAATAAAATAGGGTAATAGCGTAATTTCTTATAATCTTCACTTAATGAATTAATCCGTCATAGGGAACCCGAAAGGGGCGTTGTGGGGTGCTAACACCTTCCCCACACGTAACTAACTCCCTTACCTAACTCTGGTTATAATGGCCAAGTTTGGTTTTTATTAAAATCAACGCCTTTTATCCTTTTCCAATGTTTATGGTCATAACATTGGTGGCGACTCCATAAGAACCCCTTTTTCGAAAACCTTGCTTTTATTAGAGGATAGTTCAATTGTTGAGCACCTCGGAAGCAATGAACATATTTTAACAAAAACGCAAGTCTAAACCATCTTTTCGCGACCGCTCGCATAAACGTTTGAGATGTCCCTAGACGTCGGAACGGACGGCGGCAACAATGGGTACCAACCCCCACTTGGTCCGAATTTGCATTTTGACAAATTCTGATGGGTACCTACCCCCACCTGGTCCGAATCTTCATTTTGACAGATTCTGATGGGTACCAACCCCCACCTGGTCCGAATCTGCATTTTGACAAATTCTGATGGGTACCTACCCCCACCTGGTCCGAATTTGCATTTTGACAAATTCTGATGGGTACCTACCCCCACCTGGTCCGAATCTGCATTTTGACAGATTCTGATGGGTACCTACCCCCACCTGGTCTGAATCTGCATTTTGACAGATTCTGATGGGTACCAACCCCCACCTGGTCCGAATCTGCATTTTGACAGATTCTGATGGGTACCAACCCCCACCTGGTCCGAATCTGCATTTTGACAGATTCTGATGGGTACCTACCCCCACTTGGTCCGAATTTGCATTTTGACAAATTCTGATGGGTACCTACCCCCACCTGGTCTGAACCCTGTTTTGCAAGGCTCTTAGGATGCACTTTTTGGTAGTCCATCCTATGGTTATCTGGTTTTTTGGAGATGTGTTGGCGGCTTATTGTTTCTGATCATGCGCCTATTCCGTGGGGAATGATTGATTTTCTTTTTGACTTTTTTGTTTTAGTCATCCAGTTTTACCAGGGATTTCATTGTTTTTGGCTTTTTCTTTTTGCCATCCGACTTTGTCGAAGTTTTTTTGTTTTTGGCTTTTTCGTTTAGCCATCCGGCCTTGCCGGGGATTCTTTGCTTTTTGGCTTTTCTATTTAGCCATCCGGTCTTGCTGGGGATTCTTTGCTTTTGGCTTTTTTCTTTTTAGCCATCCGGTCTTGTCGGGGATTCTTTGTTGGTTGCCTCTTATTTAGGCGGGAATCCACTGGGGATTTGTTGATTTTTGTTGGTTGTGGCTCTTGATTAGGCAGATGCTTCAATAGTGGTGAAGGCTTTATATTTGTTATTTTTCGTCTCTACATAGGCTGATGCTCCACTTGAGGATATTTGCTCTCGATAATACCTCTGAGTAGGCGGATGCTTTATTGGAAGCTTTGTGCTTTGGGCTTGTATTGCCTCTTGCGTAGATTAATTTCCGTTTCTTGGGGATATTGGCTCTTTGCTTGCCTCTGAGTAGGCATAGGCATTCTTGGGAGTGAAGGCTTTGCCTTTCACTGGGGATATTCATATTGGGTGTTGTAAGTGATTAACTCCCTTAGGATATGAATTTGTAGTTTGCCTCTGTAGTAGGCTCACTGGGGATAATTTTTCTTTTTGGTGGTCTGCCGGGGATTTGAACGTTTTTCCCGGAGATCTATTTTTAATTGCCTCCTAGGGAGGAATGGAGTTTTTAACTCCTTGTTGGATGTTTGCTGTTTTGAGCTGGCTTTGCCTATGCTCTTATTCCATTGGGGAATGGGTTTTTACCTCTTTCCCGCGATTGTGCTTTTTCACGATTTTGAAATTTTGATTTTGAATGTGTGTGCCCTTTTTCTTTCTTTTGTGCACGCAGGCTTTTTATTATCCGCTGGGGATGAAGAGGTTTTACCTCTTTTCTTCTCTTTTTCTTTTAATGGCCCTAGGGAATTTATTGGCTTCCTGGGGATATCAAGGAGTCCTGGGTCCTGATTTTGTGAGGCTCTTTATTAAGCGGAATGAAGATATTTTTTCTTTTCCCCGTTTTATAGACTTTTCTTGATATGCTCTACTTGGGGATTTTCATGCGGCCTTTTTCTATAGTGGCCTTTGTTAAGGGATAAAAAGTTTTTCTTTTTGTTGCCCCTGGTGATATGGAGGATTTGACTCCGTATTTTTCTTGATGGACTCTTGTGTAGTCCTTATTCTCCTTTGGGGAAATGGCGGAGATTCTGGATGAGTGTGCTCGATGACTCATGTGGTGATGCAGCTGAGTCATGAGGTAGTCTTTTGTTTTGCCTCTGGAGTAGGCAAGGATCCTCTTGGGGATGATCAAGCCTTTCCATTGACCTTTTTCTGGTGTATCTTCTTTCTTGTATGGAAGGATGTTGATTAGAGCTATTTTCTTTGAAGTTCCTTATTTTGCTGAAATGGTTTTGATTTCGCCTTTTTCTTTCGCGATTCTTGATCTTTATCGTGAGTTATTTGAAATCTGGCTTTTTAATATATCACGTGTGCCTTTTTATTTTATAATCTTGTACACGTGGGCTTTTGGAATGTAAACAGAAATAACAACTTTTATTTATTACTTCTTTTTTCTTTTTTTGTGATACATTCAAGCATTTTCAAAATACTAAAAACTATTTTTTAAAAAAAACTACTCCTAGTCATCTGCCTCTGGGCTGGAATGGGAGGATGGTGCTGGTGAGGGAATGCGGCGGAGTATGCGGCGCTGGAACCTTGCCTGAGTCTGGACCAAGCTCTCTATCTGGCGGTCCGTCCTGTCCTGCCTCATGCTCCGCTGGCTGAACTGCTGTCTCATGAACTGGAACTGCCCTTCCATGTAGGCATGCTCATCATCCAAGCGTCGATATAGGCCGGCGTAGTCAGGATCATATGACTGCTGCTGGGATTCCGAGGTCGCGGGGATGTCCTGTGGTGTGTCAAAATCTCGCATATCCATCGAGATCGAGATGATTGGGTTTAAGATAAACCCTGATCCTTGCCTGCTGAGGATATTCATGTGGGCCAACATCCTGCCGTTAATTGGCTCTAGTTGAAGGCTAGCCGGGAGGTCTTCTCCGTCGGTACATCCCCAATATTCAGCTAAAGGGGTGAGAAAGGGAGCTATCATGATAGCTCCTGCTGGACCATGAGTTCCGTAGTCCTTGATGGCTTTCAGAAAAGCATAGCTAGGGTTGCACCTATGCCCCTGATGCATGCAGTAGACGATGAAAAGGTCAGCCAGTGTTACCTTCCCTTGGCTCTCTTTCCGGCTATGTATAGTCCCGGCTAGCAACTTATGGCATACGCGGAGCGGAGGAAAGAAGGATGCCCCTTTCAGATGTATCGGCAAGGTATGGGTTCCAGTAACCTCTTTCCACATACTGGTGGTGGTGAGAGCAGTTGGTTTCTCGAAATACGCCGCTCTGTATTCCGGTGTTCTGGTGTCTGCCTGTTGGCAGAAGCCCATTATGACATTAAAGTCATCTAGGAAAGTGGTCCGGTATGCCCCATCCATCTAATACGAGACGGCTTGAGTGGGTGGCACTCCAGGAGTCGTGGAAGGCATCTCCGCCAGACTAACAGAAGCTAGGAATTCCAGCGTAGCGGTACGATGGATCCGAGTAGGTGGCTCGCGGAGCAGAAAGTCCCATCCTATATTGTGGATGAACCTTCTGACATCTTGGTCCCAGCCAAACATACTTAGGATTTCAAAATCCAACCGCAGCATGGGATACCAGGAGAATTGCTGGACATTTGCCAATCGTTGTTGATGTGGTTCCGCCAGCAGAGTGTTGGTGACAGGAGTTCCTCTGGCAGCAGTTCTAATGCGCTTTCTCCTGGATGAGGCTTCTCCACGTTCCATTGTATGCTCCACTCACTTAAGAATGCTAGGAATGTGTAGAAAGGGAGGGGAAGCAAGATAGAAAGCTTGGAATGGGGTGCCAAAGCCAAGATTCGCGCCTAGTATATATAGGGAGCGCCAGGGAATTTGGGACGGTCGTCTGGGTTGGGACGGTCGTCTCAATTGAAATTTTTGTTCATGAGTCACCAGCAGAAGGGTGGGACGGCCGTCCCACCTGGGACGCGCGTCTCAACTGAAATTGGCCACTTGGGACGGTCGTCTCGACTTTGGGACGGCCGTCTCGAGCTTCTTGAGTTGATTTTTTTATTTTTTTGTTGAGAAAAAGGATAGGACTCCATTCATTAATGTTTTAATGCATGTAATGTTTCATGATATGCATCCTATGATCTATATCAGTTAATATTTCGAAAGTTTTAACTGATGTGCTTCGTCTTTGGGCGCATTCTCGCTGTTGTGCCTTTATGTCATCTTGTTTCTTGATCAACAAGCTAGGCTGTACTGATTTGCCGTCATGGACTTTCTCTTACTATTAGCCGAAGAACAATCTTTTGTTAGTAGGGCAACTGCCTTATCAATGCCCTCCTTCCTTTCCTTAGGGATTTCAACCTTCCTATTGATCACTATGTTTCCACATTCCCCTTTATTACTTGAATGCTTTATAGTGAAATGGTCAAGAGAAGAGAAAGAAAAGGATTTACAACAAAGGCTTGTGTTTTAGAGGGACATTTTTTTGTAATAGAGGTTTTTTGTAAGAATGGCTAGCCAGGGTTGGTCTGTGTTTAGGCTAGTTTAGACGAGCGTTTTATTCTTATGATATGGCGTCGTTGTTTACTGTTTTATGGCGCCTTTTTATGATTAACTAACTTCCCTAGTCCGCCCTTTTAGGTTTTCAGCCTAGGATGTTATGCTTATGTCCTAACTTTTGTCTAGGTTTCCTTTTTGTATTTATTTTTTAGGAATACCTAGCGGACTTTTCGTAACCCTAACTTTTTCCCAGGCTACCCTTTATTATTGTTCGGGTTTCCTGCCGGGTTTACCCTAACTTTTGTGCGGCCCCCTTTGTGGGTTTCCCGCCGGGTATTTTGCCCTTTTATTTTCTTGTCTTGGCCTTTGGCCTTGACGAGCTCTCGTTTTTTGTATATATGTATATTTTTTTTTGCATAACATTGTCGAAACTTGATTTTATTGAGATGAATTTTATCCTTGTTTCTAGTTAATCAATCATTTTTGACTTTGCTTTGTGATGCGTTGATATTTCTGACGCATTTGGAACAAAACGTCTATCTAAACCTTGTTTATTAAAATGGGGTATAGATATATTTAGCAAGAAAAGAAGCAGATAGTAAGAATAACATTCTTTTGTAATTTCGGGGAAATGTGTGCCCTAGAGATGCTCGGGGGCCGGGCATACCCCGAGGAGTGATCTCTAATAGTCACTAGGTTTACATCCCTTAGAATTGGAAGAAGGACACCTAATGACTAACACTACCCTTTGCGCTAATATCCCTCCTTTTCGGAATATCGTCTTTGAGGGATAAGACTTCCCTGTTTTCCGTATGGTTTGATCTTTCATGGGGTCATACCCTAAACCATACTTTAAAGGATTATCCTTGAAATCCGGTGGCTCTTTTATTCCTTGAGCATTCTTTCCGAGCCCCTGTCCTGGGCGATATCCATATCTTTTCATCATATGGGCCACCTTTGTATTACCAGGAAGTCTTTCTATGTTGGCAATTTTGAGCGCTTGAAAAGATGTTTCAAGAGCCTCTTCAGCCGCATCCACATATGGTTGGACAGACGGTTTGCTAATTAGAAAGTCTTCTTCAGCTTGAACTGTGACAAGTTTATCATTTGTCACAAACTTGACTTTCTAGTGGAGCGTTGAAGGTATTGCCTTAGCGCTATGAATCCAAGGTCTACCAAGGAGACAACTATATGCTGGCGTGATATCCATCACGTGGAAGTCTATGTTAAAGATAGTAGGGCCAATTTGGATTGGTAGACTAATCTCTCCTACTACTTCTCGTCTTGACCCGTCAAAGGCTCGAACAATTGTATTACTCGGGCGCATGTGGGTTCCTTGCACTGTTATCTTCTCAAGCGTGCCTTTAGGCATGACGTTTAAGGATGACCCATTATCCACCAGAACTTTGAAAATGAGATATTTCTTGCATTTGACAGAAATATGCAAGGGCTTGTTGTGATTTGACCCTTCTAAAGGGAGTTCTTCATTTGTGAAGGTGAGATGATTATTGGCTGTAATGTTACCAATAATTCCTTCAAATTTGTCCTGGGATATTGCATGCGGGACGAATGATTCATTCAAAACCTTTAACAGTGCATTCCGATGCGGTTCCGAACTCATTATGAGTGATAACAAAGTTATCTTTGCAGGAGTGCGATTGAGTTGATCGATGATGGAGTACTCGCTTTGTCTTATGTACTGGAGTAACTCATCTGTCTCCTCCTTGGATTCTTTTTCTTCTTCGGCCTTATTTTTTGCCTTATCTTTGGGAATATTATCTTGTAACTCCTTGGGGGAGTATATTCTTCCGCTTCTCGTCATGCCCCCAATACCGGCTATGTTGGAGATATCTTGATTAACCGACGATTCTTCTGAGTATCTCCAAGGTACAGCTTTATTTGATGAATAAGGGAAAGGCCGAGGCACGAATAAATGTAAAGGTGTTATTGCCTCTTCCCTTTTATTGATTAGAATAACCAATGGTGCTGGTTTATTATCATCTTTGGGTCTATCGACCGTTGTAGAGATTTTGATGACGAAAGGCTTCTTTTCCATTTATTCTGATTTGTGGAAAGCACATCAATTAATCCTTCCTTTTTATTATCTTTGTTATTAAAATGAGGAGGGATGTATGTATGTATGCAACTTATGAATGCAATAGACAGTTTAAGAGAAAAAAAATCCTTTTATTTCAACTAGAAAATGTTTATCCTTCTATACAATGCTTTGAAGCAAGTGTTGACAAAAACGGAGAAGCTTGAAGAATCCTATAGGTAAATTAGGTTTTCTTCGTAGTTCGTCTTCAGCTGTTCTCACATGATTTCTGAGCGTCTTGATTTGCTCATGTACCGCCTGGCTCATATCTTCATTATATCGACGAGCCTCTTTTATCTTTTCTTCTTGATGAACGATCAAGGCTTGTTGTTGGTCAGACCTCTCTATTACTTGGTCTCTTTCACGAAGCAATTGACCATATTGAGCTAATCCATCTCTTTCTTTATCATGTAGCTCTTCTAGGTCTTCTCTATATCTTTCAGCGGTTTCCCACCACTTTTGTGCTTCTAACCGAGTTTCTGCTAGGTCATCCTGTATTATCTTGATCGTTTTTGCCTGTTCTACGAGCGCACTCTCAAGATGTGCTATTTCATCATTCATGTCCCGGAATAGACTGTCTTGTTCAAGCCTCAGAATTTTATATGCTTGTTTAGTCTCTTCTTGATAATCAGCACAATCATTCTTAAGGCGCTCTATTTCATGGTCCTTCTTTTTACATTGTCTTTTTAGACCATCTATTGTAAGGGTTGCTTCTTGCTCTTTTTCTTCGAAGACCCTCAGTTGAGCTTCCATGACTTCAACCCTTTTATTTAAGGCGTTGACCTGCAATTGTAGCTCTTCATTGACTAACGTTGTAGTGATTGTAGCAGATGGTTGGGGTATCCTTCTACTTTTCCTCCATTCCTGATATTCATGGGATGTAGATACCTGAACCTTTCCGAGTTCTTTATCTCCCATATAGACTGGTCTTTCCCATGCTTTCCGGACAGCGGATACTTCTTCAAAGCTATGGGAATAATGGCATAGACTCAGCCCTCTGAGCTCTTCTTGAGTCGGCACAGTCTGGGTTCTCATGAGTTGTCTCATAGCTATCTTAGGAGAGTAAGCTATACAACCCCTGAGGCCTAGTAGTGGTATGCTCAGGTAATCTCCACATCGTACAAGAATATAACCGGGTCGGAACCAAGGGCAAACCCATGATACATGCTCTATGTTCCAATTTTCTAACTCGGTTTTCCACTCTAAAGCTTGACGATGTTGAAGAGGGATTTTCGAAAAACTCCTTAAAGGATCGGGGAATACGCCCATGTAGCTTGCAGTGTAGAAGTGAGTGACGCCCCATACATATAGTAATGAAGTGCAACATCTAAGTGTTTTCCCTGTTTCTGTCGGCAAAAATCTACTGAAAGCAGGGTATCAGCAAGAATTGCAGGTATAGGACTCTTAAAGTATACGTCCCAGGCAAAGAATGCATCTATTGCAGCATGATCCACCATGTTCACATGAAATGGGAATAATATGATTCCGAACATTGCCAATGCTAGAGTTTTGTTGAAGGTAGACCAATCTTTCTTTTCAGCTAAAGAGATTAGGTGGTCTTCTATTATGGACATTCTCCAAGCTCGGATGTTCCCTTTCCCTTCTAGGACGGATTAATGAGGTGGCAGTCGTATGATAGTAGCAACCTTACTCACGGCCACATATATTCCTGAGCTGACATAGACCCCAACCGACTGAGGCCATCTAACCATGAGTTCATATTCTTCTAAGGTTGGTACTAAGTCAAACTGCGAAAACTCAAAGCAGTGCAGATTGGGATTCCAGAAGTGGACCAATGCTCTAACAAAGATCGGATCGATGCTGATTTTCAGGAGGTCAAGAATTCTTCCATAAGATTTCTCAAAATTGGCACTAACCTCCAGCGGCATATATGTACTCAACTGCCTTAACTTCTCTACACGGCATAGAAGGATTTCCACTTTCTTTAACTGTCTATTACTGGATCCCTCCATTATCTAGAAGAAATGAAAAATGCATGATATGAGGATGAGTTCTTGTAAATGCATGCATGTAAGTGTTTGTTTTTCTAAGAGTTATCATGTTCTATTCTTAATATGATACATGATAATACTTGTTTTTTTTTTCAAGAAACAAACTATCTATATGGATGTTTATGGATTTTGATGAAGAGAGTCCTATTTTCTTCTCTTATTATTTTTATGAACAAAGGTTGTATGAATTATAAGCCTTTTATAAAGAATCTTTTTAATGTGTAAAAGGTATTTTTATGGCTTTAATTTGTTTTTATATTTTTTTATGACCCTTTATCTCTTCTGTCGGTCAACGTGGCTACTTAGCTTACAAAGAACCTGAAACCAGGCTAGCTTAACTGAAGACTGTCCGAGATAAAGGTGGTTATCTTATCACTTTTTGATTTTTAGGGTTTTTCATTTTTTGTTTGTTGTATGATTACCCTATGCTATTACATCAATACAAATGCAGCAAACGAATGCACACACAATTCATTCACCCACGAGCAGAGCCACGCTTATTTAATCACGAGGTAGGGTTTTCCTGCAGAAACGTGCTTGGTTTGGGTGGTTCTAAACTGTTCTCACCAAGGCCAAAGGTCCCCAAGGTGCCCCCATTATAGGGACCTCTCAATCTCTCAGTCCTCGGGTCATGCACGAAACTCCGTGTCGACATCCTTAGACCAAAAGAAGAGAGTTATCACCTTGAGTTAGTGGTTTCCGACAACAGTTGTAGCCCCGTGTGCCAACAAGCCAGTCGTATCTGCCACCCACTCCCTATAGGTATTCACTCTTGCCCCCAGGTATAGAGGGACTGTTGTGTGCAAGGGTTTTTGTGTGCAGTTTATATTTCAGACAATTTGCAGAAATAATCATACAACAGTTATTAAAGCCATACAATAAAACATACGGAAGAGGGTAAAGGCATAATTTCAAATCTTTACTTAGTTTGAATTTATCTGTCACTAAATGGGATCAACTCTCTAGCTTCCCCAATGAAGTCGCCATCTGTCGCCGCCGTCCGTTCCGACGTCTAGGGACATCTCGAACGTTTATGCGAGCGGTCGCGAAAAGATGGTTTAGACTCGCGTTTTTGTTAAAATATGTTCATTGCTTCCGAGGTGCTCAACAATTGAACTATCCTCTAATAAAAGCAAGGTTTTCGAAAAGGGGTTCTTATGGAGTCGCCACCAATGTTTTGACCATAAACATTGGAAAAGGATAAAAGGCGTTGATTTTAATAAAAACCAAACTTGGCCATTATAACCAGAGTTAGGTAAGGGAGTTAGTTACGTGTGGGGAAGGTGTTAGCACCCCACAACGCCCCTTTCGGGTTCCCTATGACGGATTAATTCATTAAGTGAAGATTATAAGAAATTACGCTATTACCCTATTTTATTCATACAATCTTAAAAATGGCTATCTACATGATCTTATTTTAAATTGCACACATAAAGCAATAAATAAAGCAGTAAAAGAGAAGAGAATTGAAAAGAACCTCCGTAGCAAGCTTTGTATTGCAACTCTTTTATAATAAGGATGCGTTTCGGCAATCCCTCGCTCTACAACGACTCTCCTCTCGAATACAAAAATCGACTTGACTAAAATTTTATAGAAGAATCGAATGCCGGAATATAATTCCTTAACTGATTGTTACCTATTTAAGGCAATCAGAAAGATCATTCGAAGTAGGGAGAGAAGAAGACAAGTCTTGGGAGTTGTCTGGGGTGTGAAAAAGTGGCAAATGAGCCTCCTATTTATAGTTTTCGCAGCCTGGCACCTCGGGACGGCCGTCCGGGACTCAGAAAACAGGGATGAGCGTCTCAGGAAGTTGGGACGGCCGTCTGGACTTTGGGACGACCGTCCCATTTGAATTTTTGGCTTGGGACGGGCGTCCCACCTTTGGGACGGGCGTCTCACCTGTCCTAGGATGTTTGGGACGGCAGTCCCACATTTGGGACGGCTGTCACAACTTGTTCTGGCCTGTTTTTGTGTTCTGGGACCCCCGGGAAGCTTTCCTTGCTATTTTCGGACGTTGGTTGATGCCGATAGATGTCCATTGAAGCTTTATCTTCATATAGGAAGTCTTCTTGGCCTTTATTGAGATGCCAGACGAACTTTATCTTCGTTATAGGAGGTCTCCTTAGCCTTTATTGAGAAGCCAGGCAAAATTAGGGGTCTACAATATGGAAAGACTTCCTAGCAATTTAAAAGTGGCCCATATAATGAAGAGATATGGATACAGCCCAGAACAAGGGCTTGGAAAGGATGCTCAAAGAATAATAGAGCCACCAGATTTAAAGGATAACCCTTTAAAGAACAACCCTACAAAAGGACAAGTCGTACGATGAAAAGGTAAGTCTCCCCTCCGTACCTTAAAAAGACAATCTTCCAAAAAGGAGGGATATTAGCATCAAGGGTAGCATTAGTCATTAGATATCCTTCTTCTGATTCTAAAGGATGTAAACCCAATGACTATTAGAGATCACTCCTCGGGGTGTGCCCGACCCCCGAGCATCTTTAGGGCACGCATTTCCCTTTGGATTACAAAAGAATGTTATTCTTACTATCTGCTTCTTTTCTCGCTAATCATATCTATACCTCATAAATAACCATGTTTAGACAAACGTTTTGTTCCAAACGCCATAGACAAAATGAAGCCAAAGTTAACATGATTGATTAGCTAAGAAACACGAATAAGAAAATCGTGTTTCGACAATGTTTTGAGAAAAGAAATTATTATTAAAAGAAGCCCGTCAAGGTCAAAGGCCAAGACAAAAAGATAAAAGGGCAAAATCCTAGGCTGAAAACCCAAAAGGGTGGACTAGGAATGTTAATCAGTCACAAATAGGCAGTTGACGACGCCACATCATAAGAACAAAACGTTTGTCTAAACTAGCCTAAACACCGACCAACCTTGGCTAGCCATTCTTACAAAAACTATTATTTCAAAAAAAAAATCTCACTAAAACACAAGCCTTTGCAATAAATCCCTTTCCTTCTATTCTCTTGACCCTTCACCACAAAGCATTCAAGTAATTGACTGGGAAATGTGGAAATATAGTGATCAATCCTCCTATTGAAATCCCTAAGGAAAGGAAGAGGGGCATTGATATGACAATTGCTCTATATTCAAAATGATTACTCTTCGGTTATAGCAAAGATCCGAGACGGCAAATCGGTACAACTAATCATGTTGACAAAAGCACATGATGATGGAAGTAAACTTAACAGAAGCTGAATGGGTTCAAAGCCGATATGACCAGCTAAACCTTATTGAAGAAAAACGGCTGAATATGATATGCCATGGACAAGCCTATCAAAGGAAAATAAAAAAGGCTTACAAAAAAGGTCAACCCTCATATTTACCATAAGAAGGATTTAATGGTAAATAAGTTGCTTCCATCCCAGAAGAATAAAACTGGAAAATGGGCAATGAACTATGAAGGACCCCTTTTGGTCAAATGAGCTTTCTCGGAAGGAGCTCTTATCCTTGCCAATATGGATGGAAAAGAACTTCGACACCTAATCAACTTCGGTACGGTGAAGAAGTATTATGCTTGAAGACATTGCTCAAGACCCGTCAGGAATGAAAACCCGCAAAGGGCATCCCTGGGCAAAAGATAGGGTTTATATCCCTCGCTAGGATACGTCCTAGGCAAAAAGTAGAGGTAATAAAAAAGAAAAAAAACTAAGAGCAATGGTTATTTTAGTCGAAAACCGAAAAGGCGGCTAAAGTAACATTCTTCCAGAAGCAAGCAGTCTGCATAGTCTTCACTCTGAGCTTAGACATCTCAACTGAAGCAATTAGGAGAACCAGAGGGCAGATATCATGGACATGACTGTTTAAGCCTATACATTATAGCCAACCCCAGCCATCCATTCTTCTAAATACCTTTTGAAATCCTACTATAAAAGAAATAAACTTTTGATCATTTATCAATAAAATTCCCTTTCATTTCCTTTCTCTTGACCAAATATTATGGAAATGCCTCTTTATTGATAAATCATTGTCGTCGCCGTCCCTTTCAACGTCCGGAGGACGTCTCGAAACGTTTGTGCGAGCGGTCGCGAAAAGATGGTTTAGACTCGCGTTTTTGTTTTAAAAGGTTTTCGAAAAGGGGTTCTTATGGAGTCGCCACCAATGTTTTGACCATAAACATTGGAAAAGGAAAAAATGTTGATTTTAAGAAAAACCGCACTTGGCCATTATAACCAGAGTTGGGTAAGGGAGTTAGTTACGTGTGGGGAAGGTGTTAGCACCCCACAACGCCCCTTTCGGGTTCCCTATGACAGATTAATTCATTTAAATAAAGACTACGAGAAATTATGCGATTACCCTATTTTATTACATAATATTAAATGGCTATCTACATGATTTCATTCTATGTTGCATGTATAAAATGATGAATAAAGCTAAATAAAGCAATAAAAGAGATATTAAAATAGCTATCTACATGATCCTATTCTACATGACATAATAAAGCTAAATAAAACAATAAAACAATAAATAAAACAATAAAAGAGAAGGGAATTGAAAAGAACCTCCGTAGCAAGCTTTATATTGAGAACCTCGAACCGTGAGGATGCGTTTTGGCAACCCCTCTCTACTACAGCCTCTCCTCACCAATACAAGATCGACTCTACTAAAAATTTAAAGAAGAATCAAATGCCGGAATATAATTCCTTAACCGATTGTTACCTATTTAAGGCAATTGGAAAGATCATTCGAGAGAGAGAGAGAGTAGACAAGTGCTCTAAAGTGTTTCGAGCTCTCTGGAGTGTCCGTGGTTGAAAAAGTGGCAAATGAGCCTCCTATTTATAGTTTTTCGCAGCTGGCGCACTTTGGGACGGCCGTCCGGGTGGGACGGCCGTCCGGACCGGGACGGCCGTCCCAAATGGCAAAATTACACAGGCCGGGACCCCCGGGAACCCGGACGGCCGTCCCACATAATCGGGGCTTGGGACGGCCGTCCCAACTTCGGGACGCGCGTCCCAACTGGTTGGGGCAGGTTGGGACGGCCGTCCCAACCGGGACGGCCGTCTCAACCTGTTCTGGCCAGTTTCGCGCGTTTCGGGCCTCCGGGAAGCTTTCCTTGCCTGTTTTGGACGTCAGTTGATGCCAATATGTGTCTATTGGAGCTTTATCTTCATATGGGAAGTCTCCTTGGCTCTTATTTGTAATGCTAGACGAGCTTTATCTTGTTACGGGTGATCTCCTTTATCTTTATTTGAGAGGCCGGGCAAAATTAGGGGTCTACAGCTGCCCCCCCTTTCACCTGCCCAACTAATTGGTCGGCTAGATATGTCAAAATTAGTTGGTAGGGGAAGGAGTTAACCCTTTTGCCCGGTCATCCTTCGGATGCTGCTCTGTGCTGATCCTTCGGATGATAAATATTTTGTGGTGTTGTCTTCAGGATGCTTCCTTGCTAGGGAGGCTGATCCTTCAGTCGATATGTGTGAAGCTTCAGGATGCTCCTTTGATACGGTAGCTGACCCTTTGGCTAGTGAATGAAGATTTTTCCCTTAGGGTGCTCCTTTGATGCGGTAGCTGACCCCTCGGATAATGAATGTGAACCTCAGGATGCTCCTTTGATGCAGTAGCTGATCCTGTGGTTGATGAGTATGAATTTTGTAGTTTTGGGATGCTCCTTCGATGTGGTGGCCGATCCTTCGGTGTACAGGATGCTCCTTCGGTGAGGTAACCGATCCTTCGGTGTGCAGGATGCTCCTTTGGTGAGGTAGCCGATCCTTCGGTGTGTAGGATGCTCCTTTGGAGAGGTAGCCGATCCTTCGGTGTGCAGGATGCTCCTTTGGTGAGGTAGCCGATCCTTCGGTGTGTAGGATGCTCCTTTGGAGAGGTAGCCAATCCTTCGGTGTGCAGGATGCTCCTTTGGTGAGGTAGCCGATCCTTCGGTGTGCAGGATGCTCCTTTAAAGAGGTAGCCGATCCTTCGGTCTGCAGGATGCTCCTTTGGAGAAGTAGCCGATCCTTCGTTTTGCAGGATGCTCCTTTGGAGAGGTAGCCGATCCTTCGTTTTGCAGGATGCTCCTTTGGAGATGTAGCTGATCCTTCGGATGATGAATAGTTTTGATAGGTACCAACCCCTATCTGGTTTGATGAGAATGAACCCTCATCTGATTCGAACCTTCTTTTGTAAGGCTCTTGTGAGTACAAACCCCCACCCGGTTTGAGTCTGTATTTGCTAGATTTTTTTTTTTTTTTTTTTTTTTTTGTGGGTACTTTCCCCCACTATGTTTGAGTTCGCGTTTGCTAAACTCTCTGACGAGCCTCGTATTGCAAGGCTCTTAGGATTCTCTTTTTGGCGGTCAATCTTTTGATGAGTACGAACCCTCACCCGGTTTTTGGATATGTGTTGGCGGCTTATTGTCTCTGATCATGCGCCTCTGGGGAGTAATTGATTTTTCTTTTTGACTTTTCTGTTTTAGTCATCTGGTTTTACCAGGGATTGCTGTATTTTGGCTTTTCTTGTTAACCATCCGGTATTGGCCGGGGATTCTGTCGATTGCCTCTTTTTAGGCGGGAATCCTTTGGGGATTTTGAATTCTCTCATTGATTGTGCCTCTTGATTAGGCGAAGATCCACTTGGGGATTTCGTTGTGCCTCTTGATTAGGCGGGAATCCACTGGGGATTTGTTGATTTTTGATTGTGCCTCTTGATTAGGCGGGTGCTTCGATAGTGGTGAAGGCTTTTTACTTGTTGTTCGCCTCTGAATAGGCTGATGTTCTACTTGAGGATATTTGTTCTTGATAATACCTCTGAGTAGGTAGATGTTTCTTGAAAGCTTTGCTTGTATTACCTCTTATAGGTTGATTTCCCATTTCTTGGGGATATCGGCTCTTTGCTTGTTTCTGAGTGAGCATAGGCATTCTTGGGAGTGAAGGTTTTGTACTTTGCTGGGGATATTCATATTGGGTGCTTAACTCCTTGTGGATTTGTAATTTGTAATTTTTTCTTTGCGGTTAGGCTTACTGGGGAGAAAATTTTCTTTTTGGTGATCCACCGGGGGGTTGATTTGCCTTCCTGTGGATGGAATTTTCTCATTTTCTTCTTTTATAGATTTTTCTTGATGTGCTCTTCTTGGGGATTTTTCTTTCGGCTTTTTCTTGCAGTGGCCTTTATTAGAGGATGAAAGGCTTTTCTCTTCCTTCTTTTTGTTGCCCCCCAGTGATGTAGGGGATTTTGACTCTGTTTTTTTTTTTTTTTTTTTTTTTTTTTTTTGATGTACTCCTTGAGGCGGCGACTCTCTAATGAGTGTGCTTGATGACTCACGCGGTGATGTCTTCGAGTCGTGATGTAATCTTTTTGTCTTGCCTCTAGAGTAGACAAGGATCCTCTTGGGGATAATTGAGCCTTTCTGTTAGCTTTTCTGTTTTGATGGCTTCCTTCTTTTTGGATGGAAAGATGTTGATTGAGGCTTCAAATGATTATGGTCAACGACTCATATGATGATGAGGATGAGTCATGAAGTAATTTTTGCTTTGCCTCTGGAGTAGGCAAGGGTCTGCTTGGGGATCATCAAGTCTTTCCGTTGGCTCTTTTCCGTTTTTGATGTACCTTCTTTTATTGTTGTAGATGGTTGGAGCTAGTCTCTTTGAAGCTCCTTATTCTGCTGAAATGGTTTTTGGTTTTGTCTTTTGCGATTTTGATTTTCATATGGAGACTAGATTCTGGCGCCTCCTGTTTTCAATCACGAGTATGGAGACTAGCCTCCTTATATGCATGTTTAATATTCTTGTTTGAAGAAAATTATTTTTTCTTAATTTTGACAAAGTCGTATTATGCAACTATTTTGGGCTCCTATCTATGATCATGATGATGGGCTTCTCTTTTTATCCATCTCTTGTTTTTAGCCCTATCTTTTGCCTAGATCGCCCTTTACGGGTTTTCAATCTAGCGGGCTGCCTTAATTTTTGCCTAGAATATCTTAGGGGGCTTCCGATCTAGCAGGCTACCCTAGTTTTTACCTAAGAAAAAGTCTTTGCGCATATTTATGATTTATCAATAAAGAGGCATTTCCATAATATTTGGTCAAGAGAAAGGAAATGAAAGGGAATTTTATTGATAAATGAGCAAAAGTTTTATTTCTTTTATAGAAGGATTTCAAAAGGTATTTAGAAGAATGGGTGGTCAGGGTTGGCTGTACTGTTTAGGCTTATACAGTCATGTCTATGATATCTGCTCCCTGGTTCTCCTAATTGCTTCAGTTGAGATGCCTGAGCTCAGAGTGAAGATCATGCAGACTGCTTGCTTCTGGAAGAATGCTACCTTAGCCGCCTTTCGGTTTTCGACTAAAGTAACCATTGCTCTTAGTTAGTTTTTTTTTATTTACTTTTATTTTTTACCTCTTCTTTTTGCCTAGGACGTATCCTAGCGAGGAATATGGACCCTATCTTTTGCCCAAGAATGTCCTTTGTGGATTTTCATTCCTGACGGGTCTTGAGCAATGTCTTCAAGCATAAATAATACTTCTTCATCGTACCAGAATTGATTAGGTGTCAAAGTTCTTTTCCATCCATACTAACGAGGATAAGAGCCCCTTCCGAGAAAGCTCATTTGACCACAAGGGGTCCTTCATAGTTCACTGCCCATTTTCCAATTTTATTATTCTGGACTGGAAGCAACTTATTTACCATTAAGTCCTTCTTATGGTAAATATGAGGGTTGACCTTTTTTGTAAGCCTTTTTTCTTTTCCTTTGATAGGCTTGTCCATGACATATCATATTCAGTTGTTCTTCTTCAATAAGGTTTAGCTGGTCATATCGGCTTTGAACCCATTCAGCTTCTGTTAAGTTGAATTCCATCATCATGTGCTTTTGTCAACATGATTAGCTGTACCGATTTTCCGTCTCGGATCTTTGCTGTAACCGAAGAGTAATTCTTTTGAATGTAGAGCAATTGTCATGTCAATGCCCCTCTTCCTTTCCTTAGGGATTTCAATCCTCCTATTGATCACTATATTTCCACATTTCCCAGTCAATTACTTGAATGCTTTACAATGAATGGTCAAGAGAAGAGAAAGAAAAGGGATTTATTGCAAAGGCTTGTGTTTTAGTGGGATTTTTTTTTTGAAATAATAGTTTTTGTAAGAATGGCTAGCCAAGGTTGGTCGTGTTTAGGCTAGTTTAAACAAACGTTTTGTTTTAATGATGTGGCGTCATCAACTGCCTATTTGTGACTGATCAACTTTCCTAGTCTGCCTAGGATTTTGCCCTTTTATCTTTTTGTCTTGGTCTTTGACCTTGACGGGCTTCTTTTAATAATAATTTCTTTTCTCAAACATTGTCGAAACACGATTTTCTTATTTGTGTCTCTAGCTAATCAATCATGTTAACTTTGGCTTCATTTTGTCTATGGCATTTTGACGCATTTTGGAACAAAACGTTTGTCTAAACATTGGTTATTTAATGGGGTATAGAAATGTTTAGCTAGAAGAGAAGCAGATAGTAAGAATAGCATTCTTTTGTAATTCAAAGGGAAATGCGTGCCCTAAAGATGCTCGGGGGTTCGGGCCTACCCCGAGGAGTGATCTCTAACAGTCATTGGGTTTACGTCCCTTAAAATCGGAAGAAGGACATCTAATGACTAATGCTACCCTTGATGCTAATATCCCTCCTTTTCGGAAGATCGTCTTTTTAAGGTACGGAGGGGAGACTTCCCTTTTCATCGTATAACTTGTTCTTTTGTAGGGTTGTTCTTTAAAGGGTTATCCTTAAAATCTGGTGGCTCTCTTATTCCTTGAGCATCCTTTCCAAGCCCTCGTCCTGGGCTATATCCATTGAGCTTATTTTTTCAATAGTCTTTGCATGTCCGGGGAAATGGTCCCCTCCTCACTGTCTGACTTAGTTCATTCGCCTTCGGCTTTTAGATCCCGCAGAGAGTTTTCAATCACAGACATGACTGTTTATATGGTATATATTTGGGTGTAGATGTTATTCAATTATTTTGGAATGAGAGAGAAAAGAATGAGAAGCATATGAATATTATGAAAATGCCTCATTGTATTGATGAAAAGAGAATAAAGCCCACTTTAATCAGAAATCTCGTGATCAAGGGCGAGGATCACGAGAGATACATCGGAAGCTTGAATTATTTCTTTATGTTTATTGCAAAAAATGGTAAAAATGATGAGCCCTAATCTGCTGGTCTCCCTTATCCCGTCTTTTACTCGGGCTTCGATAAGGGTTGGTCGTCCACCTTTGGAGTAGATGCGTCAAAGGTAATCCATCCCGCATTCAACAATTCTTGAACCCTATATTTTAAGTTGATGCAATCTTCCACAGAATGCCCAGGAGCGCCTGAGTGGTAATCACATTTTTCGTTGAGCTTGTACCAACCGGGGTAAGGTGGATCTTTCTTCTTTGGAGGGATACGTGTTAGGAGCTTGGCCTCTAATAGTTTTGGCAACAGACTCCCATAAGAGGTTGGAATGGGGGTAAATTTCTTCTCTTGTCTGCGTGATTGCCCAGCTGGTGGCGAAGAGGGAGAAGGAGTAGCAAGGTTGATGGCATTTACGCTTCCTTCCTTCTTCTGGCCAAAACCTTTTTTAACGTCAGGAGTAGAGGAATTAGAGGAAGTATGTTGTGCAATTCTTCCGCTTTTTAGACCTTGCTCTACTCTTTCTCCTATAGTGACCACATCCGCAAAGAGTGTTGATGTGTTCCCTATCATTTTGTCATAATAGGGACCAGTCAGAGAATTGATGAACATGGACGTAGTTTCCTTGTCGGACAGAGGAGGTTCCACTTGTGCTGCCAATTCCCTCCATCTTTGAGCATATGCTTTAAAAGATTCATCGTTTTTCTTGCTTAGTAGTTGTAGATCTGCTCTTTCAGGGGTCAGATCGATATTGTATTTATAACGACGAAGAAACGCATCTGCCATATGTCTCCAGGTTTGGATTTGCCCTCCTTCCAGTTGCATATACCAGTTTAAAGCTGATTCAGCCAGGCTCTCTTGAAAGCAGTGGATCAGGAGTTTTTCATTATCAGCATGTGCAGCCATCTTACGACAGTACATTGTAAGATGGCTTCTTGGGCAGGTCGTTCCCATGTATTTTGGGAAGTCCAGAGTTTTGAACTTGTTAGGGAATTGGATATCTTTGACGAGACACATGTCAGCTGCTTCTTTTATATCGAAGTTATGATCTTCCATGGCTCTCAGCCTCTCTTCAAGAGCAGTGATTTGTTGTTTTGATATTTCAGGGGCATGAATATGTACTGTTCTTGTGTCAGATTGATCGTGCTCATTTTGAGGTTCCTCTTCTTCTTCCTGGTGAGAGGCTTGTCCATTCTGAGGACCCTCTCGATGAAGATTCTGTTGATGCATCATTTCTAACATTTGAGCCATTTGTTCTTTCAGTGTAGTAATCTCAGCGGTGAGCTTTCGGTTTTGTTCTTCTAGTTGTTCCATCTTCTTAGCCTTTTGAGCACGAGTGAGGACGGGCGGAAGACCAGCCACCTTCTAAATGATTTTAAAGATTTTTATTATTATTCTTTTTTTTATTATGAATGATCAATGTGGGATAGATATGCCTTAGACAATAGTTTTGGTATCTTCTCAAAAGCCTATGTTTTAAGGAATACCATACCCACTTCAAGTGTGATGGTTCCCTTTTTTCAAAGGTTGCCAACATACCTTAGCGCACTCATCTCTTCTAGGAAGGTGATAAACGCACTTGGGTCTCTTTCGTTATTGTCTAAGGATATCTAATGCATCCTAGAATAAATGTGCTTTATGCATGCAGTACAAAAATATTTTTTATGACAGCAGATATTGAAAGTGGCATAACTTTTGACTGGGTTGTCCGATTTGGACGCACAGCATGTCAAAACGAAGAGAAAAGGGTGAAGAACCAAGCTGCAAATTCCCAAAGGGGATTTGGCCCAGTAATTTTCCCAAAAAACGTCTCTAAGACCCATTTTTTAGGGGTTTATTAAAATGATGAGCATGCTGTAATTATTTTATCTCTTAATTTTACCACTTATTGGATGATATGGTATGAATGATACGACTTTGCCAAGAATTTTGTAAAAAGGTATTTTTATTTCTTTAACTTGTTTTTATATTTTTTTTATGACCCTTTAGGGTTTTTTCATTATTTTATGATTTTTAGGTTTTTTCACTTTTTTATGATTTTTAGGGTTTTTCATTTTTTTGTCTGTTATATGATTACCCTATGCTAATGCATCAATACAAATGCAGCAAACGTATGCACACACAATTCATACATCCACGAGCAGAGCCACGCTTATTTAATCACGAGGTAGGGTTTTCCTGCAGAAACGTGCTTGGTTTAGGTGGTTCTAACTGTTCTCACCAGGCCAAAGGTCCCCAAGGTGCCCCCATTATAGGGACCTCTCAATCTCTCAATCCTCGGGTCATGCACGGAACTCCGTGGCGACACCCTTAGACCAAAAGAAGAAAGTTATCACCTTGAGTTGGTGGTTTTCCGACAACGGCAGTAGCCCCGTGTGCCAACTAACCGATCGTATCTGCCACCCACTCCCTATAGATATTCACTCTTGCCCCCGGGTATAGAGGGACTGTTGTGTGCAAGGGGTTTTGTGTGCAATTTATATTTCAAACAATTTGCAGAAATAATCATACAGCAGTTATTTAAAGCCATACAATAAAAACATATAGAAGGGTAAAGGCGTAATTTCAAATCTTTACTTAGTTTGAATTTATCTGTCACTAAATGGGATCAACTCTCTAGCTTCCCCAGTGGAGTCGCCATCTGTCGCCGCCGTCCCTTTCGACGTCCGGAGGACGTCTCGAAACGTTTGTGCGAGCGGTCGCGAAAAGATGGTTTAGACTCGCGTTTTTGTTTTAAAAGGTTTTCGAAAAGGGGTTCTTATGGAGTCGCCACCAATGTTTTGACCATAAACATTGGAAAAGGAAAAAATGTTGATTTTAAGAAAAACCGCACTTGGCCATTATAACCAGAGTTGGGTAAGGGAGTTAGTTACGTGTGGGGAAGGTGTTAGCACCCCACAACGCCCCTTTCGGGTTCCCTATGACAGATTAATTCATTTAAATAAAGACTACGAGAAATTACGCGATTACCCTATTTTATTACATAATATTAAATGGCTATCTACATGATTTTATTCTATGTTGCATGTATAAAATGATGAATAAAGCTAAATAAAGCAATAAAAGAGATATTAAAATAGCTATCTACATGATCCTATTCTACATGACATAATAAAGCTAAATAAAACAATAAAACAATAAATAAAACAATAAAAGAGAAGGGAATTGAAAAGAACCTCCGTAGCAAGCTTTATATTGAGAACCTCGAACTGTGAGGATGCGTTTTGGCAACCCCTCTCTCTACACAGTCTCTCCTCACCAATACAAGATCGACTCTACTAAAAATTTAAAGAAGAATCAAATGCCGGAATATAATTCCTTAACCGATTGTTACCTATTTAAGGCAATCGGAAAGATCATTCGAGAGAGAGAGAGAGATAGACAAGTGCTCTAAAGTGTTTCAGAGCTCTCTGGAGTGTCTGTGGTTGAAAAAGTGGCAAATGAGCCTCCTATTTATAGTTTTTCGCAGCTGGCGCACTTTGGGACGGCCGTCTGGGTGGGACGGCCGTCTGGACTGGGACGGCCGTCCCAAATGGCAAAATTACACAGGCTGGGACCCCCTGGGAACCCGGGACGGCCGTCCCACATAACTGGGGCTTGGGACGGCCGTCCCAACTTCGGGACGCGCGTCCCAACTGGTTGGGGCAGGTTGGGACGGCCGTCCCAACTGGGACGGCCGTCTCAACCTGTTCTGGCCAGTTTCGCGCGTTTCGGGCCTCCGGGAAGCTTTCCTTGCCTGTTTTGGACGTCAGTTGATGCCGATATGTGTCTATTGGAGCTTTATCTTCATATGGGAAGTCTCCTTGGCTCTTATTTGTAATGCTAGACGAGCTTTATCTTGTTACGGGTGATCTCCTTTATCTTTATTTGAGAGGCCGGGCAAAATTAGGGGTCTACAATCATAAATATGCGCAAAGACCTTTAATCAAAGATCAAGCATGCATCTAAAAAAGGGAAGCATAAAAAATAATAATAAAAGAATAAAAGTCGGCTAGGATATTCTTAGGAAAAAACTAGGGTAGCCTGCTAGATCGGAAACCCCAAAAAAGAACGGTCTAGGCAAAAGATAAGGCAAAAGCCCCCTAAGATATTCTAGGCAAAAAAATTAAGGCAGCCCGCTAGATCGAAAACCCGCAAAGGGCGGTCTAGGCAAAAGATAGGGCTAAGACTAAAAGATGAACAAAAGAAGAGCCCATCATCATAAAAGAGGAGCCCATCATCATGGTCATAAAGGAGGAGTCCATCAGCGTATTCATAAGAAGCCAACGGGAGAAGGCCAGTTACTTTCTAAATGCATCAAAAATAAATAAACAATAGATTTCATTTAGGACATCCACACACAAAGTAGTTGCATAATACGACTTTGTCAAAATCAAGAAAAAATAATTTTCTTCAAACAAGAATAATAAACATGCATATAAGGAGGATAGTCTCCATACTTGTGATTAAAAAAAGGAGGCGCCAGAATCCAGTCTCCATATGAAAATCAAAATCGCAAAAGGCGAAATCAAAACCATTCTAGTAGAATGAAGAGCTTCAAGGAAAATAGCTCTAACCTTCTATCCCAATAAACGATGGTAAACCAGAAAAAGGCCAACGGAAAGGCTCGATGATCCCCAAGCGGATCCTTGCCTACTCCAGAGGCAAAACAAAAATTACTCCACGACTCAGCATCATCATCACATGAGTCGTCAACCACAGTCATTTGAAGCCTCAATCAACATCCTTCCATCTAAAAAGAAGGAAGCCATCAACGTAGAAAAGCCAACGGAAAGGCTTGATCATCCCCAAACAGATCCTCGCCTACTTCAAAAGGCAAGACAAAAAGATTACCTCACGACTCAACGGCATCACCACATGAGTCATCAAGCACACTCATGCAACAGTCTCCGCTTCATTCCCCAAAGGAGAATAAGGACTACACAAGAGTCTATCAAAGAAAATACGGAGTCAAATCCTCCATATCACCAGGGGGCAACGAAAAAGAAAGAAAAGAAAAACTTTCATTCCCCAATAAGAGGGCACAAAAAGGCCGAATAAAAATATCCAAATAGAGTATATCAAGAAAAGTCTACAAAAAGAGGAAAACAAGAAAATTTCCATCTTCCAGCTCAAATAAGAGCTTCACAAAGCCAGGAGCCAAGACTCCATCATCAAAATTGGATCCCCAGGAAGCCGACAGACTCCTTGGCAAATCTCCAAAAAGAGAAAAAAAAAGAGAGAAAATCTCTTCATTCCGCTCAATAAAGAGCTTCACAAAAGTCGGAGCCAAGACTCCATCATAAAAAATCAAATCAAGGATTCGATCCCCAAGAAGTAAAGAAAAATTCCCCAGGGATCACCAAAAAGAAAAGAGAAAAAAGATATCTTTTCATCCAAAGAATAAGCCAATGTGCATAAAAAGGCGCACATATGTAAAAGCCAAATTGCGAAAAAGATATACAAATCGCGAGAAAAAGGTAAAAATCCATTCTCCAGCAGGAATAAGAGCATAGGCAAAGCCAAATCAAACAACAACATCCAATAAGGAGTTAAAAACTCCATTCCTTCCTAGGGGGCAATTCAAAATAGATCTCCAGAAAACGATCAAATCCCTGGTGGATCACCAAAAAGAAAAATCCCCAGCGAGCCTACCAGCAAAGGCAAACTACAAATTCATATCCTCAGGGAGTTAATCACCTATAACGCCCAATATGGATATCCCCAGTGAAATGCAAAGTCTTCACTCCCAAGAAAGCCTCTGCCTAAGGCAAGCAAAAAACCGATATCCCCAAGAAATGGGAAATCAACCTATAAAAGGTAATACAAGTCCAAAGCACAAAGCTTCCAATAAAGCATCTGCCTACTCAGAGGTATTATCAAGAGCAAATATCCTCAAGCAGAACATTGGCCTATTCAGAGGCGAAAAACAGTAAAGTCTTCACCACTGCTGAAGCACATGCCTAAAAACAAGAGGCACAATCAAGAAATCAACAAATCCCCAAGAGATTCCTGCCTAAATAAGAGGCAACCAGCAAAGAATCCCCGGCAAAGCCGGATGGCTAAACAAGAAAAGCCAAAAACAAAGAATCCCCGGCAAAGACCAGATGGCTAAAAGGAAAAGCCAAAACCCAAAGAATCCCTGCCAAAGACCGGATGGCTAAAAAGAAAAGCCAAAAAACAAAGAAATCCTCGGTAAAACCGGATGACTAAAAAAGAAAAGTCAAAAAGAAATGATCAATCATTCCCCATAGGCGCATGATCAAAGACAATAAGCCGCAAACACATCTCCAAAAACCGGATGAGGGTCTGTACTCATCAATATAAAGACTGAATGCCGAAAAAGAGCATCCCAAGAGCCTTATAGATTAGGGTTCGTACCAAGTGGGGGTAGGTACCCACAAGAGCCTTATAGAATAGGGTTCGTACCGGGTGGGGGTAGGTACCCACAAGAGCCTTATAGAATAGGGTTCGTACCAGGTGGGGGTAGGTACCCACAAGAGCCTTATAGAATAGGGTTCGTACCGGGTGGGGGTAGGTACCCACAAGAGCCTTATAGAATAGGGTTCATACCGGGTGGGGGTAGGTACCCACAAGAGCCTTATAGAATAGGGTTCGTACCAGGTGGGGGTAGGTACCCACAAGAGCCTTATAGAATAGGGTTCGTACCAGGTGGGGGTAGGTACCCACAAGAGCCTTATAGAATAGGGTTCGTACCGGGTGGGGGTAGGTACCCACAAGAGCCTTATAGAATAGGGTTCGTACCAGGTGGGGGTAGGTACCCACAAGAGCCTTATAGAATAGGGTTCGTACCAGTTGGGGGTAGGTACCCATCAGAGCCTTATAGAATAGGGTTCGTACCAGGTGGGGGTAGGTACCCACAAGAGCCTTATAGAATAGGGTTCGTACCAGGTGGGGGTAAGTACCCACCAAAGCCTTATAAAATAAGGTTTATACCGGATGAGGGTAGGTACTCATCAGAATCTAGCAAAAATGCAGATTCGTACCAGGCGGGGGTAGGTACCCACGAAAGCCTTATAAAATAAGGTTTATACCGGATGAGGGTAGGTACTCATCAGAATCTAGCAAAAATGCAGATTCGTACCAGGTGGGGGTAGGTACCCACGAAAGCCTTATAAAATAAGGTTTATACCGGATGAGGGTAGGTACTCATCAGAATCTAGCAAAAATGCAGATTCGTACCAGGTGGGGGTAGGTACCCACCAAAGCCTTATAAAATAGGGTTTATACCGGATGAGGGTAGGTACTCATCAGAATCTAGCAAAAATGCAGATTCGTACCAGGTGGGGGTAGGTACCCACCAAAGCCTTATAAAATAGGGTTTATACCGGATGAGGGTAGGTACTCATCAGAATCTAGCAAAAATGCAGATTCGTACCAGGTGGGGGTAGGTACCCACCAAAGCCTTATAAAATAAGGTTTGTACCGAATGAGGGTAGGTACTCAACAAAACTTAGCAGAATGCATCAGGTGGAGTAAAATACTCGCCTGAGCATTACAAAAATGGGTTGGAAATACCTTGCTTCTATTAGAGGATAGTTCAAGTGTTGAACACCTCGGAAGTAAATACCCACAAGAGTTTAGCAAAATGCGAACTCATAACGGGTGAGGGTAGGTACTCACCAAAGCCTTGCAAAAACAAGGTTCATACCTAGTGGGGGTAGGTACCCACAAGAGTCTAGTAAAATACAGACTCGTACCGGGTGAGGGTAAGTACTCACCAGAGCCTTATAAAGTAAGGCTCAAACCAGATAGGGGTTGGTATCTATCAAAAAGATTTATCATCCGGAGGATCAGCAAAGAAGCATCTGAAGGATAACCGGGCAAAAGGGTTAACTCCTTCCCCTACCAACTAATTTTGTCGGCAAATTAAGCCAACAAATTAGCCAGGCAGGTGAAGGGGGGGCAGCTGTAGACCCCTAATTTTGCCTGGTCTCTCAATAAAGGCTAAGAAGACTTCCTACAAACAAGATAAAGCTCACCTGGCATCTCAATAAAGGCCAAGAAGACTTCCTATATGAAGATGAAGCTTCAACGGGCGTTTATCAGCATCAACTGACGTCCGAATAAAGAAAGGAAAACTTCCCGGGGGTCCCAGAACACAAAAGCTGGCCAAAACAGGTTGAGACAGCCGTCCCAAAGTCGAGACGGCCGTCCCAAGATACCCTGGCCAAGTGGGACGGCCGTCCCAAGTGAGACTGCCCGTCCCACTCTTTCAGGGGTTGAGCCAAGAGTAAAAAATTCAATTGGGACGGCCGTCCCAACCCAGACGGCCATCCCAACCTAGAGGGGCATCCCAAATTGTCAGGCTGCGAAAAACTATAAATAGGAGGCTCATTTGCCACTGTTTCACACACCAGACAACTCCCAGTACTTGTCTTTTCTCTTCCTACTTCGAATGAACTCTCTGATTGCCTTAATAAGGTAACAATCAGTTAAGGAATCATATTCCAGCATTCGATTCTTCTGTAAAATTTAGTAGAGTCAGTGTTGTATTCGGAGAGGAGAGTCTTTGTAGAGCGAAGGATTGCCAAAACGCATCCTCACGATTAAAGATTCGCAATACAAAGCTTGCTACGGAGGTTCTGTTCAATTCTCTTCTCTTTTACTGCTTTATTTATTGCTATTTGTATGCAATGTAAACTAAAATCATGTAGATAGCCATTTTTAATATTATGCAATAAAATAGGGTAATCGTGTAATTTCTCGTAATCTTTACTTAAATGAATTAGTCCGTCATAGGGAACCCGAAAGGGGCGTTGTGGGGTGCTAACACCTTCCCCACACGTAACTAACTCCCTTACCTAACTCTGGTTATAATGGCCAAGTTTGGTTTTTATTAAAATCAACGCCTTTTTATCCTTTTCCAATGTTTAAGGTCAAAACATTGGTGGCGACTCCAAAAGAACCCCTTTTCAAAAACCTTGCTTTTAATAGAGGATAGTTCAGTTGTTGAGCACCTCGAAAGCAATGAACATAATTTTAACATAAAAACGCGAGTCTTAACCATCTTTTCGCGACCGCTCACATAAACGTTCGAGATGTCCCTGGACGTCGGAACGGACGGTGGCGACAGATGGCGACTCCGCTGGGGAAGCTAGAGAGTTGATCCCATTTAGTGACGGATAAACTCAAACTAAGTGAAAATTTGAAATTATGCCTTTACCCTTTTTCGTATGTTTTATTGTATGGCTTTAATAATTGCTGTATGATTATTGTCTGCAAATTGTCTGAAATATAAATTGCACACAAAAACCCTTGCACACAACAGTCCCTCTATACCCGGGGGCAAGAGTGAATACCTATTGGGAGTGGGTGGCAGATACGACCGGCTTGTTGGCACACGGGGCTACAACTGTTGTCGGAAACCACCAACTCAAGGTGATAACTCTCTTCTTTTGGTCTAAGGACGTCGCCACGGAGTTCCGCATGATCCGAGGACTGAGAGATTGAGAGGTCCCTATAAAGGGGGCACCTTGGGGACCTTTGGCCTTGGTGAGAACAGTTTAGAACCACCTAAACAAGCACGTTTCTAATGAGCTTACTCTAATGAGCAAGCTATCCGAGCATCCAAAGCTACTAGAACCAGCTCGGATAGCTAACTTCAAGAAATAACCGCCAAATCAGCACGCCTTGAGGCCGAATCAGCAAAACAAGCTCAGACGATCAAGGATTTGTTAGGCTTCGGCCGTCTTAGTACGGGAGCCTAATAGTCTCTCCTAGTGGCTTTTTAGGCTTCGACCGTCTTCAAATAGGAAGCTTTCTGACTTTATTATGAGGCCGGGCAAGATTTGGGGTCTACAGCTGCCCCCCCTTTACCTGACTAGTCGACTGTTGGCCTGTTGTGCCAAACAGGTAGACAGGAAGGTAAAGGAGTTGACCCTCTCGCCCGGCTACCCTTCGGACGTCCCGTCTGGTGGCGGATGATCCTCTGGGGAGATGTTGTGTTTGTGCACATCCGGGATACTACTCCTGACGTAGCCGATCCCTCAGTTGACACGTGGTAGAACCTCCGGATACTACTCCTGACGTAGCCGATCCTTCGGTTAATACGTGGTAGAACCTCCGGATACTACTCCTGACGTAGCCGATCCTTCGGTTGATACATGGTAGAACCTCTGGATACTACTCCTGACGTAGCCGATCCTTCGGTTGATGGGTATAAACCCCCCATCAGGCTGGTAGTGGCAGCTTACTGCTCGGGTAGCTCATGCGCCGGTGTGAAACCTCGGGATGCTCCTTCGACGCGGTAGCTGACCCCTTGGTTGACGAGTATGAACCCTCGTCTGGTTTGGTGCCTCTAGATGCCCCTTCTCACAGTGGCTGACCCTTTGGCATAGTGGCGGCTTTTTGATTCTAACCATGCGCCGGTTGTTGAGATGTGTTCTCTCGTCTTTGTTTGTCCTTTTTGGGAATTGTCGTCCGGTCTGTGCCGGGGATTTTGTTGGTGTTCATCCAGCTTGTTGATTGTTGGGGATTCTTTGTTTTTGATCTTTTGATGGTGATCACCCGACTCTTGCTGGTTGGTCGGATGGGTCTTTGTTTGTTTGGCTTTTCCTGATAGCCATCCAGCTTGTTGATTACTGGAAATTCTTTGTTTTGATCCTTTGGTAGTGGTCATCCGACTTTGCTGGTTGTCGGGGATTTTTGATGAGTGCCTCTTAGGTAGGCAGGAATCCTCTGGGGATTCATTGATCTTGGTGACACCTCTTGGGTAGGCGGATATCCATTGAGGAATTCGTTGATTTTGATGGTGCCTCTGAGCAGGCAAATACTCCATTGAGTTTCTGGTAATGCCTCTGAGTAGGCAGATGCTTCATTTGGAGGTGAATACTTTTGGTTTCGCTTCTTTGCCTCTGAATAGGTTGATGTCCCTTTCTGGGGAAATTGGCTCTCGCTTGCCAGATCTTGCCTTCGCCTAGGAAAATGAGTTTTGGAATTTGCCTTTGTCGTAGGCTCACTGGAGATGATTTTTCTTTTTTATTGATCCACCGGGGAATTGGTTGCCTTCCCGGGGATCTGATTTTGGTTTGCCCCTTGAGGGGATGGAGTTTTGACTCCTTGTTAGATGTTGATGGTATGAGATGGCTTTGCCGATACTCTTGTTCTGTTGGGGGAATGGAATTTCTGATTCCTCTTTTTTCGTTGATTTTCCCTTTTTCTGAGGTGACCTACTTTAGGGTTTTGATTTCCTGGAAGTTAGGATTTTTATTTGTTTTTGCCTTTTTCCACGATTTATCTCTTTTTTATCACGATTTTGAAATCTGGCTTTTTTATGGGGATAATGCGTAAGCCTTTTTACTTTTTAGTCTCTTTTTATTACGCTGGCTTTTTTTTTCTTTTTGGGGGGGTCCACTAGGGATGACGTCTTATTTCTTTAGTGATCCACCAGGGAATTAGTTAACTTCCTGGGGACTTGATTTTTTCCTAGGAATGGAGTCTTGGCTCCTTGATTGATGTTGATGTGAGCTAAACTTGTAAAGCTCTTATTCCGCTGGGGGATGAGAATCTCTTATTTCTTTTTGTAGATTTTTTTTTTTTTTTTTTTTTTTAGGAGATCCACTTGAAGATTTGTATTCGGCCTTCTTTGTTGTTGCCTTCTTGGACATCTGTTGGGGATGCAAGAGTTTTCTTCTTTTTTTCCTTTTTTCTTTTTTTGTTGAGCCCTTGTTGGTATGGAGATTGGACTCTTTTGACTATTGGTGATGTTGATGATGATGGGCTCTTGAAGCCTTTATTCTCCATTGGGGAGTGTGGAGGAGACTTTGGGTGAGTGTGCTTGGTGACTCATGTGATGGCAGTGCTGAGCCATGGGGTAATTTTTGTGTTGCCTCTGGAGTAGGCAAGGATCCCCTTGGGGATAACTAAGCCTTTCCGTCGGCTTTTCTTTTATGATGTCTGATGATTGTGCTCTCTTTTATTGGGTGATGATTGGAGCTTTTGGCTTCTGGAAGCTTCTTTTGACAATTCACTCTTCTTTCTTGAGGGAGAGCAAGGAGACTTATTACTTTCTTGTGCCTTCTTTTCTGGGTAGAAGGATGGTAGCTGAAGCTCTTGATTTCCGGAAGCTCTTATTTTGATGAGTCGCTTGATTGACGACTTGCTCCATTTTCTTGAAGGCTTTATTTGGTGACTCAGTCTTTGTGATCCTGTTTTCAATCACAAACATGGAGCTAGTCTCCTTATATGTATGAATGCTTTTCGTTTTTTTATTTGTCTGAAGTAATTTTTATTTCTGTTATTTTTGACATTGACAAAGTCGTTTTGTGCGACTACTTGTGTGTGTATGCCCTAAATGCAATCTATTCTTTTTTGGTTGGTGCATCTAGAAAAGTGACTGGCATTCTCCTGCTGGACTTTCATGATTATGATGAAGGACCCCTCCCTCTCTTTTATTCATTTTTGGTTTAGCCCTATCTTTTGCCTAGATCGCCCTTTTGGGGTTTTCGGTCTAGCGGGCTGCCTTAATTTTTGCCTAGGATATCTTAGCGGGCTTTTTCCTTTTTTATGAATGCCCTAACTTTTGCCTAGACCGCCCTTTGCGGGTTTTCGATCTAGCGGGCTACCCTAACTTTTGCCTAAGAATATCCTAGCAGGCATTATTCTTTTTATTGTATTTTTCTCTTTCTTTCTCTTCTTTTTTTTTTTTGAGAGATAGGAGCCTATCATATGCATGCAAGGTTTGCGATATGCATCCTATAATACTATTTCAATTAATTTTTCAAAAGAATTAACCAATGTGCTTTTACTCCTGATGAGCTTCTGACGTTGTGTGCTTTGTTGTCAGGATAGGTTGTACCGATTTCGCCGTCTCGATTTTGTCGCCGAAGAATAATTGGTTTTTCTCTTTTTCTTGTAGAGCACTCTTTGTAGTGTTCCTCTTTCTCCACTCTAGGGATTTCAATCCTCTTGTTGACTATGCGCCTCCATATTCCCAAATTAATTATTAGAATTTTGGTGTGAGGGTCAAGAGAAAAGAAGTAAAGAGGTAGATTCAATGGCTTGTGTTTTAGAATGTTATTTTTATTGGAAAAAGATTTTTGTAAGAATGGTTGGCTAGGGTTAGGCTTAGGTGCTTACGCTTTTGTCTAAGCATACGTTTTCCCCTTTTCTTTTGTATTTGCGCCCTTTTGGTTTTATTCCTATTTCTTTTTAATGGCTAGCTGATTTCCCTAGACCGCTCTTTGGGTTTTCGAACTAGGATATTGTGTCTTGGCCCTATCTTTTGTCTAGGTTCCTTCTTTTTGTATATTTTTGGGGAATCCTAGCGGACCTTATTTTGTAACCCTAACTTTTGCCTAGGCTACCCTTTATTTTTGTTCGGGTGTCCTACCGGGTTGACCTTATCTTTTGCGTAGCCCCCTTTGTGGGTTTCCTACCGGGTAATTTGCCCTTTCTGTTTTTGGCCTTTGGCTTCTATGGGCTTTTTTTTTGTATTTATTTTTTGGTTCACAATATTGGCAAAGCATGACTTACTTTATGGTGAGGTAAAGCCTTATTTGGGTGCTTCTAATCAACTAGCTTGATTGTAATGGCAATGGTGAATTTTGGTTATTTGGACGCGCTTTTTATTCTTCTTCTTTTTTCCTTTTCTTTTCGTTTACTTAGACAAGGTTATTGTGAGGTCTAGTCAGAAATAGCAAGAAGAGAAGCAGGTAGTAAGAAGTATTCTTTATTAATTAATAAGGGAATATGTGCCCTAAAATGCCCGGGGGTCGGGCTAGCCCCGGGGGATAATCTCTAATCATGGGGTTTACATCCCTTGAATGAAGAAAAAGATTTCCTAATGACTAGGGACGCTCTTGACGCTTGCACCCCTCCACTTCGGAAAATTTGCTCGAGTGTGCGGAGGGGAGACTTCTCCTTTCCTTTTTGGTCTTTTATTTTTTCTTTTATTTCTGAGGACATCTTCTTGTGAGTCCTTGGGGGAGTATATTCTTTCACTTCTAATTCTGCCCCCGATGCCGGCTATAT
The DNA here is from genome assembly GCA_963425845.1 of Sphenostylis stenocarpa. Taxonomy (NCBI): domain Eukaryota; kingdom Viridiplantae; phylum Streptophyta; class Magnoliopsida; order Fabales; family Fabaceae; genus Sphenostylis; species Sphenostylis stenocarpa. The sequence goes on from OY731401.1 coordinate 40,396,876, forward strand.
TTGTGATATCCTTTTTTATTGGTGAAGATTTTCCGTATCTCCACGGTATAGCTTATTTGATGTGAACAGAATGTAATGGCATCCTTGCCCCCTCTTCCTTATTAACTCGGATATCCAACGGTTGAGGCTTATTATCCTCCTTAGGCGGATCAACCGTTGGAGAGAACTTGACGACGAAAGGTTTGCTCTTCATCTTATTTCGATTCATGGAAAGCACATCAATTAATCCTTTCTTTTTATTATCTTTTTATTAAAGTGAGAATGAATGCATTTTATGAATGCAATAGACGATTGAGATGATGAAAACAAACAACTTTATTTATTTCATCTAGAGAGTGTACATTCCTCAATACAATGTTTCGAAGTACATATTTTTTCGTGCATGGCATGCAAATGCCCTAATCCTCTTTTCATGGTATTGAGGAATGTCCACGTCCTTCAACTGTCTATTATTAGATGCATGTTATGAGGGTGAAGTTTGGTGGATGCATGTATGCAAGTGTTTGTTTTTTCCTAAACATTATCATGTTTTATTTTCTAACATGATGTATGATAGTGTTTGGGATTTTGTGTTTTTTTTTTTTGTATGCGGATGAGGGCATGAAGAATACCAGCCGCTTTCTAGAATGCAAAAATATTTTTATTGAATGACTTATGAGATGGATATTCCTTAAGAGAATGGCTTAGGTATCCTCCTTTGTGCTTTGCGGGGTATCATACCCACCTCGGTGTAATGGCTCCTTCCCCATCACAGATTTGACAAGTATAATGGCTATCACCACCACACCTTAGTACATTTGTCCCTTCCTTGTCGCGAAGGTTACAAATGTGCTCGGGGCCTCTTTCGCCATTGTCTTAGGGAATATCTAGTGCTCCCTAGAATGAATGTATCTATGCATGCACCCGTACAAATGGGCGATAGATGTTCAAAGTGGCATAACTTTTGACTGCGATGTCCGATTTGGACGCACAGCATATCAAAACGAAGAGAAAAGGGTGAAGAACCAAGTTACAAATTCCCAAAGGGGATTTGGCCCAGTAATTTTCCCAAAAAATGCCTCTAAGACCCATTTTTTAGGGATTTATTAAAATGATGCGTATGCATACTTTCCTTATGCATTCTTTTTTTTCTCTTGGTTTTTCTATTTATGATGCAATATGAATGACACGGCTTTGTCAACATTATTTATTTTTATAAATGTTTTGATTTTGTTATTATTATTTTATTTTGGATTCATTTTTTTATTTTAGTTCTTATTGGTTTTTATTTTATAGCCTTTTATCTCTTCTGTCGGAACTGCGTGGCTACTTAGCTTACAAAGAACCTGAAACCAGGCTAGCTAAAAGGCAGACTGTCCGAGATAAAATGTGGCTTTATGCGAAAGAATTGTTTAACGTCCCTTATCTCTTCTGTCGGAACTGCGTGGCTACTTAGCTTACAAAGAACCTGAAACCAGGCTAGCTAAAATGCAGACTGTCCGAGATAAGGGTGTTTATTTGGGAAAAATATTTTTTGTGATTTTTGTTTTGTTGTTTGTTTATGCAATGCAACAACCAAATGCAGCAAACAAATGTACACACAATTCGAACATCCCCGAACCAGCGAGATTTCATTTATCACGAGGTAGGGTTTTCCTGCAGAAAAGTGCATTGGCAAGGCTAGGTTCTAACTGTTCTCACCAGGCTAAAGGCCCCCAAGGTGCCCCCATTATAGGGTCCCCGACTCCCCAGCCGTCCGACCATGCTTAGCACTAGGGCCACAGTCGGTCTTGTTGCCAAAGGAGGAAGGTTATCACCTTGAGTGGTGGTTTCCGATCACACTGGTGGGCGCAAGGCCCTCACGCAGCAAACCGTACCTGCCACCCGCTCCCTATGGGTTTCTCACTTGCCCCCGGGTATAGAGGAAACTGTTGTGTGCAAAGGTTGGTGTGCAATTTTTATTTCAAACAATTGCATAATAAACAAACAACAGTTATTAAAGCCATTCAAATAAAGCATGTTATAAAACAAGGTAAGGGCAAAAGCATTTCTCTTGGTTCATTTATTTATTTTTAAGCTGGCCCATCACTAAATGGGATCAACTCTCTAGGCTTCCCCAGTGGAGTCACCATCTGTCGCCGCCCTCCAAAAAGGATAATGGCGGTCGGAGCGACGCAATGGTTTTCCGACTCTTATTTCTTTCGTAATCGCGTTTTTTATTGGTTACAACGCTTTTAGTTGTCCGATAACCGGGCTAACTTAAAAGCGAGGTTTTCGAAAAAGTGTCTTTGGGCTGTCCGGTAATCGGGCTAACCCTAAAGACTTATTTTTATGGGTTCTATGGAGTCGCCACCGATGTTTTTACCGGAAACATCGGAAAAAGGGGTAAAAAAGGCGTTGGTTTTCGAAAAACCAACTTTGGTCTGTTAAAACCAGAGTTGGGTAAGGGAGTTAGTTACGTGTAAAAGGGGTATTAGCCCTTTTACGACGCCCCTTTCGGGTTCCCTATGACAGGCCAGCTTTATTTATTGGTAAATAAACTAGAAAAACATGCTTTTGCCCTTTTTATTGTGCGGAAATTAAAAGTATGACTACATGGCCCTAATTTCTATTGCAGCATTTATAATTAAAGCAATAAAAGTGAAGAGACAGAAATTGCACCTCCGAAGCAAGCTCTTTTTGTATTAACTCTCAATAAAGTGGGTGCGTTTTGGCAGCCCTTCACTCTACAAACTCTCAGAAACTCCGGAAATGCCTCGGAGGGATTCTAAAGAAGATCTAGAATGCTCAAGAACTCACTCTAAGACGCTCAGAAACTCCGGAAATTGCGTCGGAGGGATTCTAGAGAAAGAAAGTCTAGAGAGAAGGGAGAGCTAATGCTTGTGGTGTGTGGAAATGAGGGGAAGGAGGACCCTATTTATAGTTTTTCGCGCCTGACAGGTCGAGACCGCCGTTTCCTCTGACAGGGTCGAGACCGCCGTCTCGAAAGTCCAGACCGTCGTCTCGTTCATGACAGAGGGTCGAGACCGCCGTCTGGAAAATCCAGACCGCCGTCTCGACTGGGCAATAATCGAGACCGCCGTCTGGGAAACCCAGACCGCCATCTCGACTTTTGCAGAAATCGAGACCGCCGTCTGGACAATCGAGACGGCGGTCTCGTCCTGGCGTTGAGATGAGACGGCGGTCTAGTCCTTCCAGACGGCGGTCTCGTCCCTTCAGGGCGAAAAACCTTATTTTTCGGGCCAAAAAACCTCCCTATCTTAGTACGGGAGCCTAATAGTCTCTCCTAGTGGCTTGTTAGGCTTCGGCCGTCTTCAAATAGGAAGCTTTCTGACTTTATTATGAGGCCGGGCAAGATTTGGGGTCTACAGGAAGACTGTGCTATCTTCCCACTTCTCAGCCCCTGCTCCACTCTTTCCCCTACAGTGACTATGTCCGAAAAAAGATTGGAGGTACTGGTTATTGCTTTATCGTAGTAAGCTCCAGTTAGTGAATCTATGAACATAACCACCGTCTCCTTATCCGTCAACAGAGGCTCTATTTGGGCGGCCATTTCCCTCCACCTTTGGGCGTACGCTTTGAAGGATTCGTCGTTTCTTTTGCTTAGGGTCCTAAGATCTGACCTGTCAGGGGTCAGATCGATATTGTATCGGTAATGACGAAGAAAAGTGTTAGCCAGCTGCTTCCAATTTTGGACCTGCCCTCTTTCCAACTGCATATACTAGTTGAGAGCCGTGTCAGCTAAACTCTCCTAGAAGTAGTGAATCAGGAGTTTTTCATTTTCAGCGTGCGCAACCATCTTACAACAATACATCGTAAGATGGTTCTTGGGGCAGGTCAGCCCGCGTACTTGGGGAAGTCCGAGATTTTGAATTTTGGAGGGAAATGGATATTCTTCACTAGGCACATATCCGCCACCTCTTTGACGTCAAAATTGTGCCCCTCCACCGCCTTCAGTGTCTCCTCTAGGGTGGAGATTTGTTGTTTGGACACTTCTGGGGTGTGGATGCACGTGGTCCGAGCGTCGGATTAGAGATGCGCTTTTTGATCGAAGAGGAATTCTTGTTCCTCTTCCTCTTCCTCTTCGTGGAGGGAGGCGTGCTCGGCTTGGGCCTCACCTTTATTTTGGCCTTGGCGCATGGCCTCCATCAGTTGCGTCATCTGCTCTCGGAGGGTGTTAACCTATGCGGTGAGCTTACGATTTGCTCTTCTAGGTTTTCCATAGCTCTTGTTTTTTGTGCACGGGTTCGGACGGGGAGAGGACCAACCACTTTCTAGAATACCCAAAAGAAGTTTATTAATGAATGTTGAGTGTGGGACTAGTATGGATATGTTTATGTATGAGAGATTTTGTTTAGATGGTGCTAATGTGTTCTTCTCCTTTTATTTTCTCTCTTGGTTTTCTTCACTCATGGTATGATGCGATATGAATGTTTTGACTTTGTCAAAAATTATTCTATTTTTTTGGATTTATTTGATTTGGGTCTGTAGACCCCAAATCTGCCCTGCCTCCAAATAAAGATTAGAAGACCTCCTATTCGAAGATGGACGAAGCCTAACAAGCCACTAGGAGAGACTATTAGGCCCCATATTAGGATAGGAGGAGTTTTCTGTCCAAAAAAATAAGTTTTCTCGCCTCTTTGGGACGAGACCGCCGTCTCGAAATCGAGACCACCGTCTCGCCTCAGGCAAGTGGCGAGACGACAGTCTCGCTTTCCGAGAGGGTGGTCTCGCCACCTGTGAAGGATGAGACGGCGGTCTCGCTTGGCGAGACGGCGGTCTCGCCATTTTAGCATGGTGAGATGGCGGTCTCGACCCTGTTAGACGAGAACGGCGGTCTCGCCACTGACAGGCGCGAAAACCTATAAATAGGGGCCTTCCCCCCCTCATTTCCACACACCACAAGCTTTAGCTCTCCCTTCTCTCTAAAAACTTCTCTCTAGAATCCCTCCGACGCATTTCCGGAGCTTCTGAGTGCCTTTGTGAGCATTTTTCGGTGTCTAGAAAAGTTTCCAGCATCGTGTAGAGTGAAGGGCTGCCAAAAAGCACCCATTTCCTTTAAAAGAAATAAAAAGAAAGCTTGCTTCGGAGGTTTAAATTCTCCCTCTCTACTTTTACTGCTTTAATATTAAATTATGCAATAGATTAGGGCCATGTAGTCATAATATTTTAATTCCGCAAATAAAAGGGCAAAAGCATATTTTCCGGTTTATTTATCAATAAAATAGCTGGCCTGTCATAGGGAACCCGAAAGGGGCGTAGTAAAGGAACTAATACTTCCTTTACACGTAACTAACTCCCTTACCCAACTCTGGTTCTAATGACCAAAGTTGGTTTTCGAAAACCAACGCCTTTTAAAACCCCTTTTCCGATGTTTCTGGTAAAAACATCGGTGGCGACTCCACAGAACCCTGCAAAATTTAGTCCTTGGGTTAGCCCGGTTATCGGACAACCCAAGGACGACCTTTCGAAAACCTCGCCCCTAGGTTAGCCCGGTTATCGGACAACCTAAAGGCGTTGTAACCACCCATAAAAAACGCGAAAATCAAGAGGGTCGAAAGCCATCGCGTCGCTCCGACCGCCATCTCTCTTTTTGACGGCAGCGACAGATGGCGACTCCGTTGGGGAAGCCTCGAGAGTTGATCCCATTTAGTGATGGGTCGGCTTAAAAAATAAGTAAACCAAGAAAATAACGCTTTTGCCCTTAACTTGTATTATAACATGCTTTACGGTTTGGCTTTAATAACTGTTGTTTGTTTACACTTACGCAATTGTGTGAAATAAAAACTGTACACAAACCCTTGCACACAACAGTTCCCTCTATACCCGGGGGCAAGTGAGAAAACCATAGGGAGTGGGTGGCAGGTACGGTTTGCTGTAGTGAGGGCCTTGAGCCCACCAGTGTGATCGGAAACCACCACTCAAGGTGATAACCTTCCTCTTTTGGCAACAAGACTAACTATGGCCTTAGTGCTAAGCATGGTCGGACGGCTGGAGAGTGGGGACCCTATAATGGGGGCACCTTGAGGGCCTTAGCCTGGTGAGAACAGTTAGAACCAACCCTCGCCAATGCACTTTTCTGCAGGAAAACCCTACCTCGTGATAAAAAATGAATTCTCGCCTGTTCGCGGATGACCAAATTGTGTGTGCATATGTTTGTTGCATTTGTTTGTTGCATAGCATAAACAAACAACAAAACAAAAAATATTTTCGCAAATAAACGCCCTTATCTCGCACAGTCTGCCTTTTAGCTACCCTGGTTTCAGGTTCTTTGTAAGTTAAGTAGCCACGCAGTTCCGACAGAAGAGATAAGGGACGCTAAATATTCTTTCGCATAAAGCCGCATTTTATCTCGGACAGTCTGCCTTTTAGCTAGCCTGGTTTCAGGTTCTTTGTAAGCTAAGTAGCCACGCAGTTCCGACAGAAGAGATAAAAGGCTATAAAATAAACAAATAAACATCAAATAAAAATCAAAATAAAAATTCGTTTCCAAAATAAGACCTGGTCCAAAAAAAATACACTCATGAAAACATTCATATAGATAGTTTATTCTTCAATAAAAAATACGCAATTACCATACATCATGTAGAAAAACATGATAAATAGGAAAATAAACACTCACATGAATTCAAATAAGCATCATTTTCATAAAACATGCATTTTGTTTTTATAAATGGAGGGGACTAGTAGACAGCCAAAGAAGGTGGATATTCCCCGTTTCCATACTGAGAGGTTAGAACAGCTAAGCGCGGCAATGCCATCAGAGGTCTGCGCCGACTTCGAAAAGTCCTATGGACGAATTTTGGACCTTCTGAAGATTTGTGTCGATCAGGTGTTCCTAAGGGCACTAATCCATTTCTGGAATGCCAACCTGCGGTGTTTCGAATTTCCGCAGTTCGACTTGGTGCCTAAATTAGAGGAGTATGAAACCATGTTGAAATGGCCCAAGTCAGCCGGGGTCCATGTCCGCCACGAGGCGTATACTCCTGCAGCACCAGTCGCTGCCCTTATTCAGCTACCATTCCGGCAGAGTACCCTGATAAAGAAGGGGAACGCCCAGGGTTGGAAAGTATCGATGTTAGAGGACCACCTGTCCTACCTGGCTGAAAGGGCAGAGTGGGTCGCCTTCAACAAAACCCTGGCACTCATAATTTTTGGAACGATCTTGTTCCCCTTCCACTTCGACACAGTAGATCAGGCCGTCATGGACGCCTTCTTCGCCTGGGACGTGAACTCGAAGAGTCCCCTGCCTACTATTCTTGCCGACACCTTGCTCTCGGTAGAATTCTGCCACCGGAAGCAAGGAAAAATACTCCGTTGCTGCTCTTCATTACTATTTGTGTGGAGCGCCACACACCTTTACGCCTCCAGTCACATGGGGATATTCCCTGATCCTTTAAGAAGCTTCTCCAAGATCCCCCTCCAACGACGCCTGACTTCAGAATGGAGGGACGAGTGGGAACAAAAGGACGCCAATAGTTTATCCTGGGTTTTCCCTTGGTTCTGACCCGGCCCAGTTCTCATCAGATGTGGGGACTATCCGAACGTACCCTTGATAGGACTCAGGGGATGCATAGCCTACTCACCTAGAGTAGCTATGAGACAACTCATGAGGACCCAAACTACTATTTCTCGAGGGGAGCTCGGAGGACTGTGCTTCTTTGGAGACCCATGCACAATCGCCAACTCACTAGCTGTGAGAAAAGCATGGGAGAGGCCAGTCTATATGGGAGACAGAGAGCTAGGAAAAGCTCGGGTGGCTGTCACCAGTGACTATGAGGCGTGGAGAAAGAGAAGAGGGATGGCTCAACCATCCACCACACCCACTACAAGCGCCAATAATGAAGGGCTACAGGCTCAGATTGACGCCTTGACCCAGAGGATAGAAATCATGGGAGCCCAGATGAGGGCCCTTGAAGAAAGAGAACAAGAATCTATCCTCACCATAGACGGTCTGCAGAGGCAAGGTAAGAAAAAGGATCATGAAATAGAGCGCCTCAAGGACCAGTGTGTTGACTCCAATGAACAAGCTATCCGAGCATCCAAAACTGCCAGAACCAGTTCGGATAGCCAACTCCAGGAGATAACCGCCAAGTCAGCACGCCTTGAGGCCGAATCATCAAGGCAGGCTCAAACGATCAAGGAATTGTCAGAAGAGCTCCTCAAGACTCGGTTAGATATCCGCCAAGAGCGAGAGGCCAACCGGAGACTCAACAGAAGTCTCATTGAGCTACGCCACAAAGAAAGAGACGGGCTAGCTCAGTACGGCCAAGTACTACAGGAGAAAGACCGAGCCGTTGCGAAGCTCGATGAACTACAAGCCTTGGTCGTTCATCAAGAGGCAAAGATCAAAGAGGCTCAGTAGTATAGTGAAGATATGAGCCAGGCAGTCTGCAAGCAAAGCGAAGCACTTGCTCGTCATGTCCGAGAAGCTGAGAGAGAACTACAGAGGGATCAAGACCCGCCTGTGGGTTTCTTTAAAGTTTTCCGCTTTTGCCAAAAGTTGCTTCGCAGTATAGAATAGGGGAATGTACACCTTCTGTTGAATAAATAAAATTTTCTTTATTCAAATGACTGTCTACTTGCATGCATAAGCATTCACTTGCATATTTTATTTCCCCTCCTTCACACTTAATAAATAAGATAATAAAAAGGAAGGATTAACTAACACGTCTTCCAAACCAGAAGAATGGAGAGAAAGCCACTCCTAATAAAGCTTACCCCAACGGTCGACTCGCCGCAAGAGGAAAATAAGCCTCGACCGTTGGTCCTCAAGAATAAAGAAGAGGGGGCAAGGACACCTGTGCGATTATTTATGCCACGTCCTTTCCCCTAGGAAACAAATAAAGTTGTACCGTGGAGATATGGGGAATCTTCACCAATAAAAGAAGAAATAACAAACATAGCCGGCATTGGGGGCACGACTAGAAGTGGAAGAATCTACTCCCCCAAGGACACATAGGAAGATGTCCTCCAAAATAAAGGAAAAAACAAAAAGACCGAAGAAGAAAAAGAAAATAAAGAATCCAAGGAGGAGACAGAGGAATTACTCCAGTTCATAAGGCAAAGCGAGTATTCCATTATAGACCAACTCAATCGCACACCTGCAAAGATAACGTTGTTATCTCTGATAATGAGCTCGGAACCGCACAGAAACGCCCTGCTGAAGGTTTTGAGCGAGGCGCATGTACCTCATACAATATCCCAAGAAAAGGTCGAGAGGATCGTCGGTCACATCACGACAAGCGATCACCTCACCTTCACAGAGGAGGAACTCCCCCTCGAGGGGTCAAAACACAACAAGCCCTTGCATATCTCAGTTAAATGTAAGGAGTACCTCATCGCCAAAGTTCTTGTGGATAACGGGTCATCCTTGAACGTGATGCCCAAGTGCACACTGGATAAGTTGACTATCCAAGGAACCCGTCTGCGCCCAAGCAGCACCATCGTTCGAGCCTTCGATGGATCAAAACGAGAAGTAGTGGGAGAAGTCAATCTGCCAATCCAAGTTCACTACCTTCAACGTCGATTTCCATGTCATGGATATTACTCCAGCATATAGTTGTCTCCTCGGCAGGCCTTGGATTCATGACGCTAAGGCAGTACCTTCAACGCTCCACCAGAAAGTCAAGTTTATAGTGGATGACAAATTGGTCACGGTCCGAGTAGAAGATGACATTTTGATCAGTGGACCATCCACCCAGCCTTATGTGGATGCGGCTGAAGAGGCCCTTGAAACATCTTTTCAAGTGCTCGAAATTGCCAGTATAGAGCGACTTCCCAAAAATACAAAGGTAGCCCGCATGATGTTGAAGCATGGTTACCATCCTGGCTAAGGACTGGGGGCAGATTCCCAAGGCATGAGGGAACCCCCAGAATTCAAAGACAATCCTTGCAAGTATGGCCTAGGATATGACCCTACTAAGGGCCGAGCGGAAAGCAGAAAAGCGAAGTCTCCCCTCCGCACACTCAAGCAAATTTTCCGAAGTGGAGGGGTGCAAGCGTCAAGAGCCACCTTAGTCATTAGGAAATCTTTTTCTTCGTTTAAGGGATGTAAACCCCATGATTGTTAGAGATTATCCCCCGGGGCGAGCCCGACCCCCGGGCATTTCAGGGCACATATTCCCTCATTAATTAATGAAGAATAATTCTTACTATATGCTTCTTTTCTCTCTATTTTTGACTAGACCTCATGAATAACACTGTCTAAGTAAACAAAAAAAAAGAGAGTAAAAAGCGCGTTCAAATAATCAACATTTACCATTGCTATTGCCATCAAAGCTAGTTGATTAGAAGCACATAAAAATAAGACTTCACCTCATCTATAAAAAGAAAAGTCATGCTTCGCCAATATTGTGAAACAAAAAAAATAAAAATAAATCCACAAAAAAAGAAAAGCCGAGAGAAGCCAAAGGCCAAAGAAAAGGGCAAATTACCCGGTAGGAAACCCACTAAGGGGGCTACGCAAAAGATAGGGTCGACCCGGTAGGACACCAGAACAACAATAAAGGGTAGCCTAGGCAAAAGATAGGGTTATCAAATAAGGTCCGCTAGGATTCTCCAAAAATTACAAAAAGAGGGAACCTAGACAAAAGTTAGGGCCAAGCACAATATCCTAGTTCGAAAACCCAAAGGGCGATCTAGGGAAATCAGCTAGCCATTTAAAAGCGATGGAAATAAAACCAAAAGAGCGCAAATACAAAAGAAAAGGAAATTGTTTGCTTAGACAAAAGCTTAAACGCCTAAGCCTAACCCTAGCCAACCATGCTTACAAAAACTTTCTAAATAAAAATTAACCCTCTAAAACACAAACCATTGAATTGGCCTCTTTGTTTCTTTTCTCTTGACCCTCACATCAATATTCTAGTAATTAATTTGGGAATATGGAGGCATATAGTCAACAAGAGGATTGAAATCCCTAAAGCGAGGAAAAAGGGGCACTACATGACAAAGAGTGCTCTACAAAAAGAAAAAGGAAAAGAGAAAGAAAGAAATTATCCTTCGGTCACAAGAAGTCCAGCATGGTACAACCAAAAGTAAACACAGCAAATCAGAGGGCATTCAGCGCAACGAGACACGTCGGTTAAATCCTTCTGAAAACTTAATCAAAGTAGGCATTATAGGACATCAAACATGAAAACATTGCATGGATAAAATGTTTTTGAACCAGGTCCTATTTTTCTCTTCAAAAAAAAAAAAAAAAATCACTTCCGTAATTCGAGACCGCCGTCTGGACTTCCCAGACCGCCGTCTCAGTCACTCAGCAAGGCGAGAACGCCGTCTGGACCAACCAGACCGCCGTCTCGACTCAGGCAAAAACGAGACCGCCGTCTCGATCGACAAGACCGTTGTCTCGCTCGACGAGACCGCTGTCTCGCTCGACGAGACCGCTGTCTCACTCGACGAGACCGCCGTCTCGCTTAAGCTCAATGTCGAGACCGCCGTCTCGATGGTCCAGACCGCCGTCTCGACTTGAAGGGAACTCGAGACCGCCATCTCGCCTTCCCAGACGGCGGTCTCGAATTGGAAAAATTTCCTATATATAGAGGGAGCACTTGGGGGGTTCCTCACAACTTCCCTTGCCTCCAGAGCCTTCATTTCTCACATCCTGCACTCCCAAGCACCCCCCTAGTCAATATGTTTGGTAGAAGCGCTTCCAGAAAGAGAAGCAGCACTACCGGTGCCAGCAGTTTTGCGGCGCCGCCACCCCAGGATCCCTCCTAGTTATCGCCACAACATCAGGCCCGCCTTGACAATATTCGAAATTACCAGTGGCACCCGATGCTCAAACTGGACTTCAGCATCCTGGTTGAATTCGGATGGGAGGACGACGTCTGAACCCACATAGATAGCATTGGGTGGGGCTTCCTGCTGCAACCACCACCCACACATGTGTACCCACAAGCGGTACTGGAATTCTTGGCCTCGGTCTCCTACTTCGAGGTCCCCTCCACGATCCCGGGCCTGCAGCCCACTAAGATGGTGACCTATTTCATGGGTGGAAGATACCAGGCCACCACCCTTGACGAGTTCAACATGGCCATCGGGTTCATCCGGCCCGAGGACACAACGACCCAGGAATACCGTGAGGCCATCTGCGCCCGGCCCACCAACCTCACTGCCGCCGAAATGTGGCACGAGCTCACAGGAGCCACCACGCTGCCCACGCTGATGAGGGGCTCCGCGCTGCCCCCAGCACTCTGCATCTGCCACAAGCTGCTGGCAGGAGCCATCCATGGGAGGAAAGAGAGTCAGGGTAAGGTATCCCTTCCTGACCTCTTCGTACTTTATTGCATGAGCCAGAAGCGGCGCTGCAACCCCGGCTACTTCTTCCTGAGAGCCCTCAAGGACTTCGGGAACAGATCAGCGGGGGCCGTCCTCGTGGCTCCTCTCATCACTCCCCTGGTAGAAAGATGGGGGTGCCCTGGCTGGGAAGAGCTGGCCTCCAACTTGCGACCCGAGTCCATCAACGGGCCAGTCCTAGTCAGCATGGGAATACTGATACGTCGAGGGACCCAGTTGACCCTCCATCCCACACTAGATTTCGCACTAGATCTCCAGGGGCTGGTGGCGATGCAGGATATCCCCACGCCCCCCGAATTCCAGCAGCAGCAACAACAACCACCACCGTACATGGACGATTTCGTCGGCATGAACCGCAACATGAATGATCTGCGCTGGCAGTTCGACCAAATGACGGTGCGGCAAGAAGCCTACCATACCCGGTAAGAGGAGATGTACCAGCATCAGCAGGTGATGCGGCAGGAATGGACAACATTCCAACAGGAATACCGCGACGAAGTCCGAGAACAAGCGGACTTCCGATATCACTTCTACCAGCAATTCCCCGGATCATCTCCAGAGGATAGCCCTTAGGGGTCATACTTGCCAAAAGTGGTTGTAATAAAATTTTCCCATAAATAAAATTTTATTCCATACATTCCTTTGCAATTTTTTCCAAAAGTCAGCGTAACGAAAAAAAAACTAAGAGTAAAAAGACGTACGCTCAATAAGAAAAGCCAAAATCCTAAATCGCGAGAAAAAAGAGATAAAACCGCGAGAAAAAGGCAGGATTAAGACAAGCCATCACCTCAACCAACAAAATTTCGACTGCCAAATCAGAGTCGAACAAAAAACAAGACCCATCCGACCAACCAGCAAGAATCGGATGATCACCACCAAAAGTCAAAAACAAAGAATCCCCAGCAACCAACAAAGCTGGATGAAACACCAACAAAATCCCCGGCACAGTCCGGATGACCATTCAAAGAGGTTCGAGTACATCTACCAACACATAAATCACTCCCCAAGGTCGGCACATGAGCTACCCGAGCAGTAAGCCGCCACCACCACCAGTCCTACGCAGTGGACTATACCTGCCTGATAGGGGGTTCATACCTATCCACCAGCACACAAGGAGTGCCTGATCGGCGCATGAGCTACCCGAGCAGTAAGCCGCCACTACCACCCTGATGGGGGGTTCATACCCATCCAGTCCCACACAACGGACTGCAACTACCAGCCTGATGGGGGGTTCATACCCATCCAGTCCCACACAACAGACTGCAACTACCAGCCTGATGGGGGGTTCATACCCATCAACCGAAGGATCGGCTACCGTCAGAAGGAGCATCCTGAGGTTCTACCACGTGTCCACCGAAGGGATCAGCTACCGTCAGAAGGAGTATCCCGGAAGTGCACGAACACCAAATTTTTCCCCAGAAGATCAACCGCCACAAGACGGGACATCCGAAGGGTAACCAGGCAAGAGGGTCAACTCCTTTGCCTTCCTGTCAATCTGTCTGGCATAACAGGCCAACAGCTGACTAGTCAGGTAAAGGGGGGGGGCAGCTGTAGACCCCAAATCTTGCCCGGCCTCCAAATAAAGATTAGAAGACCTCCTATTCGAAGATGGACGAAGCCTAACAAGCCACTAGGAGAGACTATTAGGCCCCATATTAGTATAGGAGGAGTTTTCTGTCAAAAAAATAAGTTTTCTCGCCTCTTTGGGACGAGACTGCCGTCTTGAAATCGAGACCGCCGTCTCGCCTCAGGCAAGTGGCAAGACCGCCGTCTCGATTGACGAGACGACGGTCTCGCTTTCCGGGAGGGTGGTCTCGCCACCTGTGAAGGATGAGACGGCGGTCTCGCCATTTTGGCATGGCGAGATGGCGGTCTCGTTTGGCGAGACGGCGGTCTCGACCCTGTCAGACGAGAACGACGGTCTCGCCACTGACAGGCGCGAAAACCTATAAATAGGGGCCTTCCCCCCCTCATTTCCACACACCACAAGCTTTAGCTCTCCCTTCTCTCTAAAAACTTCTCTCTAGAATCCCTCCGACGCATTTCCGGAGCTTCTGAGTGCCTTTGTGAGCGTTTTTCAGCGTCTAGAAAAGTTTCTGGCGTCGTGTAGAGTGAAGGGTTGCCAAAAAGCACCCATTTCCTTTAAAAGAAATAAAAAGAAAGCTTGCTTCGGAGGTTTAAATTCTCCCTCTCTACTTTTACTACTTTAATATTAAATTATACAATAGATTAGGGTCATGTAGTCATAATATTTTAATTCCGCAAATAAAAGGGCAAAAGCGTATTTTTTGGTTTATTTATCAATAAAATAGCTGGCCTGTCATAGGGAACCCGAAAGGGGCGTAGTAAAGGAACTAATACTTCCTTTACACGTAACTAACTCCCTTACCCAACTCTGGTTCTAATGACCAAAGTTGGTTTTCGAAAACCAACGCCTTTTAAAACCCCTTTTCCGATGTTTCTAGTAAAAACATCGGTGGCGACTCCACAGAACCCTGCAAAATTTAGTCCTTGGGTTAGCCCGGTTATCGGACAACCCAAGGACAACCTTTCGAAAACCTCGCCCCTAGGTTAGCCCGGTTATCGGACAACCTAAAGGCGTTGTAACCACCCATAAAAAACGCGAAAATCAAGAGGATCGAAAGCCATCGCGTCGCTCCGACCGCCATCTCTCTTTTTGACGGCGGCGACAGGGTCTTTATTTGATTTTGTTTTGGTTTTAGAGACTTTTATCTCTTCTGTCGAACTGCGTGGCTACTTAGCTTGCAAATAACCTGAAACCAGGCTAGCTAAAAGGTAGACTGTCCGAGATAAATGGTTTATTACGAAAGAATAATATTAGCGTCCCTTATCTCTTTTGTCGGACTGCGTGACTACTTAGCTTACAAAGAACCTAAAGCCAGGCTAGCTAAAAGGCAGACTGTCTGAGATAAGGGTGTTTATTGCAAAAAAAAATAAAATTTCTTATTATATTTGTTGTTTGGTTATGTTATGCAATCAAATGCAACAAACAAATGTACACACAATTCAATCATCCGCGAACACGTGAGAAGTTGTTTTAATCATGAGGTAGGGTTTTCCTGCAGAAAAGTGCATTGGCAAGGGTAGGTTCTAACTGTTCTCACCAAGGCTTAGGCCCCCAAGGTGCCCCCATTATAGGGTCCCCACTCTCCAGCCTTCCAACCATGCTTAGCACTAAGGCCATAGTCAGTCTTTGTGCCAAAAGAGGAAGGTTATCACCTTGAGTGGTGGTTTCCGATCATACCGGTGGGCACATCGCCCTCACTACGGCAAACCGTACCTGCCACCCACTCCCTATGGATTTCTCACTTGCCCCCAAGTATAGAGGGAACTGTTGTGTGCAAAGGTTTGTGTACAATTTTTATTTCAAACAATTGTGTAAAATAAACAAACAACAGTTATTAAAGCCAAGTAAATAAACATGTTATAATACAAGGTAGGGTAAAAGCGAAATTCTTAAGTTTATTTATTAAACCGACCCATCACTAAATGGGATCAACTCTCTAGGCTTCCCCAATGGAGTGGTCATCTGTCGTCGCCGTCAAAAAGAGGCGGTCGAAGTGACGCAATGGTTCAGACTTTCCATTTTTCATGTTTTTATGGGTGAGGTTACAACGCCTTTAGGTTGTCCGATAACTGGGCTGAACCTAAGGGCGAGGTTTTTGAAAGGGCATTCTTAGATCGTCCGATAACCGGGCTGACCTAAGAACAAGTTTGAAAGGGTTCTTATGGAGTTGCCACTGATGTTTTTACCAGAAACATCGAAAAAGGGAAGAAAAGGCATTAGTTTTTCGAAAACCAACTTTGGTCGTTAAAACCAGAGTTGGGTAAGGGAGTTAGTTACGTGTAAGGGAAGTGTTAGTTCCCTTACGATACCCCTTTCGGGTTCCCTACGTGTAAGGGAAGTGTTAGTTCCCTTTCGGGTTCCCTTATAGATAAACTTTTGAAATGACGCTTTTACCCTTTTATTTGCAAAATTAAAATGATGACTACATGACCCTAATATCTATTACGTAATTTAATATGAATAAAAAGGACAGTAAAAGAGAGGGAGAGAGTGAAGAAACCTTCGAAGCAAGCTTTTGATTAATTCTCTTGAAAAATAGGGTGCGTTTTGGTAGCGCTTCGCTCTTACAACATTGAAATCTCACTCGAAAACGCTATAAAAAGCTCTCTTAGACACTCAGAAACTCTGGAAATGCTTCGGAGGGACTCTAGGAGAAGAATTTTGAGGAATTGTAGAAGGGAAGGTGTAAGAACTGTGTGAAATGAAGGGGAGAGCGCCCCCTATTTATAGGGATTCGTACCTATCAGGTCGAGACGGCGATCTCGACTAGCAAGGTGGAGACGATGGTCTCGCCATTCGGGATGACAGTCTCGACTTGAATAAGTGGCGAGACGACGGTCTTGTTTGGTGAGACGACGGTCTCGACTTGTCCAGTGGCGAGAAGGCCTTCTTGCCAAACGGGAGGGGGGTCTCGCCAATGGTAAGGTCGAGACGGCGGTCTCACCAAACGAGACGGCGGTCTTGATTTACCATTGGTCGAGACGGCGGTCCCGAAAAGTGAGACGGCAGTCTCGACCTCTAAAGGCGAAAATCCTTATTTTTGTACAGAAAATCATTCCTACTCTAATATGGAGCCTAATAGTCACTCCTAGTGGCTTTTTAGGCTTCGTCCATGTTCGAATAGGAGGTCTTCTGCTCTTATTTTGAGGCGGGGTAAGATTTGGGGTCTACATCTACACAATTAGAATTCGTACAAGTATATGAAAAGAATAAACCTGGACTACAGCTTTTATAATATAAAAGTCCAAAAGCAATTTTTCTAACTCAAAACTTTCTCTCTTGAAGATCTTTTAACAATCTTGATCAAAACGCCTTATGATATGAAATGTGTATGAATGCTCAGAAAAACACACGAATATGAGAGCTCCAAGATTGCTCTTAATTGATTTCCAAATTGTATTTTTAAAAGAGAAATCAAAATTGTATTTATAGAGTAAAAGAGAAAAATTGACAGTTTCAATCGATTTAAAATGATGTTTTAATTGATTGATTTTATTTTAAACTCTTTCAATCGATTAATTCGAGCTTTTAATGGATTGAAACAGTTAGAAGAAAAATGGTAGCTCTCTGTTTCAACAGATTAAAATTTATTTCAACAGATTAAAAATCTGAGATACTTTAAAATGAAAAATGATATCTCTCTGTTTCAACAAAATTAAAATTTATTTCAACAGATCAAAAATCTGAGATACTTTAAAATGAAAAATGGCTTAGAACATTTTAACCTATTGATTTATCAATTCAACAGATTAATACTGTGAAACCCTTAATATGGAAAAACCATCAAGAACATTTTAATCTATTGATTCTACGATTCAATCAATTAAAATATTGGTTGTATATATACATTTCCTATTTTAAGTGATTTTAACAGATTAAAACTACTTTTTAACAGATTAAAAACAGTATGTTCTTTCAAAGCTTAAAGATTGGTTTTTCATGAAGTATGATAAATTCTATGGAATGCAACAGTTATAGGCGCTTATCACAAGATAAACTGAAATTATCAAGAGATTAAATTTCATACCCATAACCTATCTACCTACACACTCACAAAATAAACTTTATAAACAAACTTTATATGTCTTCATTGTCGCCGCCGTCAAAAAGAGGCGGTCGGAGCGACGCAATGGTTTCGACCCTCTTGTTTTCGCGTTTTTTGTTGGTGGTTACAACGCCTTTAGGTTGTCCGATAACCGGGCTGAACCTAGGGGCGAGGTTTTCGAAAGGGCATTCTTGGGTTGTCTGATAACCGGGCTAACCCAAGAACTAGTTTTGAAGGGTTCTGTGGAGTCGCCACCGATGTTTTTACTGGAAACATCGGAAAAGGAGTTAAAAAGGTGTTGGTTTTCGAAAAACCAACTTTGGTCATTAGAACCAGAGTTGAGTAAGGGAGTTAGTTACGTGTAAAGGAAGTATTAGTTCCTTTACGACGCCCCTTTCGGGTTCCCTATGATAGGCCAGCTATTTTATTGATAAATAAACCAGAAAATATGCTTTTACCCTTTTATTTGCGGAATTAAAATATTATGACTACATGGCCCTATCTATTGCGTAATTTAAATAAAGCGTTAAAAGTGGAGAGGGAGAATGTAAACCTTTGAAGCACGCTTTTTCTATTAATTCTTTAAAAAAGAGGGTGCTTTGCGATACCCTTCACTCTACAGCGCCGGAAACCTCTCGAAACGCACATAAATCACTCTAAAGACACTCAGAAGCTCCGGAAATGCGTCGGAGGGATTCTAGAGAGAGAAATCCTAGAGAGAAGGAGGAGAGACTGTGTGTTGGTGTGGAAATGAGGGGATGGAGGCCCCTATTTATAGTTTTTCGCGCCTGACAGGTCGAGACCGCCGTTCTCGTCTGACAGGGTCGAGACCGCCATCTCGTTCTTCGCAGGTGGCGAGACCGCCGTCTGGAAAAGCGAGACCACCATCTCGCCATTCGCAGGTGGCGAGACCGCCGTCTCGCCATTTGCATGAGGCGAGACGGCGGTCTCGATTTCGAGACGGCGGTCTTGTCCCCAAAAAGGCGAGAAACCTTATTTTCGTGCTGAAAATCCCTCCTATCCTAGTATGGGGCCTAATAGTCTCTCCTAGTGGCTTGTTAGGCTTCGTCCATCTTCGAATAGGAGGTCTTCTACTCTTTATTTGGAGGTCGGGCAAGATTTGGGGTCTACAGCTGCCCCCCCTTTACCTGACTAGTCGGTTGTTGGCCTGTTGTGCCAGACAGATTGACAGGAAGGCAAAGGAGTTGATCCTCTTGCCTGGTTACCCTTCAGATGTCCCGTCTTGTGGCGGTTGATCTTCTGGGGAAAAATTTGGTGTTCGTGCACTTTCGGGATACTCCTTCTGACGGTAGCCGATCCCTTGGGTGGACATGTGGTGGAACCTTCGGATACTCCTTCTGACGGTAGCCGATCCTTCGGTTGATGGGTATAAACCCCTCATCAAGCTGGTAGTTGTAGTCCGTTGTGCGGGACTGAATGGGTATGAACCCCCCATCAAGCTGGTAGTTGCAGTCCGTTGTGCGGGACTGGATGGGTATGAACCCCCCCATCAGGCTGGTAGTTACAGTCCGTTGTGCGGGACTGGATGGGTATGAACCCCCCATCAGGGTGGTAGTGCGACTTACTGATCCGGCTCGAGCGCAGATCAGGCGCAACGCGTGCACAGGTTGATAGGTATAAACCCCCTATTTGGCTGGTACAGTACACTGCGTAGGACTGGTGGTAATGGCGGCTTACTGTTCAGGTGGCCCATGCGTCGACTCTCTGGGGAGTGATTTCTTGTGTTGGTAGATGTACTTGGACCTCTTTGAATGGTCATCCGGGTTGTGCCGTGGATTTTGCGGGTGCTCCTCCAGCTTGCTTGTTTGCTGGGGGCTTTTTGTTTTTTTGACTTTTGATGGTGATCATCCGACTCTTGCTGATTGGTCGGGTTATCTCGTTTGTTGTTCGACTTTTATTTGGTGGTCGAAGGAAATTTTGGTTAAGGCAAAAAGGTCGGCGAAGTCTTACCGGGATACCTTTTTTGGTTGTTTTTGATGAATGCAAGCATAAAGTTGATCTTCCTATATGAATGATTTTTATTTGTCTACAGTATTTTTGTTTGTTTTACTTTTGACAAAGTCATTTTTGTGCGACTACTGGTGTGTGGATGCTTCTTATGCAATTTGTTTTAGTTATGGGCATCCAAAAAGTGACTGGTACTTTCTTCTTTTTTGTTCTATTCTTTTGTACTTTTTGTTTTAACCCTATTTTTGCCTAGACCGCCCTTTGCGGGTTTTCGATCTAGCGGGTTTTGATTTTTGCCTAAGATATTTTGGTGGGCTTTTTTTCTTTTTTTATGAGAGCCTTATCTTTTGCCTAGACCGCCCTTTGCGGGTTTTCGATCTAGCAGGCTGCCTTGTACTTTTTGCTTGGCCCTGGTTGGTGTCATTCGTCTTGTGTTTATGCTTTCTTGGATTGCTTGTTTTATGCATGCTCATATTTCGTTAATACAGAGGCATTCACACAAGTAGGTAAAGAGAAGAAAGACAATTTTTATTGATATATAAACAGATGGTTTATTTTTACATGGGGATTTACAAAAGAATTTGTAAGCAAGGCAGGCCAGGGTTGGCTAAACTGTATGAGGGTGCCACAATCATGTCTGTGTTTTTTGTTTCCTTGTCTTTCCCGGTTACTTCAATTGAGATGTTCGAATCCGGAGTGAAGACTATGCGAGGTCTGCTTGTATTACCTTAGTCGCCTTTGCGGTTTTCGGCTAAGGTAATCATTGCTCTCTTTTTTGTTTGTGTGTTTTTTTTTTTTTTTTTTTTTTTTTTTTTGAACCTCTAATTTCTGCCTAGGACGTATCCTAGCGAGGAATGCAGACCCTATCTTTTGCCCAGGATGCTCTTTTCGAGTTTTCATCCTGACGGGTCGTGAGCAATGTCTTTAGGCGTAGTATTTCTTTACCGCATCTGAGTTGACAGGATGTCGGAGCTCTTCCCCATCCATGTTGGTGAGGATAAGGGCTCCTCCCGAGAAGGCTCGCTTGACCATAAAGGGTCCTTCGTAGTTTGCTGTCCACTTCCCGATTTTGTCTTTCTGGGCTGGAAGCAATTTCTTTATCACCAGATCCCCTTCTTGGAAAGTGTGAGGATTGACCTTCTTGTCGTAGGCTTTCTTGATCTTCTTTTGGTAAGCTTGCCCCCGACATATGGCGTCTAGCCGTTTTTCTTCGATTAGGTTTAGCTGATTGTACCGACTTTGGACCCATTCAGCTTCTGTTAATTTTGCTTCCATAACAACTCGCAGAGAGGGTATTTCGACCTCTACTGGTAGTACGACCTCCATTCCGTATACGAGGGAAAATGGGGTAGCTCCTGTGGAGGTTCGTACCGACGTTTGGTAGCCGTGTAAGGCGAAGGGAAGCATCTCATGCTAGTCTTTGTAGGTTACTACCATTTTCTGGACGATTTTCTTTATATTCTTATTGGCTGCCTCTACTGCACCATTCATCTTTGGTCGGTACGGGGAGGAATTGTGGTGTTGAATTTTGAAGTCCTGACATAACTCCTCCATCATTTTATTGTTGAGATTGGTCCCATTATCAGTAATGAGCCTATGAGGGATGCCGTACCGACATATAATATTTTTCTTGATGAAGGTGGTCACCACTTTTCGAGTCACATGCGCATATGATGCCACCTCAACCCACTTGGTGAAATAGTCGATTGCTACCAAGATGAAGCGATGGCTATTAGACGCTTTGGGTTCAATGGGTCCGATGACATCCATGCCCCACATAGAAAATGACCATGGTGTAGCCAGGTGACTGAGAGGTGCGGGCGGCACATGAATATTATCAGCATAAATTTGGCATTTGTGACACTTTTTAGCATACTAGTGAGAGTCGGTTTCCATTGTGGACCAAAAGTATCCTGCCCTTAGGATTTTCTTTGTCATGACATGCCCAGGTGCATGGGTTCCAAAAGCTCCTTTGTGGATTTCTTTTATCAAGGTTCGGGCTTCTTCTTGGTCCACACACCTTAAGAGAGTGGAGTCGGGGCTCTTTTTATAGAGGGTTCCTTCAATCAACGTGAACCCTACGACCCTCTTACGAATGGTTCGTTTGTCATTGTCGCTGATTCCTTCAGGATATTCACCCCTTGTGAGGTACTGCTTGATGTCATGGTACCAGGGGTTTTGGTCGCGCTCGCTATTTACTGTCATGCAAAAAGCTTGTTTGTCATGCAGCTTAACTTGGATAATCGGCATCTCATGTTCTTGATCTAAGGCAAACATGGATGATAGAGTGGCGAGGGCGTCAGCACATTGATTATCTTCCCGAGGGATGTACTGGAAGGTGACACTTTCCATTCTTGAAACTAAGTCTTGGATGTGTTCTAGATATGGGATTAGTTTTGAGTTTCGGGTTTCCCATTCACCTTTAAGTGGGTAAATGACAGGGGATGAATCACCGAAGAGTTTGAGCTTGGTAACCCCATGATCTAAAGCCGCTTGGATTCCTAGCGCACATGCTTCGTACTCGGCCATGTTGTTGGTACAATCGAAGTTAAGCCTGGCCGTTACAGGGATGTGTTTCTTTTCAGGGGATATCAAAATGGCTCCTATCCCGTGTCCAAGCATGTTTGAAGCCCCATCGAAAAACATAGTCCATGCTTCTTCTTTGGTCTCTTCGTGTTCAATGTGCATGATATGCTCATCGGGAAAGTCATCTTGTAGGGACTGATATTCATTTGTTGATCCGTGGGCTAGATAATCCGCTAGGGGACTTCCTTTAATAGCTTGCTGGGTGACGTGAATGATATCGAATTCTGAGAGAAGGACTTGCCACCTAGCTATTCTTCCAGTTAGAATGGGCTTCTCGAAGAGGTACTTGATCGGGTCCATTTTGGAGACCAACCATGTTGTATGCCGAGCCATATATTGACGAAGACGCTGAGTGACCCACACCAATGCGCAGCAAGTTTTTTCGAATGGTGTATAACGGGTTTCATAGTCTAGGAATTTCTTGCTGAGATAATAAATGGCTCGTTCTTTCTTCCCAATTTCATCTTGTTGGCCGAGTACACATCCCATGGACTCTTCGAGAATTGACAAATATAGGATCAGAGGTCTCCCTTCAACGGGTGGTACCAATACTGGCGGATTGGTTAAACAAGTTTTGATCTTATCGAATGCTTGTTGGCATTCTTCATTCCACACCGTTGGTTGGTTTTTGCGCAACAGTTTAAAGATGGGTATACATTTGTCTGTCAACTGTGCGATGAAACGGGCAATGTAGTTAATCCGGCCCAGAAAACCTCTGACCTCCTTTTCCATGCTTGGTGGAGGCATTTCCAAGATTGCCTTGGTTTTTTCAGGGTCCACTTCAATTCCTCTTTCGCTGACAATGAACCCTAGGAGTTTTCCTTATCGTACTCCGAAAGTACACTTTGCTGGGTTTAGTTTGAGTTGATATTTTCGGAGTCGGTCAAAAAGCTTTTTGAGATTTTGAATGTGGTCCATTTCATTCCTGGACTTGGCAATCATGTCATCCACATACACCTCTATTTCTTTGTGGATCATGTCATGGAACAGCGTGACCATAGCCCTTTGATAAGTTGCCCCTGCATTTTTTAGTCCAAACGGCATTACGCGGTAGCAAAAGGTTCCCCATGGTGTGATAAAGGAGGTTTTTTCTCTATCCTCAACGGCCAACTTGATTTGGTTGTATCCCGCATACCCATCCATGAAGGAGTAAAGCGTGTTGGTAGCGGTATGGTCTACTAGTGTGTCTATATGGGGTAGGGGAAAGTCGTCTTTTGGACTTGCTCGATTGAGGTCCCTATAATCCACGCAAACCCTAACCTTCCCGGTCTTTTTGATGACGGGTACTATGTTGGCCAACCATTCTGGGTATTTGGAAACTACAAGGAAATTGGCATCCAACTGCCTTTGCACCTCCTCCTTTATCATTAAGGACCAGTCCGGTTTGATTCTTCTGAGTTTTTGTTTCACAGGTCGAAACCCCTCTTTTAACGGCAATCTATGCTCCACTATACTCGTGTCGAGCCCAGGCATGTCGTGATAAGACCAAGCAAACACATCCGTATATTCTTTTAAAAGTCGTATTAATTCTTCCCTTATGCTACCTTCTATTTGGGTACCGATGTTCACCTTTTTCTCATCATCCCCTTCTCCTAAATTGACAGTTTCTATTTCTTCTCGATGCAGTTGTATGATGCGTGCTTCTTTTTCCAACATTCTTTGCATGTCCCGAGAAATGGTCTCCTGTTCACTATCGGACTCGACCCATTCGCTTTCAGTTTCCGGGGTCCACGAAGATTCATCAATCACAGACATGATGTGTTTTAGGTTCTATTTTAGTCATAGATTTTATTATTCCATTTGTCTTTGAAAGAATAATAAATAGAAGAGGGAAAAGAATGAATATGACAAAATGCCTCGTGTATTAATGAAAATGAAAATGTATGTACAAGCCCTTTTAATCAAAATTCCTGCGGCCACGGGCGGGGACCGCAGGAGATATAGAGAAAAGCTTAAAAAAAAACAGACACCCTATGGCTGATCCTCCTAGTCCTCCCTTTCTACTACTCCGGCTTTGACAGAGGTTTGGCATCGACATCGGAAGCGGAGGCATCGAAAGTTATCCACCCGGCGTCGATTAATTCTTGAACCCGATACTTAAGGGTCAAGCAATTTTCTATAGAGTGTCCGGGTGAACCCGAATGGTAAGCTCATTTCTCGTTTGGCTTATACCATTCGGGGTAGGAAGGCTCCAACTGCTTCTTGGGAGGAGCGCGGGTTAGGAGCTTAGCTTCCAACGGTGAGGCAGCAGCATTCCATAGGAAGTGGAGATTGGAGTGAACTTCCTCTCTTTCTTGCGGGGCTGCCTGGCCGTTGGTGGGGTAGAAGAAGGAGTGGCAAAGTTGATTACATGCACGGATTCGTCCTTCTTCTTGCCGCGAGGCTTCCTGAATGAGACCCGGCTTGGGAAGACTGTACTATCTTCCCGCTCCTCGGTCCACTGTTCTACTCTTTCCCCCACGGTGACTATGTCCGAGAAAAGGTTGGAGGTACTGGCTATTGCCTTGTCTTAGTACGCTCCGAGTCGGTGAATCAATGAACATAGCCACTTGTCTCCTTATCAATCAAAGGAGGCTCTATTTGGGCAACCATTTCCCTCCATCTTTGGGCGTATGCTTTGAAAGGTTCGTCGTTCCTTTTGCTCGAGTCCCGAGATCCGACCTATCGGAGTCGGATCGATGTTGTATCGGTAGCGACGAAGAAAAGCATCGGCCAACTATTTCCAGCTCCGGACCTGCCCTCTCTCTAGCTACATGTACCGGTTGAGAGCGTGTCCGCGAGACTCTCCCGGAAGCAGTGGATCGGAGTTTTCGTTTTCGAGCATGGGCGGCCATCTTACGACAATACATCGTAAGATGGTTCTTAGAGCGAGTCATCCGGCGTACTAGGGAAATCCGGGATCTTGAATTTGGGAGGGAAATGGATGTTTTTTACCGAGCACATGTCCTCCACCTCCTTGACATTGAAGTTGTGCCCTTCGACGCCTCGAGCCTCTCCTCCAGGGCGGAGAGTTGTTGTTTGGATACCTCTGGGGTTAGGATGCGTGCAGTCTTAGCATCCTTCCCGTCATAGAAGTATTCTTCTTCCTCCTCCTCATGGTGAGGGATGTGTTCAGCCTGGTCTTCGCCCTTACTCTGACCCTGGCGTACGACCTCCATCAGTTGGGCCACTTGCTCGCGGAGGGTATTGACCTCCGCAGTGATCTTTCAGTTCTGCTCTTCTAAATTTTCCATTGCTCTTGCCTTTTGTGCTCGAGTGCGGACGTGGAGAGGACCAGCCACTTTCTAGAATGCCCGAAAAAGGTTCATTAATGCATGTCGAATGTTTTAAACTAGCATGAATATGCTTATGCATGAGATATTCTGTTTGAATGATGCTGTATGCGTTCTCACTTTTTATTTTCTCTCTTGGTTTTTCTTTGCTCATGATATGATGTAATATGACTTGACTTTGTCAGGCATTTATTTTTTATTTTTTGGTTTGTATTTTTATTATATGCATATTTTTTATAGCCTTTTATCTCTTCTGTCGAAACTGCGTGGCTACTTAGCTTACAAAGAACCTGAAACCAGGCTAGCTAAAAGGCAGACTGTCCGAGATAAAATGTGGCTTTATGCGAAAAAAATATTTAGCGTCCCTTATCTCTTTTGTCGGAACTGCGTGGCTACTTAGCTTACAAAGAACCTGAAACCAGGCTAGTTAAAAGGCAGACTGTCCGAGATAAGGGCGTTTATTTGCGAAAGTTTGTCCTCTTTGTTTTGGTGATTTTTGTTCTGTTGTTTGTTTATGCTATGCAACAAACAAAATGCAGCAAACACATGTACACACAATTCGATCATCCGCGAATAGGCGAGAATTCGTTTTTATCACGAGGTAGGGTTTTCCTGCAGAAAACTGCATTGGCGAGGGTAGGTTCTAACTGTTCTCACCAGGCTAAGGCCCCCAAGGTGCCCCCATTATAGGGTCCCCACTCTCCAGCCTTCCGACCATGCTTAGCACTAAGGCTGTAGTCAGTCTTTGTGCCAAAAGAGGAAGGTTATCACCTTGAGTGGTGGTTTCCGATCACACCGGTGGGCACAAGGCCATCACTACAGCGAACCGTACCTGCCACCCACTCCCTATG
This sequence comes from Sphenostylis stenocarpa, assembly GCA_963425845.1. Taxonomy (NCBI): domain Eukaryota; kingdom Viridiplantae; phylum Streptophyta; class Magnoliopsida; order Fabales; family Fabaceae; genus Sphenostylis; species Sphenostylis stenocarpa. The sequence goes on from OY731401.1 coordinate 40,423,468, forward strand.
GTTTTCTCACTTGCCCCCGGGTATAGAGGGAACTGTTGTGTGCAAGGGTTTCTGTACATTTTTTATTTCACACAATTGCGTAAGTATAAACAAACAACAGTTATTAAAAGCCAAACCGTAAAACATGTTATAATACAAGGTAAGGGCAAAAGCGTTATTTTCTTGGTTTATTTATTTTTTAAGCTGGCCCATCACTAAATGGGATCAACTCTCGAGGCTTCCCCAGCGCAGTCGCCATCTGTCGCCGCCGTCAAAAAGAGGCGGTAGGAGCGACGCGATGGTTTCGACCCTCTTGTTTTCGCATTTTTTGTTGGTGGTTACAACGCCTTTAGGTTGTCCGATAACCGGGCTGAACCTAGGGGTGAGGTTTTCGAAAGGGCATTCTTGGGTTGTCCGATAACCAGGCTAACCCAAGAACTAGTTTTGAAGGGTTCTGTGGAGTCGCCACCGATGTTTTTACCGGAAACATCGGAAAAGGAGTTAAAAAGGTGTTGGTTTTCGAAAAACCAACTTTGGTCATTAGAACCAGAGTTGGGTAAGGGAGTTAGTTACGTGTAAAGGAAGTATTAGTTCCTTTACGACGCCCCTTTCGGGTTCCCTATGATAGGCCAACTATTTTATTGATAAATAAACCGGAAAATACGTTTTTACCCTTTTATTTGCAGAATTAAAATATTATGACTACATGGCCCTATCTATTGCGTAATTTAAATAAAGCGGTAAAAGTGGAGATGGAGAATGTAAACCTCCGGAGCACGCTTTTTCTATTAATTCTTTAAAAAAGAGGGTGCTTTGCGGCAACCCTTCACTCTACAGCGCCGGAAACCTCTCGAAACGCTCAGAAATCACTCTAAAGACACTCAGAAGCTCCGGAAATGCGTCAGAGGGATTCTAGAGAGAGAAATCCTAGAGAGAAGGAGGAGAGAGTGTGTGTTGGTGTGGAAATGAGGGGATGGAGGCCCCTATTTATAGTTTTTCGCGCCTGACAGGTCGAGACCGCCGTTCTCCTCTGACAGGGTCGAGACCGCCGTCTCGCCAAACGAGACCGCCGTCTCGTTCTTCGCAGGTGGCGAGACCGCCATCTGGAAAAGCGAGACCGCCGTCTCGCCATTCGCAGGTGGCGAGACCGCCGTCTCGCCAAACGAGATGGCAGTCTCGCCATTTGCATGAAGCGAGACGGCGGTCTCGATTTCGAGACGGCGGTCTCGTCCCCAAAAAGGCGAGAAACCTTATTTTCGTGTTGAAAATCCCTCCTATCCTAGTATGGGGCCTAATAGTCTCTCCTAGTGGCTTGTTAAGCTTCGTCCATCTTCGAATAGGAGGTCTTCTACTCTTTATTTGGAGGCCGGGCAAGATTTGGGGTCTACAATCATCAAATCCAACAAGTGCTTCAAAATGGATACATCCACCTATATTGCACGGGTCCACCAAGCCAAGCTTCATATGCCAGATGAATAGGGAGATGCTCCATTGAATCAAAGAATCCAGGAGGAAATATTCTTTCCAACTTACAAAGAATAATTGGAATATTTTCTTCCATTCTAGTTAGCACTTCTCTCTTCAATGTTGCAGAGCACAAATCTTTAAAAAAAATGACTAATTTCAATAAGAGGATTTAAAACATGTATTAGTAATGCACTAAATGCAATAGGAAGTAAACATTCCATGAATACATGACAATCTAGACTTTTCATGCCATGAATCCTCCCTTTTTGAACATCAGCACATCTTGTTAAGTTGGAAGAATAACCATCGGGCATCTTAAGTTCTTTTATCCAATGACAAACTACTTTTTCCTGCTCAGTACTATATGTGTAGTTTGCTTTAGGCTTTAACATTTTCCCATTAGCTTGTGCCTTCAACTCCAAGTCTCTACGCCTATAATATAAAGCTATATCTTTTCTTGCTTTGTCATTGTCTTTTGTCTTGCCACTTACATTCATCACAGTGTTGAAAATATTATCAAAGAAATTTTTCTCTATGTGCATAACATCAAGATTGTGTCTCAACAAATTATCTTTCCAATATGGGAGATCCCAAAATATGCTTCTTTTTGTCCAATTATGCCACTCTCCATATCCTTCTATCCTTGTCACACCACATTCAGTTACTTTTGGCAAATCTTTTACTCTTGACCATACTTCTGTAGGTGTTAGCCTAGGAGGCGGCCCTTCTAATTCAACTTGCCCCTTCCGAAAAGCTTTAATGTTCCTTCTAAAAGGATGATCATTAGGTAAGAACCTTCGATGCGCGTCAAACCAACAACTTTTACGACCATAATTTAATGTAAATGATTTTCTATGCTCCATACAATGTGGACAAGCCAATCTACCATGAGTCCCCCAACCAGATAACATCCCATATGCTGGAAAGTCATTAATAGTCCACATCAAAGTTGCTCTCATCATAAAGTTTTGTTTCCTTGAAATATCATATGTAAGAATACCACTCCATAATTTTTTCAAATCATCGATTAAAGGCTCCAAGTAAATGTCAATAGAGGCTTTCGGATTAGATGGACTCGGAATTAGGCAAGTTAAAAACATATATGGCTTTGACATACAAATATCAGGAGGAAGATTATATGGGGTGACAATCACGGGCCAACAAGAATAAGGTGAAGTTGAAGCTTGGATATATGGGTTAAATCCATCAGAACATAATCCAAGTCTGACATTGCGTGGATCAGCAGCGAAAGAAGGATGTTTCCTATCAAAGTACTTCCATGCTTCACCATCTGATGGATGGCATAACACATCAGAACTTCTATTATCATGGTGCCAAGTCATTTGGCCAGTAGTTTGCATTCATGCAAATATTCTTTGTAATCTTGGAATTATAGGCAAGTAAAACATAGCTTTTATTGGGACTGGCTTTTTGTGACTTGTTCCAGTGCTATTGTTGTGATATCTTGGTGTTTGACAAAATTTACATTCAAGCAATGACGCATCCTTTTTTCCATAATCATTGTCATAGAAAAGCATACACCCATTGACACAATAGTCAATCCTCTTAGCCTCTAATCCCAATTTTGATACTAATCTCTTAGCATCATAATAACTTGTGGGCAAACCATCTTTTATAGGTGTCACATCCAACAACGTTTGTGTCATAAAGTCTAAGCACTGGTCAAGAATGTTCAAATTTGACTTTCAAGCTAAAAGTCTAACACATATTGACAATTTTGAGTCTTCCGCCCCTTCAAATAAGGGTTTATTTGTTTCAGCCAACAAATTATAGAACCTTTGACTTGCTTCATTTGGTGGTTCTTCTATATTAACCAACTCGGGTCCTTCAAATGAATGATGTTGCAAGAGAGAATTGTACATCATCTCTTGCATTGACATAAATTGATCTTGTTGAGGCATGTGTGCATCGCTACTTGAACTGTGTACACAATTGTGATCAAAATTCTCTTCAACATGAGGTATTTGTTCACCATGATCGACCCAAATCCAGTAGTTTCTTTTGAACCCTTGCTTGTAAAGGTGAACTTTGATGATTTCATCCTTCAAAATCTTTGTACAATCGCATTTAACGCATGGACATCTAATCCCTCCATCATGTTCATAATGCTTATATTGTCGTGTTATTCTGATAAACTCTTCAACCCCTATAACAAAAGACTCTTTCAAACCTCTTCTATCACTATAACATCTATCATACATCCAACTGGCGATTGAAAGAAATACCATCCATGTTCTGTAATATTGAAGAGAATAAGATCAATTGAAGGAATTGTTTGAAAGAAATCTACCATTGGATTTTGATTAAACTATGCTTCAAATAGAGTAAAAAGACTTAACTAAAACTTTTATGTTTTGCAAAAGTTGATATAAATGAAATCTCCTATAGACTTAAGACAAATAGTGAAATTACACTTCACATAATTTGAAACAAAATTCAATCTAAACATTGGATTCAACATAATAATACTAAGCTACTTTTATATTGTCAAATCGAACTTAACATTGGACTTTCAAGCAATTAGGCTTCAATAAAAAAGGAATCAGTGCACTAAAACATATTTACATATAAAGATGAAAAGTCAAAAAATGTGGAAAACCAAAGTGGAAGAGTACTGCTAAATGAAATAAGGTGAAAAAGTGATTAATCTGGAACTCAAATATTTAGATCTCGAATTAATTACAGCAAAACTGAAATTTATTTATTAAAAAAGAAAAACGTGTTTATGACTTGATGGGTAACAGGATATCAGTCTATTGTATAGCCAAATGGATATCAGTCTATTGTAACGCATTTATGACAACCTTTTACTGTTATAATTTTTAATGGGTATAATATTTTATGTTACCAATATTATAATGACCTTTTTTATGGTCATAATTCTCTACAAAATTAATACCATCATTGATGTCTAACATTTTCTAAACCAAGAAATGTGTTCAACCCACTTGCCTTGCTTGGAATGTGGTCTCGTTAATAATAGACTGATTCTTACTTCCCCTTCATATTTAAATGCATCTTTGACACAATTTTATAACATGAAACCTTTCAAATGTATCTTAAGGGATACTCTAACACTTTTAAATTCACCCGTTGCACAATACCAATATTTTCGAACATATATTCAAAAATTAAAAATTTAAAAAAGTTTGACCATCCCATCTCAAGTGGAGCACAATTTTTTATTTATTTGCATTTTATATATACAAACCCTAATTTTATTCTCAACCCTACTCACGACATCCTTAGTATAGGTGGTTGAAGAAAAACTTTCCCAAGTATGTCATGTTTCACTGTTGAAGGGGACACATGATTCATATCTCTTGCACCACGGAGGAGAGTCCTTAGTGCATGGTGATGTAGCTACAAGTGGTTGATTGAATAAAATGCTGCCACATGTAGATATGTGTAAGAGAGACAAAAAGAGAGGAGAAAAAAACAATATATATATATATATATATATATATATATATATATATATGTTAAGGGTGAATAGAGTGGAAATATAATTGTAGACCCCAAATCTTGCCCGGCCTCCAAATAAAGTCAGAAAACTTCCCATTTGAAGACGGCCGAAGCCTAACAAGCCACTAGGAGAGACTATTAGGCTCCCGTACTAAGATAGGAAGGTTTTTTGGCCCGAAAATAAAGTTTCTCGCCCTGAAGGGACGAGACCGCCGTCTGGAAGAACCAGACCGCCGTCTCGTCTCAATGCTAGGACGAGACCGCCGTCTCGTTTGTCCAGACGGCGGTCTCGATTCCTGCAAAAGTCGAGACGGCGGTCTGGGTTTCCCAGACGGCGGTCTCGTTTTCTGCCCAGTCGAGACGGCGGTCTGGATTATCCAGACGATGGTCTCGACTCCCTGCCATGGTCCAGACGGCGGTCTGGATTGTCCAGACGGCGGTCTCGACCCTGTCAGGCGAAACGGCAGTCTCGACCTGTCAGGCGCGAAAAACTATAAATAGGGGCTCCATTTCCCCTTTTTCCACACACCACAAGCTTGCTAGCTCTTCCTTCTCTCTAAAATCTCTCTCTAGAATCCCTCCGAAGCATTTCCGAAGTCTCTGAGCGTCTTAGAGTGAGTTCTTGAGCGTTCTAGATCTTCTTTAGAATCCCTCCGAGGCATTTCCGGAGTTTCTGAGAGTTGTAGAGTGAAGGGTTGCCAAAACGCACCCTCTTTTAAGAGAATTAATATAAAAAAAAAAGCTTGCTTCGAAGGTGCAAATTCTCTCTTCCTATCTTTATTGCTTTAACTATAAATACTGCAATAGAAATTAGGGCCATGTAGTCATACTTTTAATTTCCGCACAATAAAAAGGGCAAAAGCATGTTTTTCTAGTTCATTTACCAATAAATAAAGCTGGCCTGTCATAGGGAACTCGAAAGGGGCGTCGTAAAAGGGCTAATACCCCTTTTACACGTAACTAACTCCCTTACCCAACTCTGGTTTTAACGGACCAAAGTTGGTTTTTCGAAAACCAACGCCTTTTTACTCCTTTTCCGATGTTTCCGGTAAAAACATCGGTGGCGACTCCATAGAACCCATAAAAATAAGTCTTTAGGGTTAGCCCGGTTACCGGACAACCCAAAGACACTTTTTTCGAAAACCTCGCTTTTAAGTTAGCCCAGTTATCGGACAACTAAAAGCGTTGTAACCAATAAAAAACGCGATTACGAAAGAAATAAGAGTCGGAAAACCATCGCGTCGCTCCGACCGCCATTTATCCTTTTTTTGGAGGGCGGCGACAATAATTAATATTGTAATGCAATGTAATGTAATGACAAGGAATTTGAGATTTGACTTGAAAGGAAAAATGTTTATTGTAGGGTTTGTAGGTCCATTTTCACTAACCAAGATGGTATAGAAATGATTAGGAAGTATGGTGATGAGCAAACATGAATTTATTATTATAATTGCTATGATTAAAACAAAAACGGTTAATGGGTGTATTATGTTTGATGCATGTCACCCAAAATATGGCCAAGAAAAAATCCAAATGGATACTGCCTTGCTTTCTTGCTTTGCTCCCTGGCACCCAGTTTAGTTACCTTTGAAAAAATGGCTATGAAACATTTGGTCAACATGTTTCATTCTCTCTCTCCCCTCTTCGCTTACGTTTAACAACACACACTTATGGCTAAACCTAATCTAAACCAAACCCCTTTTTATTGATTACTCATAATTATGCTTAGTGACACTCTCAACCTTTCTTTATCATTCATTCATTCATCTCATTCTTCACACCTAAATCATTGCAACACATCTCATGGGCTCCACTTTATTATTCTCTTCCCTTTGCCTCCCCTTTCTGTTTCCTTCTTCTACTTCCCAACTTTTTAACCCTCTTACTTATCCTAACAATAATTCTATTACTCATCAAAAATTATCTTTATTTTTAATGGGTATAATTTTTTTAAAATATTTACACATTAAAGCAAAAACATTACTCTTTATTCTTAGTTTTTTTGCCTAATTGGGTTTTATCAACCCTAAATTAATTCATTTGGACATACTATATCCATTAAAGTTGTGAATGATCCCTAGTCTACTTCATTGGGCGTGACACTTATGCTAGAGGACTATATATGTGAAAAGATCAAGCATAACCCAAAAATTTCGCTGAGCAGAACAACCTAGCTATAGGCAGAGATGTCTATGTTAATTTTGAACATAATACATCATATTCTAATTTGCACTGCATTTGTAGCTTACTCCATGTGGAAAACTCCAACATCTGGCCCCTACTCATCATATTCCTATATTGGACTATAGAAAATATTGTAAAGTTGTTATATATTAGACTTTTTCTGGTGAAGTAATCCCTATAGCTAGTAGACAGTCTGATGATAAGTGTTTTATAAAATGTTTTCACAAGACTTGTGTGCAAGTTTAGATGTGTTAGTAAAAGTGATAGATAAACACTTGTTTTTATAATTGTTTACTTCAACTGAGCTATGTTTAGTTTCTTTCAAGGAACGTTCCCCTGTAATCACAACTTGATTATGCGAATAAGGCCAAAGAGTTTAAATGACCAAACTAAAAATTGGCTATGTAGTTTGTGGCAATGAAAATTCCTATAATAGATGAAGCTCATTATAATAGTAATATCTAAAGTTCACTTATAGGACAAATATTCAAAGGCATTATTTAATCAGCAAACCCTTATGGTGTCTGACAATTCACAAAGATTCTTACCCCAAATACATGAAAAATAGATTTTGAGAAGAAGTACAGGCATAAGAAGAAGAAATAAGATTAAGACAAACACAGTATAGATCCTAAAATTGATGAGATGTGTAGTATATGAAAGAAAAAGCCCCATAAATAGCCCCATTACAAGTGCAAGCTGCATATATGAAAGAAAAAGAAAAATAGTAGAAGATGTAACCTTTATGAGTCAAAACTCCGAATATATGTAACTCGTGCATGTAGTGTTTAATAAAAACTTACTTTGTTTGCCTTCATGTACTATTTCTGCTACCAATCCAAATGTAACACAAGGGCAGAAGCAAGTGACCAAACCTAAGAGAATAAACATCCATAGTAGGTCAAATTGCTTGATGCTTATACTAAAGAAAAAATAAGGAATCCACATACTCTTAGTCTTACAGTTTCCAGGATCATCAAGACAACAGCAAAGACCAGTTGACCAATTGTTGTGTCTTGATTCCAACCAAAGACAAACTACCCAAGACAGTAGCTACTAGCTCATTTCCATTGTCAGTAGCAGCACTTTTTGGGCAGATTTCTGAATAAATATTTATGTGAAAAAAATAAGTCAAATAAATTAAGTTTATCCAATTAACGAAAATCAAATTCTGCAACATAAATCTAAAATCAAATTATACACTTCAACTTTCATAAAAGGCCTTTCATCTAATTTCTCCTAAAACCAATTTCAGCTTCTCATTTTCTTCACCTTCACCGACAAGTTCATACAAAAAGACAAACTTAAATCTATTTCCACAGCCCCTCCTTAGATGACGAGGTCAATGAATAACAAAATTTAATGCAGTACCGTACAAATAATTTTAAATCCACATCTCCTACATCTCCAAAACGGTTGAAGATCCAAATTTTCAACTAAGAACCGTTTCAGAGACAGTGAAACATTGCACCCGAACTAAAAGCCAAAAGACTAAAACTATAAGAAATTAAAAAAATCTAGAAGAAGCAATTACAGCGAACTTGAGCAATTACTCCAGAGAATAACTGGAATAAGAGGATACACAAAGTTTCGGACAATCGGAGGGGAGAAATAACAAGTCAAACACAAAAGCAAGAGAAAAATTGAATGTGGAAAGAAACCCTAACCTCCGCGACAAAGAGAGGAGTAAAGGGAAATCGTGCGACACTAGGTGGGGATTACGCAAGGCCACGATCTCTAAAGTGGGTTCCACCAGGGAGCTTGGACAAATATAAAATCCAGCAGAGAGAACGACCTTATTTTTGGGTTTCGAAGAAGCATAGATGCTGAGGCACCTTTTGTTATTTTACTCATCTCAAGGAAGTTAATTTACCGATGGATATATCCATCGGTAAGACCAAATTCTACAGAAACTTTAAATCTGCCCGTAATTTCCCTCGCAAATCACTCATTTACCGATGACTACATATCCATCAGTAACTAATTGTGAATTTACCGATGGATATATCTGTCGGTAATTAAATGTTCCTTTACCGACAGATATATCCGTCGATAAGACCAAATTTCACATATACTTTACATTCGTCGGTATTTTCCGTTGGAAATCATTTATTTTCCGACGGCTTCATATCTGTCAGTAAATATCCGTCGATAATATCATATTTTCTTGTAGTGGACTCGAAAGTTGAAGCAAATCTTTGCTTGATGGAAAATGATAGTATTTCTTCTAATTGTGAGGTAAGTGATTCCGATTGTTCTTCAAATGATGATGAAAATGACTATGATGCTTTGCAGAATGCATATTAAGAACTATTTGCTGCTTTTAAAGATTGAAAACTGAAAATAAATCTTTGATAAAGAATTTGAATAAATCGGAAAAAGAAGTAGAATCTTTAAAATAAAAAATAGTGACTTTGGAAGAAAAAGAAAATAAACAAATAGCATGTGCATCATGTAAAGAATATGAATATGGCATTGACATTCTTAGATACTTACTTGATAAAGCTAAGAAAGATTTAACTGATTGTTACAAGGATGAAGTTATTATTCAAACTCAAGTAAAAAATCATGTTCCATTGAAAAAGCCTAAAAATGAAAGAACCCGTAAAGTATGGAATGTGGAAGAAACTAAACCTGCACAAAATGGAAGTAAATTCTTTTCAAAAGGTAAATCATCAAACACATGCTCTTATTGTATGAAACATGGTCACGCTTCAAATAAATGTAGAATTAAGCATTTTGGTGTTCCTAAAGGAAAATACATTTGGGTTCCTATTGTTAAATAATGTGATTATTTCTAACCGCAAGGATCTAAAAGTTATATGGGCACCTAAGTTTATTGTTCCCTTATTTTCTAGGTGTCGTCGCCGTCAAAAGAGGTGGTCGGAGTGACGCGATGGTTTTGATATGACTCGTGTTTTTTGAAATAAGTGGTTCAACGCCTTTAGGCTATCCGATAACCAGGTTGGACCTAAAGGCGAGGTTTTTGAATAGGTTCGAGGAGTCGCCATCAGTGTTTTAACCTTAAACACTGAAAAAAGAAAAGAAAAAGAAGAAGGCAGTGGTTTTAGAAAAAAACTAACTTTGGCCATTACAACCAAAGTTGGGTAAGGGAGTTAGTTACGTGTGGGGAAGGTGTTAGCACCCCACAACGCCCCTTTCGGGTTCCCTATGATGGACTAACTTAGAAAATAAATGCTTAAATAAATTATGCTTTTACCCTATTATTCTATCTACTTGCAGAATTTAAATGTCTACATGGCCCTATTATCTAATGTATACAAAGAAAGCGATAAAGAAAGCAGTAAAAGAGACAGAGAATAGAGAAGGGACCTCCGAAGCGAGCTCTATATTAACTCTTTGAAAACTTCACAAAAACTAGTGTGATTCTTTCTTGAAAGTAGCACTTTTGATTGCTTGATTGATTGCAAAAAGATGTGTATCAGATGTATTTTAAAATGATCAAGCAACTCTGTTTATATAGAAGATTTTCAAAATTGCTTGTTTAATTAATCTGTTAAAATAATATTTTAATCTGTTAAAAGTCTTGTTTTAATCTGTTAAAACTTCTTTTAATCCATTAAAACGTTCTTGATTATTTTCCAGATTTGTTTTAACTGATACGACAACGTTTATATCAATTAAAACTCTTTGTAAAAAATCTTCTAATTTGTTTTAATCGATTGTTTCGTCTTTCAATCGATTAAAATACTACAAAACTTTCTTGTAAACTTTTCCAAGTGATTTTAACTGATAAAAACTCGTATTAATCGATTAAAACGTGTAGTATAAATTTTCTTAAGTTGATTTAATCGATTGAAACGTAATTTAATCGATTGAAATAATTCTGATCGGTCATAACTAAATTCTGATCGATCATATCTGATTCTGATCGGTCATAATCGCATTCTGATCGGTCATACAAGTATACCAAATGAAATTAATCAATTAAAACGAAGTTGTATCGATTAAAATACTCGCTGAACACATTTCGAACATTTTAAGTGATTTTAATCGGTTATTTCGAAGTCAGATCAGTTAAAATACTGATGTAAGGTTTTCAAAACTTTCTTTAATGAAAACAATCGGTTATTTCGAAATTATATCGCTTAAAAACTTGTTTATAAAAGTGTGAAGAACATTTTAGTTGATAAAGCTTATATTCTATTAGTTAAAATAGTTGATTAAGAAAGCTTTTATCAAAATACTTTGGTTTTGACCGTTTAAACACTTTTAGAGGCATTTTGCAAAATCTTTTAAGTGAAGAAACCCCATGTAGCAGAAAAGATAAAAATGATTATACCTAAGCAGAGCTGCAGACACACTAATCCCTCTACTCTTTTATCTAAGTGACTTTTGACTTCCACAAAGTTGCCTTTGACTTCATTCTTGAAAGTGATGAAGATCTTATTGAAATACTCTGTCAAAGATCTTGTTGATTTGATGAAGTCAAAGATAAAGTCAAAGTCAACTTTGTAGCGGTCAACAGTCACTTAGAAAAAAGAGTAGAGAGATTAGTGTGTCCGCAGCTATGCTAAGGTATAATCATTTTTATCTTTTCTGCTGCATGAGGTTTCTTCACTTAAAAGATTTTGCAAAATGCCTCTAAAAACGTTTAAGCAGTTAAAAACAAAGTATTTTAACAAAAGCTTTCTTAAACAAGTTTTTAATTGATATAATTTCGAAATAACCGGTTGTTTTCATTAAAGAAAGTTTTGAAAACCCTCTGTTAGTGTTTTAACTGATAAAACTTCGAAATAACCGATTAAAATCACTTAAAATGTTAAGAGAAGTGTTTTTGCAGTATTTTAATCGATACAACTTGGTTTTAATCGATTAAAACCACTTAGAGTTCAGTATGATCGATTAGAATGCAATTATGATCGATCAGAATCAGATATGATCGATCAGAATTGAGTTATGACCGATAAGAGCTTTTTCAATCGATTAAAACATGTTTCAATCAATTAAAACAACTTAGAAAATTTCTACACAGCGTTTTAATAGATTAAAACTTATTTTTATCAGTTAAAATCACTTGGAAAAAATAACAATAAGGTTTTGCAGTATATTAATCGATTGAAACACGAAACAATCGATTAAATCAAATTAGAAGATTTTTTGTAAAGAGTTTTAATTGATATAAACGTTGTCATATCAGTTAAAACAAATCTGTTGAAGAATCAAGAACGGTTTGATGGATTAAAAGAAGTTTTAACAGATTAAAACTGAACTTTTAACAGATTAAAAGATTATTTTAACGGATTGATTAAACCAGCAGTTTTGAAAATCTTCTATAAAAACAGTTTGGCTTGAACTTTTTAAACACACAATTGTACATCAATCTTTAGCAATCAAGCAAGCAAACTTTAGCTCTCTTTCAAGAAAGATTCGCGTCAGCTTTTGTGAAGTTCTTTGAAATTCTTTCTTGAGGCAAATTGCTTTCTTTTGGAGAAGAAACTCACTCGCGAATTGCATAAAACTGGTTTGAGCATTCTAGTTTCTTCTTTTCATTTCTTTTCATTCTTTTACTGTATTGTTTGGTGCCTGGAATTGTGGGCACTGGTTTCTCTGCAACTGGAATTTGGTTGTAGAGGTTGTCAAGAACTGGAATTTGGTTCTTGGTGAAAGGTTAGGTGCAAGAACTGGAAGTGTGGTTCTTGTGGTAGATTAAGTGTAAGATTGTAATTTGTAAAACATTTGATCTAGTGGAACCCAGCTGGAATTTGGCTGGAGACTGGACGTAGCCCTGGTATTAGGTGAACCAGTATAAACACCGGTGATATCTTTCTAAACCTTTCTCCTCTTTTAATTCTGTTGCTGCGTTTATTTTTGATTGATTGCTTTGTGATTCAAGAACAGATCTGAAATCTTATTTTTACAAATAGATAATCTGTTAATTGCGAAAATCTTTCAAAGATCAATTCACCCCCCCTCTTGATCTCAGCCTACTTTTCTAACAATTGGTATCAGAGCAAGGTTCTTAAGAGTTATTCAAGTATTTCGATCAAATCTTTAATGGCTGAAAACAGATTACCGTTTTCTGAGGGAGCTTCTATTAACAGACCTCCACTGTTTTGTGGAACAGATTATCCTTTTTGGAAAATTAGGATGAAGATCTTTATTGAGTCTATTGATAGAAATGTTTGGGATGTAATTGCTAATGGCCCTTTAATTACGAAAAAGAATGGCCCAGTTTAAATGATGAGGAAAAGAAAAAAGTTCAAAATGATTGCACTCGCTAAAAATATAATTACTTCGCACTTAACATGGATGAGTTTTTCAGTGGTCTCCCAATGCAAATCGCCAAGGAGATGTGGGATGTTCTTGAGGTTACTCATGAAGGGACAAAAGATGTAAAGAGAGCCGTAAAGCATACTCTCATAAGAGAATATGAGTTGTTCAAAATACAAACCGGTGAAAGCATTGCAGATGTGCGAGCGATTCACTCACATCATTAATCATCTAATGGGCCTAGGTAAAACCTTTGATAAAGAAGAATTAAATATTAAAGTCTTGAAATGTCTTGACAGGTCATGGCAGCCAAAGGTCACAACAATTTCGTAGTCAAAGGATTTGTCGATCATGACAACAACTTCTTTGTTTGGCAAACTCGGAGAACATGAAATGGAAATTAATAGATTTAATGAACAAGAAGTCTCCGAGAAGAAAAGCAGGAGTATAGCACTCAAAGTTGAAGAAAGAAATCAAGAATCGGAGGAGGAAAGTGAGAGTCTTAGACCGCTTGTCGGAAAATTCAACAAATTTCTCAAGAAAAAAATTCAAGACAAGGAATAACATAAAAGGTATGAGAAAAAAAACTGATTCTTCTAACTTTAAATGCTATGGTTGTGGTAAGCAGGTCCATGTAAGAATGGAGTGCCCAGAAAAGAACAAATATAATGACAAGAAAGAAGAGAAAGTCAAAAGAAGAGCCTATGTAGCATGGGATGACAATGACACTTCATCAACAGAAAATTCTGACAATGAAGAAGCCAACCTGTGTCTAATGGCAAATCAAAACCTTTAATCCAGCAGTGTAAGTTCTAGTTCTTCTTCAAATTTAGTGAATTATGATTCATTACAAGAAGCATTTAATGAAATGCATGAAGAGGCTAAGAAACTACAAAAAGAAAATGATAGGTTAAAAGGATTGAATAATTGGCTAGTAAATAAAGCAGACTCTCTTGAAAAGAAAATTCTTGAAGATGAAACTGATCGTGATTTCTTAAAATTAATTCATGATAATTCTGATTGTGCATGTAATAAACCCTGTAATAATTGTTCAGAATTACAAAAGAAAATTGATTTTTTATCACAAACCGTTTCAAGATTTACACAAGGTAAAGCTAATCTTGACGTTTTACTTGGGTCTCAAAAACTAATTTTTGACAAATCTGGAATAGGATTTAAATCTAGGATGAAATTCAGAAAAACAAATGTAAGAATTTATGGTAATCAAAGTCAAAATCAATTCAGAAAAACTTGGTTAATCGATTAATTTGTTTCTAAACATTAGTTTTATAACATCCAATTGAAAATTGGTAAGCAAATCAAAGTCAAAATCCTAAGTTTTTATGGTAATCAAAATCTGCAAAATACTTTTAAATATTGTTTGACCAAGTCAAACATCTTTCCAAGAACAGTTTAACTGATACACCCACTGTCCAAGAATCTATGCTTGTGTTCTCAGTCAAGGGGACATATGCAATTAAAGCTGATTTTGCAGGTTCTGTCTAAAGTAAACTGCAATTCACAAAAATTGACATCTGTGAATCTTCAGTTTACTCTCTTGTAGCTCATTGTTTTCATTCTTCTCTTCCCGGTTCAAAGTGCTTCTCCCTTCTTTCCTTGTACACACGTCTCAGAAACTCTTCTCTGAAAATACAACAAGATGCTGAGAAGATCTAAGTCAAGAAAGAAGCAAAAATTGGAATCTTCCTCTGCTGCAAATCCCGGTGGCCATCTGGAAGCCCTATTCTATAAGGCTCTGGTGAGTACCTACCCTCACCCAGTACGAACCCTATTCTATAAGGCTCTGGTGGGTACCTACCCCCACCTGGTACGAACCCTATTCTATAAGGCTCTGGTGAGTACCTACCCTCACCCGGTACGAACCCTATTCTATAAGGCTCTGGTGAGTACCTACCCTCACTCGGTACGAACCCTATTTTATAGGGCTCTAGTGGGTACCTACCCCCATCTGGTATGAACCCTATTCTATAAGGCTCTGGTGAGTACCTACCCTCACCCGGTACGAACCCTATTCTATAAGGCTTTGGTGAGTACCTACCCTCACCCGGTACGACCCCGATTTTATAAGGCTCTAGTGAGTACCTACCCTCACCCGGTACGAACCCTATTCTATAAGGCTCTGGTGGATACCTACCCCCACCTGGTACGAACCCTATTGTATAAGGCTCTGGTGAGTACCTACCCTCACCCGGTACGAACCCTATTCTATAAGGCTCTTGGGATGCTCTTTTTCGGCATTCAGTCTTTTGATTGATGAGTACAAACCCTCATCCAGTTTTTGGAAATATGTTAGCGGCTTACTGTCTCTGATCATGCGCCTATTCCATGGGGAATGATTTTTTCTTTTTAACTTTTCCTGTTTTGGTCATCCGGTTTTGCCAGGGATTCTGTTTTTGGCTTTTCCGTTTAGTCATCCGTTCTTGCCGGGGATTCTTTGTTTTTGGCTTTTGTTTTTAGCCATCCGGTCTTGCTGGGGATTCTTTGTTTTTGGCTTTTCTTTTTAGCCATCCGGTCTTGCCGGGGATTCTTTGATTTTGGCTTTTTTGTTTAGCCATCCGGTTTTACCAGTGATTTCTTGTTGATTGCCTTTTATTTTAGGTCCCCTGGGGATTTGTGGTTTCAGGCTTTTCTATTTAGTCGTCCGGTCTTTGCCGGGGTTTATTGATGATCGCCTCTTAATTTAGGCAGGAATCCATTTGAGGATTTGTTGATTTCTGTTGATTGTGCCTCTTGATTAGGCAAATGCTTCAATAGTGGTGAAGACTTTATGCTTTGGGCTTGTATTGCCTCTTGCATAGGTTGATTCCCCGTTTCTTAGGGTTATTAGCTCTTTGCTCGTCTCTGAGTATGCATAGGCTTTTTTTTTTTGGAAGTGAAGGCTTTGCGTTTCACTGGGGATATCCATATTGGGTATTATAGGCAATTAATTCCCTGAGGATATGAATTTGTAGTTTGCCCTGAGGATATGAATTTGTAGTTTGCCTCTGTCGTAGGCTCACTGGGGGTAGTTTTTTCCTTTTGATGATCCTTCGAGGATTTGATTGCTCTCCCAGAGATCTCTTTTGACTTGCCCCCTAGGGAGGAATGGAGTTTTGACTCCTTGTTGGATGTTGTTATATTGAGCTGGCTTTGCCTATGCTCTTATTCCGCTGGGGAATGGGTTTTTATCTTTTTTTCGCAATTTTGAATGTGTGCGCCTTTTTTAATTTCTTTTATGCACGCAGGCTTTTTATTATCTGCTGGGGATAAAGAGATTTTCTTCTTTTTCTTCCTTTTTTTTTTTGCGATCCACCAAGGAGCTTGTTGGCTTCTTGGGGATCCAACTTTGATTTGATTTTTTTATGATGATGGAGTCTTGAGCTCCTGATTTTTGTGAAGCCCTTTATTGAGCGGGATGAAGGGATTTTCCTCTTTTGCTCCTTTTTGGAGATTCACCAAGGAGTTTGTCGGCTTCCTGGGGATCCAACTTTGATTTGATTTTTATGATGGAGTCTTGGCTCCTGGCTTTGTGAAGCTCCTGAAGGATGGGAATTTTCTCATTTTCCCCGTTTTGTAGACTTTTCTGAAATGCTCTACTTGGAAAATTTTATTCAGCCTTTATTGTGGCTTCTATTGGGGTAAAAATTTCTTTTCTTTCTTTTTTTTGAACCCCTGGGGATATGGAGATTTTTTACTTCATATCTTCTTTGGTTGATCTTTGTGTAGTCCTTATTCTCCTTTGGGGAATGAGGCGGGTATTTTGGATGAGTGTGCTCGATGACTCATGTGGTGATACAGCTGAGTCGTGAGGTAATCTTTTTGTTTTACCTCTGGAGTAGGCAAGGATCCGCTTGGGGATGATCATGCCTTTCCGTTGGCTTTTTCATGTTGATGACTTCCTTTTTCTTGGATGGAAGGATGTTGATTGAAGCTTCAAATGACTCTTTTTGACGAATCATGTGGTGGTGCTGAGTCATGAAGTAATTTTTGTTTTGCCTTTGGAGTAGGCAAGAATCCGCTTGGGGATGATCTAGCCTCTCCGTTGGCTTTTCTATGTTGATGGCTTCCTTCTTTCTTGGATGGAAGGATGGTGGTCGGATCTTTAAATGACTATGGTTGACGACTCATGTGATGATGATGCTAAGTCGTGGAGTAATTTTTGTTTTGCCTCTGGAGTAGGCAAGGATCTGCTTGGGGATCATCGAGCCTTTCCGTTGGCCTATTTTTCCGATGTACCTTCTTTTATTGGTGTAGAAGGTTGGAGCTAGTTTCCTTGAAGCTCTTTATTCTGCTGAAATGGTTTTGATTTCACCTTTTCTTTCTTGAGGAAATTTTTATTTGGAGACTGGATTCTGACGCCTCCTGTTTTCAATCATAAGTATGGAGACTAGACTCCTTATATGCATGTTTATTATCTTTATTTTGAAAGAGATGAAGATCTTATTAAAATACATTGGCAAAGATCTCATTGATTTGATGAAGTCAAAGATGAAGTCAAAAGTCAACTTTGCAGTCGTCAACAAGTCACTCAGATAAAAGAGTTAGAGGATTAGTGTGTCTAACAGAATGCTTAGGTAAAACCACTTTATCTTTTCTGCTGCATGGAGTTTCTTCACTTAAATGATTTTGCAAAATGCCTCTAAAATCGTTTTAAACAATTAAAAACAAAGCATTTTGACAAAAGCTTTCTTAATAATGTTTTTAACTGATATAGTTTTGAAAGAACCGATTAAAATCACTTAGAATGTTCAAAGAAGTGTTTTTACAGTATTTTAATCGATACAAATTGCTTTTAATCGATTAAAACCATTTAGAACTCATTATGATCGATCAAAATACAAATATGACCGATCAAAATCAGATGTGATTGATCAGATTTGAATTATGAGTGATCAGAATTTATTTCAATCGATTAAAACACGTTTCAATCGATTAAAATGACTTAAAGGGTCAGAATGATCGATCAGAATGCAGTTATGACCGATCAGAGTTTGTTATGATCGATCAGAATTGAATTATGACCGATCAGATCTATTTCAATCGATTAAAACGCATTTCAACCGATTAAAACAACTTGGAAAAATTTTGGGCAGAGTTTTAATCGATTAAAACCTATGGTTTATCAGCTTAAAATAACTTGAAAAGTTTTATAAGAAAGTTTGCAGTATTTCAATCGATTAAAACGCTAAAGAATCGATTGAATTAACTTAGAAGATTTTTGTAAAGTGTTTTAACCGATATAAACGTTGTCGTATCGACTAAAACAAATCTGTTAAATAATCAAGAACGTATTAATGGATTGAAAGGACTTTTAACAGATTGAAACGGCTATTTCAACAGATTAAAACAAACTTTCAACAGATTAATTAATGCAGCAGTTTTGAAAATATGTTATAAAAACAGTTTGGCTTGAACTTTTTAAACATACATTGAACATCAGTTTTTACACATCCTTAAGCAATCATTCAAGCAAACTTTAGCACTTTTTTAAGAAAGATTCGCAACAATTTTTTAGAACTTCTTTTGAAAATCTTTCTTGAGGCAACTTGCATTCTTTTGAAGAAGAAACTCTCTGCAGATTTGGATAAACTGGTTTGAGCTTTCTAGTTTCTTCTTTGTCAATTCTTTTTCATTCTTTTGTACTGTGTGGTGCCTGGAATTTGGGCACTGGTTTCTCTGCAGCTGGAATTTGGTTCTTGGTGGAGAGGTTAAGTGCAGGAACTGGAATTTGGTTCTTGTAATAGATTAGGTGTAAGATTGTTGAATCTGTAAAACATTTAATCTAGTGGAACCCAACTGGAATTTAGCTGGAGACTGGACGTAGCCCTGGTATTGGGTGAACCAAGTATAAAATACCGGTGATATCTTTCTTAACCTTTCTCTCCTTTAAATTCAGTTGCTGCGCTTATTTTGATTGATTGCTTTGCGATTCAAGAATAGATTAGTAAACTTAATTTTCGAATTAGATAATCTGTGATTTGCGAAAAACATTCAAAGATCAATTCACCCCCCCTCTTGATCTAAAACTACTTTTCTAACAATTGGCATCAGAGCGAGGTGCTTGAAAGTTATTCAAGTTTCTTCAATCCATGGATGAAAACAGATTACCATTTTCCGAGGGGGCTTCTATTAACGCACCTCCACTATTCTCATGGAACAGATTATCCTTTTTGGAAAATTAGGATGAAAATCTTTACTGAATCCATTGATAGAAATGTTTGGGATGTTATTTCTAATGGTCCTTTAATTACGGAGAAAGAATGGTCCAGCTTAAATGATGAAGAGAAGAAGAAAGTTCAAAGTGATTGCACTGCAAAAAATATAATTACTTCTGCACTTAACATGGATGAATTTTTCAGGGTATCCCAAAGTGCAAATCTGCCAAAGAAATGTGGGATGTTCTTGAGGTCACCCATGAAGGGACAACAGATGTAAAAAGAGCCAGAGCGCATACTCTAATAAGAGAATATGAGTTGTTCAAGATGCGGATCGGTGAAAGCATTGCGGATGTGCAAACGATTCACTCACATCATTAACCATCTAATGGGCCTAGGTAAGACATTTGATAAAGAAGAACTGAATATTAAAGTTTTGAAATGTCTTGACGAGTCTTGGCAGCCAAAAGTCACAAGCAATTTCGAATCAAAAGATCTCGTCCGCTATGACAACAGACTTCTCTGTTTGGAAAACTTAGAGAACATGAAATGGAAATCACAAGATTTAATGAACAAGAAGTCTCCGAGAAGAAAAACGAAGTATAGCACTTAAAGTTGAAGAAAATCAAGAATCGGAGGAAGAAAGTGAGAACCTTGGACTGCTTGTTAGGAAATTCAACAAGTTTCTCAAGAAAAAGATCCAAGACAAGGAAAGACATAAGAGGTATGAGAAAAGAACTGATTCTTCTAACTTTAAATGTTATGGTCTGTGGCAAGCGGGGCCATGTCAGGATGGAATGCCCGTAAAGAAACAAACAAAGTGACAAGAAAGAAGAGAAAGCCAAAAGAAGAGCCTATATAGTTTGGGATGACAATGACACTTCATCAACAGATAATTCTGATAATGAAGAAGTCAACCTATGTCTAATGGCAAGTCAAAATCCACAATCCAACAATGTAAGTTCTAGTTCCTCTTCAAATTTAGTGAATTATGATGCATTGCAAGAAGCATTTAATGAAATGCATGAAGAGGCTAAGAAACTTCAAAAAGAAAATGATAGATTAAAAGGGCTAAATAATTGGCTAGTAAATAAAGTTGATTCTCCTGGAAAACGAATTCTTGAAGATGAAAATGATTGTGATTTCTTGAAATTAATTCATGCTAATTTGATTGTGCTTGTAATAAACCATGTAATAACTGTTCAGAATTACAAAAGAAGATTGATTTTTTATCTCAAACTGTTTCAAGATTCACACAAGGGCAAGCCAATCTTGATGTTTTACTTGGGTCTCAAAAATTGATTTTTGACAAATCTGGAATAGGATTTAAATCTAGATCCAAGAAAACAAACACAAATAGGAAATCATACTCTGTAATCAAATGTTTCTACTGCATGAAGAAAGGTCACTCGGTCAAATATTGTAGAATAAAAAAGTATGCTATTCCTAAAGGAAGAATGAAATGGGTTCCAAAAATTAATTCATTTCAAATAACCTGATCAGGACCCAGTAACTATAAAGGGTACCAAAAAAATTCTTAATCTGTTTTGTAGGGACAAAGACTAGGAATCCCTTGGAGTTCAGAGCTGCGAATCAGGTTCTGTTTTTCCTAAACTGATTGTTTTAATTGATATAAACCAGTATTAATCGATTAAAATAACTTACAGAAGATATTAGTAAATCTGTCCGTACAATTTTAATCGATTGAAATGCGAATTAATCGATTAAAATGTTCTCAGGATTTGAGTTTAACTGTTTTAATCGATTAAAAAGAATTTATATCAACTAAAAATGCTAAGACATAAAATATAATCGATTCCTTTTCGTTTTAATCGATTTAAATTCTGGTATCATCTTCTAAATCTCTTCCAGTACATAAACAATCGATTCTTTTAAGTATTAATCGATCATTTTTACTATTGCATTTTCAAACCGAATATTAAAGATCAAATTAATAGGATAATTTGTTGTTTAATTAATTTGTTCCTGAAAAATCATTTTTATAACATCCAAATGAAATTTGGTCAGCAAAACAGAGTCAGAAACCCAAGGTTTTATGATAATCAGAATCTGCATAATATGTTTAAAATTTCTTTGACCGAAGTCAAACATATTCCAAATAGTCATGCAGTACTCACCGTCCCGAATCATCAAACCAGGAAGTATGAACAGATAACTTGAACACACGTTTACATTAGATTTCTGGATATTACCTAGCAATATATTTGGAATAATTTTGGGCATGCATTAGTTCAAGTCTCTTGGTGAAATTCATTGAAATTATGCAACTTTGATAATTCGTATTAATCATCAAAGTCACGAGGTGTCACTGTAAGGAAACCAATCTGAGTCAGCAATTCAAGAATTGAATGAAAAGCTAAAAGTGCCACAGGGAATGTGTGTTTTATGGTCGGTTCAGGGATCAATTTTATACCGATAATCCGGCATCCTTAACAACAAACCAACAAGAGGATCTTTCAGTGATTCTAAAGGAATTTCGGATGTTTGGAACCAACATAACTCGTCTTCCCTCAATGAAGGCAAATTTCGTGACAAATATGATGCTTTTTGATGCCCATGATAATAGTGATGTATGAAATATGTATGGATATGGTTATTGACCGGAAGTCCTGGATTGTCTGTCATCACTAGTTCTGTTTTGTATGCATATGTTCCAAGTATATGATACCACCTGGAAACAACAAAGTTGAAGAAAATGACTGATCCATTTGAAGGGAAGAATAACAACACGCTATCATTTTCCTTCATACTACATTGAGAATGTAGTTATTTGCTTGGATGGCGATAACTGCAGGGTTCATAATAGGAAAAAAAGCTGTTGGTGTCTCAATGGTTGATAAAGCAAAATTGGTTTCAAAAAAAAGTGAAGCCTATGGCCTTTTAAAGTTGGTAAGGATCAAATGACTGAGTCATGAATTTTGGTATCTGACACAAATAATCAGGGAAGTATGGATAAAAAGGGTCCCTTCTTACCTTATCTCTTATATCTTATTGCTTTTTGATGCTTATTTTTCTGGGTCTGTAATGTTACTGGTTATATACCAGGCACATTTTGCTTTAACTTTGACTGATATAATACACCTTTCTAGTTAATCAGTTCACAACATATTCACTAAATTAGATATAAGAAATTCGCATCAGATATGTCAGAGTTTTCAAATCTGAATGTTTTAATCAATAAAAACATCTTTTAAATCGATTAAAATCATTTATTCAACATTTTTCATTACTGTTTTAATCGATTAAAAGTCGAAATAATCGAATAATTGCACTAAAGTTTCATGTTTTCAAATTCTTAAATGTTTTAATCGATTAAACCTTTCTTTCAATCGATTAAAATCATTACCAAGAACATTTTAATCGATTATGTTTTGTTTTTAATCGATTTTTATTCTGGAAAGAAAAATTAAAGGCTTTAGTTAATGGTTGTTCTTGTAACATGCTACTAAAGCATGATTCCCTTATCTTTACATGTGTTAATTGTATTCATTACAAACGTGTTAATGAAGATAAGTTTGAATCAACTTTAATTGATCATTACATGAGTAAAGTATTCATTTCTTTTTATTTTCAAAAACTCAAACTGTTGAAAACCTTTGCATTTCATTATTTCTCTTCTGTTCCCTATTTTTGATGAAGTCAAAAGGGGGAGAAATAGTTGCTTTACTTTAGGATCAATTTAGAGAAATAACTCTTACATTAAGGAAGCATCATTTTAGGGGGAGAAATAAGTTTTAGGGGGAGAAATAGGACATTAATACATTTTTTAATTTCTCACTAATCTGTATTATCAAGTGACTTCTCTTGCAGAGTTTTTTTTTTCAAAATGGTGTTTGTCTTCATCAAATAGGGGGAGACTGAAAGAGATGAAGATCTTACTAAAATACATTGGCAAAGATCTCATTGATTTGATGAAGTCAAAGATGAAGTCAAAAGTCAACTTTGTAGTGGTAAACAAGTCACTCAGATAAAAGAGTTAGAGGATTAGTGTGTCTAACAGAATGCTTAGGTAAAACCACTTTATCTTTTCTGCTGCATGGAGTTTCTTTACTTAAATGATTTTGCAAAATGCCTCTAAAATCGTTTTAAACAATTAAAAACAAAGCATTTTGACAAAAGCTTTCTTAATAATGTTTTTAACTGATATAGTTTTGAAAGAACCGATTAAAATCACTTAGAATGTTCAAAGAAGTGTTTTTACAGTATTTTAATCGATACAAATTGCTTTTAATCGATTAAAACCATTTAGAACTCATTATGATCGATCAAAATACAAATATGACCGATCAGAATCAGATGTGATTGATCAGATTTGAATTATGAGCGATCAGAATTTATTTCAATCGATTAAAACACGTTTCAATCGATTAAAATGACTTAAAGGGTCAGAATGATCGATCAGAATGCAGTTATGACCGATCAGAGTTTGTTATGATCGATCAGAATTGAATTATGACCGATCAGATCTGTTTCAATCGATTAAAACGCATTTCAACCGATTAAAACAACTTGGAAAAATTTTGTGCAGAGTTTTAATCGATTAAAACCTATGGTTTATCAGTTAAAATAACTTGAAAAGTTTTATAAGAAAGTTTGCAGTATTTCAATCGATTAAAACACAAAAGAATCAATTGAATTAACTTAGAAGATTTTTTGTAAAGTGTTTTAACTGATATAAACGTTGTCGTATCAGCTAAAACAAATCTGTTAAAGAATCAAGAACGTATTAATGGATTGGAAGGACTTTTAACAGATTGAAACGACTATTTCAACAGATTAAAACAAACTTTCAACAGATTAATTAATGCAATAGTTTTGAAAATATGCTATAAAAACAGTTTGGCTTGAACTTTTTAAACATACATTGAACATCAGTTTTTACACATCCTTAAGCAATCATTCAAGCAAACTTTAGCACTTTTTTAAGAAAGATTCGCAACAATTTTTTAGAACTTCTTTTGAAAATCTTTCTTGAGGCAACTTGCATTCTTTTGAAGAAGAAACTCTCTGCAGATTTGGATAAACTGGTTTGAGCTTTCTAGTTTCTTCTTTGTCAATTCTTTTTCATTCTTTTGTACTGTGTGGTGCCTGGAATTTGGGCATTGGTTTCTCTGCAGCTGGAATTTGGTTGTAGAGGTTATCAAGAACTGGAATTTGGTTCTTGGTGAGAGGTTAGGTGTTGGTGCCTGGAATTTGGGCACTGGTTTCTCTGCAGCTGGAATTTGGTTCTTGGTGGAGAGGTTAAGTGCAGGAACTGGAATTTGCTTCTTGTGATAGATTAGGTGTAAGATTGTTGAATCTATAAAACATTTAATCTAGTGGAACCCAGCTAGAATTTTGCTGGAGACTGGACGTAGCCCTGGTATTGGGTGAACCAGTATAAAATACTGGTGATATCTTTGTTAACCTTTCTCTCCTTTAAAATCAGTTGTTGCGCTTATTTTGATTGATTGCTTTGCGATTCAAGAATAGATTAGTAAACTTAATTTTCGAATTAGATAATCTGTGTTTTGCGAAAAACTTTCAAAGATCAATTCACCCCCCCTCTTGATCTAAAACTACTTTTCTAACATATTTAAAGAAAATTATTTTTTCTTGATTTTGACAAAGTCGTATTGTGCAACTACTTTGTGTGTGGATGTCCTAAATGCAATCTATTTATTTCTTTTTTATGCACTTAGAAAGTAACTGGCCTTCTCCCGTGAGTTTCTAATGAATACGCCGATGGGCTCCTCCTTTATGACCATGATGATGGGCACCTCTTTTATTCATCTTTTGGTTTTAGCCCTATCTTTTGCCTAGACCGCCCTTTACGGGTTTTCGATCTAGCGGGCTGCTTTAATTTTTGCCTAGGATATCGTAGGGGGCTTTTGCCTTTTTTTTTGCCTAGATCGTTCTTTTGGGGTTTCCGATCTAGCAGGCTACCCTAATTTTTACCTAAGAATATCCTAGCAAACATTTTTCTTCTATTATTTTTTTTATGCTTCTTTTTATTAGATGCATGCTTGATCTTTGATTAAAGGTCTTTGCGCATATTTATGATTTATCAATAAAGAGGCATTTCCATAATATTTGGTCAAGAGAAAGGAAATGAAAGGGATTTTTATTGATAAATGAGCAAAAGTTTATTTCTTTTATAGAAGGATTTCAAGGGTATTTAGAAGAATGGCTGGTTAGGGTTGGCTATACTGTATAGGCTTAAACAGTCATGTCCATGATATCTGCCCCCTGATTCTCTTAATTGCTTCAGATGAGATGCCTGAGCTCAGAGTGAAGACTATGTAGACTGCTTGCTTCTGGAAAAATGTTACCTTAGCCGCCTTTCGGTTTTCGACTGAGGTAACCATTGCTCTTAATTTTTATTTTTTATATTTTTTTACCTCTACTTTTTGCCTAGGATGTATCCTAGCGAGGGATATAAACCCTATCTTTTGCCTAGGGATGCCCTTTGCGGGTTTTCATTCCTGATGGGTCTTGAGCAATGTCTTCAAGCATAATACTTCTTCACCGTATCGGAGTTGATTTGGTGTCGAAGTTCTTTTCCATCCATATTGGCGAGGATAAGAGCCCCTTCCGAGAAAGCTCATTTGACCACAAAGGGTCCTTCATAGTTTGTTGCCCATTTTCCAATTTTATTCTTCTGGGCCGAAAGCAACTTATTTACCATTAAATCCCTCTTATGGTAAATATGAGGGTTGACTTTTTTGTAAGCCTTTGTTATTTTCCTTTGATAGGCTTGCTCACGACATATAACATTTAGCCGTTTTTCTTCAATAAGGTTTAGCTGGTCATATCGGCTTTGAACCCGTTCGGCTTCTGTTAATTTTCCTTCCATCATCATGTGCTTTTGTCAACATGATTAGTTGTACTGATTTGCCGTCTCGGATCTTTTCTATAACCGAAGAGTAATCATTTTGAATGTAGAGGAACTGCCATATCAATGCTCCTCTTCCTTTCCTTAGGGATTTCAATCCTCCTATTGATCACTATATTTCCACATTTCCCAGTCAATTACTTGAATGCTTTATGGTGAAGGGTCAAGAGAATAGAAAGAAAGGGATTTATTGCAAAGGCTTGTGTTTTAGTGGGATTTGTTTTTAAATAATAGTTTATGTAAGAATGGCTAGCCAAGGTTGGTCGGTGTTTAGGCTAGTTTAAACAAACATTTTGCTTTTATGAGGTGGCGTCTTCAAATGAATACTCTGGCGCCTATTTGTGACTGATTAACTTTCCTAGTCCACCCTTTTTGGGTTTTCAGCCTAGGATATTGTGTTATGTCCTAACTTTTGTCTTGGTTCCCCTTTTTATTTTTGGGATACCTATCGGACTTTATTTTGTTTATAGCGCTTTGATTATTTTGACGCATTTTAAAATGTTTGTCTAAACATGGTTATTTATGGGGTATAAATATGATTAGCGAGAAAAGAAACAGATAGTAAGAATAACATTCTTTTGTAATTCAAAGGGAAATGCGTGCCCTAAAGATGCTCGAGGGTCGGGCACACCCCGAGGAGTGATCTCTAATAGTCATTGGGTTTGCATCCCTTAGAATCGGAAGAAGGACATCTAATGACTAACGCTACCCTTGATGCTAATATCCCTCCTTTTCGGAAGATCGTCTTTGAGGAGTAAGACTTCCCTGTTTTCCGTATAGTTTGATCTTTTGTAGGGTCGTACTTTAAAGGATTATCCTTAAAATTTGGTGGCTCTCTTATTCCTTGAGCATCCTTTCCAAGCCCTTGTCCTGGGCTGTATCCATATCTCTTCATTATATGGGCAACTTTCATATTACTAAGAAGTCTTTCCATATTTTCAAATGTCTTCTTCAACTGCATCCATTTAAGGTATGGTGGACGGTTCGCTGATTTGAATGTAGTTTTTAGCTTAAACCATGATCAACTTGTCACCTACCACGAATTTGATTTTTCAGTGGAGCGTTGAAGAAATTGCCCTAGCACTGTTAATCCAAGGTCTGCTTAATCTTCCCCTTGGATTCTTTTTCCTTTTCCTCTTCGGTTTCTTTATTTTTCCTTTGTTTTTAGGAGCATTATCTTGTAGCTCCTTGGGTGAATAAATTCTTTTGCTTCTCGTCGTGCCCCCAATGTCGGCTATATTGGAAATATCTTTATTAATGGACAATTCTTCTGTGTATCTCCACGGTACAGTTTTATCCCATGAATAAGAGAAAGGACGAAGCATGAATAAACGCAAAGGTGTTATTGCCCATTCCCTGACATTATCAATTTAGGTACTGATATTTACTTCTTTCTTATTATCTCTTTGTCCCAAATCGATGGCCTAAGTTTTTTCCTGATGGGGCTGTATCAATTGAGCTTATTTTTCCAACAGTCTTTGCATGTCCGGGGAAATGGTCCCCTCCTCACTGTTTGACTCAATCCATTCGCCTTCGGCTTTCAGATCCCGCAGAGAGTTTTCAATCACAGACATGACTGCTTATATGGTCCTTATTTGGGTTTAGATTTTATTTATTTATTTTGGAATGAGAGAGAAAAGAATGAAAAGAATATGCACATTATGTAAAATGCCTCATTGTATTGATGAAAAGAGAAATATATACAGAGCCTCTTTAATCAAAAGATCTCGCGGCCATGGACAGAGACCGCGAGAGATGCATCGGAAGCTTTTTATTATTATTTCTATTATTATATTTTTTTAATCAAAAGATGCAATGGGAGCCCTAGTTAGCCGGCCTTCTACCCAGGCTCACTATTCTGGTTGTGACAGAGGCGTGTCGTCCACCTAAGGGTCGGGAGCATTGAAAGTAATCCACCCGACATTCAACAATTCTTGAACCTTATATTTCAAGGCCATGCAATTCTCCACAGAATGCCCAGCAGCGCCTGAATGGTAATCGCAGTTCTCATTAGGTTTGTACCATTCTGGGTAGGGTGGATTCATTTTCTTTGGAGGGACATATGCTAGGAGATGGTCCTTTATCAATTTTGGCAGCAGACTTCCATAGGAGGTTGGAATGGGAGTGAATTTCTTCTCTTGTCTGCGTGACTTCCTAGATGGTTGTGAAGAGGAAGAAGGGGTAATGAGGTTAATGGCATTTACGCTCCCCTCTTTCTTCTTGCCAAATGACTTCTTGAATGATATGTGGGATTTCTTAAACTTGGGAGGGAATCAAGTATTTTTTACATCGGTTACCTCCTTTACATCAAAGTCGTATCCCTCTAATACCCTTAATTTCTCTTCTAGGGCAGAGATTTGTTGTTTGGAAACCTCATTGTAGAGGCATTGTCTGCGCATTAGTTCCATTAAATACGCCATCTGCTCTTTTACGAAGTTAAGCTCAGTGGTGAGCCTGTGGTTTTGTTTCTCTAATTGCTCCATCTTCTTGGCTTTTTGAGCGCAAGTGAGGACGGGCGAAAGACCAGCCACTTTCTAAATGATTTAAAGATTTTTATTATTGTTTTTTTTATTATTATGAATGATCAGTGTGGGATAGATATGCCTTAGATTATAACTTTGGTGTTTTCCTAACAGCTTATGCTTTAGGGAGTACCATACCCACCTTGGTGTGATGGTTCCTTTTTTTTTTTTCAAAAAGGTTACCATCAAACCTTAGCGCACTTATCTCTTCTAGGAAGGTTATAAACGCACTTGGGTCTCTTTCGCTATTATCTAAGGATATCTAATGCATCATGGAATGAATGTGTTTATGCATGCACTACAAAAATATTTTTTATGACAGCAGATATTGAAAGTGGAATAACTTTTGACTGGGATGTCCGATTTGGACATACAACATATCAAAACGAAGAGAAAGCGGTGAAGAACCAAGCTACAAATTCTCAAAGGGGATTTGGCCCAATAATTTTCCCAATAAATGCTCCTAAGACCCATTTTTTGGAGGTTTATTAAAATGATGTGTATGCATGCTGCATTTATTTTCTCTCTTAGTTTTTTCTTATGAAATGATGTTGTATGAATGATACAACTTTGTCGAAAATCTTTTTATTGTAAGAGGTATTTTTATTGCTTTAAATTGTTTTTTATATTTTTTATAGCCCTTTATCTCTTCTGTCGGTCAACGTGGCTACTTAACTTATAAAGAACCTGAAACCAGGCTTGCTTAACTAAAGACTGTCTGAGATAAAGTTGGTTTATTCTTATCACCTTTTATGGTTTTTAGGATTTTTATTATTTTTGTCTGTTGTATGATTACCCTATGCTAATGCATTAATACAAATACAGCAAACGAATGCACACACAATTCATTCATCCACGAGTAGAGCCACGCTATTTACGAGGTGGGTTTTTCCTGCAGAAACGTGCTTGGTTAAGGCGGTTCTAAATTGTTCTCACCAAGGCCAAAGGTCCCCAAGGTGCCCCCATTATAGGGACCTCTCAATCTCTCAGTCCTCAGGTCATGCACGGAACTCCGTGTCGACATCCTTAGACCAAAAGAAGAGAGTTATCACCTTGAGTTGGTGGTTTTCTGACAACGGTTGTAGCCCCGTGTGCCAACAAGCCGATCGTATTTGCCACCCACTCCCTATAGGTATTCACTCTTGCCCTCGGGTATAGAGGGACTGTTGTGTGCAAGGGTTTTTGTGTACAATTTATATTTCATACAATTTGCAAAAAAATAATCATACAGCAGTTATGAAAGCCATACAATAAAACATATAACGGAGGGTAAAGGCGTAATTTCAAATCTTAGTTTGAATTTATCCGTCACTAAATGGGATCAACTCTCTAGCTTCCCCAGTCGAGTCGCCATCTGTTGCCGCCGTCCATTCCGACGTCTAGGGACATCTCGAACGTTTATCCGAGCGGTTGCGAAAAGATGGTTTAGACTCGCGTTTTATTTTAAAATGTGTTCATTGCTTCCGAGGTGCTCAACAACTGAACTATCCTCTAATAAAAGCAAGTTTTTCGCAAAAGGGTTCTTATGGAGTCGCCACCAATGTTTTGACCATAAATATTGGAAAAGGATAAAAAGGCATTGATTTTAAGAAAAACCAAACTTGGTCATTATAACCAGAGTTGGGTAAGGGAGTTAGTTACGTGTGGGGAAGGTGTTAGCACCCCCACGACGCCCCTTTCGGGTTCCCTATGACGGATTAATTCATTAAGTAAAGATTACTAGAAATTACGCTATTACCCTATTTTATTTATACAGTATTTAAAAATGGCTATCTACATGATTTTATTTTCTACTACATACATAAAGCAATAAATAAAGCAATAAAAGAGAAGAGAAGTGAAAAGAACCTCCGTAGCAAGCTTTGTATTGCAAATCTTTAACTATGAGGATGCGTTTTGGCAATCCCCCGCTCTACAAAGACTCTCCTCCCCGAATACAAGATCGACTCTACTAAATTTTAAAGAAGAATCGAATGCTGGAATAATATTCCTTAACCGATTGTTACCTTTTTAGGCAATCGGAGAGTTCATTCGAAAGAGAGAGAGAAGACAAGTGTCTGGAGTGTGAAAAAGGGGCAAATGAGCTTCGTATTTATAGTTTTCGCAGCCTGGCAATTTGGGACGGCCGTCTGGGGCTTAGAAAACCAGGATGGGCATCTGGGGAGGCCGGGACGACCGTCTGGGACTTGGGACGACCGTCCCAAGCATCAAAACAGGCTGAGACGGCCATCTGGCATGTGGGACAGCCGTCTGGGCTTGTTGGGACGACCATCCCGACTTCTGGGACGACCATCTCGATTGTTCTTGCCAGATTTTGTGTTCTGGGACCTCCGGGAAGCTTTCCTTTCTTTATTCGGAAGTCGTTTGATGTCGTTGGACGTCCATCGAAGCTTTATCTTCAAATAGGAAGTCTTCTTGGCCTTTATTGAGAGGTCGGGCAAAATTAGGGGTCTACAGCTGCCCCCCCTTCACCTGCCTGACTAATTGTTGGCCTAATGTGCCGACAAAATTAGTTGGTAGGGGAAGGAGTTAACCCTTTTTGCCCAGTTGTCCTTCAGATGCTCCTTCGCTTGAAGTTTCCTGATCCTCCCGATGATAAATATTTTTGATAGGTACCAAACCCTATCTAGTTTGAGCCTTCTTTTATAAGCCTCTGGTGAGTACTTACCCTCACCAGGTATGAGTATGTATTTCACTAGACTCTTGTGGGTACCGATCCTCACTAGGTATTAATCTGCTCTTCGCTAGATTCTGATGAGTACCTACCCTCATCTGGTACGAACCCTGTTTTTGCAAGGCTCTGGTGAGTACCTACCCTCACCTGGTATGACTTTGAATTTTGCTAAACTCTTGTGGCTACTTACTTCCGAGGTGCTCAACACTGAACTATCCTCTAATAGAAGCAAGGTCTTTGCAACCCGTTTTGTAAGGCTCTGGTGAGTATCTACCCCCCACCTGGTACGAATCTGCATTTTTGCTAGATTCTGATGAGTACCTACCCTCATCCGATATAAACCTTATTTTATAAGGCTCTGGTGGGTACTTACCCCCACCTGGTATGAATCTGCATTTTGCTAGATTCTGATGAGTACCTACCCTCATATCGTATAAACCTTATTTTATAAGGCTTTTGCCGGTACGAACCCTATTCTATAAGGCTCTGGTGGGTACCTACCCCCACCTGGTACGAACCCTATTTTATAAGGCTTTGGTGGGTACTTACCCCCACCTGGTACGAACCCTATTCTATAAGGCTCTAGTGGGTACCTACCCCCACCTGGTACGAACCCTATTCTATAAGGCTCTTGTGGGTACCTACTCCCACCTGGTACGAACCCTATTCTATAAGGTTCTTGTGGGTACCTACCCCCACATGGTACGAATCCTATTCTATAAGGCTCTGGTGAGTACCTACCCTCACCCGGTACGAACCCTATTCTATAAGGCTCTGGTGGGTACCTACCCCCACCTGGTACGAACCCTATTCTATAAGGCTCTGGTGAGTACCTACCCTCACCCGGTACGAACCCTATTCTATAAGGCTCTGGTGAGTACCTACCCTCACCCGGTACGAACCCTATTTTATAGGGCTCTGGTGGGTACCTACCCCCATCTGGTACGAACCCTATTCTATAAGGCTCTGGTGAGTACCTACCCTCACCCGGTACGAACCCTATTCTATAAGGCTCTGGTGAGTACCGGATATGTGTAAAGGCTTGTTATGGCTTGACCCTCCAGGAGGGAGTTCATCATCGGTGAAGGTAAGATGATCACTGGCCGTGATATTTCCATTGATTCGTTCACACTTGTCTTGGGATATGGTGTGTGACACGTAGGCTTCGTTCAAGACCCTCAGCAGCGCGTTTCGGTGTGGTTCCGAACTCATTATCAAAGATAACAAAGTTATCTTGGCGGGCGTGCGGTTGAGTTGGTCTATGATGGAGTATTCACTTTACTTTATGAACTGGAGTAATTCATCTGCTTCCTCCTTGGATTCTTCTTTGTTTTCCTCTTCGGTTTCTTTATTTTTTGCTTTATTTTTGTGGGCGTCTTCTTGTGACTCCTTGGGAGAGTAGATTCGCCCGCTTCTACTCATGCCCCCAATACTGGCTATATTGGAAACATCTTCGTCTACTGCGTATTTCCATGGTACAAATTTATTCGTTTCGTAGGGGAAAGGACGAGGCATAAATAATCGCAGCGGTGTCCTAGCCCCTCTTCTCTATTGATCGCGATAACCGGCGATTGAGGCTTATTGTCCGTTGTGGGTGGCTCAACCGTTGAGGAAAGACTGATGATGAGTGATTTTCTTTCCATTCTTCTGATTTATGAAAGCACATCAGTTAACCTTTCGTTTTTTATTATCTTAGTAATTTAAATCAAGGAGAGATATGTGAATGAATGCGATATGAATGCAATAAACAGTTGTATAGATAAACAAAACGTGATTTTATTTAATCCAGAAAAAGTGTACATTCCCTTAGACCATGCTACGAAGCACATTTTGGAAGAAACGGAAAAGCTTAAAGAAACCCACAGGCGGGTTCTGGTTTCTACGTAATTCCCCTTCGGCTTCCCATACATGACGAGTAAGTGCTTCGGACTGTCGATGGACTGCCTGGCTCATATCTTCACGGTATTTTTGAGCCTCTTTTATCTTTGCCTCTTGATGGACGACCAAGGCCTGTAAGTCATCAAGTTTCTCAAGGGCTCGATCTCTTTCTTGCAGAACTTGGCCGTACTGAGCTAAACCGTCTCTCTCCTTGCATCGTAGCTCAACCAAGTCCCTGTTAAGTCTTTGGGCAACCTCCTTCCTTCGTTGTGCTTCAGACCGAGTCCTTTTAAGGTCTTGTTGCATCATCTTGGTCACCTATGCCTGCTTTGCAAATTTAACCTCAAAGTGTGCTAATTTGGTTGTCATTTCCTGGATTTGATTATCCGAGCTTGCTCTAGCAACTTTAGATGCTCGGACAACCTCTTCGTTGGAGTCAGCACAATGGTCCTTGAGATGCTCTATCTCTTGGTCTTTCTTCTTGCACTGCCTTTGCAGACCGTCAATGGTAAGGATAGATTCTTATTCTTTCTCCTCAAGGCCCCTCAATTGGGCTCCCATAATTTCTATCCTTTGGGTCAAGGCGTCGACTCGGGTTCGTAGTTTCGTATTTACTGATGGCGAGGGGGATGGAGCGGGTGGATGTGGCACCCCTATATTCTTCCTCCATTCCTCAAAGTCACTAGAAATAGCTATTCGAGCCCTGCCAAGCTCTTCGTCCCCCAAGTAGAATGGTTTATCCCATGCTCTTCGGATTGTGGGAGCATCCTTGAAGCTGCTGGAACTACAGAAGAAACACAATCCCCCAATTTCTTCCTGTATTGGCGTGGTTTGGGTCCTCATGAGCTGCCTCATAGATATCTTCAGAGAATAAGCTATGAAACCCCTAAGGCCCAATAATGGTACACTAGGGTGATCTCCGCATCGGATAAGAACAGGACCGGGTCAGAACCAAGGACATGCCCAAGATATGTGATCTATGCTCCAGTGCTCCAACTCAGGCTTCCACTCCATGGCGCCACGATGACGGAGGGGGATCTTTGAGAAGCTTCTCAAAGGGTATGGGAATGCTCCCATGTGACTTGAGGCATAGAAGTGAGTGATGCCCCAAACAGATAGTAATGTAGAACAACAACGAAGTGTTTTTCCTTGCTTATGACGACAGAATTCTACTGACAGCAAGGTGTCGGCAAGAAGTGCAAGCACAAGACTTTTCAAATGTACGTCCTAGGAAAAGAAGGCATGCATTGCGGCATGATCCACGACGTCGTTGTGGAAAGGGAATAAGAGGGTCCCAAATATAATTAATGTCAGAGTCTTGTTGAATGTGGGCCAATCTCCTTTTTCGGCCAGAGAGGATAAATGGCCCTCTAAAAGTGAGATTTTCCACCCCTAGATGCTCCCTTTTCCCTTCAGGGCAGACTGTGGAAGTGGTAATCGGATGAGGTGAGCAACCTTGTTTACCGAGACGTAAGTCCCCCTAGGTAATGTAGACCCCAACTGATTTGGGCCATCTGATCACAAGCTCGTACTCCTCCAAGGTCGGAACCAAATCAAACTGAGGGAACTTGAAGCAATGCAGTCTGGAGCTCCAAAAGTGGATCAAGACTCTGACGAATACGTGGTCAACGCATATCTTCAAAAGGTCCAAGATCCGTCCATAAGATCTCTTGAAGTCGGATCGAACCTCCGACGACATAAGCGTGCACAACTGCTCTAACCTCTCGACACAGTAGCGGGGAATATCCACTTTTCCCAACTATTTACTGCCTTATCCCTCCATTTTTCTAGAAATGACAGAAAATGCATGCTATGAGTATGATGTTTTCGTATGCATGAAAGTGTTTGTTTTTTTCTAAACATTATTGTGAAAATATTTTTGAGATTTTGTTTTATATATTTTTTTTTGTTGTTGTATGGTTATTGTCGCCGCCGTCAAAAACGAGGCGGTCAGAGCGACGCGATGGTTTTATCGACCCTCTTGTTTTCGCGTTTTTATTGGTGGTTACAACGTCCTTAAGTTGTCCGACAACCGGGCTAATCTAAAGACGAGGTTTTCGGAAAGTGTCCTTGAGTTGTCCGACAACCGGGCTAACCCAAGGACTTATTCATTTTGGGTTCTATGGAGTCGCCACCGATATTTTTACCATAAACACCGGAAAAGGGGTTTTAAAAAGGCGTTGGTTTTCAAAAACCAACTTTGGTCATTAGAACCAGAGTTGGGTAAGGGAGTTGGTTACGTGCAAAGGGAGTATTAGTCCCTTTACGACGCCCCTTTCGGGTTCCCTATGATAGGCCGACTTATTTTATTGATAAACTAGAAAAATACACTTTCGCCCTTTTTATTCTGCGGAATTTAAAAGTATGACTACATGGCCCTATTATCTACTGCATAATTTAAAATAAAAGCGGTAAAGGTGGAAGGAGAGAATTTGAACCTCCGAAGCACGCTTTTTATATTAATTCTCTTGGAAAAATAGGGTGCTTTATGGCAGCCCTTCACTCTACAAGACGTCGGAAACCTCTCGAACGCCGAAAATCACTCTTGAAAACACTCAGAAAACTCCGGAAATGCGTCGGAGGGATTCTAGAGAGAAGTTTTAGAGAGAAGGGAGAGCTATGCAGCTGTGGTGTGTGAAAATGAGGGGGGGAGAGCCCCTATTTATAGGTTTTCGCGCTGTCAAATGGCGAGACCGCCGGTCTCGTCTGGCAGGGTCGAGACCGCCGTCTCGTCCAACGAGACCGCCGTCTCGTTCTTTACTGGCAACGAGACCCCGGTCTGGGTGGACGAGACCGTCGTCTCGTTTTTTACTGGCAACGAGACCCCGGTCTGGGTGGACGAGACCGCCGTCTCGTTTTTGTAGGCAACGAGACCCCGGTCTCGTTAGACGAGACGGCGGTCTCGCTTGCTACGCGAGGCGAAACGGCGGTCTGGGTCATCCAGAAGGCGGTCTCGTCCCTTCGAGGCGAGAAAACTTATTTTTCGGCCCAAAAAATCTTCCTATCTTGGTACGGGAGCCTAATAGTCTCTCCTAGTGGCTTGTTAGGCTCCAACCGTCTTCAAAATAGGGGATCTTCTGACCTTATTTGGAGTCCGGGCAAGATTTGGGGTCTACAGCTGCCCCCCCTTTACCTGACTAGTCGACTGTTGGCCTGTTGTGCCAGACAGATTGACAGGAAGGTAAAGGAGCTGACCCTCTTGCCCGGTTACCCTTCGGACTGCCGTCTTGTGGCGGATGATCCTCTGGGGAGATGTTGTGGTCATGTACCCCCGAGATACTATTTCTGACGTAGCCGATCCCTTTGGTGAACACGTGGTAGAACCTCCGGATACTACTTCCGACGTAGCCGATCCTTCGGTTGATGGGTATAAACCCCCCATCAGGCTGGTAGTTGCAGTCCGTTGTGCGGGACTGGATGGGTACGGGCCCCCCATCAGGGCGGTACAGTCCGTTGTGCGGGACCGGATGGGTATGAACCCCCCATCAGGGTGGTAATGGCGGCTTATAGTTCATGTGGCCCATGCGCCGGTTAGGCGCTTCTCGTGTGCTGGTTGATAGGTATGAACCCCCTATCTGGCTGGTACAGTCCACTGCGTAGGACTGGTGGTAGTGGCGGCTTACTGCTCGGGTGGCTCATGCGCCGACTCTCTGGGGAATGATTTCTGTGCTCGTGCACCTCCAGGATACTACTTCTGACGTAGCCGATCCCTTTGATGGACACGTGGTGAAACCTCCGGATACTACCCCTGACGTAGCCGATCCTTCGGTTGATGAGTATAAACCCCCCATCAGGCTGGTAGTTGCAGTCCGTTGTGCGGGACTGGATGGGTACGAGCCTCCCATCAGGGCGGTACAGTCCGTTGTGCGGGACCGGATGGGTATGAACCCCCCATCAGGGTGGTACGGTCCGTTGTGCGGGACCGGATGGGTATGAACCCCCCATCAGGGTGGTACGGTCCGTTGTGCGGGACCGGATGGGTATGAACCCCCCATCAGGGTGGTAATGCGACTTACTGATCCGGCTCGAGCGCAGATCAGGCGCAGCTCTCTGGAGAGTGCTGCTTGTATTGATTTGACTGCTTTTCGGATTTCTTGAATAGTCATCCGGGCCACGCCGGGGATTTTGTTGGTGATCAATCAGTCTTTGCTGATTGCCGGGGGTCCTTTGTTTTTGTTCTTTTGGTAGTGATCATCCAATCATGGCTGGTTGGATGGATCTTGGTTTCGTTTGACTTTTGTTTGGTGGTTGTCCGGTCTGCGCCGGAATTTTGTTGGTGCTCATCCAGCTTGTTGATTGTTGGGGATTCTTTGTTTTTATCCTTTTGGTAGAGGTTATCCGACTTTGCTGGTTGTCGGGGATTTTTGATGAGTGCCTCTTAGGTAGGCAGGAATCCTCTAAGGATTTGTTGATCTTGGTGACGCCTCTTGAGTAGGCGAATATCCATTGAGTTTCTGGTAATGCCTTTGAGTAGGCGGATGCTTCATCGGAAGTGAAGACTTTTGGCTGCATTTGTTTTGCCTCTGACTAGGCTGATATTCCCTTCTGGGGATGCTGGCTCTTGCTTGCTAGGTCTTGCCTATGCATAGGCAAATGAAGTTTTGCCTTTGCAGTAGGCTCACTGGAGATGAATGTTGTGGCGAGCTGGCTTTTGTAGTGCTCTTATTCTGTTGGGGGAAATGGAATTTCTGATTCCTCTCTTTTTTGTTGATTTTTCCTTTTTCTGAGGTGACCCACTTTAGGGATTTGATTTTAGGATTTTTGTTTGATTTTGCCTTTTTTCATGATCTATCTCTTTTTTATCGTGATTTTGAAATCTGGCTTTTTCTTTCCTGGTAATGCGTGCGCCTTTTTACTTTTTAGTTTCTTTTATGCACGCAGGCTTTTTCTCTTCTTTTTGGGAGGGTCCACTAGGGATGACTTTTTATTTCTTTAGTGATCCACCAGGGAATTAGTTGACTTCCTGGGGATTCGGTTTTTTCTGGAATGGAGTCCTGACTCCTTGATTAATGTTGATGCGAGCTGACCTTGTGAAGCTCTTATTCTACTGGGGAATGGAGATTTTTATTCGGCCTTCTCTATCGTGGCCTCTCTTTTTTGTTATCCGTTGGGGATAAAAAGTTTTCTTCTTTTTTCTTTTTGTTGAGCCCTTGTTGGTTTGGACTCTTTTGACTATTGAGGATGATGATGGGCTCTTGAAGCCTTTATTCTCCA
This sequence comes from Sphenostylis stenocarpa, assembly GCA_963425845.1. Lineage (NCBI taxonomy): Eukaryota > Viridiplantae > Streptophyta > Magnoliopsida > Fabales > Fabaceae > Sphenostylis > Sphenostylis stenocarpa. Next base: position 40,462,156 of record OY731401.1, read on the forward strand.
TTGGGGAGTGTGGAGGAGACTTTGGGTGAGTGTGCTCGATGACTCATGTGATGGCAGTGCTGAGTCGTGAGGAGTATTTTTGTTTTGCCTTCGGAGCAGGCAAGGATCCTCTTGGGGATGACTAAGCCTTTCCGTCGGCTTTTCTTTTATGATGTCTGATGATTGTGTCCTTTTTATTGGGAGCTTTGACTTCTGGAAGCTTCTTATGCCAACTCGTTCTTCTTTTCTTGAGGGAGAGCGATGTTTGGAGACTTATTACTTTCTTGTGCCTTCTTTTCTGGGTAGAAGGATGGTAGCTGAAGCTCTTGATTTCCGGAAGCTCTTATTTTGATGAGTCGCTTGATTGAGGACTTGCTCCATTTTCTTGAAGGCTTTATTTGGAGACTCGGTCTCGGTGATCCTGTTTTCAATCACAAACATGGAGCTAGTCTCCTTATATGTATGAATGCTTTTTGTTTCTTTTTGTTATTTATCTGAAGTAATTTTTATTTCTTTTATTTTTGACATTGACAAAGTCGTTTTGTGCGACTACTTGTGTGTGTATGCCCTAAATGCAATCTATTCTTTCTGGTTGGTGCATCTAGAAAAGTGAATGGCATTCTCCTGCTAGACTTTCATGATTATGATGAAGGATCCCTCCCTCTCTTTTATCCATTTTTTGGTTTAGCCCTATCTTTTGCCTAGACCGCCTTTTTGGGGTTTTCGGTCTAGCGGGCTGCCTTAATTTTTGTCTAGGATATCTTAGCGGGCTTCTTCCTTTTTTATGAATGCCCTAACTTTTGCCTAGACCGCCCTTTGCGGGTTTTCGATCTAGCGGGCTACCCTAACTTTTGCCAAAGAATATCCTAGCAGGCATTATTCTTTTTATTGTATTTTTCTCTTCTTCTTTTTTTTTGAGAGAGATATGAGCCTATCATATGCATGCAATGTTCGCGATATGCATCCTATAATACTATTTCAATTAATTTTTCAAAAGTATTAACCAATGTGCCTTTACTCTTGATGAGCTTCTGACGTTATGTGCCTTCATCGACGGGGATAGGCTGTACCAATTTTGTCGTGACCGAAGAATGCTTGTGTTAATTGTAGAGCGACTTGCCATGTCAGTGCGCCCCTCCCTTTCTTTGGGGATGTCAATCCTCTTATTGATTACTATCTCCACATTTCCCTACTAATCACTAGAATGTCGTAGTGGTAGGGTCAAGAGAAGAGAAGGAAGAGGATATTTAATTCAAAGGTTTGTGTTTTAGAATTGTTTTATTTTGACAAAAATGGTTTTTGTAAGCACGGCTAGCCAAGGTTGGTTAGAATGTTTAGACTAGTTTAGACAAACGTTTCGTTTATGGCGTGTCGTCTTATTCTACGGCGCTTGTTATGACTGATTGACTTTCCTAGTCTGCCCTTTTGGGTTTTCAGTCTAGGATGTTGTGTTTTGTTTTGTCCTAACTTTTGTCTAGGTTTCTCTCTTTTTCTCTTTTTTTTGTTTGGGAAACCTAGCGGACTTTATTTTATAACCCTAATTTTTGCGTAGCCCCCTTTGGTGGGTTTCCTACCGGGTATCTTGCCCTCTCTTTTTGGCCTTTAGCTTTTTATGGGCTTCTTTTGATTTTTATTTTTTTTTTTTTTTTTTTTTGCACAACATTGGCGAAACACGACTTATTTTATTTTGTGCTTCTAGTCAATCAGCGGTGATGAATTTGTCAATGGCGCATTTTGATTATTTTGACGCACTTTTGAAAACGTTTGCTTAAACATGGTTATTAATGAGGTTTAGACATGAATAGCAAGAAGAGAAGCAGAAAGTAAGAATGACATTCTTTGTAATTAATAGGGAAATATGTGCCCTACAATGCTCGGGGGTCGGGCCAGCCCCGAGGAGTAATCTCTAATAGTCATTGGATTTACACCCCTAAGAATTAGAAGGAGGACACCTAATGACTAAAGTCGCTTTCGACGCTTGAACCCCTCTACTCGGGAGAATCTGATTTGAGGTGCAGAGGGGAGACTTCCTTTTTCTCTGTGCAGCTTGTTCCTTTGTAGGGTCATGCCCTAGGCCATGCTTTAAAGGATTGTCCTTAAAATCTGGTGGCCCCCTTATTCCTTGAGAGTTTCTAATGAGCCCTTGGTTTGGGCGGCATCCATATTTCCTTATCATGTGGGTCACCTTCATATTGTTGGGAAAGTCTTTTCATATTGGCAAAAGATATTTCAAATGTCCTAGGTCCTCTTCCGCTGCATCTATTCAAGGTAGGGCAGATGATTTGCTGATCTGCATGTCGTCTCTAGCTCAAACTGTGACTAGCTTGTCGCCTACCGTGAGTTTGTCTCTTTGGCGGAGCGTCGTGAATTGCCTCAGCGTCGTGAATCCAAAGTCTTCTTAGTTTCCCCTTTGGATTATGTTTTTCTTCGGTCTTACTATTTTTCCTTTATTTGTAGGAGCGTCGTCTTATAGCTCCTGGGGGTGTAGATTTTTTTCACTTCTAGTCATGCCCCCGATGCCGACTATATTTGTGATATCCTTTTTTATTGGTGAAGATTTTCTGTATCTCCACGGTACAGCTTATTCGATTCGAGGCGTGAACAAAATGTCATGGCATCCTTGCCCCCTCTTCCTTATTAACTCGGATATCCAACGGTTGAGGCTTATTATCCTCCTTGACGATGAAAGGTTTGCTCTTCAGCACATCGACTAATCCTTTCTTTTTATTATCTCTTTAAAGTGAGAATGAATGCAATTTATGGATGCAATTCATGAATGCAATAGACGGTTGAGACAAACAACTTTATTTGTTTCATCCAGACAATGTACATTCCTTAATGCAATGTTTCGAAGTACATATTTTTTCTTTTTTTTTTCGAAAGCGAAGAAGCCTAAATGAACCCATATGCGGGTAAATATTTCTATTTATTTTTTTTTTTTTGACTTCCCGTGCATGGCATGCGAATGCCTAAATCCTCTTTTCATGGTATTGAGGAATGTCCACTTTCTTCAACTGTCTATTATGTTATGAGGATGAAGCTTGGTGGATGTATGTATGCAAGTGTTTGTTTTTTCCTAAACATTATCATGTTTTATTTTCTAACATGATGTATGATAGTGTTTGGGATTTTGTGTTTTTTTTTTTTTTGTATGCGGATGAGGGCATGAAGAATACCACTCGCTTTCTAGAATGCAAAAATATTTTTATTGAATGATTTATGAGATGGATATTCCTTAAGACAATGGCTTAGATATCCTCCTTAAAGCTTACACTTTGTGGGGTATCATATCCACCTCGATGTAATGGTTTCTTTCCCATCACAGATTTGACAAGTATAATGGGGATCACCATCACACCTTAGTACACTTGTCCCTTCCTTGTCGCGAAGGTCACAAATGTGCTCGGGGCCTCTTTCGCCATTGTCTTAGGGAATATCTGGTACTCCTAGAATGAATATATTTATGCATGCACCAGTACAAATGGGCGATAGATGTTCAAAGTGCGCATAACTTTTGACTGCGATGTCCGATTTGGACGCACAGCATATCAAAACGAAGAGAAAAGGGTGAAGACCCAAGTTGCAAATTCTTCAAGGGGATTTGGCCCAGTAATTTTCCCAAAAAACGCCTCTAAGACCCATTTTTTAGGGATTTATTAAAATGATGCGTATGCATACTTTCTTTATGCATTTATTTTCTCTCTTGGTTTTTTCCACTTATGACATGATGCAATATGAATGATACGACTTTGTCAAAAGTTGATTTATTTATTTTCTGGTATTTTTATTTTATTATTATTATTTGATGTTTATTTCCTTATTTTATAGCCTTTTATCTCTTCTGTCGGAACTGCGTGGCTACTTAGCTTACAAAGAACCTGAAACCAGGCTAGCTAAAAGGCAGACTGTCCGAGATAAAATGTGGCTTTATGTGAAAGAATATTTAGCGTCCCTTATCTCTTCTGTCGGAACTGCGTGGCTACTTAGCTTACAAAGAACCTGAAACCAGGCTAGCTAAAAGGCAGACTGTCCGAGATAAGGGTGTTTATTTGAAAAATATTTTTTTGGTTTTTTTTTGTTTTGTTGTTGTTTGTTTATGCTATGCAACAGACAAATGCAACAAACATATGCACACACAATTCGATCATCCACGAACAGGCGAGAATTCGTTTTTATCACGAGGTAGGATTTTCCTGCAGAAAAGTGCATTGGCGAAGGTTGGTTCTAACTGTTCTCACCAGGCTAAGGCCCCCAAGGTGCCCCCATTATAGGGTCCCCACTCTCCAGCCGTCCAACCATGCTCAGCACTAAGGCCAGAGTCGGTCTTGTTGCCAAAAGAGGAAGGTTATCACCTTGAGTGGTGGTTTCCGATCACACTGGTGGGCACACGGCCCTAACTGCAGCGAACCGTACCTGCCACCCACTCCCTATGGTTATCTCTCTTGCCCCCGGGTATAGAGGGAACTGTAGTGTGCAAGGGTTGGTGTGCAATTTTTATTTCAAACAATTGCATAATAAACAAACAACAGTTATTAAAGCCATTTAAATAAAGCATGTTATAATACAAGTTAAGGGCAAAAGCGTTATTTTCTTGGTTTATTTATTGTTTAAGCCGACCTATCACTAAATGGGACTAACTCTCTAGGCTTCCCCAGCGGAGTCGCCATCTGTCGCCGCCATAAAAAACGAGGCGGTCGGAGCGACGCGATGGTTTTATCGACCCTCTTGTTTTCGCGTTTTTATTGGTGGTTACAACGTCCTTAAGTTGTCCGACAACCGGGCTAATCTAAAGACGAGGTTTTCGGAAAGTGTCCTTGAGTTGTCCGACAACCGGGCTAACCCAAGGACTTATTCATTTTGGGTTCTATGGAGTCGCCACCGATATTTTTACCATAAACACCGGAAAAGGGGTTTTAAAAAGGTGTTGGTTTTCAAAAACCAACTTTGGTCATTAGAACCAGAGTTGGGTAAGGGAGTTGGTTACGTGCAAAGGGAGTATTAGTCCCTTTACGACGCCCCTTTCGGGTTCCCTATGATAGGCCGGCTTATTTTATTGATAAACTAGAAAAATACACTTTCGCCCTTTTTATTCTGCGGAATTTAAAAGTATGACTACATGGCCCTATTATCTACTGCATAATTTAAAATAAAAGCGGTAAAGGTGGAAGGAGAGAATTTGAACCTCCGAAGCACGCTTTTTATATTAATTCTCTTGGAAAAATAGGGTGCTTTATGGCAGCCCTTCACTCTACAAGACGTCAGAAACCTCTCGAACGCTGAAAATGACTCTTGAAAACACTCAGAAAACTCCGGAAATGCGTCGGAGGGATTCTAGAGAGAAGTTTTAGAGAGAAGGGAGAGCTATGCAACTGTGGTGTGTGAAAATGAGGGGGGGAGAGCCCCTATTTATAGGTTTTCGCGCTGTCAGATGGCGAGACCGCCGGTCTCGTCTGGCAGGGTCGAGACCGCCGTCTCGTCCAACGAGACCGCCGTCTCGTTCTTTACTGGCAACGAGACCCCGGTCTGGGTGGACGAGACCGCCGTCTCGTTTTTTACTGGCAACGAGACCCCGGTCTGGGTGGACGAGACCGCCGTCTCGTTTTTGTAGGCAACGAGACCCCGGTCTCGTTAGACGAGACGGCGGTCTCGCTTGCTACGCGAGGCGAAATGGCGGTCTGGGTCATCCAGAAGGCGGTCTCGTCCCTTTGAGGCGAGAAAACTTATTTTTCGGCCCAAAAAATCTTCCTATCTTGGTACGGGAGCCTAATAGTCTCTCCTAGTGGCTTGTTAGGCTCCAACCGTCTTCAAAATAGGGGATCTTCTGACCTTATTTGGAGCCCAGGCAAGATTTGGGGTCTACATTTATCCTATGCAACAAACAAATGCAACAAACAAATGCACAAACAATTTGCTCATCCGTAAACAGAGTGACGTTTAATTACTAGGTAGGGGTTTCCTGCAGAAAAGTGCATTGACAAAGGTAGGTTCTAACTGTTCTCACCAAGGCCAGGCCCCCAAGGTGCCCCCATTATAGGGACCTTTCAATCTTCTAGTCTTCGAACCATGCACGGATGTCCGTGTCAATATTCTTAGAACAAAAGAAGAAGGTTATCACCTTGAGTGGTGGTTTTCGATAACGACCTGCTGTCACTATGGCCATTACCATGGTCGGCCGTACCTGCCACCCACTCCCTATGTGTATTCTCTCTTGCCCCCGGGTAAAGAGGGACTATAGTGTGCAAGGGTTGTGTACAATTTATTTCAGACAATTGCATAAAATAAGCATACAAAAATTATTAAAGTCAAGCAGTAAAGCATGTTAAAAAAGTAAGAAAGGGTAAAAGCGTAATTTCTAGTTTTTATTTCCTAAACTGGTCCATCACTAAATGAGATCAACTCTCTAGCTTCCCCAGTGGAGTTGCCATCTATCGCCGTCATCAAAAGAGGCGGTTGGAGCGACGCGATGATTTTTATATGACTCGCGTTTTTTGAAATAAGTGGTTCAACGCCTTTAGGCTGTCCGATAACTGGGTTGAACCTAAAGGCGAGGTTTTTGAATAGGTTCGAGGAGTCGCCATCAGTGTTTTAACCTTAAACACTGAAAAAGGAAAAGAAAAAGAAGAAGGCAGTGGTTTTAGAAAAAACCAACTTTGGCCATTACAACCAGAGTTGGGTAATGGAGTTAGTTACGTGTGGGGAAGGTGTTAGCACCCCACAACGCCCCTTTCGAGTTCCCTATGATGGAATAACTTAGAAAATAAATGCTTAAATAAATTATGCTTTTACCCTATTATTCTATCTACTTGCAGAATTAAAATGTCTACATGGCCCTATTATCTAATGCACACAAAGAAAGCGATAAAGAAAGCAGTAAAAGAGACAGAGAATAGAGAAGGAACCTCCGAAGCGAGCTTTATATTAACTCTTTGAAAACTTGAGGACGGTTTTTGGTAGTCCCCGCACTCTACAAGCACGCTCCTCCCACAAAATAAAGAAAAGTCACTCTACCGAGGGCCGGAGGTCTCAAAAAGAGACTTCCTTAACAGATTTCAACTTTAACGGAAATCGAAAAGCTCACTCGAACCCCGAAATAATGCTCGGAGTCACTCTAAAGTGCCAAAAGGCTTCCTAGAGAGTGGTAGGAGTGGAAAGGTGTGAAAATTCGGAGAATGGGAGCTCTATTTATAGGGAACTGGGCCTGGAAAAGGTGGATGACCGTCTGGACAAAGTGGACGGTCGTCCATGGCAAAAAGTGACCATGGACAGCCATCCATGTAGTGTGGACGACCGTCCAAGCTAAGTGGATGGCCATCCATGGCCTTAAAGTTTCCATGGACGACCATCTGCTTGTCTTGGATGGCCATCTGCTGTCTCTGACGGATTTCCCAATTTTTAATGCCTCTAAAAACCCTTCCTATCTTAAATGGAACCTAGAACAAGCTATTAGGGACTTAATAAAGTCTTGACCATCTTCGAAACGGGCGATCTCCAGCTTTATTAGAGGGCCGAGCAAGATTTGGGGTCTACACTAGGAAATTTCAAAATCCAAGAAGTCTATGTGGTATCTTGACAGTGGGTGTTCAAGACATATGACTGCAGATAAAAAGAAATTTGTGAGTTTCAAAGCAAAGGAACAAGGATATGTGACCTATGGGGACCACAATAAAGGAAGAATCCTTGGAACCGGAAATATTGGTGGTACAAACACTTTGGAGATAAAGGATGTTCTCCTTGTTGATGGGCTAAAGTACAATGTCCTAAGTATAAGCCAACTTTGTGATAAAGGATTTAAGGTAATTTTGAAAAGTAAATTTTGCACCATACATTTAAAGGATTCTGAAAATATAGCATTAAAAGGTATTAGGCATAACAATATTTATTTGATTGACTTGGATTGTGTATCTAATGTGGATATAACATGCTTAGTTGCTAAGGAATAAAATCCATGGTTATGGCATAAAAGAGCGGCTCATATAAATATGCATCAATTAAATAAACTTATATCAAATGACTTAGTTGTTGGTTTGCCTAAGTTAAAATTTGAAAAAGATAAATTATGTGATGCATGTCAAAAAGGTAAACAAGTAAAATCATCTTTTAAATCTAAGAATGTTATTTCCACATCAAAACCTTTAGAACTTTTACACTTAAACTTATTTGGTCCATCTAGGATAAAAAGTTTTGGTGGAAATTACTATGCTCTTTTAATTGTTGATGATTTTTCTAGGTTTACTTGAACATTTTTCCTAACATTGAAAAGTGAGGCTTTTAAGGTCTTTAGGAAGTTTGCCAAACAAATTCAAAATGAGAAAGACTTAAGAATCAAAGTGTTAAGGAGTGATCATGGAGGGGAATTCCAAAATGAATCTTTTGAAAATTATTGTGAAGAAAATGGAATTTTGCATAATTTTTCTGCACCTAGAACTCCCCAACAAAATGGTGTAGTAGAAAGGAAAAATAGGTCACTAGAGAAACTTGTTAGAACCATGTTAAATGAATCAAATGTTCCTAAATACTTTTGGGTAGATGTTGTAAGTACTGCATGTTATGTATTGAATAGAATGCTTATTAGGCCAATCATAAAATTAACTCCTTATGAATTGTTAAATGGAAGGAAGCCTAATGTTTCACATTTAAAAAATTTTGGTTGTAAATGCTTTGTCTTAAATAATGGAAAATATAACTTAGGAAATTTTGACTCAAAAGCCGATGAGGTCATTTTCTTAGGTTATTCACTTTCTAGCAAAGCATATAGAGTATTCAATAGAAGAACCTTAAATATTGAAGAATCTGTGCAAATTACCTTTTGTCGCCGCCGTCCAAAAAGGAGAATGGCGGTCGGAGCGACGCGATGGTTTTTCGACTCTTATTTTTTCGTAATCGCGTTTTCTATTGGTTACAACGCTTCTAGTTGTCCGATAACCGGGCTAACTTAAAGCGAGGTTTTCGAAAAGGTGTCTTTGGGTTGTCTGATAACCGGGCTAACCCTAAAGACTTATTTTTATGGGTTCTATGGAGTCGCCACCGATGTTTTTACTGGAAACATTGGAAAAGGGGTAAAAAAAAGGCGTTGGTTTTTGAAAACCGACTTTGGTCCGTTAAAACCAGAGTTGGGTAAGGGAGTTAGTTACGTGTAAAGGGGGTATTAGCCCCTTTACGACGCCCCTTTCGGGTTCCCTATGACAGGCCGGCTTATTTTATTGGTAAATGAACTAGAAAAGTATGCTTTTGCCCTTTTTATTATGCGGTATTTAAAGGTATGACTACATGACCCTAATTTCTATTGTAGCATTTATATTCAAAGCGATAAAAGAATAAGAAGAGAGATTTTGCACCTTCGAAGCAAGCTTTTTTGTATTAACTCTCTAAAAATTGGGTGCGTTTTGGCAGCCCTTCACTCTACAAACTCTCAGAAACTCCGGAAATGCCTCGGAGGGATTCTAAAGAAGATTTAGAACGCTCAATTTATACCTAGAGACACTCAGAAACTCCGAAAATGCTTCGGAGGGGTTCTAGAGAGAGAAAATCTAGAGAGAAGGAGGAGCTAGAAGCTTGTGGTCTAGAAATGAGGGGGAGGGGACCCCTATTTATAGTTTTTCGGGCCTGACAGGGTCCAGAACGCCATTCTCGTCTGACAGGGCCAGACCGCCGTCTGGACAGTCGGGAATGCCGTCTGGGCCTGCTGCAGGTGACCAGACCGCCGTCTGGACGGTCGGGCACGCCGTCTAGCCTTTCGCAGGCGGCCAGACCGCCGTCTCGTTTGGCGAGACGGCGTTCTCGCCTTTTGCGCGAGGGCAGACGGCGTTCTGGGTGTTCCAGACAGCGTTCTCGTCCCTTAAAGGCGAGAAAACTTATTTCTATGCAGAAAAAACCTCCTATCCTAGTATGGGAGCCTAATAGTCTCTCCTAGTGGCTTGTTAGGCTTCGTCCATCTTCAAATAGTGGTTTTCTGGTCCTTTATTTGGAGGCCGGGCAAGATTTGGGGTCTACAGCTGCCCCCCCTTTACCTGACTAGTCGGCTGTTGGCCTGTTGTGCCAGACAGATCGATAGGAAGGTAAAGGAGTTGACCCTCTTGCCCGGTTGGTCCTTCAGATCGTTCGCCCTTTGCAGCGGATGATCCTCTGGGGAAAAGATGTTGTGTCGTGCACCTTCAGGATACTACTTCTGACGTAGCCGATCCCTTTGGTTAACACGTGGTAGAACCTCTGGATACCCCTTATGACGGTGGCCGATCCTTCGGTTGATGGGTATAAACCCCCCATCAGGCTGGTAGTCGCTGTCCGTTGTGTGGGACTGGATGGGTATGAACCCCCCATCAGGCTGGTAGTGTGCAGTCCGTTGTGTGGGACTGGATGGGTATGACCCCCCATCAGGGTGGTAGTGCGCAGTCCGTTGTGTGGGACTGGATGGGTATGACCCCCCATCAGGGTGGTAGTGGTACTTCCTTGGGGAGTCATGTGCCGGGCAGGCGCAGTCGTATGCGTAGGTTGATAGGTATAAACCCCCTATCAGGCTGGCAAAGGTGCAGTCCGTTGGTTACTCCACTGGGGACTGGATGGGTATGAACCCCCCATCAGGGTGGTAGCTTGTAGTCCGTTGTGTGGGACTGGATGGGTATGACCCCCCATCAGGGTGGTAGTTGCAGCTTCACTGGGGATCCAGGTGCAATCGTGTACGTAGGTTGATAGGTATAAACCCCCTATCAGGCTGGTACAGTCCTCAGCGTAGGACTGGCGGTAGTGGCGGCTTACAGTTCAGGTGGCCCATGCGCCCTTAGGGCACTCCTTGTGTGCTGGTTGATAGGTATGATCCCCCTATCGGGCTGGTACAGTCCTCAGTGTAGGACTGGCGGTGGTGGCGGCTTACAGTTCAGGTGGCCCATGCGCCCGTCCCTTGGTGGAGTGTTTTCTGTTGGTAGATGTACTTTGGAGTGGTCATCCGGGTTGTGCCAGGGATTCTTATGTTTCATCCAGCTTCGTTGGTCGCTGGGGATTCTTTGTTTTTGACTCTTTTAGTAGTTGCCCGACCTTGCTGATCGGTCGGGTGGTTCTTGTGGTTCGACTCTTATTTGGTGGTCGAAGTCTAGTGGGTTGGCTTGTCTTAATCCAGTCTTTTTCTCGCGGTTTTATCTCTTTTTTCTCGCGAATTTGGATTTTGGCTTTTTTATTTGGGCGTGTGCCTTTTTTCCTTTTTAAGCCCTTTTTTTTATTACGCTAGCTTTTTCAAAAGGTGGTAAATGGGATGTATGAAATAAAATTTTTATTTATGAAAATCTTATTACAACCACTCTGGGTACAGATTCCTAAGGGCTATGCTCTGGAGACGACCCGGGGAAATGCTGGTAGAAGTGATATCGGAGGTCTGCCTGCTCTCGGGCCTCTTCGCGGTATTCATACTGGAACGTCGTCCATTCCTGCCGCATCACTTGGAGATGTTGGCGCATCTCATCCTGCCGGGCGTCGAAGGCGTCCTGCCTTTGGGACATCTGCCCTTGCCACACCGACAGCTGGGAAAGCTGCTGGCTTAGATCTCTCATGTGGCGATGCAAGCCAGCGTAGTCGTCGGTGTATGGCGGCGGTTGTTGCTGCTGCTGGAACTCGGGAGGCGTGGGCATATCCTGCATCGGCACGATCCCTTGGAGGTCCAGTGCGATGTCTAAGGTGGGATGCAGGGCTAACTGGGTTCCCCGGCGAATCAGCATCCCCATGCTGACTAGGACCGAACCGTTGATGGGTTCGGGTCTCAGGTTGGAGGCCAGTTCCTCCCGGCCGGGGTACCCCCATCTCTCTGCTAAAGGGGTGATTAAGGGAGCCATGAGCACGGCCCCTGCGGATCTGTTCCCGAAGTCTTTGAGGGCTTTCAGGAAGAAGTATCCGGGGTTGCAGCGCCGCTTCTGGCTCATGCAGTAAAGCACGAAGAGGTCAGAGAGGGACACCTTTCCCTGACTCTCTTTCCTCCCGTGGATGGTGCCTACCAGCAGCTTGTGGCAGATGCGGAGTTCTGGGGGCAGCGCGGAGCCCCTCATCAGCGTCGGCAGCGTGGTGGCTCCCGTGAGTTCCTGCCACATCTCGGAGGCAGTGAGGTTGGTGGGCCATGAGCAGATAGCCTCACGGTAGCTCTGGGTGATGGTGTCCTCGGGCTTGACGAACCCGATGGCCATGTTGAATTCCTCAAGGGTGGTCGTGTGATAGGTACCACCCATGAAATAAGTCACCATCCTGGTGGGTTGCAGGCCCGGGACGGTGGAAGGGACCTCGGAATAGGAGACGGAGGCCAAAAACTCGAGTACCGCCTGGGGGTACACGTGTACAGGTGGGGGTTGCAGCAGGAAGCCCAACCCGATGTTGTCAATGCGGGCCTGGACCTCGTCTTCCCATCCGAATTCCGCCAGGATGTTGAAGTCCAGCATCAACATGGGGTGCCACTGGTAGTTCTGGATATTATCCAGACGGGCCTGGTGTTGTGGCGTCAGCTGGGATGGATCCTAGGGAGGCAGTGCTGCCGAACTACTAGCACCGGCGGTGCTCCTTCTCTTCCTGGATGCGCTTCTTCCGAACATTATGGCCAGGAGGTGTTTAGAAGGCAAGAGATCAGAGAAATTGGAGTTCTGGAGGCAAGGAGAGTTGTGAGAAACCCCCTAGGCGCGCCTCCCTTATATAGCCAAAAAACCAACTTCGGGACCGCCGTCTGGATAGGAGAGACGGCGGTCTGGGTTTGCTTCCGGAGGGAGACGGCGGTCTGTGACGTCGAGACCGCCGTCTGGGTTTTGTTGCACATTGGGACGGCGTTCTGGAGCCTCCAGACGGCGTTCTGGGCTTTTGGGTGCACCGAGACGGCGTTCTGGATGGCCCAGACGGCATTCCCGAATCTCGGATGGATTTTTTTTTTTTTTTTTTTTTTTGAAGCAACAGAAAATAGGACCTAGTTCAAAAACATTTTATGCATGCAATGTTTTTATGTTTGATGTCCTATAATGCCTACTCTTGGTTAAATTTTAAGAAGGATTAACCGACGTGTCTTGTTGCGCCGAATGCCCTCCTGTCTGTGTTTTTGTGTTTGCTGTACCTTGCCGGCTCTGCTGTGACCGAAGTACTATTTGTTTTTCTTCTTTCTCTCTTTTTTCTTTTGGTAGAGCACCTTTTACCATGTAGTTCCCCTTTTTCCTCGTTCTAGGGATTTCAATCCTCTTGTTGACTATACGCCTCCACATTCCCGAATTAATTACCAGAATTTTTAGTGTGAGGGTCAAGAGAAAAGAAGTAAAGGGGATAATTTCAATGGCTTGTGTTTTAGAGTGTTATTTTTATTGGAAATCGTTTTTGTAAGAATGGGTGGCTAGGGTTAGGTTTAAGTGTTTAAGCTTTCGTCTAAGCAAACATTTTTCCCTCCCTTTTGTATTTGCGCCTTTTGGTTTTATTTCTATCGCTTTTTACGGCTAGTTGATTTCCCTAGATCGCCCTTTGGGTTTTCAAACTAGGATACTGTGTTTTGGCCCTAACTTTTGTCTAGGTTCCTTCTTTTGGTACTTTTTTAGGGAATCCTAGCGGACCTTATTTGTGACCCTACCTTTTGCCTAGGCTACCTTGTTCGGGTGTCCTACCGGGTCGACCTTAACTTTTGTGTAGCCCCCTTTGTGGGTTTCCTACCGGGTCATTTGCCCCTCTTTTTTGGCCTTTGGCTTCTCTGGGCTTTCTCTCTTTTTTTTTTTTTTTTTTTGTTCACAGTATTGGCGAAGCAAGACTTTTTTATGGATGAGTATTATTTTTTATGCTTCTAATCAACTAGCTTGATGGCACTAGCGATGGTAACTGTTGATTGTTTGAATGCGCTTCTTATTCTTCTTTTTTTTGTTTGTTTACTTAGACAAGGTTATTTACGTGGTCCAGTCATAAGTAGAGAGAAAAGAAGCAGATAGTAAGAATAATTCTTTATTAATTAATAAGGAAATGCGTGCCCTAAAATGCCTGGGGCTCGGGCTTGCCCCGGGGGATAGTCTCTAACAATCATGGGGTTTACATCCCTTAAACAAAGAAAAAGGTTTCCTAATGACTAAGGTGGCCCTTGACGCTTGCACCCCTCCACTTCGGAAAATCTGTTTGAGCGTGCGGAGGGGGGACTTCCCTTTCCTTCTTTCTGCTCGGCCCTGTAGACCCCAAATCTTGCCCGACCTCATAATAAAGTCAGAAAGCTTCCTATTTGAAGACGGCCGAAGCCTAACAAGCCACTAGGAGAGACTATTAGGCTCCCGTACTAAGATAGGAAGGTTTTTTGGCCCGAAAAATAAGGTTACTCACCCTGAAGGGACGAGACCGCCGTCTGGAAGGACCAGACCGCCGTCTCATCTCAACGCCAGGACGAGACCGCCGTCTCGATTGTCCAGACGGCGGTCTCGATTCCTGCAAAAGTCGAAACGGCGGTCTGGGTTTCCCAGATGGCGGTCTCGATTCCTGCCCAGTCGAGACGGCGGTCTGGATTTTCCAGACGGCGGTCTCGACCCTCTATCATGAACGAGACGGCGGTCTGGATTTTCCAGACGGCGGTCTCGACCCTGTCAGAGGAAACGGCAGTCTCGACCTGTCAGCGCGCGAAAAACTATAAATAGGGGCCTCCCTCCCCTCATTTTCACACACCACAAGCTTGCTAGCTCTCCCTTCTCTCTAAAATCTCTCTCTAGAATCCCTCTGAAGCATTTCCGGAGTTTCTGAGCGTCTTAGAGTGAGTTCTTGAGCGTTCTAGATCTTCTTTAGAATCCCTCTGAGGCATTTCCGGAGTTTCTGAGAGTTTGTAGAGTGAAGGGCTGCCAAAACGCACCCACTTTATTGAGAGTTAATACAAAAAGCTTGCTTTGAAGGTGCAAAATTCTCTCTTCTTATTTTTACCACTTTAATTATAAATGCTGCAGTAGAAATTAGGGCCATGTAGTCATACTTTTAATTTCCGCACAATAAAAGGGGCAAAAGCGCATTTTTCTAGTTCATTTATCAATAAATAAAGCTGGCCTGTCATAGGGAACCCGAAAGGGGCGTCGTAAAAGGGCTAATACCCCTTTTACACGTAACTAACTCCCTTACCCAACTCTGGTTTTAACGGACCAAAGTTGGTTTTTCGAAAACCAACGCCTTTTTACTCCTTTTCCGATGTTTCCGGTAAAAACATCGGTGGCGACTCCATAGAACCCATAAAAATAAGTCTTTAGGGTTAGCCCGGTTATCGGACAACCCAAAGACATCTTTTCGAAAACCTCGCTTTAAGTTAGCCCGGTTATAGGACAACTAGAAGCGTTGTAACCAATAAAAAATGCGATTACAAAAATAAGAGTCGGAAAACCATCGCGTCGCTCCGACCGCCATTATCCTTTTTTGGAGGGCGGCGACTGATGGCGACTCCACTGGGGAAGCCTAGAGAGTTGATCCCATTTAGTGATGGGCCAGCTTACAAATAAATAAATGAACCAAGAAAAACGCTTTTGCCTTGCCTTGTTTTATAACATGCTTTATTTGAATGGCTTTAATAATTGTTGTTTGTTTATTATGCAATTGTTTGAAATAAAAATTGCACACAAACCTTTTGCACACAATAGTTCCCTCTATACCCGAGGGCAAGTGAGAAACCCATAGGGAGTGAGTGGCAGGTACGGTTCGCTGCGTGAGGGCCTTGAGCCCACCAGTGTGATCGGAAACCACCACTCAAGGTGATAACCTTCCTCCTCTGGCAATAAGACCGACTATGGCCCTAGTGCTAAGCATGGTCGGACGGCTGGGGAGTCGGGGACCCTATAATGGGGGCACCTTGGGGGCCTTTAGCCTGGTGAGAACAGTTAGAACCTAGCCTAGCCAATGCACTTTTCTGCAGGAAAACCCTACCTCGTGATATAAACGAAAGCTCGCTGGTTCGGGGATGTTCGAATTGTGTGTGCATATGTTTGATGCATTTGGTTGTTGCATTGGATAAACAAACAACAAAACAAAAACCACAAAAAAATATTTTTTGCAAATAAACACCCTTATCTCGGACAGTCTGCCTTTTAGCTAGCCTGGTTTCAGGTTCTTTGTAAGCTAAGTAGCCACGCAGTTCCGACAGAAGAGATAAGGGATGCTAAATAATTCTTTCGCATAAAGCCATATTTTATCTCGGACAGTCTGCCTTTTAGCTAGCCTGGTTTCAGGTTCTTTGTAAGCTAAGTAGTCACGCAGCTCCGACAGAAGAGATAAAAGGCTATAAAATAAAAACTAATAAAAATCAAAATAAATCAAAAATTCAATTTCAAAAAAAAAACATGAATAAGACCTGGTTCAAAATATTACATTCATAAAAACATTCATATAGATAGTTTATCTTTTTCAAAAAATAAGCAAATACCATACATCATATAAGAAAACATGATAAATAGAAAAATAAACACTCATTCATTCAAAATAAGCATCATCTTCATAACACGCATTTTTGTTCTAGAAAAATGGAGGGGACTAGCAGACAGCCCAAGAAGGTAGACATTCCCCGTTTTAATACTGAGAGGTTGGAACGGCTTAGTGCTGCAATGCCGTCCGAAGTCCGCGCCGACTTCGAGAAATCCTATGGACGGATTTTGGACCTGCTGAGAATTGATGTCAATCAGGTGTTTCTAAGGGCGTTAATATTTTTCTGGAACTCGAATCTGCGATGTTTTGAATTCCCGCAGTTTGACATGGTGCCCACTCTAGAGGAGTATGAGATAATGTTAAGATGGCCCAAATCAGCTGGGGTCCATGTTCGCCACGGGCGTACACTCCGTGGCACCTGTCGCCGCCCTCATTCAATTGCCGGTCCGGCGTAACACCCCGATCCTAAAAGGGAACAACCAGGGTTGGAAAGTCTCTATGCTAGAAGACCACCTGTCCTACCTGGCAGAACGGGCAGAGTGGATTGCCTTCAACAAGACCCTGGCACTCATCATCTTCGGAACCATTTTGTTCCCCTTTCATCTAGACACCATAGATCAGGCCGTTATGGATGCCTTCTTCGCCTAGGACGTGCACTCGAAGAATCCCTTGCCTGCGATCCTTGCTGATACCTTGCTTTCGGTAGAATTCTGCCACCGGAAGAAAGGAAAAACACTTCGCTGCTGCTCTTCATTGCTTTTTGTGTGGAGCATCACACACCTCTACGCCTCTAGCCACATGGGGATATTCCCCGATCCTTTGAGAAGCTTCTCCAAGATCCCCCTCCAGCGCCGCCTAACTTCAGAGTGGAGGGACGAGCTGGAACGGAAAGACGCCAACAACATAACTTGGGTTTGCCCGTGGTTCCGGCCTGGCCCAGTACTCATCCGATGTGGAGATTACCTGAACGTACCCTTGATAGGGCTCAGGGGTTGCATAGCCTACTCACCCAGGGTAGCTATGAGGCAACTCATGAGGACCCAAACTCCCATTTCAAAAGGGGAACTCGGGGGACTGTGCTTCTTTGGAGATCCATGCGTCATCGCCAGCTCACCTGTTGTGAGAAAAGCATGGGAGAAGCCAGTCTACGCGGGAGACAGAGAGCTTGGAAAAGCACGGGTGACTACCACCAGTGACTACGAGGCGGAAAGGAGAAGAAGAGGGATGTCTCAACCATCCCCCACACCTACTACGAGCGCCAACAATGAAGGGCTGCAGGCTTAGATCGACGCCCTGACCAAGAGGATAGAGATTATGGGAGCCCAGATGAGGGCCCTTGAAGAGAAAGAACAAGAATCTATCCTCACAATAGATGGCCTGAAGAGGCAGGGCAAGAAAAAGGATCATGAAATAGAGCGCCTCAAGGACCAATGTGCCGATTCTACTGAACAAGCTATCCGAGCATCCAAAGCTGCCAGAACCAGCTCGGATAGCCAGCTCCAGGAAATCGCCGCCAGAGCAGCACACCTTGAGGCCGAATCTGCAAAGCAGGCCAAGATAGTCGAGGACTTGTCGCAAGAGCTCTACAAAACTCGGTTAGACATTCGTCAGGAGAGAGAGAACAACCGCAAACTCAACAGAACTCTCCTTGAGCTACGCTCCAAAGAAAGGCACGGGCTAGCTCAATATGACGAGCTATTACAAGAGAAGAACCGAGTCACCGAAAAGCTCGATGAACTACAAGCCTTGGTTATCCATCAAGAGGCGAAGATCAATGAGGCTCAAAAGTATAGTGAAGATATGAGCCAGGCAGTCCGCAAACAAAGCGAAGCGCTTTCTTTTCACGTCCGGGAAGCTGAGAGGGAACTACAGAGGAATCAAGAACCACCTGTGGGTTTCTTCAAGTTTTCCGCTTTTGTCAAAAGCTGCTTCGCAGTATAGAATAGGGGAATGTATACCTTCTTGTTGAAATAAATAAAATTTTCTTTTCAAATGGCTGTCTACTTGCATACATAGGCATTCATTTGCATATTTAAAATTTCCCCTCCTGCACGCTTAATAAATAAGATAATAAAAAGGAAGGATTAACTAACGTATATTCCAAATCAGAATAATGGAAAGAAAGCCGCTCCTAATAAAGATTACTCCAACGGTCGACTCACAACTAGAGGAAAATAAGCCTCGGCCGTTGGTCCTCAAGAGTATAGAAGAGGGGGTAAGGACGCCAGTGCGACTTTTTATGCCACGTCCTTTTCCCTACGAGTCAAATAAAGTTGTACCGTGGAGATATGGGGAATCTTCACCAATAAAAGAAGAAATAACAAACATAGCCGGCATTGGGGGCACAACTAGAAGTGGAAGAATCTACTCCCCCAAGGACACACAGGAAAATGTCCTTCAAAATAAAGGAAAAAATAAAAAGACCGAAAAGGAAAAAGAAAATAAAGAATCCAAGGAGGAGATAGAGGAATTACTCCAATATATAAGGCAAAGTGAGTATTCCATTATTGACCAGCTCAACCGTACGCCTGCAAAAATCACGTTGCTATCACTAATAATGAGCTCGGAACCACATCGAAACGCCCTACTGAAGGTTTTGAGTGAGGCGCATGTACCTCATACCATATCCCAAGAAAAGGTTGAGAGGATCGTTGGTCACATCACGGCAGGCGATCACCTCACCTTCACGGCAGAAGAACTTCCCCTCGAGGGGGCAAATCACAACAAGCCCTTGCATATCTCGGTTAAATGCAAGGAGTACCTTATCGCCAAAGTTCTTGTGGATAACGGGTCGTTCTTGAACGTGATGCCCAAATGCACGTTGGATAAGTTAACTATTCAAGGAACCCGCCTGCGCCCAAGCAACACAATTGTTCGAGCCTTCGATGGATCCAAACGAGAAGTAGTGGGAGAGATCAATTTGCCAATTCAAGTGGGACCCACTATCTTCAACGTCGATTTCCATGTCATGGATATTACTCCGGCATACAGCTGTCTCCTCGGCAGGCCTTGGATTCATGACGCCAAGGCAGTACCTTCGATGCTCCACCAGAAAGTCAAGTTCATAGTAGACGATAAACTGGTCACAGTCCAAGCAGAAGACGATATCCTGATCAGTGGACCGTCCACCCAACCTTATGTGGATGCGGCTGAAGAGGCTCTTGAAACACCTTTTCAAGCGCTCGAAATTGCCAGTATAGAGCGACTTCCCAGAAATACAAAGGTAGCCCGCATGATGTTGAAGCATGGTTACCATCCTGGCCAAGGACTGGGGGCAGATTCCCAAGGCATGAGGGAACCCCCAGAATTCAAAGACAATCCTTGCAAGCATGGCCTAGGATATGACCCTACTAGGGGCCGGGCGGAAAGAAGGAAAGGGAAGTCCCCCCTCCGCACACTCAAGCAGATTTTCCGAAGTGGAGGGGTGCAAGCGTCAAGAGCCACTCTAGTCATTAGGAAATCTTTTTCTTCGTTTAAGGGATGTAAACCCCATGACTGTTAGAGACTATCCCCCGGGGCGAGCCCGACCCCCGAGCATTTTAGGGCACACACTCCCTTGTTAATTAATAAAGAATTATTCTTACTATCTGCTTCTTTTCTCTCTACTTATGACTGGACCACGTAAATAACCCTTGTCTAAGTAAACAAACAAAAAGAAAAGAGAAGAACAAAAAGCACATTCAAACAATCAACATTTACCATTGTTGTCATCATCAAGCTAGTTGATTAGAAGCAAAAAAAAAAAAAACATATAAATAATAAGACTTTACCTCATCCATAAAAAAGGTCTTGCTTCGCCAATACTGTGAACAAAAAATAAATTCATAAAAGAAAAAGCCCAGAGAAGCCAAAGGCCAAAAAAAAAGGGGGCGAATGACCCAGTAGGAAACCCACAAAGGGGGCTACACAAAAGATAGGGTCGACCCGGTAGGACACCCGAACAATAATAAAGGGTAGCCTAGGCAAAAGTTAGGGTCACAAATAAGGTCCGCTAGGATTCCCCAAAAATACCAAAAGAAGGAACCTAGACAAAAGTTAGGGCCAAAACACAGTATCCTAGTTCGAAAACCCAAAGGGCGATCTAGGGAAATCAACTAGCCACAAAAAGCGATAGAAATAAAACCAAAGGGCACAAATACAAAAGGAAGGGAAAAATGTTTGCTTAGACGAAAGCTTAAACACTTAAACCTAACCCTAGCCACCCATTCTTACAAAAACAATTTCCAATAAAAACAACACTCTAAAACACAAGCCATTGAAATCATCCCCTTTACTTCTTTTCTCTTGACCCTCACACCAAAAATTCTGCTAATTAATTCGGGAATGTGGAGGCGTATAGTCAACAAGAGGATTAAAATCCCTAGAACGAGGAAAAAGGGGAACTTCATGGCAAAAGGTGCTCTACCAAAAGAAAAAAGAAAAAAAAGAGAAAAAGAAAGAAGAAGAAAAACAAGTAATACTTCGGTCACAGCAGAACCGACAAGGTACAGCAAACACAAAAACACAGATAGGAGGGTATTCCGCGCTACAAGACATGTTGGTTAATCCTCCTGAAAAAACTAATTAAAGTAGGCATTATAGGACATCAAACATGAAAACATTTGCATGCATAAAATGTTTTTGAACCAGGTCCTATGTCTTATTTGCAAAAAAAAAAAAAAAAAAAAAAAAAAAAAACCAGAAATTCGAGACCGCCGTTTGGACATTCCAGACCGCCGTCTCGATTGCCTTGCACTTCGAGACCGCCGTCTCGAGAAACCAGACCGCCGTCTCGACTTAGGCAAAATCGAGACCGCCGTCTGGAATCTCGAGACCGCCGTCTCGACCAGTAACCCAAACGAGACCGCCGTCTCGACTTCCCGGACGGCGGTCTCGAACTGAAAATTTTGCCTATATAAGGGGGCGCGCCTGGATGGGTTTCCTCACAACTCTCCTTGCCTCCTAAGCCTCCAGAACTCTCATCCTACTCCTCCAAGCCTTTCCCACTCAAGATGTTCAGCAGAAGTGGCTCTAGGAAGAGAAGGGGCACCGCCGGTGCTAGCAGCTCCGCACCACCGCCACCCCCAGACCCTTCTCAACTTCAACCACAACACCAGGCCCGCCTGGACAACCTCAAAAACTACCAGTGGCACTCCCTGCTGACACTGGATTTTGCCACCTTGGCCGAGTTCGAATGGGAGGAAGACGTCCGAGCACACATTGATAGCATCGGGTGGAGTTTTCTGCTACAACCTCCACCCGTTCATGTGTACCCACAAGCGGTACTCGAATTTCTGGCCTCGGTCTCTCTCATTGAGATCCCCTCCATGGCCTCAGGCATGCAGCCCACCAAGATGGTCAACTATTTTATGGGTGGGCAATACCACACCACCACTTTGGAGGAATTCAATGTGTCCATTGGATTCATCCGGCCCGAGGCGGCGTTAACTCGGGAGTCCCGAGAGGCCATCTGCTCTAGGCCCACCAACCTCACCGCTGCTGAAATGTGGCAGGAGCTCACAGGAGCCACCACATTGCCCTCATTGAT
Organism: Sphenostylis stenocarpa; assembly: GCA_963425845.1. NCBI lineage: Eukaryota > Viridiplantae > Streptophyta > Magnoliopsida > Fabales > Fabaceae > Sphenostylis > Sphenostylis stenocarpa. The sequence continues at coordinate 40,484,021 of OY731401.1, forward strand.
GAGGGGGTCTGCACTCCCCCCACCACTCCGCATCTGCCACAAGCTGCTGGCAGACACCATCCATGCAAGAAAAGAGAGTCAGGGGAAGATATCCCTCCCTGACCTCTTTATCCTCTACTGCATGCACCAGAGACGGCGCTGCAATCCCGGGTACTTCCTCCTGAGGGCCCTGAAGGACTTTGGGAGTAGATCCGCGGGGGCCATCCTTGTGGCTCCCCTCATCACCCCTCTAGCAGAGAGAATGGGGTGCCCCGGCCGGGAAGAGCTGGCCCGCAACTTGCGACCCGAGCCCATCAACGGGCCAATGCTGGTCAGCATGGGGATGCTGATACGCCGGGGAAGTCAGTTCGCCCTGCATCCTACCCTGGACTTTGAGCTGGAACTCCAGGGAATAGTGGCAATGCAGGATGTGCCCACATCTCCCAGCTCCCAGCAACAGCAGCGGCAGCAGCAACAGCAACAATCACCACCATACACGGAGGACTTTGCTGGCCTCCACCAACACATGAACGACCTGAGCCAGCAGCTCGGCCAAATGGCGATATGGCAAGAGCAGCAGACCCAGTGGCGGCAGGAACAAGACGTTCGCCAACAAGCCTTGCAAGAGGGCCTAGATGAGATCCGCCAAGAGCAGCAGAGGATGCGGCAGGAGTGGACGACGTACCAGGAGGATTACAACGATGAAATCCAGGAACAAATCGACTTCCGCTACCACATGTATAAGCATTTTCCCTACCGCACCCCTTCTGATGATGATGACTCTTAGGGACTGTACTGGGTTGGAATAAATATCGCTGTAATAAAATTTCCTATGAATAAAATTTTATTCCATGCATGCTTTGCTTTCTTTTACAAAAATCAGCGTAACAAAAAAAAAAAAAAAAGAGCTTAAAAGAGAAAAGGCATACGCTCAAGGAAAAAGCCAAAATCCAAAATCGCGAGAAAAAAGAGATAAGACCGCGAGAAAAAGGCAGGATTAAAACAACTACCTCAACCAATAAAAATCGACTACCAAGAGTCGAACACAAAAAAGAAGAAAAGAGCCCGACTAGCCAGAAAGAGTCGGGTGATTACCACAAAAGAAAAATCACAAAAACAAACAAAGAATCCCCAGCGACCAACAAACCTGGATGAAATCCAAGAATCCCGGTGCAACCCGGATGACCAGTCAAGGAGGTTCAAGCACATCCAACACAAGAAGCTACTCCACCAAAGGACCAGGCGCATGGGCCACCTGAACTGTAAGCCGCCACCATAGCCAAAGGATCAGCCACCGCAAGAAGGGGGCATCCAGAGGCACCAAACCGGACGAGGGTTCGTACTCGTCAACCGAAGGATCAGCCACCGTAAGAGGGGGGCATCCAGAGGCACCAAACCAGATGGGGGTTCGTACTCATCAGCCCAAGGGTCAACTACCGCGTCGAAGGAGCATCCGAAGGCTTAACACCAGATGGGGGTGTGAACTCATCAGGCCTTACAGAAGAGGGCTTACCGGGCGGGGGTTCGTACTCGTCAAACCGGGCGGGGGTTCGTACTCGTCAAACTGGATGAGGGTTCGTACTCATCAGCCGAAGGGGTCAGCTACCACGTCGAAGGAGCATCCCAGAGGCGCACAACACCTTTTCCCCAGAGGATCATCCGCTGCAAAGGGCGAAGGATCTGAAGGACCAGCCGGGCAGGAGGGTCAACTCCTTTACCCTTCAGTCGACCCTCTGGCACAACAGGCCAACAGTCGACCAGTCGGGTAAAGGGGGGGGCAGCTGTAGACCCCAAATCTTGCCCGACCTCATAATAAAGTCAGAAAGCTTCCTATTTGAAGACGGTCGAAGCCTAACAAGCCACTAGGAGAGACTATTAGGCTCCCGTACTAAGATAGGAAGGTTTTTTGGCCCGAAAAATAAGGTTACTCACCCTGAAGGGACGAGACCGCCGTCTGGAAGGACCAGACCGCCGTCTCATCTCAACGCCAGGACGAGACCGCCGTCTCGATTGTCCAGACGGCGGTCTCGATTCCTGCAAAAGTCAAAACGGCGGTCTGGGTTTCCCAGAGGGCGGTCTCGATTCCTGCCCAGTCGAGACGGCGGTCTAGATTTTCCAGACGGCGGTCTCGACCCTCTGCCATGAACGAGACGGCGGTCTGGATTTTCCAGACGGCGGTCTCGACCCTGTCAGAGGAAACGGCGGTCTCGACCTGTCAGCGCGCGAAAAACTATAAATAGGGGCCTCCCTCCCCTCATTTTCACACACCACAAGCTTGCTAGCTCTCCCTTCTCTCTAAAATCTCTCTCTAGAATCCCTCTGAAGCATTTCCGGAGTTTCTGAGCGTCTTAGAGTGAGTTCTTGAGCGTTCTAGATCTTCTTTAGAATCCCTCTGAGGCATTTCCGGAGTTTCTGAGAGTTTGTAGAGTGAAGGGCTGCCAAAACGCACCCACTTTATTGAGAGTTAATACAAAAAGCTTGCTTTGAAGGTGCAAAATTCTCTCTTCTTATTTTTACCACTTTAATTATAAATGCTGCAGTAGAAATTAGGGCCATGTAGTCATACTTTTAATTTCCGCACAATAAAAGGGGCAAAAGCGCATTTTTCTAGTTCATTTATCAATAAATAAAGCTGGCCTGTCATAGGGAACCCGAAAGGGGCGTCGTAAAAGAGCTAATACCCCTTTTACACGTAACTAACTCCCTTACCCAACTCTGGTTTTAACGGACCAAAGTTGGTTTTTCGAAAACCAACGCCTTTTTACTCCTTTTCTGATGTTTCCGGTAAAAACATCGGTGGCGACTCCATAGAACCCATAAAAATAAGTCTTTAGGGTTAGCCCGGTTATCGGACAACCCAAAGACATCTTTTCGAAAACCTCGCTTTAAGTTAGCCCGGTTATCGGACAACTAGAAGCGTTGTAACCAATAAAAAACGCGATTACAAAAATAAGAGTCGGAAAACCATCGCGTCGCTCCGACCGCCATTATCCTTTTTTGGAGGGCGGCGACAGGCCCCTGGTAGGGTCATATCCTAGGCCATGCTTGCAAGGATTGTCTTTGAATTCTGGGGGTTCCCGCATGCCTTGGGAATCTGCCCCCAGTCCTTGGCCAGGATGGTAGCCATGCTTCAACATCATGCGGGCTACCTTTGTATTTCTGGGAAGTCGCTCTATACTGGCAATTTCGAGCGCTTGAAAAGACGTTTCAAGGGCCTCTTCAGCCGCATCCACATAGGGTTGAGTGGATGGTCCACTGATCAGGATGTCATCTTCTGCCTGAACGGTGACCAATTTGTCGTCCACTATGAACTTGACTTTTTGGTGGAGCGTTGAAGGTACTGCCTTAGCGTCATGAATCCAAGGCCTGCCGAGGAGACAGCTATATGCTGGAGTAATATCCATGACATGGAAATCGACGTTGAAGGTAGTGGGTCTAACCTGGATCGGCATATTAACTTCTCCCACTACTTTTCGTTTGGATCCGTCGAAGGCTCGAACGATTGTATTGCTTGGGCGCAGGCGGATTCCTTGAATAGTTACCTTATCCAGTGTACACTTGGGCATCACGTTCAAGGACGACCCGTTATCTACAAGAACTTTGGCGATAAGGTACTCCTTGCATTTAACCGAGATATGCAAGGGCTTGTAGTGATTTGACCCCTCGAGGGGAAGCTCTTCTGCCGTGAAGGTGAGGTGATCGCTTGCCGTGATGTGACCGACGATCCTCTCAACTTTTTCTTGGGATATGTTATGAGGTACATGCGCCTCGCTCAAGACCTTTAGCAGGGCGTTTCGGTGCGGTTCCGAGCTCATTATCAGAGATAACAATGTTATCTTTGCAGGTGTGCGATTGAGCTGGTCTATAATGGAATACTCACTCTGCCTTATAAATTGGAGTAATTCCTCTGTCTCCTCCTTGGATTCCTTATTTTCCTTATCTTCTTCGGTCTTTTCTTTATTTTTTCCTTTATTTTGAAGGACATTTTCCTGTGTGTCCTTGGGGGAGTAGATTCTTCCGCTTCTAGTTGTGCCCCCAATACCGGCTATATTCGTTATTTCTTCTTTTACTGGTGAAGATTCCCCGTATCTCCACGGTACAGCTTTATTTGATTCATAGGGAAAAGGACGTGGCATAAAAAGTCGCACTGGCGTCCTTGCCCCCTCTTCTATACTCTTGAGGACCAACGGCCGAGGCTTATTTTCCTCTTGCTGCGAGTCGGCCGTTGGGGTAAGCTTTATTAGGAGCGACTTTCTCTCCATCCTTCTGATTCAGAAGACGTGTTAGTTAATCCTTCCTTTTTATTATATTATTTATTAAGCGTGAAGGAGGGGAAATTAAATATGCAAATGAATGCTTTATGTATGCAAGTAGACAGTCATTTGAAAAAAAGAAAATTTCATTCATTTCAAGAAGAAGGTGTACATTCCCCTATTCTATACTGCGAAGCAGCTTTTGACAAAAGCGGAAAACTTTAAAGAAGCCCACAGGCGGTTCTTGATTCCTCTGTAGTTCCCTCTCAGCTTCCCGGACGTGAAAAGAAAGCGCTTCGCTTTGTTTGCGGACTGCCTGGCTCATTTCTTCACTGTACTGCTGAGCCTCCTTGATCTTCGCCTCTTGATGGACGACCAAGGCTTGTAGTTCATCGAGCTTCTCAGTGACTCGGTCTTTCTCTTGCAATAGCTAGCCATACTGAACTAGCCCGTCCCTTTCTTTGGAGCGTAGCTCAGCGAGACTTCTGTTAAGCCTCCGGTTGGCCTCTCTCTCTTGGCGGATGTCTAACCGAGTTTTGTGGAGCTCTTGCGACAATTCCTCGATCGTCTGGGCCTGTTTTGCTGATTCGGCCTCAAGGTGTGCTGCTCTGGCGGTTATTTCCTGGAGCTGGCTATCCGAGCTGGTTCTGACAGCTTTGGATGCTCGGATAGCTTGTTTAGTAGAATCGGCACATTGGTCCTTGAGGCGCTCTATTTCATGATCTTTTTTCTTGCCCTGCCTCTTCAGGCCATCTATTGTGAGGATAGATTCTTGTTCTTTTTCTTCAAGGGCCCTCATCTGGGCTCCCATAATTTCTATCCTCTGGGTCAGGGCGTCGATCTGAGCCTGCAGCCCTTCATTGTTGGCGCTCGTAGTAGGTGTGGGGGATGGTTGAGATATCCCTCTTCTTCTCCTTTCCGCCTCGTAGTCACTGGTGGTAGCCACCCGTGCTTTTCCAAGCTCTCTGTCTCCCACATAGACTGGCCTCTCCCATGCTTTTCTCACAGTAGGTGAATTGGCGATTGCGCATGGGTCTCCAAAGAAACACAGCCCTCCGAGTTCCCCTTTGGCAATAGGAGTTTGGGTCCTCATGAGTTGTCTCATAGCTACCCTAGGTGAGTAGGCTATGCAACCCCTGAGTCCTATCAAGGGTACGTTCGGGTAATCTCCACATCGGATGAGTACTGTGCCAGGCCGGAACCAAGGGCAGACCCAAGTTACGCTGTTGGCGTCCTTTCTTTCCAGCTCGTCCCTCCATTCTGAAGTTAGGCAGCGTTGGAGGGGGATTTTGGAGAAGCTTCTCAAAGGATCGGGGAATATCCCCATGTGGCTAGAGGCGTAGAGGTGCGTGATGCTCCACACAAAAAGCAATGAAGAGCAGCAGCGAAGTGTTTTTCCTTGCTTCCGGTGGCAGAATTCTACCGAAAGCAAGGTGTCAGCAAGGATTGCAGGCAAGGGACTCTTCAAGTGCACGTCCCAGGCGAAGAAGGCGTCCATGACAGCCTGATCTATAGTGTCGAGGTGAAAAGGGAACAATATGGTTCCGAAGATGATGAGTGCCAGGGTTTTGTTGAAGGCAATCCACTCTGCCCTTTCTGCCAAGTAGGACAGATGGTCTTCTAACGTCGATACTCTCCAACCCTAGTTGCTCCCTTTCCTGATCAGGGTGTTCTGCCAGACTGGCAACTGAATGAGGGCGGCGACAGGTGCCACTGGAGTGTACGCCCCGTGGAGGATATGGACCCCAGCTGATTTGGGCCATTTCAACATAACCTCATACTCCTCTAGAGTGGGCACCATGTCAAACTGCGGAAATTCAAAACATCGCAGGTTCGAGTTCCAGAAATATATTAGCGCCCTTAGAAACACCTGATCGACACTAATTCTTAGCAGGTCCAAAATCCGTCCGTAGGATTTTTTGAAGTCGGCGCGGACCTCGGACGGCATTGCAGCGCTGAGGCGTTCCAACCTCTCAGTATTGAAACGGGGAATGTCCACCTTCTTGGGCTGCCTACTAGTCCCCTCCATTTTTCTAGAACAAAAATGCATGTTATGAAGATGATGTTTATTTTGAATGAATGAGAGTGTTTATTTTCCTATTTATCATGTTTTTCTACATGATGTATGGTATTTGCTTATATATTTTTTTTTGAAAAATAAACTATCTACATGAATGTTTTATGCATGTAATATTTTTGGACCAGGTCTTATTCATGGTTTTTGAAATCAAATTTTTGATTTTATTTTGATTTTTATTGGTTTTTATTTTATAGCCTTTTATCTCTTCTGTCGGAACTGCGTGGCTACTTAGCTTACAAAGAACCTGAAACCAGGCTAGCTAAAAGGCAGACTGTCCGAGATAAAATATGGCTTTATGCGAAAGAATTATTTAACGTCCCTTATCTCTTCTGTCGGAACTACGTGGCTACTTAGCTTACAAAGAACCTGAAACCAGGCTAGCTAAAAGGCAAACTGTCCGAGATAAGGGTGTTTATTTGCAAAAAATATTTTTTTGGTTTTTGTTCTGTTGTTTGTTTATGCAATGCAACAAACAAATGCAGCAAACAAATGCGCACACACAATTCGAACATCCCCGAACCAGCGAGTCTTCATTTTTATCACGAGCTAGGGTTTTCCTGCAGAAAAGTGTATTGGCGAGGGTAGGTTCTAACTGTTCTCACCAGGCTAAAGGCCCCCAAGGTGCCCCCATTATAGGGTCCCCGACTCCCCAGCCGTCCGACCATGCTTAGCACTAGGGCCATAGTCGGTCTTGTTGCCAAAGGAGGAAGGTTATATCACCTTGAGTGGTGGTTTCCGATCACACTGGTGGGCGCAAGGCCCTCACGCAGCGAACCGTACCTGCCACCCACTCCCTATGGGTTTCTCACTTGCCCCCGGGTGTAGGGGGAACTGTTGTGTGCAAAGGGTTTGTGTGCAGTTTTTATTTCAAACAATTGCATAATAAATAAACAACAATTATTAAAGCCATTCAATAAAGCATGTTATAAAACAAGTAAGGGCAAAAGCATTTTTCCTGGTTCATTTATTTATTTTTAAGCTGGCCCATCACTAAATGGGATCAACTCTCTAGGCTTCCCCAGTGGAGTCGCCATCTGTCGCCGCCGTCCAAAAAGGAGAATGGCGGTCGGAGCGACGCGATGGTTTTTCGACTCTTATTTTTTTGTAATCGTGTTTTCTATTGGTTACAACGCTTCTAGTTGTCCGATAACCGGGCTAACATAAAGCGAGGTTTTCGAAAAGGTGTCTTTGGGTTGTCCGATAATCGGGCTAACCCTAAAGACTTATTTTTATGGGTTCTATGGAGTCGCCACCGATGTTTTTACCGAAAACATCGGAAAAGGGGTAAAAAAAAGGCGTTGGTTTTCGAAAACCGACTTTGGTCCGTTAAAACCAGAGTTGGGTAAGGGAGTTAGTTACGTGTAAAGGGGGTATTAGCCCCTTTACGACGCCCCTTTCGGGTTCCCTATGACAGGCCGACTTATTTTATTGGTAAATGAACTAGAAAAGTATGCTTTTGCCCTTTTTATTATGCGGTATTTAAAGGTATGACTACATGACCCTAATTTCTATTGCAGCATTTATATTCAAAGCGATAAAAGAATAAGAAGAGAGATTTTGCACCTTCGAAGCAAGCTTTTTTGTATTAACTCTCTAAAAATTGGGTGCGTTTTGGCAGCCCTTTACTCTACAAACTCTCAAAAACTCCAGAAATGCCTCGGAGGGATTCTAAAGAAGATTTAGAACGCTCAATTTATACCTAGAGACACTCAGAAACTCCGAAAATGCTTCGGAGGGGTTCTAGAGAGAGAAAATCTAGAGAGAAGGAGGAGCTAGAAGCTTGTGGTCTGGAAATGAGGGGGAGGGGACCCCTATTTATAGTTTCTCGGGCCTGACAGGGTCCAGAACGCCATTCTCGTTTGACAGGGCCAGACCGCCGTTTGGACAGTCGGGAACGCCGTCTGGGCCTGCTGCAGGTGACCAGACCGCCGTCTGGACGGTCGGGAACGCCGTCTGGCCTTTCACAGGTGGCCAGACCGCCGTCTCGTTTGGCGAGACGGCGTTCTCGCCTTTTGCGCGAGGGCAGACGGCGTTCTGGGTGTTCCAGACGGCGTTCTCGTCCCTTAAAGGCGAGAAAACTTATTTCTATGCAGAAAAAACCTCCTGTCGCCGCCGTCCCTTTCGACGTCCGGAGGACGTCTCGAAACGTTTATGCGAGCGGTCGCGAAAAGATGGTTTAGACTCGCGTATTTGTTTTAAAAGGTTTTCGAAAAGAGGTTCTTATGGAGTCGCCACCAATGTTTTAACCTTAAACATTGGAAAAGGAAAAAATGTTGATTTTAAGAAAAACCGCACTTGGCCATTATAACCAGAGTTGGGTAAGGGAGTTAGTTACGTGTGGGGAAGGTGTTAGCACCCCACAACGCCCCTTTCGGGTTCCCTATGACAGATTAATTCATTTAAATAAAGACTACGAGAAATTACGCGATTACCCTATTTTATTACATAATATTAAATGGCTATCTACATGATTTTATTCTATGTTATATGCATAAAATGATGAATAAAGCTAAATAAAGCAATAAAAGAGATATTAAAATAGCTATCTACATGATTTTACTCTACATGGCATAAATAGTAAATAAAGCTAAATAAAACAATAAATAAAGCAATAAAAGAGAAGAGAATTGAAAAGAACCTCCAGTAGCAAGCTTTGTATTGAGAATCTCCAACTATGAGGATGCGTTTTGGCAACCCCTCTCTCTACACGAGACTCTCCTCACCAATACAAGATCGACCCCACTAAAAATTTAAAGAAGAATCGAATGCCGGAATATAATTCCTTAACCGATTGTTACCTATTTAAGGCAATCGGAAAGATCATTCAAGAGAAAGAAAGAAATAGACAAGTGCTCCGAGTTGTAGAAAGTGTTTCGAGCTCTCGGAGTGTCTGTGGTGTCAAAAAGTGGCAAATGAGCCTCCTATTTATAGTTTTTCGCATCCGGCGCACTTTGGGACGGCCGTCCGGGTGGGACGGCCGTCTGGACTGGGACAGCCGTCCCAAATGGCAAAATTACACAGCTGGGACCCCACGGGAACCCGGGACGGCCGTCCCACATAGCCGGGGCTTGGGACGGCCGTCCCAACTTCGGACGCGCGTCCCAGCCGGGCTGGGGCAGGTTGGGACGGCCGTCTCAACCTGTTACCGCCGGTTCGCGCGTTTCGGGACTCGGGAAGCTCTCCTTGCCTGTTTTGGACGTCAATTGATGCCGATATGTGTCTATTGAAGCTTTATCTTCATATGGGAAGTCTCCTTGGCTCTTATTTGTAATGCTAGACGAGCTTTATCTTGTTACGGGTGATCTCCTTTATCTTTTTTGAGAGGTCGGGCAAAATTAGGGGTCTACAGCTGCCCCCCTTCACCTGCCCAACTAATTCGTTGGTTTTGGTATACCGACAAAATTAGTTGGTAGGGGAAGGAGTTAACCCTTTTGCCCGGTTATTCTTCGGATCGTTGCTCCTTGTTGATCCTCCCGATGATAAATATTTTGATAGGTACCAACCCCTATCTGGTTTGAGCTTCCTTTTTAAGGTTTTGGTGGGTACCTACCCCCACCCGGTATGAATCTGCATTTTTAAGGTTTTGGTGGGTACTTACCCCCACACGGTACGAATCTGCATTTTGCCGGATTCTAGTGGTTTTTACACCCCCACCGGGTGCGAACCCGTATATTGACTAGGTCCTAATGGATTTTACACCCCCACTGGGTGTGAACCCGCATATTGACTAGGTTCTAGTGGATTTTACACCCCACCGGGTGCGAACCTACATATTGACTAGGTTCTAGTGGATTTTACACCCCCACTGGGTGCGAACCTGCATATTGACTAGGTTCTAGTGGATTTTACACCCCCATCGGGTGCGAACCTGCATATTGACTAGGTTCTAGTGGATTTTACACCCCACTGGGTGCGAACCCGCATCTTGACAAGGCTCTATTGTGCGAGTCCGCATCTTGCCGGACTCTAATGGTTTTTACACCCCCACCGGGTGCGAACCCGCATATTGACTAGGCTCTATTGTGCGAGTCTCGCATCTTGCCGGACTCTAATGGTTTTTACACCCCCACCGGGTGTGAACCCGCATCTTGACAAGGCTCTATTGTGCGAGTCTCGCATCTTGCCGGACTCTAATGGTTTTTACACCCCCACTGGGTGTGAACCCGCATCTTGACAAGGTTCTATTGTGCGAGTCCGCATCTTGACGGACTCTAATGGTTTTTACACCCCCACTGGGTGTGAACCTGCATCTTGACAAGGCTCTATTGTGCGAGTCCGCATCTTGCCGGACTCTAATGGTTTTTACACCCCACTGGGTGCGAGTCCGCATTTCGACGGACTCGATGAGTACCTACCCCCATCCGGTACGAATCGCGTTTTGACAAATTCTTGGAATGCTCTTTTTGGAATATCTTTTTGATTGATGAGTACGAACCCTCATCCGGTTTCGGCGACTTATTGTCTCCGATCATGCGCCTATGGGGAGTAATTTTTTTTTTTTTTTTTGATTTTTTTGTTTTAGTCATCCGGTTTTACCGGGGATTCTTGATTTTTTTGGCTTTTCTTGTTTTAGCCATCCAGCTTTGCCGGGGATTATGTCGATTGCCTCTTTTTAGGGGGGAATCCTTTGGGGATTTTGAATTCTCTTATTGATTGTGCCTCTTGATTAGGCGAAGATTCACTTGAGGATTTTGTTGTGCCTCTTGATTAGGCGGGAATCCACTGGGGATTTATTGATTCTTGATTGTGCCTCTTGATTAGGCGAGAGCCCACTTGGGGATGTGATTTCTATTTGGTTGTGCCTCTTGATTAGGCGGGAATCCCTTGGGGATTTGTTGTTTCTTGATTGTGCCTCTTGATTAGGCGTGTGCTTCAATAGTGGTGAAGGTTTTTTACTTGTTGTTTGCCTCTGAATAGGCTGATGTTCTATTTGAGGATATTTGTTCTTGATAATACCTCTGAGTAGGTAGATGTTTCTTGAAAGCTTTGCTTGTATTACCTCTTTTAGGTTGATTGCCCGTTTCTTGGGAATATCGGCTCTTTGCTTGTTTCTGAGTAAGCATAGGCATTCTTGGGAGTGAAGGTTTTGTACTTCGCTGGGGATATTCATATTGGATGCTTAACTCCCTGTGGATTTGTAGTTTGCAATTTGCCTTTGCGGTTAGGCTTACTGGGGAGAAAATTTTCTTTTTGATGATCCACCGGGGGGTTGATTTGCCTTCCTGTGGATGGAATTTTCTCATTTTCTTCTTTTATAGATTTTTCTTGATGTGCTCTTCTTGGGGATTCTCTTTCCGGTTGCCTCTCGGTGATGTAAAGGACTTGACTTCGTATGATGGGCTCTTGTGTAACCCTTATTCTCCGTTGGGGAATGAAGTGGAGATCCTTATATGAGTGTGCTTGATGACTCATGTGGTGACGAAGATGAGTCGCGAGGTATTCTTTTTGCTTTGCCTCTGGAGTAGGCAAGGATCCGCTTGGGGATAATTGAACCTTTCCGTTGGCTTTTCTACATTGATGACTTTTCTGGATGGAAAGATGTTGATTGCAGCTCCAAGTGATTTATGCTTGATGACTCATGTGGTGTAGATATTGAGTCATGGAGTAATTTTGGTTTGCCTTTGGAGTAGGCAAGGATCCGCTTGGGGATTATCAAGCCCTTCGTTGGCTTTTTCTATTTTTGATGTACCTTCTTTTATTGGTGTAGAAGGTTGATGGTTGGAATTAGCTTTCTTGGAGCTCTTTAGTCTGCTAAAATGATTTTGATTTCGCCTTTCGTGTTTTTGACTTTCATTTAGAGGCTGGATTTTGGCGCCTTTTATTTCCAATCACAAACATGGAGACTATCCTCCTCATATGCATGTTTATTATTCTTGTTTGAAGAAAATTATTTTTTTCTTGATTTTGACGAAGTCGTATTATGCAACTACTTTGTGTGTGGATGTCCTAAATGCAATCTGATGTTCATTTATTTTTGATGCATTTAGAAAGTGACCGGCCTTCTTCCGTCGGCTTCTCACGAATATGCCGATGGGCTCCTTTCTTATGATCTTAATGATGGGCTCATCTTTTACTCATCTTTTGGTTTTAGCCCTATCTTTTGCCTAGACCGCCCTTTACGGGTTTTCGATCTAGCGAGTCTGCCTTAATTTTTGCCTAGAATATCTTAGGGGGCTTTTGCCTTATCTTTTGCCTAGATCGTTCTTCTTTTTTTTTTTTTTTTTTTTTTTCTAGCGAGGCTACCCTGGTTTTTTCCTAAGAATATCCTAGCAGGCGCTTATTATCTTATTATTTTTATATGCTTCCCCTTTTTAGATGCATGTTTGATCTTTGATTAAAAAGTCTTTGCGCATATTTATGATTTATCAATAAAGAGGCATTTCCATAATATTTGGTCAAGAGAAAGGAAATGAAAGGGAATTTTATTGATAAATGAACGAAAGTTTATTTCTTTTACGGAAGGATTACAAAAGGAATTTAGAAGAATGGGTAGTCGAGGTTGGCTGTCTTGTATAGGCTTGAACAGTCATGTCTATGATATCTGCCCCCGAGTTCTCCTAATTGCTTCGGTTGAGATGCCCGAGCTCGAGTGAAGACTATGCGAGCGCTTGCTCCTGGAAGAATGTTACTTTAGCCGCCTTTTCGGTTTTCAACTAATGTAACCATTGCTCTTAGTTTTTTTTTTTTTTTTTTTTTTTTTTATCTCTTCTTTTTGCCTAGGACATATCCTAGCGAGGAATATGGACCCTATCTTTTGCCCAGGAATGTCCTTTGCGGATTTTCATTCCTGACGGGTCTTGAGCAATGTCTTCAAGCATAATATTTCTTTCTTGCGTCGAAATTGATTGGGTGTCGAAGCTCCTCTCCATCCATATTAGTGAGAATAAGTGCCCCTCCCGAGAAAGCTCGTTTGACCACAAAGGGTCCTTCATAATTTGCCGCCCATTTTCCAATTTTATCCTTCAGGGCTGGAAGCAGTTTCTTTATCACTAAATCCCCTTCTTGATAAGTATGAGGGCGTACCTTTTTATCATAAGCCTTTTTTATCTTCTTTTGATAGGCTTGTCCATGGCATATGGCATTCAGCCGCTTTTCATCGATAAGGTTTAATTGATCGTATCGACTTTGGGCCCATTCGGATTACGTTAATTTTGCTTCCATAATAATTTGCGGGGAAGGTATTTCGACCTCTATTGGCAATACGGCCTCCATTCCATATACAAGGGAGAATGGAGTGGCTCCTGTTGAGGTTCGTACGAGACGTTCGATATCCATGAAGAGCAAAAGGTAATTTTTCATGCCAATCTTTATAGGTTTTAACCATCTTTTGAACAATCTTCTTGATGTTTTTATTGGCTGCTTCCACTGCGCCATTCATTTTAGGCCTATAAGGAGAGGAGTTATGATGCTGAATTTTGAAGTCATAACATAGTTCTTCCATCATTTTATTATTCGATTGGTCCCATTATCGAGTAATGAGGCGATGTGGAATGCCATATCGACATATGATATCTTTCTTAACGAAGGTGACCACTACTTTTCTAGTCACATGTGCATAAGATGCAGCTTCCACCCATTTAGTGAAATAATCAATGGCTACCAAAATGAATCGGTGACCATTGGACGCCTTAGGCTCAATAGGTCCGATGACATCTATGCCCCACATAGCAGATGGCCAAGGGATAGCCATAACATTGAGAGGTATCGGTGGAACATGTACATTATCTGCGTGTATTTGACACTTGTGACATTTTCTAGCATACCGATAACGGTCCTTTTCCATTGTGGACCAAAAGTATCCTGCTTCGAGGATTTTCCTAGCCATGATATGCCCTGGTGCATGAGTCCCAAAGGTTCCTTCATGTATTTCTTTGATCGATATCTCGGGCTTCTTCGGGATTAACACATCTTAATAAAGTAGAATCACAATTCTTTTTATAGAGGGTTTCTCCTATCACTGTAAACCCTATAGCCCTTTTACGAATGGTCCTTTTATCATTGTCACTGATTCCCTCGGGGTATTCACTCTTTGTCAAGTATCGCCTTATGTCCTGATACCAAGGGGCTTTATCTTTTTCGCTGTCCACCATCATACAAAAGGCTTGTTTGTCGTGCCTTTTGACTTGGATGATAGGCATCTCATGCTCTTGCCCTAGTGCGAACATGGATGATAATGTTGCCAGCGCATCGGCAATCTGGTTATCCTCCCGAGGGATATATTCGAAATTGATGTTTTCCATTTGTGAAGTCATCTTACGGATATGCTCCGGATAAGGGATTAATTTGGAGTTTCTAGTTTCCCATTCACCCTTGAGCTGATAAATAACAAGGGATGAGTCACCGAATACTTTGAGTTTGGTTACCCCGTGATCCAAGGCCGTTTGAATACCTAGAGCACAGGCCTCATATTCCGCCATATTGTTTGTACAGTCGAAGGTTAATCTGGTCGTTATCGGGATATGCTTCTTTTCGAGGCGATATTAAAATAGCTCCGATCCCATGTCCTAGTAAGTTTGAAGCTCCATCGAAAAACATGATCCACTCATCATTTTTAAGCTCTTCATGTTGAATATGCATTATATGCTCATCTGGAAAATCATCTTGGAGGGATTGATATTCGTCCGTTGGCCCATGTGCCGGGTAGTCACGCCAAAGGACTGGCTTTTATAGCTTTCCGAGTGATATGAATAATATCAAATTCGAGAGGAGTACTTGCCATCTAGCTATCCTTCCAGGTCAAGATGGGTTTTTCAAACAAGTATTTGATTGGGTCCATTTTGGAAATTAACCAAGTTGTATGTCGACCATATATTGTCGAAGGCGTTGAGTTGCCCACACCAATGCACAACATGTTTTTTCGAGTGGTGTATAACGGGTCTCGTAGTTTAGGAATTTTTTGCGAGGTAATATATGGCTTGTTCTTTTTTACCGAGTGTCATCTTGTTGACCAGAGCACACATCCCATGGACTCGTCGAGTACCGATAGGTAAAGAATTAGGGGTCTCCCTTCCACAGGTGGTATCAATGCTTGGAGGATTAGTTAGGCATATTTTGATATTTTCGAAGGCTCGTTGACATTCATCGTTCCAAGCTGTCGGTTGGTTTTTACGCAATAACTTGAAGATGGGCATACATTTATCCGTTAATTGCGCAATGAACCGTGCGATGTAGTTTATTCGGCCTAAGAACCCTCTAACTTCTTTTTCGTTCTTGGCGGGGCATTTCTATGATTGCTTTTGTTTTATCGGGGTCCACCTCGATTCCTTTTTACTGACGATGAACCCGAGAAGCTTTCCTGATCGTACTCGAACGTGCATTTAGCCGGATTAAGCTTAATCTGGTATTTTTGAAGCCGATTGAATAATTTCGTTAAGTGTAGGAAGTGATCTGTCTCATTTTTAGACTTGACAATCATATCATCCACGTATACTTCGATTTCTTTGTGGATCATATCGTGAAATAGTGTAACCATAGCCCTTTGATAGGTCGCCCCGCATTCTTAAGTCCAAACGGCATCACTCTATAACAAAATGTCCCCCATGGCGTAATGAAGGAAGTTTTTTCTCGTCTTCGACGACCAATTTGATTTGATTATACCTGCATATCCATCCATGAAAGGATAAAGAGTATTTGTAGCGAGTGTGATCTACGAGCATATCAATATGTGGTAAGGGGAAATCATCTTTCGGACTTGCACGGTTCAAGTCCGGTAATCTACGCATACTCGATTTTTCCATTTTTCTTTATAAGCGGCACAATATTTGCCGACCATTCAGAGTATTTTGAAACGATTAGGAAATTGGCATCCAAGCTGTTTTTCTACTTCTTCTTTAATTTTTAAGGACCATTACGGTTTTACTCTTCGAGTTTTTGTTTAACGGGCGAAATCCCTCTTTTAATGGTAATCGATGCTCCACTATACTTTTATCGATCCCAGGCATATCATGGTAGGACCACGCAAACACGTCCATATATTCTCTTAGCAATTGTATTAGTTTTTCTTTGACATCATCATCAATTTGGGTTCCAATATTTACTTCTTTCTTATTATCTTCTTGTCCCAGATTGATGACCTCGGTTTTCTCCTGATGGGGCTGTATTGATTGCGCTTCTTTTTCTAGCGGTCTTTGCATGTCCGGGAAATGGTCCCCTCCTCATCTGTCGACTCAATCCATTCGTCTTCGACTTTCGGATCTTCCAAGGAGTTTTCAATCACGAGACATGGTTGTATGGGTTATGCTTTGTTTTAGATTTCTTTATGAGATGTATGAGAGAGAAAAGAATGAAAGAGAATATGGATATTAAAAAAAATGCCTTATTGTATTGATAGAAGAAAATATTTACAAAGCCCTTATTAACCAAAAATCTTGTGATCATGGGCGGGGATCACGAGAAATACATCGGAAGTTTTTTTTTTTTATATTTATTTTTATCTATATTTTTTTATTGCAAAAGATGATAAAAATGATGAGCCCTAATCTGCTTGGTCTCCGTTATCCCATCTTTTATTCGGGCATTGATAGGGGCTGGTCATCCACCTTCGGAGTAGATGCGTCAAAGGTAATCCATCCGCGTCTATTAGATTCCGGACCTTGTGCTTTAGGGCTACACGACTTTCGATGGAGTGCCCTGGAGAACTCGAATGGTAATCACGGCTTTCATTAGATTTATACCATTCCGGGTATGGTGGCTCCATTTTCTTGGGAGGGACGCGCACGAGGAGCTTGGCGTCCAACAATTTCAAAAATAGACTTCCATAGGAGGTAGGTATGGAAGTGAATTTCCTCTCCTGTCTGCGTGGTTTGGCTTGTTGCGAGGAGGCGGAAGGAGTGGTAATACTAACTGCATTCACGGTTCCTTCCTTCTTTTTCCAAAGCTCTTTTTATCATTTGGAGTAGAGGAATTGGAGGTAGTATGTCTGTGCAATTCTTACGCTTTTCGAGACCTTGCTCTACTCTTTCTCCTATAATTACCACATCCGCAAAGAGTGTTGATGTGTTCCCTATCATTTTGTCGTAATAGGGACCGATCAAAGAATTGATGAACATGGATGTGGTTTCCTTGTCGGATAGAGGAGGTTCCACTTGTGCTGCCAATTCCCTCCATCTTTGGGCATATGCTTTGAAGGATTCGTCGTTTTTCTTGCTTAATAATTGTAGATCTGCTCTTTCGGGGGTCAGGTCAATGTTGTATTTATAACGACGAAGAAATGCATCCGCCATATGTCTCCAGGTTTGGATTTGCCCTCCTTCTAGTTGCATATACCGGTTTAAGGCTGATTCGACCGAGGCTCTCTGAAGCGAGTGGATCGGGAGTTTTTCATTATCGGCATGTGCAGCCATCTTACGACGAGTACATTGTAAGGTGGCTTCTCGGGCGAGTCGATCCCATGTATTTCGGGAAGTCCGGAGTTTTGAACTTGTTAGGGAATTGGATATTTTTGACGAGGCACATATCAGTTGCTTCTTTTATATCAAAGTTATGACCTTCCATGGCTCTCGGCCTTTCTTCAAGAGCGAGTGATTTGTTGTTTTGATATTTCGGGAGCATGAATATGTCTTGCTCTTGTGTCGGAATGATCGTGCTCACTTTGAGGTTCCTCTTCTTCTTCTTGGTGAGAGGCTTGTCCATTACGAGGATCCTCTCGATGAAGATTCGTTGATGCATCATTTCTAGCATTTGAGCCATTTGCTCTTTCAGCGTAGTAAGCTCAGCGGTGAGCTTTCGGTTTTGCTCTTCTAGTTGTTCCATCTTCTTAACTTTTTGAGCACGAGTGAGGACGGGCGGAAGACCAGCCACCTTCTAAATGATTTTAATGATTCTTATTATGACTTTTTATTTTAAATGATTAGCGTGGAATAAATACGCCCTAGGATGAATGTGTTTATGTATGAGAGGTTTTATTATGATGATGTTTATGCATACTTTTCTTAATGCATTGGTTTTCTCTCTTGGTTTTACCACTTATTGAATGATATGGTATGAATGATACGACTTTGCCAAAAATCTTTTGTAAAAAGGTATTTTTATGACCTTAATGTTTTTATATTTTTTATGATTTTTAGGGTTTTTCACTTTTTTATGATTTTTAGGGTTTTTCACTTTTTTATGATTTTTTGTATGATTACCCTATGCTAATGCATCAATACAAATGCAGCAAACGTATGCACACACAATTCATACATCCACGAGCAGAGCCACGCTTATTTAATCACGAGGTAGGATTTTCCTGCAGAAACGTGCTTGGTTTAGGTGGTTCTAACTGTTCTCACCAGGCCAAAGGTCCCCAAGGTGCCCCCATTATAGGGACCTCTCAATCTCTCAATCCTCGGGTCATGCACGGAACTCCGTGGCGACACCCTTAGACCAAAAGAAGAGAGTTATCACCTTGAGTTGGTGGTTTTCCGACAACGGCAGTAGCCCCGTGTGCCAACTAACCGATCGTATCTGCCACCCACTCCCTATAGATATTCACTCTTGCCCCGGGTATAGAGGGACTGTTGTGTGCAAGGGTTTTTGTGTGCAATTTATATTTCAAACAATTGCGGAAATAATCATACAGCGAGTTATTAAAGCCATATAATAAAAACATACAGAAGGGTAAAGGCGTAATTTCAAATTTTTACTTAGTTTGAATTTATCCGTCACTAAATGGGATCAACTCTCTAGCTTCCCAGTGGAGTCGCCATCTGTCGCCGCTGTCCCTTTCGACGTCCGGAGGACGTCTCGAAGCGTTTATGCGAGCGGTCGCGAAAAGATGGTTTAGACTCGCGTATTTGTTTTAAAAGGTTTTCGAAAAGAGGTTCTTATGGAGTCACCACCAATGTTTTAACCTTAAACATTGGAAAAGGAAAAAATGTTGATTTTAAGAAAAACCGCACTTGGCCATTATAACCAGAGTTGGGTAAGGGAGTTAGTTACGTGTGGGGAAGGTGTTAGCACCCCACAACGCCCCTTTCGGGTTCCCTATGACAGATTAATTCATTTAAATAAAGACTACGAGAAATTACGCGATTACCCTATTTTATTACATAATATTAAATGGCTATCTACATGATTTTATTCTATGTTATATGCATAAAATGATGAATAAAGCTAAATAAAGCAATAAAAGAGATATTAAAATAGCTATCTACATGATTTTACTCTACATGGCATAAATAGTAAATAAAGCTAAATAAAACAATAAATAAAGCAATAAAAGAGAAGAGAATTGAAAAGAACCTCCGTAGCAAGCTTTGTATTGAGAATCTCCAACTATGAGGATGCGTTTTGGCAACCCCTCTCTCTACACGAGACTCTCCTCACCAATACAAGATCGACCCCACTAAAAATTTAAAGAAGAATCGAATGCCGGAATATAATTCCTTAACCGATTGTTACCTATTTAAGGCAATCGGAAAGATCATTCAAGAGAAAGAAAGAAATAGACAAGTGCTCTGAGTTGTAGAAAGTGTTTCAGAGCTCTCTGGAGTGTCTGTGGTGTCAAAAAGTGGCAAATGAGCCTCCTATTTATAGTTTTTCGCATCTGGCGCACTTTGGGACGGCCGTGCGGGGTGGGACGGCCATCCGGACTGGGACAGCCGTCCCAAATGGCAAAATTACACAGGTCGGGACCCCACAGGAACCCGGGACGGCCGTCCCACATAACTCGGGGCTTGGGACGGCCGTCCCAACTTCGGGACGCGCATCCCAGCCGGCTGGGCAGGTTGGGACGGCCGTCCCAAGCTGGGACGGCCGTCTCAACCTGTTCTGGCCAGTTTCGCGCGTTTCGGGACTCCGGGAAGCTCTCCTTGCCTGTTTTGGACGTCAATTGATGTCGATATGTGTCTATTGAAGCTTTATCTTCATATGGGAAGTCTCCTTGGCTCTTATTTGTAATGCTAGACGAGCTTTATCTTGTTACAGGTGATCTCCTTTATCTTTTTTGAGAGGCCGGGCAAAATTAGGGGTCTACACCTCCTATCCTAGTATGGGAGGCTAATAGTCTCTCCTAGTGGCTTGTTAGGCTTCGTCCATCTTCAAATAGTGGTTTTCTGGTCCTTTATTTGGAGGCCGGGCAAGATTTGGGGTCTACACCTTTGATCAAATTGTCGACCTTGAGGGAAATCCTCTTGAGTCAAATAAAGAATATACAGGTGATGATGAATACATAAGAGAAGCTTTATAAGAAATGTACTTAAATGAGAATGAGCCATCTCAACTAACTGAATTGGCAAAAGAGTGGCAACCACCAAGAAGACTTTCAATGGACAATATAATCGATGATATTTCAAAAGGGGTAAGCACTAGAAATATGATAGATTTCTGTATGTCTGTAGCTTTTGTTTCACAGATTGAACCCAAAAGTGTTGAGGAAGAACTCAAAGATGACCAATGGTGTATTGCAATGCAAGAAGAACTCAATCAATTTGAAAGAAATCAAGTCTGGGAATTAATTCCAAGAAAAGAATCCCATCAAGTTATTGGAACAAAATGGGTATTTAGAAACAAACTTAATGAAGATGGAAATATAACAAAGAACAAAGCCAGACTTGTTGCCAAAGGATACTGTCAAGAGGAAGGTATTGATTATGATGAAACCTATGCTCCTCGTACCAGGTTAGAGGCTATACGCCTACTTCTTACTTATGCTTCATTGATGAAATTTAAACTATATCAAATGGATGTTAAAAGTTCATGTGGAACAACCCCCTAGATTTGAAGATTTTAAATATCCTAATCATATTTTTAAATTAAAGAAAGCTCTTTATGGGTTAAAACAAGCTCCTAGGTCATGGTATGAAAGGTTAAGTAATTTCCTAATTTCAAAAGAGTTTTCTAGAGGACAAATTGATTTTACTTTATTTATTAAGAAAGTAAAAGAACATATTATGTTAGTTCAAGTATATGTTGATGATATTATCTTTGGATTAACTGATAATTCCTTGTGTGAAGGGTTTGCTAAGATAATGCAGGGTGAATTTGAAATGTCAATGATGGGAGAATTAACCTTATTTCTTGGACTTCAAATTAAGCAACTTAAAGATGGCACTTTTGTGTCACAAACCAAATACTGCAAAGAGATTCTCAAGAAATTTGAAATGGATTCTACAAAAGTTGCACACATTCCAATGGGAATGTCTTGCTATCTAGATAAGGACGAATCAGGTTTGAAAATAAATCAATCTATGTATAGAGGTATGATAGGTTCACTATTATATTTAACTGCAAGTAG
Source organism: Sphenostylis stenocarpa (assembly GCA_963425845.1). Taxonomy (NCBI): domain Eukaryota; kingdom Viridiplantae; phylum Streptophyta; class Magnoliopsida; order Fabales; family Fabaceae; genus Sphenostylis; species Sphenostylis stenocarpa. Next base: position 40,505,550 of record OY731401.1, read on the forward strand.
ACCTGATATCATGCAATCTGTATGTGTGTGTGCTAGATTTGAAGCTTGTCCAAAAGAATCTCATCTAACTGCAGTAAAAAGAATATTAAAATATTTAAAAGAACTACAGGATTTGGTTTATGGTACCCATCTGAAGCTTCTCCTAGTTTATTAGGTTATTCTGATGCTGATTATGGAGGCTGTAAAGTAGATAGAAAAATCATTAGTGGTACTTGTCATGTATTAGGATCATCCATAATTTCATTGCATTCTAAGAAACAAGCCTATGTTGCTTTATCCACAATTGAGGCTGAATATATTGCAGCTGGAAATTGTTGTGCTCAAATTTTATGGATGAAGCAACAACTAGAATATTATAATATTTTTCTAAGTGACATTCCTTTAATGTGTGATAATACAAGTGCAATTAATCTCACAAAGATTTCTGTTATGCATTCTAGAACCAAACACATTGAGATTAGGCATCATTTTTTAAGAGATCACATTTCTAAAGGAAATTGTAAAATTGAGTATATAGACACAAAGCATCAGTTAGCAGACATATTTACCAAACCTCTTCCCAAGGATAGATTCTATGAACTTAGAAGAGACTTAGGAATATTAGAAATAGTCTAAACTCTGCTAAACTATAAAATTTTTGCATTCTGTACTGGAATAATTGATTATTTTGGGAAATAATCGATTATCCTGTGTCTAATACATGTTAAGTTTGTCAATCTTTCTAGAATAATCGATTATCTTGGGTAATAATCGATTATTGAATCTTAATTGTATGATTCATGAAAAATCTTTTTGTAATAATTGATTATTTGGACTAATAATCGATTATTTGTGATTTATTTGAAAGTGATCCTAGCAAAGATCTCATTGATTTGATGAAGTCAAAGATAAAGTCAAGGGTCAACTCTGCAGCAGTCAAACAAGTCACTCAGAACAAAGGAGCTGAAGACTTAGTGTGTCTAAACAGAAAGCTTAGGTAAAACCACTTTACCTTTTCCACTGCATAAAGCTTCTTCACTCAATTTGCAAAATGCCTCAAAAATAGTTTTAAACAAATCAAACAAAAGCATTTTGACAAAGAACCTTCTTAACAATGGTTTTAACTGATATAGTTTTTTAAAGAAACGTTTAAAACACTTAGAATGTTTATAGAAGTGTTTTCACAGCATTTTAATTGATACAAAAACCTTTTAATCGATTAAAAACCCTTTATGACCGATTGGAATTCGAATATAACAGGTCAGAATGAAATATAATCGATCAGATTTTAAATATGAGCGATCAGATCGCTTTAATCGATTAAAACACGTTATAATCGATTAAAACCACTTTGGAAGTCAGGATGATCGATCAGAATGAAATTATGACCGATCAGAGTTGGTTATGATCGATCAAATTGAATTATGACCGATCAGACTTATTTCAATCGATTAAAGCGTATTTCAATCGATTAAAATAACTTAGAAAATCTTTTCAATCGATTAAAGCGAACTTTCAATCGATTAAAATGACTTGAAAATATATGTGCAGTTTTTCAATCGATTGAAACGACTTTATATCAGCTAAAATAACTTAGAAAGTTTTATAAGAAGGTTTTTAAACAAATCAATCGATTAATACTGCGATTCAATCGATTGTTTTATACTTTGAAAATGTTTGTAAAACGTTTTAACTGATAAAAGCGTGGTCGTATCAACTAAAACATTTTCTATTAAAGATCAAGAACGCATTAATGGGTTGAAAGGACTTTTAACAGATTGTAACGGCTATTTCAACAGATTAAAACAAACTTTCAACAGATTAATTAATGCGCAGATTTGAAAATACTCTTTTATAAACAGAATTGCTTGGAACTTTTATTATATCAGTTTTTACACAATTCAAGCAATCAATACAAGCAACTATTAGCATTCTTTTCAAGAAAGATACACAACTGTTTTTGTGAACTTCTTTTGAAATCTTTCTTGAGGCACTTTGCATTTCTTTGAAGAAGAAACTGATCGTGGATTGGTGTAATCCGGTTTGAGCTTTCTTTGTTTCTTCTTTTCAATTTCTATTCATTCTTTTGTACTTGTTTTGTACCTGGAATTTGGGTACAAGTTTTCTGCAGTTGTGTAGAGGTTGTAGAAGTTTCCAGGAACTGGAATTTGGTTCTTGGTGGGAAGGTTGTAAGCGGGAGCTGGAATTTGGTTCTTGTGTGTGGTGCCTGGAATTTGGGTACTTGGTTTCTCTGCTAGCTGGAATTTGGTTGCGAGAGGTCTCCAAGAACTGGAATTTGGTTCTTGGTGGAAAGGTTAAAGTCGAGAACTGGAAATTGGTTCTGGTGTTAGAGTAGGTGTAAGATTGTTGAGTCTGTAAAACATCTATTCTAGTGGAACCCAGCTGGAATTTGGCTGGAGACTGGACGTAGCCCTGGTATTGGGTGAACCAGTATAAAATCGCCGGTGAAATCTTTCCTAACCTTTCTCTCTTTAATTTCAGTGGCTGCGCTTATATTGTTTAAATTGCTTTGTGATTCGTGAATTGATTAGTAAACTTAATTTTCGGATTAGATAATCTGTGTATTGCGAAAAACTTTCAAAAATCAATTCACCCCCCCTCTTGATTTAAAACTACTTTTCTAACATTATTGACCCAATTCAGTAATTTCTCTTTGGAATATAATCAATTATCTCAAGTAATAATCGATTATTCATGCATTTTCTAGGCAGGGATGAAGAAATAATCGATTACCACTGGTGATAATCGATTATTTGCCGTTGTTAGTGATAATATAGCCGTTTGTAATGACTCTTTATGCTTTAATTCTTGTCAAACTAGCCATTTATGGTCGTTGGAATCATTTCCTCAATATAGGAGGTCTCAAAATCGAATCCAAACACTTCCAAACTTCAATTCAAAACATTCTTCATAGATTTCAAGCTCTCTTGTCTTTCTAAAGCTTTTGCTTTTCTCAAAACCTTATATCCTTCATCTTTCCCACATTTAAATCTTCCCAAATGGCTTCCTCTTCAAGCCGTAAGATTCCCACTAGGAGAAGATCTGCTCCTGCTTCTCATCCACGCCAAATTCTATTGAAGGGTGGATCTCTGATGAGGAAGAAAGACAAGAATTTCTCAATTTTTGGAAGCAAAGGAGTATTATTTCTCCTAAGTTTCTTATTAGGGAGCATTTCATTGACCGAGGTTTCATCTTTCCCAATCTCCTTGAACAACAAGGAGTTCTACCCTTCATTGAAATGCAGGGTACATATTATCCTGACTTGGTCAAGATATTCTATTCCCGGTTCAAATTTAGAGATAACATCACTACATCCAGAGTAAAAGGGGTCACCATCATTCTTGATGATGACATTTGGGAAAATGTTGCTCATTTTCCTATTAGAGATGATGGTATCAATGTCCTTGCTGATTTGGAGGATTTCAATCGCATTCTGGCATATCGTTCCTTCCTTCACAATCCTGCCATGGAAATTGGCAGACAACTTCTAGCCGGTCCTTTGAAGAAAGAAGAATGTATGCTACTGCATCTTCTTGTCTGGATTCTATGTCTTCGAGCCACCAACCATGCTCAATGTTCTACCGCCGACCTTCGCATCATACATGCTATCATGAACAACGAGCCAATTTATTGGTCCAGCCTTGTCACTTTGACAATGCTCAAAGCGTCACCCCACCTTCAAGATTCCTTACGCTTTTCTTATCTCCAGGATTCTTGAATACAAAGGTGTAAATGTTGAAGGGGAACAACGGGCTAGGACATTAAATTCTAACAGAATGCTTGACAACACGCTTACTCAACTGCAGATGGTGAATGTAAATGGAGTTTACGTTCATAAAGATGATGCTCCTCACATGGCTGACGTTGCTCAAGATACTGATGATGAGGATATGCCGGTTGCTAATGTTCCTACTGCTACAACGTCTTCTGCTGCTCACTCTACATCACATCCTCCCATTGAAGACATGTTGTTCGATATGAATCAGAGAATAGAAGAATTCTTTTCTATATCTCAAGAACGACATCATGAAATCTTAAGATGAATTTCAGATGTGGACGATCGTGTATGTAATTTAGAAGATAGATTTGATGCACAATTCAATAATGATGAGAGTGAAGAGTTCTAAATTCCTCAAAATTTTTGTTTGTTTGTACTATATTGAATTATTGAATAATTCTATGTTTGAATTGATTGAGGGGGAGTTGTTTATTTAACGCACATGTTGAGGGGGAGCTTTCATTTCTTTTGATTATGGTCAAAATAGGGGGAGAAAATATTTTAAAGCCTGATATGTTTAACAATATTAATGTTGCCTTGTATGTTTAATAGTTTTGTTAGTTGTGACAGTAAAAATAGGTTATTACAAAGGGCTTTAAAGCAAATTTTGATCATCATAAAAAAGGGGGAGATTGTTGAACATACAAGGATATGATGCTTGAAGATTTTGATGACAATTCAAGAACAAAGGACTTAAAGACTTGAAGACTTATAATCATTTGTATTTACTTGTAATAACTTTGTTTTGTCTTTTTTAGTATGTAAAATTAGAGTCCAAGATAGCCAGCACATAGTCCATCTTCTGAAAGTTCATTTTTATCAAAACCACTCTATGATAATCGATTATCACTCAGGATAATCGATGTCGCCGCCTCCCCGAAAGGGGGCGGTCAGAGCGACGCGATGGTTTTTCGACCCTCTTTGTTTTCGCGTTTTTTATTGGTGGTTACAACGCCTTTAGGTTGTCCGATAACCGGGCTAACCTAGGGGCGAGGTTTTCGAAAGTACCATTGGGTTGTCCGATAACCGGGCTAACCCAAGGATTTATTTAATTTGGGTTCTATGGAGTCGCCACCGATATTTTTACCATAAACATCGGAAAAGGGGTTTTAAAAAGGCGTTGGTTTTCGAAAACCAACTTTGGTCATTAGAACCAGAGTTGGGTAAGGGAGTTAGTTACGTGTAAAGGAAGCGTTAGTTCCTTTACGACGCCCCTTTCGGGTTCCCTATGATAGGCTGGCTAGCTTGAATAAATAATTAAACTGGAAAAATGCGCTTTTACCCTTTTATTGATACGGTATTTAAATCTATGACTACATGGCCCTAACTTTTATTGCATAATTTAAATAAAGCAGTAAAAATAGAGAAAAGGGGTATGCACCTCCAAAGCAAGCTTTTATATATTCAAAGAATGGGTGCTTTATGGCAACCCTTCGCTCTACAACTCTCAGAAGCTCCGGTAATGCCTCGGAGGGATTCTAAAGAAGATTTAGGACACTCAATTTATGCCTAAAGACACTCAGAAACTCCGGTAATGCCTCGGAGGGATTCTAGAGAGAAGAATTCTAGAGAGAAGGGAGAGCAAGCTGTGTTTCTCTCTAGAAAAAGGGGAAATGGCGTCCCTATTTATAGTTTTTCGCGCCTGACAGGTCGAGACCGCCGTCTCCTCTGACAGGGTCGAGACCGCCGTCTGGAAAGTCCAGACCGCCGTCTCGCTCATGACAGAGGGTCGAGACCGCCGTCTGGAAAACCCAGACCGCCGTCTCGACTGGGCGAGAATCGAGACCGCCGTCTGGGAAACCCAGACCGCCGTCTCGACTTTTGCAGGAAGCGAGACCGCTGTCTGGACAATCGAGACGGCGGTCTCGTCCTGGCACTGAGACGAGACGGCGGTCTGGTATTTCCAGACGGCGGTCTCGTCCCTTCAGGGTGAGAAACTTTATTTTCGGGCCAAAAAACTTTCCTATCTTGATACGGGGGCCTAATAGTCTCTCCTAATGACTTGTTAAGCTTCGGCCGTCTTCAAATAGGATGCTTTCTGACTTTATTTGGAGGCCGGGCAAGATTTGGGGTCTACAGCTGCCCCCCCTTTACCTGACCAGTCGACTGCTTGGCCTTTTGTGTCAAGGTGATCGACTGGAGGGTAAAGGAGTTGACCCTCTTGCCCGGTTTCCTTCGGATCTTCTGTCTTTGCGGTGGGTGATCCTCTAGGAGATGTTGTGTTGTGTGCTTCTGGGATGCTCCTTCGACGCGGTAGCTGACCCCTTCGGCTGATGAGTACGAACCCCCATCTGGTTTGACAAGTATGAACCCTTGCCCGGTAAGCCTTTTTCTGTGAGGCCTGATGAGTACACACCCCCATCTGGTGTTTGACAAGTATGAACCCTCGTCTGGTAAGCCCTCTTCTGTAAGGCCTGATGAGTACACACCCCCATCTGGTGTTCGACCTTCGGATACTCCATCTTGCGGTAGTTGATCCTTTGGACGTGGTGGCGGCTTACTGATTCTAACCATGCGCTGGTGTGAAACCTCAGGATGCTCCTTTGACGCGGTAGCTGACCCCTTGGTTGACGAGTATGAACCCTCGTCTGGTTTGGTGCCTCTGGATGCCCCTTCTCACGGTGGCTGACCCTTTGGCATGGTGGCGGCTTACTGATTCTAACCATGCGCCCTGGGGAGTGATTTCTTGTTTGTGGTTTGGACCTCTTGAATGGTCATCCGGGTTGTGCCGGGGATCTCGTTTGTTTTTTGTGATTTTTCGGTAATTATCCGACTCTTGCTGGCTGGTCGGGTTTCTCTCTTCTTTTTTGTGTTCGACTCTTGGTAGTCGACTTTTGTTTGGTTAAGGTGATTGTTTTAATCCTGCCTTTTTTCGTGGTCTTATCTCTTTTTCCTCGCGATTTTGGATTTTGGCTTTTTCTTGAGCGTATGCCTTTTCTTTTTAAGCTTCTTTTTTGTGTTACGCTGGCTTTTGTAAAAGAGAGCGAAGAATGCATGGAATAAAACTTTATTCATCGGGAATTTTATTACAGCGATTTTTATTTTGACCCGTACAGTCCCTAAGAGTCATCATCAGAAGGGTGGTGGTAGGGAAAATGTTTATACATGTGGTAGCGGAAGTCGATCTGTTCTTGGAGTTCATCGTTGTAATCCTCCTGGTACGTCATCCACTCTTGCCGCATCCTCTGCTGTTCTTGGCGGATCTCATCCAGGCCTTCTTGAAGGGCCTGTTGGCGAGCGTCTTGTTCCTGCCGCCACTGGGTCTGCTGCTCCTGCCATATCGTCATTTGGCCGAGCTGCTGGCTCAGATCGTTCATGTGTTGGTGGAGGCCAACAAAGTCCTCCGTGTATGGTGGTGGTTGTTGGTGTTGCTGCTGCCGCTGCTGGGAGCTGGGAGATGTGGGCACATCCTGCATTGCCACTATTCCCTGGAGTTCCAGCTCAAAGTCCAGGGTAGGATGCAGGGCGAACTGACTTCCCCGGCGTATCAGCATCCCCATGCTGACCAGCATTGGCCCGTTGATGGGCTCGGGTCGCAAGTTGCGGGCCAGCTCTTCCCGGCCGGGGCACCCCATTCTCTCTGCTAAAGGGGTGATGAGGGGAGCCACAAGGATGGCCCCTGCAGATCTGCTCCCGAAGTCCTTCAAGGCCCTCAGGAAGAAGTACCCGGGATTGCAGCGCCGTCTCTGGTGCATGCAATAGAGGATGAAGAGGTTAGGGAGGGATATCTTCCCTTGACTCTCTTTTCTTGCGTGGATGGTACCCGTCAGCAGCTTGTGGCAGATGCGGAGTGGTGGGGGGAGTGCAGACCCCCTCATCAATGAGGGCAATGTGGTGGCTCCTGTGAGCTCCTGCCACATCTCAGCAGCGGTGAGGTTGGTGGGCCTAGAGCAGATGGCCTCTCGGTACTCCCGAGTTAATGCCGCCTCAGGCCGGATGAACCCAATGGACACATTGAATTCTTCCAGAGTGGTAGTGTGGTATTGCCCACCCATAAAATAGTTGACCATCTTGGTGGGCTGCATGCCGGAGGCCATGGAGGGGATCTCAATAAAGGAGACTGAGGCCAAAAATTCAAGTACCGCCTGAGGGTACACATGAATGGGTGGAGGTTGTAGCAGAAAGCTCCACCCGATGTTGTCAATGCGTGCTCGGACATCTTCCTCCCATCCGAACTCTGCCAAGGTGGCAAAATCCAGTGTCAACATGGAGTGCCACTGGTAGTTTCTCAAGTTGTCCAGGCGGGCCTGGTGTTGTGGTTGAAGTTGAGAAGGGTCTGGGGGTGGAGGTGGTGCCGAGCTGCTAGCACCAGCGGTGCTCCTTCTCTTCCTAGAACCGCTTCTGCTAAACATCTTGAGTGGGGAAGGATTGGGAGAGCAAAATGGGAGTGTTGGAGGCTTGGGAGGCTTGGAGAGTTGTGAGGAAACCCTCCAAGGCGCGCTCCTTTATATTGGAGAATTTTCAGGTCAAGACCGCCGTCTGGGAAGTCGAGACGGTGGTCTCGTCTGGTCAACAAATCGAGACGGCGGTCTTGATAATCCAGACGGCGGTCTCGACTTTGCTTAAGTCGAGACGGCGGTCTGGTTTCTCGAGACGGCGGTCTCGAAACGCAAGGCAATCGAGATGGCGGTCTGGAATGTCCAGACGGCGGTCTCGAATTTCTGATGATTTTTTTTTTTTATATATAGCAACAGAAGATAGGACCTGGTTCCAAAACATTTTATGCATGCAAATGTTTTTATGTTTGATGTCCTAAAATGTCTACTCTTGGTTAAATTTTAAGAAGGATTAACCGACGTGTCTTGTAGTGCCGAGTGCCCCCTGATCTGTGCTTTTGTGTTTGCTGTACCTTGCCGGCTCTGCTGTGACCGAAGTACTATTTGTTTTTCTTTTTCTTTTCTTCTTTCTTTCTCTTTTTTTTTTCTTTTTCTTTTGGTAGAGCACCTTTTGCCATGTAGTTCCCCTTTTTCCTCGTTCTAGGGATTTCAATCCTCTTGTTGACTATACGCCTCCACATTCCCGGATTAATTAGTAGAATTTTTGGTGTGAGGGTCAAGAGAAAAGAAGTAAAGGGGATGATTTCAATGGCTTGTGTTTTAGAGTGTTGTTTTTATTGGAAATTGTTTTTGTAAGAATGGGTGGCTAGGGTTAGGTTTAAGTGTTTAAGCTTTCGTCTAAGCAAACATTTTTCCCTTCCTTTTGTATTTGCGCCTTTTGGTTTTATTCCTATCGCTTTTTTGTAGCTAATTGATTTTCCTAGATCGCCCTTTGGGTTTTCGAACTAGGATACTGTGCTTCGGCCCTAACTTTTGTCTAGGTTCTCTCTCTTGTAAAATTTTGGAGGAATCCTAGCGGACCTTTATTTGTAACCCTAATTTTTGCCTAGGTTACCCTTTATTGTTGTTCGGGTATCCTACCGGGTTGACCCTAACTTTTGTGTAGCCCCCTTTGTGGGTTTCCTACCGGGTAATTTGCCCTTTTCTTTGGCCTTTGGCTTCTCTGGGCTTTCTTTTTTTTTTTTTTTTTTTTTTTTTTTGTTCACAGTATTGGCGAAGCAAGACCCTTTTTTATGGATGGGGTGAGGTCTTATATATTTTATTATTTTTTTTATATGCTTCTAATCAACTAGCTTGATGGCACTAGCGATGATAACTGTTGGTTATTTGAATGCGCTTTTATTCTTCTCTTTTCTTTTTGTTCGTTTGTTTACTTAGACAATGGTTATTTACTTGGTTCAGTCGTAAGTAGAGAGAAAAGAAGCAGATAGTAAGAATAATTCTTATTAATTAACAAGGGAATGTGTGCCCTAAAATGCCCGGGGGTCGGGCTCGCCCCGGGGGATAGTCTCTAACAATCATGGGGTTTACATCCCTTAAACGAAGAAAAAGACTTCCTAATGACTAAGGTGGCTCTTGACGCTTGCACCCCTCCACTTCGGAAAATCTGCTTGAGCGTGCGGAGGGGGGACTTCCCTTTTGCTTTTCCCGCTCGGCCCCTAGTAGGGTCGTATCCTAGGCCATACTTGTGAGGATTGTCCTTGAATTCTGGGGGTTCCCTCATGCCTTGGGAATCTGCCCCCAGTCCTTGGCCAGGATGGTAACCGTGCTTCAACATCATGCGGGCTACCTTTGTGTTTCTGGGAAGTCGCTCTATACTGGCAATTTCGAGCGCTTGAAAAGATGTTTCAAGGGCCTCTTCAGCCGCATCCACATAGGGCTGAGTGGACGGTCCACTGATCGGGATGTCATCCTCTGCCTGAACGGTGACCAATTTGTCGTCCACTACGAACTTGACTTTCTGGTGGAGCGTTGAAGGTACTGCCTTAGCGTCATGAATCCAAGGCCTGCCGAGGAGACAGCTATATGCGGGAGTGATGTCCATGACATGGAAATCGACGTTGAAGATAGTGGGTCCAACCTGGATTGGCAAATTGATCTCTCCCACTACTTCTCGTTTGGATCCGTCGAAGGCTCGAACGATTGTGTTGCTTGGGCGCAGACGGGTTCCTTGAATAGTTAACTTATCCAATGTGCACTTGGGCATCACGTTCAAGGACGACCCGTTATCCACAAGAACTTTGGCGATAAGGTACTCCTTGTATTTCACCGAGATATGCAAGGGCTTGTTGTGATTTGCCCCCTCGAGGGGAAGTTCTTCTGCCGTGAAGGTGAAGTGATCGCCTGCCGTGATGTGACCAACGATCCTCTCAACTTTTTCTTGGGATATGGTGTGAGGTACATGCGCCTCGCTCAAGACCTTCAACAGTGCATTTCGGTGCGGTTCCGAGCTCATCATCAAAGATAACAATGTTATCTTTGCAGGCGTACGGTTGAGCTGGTCAATAATGGAATACTCACTTTGCCTTATATACTGGAGTAATTCTTCTGTCTCCTCCTTGGATTCTTTATTCTCTTTTTCCTCTTCGGTCTTTTTATTTTTTCCTTTATTTTGAAGGACATTTTCTTGTGTGTCCTTGGGGGAGTAGATTCTTCCACTTCTGGTTGTGCCCCCAATGCCGGCTATGTTTGTTATTTCTTCTTTTATTGGTGAAGATTCCCCATATCTCCACGGTACAGCTTTATCTGACTCGTAGGGGAAAGGACGTGGCATAAATAGTCGCACTGGCGTCCTTGCCCCTTCTTTATTCTTGAGGACCAACGGTCGAGGTTTATTTTCCTCTTGCGATGATTCGACCGTTGGGGCGAGCTTTATTAGGAGTGGCTTTCTCTCCATTCTTCTGAGTTGGAAGACGTGTTAGTTAATCCTTCCTTTTTATTATCTTGGTTTATTAAGCGTGAAGGAGGGGAAATTAAATTATGCAAATGCATGCTTATGTATGCAAGTAGACAACTGTTCTGAACAAGGAAAAAGATTTCATTAATTCATTGGAAGGTGTACATTCTCCTATTCCATACTACGAAGCGTCTTTTGGCAAAAACGGAAAAGCCTAAAGAAACCCACAGGCGGGTCTTGTTTTCTTTGTAATTCTCTCTCGACTTCCCGGACATGGTGAGCGAGCGCTTCGCTTTGTTTGTGGATCGCTTGGCTCATATCTTCACTATACTTTTGAGCCTCCTTGATCTTCGCCTCTTGATGGATAACCAAGGCTTGTAGTTCATCGAGCTTCTCGGTGACTCGGTTCTTCTCTTGTAATAGCTCGTCATATTGAGCTTGCCCGTGCCTTTCTCTGGAGCGTAGGTCAAGGAGAGCTCTGTTGAGTTTGCGGTTGTTCTCTCTCTCCTGACGAATGTCTAACCGAGTTTTGTAGAGCTCTTGCGACAAGTCCTCGACCATCTTGGCCTGTTTTGCTGATTCGGCCTCAAGGTGTGCTGCTCTGGCGGCGATTTCCTGGAGCTGGCTATCCGAGCTGGTTCTGGCAGCTTTGGATGCTCGGATAGCTTGTTCAGTAGAATCGGCACATTGGTCCTTGAGGCGCTCTATTTCATGATCCTTTTTCTTGCCTTGCCTTTGTAGACCGTCAATGGTGAGGATAGATGCTTGCTCCTTTTCCTCAAGGGCCCGTATCTGGGCTCCCATTATTTCTACCCTCTGGGTCAAGGCATTGACTTGTGCCTGCAACTCTTCGTTGTTGGTGATTGGCGTGGGTGTGGTGGATGGTAGAACCATCTCTCTTCTTCTTCTCCATGCCTCGTAGTCACTGGTGACAGTCACCCGAGCTTTTCCTAGCTCTCTGTCTCCCATGTAGACTGGTTTCTCCCATGCTTTCCTCACGGTCAGCGAGTTGGCGACTGTGCACGGGTCTCCAAAGAAGCACAGCCCTCCGAGTTCCCCTTGGGAGATAGTAGTTTGAGTCCTCATGAGTTGCCTCATAGCTACTCTAGGTGAGTAGGCTATGCAACCTCTGAGTCCTATCAGGGGTACATTCGGGTAGCTCCCACATCTGACGAGAACTGGGCCAGGTCTGAACCAAGGGCAGACCCAAGATATGCTGTTGGCGTCCTTTTGTTCTAACTCATCCCTCCATTCTACAGTCAGACGTCGTTGGAGGGGGATTTTGGAGAAGCTTCTCAAAGGGTCGGGGAATATCCCCATGTGACTGGAGGCGTAGAGGTGCGTGATGCTCCACACATAAAGTAACGAAGAGCAGCAGCTGAGTGTTCTTCCTTGCTTCTGATGGTAGAAGTCCACCGATAGCAAGGTGTTGGCAAGAATAGCAGGTAAGGGACTCTTCGAGTTCATGTCCCAAGCGAAGAAAGCGTCCATGACGGCTTGATCGATTGTGTCGAGATGGAAGGGGAACAGGATCGTTCCGAAGATTAATAATGCCAGGGTTTTGTTGAAGGCAACCCACTCTGCCCTTTCAGCCAGGTAGGACAGGTGGTCTTCTAACATTGATACTCTCCATCCCTGGGTGTTCCCTCTTCCTACCAGGGTACTTTGTCGGTACGGTAGATGGATAAGGGCAGCGACTGGTGCTGCAGGAGTATATGCCTCATGGCGGATATGGACCCCGGCTGACTTGGGCCATTTCAACATTGTTTCATACTCCTCTAAAGTGGGCACCATATCGAACTGCGGGAATTCAAAGCACCGCAGATTGGAGTTCCAAAAATGAATCAGTACCCTGAGGAAGACTTTATCGACACTGATCTTTAGGAGGTCCAGAATTCGCCCATAGGACTTTTCAAAATCAACGTGGACCTCCGGTGGCATCGTTGCACTAAGCCGTTCTAGCTTCCCAGTATGGCTTCGGAGAATATCCACCTTCCCCACCTGTCTACTTGTCCCCTCCATTATCTAGAACAAGAATGCATGTTTGATGAAAATGATGTTTATTTGAATGAATGTGAGTGTTTATTTTCTATTTATCATGTTTTCCTATATGATGTATGGTATTTGCTTATTATTTTTTTGAAAAAAATAAACTATCTATATGAATGTTTTTATGAATGTAATATATTTTTGAACCAGGTCTTATTCATGAACTTTTGAAAAATGGGTTTTATTATTTTTATTTGTTTATTTCATAGCCTTTTATCTCTTCTGTCGGAACTTCGTGGCTACTTAGCTTGCAAAGAACCTGAAACCAGGCTAGCTAAAAGGCAGACTGTCCGAGATAAAATATGGCTTTATGTGAAAGAATTATTTAACGTCCCTTATCTCTTCTGTCGGAACTGCGTGGCTACTTAGCTTGCAAAGAACCTGAAATCAGGCTAGCTAAAAGGCAGACTGTCCGAGATAAGGGTGTTTATTTGAGAAAATATTTTTTCGTGATTTTGTTCTGTTGTTTGTTTATGCTATGCAACACACAAATGTAGCAAACAAATGCACACACAATTTGATCATCCTCGAACAGGCGAGATTTCGTTTTTATCACGAGGTAGGATTTTCCTGCAGAAAAGTGCATTGGCGAAGGTTGGTTCTAACTGTTCTCACCAGGCTAAGGCCCCCAAGGTGCCCCCATTATAGGGTTCCCACTCTCCAGCCGTCCAACCATGCTCAGCACTAAGGCCAGAGTCGGTCTTGTTGCCAAAAGAGGAAGGTTATCACCTTGAGTGGTGGTTTCCGATCACACTGGTGGGCACAAGGCCCTAACTGCAGCGAACCGTACCTGCCACCCACTCCCTATGGTTATCTCACTTGCCCTCGGGTATAGAGGGAACTGTAGTGTGCAAGGGTTTTGTGTGCAATTTATATTTCAATCAATTGCGTAAGTATACACAAGCAATAGTTATTTGGAAGCCAAACAATAAAGCATGTTATAATACAAGGCAGGGTAAAAGCGCTATTTTCCTGGTTTAATTATCTTTAAGCCAGCCCATCACTAAATGGGATCAACTCTCTAGGCTTCCCCAGTGGAGTCGCCATCTGTCGCCGCCTCCCCGAAAGGGGGCGGTCGGAGCGACGCGATGGTTTTTCGACCCTCTTTGTTTTCGCGTTTTTTATTGGTGGTTACAACGCCTTTAGGTTGTCCGATAACCGGGCTAACCTAGGGGCGAGGTTTTCGAAAGTACCATTGGGTTGTCCGATAACCGGGCTAACCCAAGGATTTATTTAATTTGGGTTCTATGGAGTCGCCACCGATATTTTTACCATAAACATCGGAAAAGGGGTTTTAAAAAGGCGTTGGTTTTCGAAAACCAACTTTGGTCATTAGAACCAGAGTTGGGTAAGGGAGTTAGTTACGTGTAAAGGAAGTGTTAGTTCCTTTACGACGCCCCTTTCGGGTTTCCTATGATAGGCTGACTAGCTTGAATAAATAATTAAACTGGAAAAATGCGCTTTTACCCTTTTATTGATACGGTATTTAAATCTATGACTACATGGCCCTAACTTTTATTGCATAATTTAAATAAAGCAGTAAAAATAGAGAAAAGGGGTATGCACCTCCAAAGCAAGCTTTTATATATTCAAAGAACGGGTGCTTTATGGCAACCCTTCGCTCTACAACTCTCAGAAACTCCGGTAATGCCTCGAAGGGATTCTAAAGAAGATTTAGGACACTCAATTTATGCCTAAAGACACTCAGAAACTCCGGTAATGCCTCGGAGGGATTCTAGAGAGAAGAATTCTAGAGAGAAGGGAGAGCAAGCTGTGTTTCTCTCTGGAAAAAGGGGAAATGGCGTCCCTATTTATAGTTTTTCGCGCCTAACAGGTCGAGACCGCCGTCTCCTCTGACAGGGTCGAGACCGCCGTCTGGAAAGTCCAGACCGCCGTCTCGCTCATGACAGAGGGTCGAGACCGCCGTCTGGAAAACCCAGACCGCCGTCTCGACTGGGCGAGAATCGAGACCGCCGTCTGGGAAACCCAGACCGCCGTCTCGACTTTTGCAGGAAGCGAGACCGCTGTCTGGACAATCGAGACGGCGGTCTCGTCCTGGCACTGAGACGAGACGGCGGTCTGGTATTTCCAGATGGCGGTCTCGTCCCTTCAGGGCGAGAAACTTTATTTTCGGGCCAAAAAACTTTCCTATCTTGGTACGGGGGCCTAATAGTCTCTCCTAATGACTTGTTAAGCTTCGGCCGTCTTCAAATAGGATGCTTTCTGACTTTATTTGGAGGCCGGGCAAGATTTGGGGTCTACAATCGATTATCCTGCATTGAAATATGTTTTGTGAAAACCTTGTTGGAATATCGATTATCTGGGTTGATAATCGATTATCCCAACTGAAATAATCGATTATCTATCCAAATAATCGATTATCCTTGTCTTGTTTTACTCCTCTACGAAAATGGCTCTGTAATAATCGATTATCACTTAAGATAATCAATTATCTACGTCTGTTATGAGTTTTGAATTTTAAATTTGAACCAATTTACGAAATCCCTATTCCTAATTCTTCTGGTTTCGAAATCTTCTATTCCCCAAACCCCAATCTTTCTACTTAAGGTTCTCTAAGACTCTCTGTAAAATAACAAACCTTTTTCATACAAAAGTTAAGAGTTGCGATTGCTAGAGAAATTTCTGTAGGGAAGAAAAATGGGCTTTTGAAAACCTAGTGTGGGCTAGAAGCGATAAGAATAACTGAGTGTTGTGTGTTGTGCCGTCTCTAGGAAAAAAATATTGTTCATCCTTTGTGGATTCAAAGGAGGTGTTCATCTCTTGTGTGACTCAAGAGAGGTGTTTTCTAATCCTTAGCTTCTTCAATTTGTAATCTGTTGTAAACTGTGATTATAGTGACAACGTTAATCCTCTTTTAGAGTGATTAACAACTGGACGTATGGTCTTTTGATCCGAACTAGTATAAATCAATTGTGTAATCTTCTTTCCTTTATCTCTTTACTTCACAAGAATTTTAATCGGTGAAATTTGGGAAAAAAAATTTAAAACCCTAATTTTTATAAAAAACCAATTCACCCCCTCTTGGTTTTTGTCCCTAAACGCGAACATTCCGCTGCGCGAATCTAACAATAGGGCTACATCCAGTTCTCAACAAAATTCCAGTTGAGTTCCACTAGATTGATTATGTTTCTGATTAAAAACCCGAATCACAAAACATCCAATCCACACCAAGAACCAAATTCCAGTTCTTGTACCAAACCTTCACCAAGAATCAAGTTCCAGTTCGTGAACCAACCTGCAGCCAAATTCCAGCTACAGAACCAGTGCCTAACACTTCTAGACACCCATAATACAGTAAAGAAATGAAAAGAAAAAGAGAAGAAACTAGAACAATCAAACCCGAATTATGCAGCTTTGCAGATTGAGTTTCTTCACAAGTAGGAATGTAAAAATGCCTTAAGAAAGAACTTTGAAAAACTTCACAAACGTGGCACGCTTCTTTCTTGAAAACTTCTCTAATGATTGCTTGATTGATTACTCAAAGGTGTATTTTAAATCGCTGAAGAAAACCTGTTTATATAGAGTTATTTTTCAATTGCTAGTTTAGTTTATCGGTTAAAACTTTATTTTAATCGATTATTAAATCTTGATTAATTAATTAATTCTTCTTTTAATCGGTTAAAATGTGCTTAATCATTTTCCAGATTTATTTTAACTTATGCGACGACCTTTTAATCGATTAAAACAATTAAACAAAAATTCTCTAAGTTGTTTTAATCGATTAATTCACGTTTTAATAAATTATAATTCTTCCAAACATTTTCTCAAAACTTCATAAGTGATTTTAACTAATGAAAGCCTGATTTAATCGATTAAAACATTTGAAAAAAAATTTCTTAACTTGTTTTAATCGATTAATTCAATGTTATATCGATTAAAATTCTGGCAGAACATTTTTTAGAACTTCTCAAGTTATTTTAATCAATTAATTCGAAGTTATACCAGATAAAATATTGACAGAACACTTTTCAAAACATTTCAAGTGGTTTTAATCGATTAATTCGAAGCTACATCGATTAAAATACTGACATAACATTTTTCAAAACTTCTCAAGTGATTTTAATCGATTATTTCAAAGTTATATCAGTTAAAATACTACCAGGAATGTTCCTAGCTTATTTTAGTCGATTAACCTTAAAGAGTATCAGTTAAAACTATTTCTTAGGATCATATTAATCCATTAATTCGGTTTTTGACAAATAAAAAAACTTTTAAGAGACATTTTCAAATTCTTCCAAAATGAATAATCCTCATGTAGCATAGAGATAAAAATGATTATACCTATTAATATTGATGCTGACTCATTGTCGCTGCCATCCATTCCGATATCTCAGGATGTTCCGAACGTTTAAGCGAGCGGTTGCGATAAGATGGTTTAGACTCGATTTTTTGTAAAAATGTGATCATCGCTTTCATGATGCTCATCAATTGAACTAATCTTTAAGAAAAGCGAGGTTTTCGTAAAAAGGTTCTATGAAGTCGCCACCAATGTTTTTACCATAAACATTGGAAAAAGGATATAAAGGCGTTGATTTTAAGAAAAATCTGTTAGAATCGCGCAACGGAATGTTCGCGTGGTCGGACAAAAACCAAGAGGGGGGGTGAATTGGTTTCTTAACAAAATTTAGGTTTTCAAAATTTTCCCCAAATTTTACCGATTAAAAAGCTATGTAAACGTAAATAAGATAGAGATAGAGTCTTACACAGGAGATTTATACTTGTTCGGATCAAAAGACCCTACGTCCAGTTGCTAATCACTCAAACAGAGGATTAACGTTGTCACTATAATCACAGTTGTTACAAACAGATTACAATGGAAAAGATAAAGTAAAGAAAACACCTCTCTTGAAACCCACAAGAGATGAAGAACAGCTTTCCCCAAAGACGGCACAACACACAATTCACTAAGAACTCGACTTAGTGATTCTTATCGCTTCTAGCCCACACCAGGTTCCAAAAGCCCCTTTTTCCTCCACAAACAGCTCTCTGACACTCACAACACTTAACTTTTGTTTGAAAAAGGTTGTTCTTTTTTTCTGAGTGCCATAGAGAAGCTTAAGTAGAGAAATTAGGGTTTGGGAATTGGGATTTTCGGAACTAGGAGTCTTGGGATTAGGGTTTTCGAAAATAGGGTTGATTTGAAGTTGAAAATCAAAATCTGACTGAAATAATCGATTAAATGAAGTGTTAATCAATTATTACAGAGCCAAAATCAACAGAACCCCAAAACTCACTATTTTAATCGATTAAAAGCCCTGTTAATCGATTAACAAGCCTGTTAATCGATTATTATAGTGAACAGATACAGAAAATGGTTTGTCTCACTATAATAATCGATTATTTGACCATTTAATCGATTCAAGCTGAGGCAAAAAGATAAATTTGAGTTTTTGAAGCTTCTAAAGTGCAGACTATGTACCGGCTATCTTAAACTCTAATATTACAGACTCAAACTAATCAAAACAGAGTTATTATACTATAAAACAAGTCTTCAACTCTCTAAGTCTTGTGTTCTTGAATCATCATCAAAATCAACAAGCTTCATGTTCAACATCAAGTCCTTGAATGTTCAACAAAATCAAACTTGACCATTAATTATAACCAGAGTTAAGTAAAGGAGTTAGTTGCGTGTGGGGAAGGTATTAGCACCCCCACAACGCCCCTTACGGGTTCCCTATGATGGATTAATTCATAAAATAAAGATTAAGAGAAATTATGATATTACCCTATTTATTATGCATTATTAAAAATGATTATCTACATGATCCTATATCTATTGCATATAGGAAAACATTAAATAAAACAATAAAAGAGAAGAGTAGTGAAAAGAACCTCCGAAGCAAGCTTTTAATGAAATCATCAACTCTGAGGATGCTTTTTGGCTATCCTCTTGCACTACAGAGACTCTCTTTTCCCGAATACAAGAAAAACTTTAAACTATCGAATGTTGGATATCTCAACAAGAGACTTCCTTAACCGATTATTACCTTATAGGCAATCGGAGAGATCATTCGAGTACTAGAAGTATAGAGAGAAGTGATTGTGAGTCAAGGTGTGTGAAAAAGCTGCAAATGAGACCCCTATTTATAGTTTTCGCAGTGTTAGGACGTTGGGACAGCGGTCCCAACTCCTGTCAGGTGGGACGACCATCTGGCATTTGGGACGATCGTCCCAAGGTGCAAACTTGGTTGGGATGACCGTCCCAAGGTGTAAATTTGGTTGGGACACGCAGCTGGCCTTTGGGACGTGCGTCTCAGCGCTGAAAACTCACCTGGGACGGGCATCTAGAATGTGAGACGACTATCCCAAGTGTTTCTTCATATTTTCACCTTTTATTTCTTCAGAAAAACTCTCTTCTCCTTAAATGAAAGTCGGTTGATGTTGCTATGTGCCTAATGAAGCTTTACCCATCTTCAGAACGGGAGTCTTCTGATCTTTATTGAGAAGCCGGGCAAGATTTGGGCTCTATAGCTGCCCCTCCCCTTCACCTGGCTAATTGGTTGTTGGCTCAATATGCCTACGAGACCAGTTGGCAGGTGAAGGAGTTAACCCTCTTGCCCGATCATCCTTTGGATGCTCCTTTGTTGTAGTCGCTGATGCTCTGGACAATGAATAGTTTGATAGGTACGAACCCCTATCTGGTTACTCCACAAGATGTTCTCTCTGTTCTTGTGGTTGATGAGTACGAACCCCCATTTGGTTATTCCACAAGATGTTCTCTCTGACCTCGTGGTTGATGAGTACGAACCCCCATCTAGTTATTCCACAAGATGTTCTCTTCGACCTCATGGTTGATAAGTATGAATCCCCATCTAGTTATTGCAAGGTTTGTCTACAGGATGTTCTCTCTGACCCCATGGTTGGTTTGCCCGTAGAGTGTTCTCTCCAACTCTGTGGCTAATGAGTTGTCCGCAAGATGCTCCCTTCGATCATCTGGCTGATGAGTACAAACCCTCATCTAGTTTTGAGTCCTTCATTCTGGACTGCAAATGTGCTGGCGGCTTACTGCTTTCTGGTCATGCGTCGACTCCATGGGGAGTAGTTCTTTGTTTAATAATTTGTTTTTGACCTTTCTGGTTAGTCATCCGGTTTTGCTGGGGATTCTTTATTTTTGGGCTTTTTCTATAGCCATCTAGCTTGCCAATTGCTGGGGATTTTTGCTGATTTTGGATTTTCCAATAGTCGTCTAGCTTATTGGTTGCTGGGGATTCTTGATTTTTGGCTTTTTCTATAGCCATCTGACTCTTTGGTTGTCAGGGATTCTTGATGATTGCCTCTTGGTCTAGGCAGGAATCCACTAAGGATTTGTTGATTTTTGTCGATTATGCCTCTTGACTAGGCAGATGCTTCAGTAATGGTGAAGACTTCATGCTTGGGCTTGTATTGCCTTTGAATAGGCTAATGTCCCTTTTTGGGGATATTAGCTCTTGTTTGCCAGTTCTTGCCTATGTATTCCATTGGGGATATTTACGTTATAGGCAAATGACTTCTTGAGGATGTGAATTCAGAATTTTCCTAGGACGTAGGCTCACTGGGGATAATTTTTCTCTTTTTGATGATCCACCGGGGATTGATTGCCTTCCCGAGGATCTAATTTTTTATTTGCCCCCTTAGGGGAATGGAGTTTTTGACTCCTTATTGTATGCTGGTTTGAGCGGGCTTTGTCGACGCTTCTTATTCCGCTGGGGATTGGGAATTTTTGTAGATTTTTCTGGGATAATCCACTTGGGGATTTTATTTGGCCTTTCCTGTCATGACATTTTCTTCTATTTGGGCATCCACTGGGGGGTGAAGGATTTTCTTCTTCTTCTTTTTTGCTGAAATCCTAGGGTGTGGAGATTCTGACTCCGTAATTGTTTTGATGGACTTTTGTGTAGCCCTTATTCTCTTTTGTGGAATGTGGCGAAGACTTTGGATGAGTGTGCTCGATGACTCATGTGGTGGCGTTGCTGAGTTGTGAGGTAATCTTTTGCTTTACCTTTGGAATAGGCAAGGATCCGCTTGGGGATGATTGAGCCTTTCCTTTGGTTTTTCTTTGTTGTGCCTTCTTCTTTCTTAGAGTGGAAGGAGGAATAGCTGGAGCTTTGGATTTCTTGAAGCTCTTTATTTTTGCTGGGGTAGTTTCAAAGACAACTTGTTTTTCTTTCTTGAGAGAACTTTTATTTGATTGTGACATTTCCGGTTGTCAATCACAAATATGGAGTTTGATCTCCTTGTATGCATGACTCCTTAAAGAATTTTTTTTTCTTGATTTTGACACAGTCGTTTTGTATAACTACTTTGTGTGTGGATGTCCTAAATGCAATCTATTTGTTTTTTTATGCATTTAGAAAAGTGACTATAATTCTCCTATTGGATTCTCATGAATATGTCGATGGGCTGCTCTTTTATGACCATGCTGATGGGGCCCCTCCTTTTATTTATCTTTTGGTTTTAGCCCTATCTTTTGCCTAGACTGCCCTTTACGAGTTTTCAGTCTAGCAGGCTGCCTTAATTTTTGCCTAGAATATCTTAGGGGGATTTTGCCTTAACTTTTGCCTAGACCATTCTTTTGGGTTTCGGTCTAGCAAGCTACCCCAATCTTTACCCAAGAATATACTAGCAGGCGTTTATTCTTTTAAATGCTTCCCCCCCCCCCCCTTTTTTTTGAGATGCATGTTTGATCTTTGATTAAAAGCCTTTGCGCACATTTATGATTTATCAATAAAGAGGCATTTTCATAATATTTGGTCAAGAGAAAGGAAATGAAAGGGAATTTTATTGATAAATGAGAAAAAACTCATTTCTTTTATAGAAGGAATACAAAAGGTATTTAGAAGAATGGCTGGCTGGGGATGGCTATACTGTATAAGCTCAAACAGTCATGTCTATGATATCTGCTCCCCTGGTTCTCCTAATTGCTTCAGTTGAGATGCTCGAGCTCAGAGTGAAGACCATGCAGACTGCTTACTTCTGGAAGAACGTTGCCTTAGCCGCCTTTTGGTTTTCGACTAAGGTAACCATTGCTCTTAGTTTTTTTTTACCTCTACTTTTTGCCTAGGACGTGTCCTAGCGAGGAATATGGACCCTATCTTTTGCCCAGGGATGCCCTTTGCGGGTTTTCATTCCTGACGAGTCTTGAGCAATGTCTTGAAGCATAATACTTCTTCACCGCATCAGATTTGATTGGGTGTCAAAGTTCCTCTCCATCCATATCAGTAAGGATAAGAGCTCCTCTCGAGAAAGCTCGTTTGACCACAAAGGGTCCTTCATAGTTTGCTGCCCATTTTCACATCTTATCCTTCTAGGCCGAAAGCAATTTCTTTATCACTAGATCCCCTTCATGGTAAGTATGAGGGTTGACTTTTTTGTCATAAGCCCTTTTGATCTTCTTTTGATAGGCTTGTCCATGACATATAATGTTCAACCGTTTTTCTTCAATTAGGTTTAGCTAGTCGTATCGGCTTGGAACCCATTCAGCTTCTGTCAACTTTGCTTCCATTATAACTTGCAGGGAAGGTATTTCAACCTCTATGGGAAGTACGACCTCCATTCCGTATACAAGGGGAAATGGAGTAGCTCTTGTGGAGGACCATACAGACGTCCGATATCCGTGAAGGGCAAAGGGCAACATTTCATGCCAATCTTTATAGGTTTTGACCATCTTTTGGATGATCTTCTTGATGTTCTTATTAGCTGCCTCTACTACACCATTCATCTTAGGTCGATAAGGAGAGGAATTATGATGTTGGATTTTGAATTCCTGGCATAGTTCCTCCATCATCTTATTGTTCAAATTGGTCCTATTATCAGTAATGAGACGATGAGGGATGCCTTATCAATATATAATGTTCCTCTTAATGAAGGTAGTCACCACCTTTTTGGTAACATTTGCGTAAGATGTAGCTTCCACCCATTTAGTCAAATAATCAATGGCCACCAGAATGAGGCGATGACCATTAGACGCTTTGGGTTCGATGGTGTTAGAATCGCACAGCGGAATGTTCGCGTGGTCGGACAAAAACCAAGAGGGGGGGGGGGAATTGGTTTCTTAATGAAAATTAGGTTTTCAAAAATTTCCCCAAATTTTACCGATTAAAAACTGTGTAAATGTAAATAGAGAAGAGAAGAGAATCTTACACAGGAGATTTATACTGGTTCGGATCAAAAGACCCTACGTCCAGTTGCTAATCACTCAAACAGAGGATTAACACTGTCACTATAAACAAAGTTATTACAAACAATTTACAATGGAAGAGATAAAGTAAAGATAACACCTCTCTTGAAATCCACAAGAGATGAAGAACAGCTTTCCCCAGAGACGGCACAGCACACAATCCACTAAGAACTCCACTTAGTGATTCTTATCGCTTCTAGCCCACACCAGGTTCAGAAAGCCCTGAAGAACAGCTTTCCCCAGAGACGGCACAACACACAATCCACTAAGAACTCCACTTAGTGATTCTTATCGCTTCTAGCCCACACCAGGTTCAGAAAGCCCCCTTTCCTTGCAACAAACAGTTCTCTGGCACTCACAACACTTAACTTTTGTATGGAAAAGGTTGTTCTTATTTTCTGAGTGCCAAAGGAGAGTTTAAGTAGGGAAATTAGGGTTTAGAAATTGGGGATTTCGAAACTAGGGTTCTTGGTAATTGGGTTTTCGAAAATAGGGTTAATTTGAAGTTTAAAATCAAAAACACACTGAAATAATCGATTAAATGGAGTTATAATCGATTAAAACAGAGCCAAAAAAACAGAACCCAAAACCTCTCTGTTTTAATCGATTATTTGACGTTTTAATCGATTATTTGACCTAATAATCGATTATTTTGATGTTTTAATCGATTAAAACAGTGAGTATATACTGAAAATGGTTTTCTCACTGTTTTAATCGATTATTTCCCTATATAATCGATTAAAGCCGAGCCTGGATGATATATTTGGGCTTTTTGAAGCTTCTAAGTTACAGACTATGTACCGGCTATCTCAAACTCTATAATTACAGACTCAATCTAATTAAAACAGAGTTATTACACTACAAAACAAGTCTTCAATACTCTAAGTCTTTGAGTTCTTGAATCATCATCAAAATCATCAATCTTTAAGTTCATCAAGTGCAACATCAAGTCCTTAAATGTTCAACAATCTCCCCCTTTTTGATGATGATCAAAATTATCTTTTAAAGCTCTTGTAATAACCTGTTTTATCTGTCATACTTAACAAACACATTAAACATACCAGATAACATTTAAATTTAATTCATAATAGGCTTTAAATTTTTCTCCCCCTATTTTGATTATAATCAAAAAGAACTCTACAATAACAATCATAAGAGCTCCCCCTCAAAATATGCATAAGTTTGAGATAACTCCCCCTCAATCAAAGCATTAAAGAAACATCATATTTTATTTCATAAAGAAACGTCATTACAGACAAAGAGATATATAACATTACAATCATCCAAAAACAGTCAAATTAAGCAAAATTTAAGCTATTTCTAATATCCCTAAGTCTCTTCTAAGATCATAGAATCTATCCTTGGGTAGAGGCTTAGTAAATATGTCTGTTAATTGACGTTTGGTATCTACATACTCTATTTTACAGTTTCCTTTGCTGATATGATCTCTTAAAAAGTGATGTCTTATTTCTATATGCTTAGTCCTAGAGTGCATTACTGGATTCTTAGTTAAGTTAATTGCACTCGTATTATCACACATCAAGGGTATGTCATCTAAAAAGATATTATAATCTTCTAACTGTTGTTTCATCCACAGAATTTGAGCACAACAACTACCAGCTGCAATATATTCAGCTTCAGTGGTAGATAAAGCAACACATGCCTGTTTCTTAGAATGCCAATATATTAAGGATGAACCTAACAAATGACATGTTCCACTAGTGCTTTTTCTATCAATTTTACAGCCACCATAATCAGCATCAGAATATCCTATTAAACTCATACAAGCATCAGACGGATACCACAAACCAAGATCAGTAGTTCCTTTTAAATATTTTAAAATATGTTTCACTGCAATTAGATGAGATTCTTTAGGACAAGCCTGAAATCTAGCACACACACAGACAGAATGCATAATATCAGGTCTACTTGCAGTTAAGTATAACAGTGATCCTATCATACCTCTATACATAGTTTGATTAACTTCCAAACCTGATTCATCCTTGTCTAGATAGCATGAAGTTCCCATGGGTGTGTTAGCTTCCTTGGAGGTGTCCATACCAAACTTTTTGAGGATCTCTTTGCAGTATTTGGTTTGAGAGATGAAAATGCCATCTTTAAGTTGCTTGATTTGTAGTCCAAGGAAGAATTTCAATTCTCCCATCATAGACATTTCAAACTCTCCCTGCATTATCTTAGCAAATTCTACACATAACGAATTATCAGTTGATCCAAAAATTATATCATCAACATATACCTGGACCAATAAGATATGTTCTTTAACTTTCTTAATGAATAGTGTAGAATCAATTTTTCCTCTTGAAAAATCATTTGTAGTTAGGAAACTACTTAATCTTTCATACCAAGATCTAGGAGCTTGTTTCAACCCATATAATGCTTTCTTTAATTTGAAAATATGATTAGGATAATTAAAATCCTCAAATCCAGGGGGTTGCTCCACATAAACTTCTTCTTTAATAAAACCATTCAAAAATGCACTTTTAACATCCATTTGATATAGTTTAAATTTCATTAAAGATGCATAGGCAAGAAGTAGGCGTATAGCCTCTAACCTGGCAACAGGAGCATAAGTTTCATCATAATCAATACCTTCCTCCTGATAATAGCCTTTTGCAACAAGTCTGGCTTTATTCTTTGTTATGTTCCCATCTTCATCAAGTTTATTTCTAAACACTCATTTGGTTCCAATAACTTGATATGATTCTTCCCTTGGGATTAATTCCCAGACTTGATTTCTTTCAAATTGGTTAAGTTCTTCTTGCATGGCTATGCACCATTGTTCATCTTTAAGTGCTTCCTCAACGTTTTTAGGTTCAATCTATGACACAAAAGCTACAGACATAAAAAAATTAGTCATGTTTCTTGTTCTTACCCCTTTTGAAATGTCACCTATGATATTGTCCATTGAGAGTCCTCTAGGTGATTGTCATTCTTTTGCTAATTCAGGCGTTTGAGAAAGCTCATTTTCTTCCAAATATAATTCATCAAGAGCCTCTCTTATATATTCATCATCACCTGCAATTTCTTTATTTGACTCAAGAGGATTTCCCCCAAGGTCTACAATCTCATCAAAGGTAACATGAATAGATTCTTCTATATTCAAAGTTCTTCTATTAAATACCCTATAAGCCTTGCTAGTTAATGAATAACCTAAGAAAATGCCCTCATCAGCTTTTGAGTCAAATTTTCCTAAGTTGTCCTTTCCATTATTTAAAACAAAGCATTTACACCCAAAAATTTTCAAATGAGCAACATTAGGCTTTCTACCATTAAACAATTCATAGGGAGTTGATTTTATAATTGGCCTAATATGTATCCTATTCAAAACATACTAAATGATCAATTTTCTTTGAATAAATACAAGATACAAACAATTCATTTAACTATAGGAACCCAAATATATTTTCCTTTAGGAACACCAAAATGTTTGATTTTACATCTATTTGAAGTATGACCTTGTTTCATACAATAGAAGCATGCATTTGAAGTAGTTTTAGAACAAGATACATTATTAACATGACATGCTCTAGTTCCTTTTTCTACCCATACTCTTTTTTTTTTAGTTTTACTCTTTTTCAAAGGAACTCTTTGATTTACATTATTTTGTGCAAACACCATTTCATGCTTCTTAAGATCATCTATTTCCTTTTCGGCTTTGTCTAGCAAATGGTTAAGAATATCTATGTCATATTCATGCTCTTTACAGTTTGCACATGCTAAATTCTTATCCTCATCTAAACATACAATTTTCGTATTAGCTACCTCCTTTTCTTCTAAACATGCAATTTTCAATTTTAAGGACTCATTTTCCTTTTCCGATCTTCTTAGATTCTTCTTTACAACTGTATATTCATCTTTTAAATTCTTAAAGGCAATAAATAATTCATTGTAAGCATTTTGCAATTCATCATGGTCATTTTCATCACTAGAAGATGAATCGGAATCACTAACCTCAAAATCCGAAGATATGTTGTCTTTTGCCAACAAGCAAATGTTAGCTTCTATTTCCATATCACTTGACTCCGAAATCGCGTCATTATCATCGGTTCCTTCATAAGTTACTCTTAGTTTATTCCACATTTCTTGAGCACTCTTACAAACGGAGATCCTATAAAACTCGTCAAGGGTTAAAGCAGATGAAATAATATTTCTAGCCCTAACATCATATTGGGCTTTCCTATTTTCTTCATCCGACCATCTGGAAAATTTTTTTGGTACTTCTACTCCATTTTCAAAAACTTTAGGAATAAAAGGACCGTTTAAAATAGCGTCCCAGACGCCTCTATCAACAGACTCTAGAAAAATTTGCATACGTACCTTCCAGAAAGGATAATTTTGACCCGCAAAAAGTGGGGGTCTCGTTGATAGACGCACCTTCGGCAAAAGTTTGATTTTGTCCGGCCATTTTCGAAAATTTGAATGACTATCAAAGCAAGCTCTGATACCACTTGTTAGAATCGCGCAGCGGAATGTTCGCGTGGTCGGACAAAAACCAAGAGGGGGGTGAATTGGTTTCTTAATGAAAATTAGGTTTTCAAAATTTTCCCCAAATTTTACCGATTAAAAACTGTGTAAATGTAAATAGAGAAGAGAAGAGAATCTTACACAGGAGATTTATACTGGTTCGGATCAAAAGACCCTACGTCCAGTTGCTAATCACTCAAACAGAGGATTAACGCCGTCACTATAAATAAAGTTATTACAAACAATTTACAATGGAAGAGATAAAGTAAAGATAACACCTCTCTTGAAATCCACAAGAGATGAAGAACGAGCTTTCCCCGGAGACGGCATAAGACACAATCCACTAAGAACTCCACTTAGTGATTCTTATCGCTTCTAGCCCACACCAGGTTCAGAAAGCCCCGAAGAACAGCTTTCCCCGAGACGAGCACAGACACACAATCCACTAAGAACTCCACTTAGTGATTCTTATCGCTTCTAGCCCACACCAGGTTCGAAAGCCCCCTTTCCTTGCAACAAACAGTTCTCTGGCACTCACATCACTTAACTTTTTGTATGGAAAAGGTTGTTCTTATTTTCTGAGTGCCAAAGGAGAGTTTAAGTAGGGAAATTAGGGTTTAGAAATTGGGGATTTCGAAACTAGGGTTCTTGGTAATTGGGTTTTCGAAAATAGGGTTAATTTGAAGTTTAAAATAAAAAACAGACTGAAATAATTGATTAAATGGAGTTATAATCGATTAAAACAGAGCCAAAAAAACAGAACCCTAATCGATTATTTGACGTTTTAATCGATTATTTGACCTAATAATCGATTATTTTGATGTTTTAATCGATTAAAACAGTGAGTATATACTGAAAAATGGTTTTCTCACTGGTTTAATCGATTATTTCCCTATATAATCGATTAAAGCTGAGCCTGGATGATATATTTGGGCTTTTTGAAGCTTCTAAGTTACAGACTATGTACCGGCTATCTCAAACTCTATAATTACAGACTCAATCTAATTAAAACAGAGTTATTACACTACAAAACAAGTCTTCAATACTCTAAGTCTTTGAGTTCTTGAATCATCATCAAAATTATCAATCTTTAAGTTCATCAAGTGCAACATCAAGTCCTTGAATGTTCAACAGATGGGTCCAATAACATCCATGCCCCACATAGCGAATGGCCAAGGTATTGCCATAACATTGAGAGGTACTGGTGGGACATGAACATTGTCAACATATATTTGACACTTGTGACATCTTTTAGCATATCGATGATAGTCGCCTTCCATTGTGGACCAGAAATATCCTGCTATGAGGATTTTGCTAGCCATGACATGCCCTGGCATATGAGTCCTGAAGATTCCCTCATGAATTTCTCTAATCAAGCTTTGGGCTTCTTCATGTTCCACACATCTCAACAAAATGTAATCAAAATTCCTTTTATAGAGGGTTTCTCCAATCATCATAAACCTCGCGACCCTTTTCCGAATGGTCCTTTTATTGTTATCACTGATTCCCTCGGGATATTCACCCTTCATGAGGTATCGCTTAATGTCATGATACCAAGGGAATTTATCTTCCTTGCTATTTACTGTCATGCAAAAGACTTGTTTATCATACCTTATGACATGTATAATTGGAATTTCATGTTCTTTATCTAATGCAAACATGGATGACAAAGTAGCAAGGGCATCTGCCATCTGGTTCTCTTCTCGAGGGACATACTTGAAACTAACACTTTCCATCCTCGAAGTCATATTACGAATGCACTCTAGATACGAGATTACTTTGGAATTCTTGATTTCCCATTCACCCTTGAGTTGGTAAATGACAAGGGATGAGTCACCGAATATCTTAAGTTTGGTTACCCCTTGATCTAGAGCTTCTTGGGTACCCAAAGCACAGGCTTCATATTCGTCCATATTGTTTGTGCAATCAAAGTTCAGCATGGCTGTTACCAGGATGTTTTTTTTCTCAGGAGATATTAAAACAGCTCCAATCCCATGTCCAAGCATGTTCGAGGCTCCATCAAAGAACATAATCCACACATTATCTTTGGGTTCTTTGTGTTGGATGTGCATTATATGCTCATCTAGAAAATCGTCTTGTAGGGATTGATATTCATATGTTGATCCATGTGCTAGGTAATTTGCTAAAAGACTACCTTTGATAGCTTTTTGGGTGACATGGACGATGTCAAATTCCGAGAGAAGTACTTGTCACCTAGCTATCCTTCCGGTCAAGACGGGTTTTTCAAATAGATATTTTATTGGATCCATTTTGGAAACCAACTAGGTCGTATGTCTAACCATATACTTTCGAAGACGCTGAGTTGCCCACACCAATGCACAACATGTTTTTTCAAGTGGTGTATAACGAGTCTCATAGTCTAGAAATTTTTTATTGAGGTAATATATGACTTGCTCTTTCTTTCCCGTATCTTCTTGTTGACTGAACACACATCCTATAGACTCGTCGAGTACTGATAGATAAAGGATTAGAGGTTTTCCTTCAATGGGCGGCACAAATACTGGTGGATTGGTCAAGCACATCTTAATCTTTTTAAAAGCTTGCTAACACTCATTATTCGAAACTGTCGATTGATTCTTACGCAGTAGCTTGAAAATGGGTGCACACTTATCGGTTAACTGCGCGATGAACCGTGCAATGTAGTTTATCTGACCCAAGAATCCTCTGACTTCCTTTTCTGCTCTTGGTGGGGCATTTTCAAAATCGCCTTTGTTTTATCAAGGTCTACCTCGATACCTTTTTTACTGATGATGAACCCGAGGAGTTTACTCGACCGTACTCCAAAAGTGCATTTAGTCAAGTTTAGCTTAATCTGATATTTTCGAAGTCGATCGAATAGTCTCCTCAAATATTGGAGGTGGTCCATCTCGTTCTTGGACTTGGCAATCATGTTATCCACATAAAATTCAATTTCTTTGTGGATCATATCATAAAATAGCATTACCATAGCCCTTTGATAGGTAGCCCCTGCATTCTTAAGCCCAAAAGGCATTACTCTGTAGCAAAATGTCCCCCACGGTGTGATGAAGGAGGTCTTTTCTCCATCTTCGACAGTCAACTTAATCTGGTTGTACATCGCATATCCATCCATGAAAGAATAGAGAGTGTTTGTGGTAGTGTGGTCTACCAACATATCAATATGTCGTAAGGGAAAATCGTCTTTTGGGCTTGCATGATTTAGATCCCTATAATATATGCACACTCTGATTTTTCCATTCTTCTTTATAACTGGCACAATGTTTGCTAGCCATTTGTGATATTTGGACACGATTAGAAAATTGGCGCTAACTGTTTTTGCACTTCCTCCTTAATTTTCAAAGACCATTTGGGCTTTACTCTTCTGAGCTTCTGTTTTACTGGCCGAAATCCCTCTTTTAATTGTAATCTGTGTTCCACAATGCTTTCATCAATTCCCGACATGTCATGATAGGACCATGCAAAGACATCGACATATTCTCTTAATAACTATATCAACCCTTCCCTGACGTTATTATCAATTTGGGTACCAATATTTATTTCTTTCTTATCATCTCCTTGTCCCAAATCAATAGCCTCAATTTTTTCCTGGTCGGGCTATATCAATTGAGCTTCTTTTTCAAACAGTCTTTGCATGTTCGGGGAAATGGTCTCCTCCTCACTGTCTGACTCAATCCATTTGCCTTCAGCTTTCAGATCGTACAGAGAGTCCTCAATCACAGACATGACTGTTTATATGGTTCTGTTTTAAGTTTAGATTTTATTAATTATGGGAAAATAATGAGAGAAAAGAATAAAAAGAATATGAATATTTTGTAATGATTAAAGGTAAATATGTACAAAGCCCTTTTAATAAAAAACCCTCGTGGTCACGGGCAGAGACCACGAGAGATACATCAGATGTTTTTATATATTTTTATGTTTTTTTTAGCCAAAAGACGCATAAAATGAGGAGCCCTAATTAGCTGGCATTCTCTATCCCATCCCTTCACTTTGGTTGTGATAGAGGCTTGTCATCCACCTTGGGAGTATGATGAGTCCCTAGTTGCCCCGAAGGCGGGAGAGGTCATTCCTAGGAGGATTACTAGAAGCATGACTAGAAGGGAGGCCTCCTCTTTACCTTCCATTTTGAATTTACTTAGTATCTTTACTTAGTATTTTTCTTTTTCTAAGTTTTTCACTTATTTTCGCTTTCTTTTTGTAGGCTCACTTTTTGCACCTCCTTTTTGAAGAATACCACCTTTTTTTTGGTGGAAAAGAAGCCTTGGATCCATAGGATACATGCATGGGCAGCCCAAAGGTGTAGGACACTCCTTTTTCATGTCCTACACCCCTTTTTGGAGAGGAAGAAGCTTAGGATGCGGGTTTGGTTGGCTTGGGACAACCCAAAAGGAAACACACCTCTTTTTTCATGTTCTCCACACCCTTAGAGGTATTTTTGGTGGGCTAGAACGAATTTAACATATTTGGACCATGGGGACTCTAGCCTTTAGGTTTAGGTTAAGTTTATGTCTCCTTTTATAATTCCATCTAGGTCCCTCCCTTAAAAGCCTATAAATAGAGGCTTCCCTCATGTAATTAGGTTGAACATTTATGAAAAGTTTGTGAGGTTTCTTAGAGTGTTCCATCTCTTTGAGTGTCTTATCTTGAACCTTGGTTCAAGTGGCGGCAACCACCACTTATCTAGGGTGGCTCATCCCCCTAGTGGCGTGCCAACACTCCACCACCACCATAATTCTTTTCTCTTCCTCTTTTCTTCTTTATTTCTTCCCTTCATTTATTTATGCAAGGGGCTGGTCCAATTTTCCAGCCCTTGTCTTTATTCGTTTCTAGTTTCATTCCATCTCTTTCTCCCTCCATAATCCTTGGAAATGAACCTTCACATCTAGATAGGCAACTATCTTAATGTCCAAGTGGGAATTTTCCTTGGGTTTGCTTACTTTATTGCTTAAAATTCTGCACCTTATCTTCTTACAATTCTGCACCTTACTTTATTTTTACATCATTTGGTATTCGTAGCTTAGGTTGTTTCTAGTAAGGTATTCTTATTGTTGCTTTGACATTATTCCTTGTGTAGTTTGTGTTTTGTGCTCTAAATTGTGGTTTTTTTATGGTCATTTGGTTTACTGTGCTGCACTCAAAAGTTTGGGCGTGAGGTTAGTCCAATACTACACTCACCTAAGTTTCTTTTTATGGCATGTATGATGTTTGATAAAATGCCTAGCCAAAAAAAAAAATTCTGCACTTGATTAAATTACATATTCTTCTAAGTTTAGTGTCTTTCTAAATGTGCCTAGCCTTTGCTTGAGTTATATGTCTAGTATCTCTTGTTGAAGTTTTCTTTTATTGGCTTCCAACACTTGAAATTGCATGATGAATTAATTAGTTGAGTCCATGCATGATGAATTGATCTAGGATCCTAAACATAGGAACTAAGTGATCAAATTTTTGCTAGCAACTTTAAACAACTTTTGGCAAGTCTAGAATCAAGTTAGAACAAAAATATTTTTACAAAAAAAGTATCTTGATCAAAACCTTATTGCTTCAAACAAACAAAAAAAGGAAAAGAAAAAAATTCTGCACTTATAGGATTTGATTCTAGAAATTGTCATAATACTTAGTTGCATGATTAAAATTTGGCAAATTAGTTCTAACATTGTAGGAACCTTAATCTTCTTTATGTGTGTGCTTGGTTGAAAATTTTGATTGCATGTTTTAAGTGCTTCTCAAATTTCTTTCTAGCTTTTCTTGTTTTAGTCTTGTTCAAAGTTTTGTCTAAATTTCCCTCTTAGTAAACCTTCCTTGATTTTGTGCTTTTATTGCTTGTCTTAGGTTTCTTTAAGTTTTGTCTTTGAAGTTTTCTATTTTTTGGAACTCTTAAGTGTTTTGGTTGTCGTACATCTTTCCATTTGATTGCCATTTTTCAAGAGAAATTTTTAAGACTTTAAAGAGAATTTTGGAACATTTAGAAATTTTTCTACTTGAAGAGTGGAGTGATCCTACCAATAAATCTTGTGTGAGGAGCCAAACACTTGAGTGACTTGATTTACATTTTAACCTTTCATCTTTCGTGTTTTGTATTAGTTTAACTTGTTTTGCAGTACATGTCAAATTCCTCATCGTAGAAGGCAAGCAATGTGGGGGCATCTAATGAAGGACAAATACAAGGTCTAGCGGAACAAACTCTGGTGGAATTAATTAAAGAAATGGAATTGTCCCTAAGGAAAGTGAAAGACATTTGAGGGAGACAATCCAAAGACTAGAAGCCGAGAAGTCCCAAAGAGAGAGAAGACGTTCATATTCACTAAGTTCCCAAGAGGAAGAAGATAGGAGATACCATGGAAGGAGGCAATCTAGGCGCACCAACACTCCAAGAAGGAACAACATTAAGATACCCAAGTTCTACTGAGATAATGATCCGAAGTCTACCTAGACTGGGAGGCTAAAGTGGACCAAATCTTTAATGTAAACCCAGTAGGGGACCAAGAACAAGTAGATTTAGTTGTAGTAGAATTTGAGGGATATGCCATGACTTGGTGGCATAAGGTTTGTAACGATAATTACCAAGGGCCACCCGCGGCTTCTTGGATGGACATTAAACATTTAATGCGCGCTAGATTCGTTCCTTCCTACTATAGGAGGGAGCTCTTGTTGAAGCTCCAACGGCTTCAACAGGGTAATATGTGTGTGAATGATTACTTCAAGACGCTAGAATCTTTGCTACTTAGGGCCGGTATGCATGATGAAACTAATGAGACTAAGGTAGCTAGGTTTGTTAGTGGTCTTAGAAGAGATATCCAGGACTTAGTAGAATTATACGAATACTCCTCAATTGAAAATGTTTTACATCTTGCCCTTAAAATTGAAGCTCAATTGAAAAGAAAAGATGGGGCTAAAAGGAGTTATTCGCATAATGACTACTACAATTCAAATTGGAAGGACAAGGGCAAGGAAAAGGACAAACCAGAGAGAAACCCTTCCAAAGCTCTCCAAGAGGTGCTCCCTAAGGGAAACCCTTCAAGGAACACCACTCCTAACACTTCCGCGCCTCAAAGGACTAGTTCCATAAAATGTTTCAAATGTCTTGGGTATGGGCATATTGCTTCAAACTGCCCTACCAAAAGGACTATGATTTTGAGCGCAAACGGAGATGTCGAGAGTGAACATTCCTCCTCATCCGAAGAGAATTCCTCTAAACACTCTTCCTCAAGCGATGAAGAGATCACACCTTGTGAAGGCGATTTGTTAATAGTAAGGCGGATGTTGGGTCAAGTCCGAAGGATCTTGACAATACTCAAAGAGAAAATATTTTTCACACCCGCTGTCTTATTAATGACAAATTGTGTTCACTAATCATCGATGGGGAAGTTGTGTGAATGTTGCTAGCACAAGGGTAGTAGACAAGCTTGGTTTACCCACTACTCCTCATGCCAAGCCATACAAACTTTCTTGGCTTAGTGAGGAAGGCGAGATAAAGGTCAATAAACAAGTCCTCATTAGCTTTGTCATTGGGAACTATAAAGATGAGGTTCTTTGTGATGTTGTGCCAATGGAAGCATCCCATATGTTACTTGGTAGGCCGTGGCAATTTGATAAACAAACATTTCATGACGGCTATACAAACAAGTTTTCTTTTAACTTCCAAGGGCGCAAGATCACTTTGAAACCCCTTTCCCTCAAGAAGTTAGTAAGGACCAAGAAAAAATGCAAAAAAAGAGAAAAGAAGAAAACGAAACAAAGAGAGAAAAAAAGAGAAGGGGTCAACCTCCAAGGCGAAGGGCATCATGATCTCCCACAAGGGGATTAAGAAGGTACTTTTAGCTCATAAACCCCTACTCTTAGCATATCCTCCTCTAGGTTCTTCCCCGCATTTCATGAACAATCTCCAAGTTTGTCCAAGAGTCTAGAGTTAGTATTGGATGAATTTCAGGATGTTTTTCAAGAACCTCCTAAGGGGCTTCCACCTCTAAGGGGATCGAACATCAAATAGACTTCTTACCTGGTTCATCCATTCCTAACCTGGCCGGCTTATAGGGCAAACCCGTAAGAGTCTAGAGAGATTGAAAGGCAAGTTGAGGAATTAAAAGTTAAGGGTTGGGTCCAAGATAGCATGAGTCCTTGTGCAATGCCGTAATTCTCGTCCCCAAAAAGGATGGGAGTTGGCGGATGTGCACTGACCGTAGGGCAATCAATAATATAACTGTTAAGTATAGGCACCCAATTCCAAGGCTGGATGACTTGCTAGATGAGTTACATGGAGCTTCCGTGTTTTCCAAAATTGATCTCGAAGAGCGGATATAATCAAATTAGAATCAAAGAAGGAGATGAATGGAAAACCGCTTTCAAGACCAAATTTGGACTATACGAATGGTTGGTCATGCCCTTTGGCCTAACCAATGCTCCGAGTACATTCATGCGGCTAATGCATCACGTGCTCCTGGTCTTTTATAGGCAAGTTTGTAGTGGTATACTTTGATGACATCTTAGTCTATAGCTTGTCCGAGGAAGAGCATGTGTATCATCTAAGAAGTGTACTTGAAACCCTTAGGAAAGAGACCTTGTATGCAAATAGGGAGAAATGCATTTTTGGCATGGATCATGTAGTCTTCCTAGGGTTTGTAGTGAGTTCAAAGGGAGTCCAAGTGGATGAAGAAAAAGTGGCAAGCAATTAGAGATTGGCCAACTCCCACAAATGTGAGTGAAGTGAGGAGTTTTCATGGGTTGGCTAGTTTCTATAGAAGATTTGTTAAAGATTTTAGTACAATTGCAGCCCCCTTGAATGAAATAGTGAAAAAGGTTGTGGGTTTTCAATGGGGCAAGGATCAAGAAAATGCTTTTCAAACACTTAAAGAAAAATTGATCAATGCACCACTCCTAGCCCTTCCAAACTTCACCAAGTCATTTGAGGTTGAGTGTGATGCTTCAAATATAGGCATTGGGGCAGCCTTGCTTCAGTGAAGGCCACCCCATAGCTTACTTCAGTGAGAAGTCGAAAGGGAGTCATCTCAATTACTCCACCTATGACAAAGAGTTATATGCTCTTGTTAGGGCTTTACAAACTTGGCAACATTATCTTCTTCCAAAGGAGTTTGTGGTCCATAGTGATCATGAATCCCTTAAATTTTTGAAAGGTCAAAGTAAACTTAGCAAGAGACATGCTAGGTGGGTAGAGTTCATTGAGCAATTTCCTTATGTAATCAAACACAAGCAAGGGAGGAGTAACATAGTGGCCGATGCTCTATCAAGGAGACATACTTTGTTAAGCCTTTTAGAAACAAAATTTTTAAGCTTTGATCATATTCGGAACTATATCCTAGAGATGATGACTTTTCCAAGATTTATAGTGAATGCCTAAAGGGGGTCATAAGGATTTTTACATTCACAAAGACTATCTTTTCAAAGGAAAAAGGATTTGTGTACCCTGTGGGTCCTTAAGGGCTTCACTTGTCAAGGAGTCTCATGAGGGTGGTTTAATGGGACATTTTGGGGTGTCTAAGACTTTAGAAATCCTTAGTGAACACTTTTACCGGCCACACATGAAGAGACATGTTGAAAAATTTTGTGAAAACTGCATTGCATGTAAGAAAGCCAAGTCTAGGGCCCAACCTCATGGACTTTACACCCCTTTGCCCATTCCTACTTCACCTTGGGTAGACATATCCATGGATTTTGTACTTGGGCTTCCAAGGACAAAGCGAGGAATGGATTCCATCTTCGTGGTAGTGGATCGATTTTCAAAAATGGCCCATTTTATCCCCGCCACAAGACTGACGATGCATGCCTAGTTGCAAATCTCTTCTTTAGAGAAGTTGTTAGATTGCATGGGATACCTAGGACAATTGTATCTCGATAGAGATACTAAGTTCTCGAGTCACTTCGGAGGACACTATGGGGAAAACTTGGAACTAAACTCCTTTTTTCAACCACTTGCCACCCACAAACAGACATGGTCAAACGAAGTAGTGAATAGAACTTTGTCTCAACTATTAAGATGCATGATTTCTAGGAACCCCAAAGAGTGGGAGAACATAATTCCCCATGTAGAGTTTGCATATAACCTGGTGGTTCATTCCACTACCTCCCACTCTCCTTTTGAGGTCGTTTATGGATTTAATCCCTTAACACCTTTAGACCTCCTTCCTCTACCTACCCATGAAGCTTGGACTAGCCAAGATGGTCTAGAAAAATCTAAGATCATTAAGGACCCGCATGCCCGAGTTAAAGCCAACATCGAGAGGAAAGTAGGTCAAGATAGCAAGTATGCCAATAAGGGAAGAAAGGAAGTCATCTTCCAACCTGGAGATTGGGTATGGCTTCACTTGAGAAAGGAGCGGTTCCCGACTCAAAGGAAGTCCAAACTTAACCCCCGAGGTGACTGGACCTTTCCAAATAGTTAGGAAAATAAACAATAATGCATATGAGTTAGATCTACCAACTCGAATATAACATTAGTAACTTTTTTAATGTTGGTGATCTTACTCCTTTTGATGCAGGTTTTGCAAATTCGTGGACGAATTCTCTCCAGGGAGGAGAGGATGATGAGTCCCTAGTTGCCCCGGAGGCGGGAGAGGTCATTCCTAGGAGGATTACTAGAAGCATGACTAGAAGGGAGGCCTCCTCTTTACCTTCCATTTTGAATTTACTTAGTATCTTTACTTAGTATTTTCTTTTTCTAAGTTTTTCACTTATTTTCGCTTTCTTTTTGTAGGCTCACTTTTTGCACCTCCTTTTTGAAGAATACCACCTTTTTTTTGGTGGAAAAGAAGCCTTGGATCCATAGGATACATGCATGGGCAGCCCAAAGGTGTAGGACACTCCTTTTTCATGTCCTACACCCCTTTTTGGAGAGGAAGAAGCTTAGGATGCGGGATTGGTTGGCTTGGGACAACCCAAAAGGAAACACACCTCTTTTTTCATGTTCTCCACACCCTTAGAGGTATTTTTGGTGGGCTAGAACGAATTTAACATATTTGGACCATGGGGACTCTAGCCTTTAGGTTTAGGTTAAGTTTATGTCTCCTTTTATAATTCCATCTAGGTCCCTCCCTTAAAAGCCTATAAATAGAGGCTTCCCCTCATGTAATTAGGTTGAACATTTATGAAAAGTTTGTGAGGTTTCTTAGAGTGTTCCATCTCTTTGAGTGTCTTATCTTGAACCTTGGTTCAAGTGGCGGCAACCACCACTTATCTAGGGTGGCTCATCCCCCTAGTGGCGTGCCAACACTCCACCACCACCATAATTCTTTTCTCTTCCTCTTTTCTTCTTTATTTCTTCCCTTCATTTATTTATGCAAGGGGCTGGTCCAATTTTCCAGCCCTTGTCTTTATTCGTTTCTAGTTTCATTCCATCTCTTTCTCCCTCCATAATCCTTGGAAATGAACCTTCACATCTAGATAGGAAACTATCTTAATGTCCAGTGGGAATTTTCCTTGGGTTTGCTTACTTTATTGCTTAAAATTCTGCACCTTATCTTCTTACAATTCTGCACCTTACTTTATTTTTACATCAGAGTAGGAGCATCGAAGGTGATCCACCCGACGTCAAGCAGTTGTCCACGGAATGCCTCGGAGCACCGAATGGTAATCACATTTCTCATTTGGTTTATACCATTCTGGGTAGGGTGGGTCTATCTTTTTTGGAGGAATGCGTACTAGGAGCTTGGCGTCTAGTAACTTTGGCAACAGACTCTTGTAGGAGGTTGGGATAGGAGTAAATTTCTTCTCCTGTTTGCGTGACTAGTCTGCTGCGAAGAGGAAGAAGGAGTAGTAAAATTGATAGCGTCTACGACTCCCTCCTTCTTCTTGCTGAAGGACTTTTTAAATGTTGCGGTAGAAGAGGAAGGTTGCGCAATCCTTCCACTTTTTAGTCCTTATTCCACTCTTTCTCCTATGGTAACCACATCCACAAAGAGTGTTGACATGTTCCCTATCATTTTATCATAATAAGGACCAGTTAAGGAATTGATAAACATGGACGTGGTTTCCTTGTCTGACAGAGGGGGCTCTACTTGGGCGGCCAACTCCCTCCACCACTGGGCGTATGCCTTAAAGGACTCATCGCTCTTCTTTCTCAGCGCTTGTAGATCTGACCTATCCGGGCTCAAGTCGATGATATATTTATAGCGACGAAGGAAGGCATCTGCCAGCTGTCTCCAAGTCTAGACTTGTCCTCCTTCTAATTATATATACCAATTTAGAGCTGAATAAGCCAAGCTCTCCTAAAAGCAATGGATCAAGAGCTTCTCATTATCAGCATATACAACCATCTTTTAGCAGTACATCGTAACATGATTCTTAGGACAAGTCATTCCCATGTACTTTGGGAAGTCTGGAGTCTTGAACTTATGAGGGAATTGAATATTTTTAACGAGGCACATGTCAACCGCCTCTTTGACGTTGAAATTATGCCCTTCCATGGCCCTTAGCCTCTCTTCGAGGGCAGTAATATGTTGCTTTCACACTTCACGAGTATTGATATGTACTGCCCTCCTATCAGATTGGACATGAACTCCATGTTCATGTTCAAAGATGGGTTCCTCTTCTTCCTCATGGTGGGAGGCATGTTCACTTTAAGGGCCCTCCTTGTGGAGATGTTGTTGACGCATCATTTGAGCCATTTGCCCCTTTAGCGATGTAGACCCAAAATCTTGCCCGACTTCACAATAAAACCAGAGGACCTCCATTTGAAGATAGGCAAAGCCTCTAGGCTCCATAATTAGGATAGGAGGACTTCTTGTACACAGAAAATAAGTGAAAATAAGAGAATTTATCCCAGAAGCCCGAGACAGCCGTCCCGATTGGCCAGACGGCGGTCTCGCCTTACAAGGCGAGATGACCGTCTCACCACTTGTAAGACGAGACAGCCATCTCACCACTTGGCGAGATGGCCATCTCGACTCTCAAGTGGCGAGACAGCAGTCCTGACTGGCGAGACGACCGTCTCACCTGACAAAGGTCGAGACGGCCATCTCGGTTTGATAGGCACAAATTCCTATAAATAGGGTCTCCCCCTCGTTTTACACAACTTTTCACCTAGATTTATCCTCTTATACTCTTCTTAAACCTCTCTGAAGCATTTCCAGAGTTCGGGTGCTCTTTCTAGACACTCTGTAGCTAGAGTCTTTCTGTCAATAAAAAAGTGAGCAACGTTGTAGAGTGAGAGGATAGCCAAAAAGCATCCTCAATGTTCAAGAGATTAATACAAAGTTTGCTTCAGAAGTTTCTTATTTACTCTCCCTTTTACTGCTTTTATTTACTACTCTTCTTGTATGCAATAGACAGTAGGATCATGTTGACATTTAATTTTTGCAAGTAAAACAAATAAATAAGGGTAAAAATGTAATTTTTTTAGTCTTTATTTTATAAACTAGTCCATCATAGGGAACCCGAAAGGGGCGTTGTGGGGTGCTAACACCTTCCCCACACGTAACTAACTCCCTTACCCGACTCTAGTTATAATGGCCAAAGTTGGTTTTTCCAAAAACCAATGCCTTTTTACCTTTTTCAGTGGTTAAGGTTAAAACACTGGTGGCAACTCCATAGAACCATTTTCAAAAACTTCATCCTTAAGATTAGTTTGGTTATCGGGCATCTTAAGAATGTCGACCATCTTTACAAAAAACGTGAGTCATCCAAAACCATCGCGTCACTCCGACCGTCTCCTTTTGACACTGATGATAGATGACGATTTCACTAGAAAAGCTAGAGAGTTAATCCCATTTAGTGATGGACTAGTTTAAGAAATAAAAACTTGAAATTACGCTTTTACCCTTCCTTGCTTTATAACATGTTTTACTGTTTGAATTTAATAACTGTTGTATGTTTATTTTATGCAATCGTTTGAAATAACAACTATACACAAACATTTGCACACAACAATCCCTCTATACCCGGGGGTAAGAGAGAATAAACATAGGGAGTGGGTGGCAAGTACGGTCGGTCGTGGTAATGGCCTTAGTGCCAGCAGGTCGTTGTCGGAAACCACCAGTCAAGGTGATAACCCTTTTCTTTTGGTCTAAGAATGTCGACACATAGATCCGTGCATGGTTCAAAGACTGGGAGATAGAGGGGACCCTATAATGGGGGCACCTTGGGGGCCTGGCTTTGGTGAGAACAATTAGAACCTACCTTTGCCAATGCACTTTTCTGCAGGAAAACCCTACCTCATGAATAAAATGTCACTCTATTTGTGGATGAGTGAATTGTTTGTGCATTTTTTTGTTGCATTTGTTTGTTGCATAGCATAATCATACAATAAGAATAAAAATAAAAAATTCAAAACCTTTTCATAATAAATACCCTTATCTTGGATAGTCTACTTTTTAGCTAGCCTGGTTTTAGATTCTTTGTAAGCTAAGTAGCCACGTGGACCGACAGAAGAGATAAGGGATTCTAAAACCATTCTTTCATAATAAACACCTTTATCTCGGACAGTCAATATTTTAGCTAGCCTGATTTCAGGTTCTTTGTCAGCTAAGTAGCCACGTTGACCTACAGAAGAGATAAAAGGTTAAAATAAAAGAAAAATCAGTCAAATAATAATCATAATAAGAGAAAATGGGACCCTGTTCATGGTGTTAAACATCAAATTCATAAACATCCATATAGGTAGTTTCCTTTGCAAAAAATAATCCAAACACTATCATGCATCATGTAGAGAATAAAACATGATAATGTTTAGGAAAAACAAAACACTTTCATGTGTGCCATCACAAAGCATCATACTCATAGCATGCATTTTTTTTTGTTTTTAGTTAATGGAGGGATCCAACAGTAAACAATTGGGAAAAGTGGATATTCCCCGTTACCGTGTCGAGAGGTTGGAACAGTTATGTGCATTAATGCCGCCAAAGGTTCGTTCCGATTTCAAGAGATCTTATGGATGGATTGTCGTCGCCGTCCGTTCTGACGTCTAGGGACATCTCGAACGTTTATGTGAGCGGTCGCGAAAAGATGGTTTAGACTCGCGTTTTATGTTAAAATATGTTCATTGCTTCTGAGGTGCTCAACAACTGAACTATCCTCTAATAAAAGCAAGGTTTTCGCAAAAGGGTTCTTATTGAGTCGCCACCAATGTTTTGACCGTAAACATTGGAAAAGGATAAAAAGGCGTTGATTTTAAGAAAAACCAAACTTGGTCATTATAACCTGAGTTGGGTAAGGGAGTTAGTTATGTGTGGGGAAGGTGTTAGCACCCCCACAACGCCCCTTTCGGGTTCCCTATGACGGATTCATTCATTAAGTAAAGATTACGAGAAATTACGCTATTACCCTATTTTATTGCATAATATTAAAAAATGGCTATCTACATGATTTTATTTTATATTGCATACATAAAGCAATAAATAAAGCAATAAAGGAGAAGAGAATTGAAAAGAACCTCCGTAGCAAGCTTTGTATTGTGAATCTTTAACTGTGAGGATGCATTTTGGAAATCCCCCGCTCTACAAAGACTCTCCTCCCCGAATACAATATCGACTCGACTAAATTTTAAAGAAGAATCGAATGTAGGAATACAGATCCTTAACCGATTGTTACCTTTTTAAGGCAATCGGAGAGTTCATTCGAAGTAGGGAGAGAAGACAAGTGTCTGGAGTGTGAAAAAGTGGCAAATGAGCTTCCTATTTATAATTTTCGCATCCTGGCACTTTGGGACGACCGTCTGGGGCTTGGAAAACTAGGATGGGTGTCTGGGGAGGCTAGGACGGCCGTCTGGCATGTGGGACGGCCGTCTGGGCTTGCTGGGACGACCATCCCGACTTCTGGGACGGCCATCTCGACTGTTCTGGCCAGATTTTGTGTTTTGGGACTCCCGGGAAGCTTTCCTTTCTTCATTTGGAAGTCGATTGATGTCGATAGACGTCCACCTAGGCTTTATCTTCGAATAGGAAGCCTTCTTAGCCTTTATTGAGAGGCTGGGAAAAATTAGGGGTCTACACGGATCCTCGACCTCCTAAGAATTTGCGTTGACCACATATTCATCAGAGTCTTGATCCACTTCTAGAGCTCCAGACTACATTGTTTTGAGTTCCCCTAGTTTGATTTGGTTCCGACCTTGGAAGAATATGAGCTTATGATTCGATGGCCCAAGTCAGTCGGGGTCTACATTAACCAAGGAGCTTATATCTCGTAAAACAAGGTCGCCGACCTTATCCGATTGCCACTTCCATAGTCTGCCCTGATAGGAAAAGGGAAGGTCCAAGGGTGGAAGATCTCATTGCTGGAAGACCATTTATCCTTTTTGGATGATAAAGGAGATTGGTCTACTTTCAAGAAGACTCTAGCACATATTATGTTTGGGACCTTTTTATTCCCTTTCCATAACGACACCGTGGATCATGCCGCGATGGATGCCTGTAGACCCCTAATTTTGCACGGCCTCTTAATAAAGACCAGAAGAATTTCTCTCTGAAGGTGGGTAAAGCTTCGGTGGACGTCCATCG
The DNA here is from genome assembly GCA_963425845.1 of Sphenostylis stenocarpa. NCBI lineage: Eukaryota > Viridiplantae > Streptophyta > Magnoliopsida > Fabales > Fabaceae > Sphenostylis > Sphenostylis stenocarpa. The sequence continues at coordinate 40,549,711 of OY731401.1, forward strand.
GCATCAACTGGCTTCCGTCTGAAGAAAGGAAAGCTTCCCTGGAGTCCCAGAACATAAAATTTGGCCAAAACACTTGAGACAGCCATCCCAAAAAGCAGGATAGTTGTCCCAAACAGGCGAGACGCACGTCCCAGATGTGAGACACATGTCTCACTAAAAAAAAACCACCTGAGACGGTTGTCCCAATTCTCAGACTGTTGTCCCAACCTTTGCAGACCGCTGTCCCTGTTTTCTGAACCCCAGACGGCCGTCCAGAGCTGGCTAGTTGAAAAAACTATAAATAGGGACCTTAGATGACGTTTTTTCACACACCTCACTCCTCTCTTCTCTCCCTCTTTCGAATGATCTCTCCGATTGCCTATAAGGTAACAATCGGTTAAGGAAGTTTCTTCCGGCATTCGATTCTTCTTAAAATTTTTGTAGTGTTGGTCCTGTATTCGGGGAGGAGAGTCTTTGTAGTGCAGGGGATTGCCAAAACGTATCCTCACAGTTGAAAAGTTGTAATAAAAGCTTGTTACGGAGGTTCTTTTCACTTCTCTTCTCTTTTATTGCTTTATTTACTGCTTTATGTATACAATAGAAAATAGAATCATGTAGATAGCCATTTTTTAATATTGTGTAATAAAATAGGGTAATAGCGTAATTTCTCTTAATCTTTACTTTATGAATTAATCCATCATAGGGAACCCGAAAGGGGCGTCGTGGGGGTGCTAACACCTTACCCACGCGTAAATAACTCCCTTACCTAACTCTGGTTATAGTGGTCAAGTTTGGTTTTTCTTAAAATCAACGCCTTTTTATCCTTTTCCAATGTTTATGGTCAAAACATTGGTGGCGACTCCATAAGAACCTTTTTGCAAAAACCTTGCTTTTATTAGAGGATAGTTCAGTTGTTGAGCACCTCGGGAGCAATGATCACATTTTTAAATAAACGCGAGTCTAAACCATCTTTTCACGACCGCTCGCATAAACGTTCGAGATGTCCCTAGACGTCGGAACGGACGGCAGCGACAGATGGCGACTCCACTGGGGAAGCTAGAGAGTTGATCCCATTTAGTGACGGATAAATTCAAACTAAGTAAAGATTTGAAATTACGCCTTTACCCTCCTTTTTATGTTTTATTGTATGGCTTTTATAACTATTGTATGACTATTTTCTGCAAAATGTCTGAAATACAAACTATACAAAAAAAACCCTTGCACACTACAGTCCCTCTATACTCGAGGGCAAGAGTGAATACCTATAGGGAGTGGGTGGCAGATACGACCGACTTGTTGGCACACGGGGCTACAACCGTTGTCGGAAAACCACCAACTCAAGGTGATAATGAAAGTGATGAAGATCTTATTGAAATATTCTGACAAAGATCTTGTTGATTTGATGAAGTCAAAGATAAAGTCAAAGTCAACTTTGTAGCGGTCAACAGTCATTTAGATAAAAGAGTAGAGAGATTAATGTGTCCGCAGCTATGCTTAGGTATAATCATTTTTATCTTTTCTGCTGCATGAGGTTTCTTCACTTAAAAGATTTTGCAAAATGCCTCTAAAAACATTTAAGCAGGATTTAGCAAAATGCCTCTAAAAACGTTTAAGCAGTTAAAAACAAAGTATTTTAACAAAAGCTTTCTTAAACAAATTTTTAATTGATATAATTTCGAAATAACCGGTTGTTTTCATTAAAGAAAGTTTTGAAAACCTTTTGTCAGTATTTTAACTGATACAGCTTCGAAATAACCAATTAAAATCACTTAAAATGTTAAGAAAAGTGTTTTTGCAGTATTTTAATCGATACAACTTAGTTTTAATCGATTAAAACCACTTAGAGTTCAGGATGATCGATCAGAATGCAATTATGACCGATCAGAATCAGATATGATCGATCATAATTGAGTTATGACCGATCAGAGCTTTTTCAATCGATTAAAACACGTTTCAATCGATTAAAACAACTTAGAAAATTTCTACACAGCGTTTTAATCGATTAAAACTTATTTTTATCAGTTAAAATCACTTGATAATTTTACAAGAAAGTTTTGCAGTATTTTAATCGATTGAATCACGAAACAATCGATTAAAACAAATTAGAAGATTTTTTGTAAAGAGTTTTAATTGATATAAACGTTGTCGTATCAGTTAAAACAAATCTGTTAAAGAATCAAGAACAGTTTAATGGATTAAAAGAAGTTTTAACAGATTAAAACTACACTTTTAACAGATTAAAAGATTATTTCAACAGATTGATTAAACCAGCAGTTTTGAAAATCTTCTATAAAAACAGCTTGGCTTGAACATTTTAAACATACATTGAACATCAATCTTTAGCAATCAAGCAAGCAAACTTTAGCACTCTTTCAAGAAAGATTCACGCTAGTTTTTTGTGAAGTTCTTTGAAATTCTTTCTTGAGGCAAATTGCTTTCTTTTGAAGAAGAAACACACTGCAGAATTGCATAAAACTGGTTTGAGCATTCTAGTTTCTTCTTTTCATTTCTTTTCATTCTTTTACTGTATTGTTTGGTGCCTGGAATTGTGGGCACTGGTTTCTCTGCAGCTGGAATTTGGTTGTAGAGGTTGTCAAGAACTGGAATTTGGTTCTTGGTGAAAGGTTAGGTGCAGGAACTGGAATTGTGGTTCTTGTGGTAGATTAAGTGTAAGATTGTAATCTGTAAAACATTTGATCTAGTGGAACCCAGACTGGAATTTGGCTGGAGACTGGACGTAGCCCTGGTATTGGGTGAACCAGTATAAACACCGGTGATATCTTTCTAAACCTTTCTCCTCTTTTAATTCTGTTGCTGCGTTTATTGTTGATTGATTGCTTTGTGATTCAAGAACAGATCTGAAATCTTATTTCTACAAATAGATAATCTGTTAATTGCGAAAATCTTTCAAAGATCAATTCACCCCCCCTCTTGATCTCATCCTACTTTTCTAACAGATAACTCTCTTCTTTTGGTCTAAGGATGTCGACATAGAGTTTCGTGCATGATCCGAAGACTGAGAGATTGAGAGGTCCCTATAATGGGGGCACCTTGGGGACCTTTAGCCTTGGTGAGAACAGTTTAGAACCACCTTAACCAAGCACGTTTCTGCAGGAAAACCCTACCTTGTGATTAAATAAGCGTGGCTCTGCTCGTGGATGAGTGAATTGTGTGTGCATTTGTTTGCTGCATTTGTATTGATGCATTGGCATAGGGTAATCATACAACAGACAAAAAAAAAGTAAAAATTCCAAAAAACCATAAAAATGATAAGAATAAATCAACTTTATCTCGGACAGTCTTCATTTAAGCTAGCTTGGTTTCAGGTTCTTTGTAAGCTAAGTAGCCACATTGACCAACAGAAGAGATAAAGGGTTATAGAAAATATAAAAAACAATTTAAAGCAATATAAATACCTCTTACAATAAAAAGATTTTTTGACAAAGTCTTATCATTCATACAACATCAGTTTATAAGAATAATAAGAGGAGAAAATATGACTCTCTTCATCAAAACTCATAAACATCCATATAGATAGTTTTCCTTTTTCAAAAAAGAAAAACCAAGCACTATCATGTATCATACTAAGAATAAAACATGATAATACTTAGAAAAACAAACACCTGCATGCATGCATTTACAAAGACTCATCCTCATATCATGCATTTTTATTTCTTTTAGATAATGGAGGGATCCAGTAATAGACAGTTAAAGAAAGTGGAAATCCTTCTATGTCGTGTAGAGAAGCTAAGACAGTTGTGCTCATATATGTCGTTGGAGGTCAATGCTAATTTTGAGAAATCTTATGGAAGGATTCTTGACCTCCTGAAAATTAGTATCGATCCTATCTTTGTTAGAGCATTGGTCCACTTCTAGAATCCCCATCTACACTGCTTTGAGTTTTCGCAGTTCGATTTAGTACCAACCTTAGAAGAATATGAACTCATAGTTAGGTGGCCTCAGTCAGTTGGGGTCTACGTTTGCTCAGGAGTATATGTTGCCGTGAGTAAGGTTGCTACTATTATATGATTGCCATCTCACCAATCCATCCTAGAGGGAAAAGGGAACATTCGAGGTTGGAAAATATCAATAATAGAAGACCACTTAACCTTTTTGGCTTAAAAGAAAGACTGGTCTACCTTTAACAAAACTCTAGCATTGGCAATATTTGGAATCATATTATTCTCATTTCATGTGAACGTTGTGGATCATGCTGAAATAGATGCATTCTTTGCCTGGGATGTATACTCTAAGAGTCCTATACCTGCAATTCTCGTCGATACCATGCTCTCAGTAGATTTTTGCCAACAGAAACAGGGGAAAACACTTAGATGTTGCTCTTCATTACTATATGTATGGGGCATCACTCATTTCTACGCGTCAAGCTACATGGGCATATTCCCTGATCCTTTAAGGATTTTTTAAAAAATCTCTCTTCAACATCATCAAGCTTTAGAATGGAAAACCGAGTTGGAAAACTGGAAAATAGAACATGTATCATGGGTTTGCCCTTAGTTCCGACCTAGCTATATTCTTATACGATGTGGAGATTATCTGAGCATACCATTACTAGGCCTTAGGGGTTGCATAGCGTACTCTCCCAAGATAGCTATGTGACAACTCATGAGAACCCAAACTGTGCCAACTCAAGAAGAGCTCAGAGGGCTGTGTCTATGCCATTACTCCCATAGCTTTGAAGAAGTATCTGCTGTCCAGAAAGCATGAGAAAGACCAGTCTATATAGGAGATAAAGAACTCGGAAAGGTTCAGGTGTCTACGTCCCACGAATATGAGGAGTGGAGGAAAAGTAGAAGGATACCACAACCATCTACTACATTCACCACAACATTAGTTAATAGAGCTACAATTGCAGGTCAATGCCTTAAATAAAAGGGTAGAAGTAATGGAAGCTCAGTTAAGGGCTTTTGAAGAAAAAGAGCAAGAATCAACCCTTATAATAGATGGTTTAAAAAGGCAATGTAAAAAGAAGGATCATGAGATAGAGCGCCTTAAGAATGATTGTGCTGATTACCAAGAAGACTAAACAAGCATTGAAAATTCCAAGACTTGAACAAGATATTCTATTCCGGGACATGAATGATGAAATAGCACATCTTGAGAGTGCGCTTGCAAAACAGCCAAAAACGATCAAGTTAATACAAGATGACCTAATAGAAACTCGGTCAGAAGCACAAAAGTGGTGGGAAACCGCTGAAAGATATAGAGAAAACCTGGATGAACTACATGATAAAGAGAGAGATGGATTAACTCAGTATGGTCAACTACTTCGTGAAAGAGACCAAGTGATAGAAAGGTCTGGCCAATAGCAAGCCTTGATCGTTTATCAAGAAGAAAAGATAAAAGAAGCTCGTCGATATAGTGAAAATATGAGTCAGGTGGTACATGAACAAGTTAACGCACTCAGAAACCACGTGCGAATAGCTGAAGATGAATTACGAAGAAAACCTAACTTACCTATAGGTTTCTTCAAGCTTCTCCATTTTTGTCAACACTTACTTCAAAGCATTGTATAGAAGGATGAACACTTTAGAGATGAAATAAACAAGGATTCTCTTAAATTGTCTATTGCATTCATAAGTTGCATACATTCATACATCCCTCCTCATTTTAATAATAAAGATAATAAAAAGAAAGGATTAATTAATGTGCTTTCCACAAATCAGAATAAATGGAAAAGAAGCCTTTCGTCATCAAAGTTTCTCCAACGGTCGATATACCCAAAGATGATAATAAACGAGCATCGTTGGTCATTCAAATTGATAAGAGGGAAGGGGCAATAACACCTTTGCATTTATTCATGCCTCGTCCTTTCTCTTATGCATCAAATAAAGTTTTACCTTGGAGACGCAAAAGAACTACCAGTTAATCAAGATATCTCCAACATAGCCGGTATCGGGGGCATGACTAGAAGTGGAAGAATTTATTCCCCCAAGGAATTACAAGATAATATTCCTAAAGATAAAGGAAAAAATAAAAACAAAGAGGAAAAAGAATCCAAGGAGGAGACAGATGAGTTACTCCAGTATATAAGACAAAGTGAGTACTCCATCATCGATCAACTCAACCGCACTCCTGCAAAGATAACTTTGTTATCACTTATAATGAGTTCGGAGCCGCATTGAAACACACTGTTAAAGGTTTTGAATGAATCATTCGTTCCGCATGCAATATCCCAAGATAAGTTTGAAGGAATCATTGGTAACATTACAGCTAATGATCATCTTACCTTCACAAATGAAGAACTCCCTTTAGAAGGGTCAAACCATAACAAGCCCTTGCATATTTCGATCAATGCAAGGAATATCTCATTTCCAAAGTTCTCGTGGATAATGGGTCATCCTTAAACATTATGCCTAAATGCACACTTGACAAGATAACAGTACAAGGAGCCCACATGCGTCCAAGTAACACAATTGTCCGAGCCTTTGATGGATCAAGACAAGAAGTAGTAGGGGAGATTAGTCTACCGATCCAAATTGGCCCTACTATTTTCAACATAGACTTCCATGTGATGGATATCACTCCGACATATAGTTGTCTCCTCGGTAGACCTTGGATTCATAGTGCTAAGGCAATACCTTCAACGCTCCACCAGAAAGTCAAGTTTATGACAAATGATAAACTTATCACGGTTCAAGTTGAAGAAGATATTTTGATTAGCAAACCGTTTGTCCAACCATATGTGGATGCAGCTGAAGAGGCTCTTGAAACATCTTTTCAAGTGCTCGAAATAGCCAACATAGAAAGACTTCCTAGTAATACAAAAGTGGCCCATATGATGAAAAGATATGGATATCGCCCACGACAAGGGCTTGGAAAGAATGCTCAAGGAATAAAAGAGCCACCAAATTTCAAAGATAATCCTTTAAAGTATGGCTTAGGGTATGACCCTACAAAAAATCAAACTATACGGAAAAAAGGGAAGTCTTACCCCTCAAAAACAATCTTCCGAAAAGGAGGGGTATTAGCGCAAGGGGTAGTGTTAGTCATTAAGTGTCCTTCTTCCAATTCTAAGGGATATAAACCTAATGACTATTAGAGATCACTCCTCGGGGGTATGCCCGACCCCCGAGCATCTCTAGGGCACACATTTCCCCTAAAAATACAAAAGAATGCTATTCTTACTATCTGCTTCTCTTCTTGCCAAATATGTCTATACCCTTAAATAAATAATGTTTAGATAGATGTTTTGTTCCAAAATGTATCAAAACAATCAAAGCGTCATAAACAAAACGAAGTCAAATATGATTGATTAACTAGAAACACGAATAAGATCTACCTCGATAGAACCAAGTTTCGACAATGTTGTGCAAAAAAAAAAAAATTATTATTAAACAAAGCCCACCATCAAGGCCAAAGGCCAAGACAAAAGAATGAAAGGGAAAAATACCCGGCAGGAAACCCACAAAGGGGGTTGTGCAAAAGTTAGGGTAAACCCGACAGGAGACCCGAACAATAATAAAGGGTAACCTGGGCAAAAGTTAGGGTTACGAAAAGTCCGCTAGGTATTCCTAAAAATAATACAAAGGGGAACCTAGACAAAAGTTAGGACATAGCACAACATCCTAGACTGAAAACTCGAAAGGGCGGGCTAGAAAAGTTAATCAATCACAGAAAGGCGCCACAAAGCAATGAATAAAGACACCACATCATTAGAACAAAACGTTTGTCTAAACTAGCCTAAAACACTGACCAACCCTGGCTAGCCATTCTTACAGAAACTTCTATCACAAAAAAATCCCACTAAAACACAAGCCCTTGTTACAAATCCCTTTTCTTTCTCTTCTCTTGACCATTTCACTATAAAGCATTCAAGTAATAAAGGGGGAATGTGGAAATATAGTGATCAATAGGAGGGTTGAAATCCCTACAGAAAGGAAGAGGGGCATTGACATGGCAGCTGCACTACGTCCAAAAGATTACTCTTCGGTTATAGGAAGAAAATATAATACGACAGATAAGTACAGTTAAGCTTCTTGATCGAAAAACATGATGACAAAGAGATACTACACCAAGAGTGCGCCCGAAGTCAAAGCACATCATTTAATTCTTTTGAAATATTAACCGAAATAGATCATAGGATGCATATCATAAAACATTACATGCATTAAAACATCAATGAATTGAGTCCTATCTTCTTTCTCATCCAAAACATAAAAAAAAAAACTTAAAAAGCTTGAGACAGTCGTCCCAAAGGTTGAGACGGCCGTCCCAACTGAAATATTCAAGTGGGACGCACGTCCCACATCTGAGACGCACGTCTCAAGCCAAAATTTTGAATGGGACAGCCGTTCCAACTCTTAAACGGTCGTCCCAAGGTGTTCGTTGGTCTGAGACGACCGTCCCAAATCCCAAATGGTCATCCCAACCTTCCAAACCTCTCCTATAAATAAGGGGTGCGAATTCTTGCATTTGCATCCCATTCCAAGCATTTCATCTTGCTTCCCTTTCTACGCATTTTTAGCATTCTTGAGTGAGTTAGGCACAAAATGGAGCATGGAGAGTCTTCATCTAGGAGGAAACGCACCCGGGCCTCCACTAGAGGAGCTCCCATCATCAACACTCAGCTAGCAGAATCGCATCAATTGAGGCTGGCAAACATCCAACAATACTCCTGGCACCCTATGCTATGTCTGAATTTTGAAATCCTAACTACATTTGGTTGGGATCAAGATGTCAGAAAGTATATCCAAAATATAGGATGAGATTTTCTACTCCATGAGCCACCCTCTCGAATCCACCGTACCGCCACTCTGGAATTCCTTGCCTTTGTCACTATGGTGGAGATGTCGTCTATGACCCCCGGAGTGCCCCCTACTCAAGTTGTCTCCTATTGGATGGATGGGGCATACCGGACCACCATGATGGATGACTTCAACGTCATAATGGGTTTCTGCCAGCAAGCAGGTACGAGGACGCCAGAATATAGGTCTGCATATTATGAGAAACCCACTGCTCTCACTACCAGCAATATGTGGGAAGCCATCACTGGGACACAAAACCTGTCATCACATCTGAAGGGTGCGACTTTTCCTCCTCCACTTCGCATATGCCACAAACTGTTGACTGGGACCATACATAGCCGGAAGGAAAGCCAAGGAAAGGTGACGTTAGCTGATCTCTTTATTATCTATTGCATGCATCAAGGGCACCGATGTAACCCAAGCTACACCTTCCTGAAAGCCTTAAAGGATTTTGGAACTTGTGGCTCAGTAGGAGCCATCATGATGGCTGTAGACCCCAAATCTTGCCCGGCCTCCAAATAAAGATTAGAAGACCTCCTATTTGAAGATGGACGAAGCCTAACAAGTCATTAGGAGAGACTATTAGGCCCCATATTAGGATAGGAGGAGTTTTCTGTCCAAAAAATAAGTTTTCTCGCCTTTTTGGGACGAGACCACCGTCTCGAGATCGAGACCACCGTCTCGCCACCTGCAAATGGCGAGACGGAGGTCTCGCTTTCCCAGAGGGCGGTCTCGCCATCTGCGAATGACGAGACGACGGTCTCGCTTGACGAGACGGCGGTCTCGCCATTTTGGCAGGGCGAGACGGCGGTCTCGTTTGGCGAGACGGCGGTCTCGACCCTGTCAGACGAGAACGACGGTCTTGCCACTGACAGGCGCGAAAACCTATAAATAGGGGCTCTCCCCCCTCATTTCCACACACACCACACAACATTTTCTCCTCCTTCTCTCTAGAATTTCTCTCTCTAGAACCCCTCCGAAGCATTTCCGGAGTTTCTTAGAGTGTTCTTGAGCGTTTGAGAGACTTTTGACGTTGTATAGAGTGAAGGGCTGCCAAAACGCACCCAATTCATTGAGAAATTAAATAGAAAGCTTGCTTCGAAGGTTTCTACTCTCTCCTTCCCCTTTTTTACCGCTTTATTTAAATTACGCAATAGATAGGGCCATGTAGTCATAATTTTAATTTCCGCAGAATAAAAGGGCAAAAGCGTATTTTCCGGTTTATTTATCAATAAAATAGCTGGCCTATCATAGGGAACCCGAAAGGGGCGTCGTAAAGGGACTAATACTCCCTTTACACGTAACTAACTCCCTTACCCAACTCTGGTTCTAATGACCAAAGTTGGTTTTTCGAAAACCAATGCCTTTTAATCCCTTTTCCGATGTTTCCGGTAAAAACATCGGTGGCAACTCCACAGAACCCTTCAAAATTTAGTCCTTGGGTTAGCCCGGTTATCGGACAACCCAAGGACGACCTTTCGAAAACCTCGCCCCTAGGTTAGCCCGGTTATCGGACAACTTAAAGCGTTGTAACCACCCATAAAAAACGCGAAAAACAAGAGGGTCGAAACCATCGCGTTGCTCCGACTACCATCTCTTTTTGACGGCGGCGACAGATGGCGACTCCACTGGGGAAGCCTCGAGAGTTGATCCCATTTAGTGATGGGCCGGCTTAAAAATAAATAAACCACGAAAATAACATTTCTGCCCTTAACTTGTATTATAACATGATTTACTGTTTGGCTTTAATAACTGTTGTTTGTTTATACTTACGCAATTGTGTGAAATACAAACTGTACACAAACCCTTGCACACTACAGTTCCCTCTATACCCGGGGGCAAGTGAGAAATCCGTAGAGAGTGGGTGGCAGGTACGGTTCGCTGTAGTGAGGGCCTTGAGCCCACCAGTGTGATCGGAAACCACCACTCAAGGTGATAACCTTCCTCTTTTGGCAACAAGACTGACTATGGCCTTAGTGCTAAGCATGGTCGGACGACTGGAGAGTGGGGACCCTATAATGGGGGCACCTTGGGGGCCTTAGCCTGGTGAGAACAGTTAGAACCTACCCTCGCCAATGCACTTTTCTGCAGGAAAACCCTACCTCGTGATAAAAACGAATTCTCGCCTGTTCGCGGATGACCGAATTGTGTGCATATGTTTGTTGCATGTGTCTGTTGCATAGCATAAACAAACAAAAAAACAAAAATCACAAAAATACTTTCGCAAATAAACACCCTTATCTCGGACAGTCTGCCTTTTAGCTAGCCTGGTTTCAGGTTCTTTGTAAGTTAAGTAGCCACGCAGTTCCGATAGAAGAGATAAGGGATGCTAAATATTCTTTCGCATAAAGTTGCATTTTATCTCGGACAGTCTACCTTTTAGCTAGCCTGGCTTCAGGTTCTTTGTAAGCTAAGTAGCCACGCAGTCCGACAGAATAGATAAAAGGCTATAAAATAAAAAATTCAAAATAAATAAAATAATAATAACAAAATCAAAACGTTTATAAAAATAATTTTGACAAAGTCGTATCATTCATATTGCATCATGTCATAAGTGGAAAAACCAAGAGAAAAAAATAAATGCATAAGGAAAGTATGCATACGCATCATTTTAATAAACCCCTAAAAAATGGGTCTTAGAGGCGTTTTTTGAGAAAATTACTGGACCAAATCCCCTTTGGGTATTTGCAGCCTAATTCCTCACCTTTTTCTCTTCGTTTTGATATGTTGTGCGTCCAAATTGGACATCTCAGTCAAAAGTTATGTCACTTTGAACATCTACCGCCCTTTTGAACTGGTGCATACATAAATACATTCATTCTAGGGAGCACTAGATATCCCTAAGACAATGGCGAAAGAGGCCCCGAGCACATTTGTGACCTTCGCGACAAGGAAGGGACAAGTGTACTAAGATGTGATAGTGACCCCCATTGATGGGGAAGGAACCATTCCACCGAGGTGGGTATGATACCCCACAAAGCGTAAGCTTTAAGGAGGATACCTAAGCCATTGTCTTAAGGAATATCCATCTCATAAATCATTCAATAAAAATCTTTTTGCATTCTAGAAAGCGGCTGGTATTCTTCATGTCCTCATCCGCATACAAAAAAATACAAAATCCCAAACACTATCATACACATGTTAGAAAATAAAACATGATAATGTTTAGGAAAAAACAAACACTTGCATACATACATCCACCAAGCTTCATCCTCATAACATGCATCTAATAATAGACAGTTGAAGAAAGTGGACATTCCTCAATGTCATGAAAAGAGGATTAGGGCATTCACATGCCATGCACGGGAAGTAAAAAAGAAAATAAATAGAAATTCTAACATGCCTATGGGTTCATTTAGGCTTCTCCACTTTAAAAAAAAAATGTACTTCAAAACATTTCATTGAGGAATGTACACTGTCTAGATGAAATAAATAAAATTGTTTGTCTCAACCGTCTATTGCATTCATGAATTGCATTCATAAATTGCATTCATTCATTCTCACTTTAATAATAATAAGATAATAAAAAAGAAAGGATTAATTGATGTGCTTCCCATGAATCGGAATAAGATGGAGAGTAAGCCTTTCATCATCAAGTTCTCTCCAATGGTTGATCCGCCCAAGGAGGATAACAAGCCTCAACCATTGGATATCCAAGTTAATAAGGAAGAGGGGGCAAAGATGTCGTTACATTTATTTATGTCTCGAACCAAATAAAGTTGTACCATTGAGATACGCAGAAACATCGTCCATCAATGAAGATATCTCCAGCATAGCCAACATTCGGGGGCAGAATTAGAAGTGAAACAATCTACACCCCCAGGAGCTATAAGGCAATGCTCCCAAGAATAAAGGAAAAATAATAAGACCGAAGAAAAACATAATCCAAAAAGGAAATTGAAGAGACTTTGGATTCACGACGTTGAGGCAATTCATGACGCTCCAAGCTGGTCACAGTTCGAGCTAAAAACGACATTCGAATCAGCAAGTCGTTTGCCCTACCTTGAATGGATACGACTGAAAAGGACCTTCGAAATACCTTTTGCCAATATGAAAACACTTCCCCAACAATACGAAGGTGACCCACATGATGAGGAAATATGGATGTCACCCAAACCAAGGGCTCATTAGAAACTCTCAAGGAATAAGGGAGCCACCAGACAATCCTTTAAAGCATGGCCTAGGGCATGACCCTACAAAGGATCAAGCTACATGGAGAAAAGGGAAGTCTCCCCTCTGCACCTTGAATCAGATTTTCCCAAATAGAGGGGTTCAAGTGTCAAAAGCGACTTTAGTCATTAGGTGTTCCCCTTCTGATTCTTAGGGTTTGTAGATCCAATGACTGTTAGAGATTACTCCTCGGGGCTAGCCCGACCCCTGAGCATTGTAGGGCACATATTTCCCTATTAATTACAAATAGTGTCATTCTTACTATTTGCTTCTCTTCTTGCTATTAATGCCTAAACCTCATTAATAACCATGTTTAAGCAAACATTTTCAAAAGTGCGTCAAAGTAATCAAACTGTGCCATTGACCAAAATAACCAAACCACTCATCACCACTGATTGACTAGAAACACAAAATAATGTTTTACCTCATCATAAATAAAGCCGTGTTTTGCCAATGTTGTGCAAAAAGAAAACGAAAAATCAAAAGAAGCCCATAGAAGCTAAGGGCCAAAAAGAAAGGGCAAGATACCCGGTAGGAAACCCACAAAAGGGGGCTACGCAAAAGTTAGGGTAAACCCGCTAGGAAACCTGAACAACCATAAAGGGTAGCCTAGGGAAAAATTAGGGTTACAAAATAAAGTCCGCTAGGTTTCCAAAGCAAAAAAAGAAACCTAGACAAAAGTTAGGACAAAACAAAACACGACACCCTAGCCTGAAAACCCAAAGGGCGGACTAGGGAAGTCAATCAGTCATAGCAAGCGCCATAAAATAAGATGTCACTCCATAAACAAAATGTTGTTTAAACTAGCCTAAACACTCTAACCAACCTTGGCTAGCCGTTTACAAAAACCATTTTTTGTCAAAATAAAACAATTCTAAAACACAAGCCTTTGAATTAAATATCCTCTTCTTCTTTTCTCTTGACCCTTACCACTTCGACATTCTAGTAATTATTAGGGAAATGTGGAGATAGTAATCAATAGGAGGATCGAAATCCTCAAGGAAAGGGAGGGGCGCACTAACATGGCAAGTCGCTCTACAATTAACACAATCATTCTTCGGTCATGAAAAAATCAAGACGGCAAAATTGGTACAACCTATCCTGTCGACGAAAGCACATAATGTCAGAAGCTCCTCAGAAGTAAAAGCGCATTGGTTAATCCTTTTGAAAAATTAATTGAAATAGTCTTATAGGATGCATATCACAAACATTGCATGCATATGATAAGGCTCCTATCTCTCAAAAAAGAAGAAAAAAAATGACAATAAAAAGAATAATGCCTGCTAGGAGATTCTTAGGCAAAAGTTAGGGTAGCCTGCTAGATCGAAAACCCGCAAAGGGCGGTCTAGGCAAAAGTTAGGGCATTCATAAAAAAGGAAAAAACCCGCTAAGATATCCTAGGCAAAAATTAAGGCAGCCCGCTAGACCGAAAACTCCAAAAGGGCGGTCTAGGCAAAAGATAGGGCTAAACCAAAAAATGAATAAAAGAGAGGGGCCCTTCATCATAATCATAAAAAGTCCAGCAGGAGAATGCCAGTCACTTTTCCAGATGCATCAATCAAAAAAATAGATTGCATTTAGGGCATCCACACACAAGTAGTCGCACAAAACGACTTTGTCAATGTCAAAAATGAAAGAAATAAAAATTACTTCAGACAAATAACAAAAAAACGAAAAGCATTCATGCATATAAGGAGACTAGCTCCATGTTTGTGATTGAAAACAGGATCACTGAGACTGAGTGTCCAAATAAAGAAAATGGAGCAAGTCGTCAATCAAGCGACTCAGCAGAATAAGAACGTCTGAAAATCAAGAGCTCCAGCTACCATCCTTCTACCCAGAAAAGAAGGCACAAGAAAGTAATAAGTCTCCAAACATTGCTCTCCCTCAAGAAAGAAGAGCGAGTTGTCATCATCAAATAAGCTCAGAAGAAATAAGAAGCTTCCAGAAAGCCAAAAGCTCCAGTCATCATTTTTTACCCAATAAAAGAGGGCACAATCATCAGACATCATAAAAGAAAAGCTGACGGAAAGGCTTAGTCGTCCCCAAGAGGATCCCTGCCTACTCCGAAGGCAAAACAAAAATACTCCTCACGGCTCAACATTACCACCACATGAGTCATCGAGCACACTCACCCAAAGTCTCCTCCACACTCCCCAATAGAGAATAAAGGCTTCAAGAGCCCATCATCATCAACAGTCAAAAGTCAAGAGCTCAACAAAAAGAGGAAAAAAGAAAAAGAGAAAAGAAAACCTTTCATCTCTAGCAGATGACAAAAAAGGCCCGCAACAGAAAAGGCCGAATAAAAATCCTCAAGTGGATCTCCTAAAAAGTCTACAAAAAGAAATAAGAGATTCTCATCCCCTAGTGGAATAAGAGCTTTACAAGTTTAGCTCTCCTCAACATCAATCAAGGAGCCAAGACTCCATCCCTAGAAAAGGAAAATCAGATCCCCAGGAAGTCAACTAATTCCCTGGTGGATCACCAAAGAAAGAAAACTTCATCCCTAGTAAAAGAAGGAAAAAGCCAGCGTAATAAAAAGAGACTAAAAAGTAAAAAGGCTCACGCATTATCCCAATAAAAAAGCCAGATTTCAAAATCGCGACAAAAAAGAGATAAATCGCGGAAAAAGGCGAAATCAAATAAAAATCCTTACTTTCAGGAAATCAAAATCCCTAAGAAGGTCACCTAAGAAAAAGGAAAATCAACAAAAAAAGAAGGAATCGGAAATTCCATTCCCCCCCAACAGAATAAGAGCATCACAAAAGCCAGCTCGCACACATATCAATTAAGGAGCCGAAACTCCATTCCCCCAAAGGGCTACCAAAATCTAACCCCCGGGAAGTTGACCAATTCCCCGGTGGATCAATAAAAAAGAAAGATCATCCCAGTGAGCCTACTGCAAAAGGCAAAACTTTCATTCTCAGAATGTCATATGCCTACGCATAGGCAAGACCTGCCAAGCAAGAGCTAGCATCCCCATAAGGGAATATCAGCCTAGTAAGAGGCAAAACAAATGTAGCCAAAAGTATTCACTTCCGATGAAGAATCTGCCTACTCAGAGGCATTACCAGAAACTCGATGGATATCCGCCTACTCAAGAGGTGTCACCAAGATCAACAAATCCCCAGAGGATTCCTGCCTAGCTAAGAGGCACTCATCAAAAATCCTCGACAATCGGCAAAGTCGGATGACAAATACCAAATGATCAAAAACAAAGAATCCCCAACAATCAACAAGCTAGATGAACACCAACAAAATCCCCGGCACAACCCGGATGACCATTCAAAGAAGTCCAAGTACATCTCCCCAGGGAGTCGGCGCATGAGCTACCTGAGCAGTAAGCCGCCACTACCACCAGTCCTACACAGTGGACTGTACCAGCCTGATAGGGGGTTTAAACCTATCAACCAGCACACAAGGAGTGCCTGATCGGCGCATGAGCTACCTGAGCAGTAAGCCGCCACTACCACCAGTCCTACATAGTGGACTGTACCAGCCTGATGGGGGGTTCATACCCATCCAGTCCCACACAACAGACTGCAACTACCAGCCTGATGGGGGGTTCATACCCATCAACCGAAGGATCGGCTACCGTTAGAAGGAGTATCCTGAGGTTCTACCACGTGTCCATCGAAGGGATCGACTACCGTCAGAAGGAGTATCCCGGAAGTGCACGAACACTAGTTTTCCCCAGAGGATCAACCGCCACGAAGACGGGGCATCTGAAGGGTAACCGGGCAAGAGGGTCAACTCCTTTACCTTCCAATCTGTCTGGCATAACAGGCCAACAGCTGACTAGTCAGGTAAAGCGGGGGCAGTTGTAGACCCCAAATCTTGCCTGGCCTCCAAATAAAGATTAGAAGACCTCCTATTTGAAGATGGACGAAGCCTAACAAGCCATTAGGAGAGACTATTAGGCCCCATATTAGGATAGGAGGAGTTTTCTGTCCAAAAAATAAGTTTTCTCGCCTTTTTGGAACGAGACTGTCGTCTCGAGATCGAGACCGCCATCTCGCCTCATGCAAGTGGCGAGACAACCGTCTCGCTTGACGAGACGGCAGTCTCGCCACCTACAAATGGCGAGACGGCGGTCTCGCTTTCCCAGAGGGCGGTCTCGCCATCTGCGAATGACGAGACAGCGGTCTCGCTTGACGAGACGGCGGTCTCACTTGACGAGATAGCAGTCTCACCATTGTGGCAGGGTGAGACGGCGGTCTCGACCCTGTCAGACGAGAACGGCGGTCTCGCCACTGACAGGCGCGAAAACCTATAAATAGGGGCTCTCCCCCCCTCATTTCCACACACACCACACAGCATTTTCTCCTCCTTCTCTCTGGAATTTCTCTCTCTAGAACCCCTCCGAAGCATTTCCGGAGTTTCTGAGCGTTTCTTAGAGTGTTCTTGAGCGTTTGAGAGACTTTTGACGTTGTATAGAGTGAAGGGCTACCAAAACGCACCCAATTCATTGAGAAATTAAATAAAAAGCTTGCTTCGAAGGTTTCTACTCTCTCCTTCCCCTTTTTTACCGCTTTATTTAAATTACGCAATAGATAGGGTCATGTAGTCATAATTTTAATTTCCGCAGAATAAAAGGGCAAAAGCGTATTTTCCGGTTTATTTATCAATAAAATAGCTGGCCTATCATAGGGAACCCGAAAGGGGCGTCGTAAAGGGACTAATACTTCCTTTACACGTAACTAACTCCCTTACCCAACTCTGGTTCTAATGACCAAAGTTGGTTTTTCAAAAACCAACGCCTTTTAATCCCTTTTCCGATGTTTCCGGTAAAAACATCGGTGGCGACTCCACAAAACCCTTCAAAATTTAGTCCTTGGGTTAGCCCGGTTATCGGACAACCCAAGGACGACCTTTCGAAAACCTCGCCCCTAGGTTAGCCCGGTTATCGGACAACCTAAAGGCGTTGTAACCACCCATAAAAAACGTGAAAAACAAGAGGGTCGAAACCATCGCGTCGCTCCTACTGCCATCTCTTTTTGACGGCAGCGACAATGGCTCCTTTCCTTACTCCTTTAGCTGAATATTGGGGATGTTCTGACGGAGAGGACATGTTGGCGAGCCTCCAACCAGAACCAATTAATGGGGCAATGCTGGTCCACATGAACATCCTTAGTCGACAAGGATCCGAGTTTGTTTTACACCCCATGATCTCAATTTGACTAGATATCCATGATTTCAGCATGCCACAAGATATCCCCATGACTTCGGAGTCCCAGCAGCAATCATATGATCCAGATTTCGCTGGCTTATACCGACGTATGGATGACGAGCACGCTTACATGGAAGGACAATTCCAGTTCATGCGACAATAATTCAGCCAACTGAATATGAGGCAAGAAAGGACGGACCGCCAAATAGAAAATTTGGTCCAGACCCAGGCAAGGTTCCAGCGCCGCATGCTCCACCGCATCCCTTTGCCAACACCATCATCCCACTCCAGCCCAGAAGCTAATAACTAGGATGTTTTTAAATATTTTCTGTTAAGCTAGAATGTTTGAATGTACCATCCCAAAAAAAGAAAGAAAAAGGGGAAGTAATAAATAAAAAGTTGTTATTTTTGTTTACCTTCCAAAAGCCCACGTGTAAAAAAAATTATAATAAAATAAAAAGGCACACGTGATATATTAAAAAGCCAAATTTCAAATAACTTGCGAGAAAAATTAAAATCGCGAAAGAGAAGGCGAAATCAAAACCACTCCAGCAGAATAAAGAGCTTCAAGAAAACCATAGCTCCAACCATTCTCCTTCTACCCCAATAAAAGAAGGTGCATCAAAAAAGAGGCCAACGGAAAGGCTCGATGATCCCCAAGTGGATCCTTGCCTACTCCAAAGGCAAAGCAAAAATTACTCCACAGCTCAGCATCACCACCACATGAGTCGTCAAACATATTTGTTTTAAGATCCAACTACCATCCTTCCATCCAAGAAAGAGGAAGCCATCACTATAGAAAAGCCAACGGAAAGGCTTGATCATCCCCAAGCGGATCCTTGCCTATTCCAGAGGCAAAACAAAAATTACCTTGCGACTCAGCTTCATCACCACATGAGTCATCAAGCACATTCTTCTAGAATTCCTGTCACATTTCCAAAGGAGAATAAGGACTATACAAAGATCAACCAAAGAAGATATGGAGTCAAAATCTCCATATCCCCAGGGGTTCAACAAAAAAGAAAGAAAAGAAAAACCTTTCATTCCCCAATAGAGGCCACAACAGAAAAAGGCTGAATAAAAATCCCCAAGTAGAACATCTCAGAAAAATCTACAAAACATGGAAAACAAGAAAATTCCCATCCTCTAGCTCAATAAGAGCTTCACAAAGCCAGGAGCCAAGACTCCATCATAAAAAAATCAAATCAAAGTTGGATCCCTAGGATACCAACAAACTCCTTGGTGGATCCCCAAAAAAAAAAGAAAAAGAAGAAAACCTTTCATCCCTAGCGGATACTCAAAAAGGAAGAAAAAGCCTTGTCGCCGCCGTCAGAAGAGGCGGTCGGAGTGACGTGATGGTTTTGATATGACTCGCATTTTTGAAAGAAATGGTTCACCGCCTTTAGGCTATCCGATAACCGGGCTGGACCTAAAGGCGAGGTTTTCGAATAGGTTCAAGGAGTCGCCATCAGTGTTTTAACCTTAAACACTGAAAAAGGTAAAAAAAGAAGAAGGCAGTGATTTTTAGAAAAAGCCAACTTTGGTCATTACAACTAGAGTCGGGTAAGGGAGTTAGTTACGTGTGGGGAAGGTGTTAGCACCCCACAACACCCCTTTCGGGTTCCCTACGATGGACTAACTTAGAAAATAAACACTTAAAGAAATTATGCTTTTACCCTATTATTTTATCTACTTGCAGAATTTAAATATCTACATGACTCTATTATCTAATGCACACAAAGAAAGCGATAAAGAAAGCAGTAAAAGAGACAGAGAATAGAGAAGGAACCTCTGAAGCTAGTTTTATATTAACTCTTCGAAAACTTAAGGACGCTTTTCGGCAGTCCCCGCACTCTACAAGCACGCTCCTCCCACAAAATAAAGAAAAGTTACTCTACCGAGGGCCGGACGTCTCAAAAAGAGACTTCCTTAATCGATTTCAACTTTAACAAAAATCAGAAAGCTCACTCGAACCCCGGAATAATGCTCGGAGTCACTCTAAAGTGCCAAAAGGCTTCCTAGAGAGTGGTAGGAGTGAAAAGGTGTGAATATTCAGAGAAATGAGGCTCCTATTTATAGGGAACCGGGCCTGGAAAAGGTGGACGACCGTCTGGACAAAGCGGACGACCGTCCATGGCAAAAAGTGGCCATGGACGGCCATCCATGTAGTGTGGACGGTCGTCCATGGCAACTTTTGGCCATGGACGGTCGTCCATGGCAACTTTTGGGCATGGACGGCCGTCTAGGCTAAGTGGACGGCTGCCCATGGCCTTAAAGTTGCCATGGACGACCATCTGCCTATCTTGGACGGCCATCCGCTTGTCCTGGACGGCCATCTGCTGTCTCCGGCGGATTTCCCGATTTTTAATGCCTCTAAAAACCCTTCCTATCTAAAATGGAACCTAGAAGAAGCTAATAGGGACTTAATAAAGTCTTGACCATCTTCGAAACGGGCGATCTTCGGCTTTATTAGGGAGCCGGGCAAGATTTGGGGTCTACAGCTGACCCCCCTTTACCTGACCAATTGACCATGGGTTAACGTACCATGAGGTCAATTGGCGGGTGAAGGAGTTAACCCTCTTGCCCCGTTGTCTTCTGGATGCTCCTCTTGTTGTGAAGGCCGACCCCTCGGACGATATGCTGTGAGGCTCCAGGATGCTCCTTCGGTGCGGTAGCTGACCCTTCGGATGACACATAGAGAATCTCGAGATGCTCCTTCGATGCGGTAGCTAACCCCTTGGTTGATGAATACGAACCCCCATCAGGTTAGACGCCTCAGGATGCTCCTTCGATGCGGTAGCTGACCCTTTGGCTATGGTGGCGGCTTAATGATTTCGATCATGTGCCGATTTCGTCTTCAGGTCTTTCCCTTTCCTGAAGCTGTGGTGGCGGCTTACTGTTTCTGATCATGCGCCGGTTGTCGTGGAGGCTGCCCTCAGGACGTTGATTGTGAACCTCCAGGATGTTCCCTTTGGTTGAAAGATTTATTTTAAGCCTCTTGTCATAAGGCTTGATGAGAGTACGTACCCCCATCTGGTTTGAGTTTCAATCCACTTCGTAGGACTGGATGAGTACGCACCCTCATCTGGTTTGAGTTTCAGTCCACTTCGTAGGACTGGATGAGTACGCACCCCCATCTGGTTTAAATTTCAGTCCACCTCGTAGGACTGGATGAGTATGCATCCCCATCTGGTTTGAGTTTCAATCCACTTCGTAGGACTGGATGAGTATGCACCCCCATCTGGTTTAAGTTTCAATCCACTTCGTAGGACTGGATGAGTACGCACCCCCATCTGGTTTAAATTTCAGTCCACTTTAGTAGCTTACTGATCTCGTTCATGTGCTGACTCCATGGGGAGTAATTGTTCTTGATTCTTGTGTAGTCATCCGATATGCCGGGGATTTTTCGATTTTTCTTTAGTCATCCAACTTCTTGACTGCTGGGGATTCTTGATGAATGCCTCTTAGGTAGGCAGGGATCCATTGGGAATTTGGCCTTTTATTGGCTGTGGTAGTTGGAATTTGGTTCTGGAAATTTTTTATTAATTTCACATTTTTCCACGGTTTTATTCTTTTTTCTCGCGATTTTGAAATTTGTTTTTTTTTTGGAATGACGCGTGTGCCTTTTTATTTTCTTAGTTTCTTTTGTGCATGCTGACTTTTGTAAACAAAAGAGAGACAACTAGACAAAAACGTAAAGTTTTATTTATTGATTTTGCAGAAAATTAGAATACAATAGGAGATTTATCAAAGATCTCAGCTTTCTAGCTCTAAGTTGGATGCCGAGGATGGTGCCGATGAAGGGAGTCGGCAGAGTACGCGGTGATGGAATTCTTCTTGGCTTTGGATCATGCCGCGTAGGTACTGGCCTATCGTGTCCATCCTCTGCGTGAGGCCATCTACCCTCAGGCTAAGGCTCTCCCATGCTTGCTCATAAATTTTCTGTCTTAGGGACAACTGATCGATCTGTTGGCATAGGTGTTGGTACTGCCTATCCGAGTGGGCCCTGTCATCGCTCATGTGCTGGTGTAGGCTGGTGAGGCTATCTTCATACTGCGTTTGTTGCTGTTGGGATCCTGGAGGGGAGGGCATCTCTTGTGATTCTGAAGCGTCCATCTCGTGGATGTTGAACGTCATAGCAAGGATGGGGTGTAGGACCCCGGATGTGCCCTAACGGGTGAGCATGTTCATATTGGCGAGTATCGAACCGTCTATGAGTTCCGGTCGCAGGGCAGCGGGGATGTCCTCCCCATCGGTGCATCCCCAGTACCCAGCTAAAGGGGTGATAAGAGGGCCTACCATGATGAATCTCTGCAGGGCCTCGTGTCCCAAAGATCTTCAGGGCCTTCAAGAAAAGGTAGCCAGGGTTGCATCAGTTCCCTTGATGCATGCAGTAGATGGCAAAAAGGTCCGCCTGAGTGGCCTTGCCTTGACTTTCCTTTCGGTTATGAAGGGTGCCCGCTAGTAACTTATGACAAATGCGGAGAGGTGGGACGAAGGCGGTCCCCTTTGGATTGGCAGGAACGTGCTGGGAGCCAGCGACCTCCTCCCATATCTGACTGGTGGTGAGGGTAGCTGGCCTTTCGCAGAATGCCCCCTGTATTCCGATGTTTGGATCTCTGCGGGCTGGTGGAACCCCATGAGGACGTTGAAGTCGTCTATGACGTTGGTCCGGTAAGCCCCATTCATCCAATAGGTGACTGCTGGGATAGGCGGAAGCCCGGGGCTCATAGATGGTAGGTCTATGAGTGTGACTGAAGTAAGGAATTCCAGCATGGCCGTGCGGTGGATGCGGGTAGGTGGATCTTTCAGCAGGAAGTCCCACCCTATACCTTGGATGTATCTCCTTACATCCTGATCCCAACCGAACATGGTTAGGATGCTGAAGTCCAACCATAGCATAGGGTGCCAAGCAAACTGGCTGATATTGGCAAACCTAGCCTGGTACTGCTTGGTTAGTTGAGTGGGAACCTGAGGAGGGGGGATGCTCCTTATGGGTCCCGGGGAGCACTTCCGACGTGTAGACGACTCTCCACGATCCATTATTCAACAAAGAACACTCAAATATGCAAATGGGAGGTAAAGGAGGAAGGGAGAATGCAAGAATGTGGTGCCATGAGCCATTTGGGGCGCTCAAATTTATAGGCCAAAAAAACAGGGGCGGACGGTCGTCTGCTCAAAGTGGACGGCCATCTGCCCCTAACAGTCGCTTATGGACGGTCGTCTGGCTAGGGTGGATGGCCGTCTGCCCCCAACGGAAACCTCTGGACGACCATTTGCTCAAAGTGGATGGCCATCTGGTCCCAACGGCCACCTCCGGACGACCATCTGCCTTAAACAGACGGCCATCCACTCTTCTTTTTATTTATTTATTATTTTTTGAAGGAAATAGGACCTTGTTCATCAACATCTATGCATGTAATGTTCATGATATGCAACTTATAATGCTATTTCAGTTAATTATTTTCAGAAAAGTTAATTGATGTACTCCTGATGGTGAGATTCTTCTGGTGCTACCTTCAGTTGTACCATTTCTGTCGTTTTGGGTTTGCCTTAACCGAAGAATGATCGTGTTGAAGAGCTATTTCGTCATACTAGTGTGCTTCTTCCCTTTTTTGGAATTTCAATCCTCCTATTGATTACTATGTTTCCACATTACCCGGTTAATCGCTAGAATATCATAGTGATAAGGGTCAAGAGAAAAGAAGGAAGAGGATGATTAAATCAAAGGTTTGTGTTTTTAGAGGGGATTTCTTGAAACCAATGGTATTTGTAAGCACAGCTAGCCAGGGTTAGTCAAACTGTTTAGGCTTAGCTCAAACAAACGTTCGTTTGTGGGGTTGCGTCTTTGCTTGGTGGGCTTTGTGGCGCTTATTAAGATTGATTGCCTTTCCTAGACCGCCCTTTGGGTTTTCGATCTAGGATGTTGCGTTTCGTCCTAACTTTTGTTGGGGTTTCTTTTTATTATGCCTTAGAAACTCTAATGGACCTTGCTTTGTAACCCTATCTTTTGCCTAGGCTACCCTTTATTATTGTTCGGGTTTCCTAGCGGGTTGACCCTAACTTTTGCGTAGCCCCCTTTTGTGGGTTTCCTACCGGGTTAGATGCCCTTTCTTTTTGGCCTTTGGCTTTTATGGGCTCTCTTATTATTTTCGCAACATTGGAAAAACACGGTTTCACTATGATGGGGTAAAACCTTACTTGTGTTCCTAATCAATCAGTGATGGTTTAATTTGTTTCTTTACTGACGGTGCGCTTTCAAATTTTTAGACGCCTTTTAGAAACGTTTGCTTAAGCATGGTTATTAATGAGGCACAAACATGAATAGTAAGAAAAGAAGCAGATAGTAAGAAATATATTCTTGTATGATTAAAAGGGTAATATGTGCCCTGAAAATGCCCAGGGGTCGGGCTGGCCCCGGGGAGTAATCTCTAATAGTCATTGGGTTTACATTCCTTTAAAAAATGGAAGAAGAACACCTAATGACTAAAGTTGCTCTAGACGCCTGTATCCCTCCGCTTCGGAAGATCTGATTCAATGGGCGGAGGGGAGACCTTCCCTTTCTTCTTGTAGTAGGGTCGTACCCTAGACCGTGTTTAGAAGGATTGTCCTTGAAATTTGGTGGCTCCCTTATTCCTTGGGAATTCGTACCGAGTCCTTAGCCTGGGCAATACCCGTACTTTGTCATCATATGTGCCACCCTCATGTTGTTGGGAAGTCTTTCAACATTAGCAATCTCCAGCGCTTGAAAGGATGTTTCGAGGGTCTCTTCTGTTGCATCCACATAGGGTAGGGTAGATGGCTTGCTGATCAAGATGTCATCTTCGGCTTGAACTGTGACTAGTTTGTCACCTACCATGAATTTGATTCTTTGGTGGAGCGTTGATGGGATTGCTTTGGCGTCGTGAATCCAAGGTCTGCTGAGGAGGCAGCTGAAAGCAGGAGTGATGTCCATCACATGGAAATCCACGTTAAAGATAGTGGGACCTACCCGGATTGGTAGATTGATTTCCCCTACCACCTCACGTTTTGATCCGTCGAAGGCTCGAACGACGGTGTTGCTTGGACGAATATGGACTCCTTGAATTGCCAATTTGTCAAGCATGCACCTAGGCATGACCTTCAGGGATGACCCATTATCCACAAGGACTTTGGCGATGAGGTATTCTCTACACTTGACGGATATATGTAAAGGATTGTTATGGCTTGACCCTCCAGGGGGAAGTTCTTCATCGGTGAAGGTAAGATTATCACTGGCTGTGATGTTTCCAATGATTCCTTCAAACTTGTCTTGGGATATGGTGTGTGACACATAGGCTTCGTTCAAGACCCTCAGTAGCGCGTTTCAGTGTGGTTCCGAACTCATTATCGATGATAACAAAGTTATCTTCGTGGGCGTGCGGTTGAGTTGGTCTATGATAGAGTATTCACTTTACTTTATGAACTAGAGTAATTCGTCTGCTTCCTCCTTGGATTCTTCTTTGTTTTCTTCTTTGGTTTCTTTATTTTTTCCTTTATTTTTGGGAGCGTCTTCTTGTGACTCCTTGGAAGAGTAGATTCGCCCGCTTCTAGTCATGCCCCCAATACCGGCTATATTGGAAACGTCTTCGTTTACTGCATATTTCCATGGTACAACTTTATTTGATTCGTAGGGGAAAGGACGAGGCATAAATAATCGTAGCGGTGTCCTAGCCCCTTCTTCTTTATTGATCGCGATAACCAGCGGTTGAGGTTTATTGTCCGTTGTGGGTGGCTCGACCGTTGAGGAAAGAATGATGGTGAGTGGTTTTCTTTCCATTCTTTTGATTTATGAAAGCACATCAGTTAAGCTTTCTTTTTTATTATCTTATTAATTTAAAGCAAGGAGAGATATGTGAATGAATGCGAGATGAATGCAATAAATAGTTGTATAGATAAGCAAAACATGATTCTATTTATCCAGAAAAAGTGTACATTCCCTTAGGCCATGCTATGAAGCACATTTTGACAGAAACGGAAAAGCCTAAAGAAACCCACAGGCAGGTTCTAGTTTCTACGTAATTCCCCTTCGGCTTCCCGTACGTGACGAGTAACTGCTTCCGACTAGCGATGGACTGCCTGGCTCATATCTTCACTGTATTTATGAGCCTCTTTTATCTTTGCCTCTTGATGGACGACCAAGGCCTGTAGGTCATCAAGTTTCTTAAGGGCTCGGTCTCTTTCTTGCAGCACTTAGTCGTACTGAGCTAATCCGTCTCTCTCCTTGCATAGTAGCTCAGCCAAGTCCCTGTTAAGTCTTTGGGCAACTTCCCTCTTTCGTTGTGCTTCAGACCGAGTCCTTTCGAGGTCTTGTTGCATCATCTTGGTTGCCTGTGCCTGCTTTGCAAATTCGGCCTCAAGGTGTGCTAATTTGGCCGTCATTTCCTAAATTTGATTATCCGAGCTTGCTCTAGCAACTTTAGATGCTCGAACAACCTCTTTGTTAGAGTCAGCACACTGGTCCTTGAGGCGCTCTATCTCTTGGTGTTTCTTCTTGCACTGCCTTTGCAGACCGTCAATGGTAAGGACAGATTCTTGTTCTTTCTCCTCAAAGCCCCTCAATTGGGCTCCCATAATTTCTATCATTTAGGTCAAGACATCAACTCGGGTTCGTAGTTCCGCATTTACTGATTGCAAGGGGGATGCAGCGGGTGGATGTGGCACCCCTCTATTCTTCCTTCATTCCTCAAAGTCACTAGAAACGGCTATTCGAGCCCTGCCAAGCTCTTTGTCCCCCAAGTAGACTGGTTTCTCCCATGCTCTTCGGATTGCGGGAGCATCCTTGAAGCTGCTGGAACTGCAGAAGAAACACAATCCCCCGATTTCTTCCTGTGTTGGCGTGGTCTGGGTCCTCATGAGCTGCCTCATAGCTATCTTCGGAGAATAAGCTATGAAACCCCTAAGGCCCAATAATGGTACACTAGGGTGATCTTCGCATCGGATAAGAACGGGACCAGGTCGGAACCAAGGACATGCCCAAGATATGTGATCTATGTTCCAGTGCTCCAACTCAGTCTTCCACTCCATGGCGCCACGATGATGGAGGGGAATCTTTGAGAAGCTCCTCAAAGGGTCTGGGAATGCTCCCATGTGACTTGAGGCATAGAAGTGAGTGATGCCCCAAACAAATAGTAATGTAGAACAACAACGAAGTGTTTTTTCTTGCTTATGACGATAGAATTCTACTAACAGCAAGGTGTCGGCAAGAAGCGCAGGCACAGGACTTTTCAAATGTACGTCCCAAGTAAAGAAGGCATCCATTGCGGCGTGATCCACGGCGTCATTATGGAAAGGGAATAAAAGGGTCCCAGACATAATTAGTTCCAGAGTCTTGTTGAATGTGGGCCAATCTCCTTTTTCAGCCAGAGAGGATAAGTGGTCCTCTAAAAGTGAGATCTTCCACCCTTGAATGCTCCCTTTTCCCTTCAGGGCAGACTGTGGAAGTGGTAATCGGATGAGGTGAGCGACCTTGTTTACCGAGACGTAAGCCCCCTGGCTAATGTAGACCCCAGCTGACTTGGGCCATCTGATCATAAGCTTGTACTCTTCCAAGGTCGGAACCAAATCAAATTGAGGGAACTCGAAGCAATGCAGTCTGGAGCTCCAAAAGTGGATCAAGACTCTGACGAACATGTGGTCAACACATATTTTCAAGAGGTCCAAGATCCATCCGTAAGATCTCTCGAATTCGAATCGAACCTCCGATGGCATAAGCGCACACAACTGCTCCAGCCTCCAACACGGTAGCGGGGAATATCAACTTTTCCCAACTGTTTACTGCCTGATCCCTCCATTTTTCTAGAAATGAAAGAAAATGCATGGTATGAGTATGATGCTTTCGTATGCATGAAAGTGTTTGTGTTTTTTCTAAACATTATCATGTTTTATTTTCTACATGGTGCACGATTTTTTTGTATTTTCCGAAGAATAATGAAACTACCTATATGGATGATGGATTTGATGCTTAACACCATGAAAAAGGCCCAATTTCCTTTCATTGTGGTAGTTATTTTAATTTATTTCAAAACCTTTTATCTCTTCTGTCGGACTGCGTGGCTACTTAGCTTACAAAGAACCTGAAACCAGGCTAGCTAAAAGGCTGAGTGTCCGAGATAAAAGTGGTTATTGCAAAAGAATGATTTTTAGCATCCCTTATCTCTTCTGTCGGACTGCGTGGCTACTTAGCTTACAAAGAACCTGAAATCAGGCTAGCTAAAAGGCAGACTATCCGAGATGAGGGTGTTTATTGTGAAAGAATGATTTTTGAGATTTTATTTTTATATATATTTTTGCCGTTGTATGATTATGCTATGCAACAAACGAATGCACAAACAATTCACTCATCTGCGAATAGAGTGACGTTTAATTACGAGGTAGGGGTTTCCTGCAGAAAAGTGCATTGGCAAAGGTAGGTTCTAACTGTTCTCACCAAGGCCATGCCCCAAGGTTCCCCCATTATAGGGACCCTTTGATCTCTCAGTCTTCGAACCATGCACGGATGTCCGTGTCGATGTTCTTAGACCGAGAAAAAGAAGGTTATCACCTTGAGTGGTGGTTTCCAACAACGACCTGCTGGCACTATGGCCATTACCATGGTCGGCTGTACCTGCCACCCACTCCCTATGTGTACTCTCTCTTGCCCCCGGATATAGAGGGACTGTAGTGTGCAAGGGTTTGTGTACAGTTTATTTCAGACAATTGCAAAAAATAAGTATACAACAATTATTAAAGCCAAACAATATAACATGTTATAAAGCAAGAAAGGGTAAAAGCGTAATTTCTAGTTTTTATTTCCTAAACTAGTCCATCACTAAATGGGATCAACTCTCTAGCTTCCCCAGCGGAGTCGCCATCTGTCGCTGCCGTTAGAAGAGGCGGTCGGAGCGACGCGATGGTTTTGATATGACTTGCATTTTTGAAAGAAGTGGTTCAATGCCTTTAGGCTATCCGATAACTGGGCTGGACCTAAAGGCGAGGTTTTCGAATAGGTTCGAGGAGTCGCCATCAGTGTTTTAACCTTAAACACTGAAAAAGGTAAAAAAAGAAGGCAGTGGTTTTTAGAAAAAACCAACTTTGGTCATTACAACCAGAGTCGGGTAAGAGAGTTAGTTACATGTGGGGAAGGTGTTAGCACCCCACAACGCCCCTTTCGGGTTCCCTATGATGGACTAACTTAGAAAATAAACACTTAAAGAAATTATGTTTTTACCCTATTATTTTATCTACTTGCAGAATTTAAATATCTACATGGCTCTATTATCTAATGCACACAAAGAAAGCGATAAAGAAAGCAGTAAAAGAGACAGAGAATAGAGAAGGAACCTCCGAAGCTAGCTTTATATTAACTCTTCGAAAACTTCAGGCCGCTTTTTGGCAGTCCCCGCACTCTACAAGCATGCTCCTCCCGCAAAATAAAGAAAAGTTACTCTACCGAGGGCCGGACGTCTCAAAAAGAGACTTCCTTAACCGATTTCAACTTTGATGGAAATCGGAAAGCTCACTCGAACCCCGGAATAATGCTCGGAGTCACTCTAAAGTTCCAAAAGGCTTCCTAGAGAGTGGTAGGAGTGAAAAGGTGTGCAAATTTGGAGAAATGAGGCTCCTATTTATAGGGAATCGGGCCTGGAAAAGGTGGACGACCGTCTGGACAAAGCGGATGGTCGTCCATGGCAAAAAGTGGCCATGGACGGCCATCCATGTAGTGTGGACGACCATCTATGGAACCTTTTGGCCATGGACGACCATCCAGGCTAAGTGGACGACCGTCCATGGCCTTAAAGTTGCCATGGACGGCCATCTGCCTATCTTGGACAGGCATTTGCCTATCCTGGACGGCCATCCACTTGTCCTTGATGGCCATCTGCTATCTCCGACGGATTTCCCGATTTTTAATGCCACTAAAAACCCTTCCTATCTAAAATGGAACCTAGAACAAGCTACTAGGGACTTAATAAAGTCTTAACCATCTTCGAAACGGGCGATCTTCGGCTTTATTAGGGAGCCAAGCAAGATTTGGGATCTACAAGCCTGCGTGCATAAAAGAAATTAAAAAGTAAAAAGGCGCATGCATTATCCAAAAGAAAGAAGCCAAATTTCAAAATTGAAAAAAGAGAGAGATAAAATCGCGAGAAAAAGGCAAAAATTAAATAATTAGAAAACCCATTCCCCAGCGGAATAAGAGCATCGGCAAAGCCAGCTCAAACTAACAGCATCCAACAAGGAGTCAAAAAAATTCCAAATCCCTGAGAAGGCAATCAATTCCCCGATGGATCATCAAAAAGAAAAAACTATCTCCAGTGAGCCTATCAGCAAAAGGCGAAATTACAAATCCATATCCTCAAGAAGTTAATTGCTTATAATATATAGGCAAGACCTAGCAAGCAAAAGAGCCAATATCCCTAAAAAGGGAAATCAACCTATGCAAGAGGCAATACAAGCCCAAAGCATAAAGCCTTCATCAGTGAAGCATCTGCCTACATAAGAGGCACAATAAGCAAAAATAAAAAAATCCCCAAGGAATTCCGGCATAAATAAGAGGCAACCAAAAAATCACCCAGGATAAACAACATGTCGGATGGCTAAAAAGCCAAAAACAAAAATCCCCAACAAGACCGGATGGCTAAACAAAAAAGCCAAAAACAAAGAATCTCCGGCAAGACCGGATGGCTAAATAGAAAAGCCAAAAACAAAGAATCCCCAGCAAGACCGGATGACTAAAACAGAAAACTCAAAAACAAAACCAATCACTCCCCATGGAATAGGCGCATGATCACAAACAGTAAGCCGCCAACACATCTCCAAAACCGGATGAGGGTTTGTACTCATAAAACACAAGATTGACTACCAAAAAGAGCATCCTAAGAGCCTTGTAGAACGAGGCTCATCAACCTAGTGGGGGAAAGTACCCACAAGAATCTAGCAAAATGCAAATTCAGACCTGGTGAGAGGTTCAAACTCACAAAGAGTTTAGCAAATGCGGACTCATACCTAATGGGGATAGGTACCCACAAAAGCCTTGCAGAACGGGGCTCGTCAAGAGTTTAACAAACACAAACTCGAACCTAGTGGGGGAAAGTACCCACAAGAATCTAGCAAATGCGGATTCATACCTGGTGGGGGTAAGTACCCACAAGAGCTTAGCAAACGCAGGCTCGTACCGTGTGAGGGTAAATACTCACAGAGAGTTTAGCAAACGCGGACTCGAACCTAGTGGGGGAAAGTACCCACAAGAATCTAGCAAATGCAGATTCATACCTGGTGGGGGTAAGTACCCACAAGAGCTTAGCAAATGCAGGCTTGTACCGTGTGAGTGTAAGTACTCACAGAGAGTTTAGCAAATGCGGACTCGAACCTAGTGGGGGAAAGTACCCACAAGAATCTAGCAAATGTGGATTCATACCTGGTGGGGGTAAGTACCCACAAAAGCTTAGCAAACGCAGGCTCGTACCGTGTGAGGGTAAGTACTCACAGAGAGTTTAGCAAATGCGGACTCGAACTTAGTGGAGGAAAGTACCCACAAGAATCTAGCATGTGCGGATTCATACTTGGTGGGAGTAAGTACCCACAAGAGCTTAGCAAACGCGGGCTCGTATCATGTGAGGGTAAGTACTCACAAAGAGTTTAGCAAAAGTAAACTCGTACCTGGTGGGGGTAGGTACCCACAAGAGCTTAGCAAATGCGGGCTCGTACATGGTGAGGGTAAGTACTCACTAAAATCTAGCAAATGCGGATTCATACTTGGTGGGGGTAAGTACCCACAAGAGCTTAGCAAACACGGGCTTGTACCGTGTGAGGGTAAGTACTCACAAAGAGTTTAGCAAATGCAGACTCATACTTGGTGGGGGTAGGTACCCACAAGAGTTTAGCAAATGCGGGCTCGTACTTGGTGAGGGTTGAAAGTGATGAAGATCTTATTGAAATACTTTGGCAAAGATCTCATTGATTTGATGAAGTTAAAGATGAAGTCAAAAGCAACTTTGCAGTGGACAAAAGTCACTAAGATAAAAGAGTAGAAAGATTAGTGTGTCCGCAGCTATGCTTAGGTATAATCATTTTATCTTTTCTGCTACATGAGGTTTCTTCACTTAAAAGATTTTGCAAAATGCCTCTAAAAATCTTTTAAACAATCAAAAACAAAGTATTTTGACAAAAGCTTTCTTAAACATGTTTTTTAACTGATACAACTTTGATATAACCGATTAAAATTACTTAAAATGTTAAGTGAAATGTTTTTACAGTATTTTAATCGATACAACTTGGTTTTAATCGATTAAAACCACTTGAAGTCTAGGATGATCGATCAGAATGAAATTATGATCGATCAGAATCAGATATGATCGATCAGAATTGAGTTATGACCGATCATAACTTTTTATAATCGATTAAAACACGTTTCAATCGATTAAAACCACTTAAGGGTTCAGGATGATCGATCAGAATACAATTATGACCGATCAG
This sequence comes from Sphenostylis stenocarpa, assembly GCA_963425845.1. Lineage (NCBI taxonomy): Eukaryota > Viridiplantae > Streptophyta > Magnoliopsida > Fabales > Fabaceae > Sphenostylis > Sphenostylis stenocarpa. Next base: position 40,582,270 of record OY731401.1, read on the forward strand.
AACTCTTTTAATCGATTAAATCTCGTTTCAATCGATTAAAACAACTTAGAAAATTTCTACAATGTGTTTTAATCGATTAAAACTTATTTTTATCAGTTAAAATAACTTGAAAAGTTTTACAAGAAAGTTTTGCAGTATTTCAATCGATTGAATCGCGAAACAATCGATTAAATCAACTTAGAAGATTTTTTGTAAAGTGTTTTAATTGATATAAACGTTGTTGTATCAGTTAAAACAAATCTGTTAAAGAATCAAGAACGTATTAATGGATTAAAAGAAGTTTTAACAGATTAAAACTGCACTTTTAACAAATTAAAAGAATCTTTTAACAGATTAATTAAACCAGCAGTTTTGAAAATCTTCTATAAAAATAGTTTGGCTTGAACTTTTTAAACACACAATTGTTCATCAATCTTTAGCAATCAATCAAGTAAACTTCAGCACTCTTTTCAAGAAAGATTCGCGTCAGTTTTTGAGAAGTTCTTTGAAAATCTTTCTTGAGGAAATTTGATTTCTTTTGAAGAAGAAACACTTACAGTAGAATTGCATAAACTGGTTTGAGCATTCTAGTTTCTTCTTTTTCATTTCTTTACATTCTTTTTTGTATTGTTTGGTGCCTGGAATTTGGGCACTGGTTTCTCTGCAGCTGGAATTTGGTTGTAGAGGTTATCAAGAACTGGAATTTGGTTCTTGGTGAGAAGTTGAGTGCAGGAACTGAAATTTGGTTCTTGTGATAAATTAAGTGTAAGATTGTAAATCTATAAAACATTTGATCTAGTGGAACCCAGCTGGAATTTGGCTGGAGACTGGACGTAGCCCTGGTATTGGGTGAACCAGCATAAAACACCGGTGATATCTTTCTTAACCTTTCTCTCCTTTTAATTATGTCGCTGCATTTATATTGATTGATTGCTTTGTGATTCAAGAACAGATCTGAAATCTTAATTTTTGAATTAGATAATCTGTTAATTGCGAAAAACTTTTAAAGATCAATTCACCCCCCCCCCCTCTTGATCTCAGCCTACTTTTCTAACAAGGGTAAGTACTCACTAGAATCTAGCAAATGCGGATTCATACCTGGTGGGGGTAGGTACCCACAAGAGCTTAGCAAATGCGGGCTTGTACCTGGTGAGGGTAAGTACTCACTAGAATCTAGTAAATGATGATTCATACCTGGTGGGGGTAGGTACCCACAAGAGCTTAGCAAAAGCAAGCTCGTACTTGGTGAGGGTAAGTACTCACAAGAATCTAGCAAAAACAAATTCATACCTGGTGAGGGTAAGTACTCACAAGAGTTTAGCAAGTGCGGACTCGAATCGGGTGAGGGTTTGTACTCACAAGAGCCTTATAGAAGAAGGTTCGGACCAGATGAGGGTTCATTCTCATCAAACCAGATAGGGGTTGGTACCTATCAAAAATATTTATCATCCAGAGGATCAACAACTTCAGCAAAGGAGTATCCGAAGGATGACCGGGCAAAAGGGTTAACTCCTTCACCTACCAACTAATCTTGTGGGCACATTAGGCCAACAGTTAGTTAGGCAGGTGAAGGGGTGGCAGCTGTAGACCCCTAATTTTGCCCAGCCTCTTAATAAAGACCAGAAGACTTTCTCTCTGAAGGTGGGTAAAGCTTTGGTGGACATCCATCGGCATCAACCGACTTCCGTCTGAAGAAAGGAAAGCTTCCCTAGAGTCCTAGAACACAAAATTTGGCCAAAACACTCGAGACAGTCGTCCCAGAAAGCAGGACAACCGTCCTAAACAGGCGAGACGCACGTCCTAGATGTGAGACGCACGTATCACTCAAAAAAACCACCTGAGACAGTCGTCCCAATTCTCAGACGGTCATCCCAACCTTTGCAAACCGCTGTCCCTGTTTTCTGGACCCCAGACAACCGTCCCGAGCTGGCTGGCTGAAAAAACTATAAATAGGGACCTTAGATGACGTTTTTTCACACACCTCACTCCTCTCTTCTCTCCCTCTTTCGAATGATCTCTCTGATTGCCTATAAGGTAACAATTGGTTAAGGAAGTTTCTTTCGGCATTCAATTCTTCTTACAATTTTTGTAGTGTCGGTCCTGTATTCGGGGAGGAGAGTCTTTGTAGTGCGGGGGATTGCCAAAACGCATCCTCACAGTTGAAAAGTTGTAATAAAAGCTTGCTATGGAGGTTCTTTTCACTTCTCTTCTCTTTTATTGCTTTAATTATTGCTTTATGTATACAATAGAAAATAGAATCATGTAGATAGCCATTTTTTAATATTGTGTAATAAAATAGGGTAATAGTGTAATTTCTCTTAATCTTTACTTAAATGAATTAATTCGTCATAGGGAACCCGAAAGGGGCGTCGTGGGGGTGCTAACACCTTTCCCACGCGTAACTAACTCCCTTACCTAACTCTGGTTATAGTGGTCAAATTTGGTTTGTCGCCGCCGTTCGTTCCGACGTCTAGGGACATCTCGAACGTTTATGCGAGCGGTTGCGAAAAGATGGTTTAGACTCGCGTTTTTGTTAAAATATGTTCATTGCTTCCGAGGTGCTCAACAACTGAATTATCCTCTAATAAAAGCAAAGTTTTCGAAAAGGGGTTCTTTTGGAGTCGCCACCAATGTTTTGACCGTAAACATTGGAAAAGGATAAAAGGCGTTGATTTTGATAAAAACCAAACTTGGCCATTATAACCAGAGTCAGGTAAGGGAGTTAGTTACGTGTGGGGAAGGTGTTAGCACCCCACAACGCCCCTTTCGGGTTCCCTATGACGAATTAATTCATTAATTGAAGATTATAAGAAATTACGCTATTACCCTATTTTATTCATACAATCTTAAAAATGGCTATCTACATGATCTTATTTTAAATTGAACACATAAAGCAATAAATAAAGCAGTAAAAGAGAAGAGAATTGAAAAGAACCTCCGTAGCAAGCTTTGTATTGCAACTCTTTTACAATAAGGATGTGTTTCGGCAATCCCTCGCTCTACAACAACTCTCCTCTCGAATACAAAATCGACTCGACTAAAATTTTACAGAAGAATCGAATGACGGAATATAATTCCTTAACTGATTGTTACCTATTTAAGGCAATCAGAAAGATCATTCGAAGTAGGGAGAGAAGAAGACAAGTCTTGGGAGTTGTCTGGAGTGTGAAAAAGTGGCAAATGAGCCTCCTATTTATAGTTTTCGCAGCCTGGCACCTCGGGACAGCCGTCTGGGACTCAGAAAACAGGGATGAGCGTCTCAGGAAGTTGGGACGGCCGTCTGGACTTTGGGACGACCGTCCCATTTGAATTTAAGCCTTGGGACGGCCGTCCCACATTTGGGACGGGCGTCTCACCTGTCCTAGATTATTTGGGACGGCTGTCCCAACTTTGGGACGGCTGTCTCGACCTGTTTTGTCCAGTTTTTGTGTTCTGGGACCCCAGGAAGCTTTCCTTGCTATTTTCGGACGTTGGTTGATGCTGATAGATGTCCATTGAAGCTTTATCTTCATATAAGAAGTCTTCTTGGCCTTTATTGAGATGCCGGACGAACTTTATCTTCGTTATAGGAGGTCTCCTTAGCCTTTATTGAGTAGCCGGGCGAGCTTCGCTTTGTTGTAGGAAGTCTCCTTAGCTTTTATTGAGTAGCCGGGCGAGCTTCGCTTTGTTGTAGGAAGTCTCCTTAGCTTTTATTGAGAAGCCGGGCAAAATTAGGGGCCTACAGCTGCCTCCCTTCACCTGCCTAGCTAATTTGTTGGCCTAATATGCCGACAAGATTAGCTGGTAGGGGAAGGAGTTAACCCTTTTGCCCGGTTATCCTTCGGATGCTCCTTTGCTGAAGTTGCTGATCCTCTGGATGATGAATGTGAACTTCCAGGATGCTCCTTCGATGCGGTAGCTGATCCTGTGGTTGATGAGTATGAATTTCGTAGCTTTGGGATGCTCCTTCGATGCGGTAGCTGACCTCGTAGCTGACGAGTGTGAAGCCTTAGGATGCTCCTTCGGAGAGGTAGCCGATCCTTCGATTTGTAGGATGCTCCTTCGATGAGGTAGCCGATCCTTCGATTTGTAGGATGCTCCTTCGATGAGGTGGCCGATCCTTTGGTCTGCAAGATGCTCCTTCGGTGAGGTAGCCGATCCTTCGGTCTACAAGATACTCCTTCGGTGAGGTAGCCGATCCTTCGGTCTACTGGATGCTCCTTCGGTGAGGTAGCCGATCCTTCGGTCTGCAGGATGTTCCTTTGGTGAGGTAGCCGATCCTTCGGTTTACAAGATGCTCCTTCGGTGAGGTAGCCGATCCTTCGGTCTGCAGGATGCTCCTTCGGTGAGGTAGCCGATCCTTCGGTCTGCAGGATGCTCCTTCGGTGAGGTAGCCGATCCTTCGGTCTGCAGGATGCTCCTTCGATGAGGTAGCCGATCCTTCGGTTTGCAGGATGCTCCTTCGGTGAGGTAGCCGATCCTTCGGTTTACAGGATGCTCCTTCGGTGAGGTAGCCGATCCTTCGATCTACAGGATGCTCCTTCGGTGAGGTAGCCGATCCTTCGGTCTGCAGGATGCTCCTTCGGTGAGGTAGCCGATCCTTCGGTTTGCAGGATGCTCCTTCGGTGAGGTAGCCGATCCTTCGGTTTACAGGATGCTCCTTCGGTGAGGTAGCCGATCCTTCGGTCTACAGGATGCTCCTTCGGTGAGGTAGCCGATCCTTCGGTCTGCAGGATGCTCCTTCGGTGAGGTAGCCGATCCTTCGGCCTACAGGATGCTCCTTCGGTGAGGTAGCCGATCCTTCGGTCTGCAGGATGCTCCTTCGGTGAGGTAGCCGATCCTTCAGTTTGCAGGATGCTCCTTCGGTGAGGTGGCCGATCCTTCGGTCTGCAGGATGCTCCTTCGGTGAGGTAGCCGATCCTTCGGTCTACAGGATGCTCCTTCGGTGAGGTAGCCGATCCTTCGGTCTACAGGATGCTCCTTCGGTGAGGTAGCCGATCCTTCGGTGTGCAGGATGCTCCTTTGGTGAGGAAGCCGATCCTTCGGTTTGTAGGATGCTCCTTTGGAGAGGTAGCCGATCCTTTGGATGATGAATAGTATTGATAGGTACCAACCCCTATCTGGTTTGATGAGAATGAACCCTCATCTGATCCGAACCTTCTTTTGTAAGGCTCTTGTGAGTACAAACCCCCACCCGGTTCGAGTCTGTATTTGCTAGATTTTTGTGGGTACTTTCCCCCACTATGTTTGAGTTCGCGTTTGCTAAACTCTCTGATGAGCCCCGTTTTGCAAGGCTCTTAGGATTCTCTTTTTGGCAGTCAATCTTTTGATGAGTACAAACCCTCATCCGGTTTTTGGATATGTGTTGGTGGCTTATTGTCTCTGATCATGCGCCTATTCCATGGGGAGTGATTGATTTTCTTTCTTGACTTTTCTTTTTTAGTCATCCGGTTTTACCGGGGATTTTTTGTTTTGGCTTTTCTTGTTTAGCCATCCGGCTTTGCCGGGGATTCTTTGTTTTTGGCTTTTCTTTTAGCCATCCGACTTTGCCGGAGATTCCTTGCTTTTTGGCTTTTTCTTTTAGCCATCCGGTTTTACCGGGGATTCTTTGTTTTTGGCTTTTCTTTTAGCCATCCGGCTTTGCCGGAGATTCTTGTTGGTTGCCTCTTATTTTAGGCAGGGATCTCCTGGGGATTTGTTGATTTTTTTATAGTGCCTCTTGATTAGGCGGATGCTTCAATAGTGGTGAAGACTTTACTGTTTTTCGCCTTTGAATAGGCCGATGTTCTGCTTGAGGATATTTGCTCTTGATAATACCTCTGAGTAGGCAGATGCTTTATTGGAAGCTTTGTGCTCTGGACTTGTATTACCTCTTATAGGTTGATTTCCCATTTCTTGGGGATATCGGTTTTTTGCTTGCCTTAGGCAGAGGCTTTCTTGGGAGTGAAGACTTTGCATTTCACTGGGGATATCTATATTGGGCGTTATAGGTGATTAACTCCCTGTGGATATGAATTTGTAGTTTTGCCTTTGCTGGTAGGCTCGCTGGGGATTTTTTCTTTTTGGTGATCCACCAGGGATTTGATCGTTTTCTGGAGATCTATTTCGAATTGCCCCCTAGGGAGGAATGGAGTTTTTGACTCCTTTGTTTTGAGCTGGCTTTGCCTATGCTCTTATTCCGCTGGGGAATGGGTTTTTATCTTTTTCTCGCAAATTGTATCTCTTTTTTGCGATTTGGATTTTACATATGTGCGCCTTTTATGCACATTGGCTTTTTCTTCGGATGAAAATATATTTTTTTTTCTTTTCTCTTTTTTGTGATTCCTGGGGAATTTAGTGGCTTCCTGGGGATATGGAGGATTTGACTCCGTATTTTCTTTGATGAACTCTTGTGTAGTCCTTATTCTCCTTTGGGGAATGAAGTGGAGATCCTTGTATGAGTGTGCTTGATGACTCATGTGGTGATGCAGCCGAGTCATGAGGTAATCTTTTTTTCTTGCCTCTGGAATAGGCAAGGATCCGCTTGGGGATGATCAAGCCTTTCCGTTGGCTTTTTCATGTTGATGACTTTCTTTTCCTTAGATGGAAAGATGTTGATTGAAGTTTCAAATGATTCTGTTTGACGACTCATGTGATGGTGCTGAGTCATGAAGTAATTTTTTATTTTGCCTCTGGAGTAGGCAAGGATCCGCTTGGGGATCATCGAGCCTTTCCGTTGGCCTCTTTTTTCAATGTGCCTTCTTTTATTGGTGTAGAAGGTTGGAGCTAGTTTCCTTGAAGCTCTTTATTCTGCTAGAATGGTTTTGATTTCGCCTTTCGCGATTTTGATTTTCATATGGAGATTGGATTCTGGCGCCTCCTGTTTTCAATCACAAGTATGGAGACTATCCTCCTTTATGACCATGATTATTATTCTTGTTTGAAGAAAAATATTTTTTCTTGATTTTGACAAAGTCGTATTATGTTAGAATCGCGCAGCGGAATGTTCGCGTGGTCGGACAAAAACCAAGAGGGGGGATGAATTGGTTTCTTAACAAAAATTAGGTTTTCAAAATTTTCTCCAAATTTTACCGATTAAAAAGCTGTGTAAACGTAAATAAGATAGAGATAGAGTCTTACACAAGAGATTTATACTGGTTCGGATCAAAAGACCCTACAACCAGTTGCTAATCACTCCAACAGAGGATTAACGTTGTCACTATAATCACAGTTGTTACAAACAGATTAATATGGAAAAGATAAAGTAAAGAAAACACCTCTCTTGAAACCCACAAGAGATGAAGAACAGCTTTCCCCAGAGACGGCACAACACACAATCCACTAAGAACTCCACTTAGTGATTCTTATCGCTTCTAGCCCACACCAGGTTCCAAAAGCCCCTTTTTTCCTCCAACAAATAGTTCTCTGGCACTCACAGCACTTAACTTTTGTTTGAAAAAGGTTGTTCAATTTTTCTAAGTGCCATAGAGAAGCTTAAGTAGAGAAATTAGGGTTTGGGAATTGGGATTTTCGGAACTAGGAGTCTTGGGATTAGGGTTTTCGAAAATAGGGTTGATTTGAAGTTGAAAATCAAAATCTGACTAAAATAATCGATTAAATGAAGTGTTAATCGATTATTACAGAGCCAAAATCAACAGAACCCCAAAACTCACTGTTTTAATTGATTAAAAGCCCTGTTAATCGATTAATCGGCCTATTAATCGATTAACAGGTGTGTTAATCGATTATTACAGTGAACAAATATAGAAAATGGTTTTTCTTACTGTAATAATTGATTATTTTACCATTTAATCGATTAAAGCCGAGGCAAAAAGATAAATTTGAGTTTTTGAAGCTTCTAAAGTGTAGACTATGTACCGGCTATCTTAAACTCTAATATTACATACTCAAACTAATCAAAACAGAGTTATTACACTATAAAACAAGTCTTCAACTCTCTAAGTTCTTTGATCTTGAATCATCATCAAAATCAACAAGCTTCATGTCCATGTAAGTTCAACATCAAGTCCTTGAATGTTCAACAATCTCCCCCTTTTTTATGATGATCAAAATTTTCTTTTAAAGCCTTGTAATAACCTGTTTTATCTGTAATACTAACAAACACATTAAACATACCAGATAATATTTAAAATCAATCATAGTAGGCTTTAAATATTTCTCCCCCTATTTTGATTATAATAAAAAAGAATTCTTTTATAACAAGAAGAGCTCCCCCTTAAAATATACATAACTTGGAGATAACTCCCCCTCAATCAAAGCAATAAAAGAACACCACATTTTTTTTCAGAAATGAAAATTCATTACAAATAAAAAGCAAATTTAAAATTCTTCACTATCATCACTATGAAAGTGTGCATCAAATCTATTTTCTAAATGACATACTTTATCATCTACATCAGATATACGGCGAATTATTTCCTCATGCCTTACTCCAGAAAGAGTGAAGAATGCCTGCATCCTCTTATTCATATCAGATAACATGTCTTCCATAGATTGTCGGGTTTCATGATGAGCAGAGGAAGTTCCAACACTTTAGATTTGATCAGAGGGAAACTCAGCAGTAGGAGGCATATCTTCATCAGAATCTTCATTATCGTCACCTTCGTTTGGAATGTCATCCTTGTGAACATAAATATCGTTGACACGCACCATTTGGAGTTGGATTAATGTGTTGTCCAGCATGCGATTTAAGTTATTCGTTTGTACTATTTGTTCACCTTCGACATTTACTCCTTTGTATTCAAGAATGCGAGAGACAAGGAGGGCATATGGAATTTTGAAGGTGGGATGGCGTTTGGCTTTTAACATAGTCATGGTGACAAGAACGCCCCAATCTAAAGGCTCATTATTCATTATGGCATGAATAATACGAAGATCAATTGAAGAACATTGAGCATGATTCGTAGCTCGGGGACATAAGATCCAGACAAGTAGATGTAGAATCATGCATTCCTCCTTCTTCAAAGGTCCAGCTAGAAGGAGACGCCCAATCTCCATGGAGGGGTTTCGCAGAAAAGAACGATACGCCATGATCCTGTCAAAATCATCTAACTCACCATACACGTTAATAGCATCTTCTCTAATAGGAAAGTGGGCAACGTTTTCCCAAATATCATCATCAAGAATAATTGTGACACCCTTACTCGAGAGGTAGCAATTTGATCTCTAAATTTGAACCTAGAGTAAAATACCCTAACTAAGTCAGGATAATACGTACCTTGCATTTGGATGAAAGGGAGAACTCCTTGAATTTCAAGGAGATTAGGAAAGTTGAATCCCCTATTGATGAACTGCTCACCAATAAGGAACTTAGGAGAAATAATACCACGTTCCTTCCAATAGGACAAAAATTATTGTCGGCCTTCTGCATCAGAGATCCATCCTTCTACAGAATTAGGACAGGGATGAGATGAGGGTGCAGATCTTCTTCTAGTGGGGATTTTTGCACGAGAAGATGAGGCCATTTAAGGATTAGAAGAGTAACAAGAAGATTTAAGAGGACAAGTTAAGTGAGAAGAAGGCAAGATTGATAGAATGAGGCAAGAAAGCTTGATTTCAAGAGGTAGAAGTGAGTAGAAGTGAAATGGAGGTCCCTATTTATAGCCAAGCATCTCCAACGGTCATATGAAAGTGAATAAGAGTCAAAAGAGCCGTTTGCAACGACTAGGAATCCAAACTTGCTAGGTTTAATCGATTAAAACTCAAATTAATCGATTAAACCAGTTCCAGACCCATTTAATCGATTAATTTGAGCTGTTAATTGATTAATACTGATTTTAATCGATTAATGGGCGAATTAATCGATTAATCCAGAGAGGAATGTCATGTTTTTGGTGTTTTGGGTGCAAATAATCGATTATAACTTCAATTAATCGATTATTCCAGAGAGTTCATCAAATTTTTGAGGTTTATACACATGATAATCTATGAACATCCTTCATAATGAATTATAACATTACACCCATCCAAAAACTGTCTAATTAAGCAGAATTTAAGCTATTTCTAATATCCCTAAGTCTTTTCTAAGATCATAGAATCTATCCTTGGGAAGAGGCTTAGTAAAAATATCTGCTAATTGGTGCTTGTCGCCGCCGTCAAAACAAGGGCGGTCGGAGTGACGCGATGGTTTCGACTCTCTTGTTTTTCGCGCTTTTTATTGGTGGTTACAACGCCTTTAGGTTGTCCGATAACCGGGTTGAACCTAAGGGCGAGGTTTTCGAAAGGGCGCTCTTGGATTGTCCGATAACCGGGCTAATCCAAGAGCTAGTTTTGAAGGGTTCTCTGGAGTCGCCACCGATGTTTTTACCGAAAACATCGGAAAAGGGTTTAAAAGGCGTTGGTTTTCGAAAAACCAACTTTGGTCACTAGAACCAAAGTTGGGTAAGGGAGTTAGTTACGCGTAAAGGAAGTGTTAGTTCCTTTATGACGCCCCTTTCGGGTTCCCTATGACAGGCCAGCTTTTCTATTAATAAATAAACTGGAAAAATACGCTTTTGCCCTTTTATTTTGCGAAATTTAAAGATTACGACTACATGGCCCTAATGTCTATTGCATAATTTAAAGAATGCGGTAAAAGATAGAGAGAGAAAGTAGGAACCTCCGAAGCTAGCTTTCTATTAATTTTTGTAAATAGGGTGCTTTGCGGCAGCCCTTCACTCTACACGGCGTCGGAAAACCTCTCGAAACGCTCTAAAAAACACTCTAAAGACACTCAGAAGCTCCAAAAATGCGTCGGAGGGATTCTAGAGAGAGAAACTATTGATGTGACTAGAGAGAGAGTGAGAAAGATGTGTGAAATGAAGGGAATGGAGGCCCTATTTATAGGGATTCGCACCTGTCAGGTAGAGACGGGCCTGTCACCGCCGTCCATTCCGACGTCTAGGGACATCTCAAACGTTTATGCGAGCGGTCGCGAAAAGATGGTTTAGACTCGTGTTTTTATGTTAAAATATGTTCATTGCTTCCGAGGTGCTCAACAACTGAACTATCCTCTAATAAAAGCATGGTTTTCGAAAAGGGGTTCTTTTGGAGTCGCCACCAATGTTTTGACAGTAAACATTGGAAAAGGATAAAAAGGCGTTGATTTTAATAAAAACCAAACTTGGCCATTATAACCAGAGTTAGGTAAGGGAGTTAGTTACGTGTGGGGAAGGTGTTAGCACCCCACAACGCCCCTTTTGGGTTCCCTATGACGGATTTATTCATTAAGTGAATATTACGAGAAATTACGCTATTACCCTATTTTATTTATACAGTATTTAAAAATGGCTATCTACATGATTTTATTTTACATTGCATACAAAAAGCAATAAATAAAGTAATAAAAGAGAAGAGAATTGAAAAGAACCTTTGTAGCAAGCTTTGTATTACAAATCTTTTACAGTGAGGATGCATTTTGGCAATCCCCCCCACTCTACAAAGACTCTCCTCCCCGAATACAGTATCGACTCGACTAAATTTTAAAGAAGAATCGAATGCTGGAATACAATTCCTTAACCGATTGTTACCTTTTTAAGGCAATCAGAGAGTTCATTCGAAGTAGGGAGAGAAGACAAGTACTAGGAGTTGTCTGGGGTCTGAAAAAGTGGCAAATGAGCCTCCTATTTATAGTTTTTCGCAGCCTGGCAGTTTGGGACGGCCATCTGGGTTGGGACGGCCGTCTGGGTTGGGACGACCATCTCAATTGAATTTTTACCTTTGGGGACAACCATTTGAAGAGTGGGACGGCCTGTCTCACTTGGGACGGACGTCCCACTTGGCCAGGGCAGCTTGGGACGGTCGTCCCACATTTGGGACGGCTGTCTCAACTTGTTTTGGCCAGCTTTTGTGTTCTGGGACCCCCGGGAAGCTTTCCTTTCTTTATTCGGACGTCGGTTGATGCCGATAGATGCCCGTTGAAGCTTTATCTTCATATAGGAAGTCTTCTTTGGCCTTTTATCGAGATGTCGGGCGAGCTTTATCTTTATAGGAAGTCTCCTTAGCCTTTATTGAGAGACCGGGCAAAATTAGGGGTCTACAGGGCCGTCTCGTCTGACAAGGTCGAGACGGCCGTCTCGCCAATCCAAACGGCCGTCTCGCCAAACGAGACGACGGTCTCGCCAAACGAGACGACGGTCTCGCCACTTGTGCAGGGCGAGACGGTGGTCTCGAATCCGAGACAGTGGTCTCGAATCCGAGACGGCAGTCTTGACCCCAAGAGGCGAAAATTCTTTTTTTTGTGCCAAAAAACCCTCCTATCCTAGTATGGGGCCTAATAGTCTCTCCTAGTGGCTTCTTAGGCTTCTTCCATCTTCGAAAAGGAGGTCTTTTGGTCTTTATTATGAGGCCGGACAAGATTTGGGGTCTACAGCTGCCCCCCCTTTACCCGACTAGTCGACTGCTGGCCTGTTGTGCCGAGGAGATCGACTGGAGGGTAAAGGAGTTGACCCTCTTGCCCGGCTAGTCCTTCAGATGCTTCATCTTTGTGGCGGTTGATCTTCCGGAAAAAAAGGTGTGCTTCTAGGACGCTTCTTTTGGCGATAGCTGATCCCTTCGGCTGATGAGTACGAACCCCCATCTGGTTTTGACGAGTATGAACCCTCGCCCGGTAAGCCCCCTTTTGTAAGGCCTGATGAGTATACACCCCCATCTGGTGTTTGACGAGTATGAACTCCCGTCCGGTAAGCCCCCTTTTATAAGGCCTGATGAGTATGCACCCCCATCTGGTGTTTGTGCCTCTGGATGCTCCTTCTTGCGGTAGCCGATCCTTCAGCTGTGGTGGCGGCTTACTGCTCTAGCTCATGCGCCGTAGTTTGAGATGTGTTCTCTCGTCTTCTGAGATTTTTCCGGTCTGTGCCGGGGATTTTGCTGGTGTTCATTCGGCTCGTTGATTGCCAAGGATTCTTTGTTTTTGATCTTTTGGTGGTGATCGCCTGACTCTTGCTGGCTGGTCGGGCAATCTTTGTTTGTTGTTCGACTTGTTTGCCGAATTTTGTTGGTCGAGGAGATGGCTTGTCTTAATGCTTGCCTTTTTCTCGCGGTTTTATCTCTTTTTTCTCGCGATTTTAGGATTTTGGCTTTTTCCTTGAGCGTATGTCTTTTTGCTTTTTATTTTTTGTTACGCTGACTTTTGAAAAAGGTTGACAATGAAATGCATGAAATAAAAAATTTTATTCATAAGGGAAAATTTTATTACAGCCATTTTTCAAGTACTATCCCTAAGGACTGCCTTCTGGAGATGATCCAAGATGAGGGAATTGCTGGTACATGTGTTCCCGGAATTCTGCTTGCTCCCGGGCTTCGTCATGGTATTCTTGCTAGAATGTTGTCCATTCCTGCCGCATTCCCTGCTGATATTGGTACAACGTCTCCAGCCAGGCATCAAAGGCTTCTTGCCGCACAGACATTTGATCGAATTGCTGGCGCAGATCGGAGATGTTGCGGTTTACGCCAGCAAAGTCATCTGTGTATTGCGATGGTTGTTGGTGCTGATGTGGCTTCTGGAAGTCGAGAGGTGTTGGGATATCGTGCATCGCCACGATGTCCTGGAGGTCCAGCGCGAAATCCAGCAAGGGATGAAGGGCCAACTGAGTCCCGTGGCGTATCAGCATCCCCATGCTGACCAGAACCGACCCGTTGATGGATTCGGGTCGCAGGTTGGAGGCCAGCTCTTCCCGGCCAGCGCACCCCCATTTCTCTGCCAGGGGGGTGATAAGAGGAGCCACGAGGACGGCTCCCACTGGTCTGCTCCCGAGATCCTTAAGGGCCCTCAGGAAGAAATAACCAGGGTTATAGTGTCGCCTCTGGCTCATGCAGTAAAGTACAAAGAGGTCAGGGAGGGTTACCTTACCCTGGCTTTCCTTCCTCCCGTGGACAGTCCCAGCAAGCAGCTTGTGGCAAATGCGGAGGGCTGGGGGGAGTGTTGACCCCTTCATCAGCGTGGGCAGCGTGGGCAACCTTGTGAGCTCCTCCCACATTTCGGTGGCGATGAGGTTGGTGGACCGGCTGCAGATGGCCTCCCGGTATTCCCGAGTTAGCACCTCCTCGGGCCGGACGAACCCAATACTCACATTGAATTCGTCGAGGGTGGTAGTCTGGTATGTCCCACCCATAAAGTAATTCACCATCTTGGTGGGTGGAAGGCCCGGGACCATGGAGGGAGCCTCGGCGTAGGAGATGGAGGCCAGGAACTCCAGTACCGCTTGAGGGTACACGTGGGTGGGCGGAGACTACAGCAGGAAGCCCCACCCAATGCTATCTATGTGGGCTCGGACATCGTCCTCCCACCCGAACTCGGCGAGGATGCTGAAGTCGAGCCTGAGCATGGGGTGCCACGTATAACCCCGAATGTTTTCGAGGCGGGCTTGGTGCTGTGGCGAGAGCTGAGTGGGATCCTGGGGAGCTGGCGCCAAGGAACTGCTAGTGCCGGTAGTGCCTCTTCTCTTCCTGGATTGACTTCTGCCGAACATTTTGGCCAGAAAGTGCTTTGAAGTGAGAGATCTGAGAGTTGGAGGGTTCTGGAGGCAAGGAGAGTTGTGAGGAACCCTCCAAGGCGCGCCCCTATATATAGGGAAAAAACTGGATTCGGGACCGCCATCTAGGAAGTCGAGACGGCGGTCTCGATTTTGTGCAGGTCGAGACGACCGTTTGGGATCTCGAGACGGCGGTCTTGACTTTGGGTCTAAGCGAGACGGCCGTCTCGCCAAGTGGGACGGCGGTCTCGTTTTCGCCTAAGTCGAGACGGCGGTCTCGAATTTCTGGGAACCGAGACGGCGGTCTGGAAATTCCGGACGGCCGTCTCAAATTAAAGGGTTTTTTTTTTTGAATAAAGGAAATAGGACCTGGTTCAAAAAAAATTTTTATGCATGCAATGTTTTCATGTTTGATGTCTTATAATGCCTATTTTATTTAATTTTTCAGAAGGAGTTCACTGACGTGTCTTGTAGCGTCGAAAGCCCTCTGATCTGCGTTCTTGTGCTTGGCTGTACCCTGGCGGAATTCTTGTGACCGAAGGATAATTTTTTTCTTTTTCTTTTTCTTTTGTAGAGCACTCTTTGCCATGTAGTGTCCATCTTTCTCCACTCTAGGGATTTCAATCCTCTTGTTGACTATACGCCTCCATATTCCCAAATTAGTTATTAGAATTTTGTTGTGAAGGTCAAGAGAAAAGAAGTAAAGAGGCAAGTTCAATGGTTTGTGTTTTAGAATGTTGATTTTCACTTAGAAAGTGGTTTTTGTAAGCATGGTTGGCTAGGGTTAGGCTTAGGTGTTTAGGTTTTGTCTAAGCAAACG
Organism: Sphenostylis stenocarpa; assembly: GCA_963425845.1. NCBI lineage: Eukaryota > Viridiplantae > Streptophyta > Magnoliopsida > Fabales > Fabaceae > Sphenostylis > Sphenostylis stenocarpa. The sequence goes on from OY731401.1 coordinate 40,597,498, forward strand.
TTTTTCTCTCTCTTTTTTTGTATCTGCGCTTTTTAGTTTTATTTCCATTGCTTTTAATGGCTAGCTGATTTCCCTAGATCGCCCTTTGGGTTTTCGAACTAGGATATTGTGTTTTGGCCCTAACTTTTGTCTACGTTCCTTCTCTTTGTATTTTTGGGGAATCCTAGCGGACCTTATTTTGTAACCCTAACTTTTGCCTAGGCTACCCTTTATTTTTGTTCGGGTGTCCTACCGGGTTGACCCTATCTTTTGTGTAGCCCCCTTAGTGGGTTTCCTACCGGGTATTTTTCCCTTTTCTTTGGCCTTCAGCTTCTATGAGCTTTCTTTCTTTTTTTTTGTATTTATTTTTTTGTTCACAATATTGGCGAAGCATGACTTTTTTTATGGTGAGGTAAAGCCTTTATTTGGTGCTTCTAATCAACTAGCTTGATTGTGATGGCAATGGTGCATGTTGATTATTTGGATGCGCTTTTTTTTCTTTTTTTTTCTTTTTTTTTCGTTTACTTAGACACGGTTATTGTGAGGTCTAGTCAGAAATAGAAAGAAGAGAAGCAAATTGTAAAAAGTATTCTTTATTAATTAATAAGGGAATATGTGCCCTAAAATGCCCGGGGGATAGTCTCTAACAATCATGGGGTTTACATCCCTTAAATGAAGAAAAAGTTCTCCTAATGACTAGGGTAGCTCTTGACGCTTGCACCCCTCCACTTCGGAAAATTTGCTTGAGTGTGCGGAGGGGAGACTTCCCTTTTCCTTTTTCCGCTCGGCCCTTAGTAGGGTCATATCCTAGGCCATACTTGAAAGGATTGTCTTTGAATTCTGGGGGTTCCCTCATGCCTTGGGAATCTGCCCCCAGTCCTTGGCCAGGATGGTAGCCATGCTTCATCATCATGCGGGCTACCTTCGTGTTTTTGGGAAGTCGCTCTATGTTGGCAATTTCGAGCGGTTGAAAGGATGTTTCAAGGGCCTCTTCAGCCGCATCCACGTAAGGTTGGGTGGACGGTCCACTGATCAAAATGTCGTCTTCTGCTTGGACCGTGACCAATTTATCATCCACTACGAACTTGACTTTCTGGTGGAGCGTTGAAGGTACCACCTTAGCGTCATGAATCCAAGGCCTGCCGAGGACACAACTGTATGCTGGAGTAATGTCCATTACATGGAAATCAACGTCGAAGATAGTGGGTCCGACTTGAATTGGCAGTTTAACTTCTCCCACTACTTCTCGCTTTGATCCGTCGAAGGCTCGAACGATGGTGCTACTTGGGCGCAGGCGGGTTCCTTGGATAGTCAACTTGTCTAGTGTGCACTTGGGCATCACGTTCAAGGATGACCCGTTATCCACAAGAACTTTGGCGATGAGGTATTCCTTTCACTTAATTGAGATGTGCAAGGGCTTGTTATGGTTTGATCCCTCGAGGGGGAGTTCTTCCTCTGTGAAGGTGAGGTGATCGCTTGCCATGATGTGACCGACGATCCTCTCAACCTTTTCTTGGGATATGGTATAAGGTACATGCGCTTCGCTCAAGACCTTCAGCAGGGTGTTTCTGTGTGGTTCTGAGCTCATTATTAAAGATAGCAGCGTAATCTTTGCGGGTGTGCGATTGAGCTGGTCTATAATGGAATACTCGCTTTGCCTTATGAACTGGAGTAATTCCTCTGTCTCCTCCTTGGATTCCTTATTTTCTTTTTCTTCTTCGGTCTTTTTATTTTTTCCTTTATTTCTGAGGACATCTTCTTGTGAGTCCTTGGGGGAGTAGATTCTTCCACTTCTAGTCATGCCCCCGATGTCGGCTATATTTGTGATATCCTCTTTTATTGGTGAAGATTCTCCGTATCTCCACGGTACAGCTTTATTTGACTCGTAGGGGAAAGGACGTGGCATAAATAGTCGCACTGGTGTCCTTGCCCCCTCTTCCTTATTCTTGAGGACCAACGATCGAGGCTTATTTTCCTCTTGTGGTGAGTCGACCGTTGGGGAAAGCTTTATTAGGAGTGGCTTTCTCTCCATTCTTCTGATTTGGAAGACGTGTCAGTTAATCCTTCCTTTTTATTATCTTATTTATTAAGAATGAAGGAGGGGAAATTAAATATGCAAATCAATGTTATGCGTGCAAGTAGACAATTGTAGAATAAAAGAAAATTTTCATTTATCTATTTAGAAGGTGTACATTCCCCTACTCCATACTACGAAGCAACTTTTGGCAAAAATGGAAAAGCCTAAAGAAACCCACAGGCGGGTCTTGATCTCTATGTAATTCTCTTTCGGCTTCCCGGACATGGCGAGCAAGTGCTTCGCTTTGCTTCTGGACCGCCTGGCTCATATCTTCACTGTACTTTTGAGCCTCTTTGATCTTCGCCTCTTGATGGACGACCAAGGCTTGCAGTTCATCGAGTTTTGCGAGAGCTCGGTCCTTCTCTTGTAGTACTTGGCCGTACTGAGCTAGCCCATCTCTTTCCTTATAGCGTAGCTCAGTGAGACTTCTGCTGAGTCTCCGGTTGGTCTCTCGCTCTTGGCGTATTTCTGACCGAGTCTTGGTGAGTTCTTGCAACAACTCCTTGATCGTCTGAGCCTGTTTTGCTGATTCGGCCTCAAGGCGTGCTGATTTGGCGGTTATTTCTTGAAGTTGGCTATCCGAGCTAGTTCTGGCAGTTTTGGATGCTCGGATAGCTTGCTCATTAGAGTCAGCACACTGGTCCTTGAGGCGCTCTATTTCATGATCCTTTTTCTTGCATTGCCTTTGCAGACCGTCTATGGTGAGGATAGATTCTTGCTCTCTTTCCTTGAGGGCCCTCATCTGGGCTCCCATGATTTCTATCCTCTGGGTCAAGGCATCAACTTGAGCCTGCAGTTCTTCACTATTGGCGCTCGTAACGAGTGTGATGGATGGCTGAGACATCCCTCTTCTTTGTCTCCACGCCTCATAGTCACTGGAGACAGTCACTCGAGCTTTTCCTAGCTCTTTATCTCCCATATAGACTGGTTTCTCCCATGCTCTTCTCACAGCTAGTGAGTTGGCGATTGTGCATGGGTCTCCGAAGAAACACACTCCTCCGAGTTCCCCTTGAGAGATGGTAGTTTGAGTCCTCATGAGTTGTCTCATAGCTACTCTAGGTGAGTAGGCTATGCAACCCCTGAGTCCTATCAAGGGTACGTTTGAATAGTCTCCACATCTGATGAGAACTGGGCCAGGTCGGAACCAAGGGCAGACCCAAGATAAACTATTGGCGTCCTTTTGTTCCAACTCGTCCCTCCATTCTGAAGTTAAGCGTCGTTGGAGAGGGATTTTGGAGAAGCTCCTCAAAGGATCGGGGAACATTCCCATGTGACTGGAGGCGTAAAGATGTGTAATGCCCCACACAAATAGTAGTGAAGAGCAGCAACGAAGTGTTTTTCCTTGCTTCTGGCGGCAGAATTCCACCGAGAGCAAGGTGTCGGCAAGAATTGCAGGCAAGGGACTCTTCGAGTTCACGTCCCAGGCGAAGAAGGCATCCATGACGGCTTGATCCACTGTGTCGAGGTGGAAGGGAAACAAGATTGTCCCAAATATGATTAAGGTCAGGGTTTTGTTGAAGGCGACCCATTCTGTCTTTTCCGCCAAGTCAGACAGATGGTCTTCTAACATTGAGACTTTCCAACCCTGGATGTTCCCTTTTCCTATCAGGGTATGTCGCCGCCATCAAAATGAGGGCGGTCAGAGCGACGCGATGGTTTCCGACTCTCATGTTTATCGCATTTTTTATTGGTGGTTACAACACCTTTAGGTTGTCCGATAACCGGGCTGAACCTAGGGGCGAGGTTTTCGAAAGGGTGCTTTTGGATTGTCCGATAACCGGGCTAACCCAAGAGCTAGTTCTGAAGGGTTCTCTGGAGTCGCCACCGATGTTTTTACCGGAAACATCGGAAAAGGGTTTAAAAGGCATTGGTTTTCAAAAAACCAACTTTGGTATTAGAACCAGAGTTGGGTAAGGGAGTTAGTTACGTGTAAAGGAAGTCTTAGTTCCTTTACGACGCCCCTTTCGGGTTCCCTATGACAGGCCAGCTTTTCTGTTAATAAATAAAACGGAAAAATACGCTTTTGCCCTTTTATTTTGCGGAATTTAAAGATTATGACTACATGGCCCTAATGTCCATTGCGTAATTTAAGTAATGCGGTAAAAGGTAGAGAGAGAGAGAGTAGGAACCTCCGAAGCTAGCTTTCTATTAATTTTTGTAAATAGGGTGCTTTGCGGCAGCCCTTCACTCTACACGGCATCGGAAAACCTCTCGAAACGCTCTAAAAACACTCTAAAGACACTCAGAAGCTCCAAAAATGCGTCGGAGGGATTCTAGAGAGAGAAACTATTGATGTGACTAGAGAGAGAGTGAGAAAGCTGTGTGAAATGAGGGGAAGGGAGGCCCTATTTATAAGGATTCGCGCCTGTTAGGTCGAGACGGTTGTCTCGCCTGACAAGGTCGAGACGGCCGTCTCGCCAATCCAGACGGTCGTCTCGCCAATCCAGACGGCCGTCTCGCCTTGCAGGAATGGCGAGACAGCTGTCTCGCCAAACGAGACGGTCGTCTCGCCACTTGTGCAAGGCGAGACGGCGGTCTCGACCCCAAAAGGCGAAAATCCTTATTTTTGTGCCAAAAATCCCTCCTATCCTAGTATGGGGCCTAATAGTCTCTCCTAGTGGCTTCTTAGGCTTCGCCCATCTTCGAAAAGGAGGTCTTCTAATCTTTATTGTGAGACCAGGCAAGATTTGGGGTCTACAGCTGCCCCCCCTTTACCTGACTAGTCGGTTGTTGGCCTATTGTGCCCGACAGACTGACAGGAAGGTAAAGGAGTTGACCCTCTTGCCCGGTTACCCTTCGGATGCTCTGTCTTGCGGCGGTTGATCTTCTGGGGAAAACTTGTGTTCGTGCACTTCCGGGATACTCCTTCTGATGGTAGTCGATCCCTTCGGTGGACACGTGGTAGAACCTCAGGATACTCCTTCTGACGGTAGCCGATCCTTCGGTTGATAGGTATAAACCCCCTATCAGACTGGTAGTGGCAGTCCGCTGTGTGTTGGACTGGATGGGTATGAACCCCTCATCAGGCTGGTAGTTGTGACTTACTGATCCGGCTCGAGCGCAGATCAGGCGCACCGCGTGCGCAGGTTGATAGGTATGAACCCCCTATCTGGCTGGTACAGTCCACTGCGTAGGACTGGTGGTAGTGGCGGCTTACTGTTCAGGTGGTCCATGCGCCGGTTGTTGAGATGTACTTTTTGTTGGTCTTCTTTGGAGATGTTGTCGTCCAGTTTGTGCTGGAGGCTTGGTGTTCATCCAGCTTTGCTGATTGCTAGGGATTCTTTGTTTTTTATCTTTTGGTGGTGATCGCCCGACTCTTGCTGGCTGGTCGGGCAATCTTTGTTTGTTGTTCGACTCTGGCTTGGTAGTCGAAATTTAGTCGGTTGGATACATGATTGACAAGGTCTTACCGGGGTACCTTTATGCAAGCATGAAGATGATCTTTTGACGTGAATGTCTTTTTTGGTTTTGAAGTGTATTATTATTTTTTGTTTTGATCTTGACAAAGCCCTATTTGTGCGACTATTTGTGTGTGGATGCTTGTTGATGCAATTTGTTGAGGGCATCTAGAAAATGACTGGTACTTTCTTTGTTTCCTCGTGACTATTCTTTTGTACTTTTTGTTTTAACCCTATCTTTTGCCTAGACCGCCCTTTGCGGGTTTTCGATCTAGCGGGTTTTTGCCTAAAAATATTTTGGTGGGCTTTTTTTATTTTTTATTTTTTTTACGAAAGCCTTATCTTTTGCCTAGACCGGCCTTTGCGGGTTTTCGATCTAGCAGGCTACTCTGTACTTTTTGCTTGGGACGGTCCTGATTGGTGTTGTTCGTCTTGCTTTTATGCTTTCTTGAATTGCTTTGTTTTATACATGCTCATATTTTGTTAATACAGAGGCATTCACACAAGTAGGTAAAGAGAAGAAAAGATGATTTTTATTGATATAAACAGATGGTTTATTTTTACATGGGGATTTCCAAAAGAATTTGTAAGCAAGGCTGGTCAAGGTTGGCTAAACTGTATGAGGGTACCACAATCATGTCTATGATCTCTGTTTCCCCGTTTTTCTTGGTCCCCTCAGTTGAGATGCTCGAGCTCAGAGTGAAGATCATGCGTAGTAGGCCGGCTTTCGTGAAGGTATTACCTTAGTCGTCTTTGCGGTTTTCGGCTAAGGTAATCATTGCTCTATATTTTTTGTTTGTTTCTTTTGTTTGTTCATTTTTTTTTTACCTCTAATTTTTACCTAGGACGTATCCTAGCGAGGAATGTGGACCCTATTTTCTGCCCAAGAGCTCTTTGCGAGTTTTCATCCTGGCGGGTCATGAGCAATGTCTTTAAGCGTAGTATCTTTTTACTGCATCTGAGTTGACAGGATATCGGAGCTCTTCTCCATCCATGTTGGTGAGGATGAGGGCTCCTCCTGAGAAGGCTCGCTTGACCACAAAAGGTCCTTCGTAGTTTGTTGTCCATTTCCCGATTTTGTCTTTCTGGGCTGGAAGCAATTTCTTTATCACTAGATCCCCCTCTTGGAAAGTACGGGGATGGAATTTCTTGTCGTAGGCTTTCTTGATCTTCTTTTGATAAACTTGCCCTCGACATATGGCATCTAGCCATTTTTTCTTCGATTAAGTTCAGCTGATCATACCGGCTTTGGACCCATTCGGCTTCTGTTAATTTTGCTTCCATGACGACTTGCAGGGAGGGTATTTCGACCTCTATTGGTAGTACGGCCTCCATTCCATATACAAGGGAAAAAGGGGTGGCCCCTGTGGAGGTTCGTACTGATGTTCGGTAACCGTGTAGGGCAAAGGGAAGCATTTCATGCCAATCTTTGTAGGTTACCACCATTTTCTGGATGATTTTCTTAATATTCTTATTGGCTGCCTCTACTGCACCGTTCATCTTTGGTCGGTACGGAGAAGAATTGTGATGTTGAATTTTGAAGTCTTGGCATAGTTCCTCCATCATTCTATTATTGAGATTGGTCCCATTATCAGTAATGAGCCTATGAGGGATGTCGTACCGACATATAATATTTTTCTTGATGAAGGTGGTCACCACTTTCCGAGTCACATGCGCATACGATGCTGCCTCAACCCATTTGGTGAAGTAGTCAATGGCCACCAAGATAAAGCGATGGCCATTGGATGCTTTAGGTTCTATGGGTCCAATGACGTTCATGCCCCACATAGAGAATGGCCAGGGTGTAGCCAGGGTACTGAGTGGTGCGGGCGGTATGTTAATATTATCAGCATAAATTTGGCATTTGTGGCACTTTTTGGCATACTGGTGACAATCGGTTTCCATTGTGGACCAAAAGTATCCTGCCCTTAAAATCTTTTTGGCCATGACATGCCCAGGTGCGTGGGTCCCAAAAGTTCCTTTGTGGATTTCTTTTATCAAGGTTCGGGCTTCTTCTTGGTCCACACACCTTAAGAGAGTGGAATCGGGACTCTTTTTGTAGAGGGTTCCTTCAATCAACGTGAACCCTACGACCCTTTTACGAATGGTTCGTTTATCATTGTTGCTGATTCCTTCGGGATATTCGCCCCTCATGAGATATTGCTTGATATCATGGTACCAGGGGTTTTGGTCATGTTCGCCATTTACTGTCATGCAAAAAGCTTGTTTGTCATGCAGCTTAACTTGGATGATCGGCATTTCATGTTCTTGATATAAGGCAAACATGGATGATAGAGTGGCGAGGGCATCAGCACATTGGTTGTCTTCCCGGGGGATATACTGGAAGGTGACACTTTCCATTCTTGAAACTAAATCCTGGATATGCTCTAGATATGGGATTAGTTTTGAGTTGCGGGTTTCCCATTCACCTTTGAGTTGATAAATGACAAGGGATGAGTCACCAAAGATTTTGAGCTTAGTAACCCCATGATCTAGAGCCGCTTGGATCCCTAATGCACATGCTTCGTATTCAGCCATGTTGTTGGTACAATCGAAATTAAGTCTGGCCGTTACAGGGATGTGTTTCTTTTCGGGGGATATCAAAATAGCTCCTATCCCGTGTCCAAGCATGTTTGAGGCCCCATCGAAGAACATGGTCCATGCCTCCTCTTTGGTCTCTCCGTGCTCGATATGCATGATATGCTCATCAGGGAAGTCGTCTTGTAGAGACTGGTATTCATTAGTGGATCCATGGGCGAGATAGTCCGCTAGGGGGCTACCTTTAATAGCTTTCTGGGTGACATGAATGATATCAAATTCTGAGAGGAGGACTTGCCACCTAGCTATTCTTCCAATCAGAATGGGCTTCTCGAAGAGGTACTTGATTGGGTCCATTTTGGAGACCAACCACGTCGTATGCCGAGCCATATATTGACGAAGACGCTGAGTGACCCACACCAATGCGCAACAGGTTTTTTCGAATGGTGTATAACGGGTTTCATAGTCTAGGAATTTCTTACTGAGATAGTAAATGGCTCGTTCCTTTTTCCCGGTTTCGTCATGTTGGTCGAGCACACATCCCATGGACTCTTCGAGTATTGACAAGTACAGGATGAGAGGTCTCCCTTCAACGGGTGGTACCAATACTGGCGGATTGGTTAAGCATGTTTTGATTTTATCGAATTCTTGTTGACATTCTTCATTCCACACCGTTGGTTGATTTTTGCACAACAGTTTAAAGATGGGTATACATTTATCCGTCAATTGCGTAATGAAATGGGCAATGTAGTTGATCCGGCCTAGAAAACCTCTAACCTCTTTTTCCGTACTTGGTGGGGGCATTTCCAAAATTGCCTTGGTTTTGTCAGGATCCACTTCGATTCCTCTTTTGCTGACAATGAACCCCAATAGTTTTCCTGATCGTACTCCAAAAGTACATTTTGTCGGGTTTAATTTAAGCTGGTACTTCCGGAGTCTATCAAAAAGCTTCTTAAGATATTGAATGTGGTCCGTCTCATTTCTGGACTTGGCAATCATGTCATCCACATATACCTCTATTTCCTTGTGGATCATGTCATGAAACATTGTGACCATAGCCCTTTGATAAGTAGCCCCTGCATTCTTGAGTCCAAAGGGCATTACTCGGTAACAAAAGGTACCCCATGGTGTGATGAAGGAGGCTTTTTCTCTGTCTTCAACAGCCAACTTAATTTGGTTGTACCCAGCGTACCCGTCCATGAAGGAGTAAAGTGTATTGGTAGCAGTATGGTCCACTAGCGTGTCTATATGCGGTAGGGGAAAGTCATCTTTTGGACTTGCTCGATTGAGGTCCCTATAATCCACACATACCCTGACCTTCCCGGTCTTCTTGATGATGGGTACTATGTTGGCCAACCATTCTGGGTATTTAGAAACTACCAGGAAATTGGCGTCCAGTTGCCTTTGTACCTCCTCCTTGATCATTAGACACCAATCAGGTTTGATTCTCCTGAGTTTTTGTTTCACAGGTCGGAACCCTTCTTTCAATGGCAATCTATGTTCCACTATATATATTCCTTCAGGAGCTGTATCAATCCCCTCTTTATGCTACTTTCTATTTGGGTGTCGATGTTCACCTTCTTTTCATCGTCTCCTTGTCCCAAATTAACAATTTCTATTTCTTCTTGATGCGGTTGTATGATGCGTATTTCCTTTTCCAGCATTCTTTGCATGTCCGGAGAGATGGTCTCCTGCTCACTGTCGGACTCGACCCATTCGCCTTCGGTTTCTGGGGTCTACAGAGATTCATCAATCACAGACATGATGTGTTTTAGGTTCTGTTTTAGTCATAGATTTTATTATTCAATTTATCTTTGAAAGAATAATAAATAGAAGAGGGAAAAGAATGAATATGACAAAATGTCTCGTGTATTAAAGAGAATGAAAATGTATGTACAAGCCCTTTTAATCAAAATTCCTGCGGCCACGGGCGGGGACCGCAGGAGATATAGAAAAAAGCTAAAAAAAACAGACACCCTATGGCTGATCCTCTCAGTCCTCCCTTTCTGCTACTCTGGCTTCGACAGAGGTTTGGCGTCGACATCGGAAGCAGAGGCATCGAAAGTTATCCACCCAGCGTCGATTAATTCTTGAACCCGATACTTAAGGGTCAAGCAATTTTCTGTAGAGTGTCCAGGTGAACCCGAGTGGTAAGCGCATTTCTCGTTTGGCCTATACCATTCGGGGTAGGGGGGTTCCAATTGCTTCTTGGGAGGAACGCAGGTTAGGAGTTTAGCCTCTAACAGTTGAGGTAGCAGCATCCCATAGGAAGTGGAGATTGGAGTGAACTTCCTCTCTTTCTTGCGAGGCTTCCTGGCCGTTGATGGGGCAGAAGAAGGAGTGGCAAAGTTGATTGCATGCACAGATTCATCCTTCTTCTTGCCAGCAGGTTTCCTGAACGAGACACCAGCTTGGGAAGACTGTGCTATCTTCCCGCTTCTCAGTCCCTGCTCTACTCTTTCACCCACAGTGACTATGTCCGAAAAAAGGTTGGAGGTACTGGCTATTGCCTTGTCGTAGTACGCTCCAGTAAGTGAATCTATGAACATAGCCACTATCTCATAGGTTACTAAAAAGGTACCACAAAAAGAATATCATTACCATTTTCAAACTTCGTATACAAGTTAATCATTTCCAGATTAGACACCACATCTTTCAATATCTCTAAAACATGGCTATGCATTGTGAAGTACTCGAAGGGCATCCTTCAACTAACTAGCATACTCTCATTAGATTGGATATACGCATGAAAAAACCTATTTAATAGTACTAACAACCTAATATAATAAAAGACAATTTATCACAATCTTGATTTTTGATCATGCTAGCTTATCCTCGAACATATTCCATTGCAATTTCTCCTCCAAGATATCTACCATGGTACATCCTTCTTGAAGGAATCCCTAACACATCATAAATTCAAAACTAATTTTAATGAGCGCAAATGAAAACATGAATTGGAAATTAATTGGAAATTAATTGGAAATTAATTGAAAAGAAATAAATTGAAACATAACATACATAACATAATCGTTTTTAGAGAACCTTGACATAGGAAACCCATATAAAAATTGTAAACGAAGGATATCTGGGTTTTTGTAAATAAGATGTTTCAGTAGGTCCAAAACATCATCAAGACAAGAGAGATGAAACTTGTAGCAACGCTACCACGAAAATTTAAGAAAACAAGGTCGAAATGGGACTTGAGGAGGGGACCGTCATTACCATTGACTCGACCATGAGTAAATAAACTAAATTAATATAAAGTATCTAAAGAAAAAGAAATTACATGTTATAGTTGTGTGACGATGTTGATAAACAAATCCTCTTCAAATACTTTATCCATTAAGCATATAGAATAATAGGTACGTCAAGCCAATAGTCATTACACTCTCTTCACCACAACCAATGACAACTTAGGCCACAAAACTAGAATAATAGTGTTGTCCCTTAACGCCAACGGGAAAGAAAACTTACAAAGGGAAAAATGTTGTGTCACATGTTAAGCAATCCTTAATGTTTTCCTGGCTTCAAAAGATAATGATAGTTTGTTTTTTCTTTTCTTTTTTTATTAAAATAAAACAACGACGTGTCACATGCATGGACCACACAATTAATGTGCGCATTTATCACACATAGAAGCGAGGAAGTTGGACTTTATTATCGTTGGGTAGCATTGGTCATTAACATCGATAATCACAATATGTTTTTCTTCATCATGGAGCGGAATCAAATAAATAAATAAATTAAACACATTTCAAAGGGGTACACAATGAGAATGAAATATTTTTTGGGGCCCAAAAACTTAATTAAAACTAAAATACTGCAATATTTTTATAAGGTAACTAGCAACACAATATTAATATATAAACATATAAGTTCATCTATTTGTTACTGTTCCTTGAATCACACATAGATTACATCATTGATTGATGGTAAAATAAATTATCTTTTATAAATTAATCAATATGTTCGTGATAAGTAACTTTCGAAGAATTAGTTCTTATCCGAAATCCTTAAAATAAGATATTAGTTTTAACAAAAAAGAAATGATGCACATAAGTTACGATATTAATAGCATGATAGATAATTAAATTACTTGAAAAGATACAATATTGTTAGAGAAGTTATTTTTATTATTATATACATGATCTTATCTGTTACACTCTATCATTATCATGTTTTAGATTATAAAAACAAGTCATTATTTCAAATCTCATATCAACTGGAAAGGAGGGGAATGATCGAACAAACAAATAGATCCAATTAAAATATAATATTTTGAAAGATGGCGGGTGGAGCTTTTGTTACTTCAGAAGATGGAAGACAATATGAGGGTAAGGTCACAATGTTCGTGTTGGTCACATGTTTTGTAGCAGCCATGGGTGGTTTACTCTTTGGTTATGATCTTGGAATTATGGGAGGAGTGACTTCCATGGAACCTTTCCTAATAAAATTCTTTCCTAGTGTTTATAAGCAAATGAAAGATGAATCTAACCACGAAAGTCAGTATTGCAAATTTGACAACGAGCTCCTTACATTGTTCACCTCGTCCTTATATCTTGCTGCATTAGTAGCTTCTTTCTTTGCTTCCACCACCACAAGAATGACAGGACGCAAGACCTCAATGTTCGTAGGTGGTTTGTTTTTCCTCGTGGGTGCATTGTTGAATGCTTTTGCCATCAATATTGAAATGCTTATCATAGGTCGTTTATTGCTTGGTTTTGGTGTTGGGTATTGTAATCAGGTGAGACTTCATATCATTTTCAATAGTTTCAAGTTTTATTATATAAGTTTAGATAATTTTTCATGAGTAACTACGTTAAAAAGTTTTCTTTTACTATTCTTATTTCCAATAGTCTGTACCTGTGTATTTGTCTGAAATGGCCCCAACAACGATAAGAGGTGCACTCAACATTGGATTTCAAATGATGATCACAATTGGTATCTTAATTGCAAACCTTATCAACTATGGGACTTCCAAACTAGAATATGGTTGGAGAGTTTCTTTAGGTATTGGTGCAGTTCCTGCAATAATGTTATGTGCATGATCTCTTTTCTTAGGTGACACACCTAACTCTTTACTTGAAAGAGGTAAAGAAGAAGCAGCCAAGAAAATGTTGCAAAGGATTCGTGGCACAGACAATGTTGAGGAGGAGTTCCAAGAGCTCATTGATGCGACTAAAGCAGCCAAAGATGTGGACCACCCATGGAAGAACATTACACAACCCAAATATAGACCTCAACTCACTTTTTGCTCTCTGATTCCATTCTTCCAACAATTCACTGGTATTAATGTCATCATGTTTTATGCACCCGTCCTCTTCAAGACTTTAGGCTTTGGTAACGATACTTCCCTTATGTCTTCGGTTATCACTGGAGGTGTTAATGTGGTTGCCACTTTTGTTTCCATTTTCTGTGTGGACAAGTTTGGAAGAAGGATGTTGTTCCTCGAAGGTGGCATTCAAATGCTTATTTGCCAGGTAAAAAGCTTAACTTAGTCAATAGAAAATACTTGTTATTGTAATATTTAAAAGGAATAACATTTTTATCACTTAAGTTAGGTCATTTGTTAGCATGAACAACTAACATCCAAGCCATAACATCTTTTTGTAGCTTGCTGTTGGAACCATGATTGCTATGAAGTTTGGAGTGAGCGGTGAAGGCTCGTTTACCAATGGAGAAGCTAGTCTCCTCTTATTCTTCATATGTGCATATGTTGCAGCATATGCATGGTCTTGGGGTCCACTAGGGTGGTTGGTTCCTAGTGAAATATGCTCTCTTGAGGTTTGATCTGCAGGTCAAGGGACCAATGTTGCTGTAAACATGTTGTTCACCTTTGTCATTGCTCAAATTTTCCTAACCATGCTTTGTCACTTGAAGTTTGGCATTTTCTTCTTCTTTGCTGGATTTGTGCTCATCATGACCATTTTTGTTGCCTTGTTCCTACCCGAGACAAGGAATGTTCGAATTGAAGAGATGAATAAAGTATGGAAATCACACTGGTTTTGGACTAAGTTCATTTCGAACGATGAAGTCATCGATGGACAACCTCATACGGTCACACCTTGACATAAAATTCACCAATATGTTCAATAAACAAAGCCAACAAATTTTTTTTCATTTTCTACATGCTCAAATTGTAATTAACTAAATCTTACAGTTTTGTAAAATTATATTGATGTTAACCATGATATTATGTGTATGGCAGAGGCATTGTTAACAATCAACTTGATCTCAATAGTGATATTAAAAATAATAACGAAAGTGGTAACCATAACCTCCACATAAGTAGCACTGTAAGAAATGGTGAAACTCAGGATGATATTGGTGACAACGACAACCAAAGTAATAATTCTCATAAAATGCCAATCATATAATAACAAAGATAGAAGGTTTGGAAAAACAACAACAATAGGTAAAATGCTAGTGACGATAATAATTATGGCAATGATGAAAAAAAGAAGTGTTCCAACAATTCAAAGTCGCAAACATTTTTTCATCATTTTTATCATAATTAAGTATATTTCGATGATATGTTACAATATATCATTACTTTTTGGTTAATATTTTTTTGGAAAAGAGCATTTGGGTAGAATAATTCTTTTTTTTTTAAACTACAAACACATAAACATTTGTACGGGTTGAAAATTAAAATTGGTATAATTACAAGATAAAAAAACGTATTGAATGTTTTATTTCTTTTAGTTTAATCTTGTGATTGAAAAATAAATTGATATAAAATATTATATGACAAGCTATTTGAAGATTTATTTTCTAAGATTAGAAAAATTAGAATGAAGTATACTTTTTTGTAATTATAAAATATTAATAAATCTTATACTAATTTTTTTTTATTTTTTGGGCTCGCAGCTATTTTGTTGAAGCTATGTCCCTTGTCATCAACATTATGATTGTATTTTTGTCGTTGGAATATTACGCACCATTGGTGTTGCTTGTTGTGCTTCATATATCTCAAAACTCAACTTCTTCCAAATATAATACACAATTGTACTTATCTTGTAGCCATAATCTTTTTTCATGTGTATCCTTGTTATAATGGTTGTCTATTAAACCGAAGGATATTCCTTGAGGAAGTTCATCCCCACAATTGTGTTAGGTACCGAATTGGTCCCTATAAAATACATAAACAATATATTTTTGTTAAATTAAGAACACATTTTTTTTTCATAACGGACAATGGGTAACTTCATAGTTATTATCTCCACCTCACGCACACAAAAGTTGTCAATTCGGTGCTATTCTTTTCCTTGTTTTTTTTCCAATCTCGCAAGAGAGATTATGATGTTATGACCTTTGTACATTTTAACTTTTCTATTCAGACTCATTGAACTGCGCACACCCTAGAGGGATCTAATCTATACTATGTTAAGTTGTCTCATAGGTTACTAAAAAGGTACCACAAAAAGAATATCATTACCATTTTCAAACTTCATATAAAAGTTAATCATTTCCAGATTAGACACCACATCTTTCAATATCTCAAAAACATGGCTATGCATTGTGAAGTACTCGAAGGGCAGCCTTCAACTGACTACCATACTCTCATTAGATTGGGCATACGCATGAAAAAACCTATTTAATAGTACTAACAACCTAATATAATAAAAGACAATTTATCACAATCTTGATTTTTGATCATGCTAGCTTATCCCCGAACATATTCCATTGCAATTTCTCCTCCATGGTATCTACCATGGTACATCCTTCTTAAAGGAATCCCTAACACATCATAAATTAAAACCTAATTTTAATGAGCGCAAATGAAACCATGAATTGGAAATTAATTGAAAAGCAATAAATTGAAACATAACATAATCGTTTTTAGAGAACCTTGACATAGGAAACCCATATAAAAATTGTAAATGAAGGATATCTGGGTTTTTGTAAATAAGATGTTTCAGTAGGTCCAAAACATCATCAAGACAAGAGAGATCAAACTTGTAGCAACGCTACCACGAAAATTTAAGAAAACAAGGTCGAAATGGGACTTGAGGAGGGGACCGTCATTACCATTGACTCGACCACGAGTAAATAAACTAAATTAATATAAAGTATCTAAAGAAAAAGAAATTACATGTTATAGTTGTGTGGTGATGTTGATAAACAAATCCTCTTCAAATACTTTATCCATTAAGCATATAGAATAATAGGTACGTCAAGCCAATAGCCATTACACTCTCTTCACCACAACCAATGACAACTTAGGCCACAAAACTAGAATAATAGTGTTGTCCCTTAACGCCAACAGGAAAGAAAACTTACAAAAGGAAAAATGTTGTGTCACATGTAGACCCCAAATCTTGCCCGGACTCCTAATAAAGCCGAAGATCGCTCATTCCGAAGATGGTTAAGACTCTATCAAGTCCCTAGTAGCTTGTTCTAGGTTCAATTTAGGATAGGAAGGGTTTTTAGAGGCATTAAAAATCGGGAAATCTGCCGGAGACAGCAGATGGCCGTCCAGAACAGGCGGATGGCCGTCCAGAGCAGGCAGACGGCTGTCCATGACAAGCAGACGGCCGTCCATGGCAAAAAGTCCCCATGGACAGCTGTCCACACTATATGGACGGCCGTCCATGGCCACTTTTTGCCCTGGACGGTCGTCCGCTTTGTCCAGACGGTCGTCCGCCTTTTCCAGGCCTGAATCCCTATAAATAGGGACCTCATTCCTCCGAATTTTCACACTTTTTCCACTCCTCCACTCTCTTGCAAGCTTTTTGGCACTTGAGAGTGAACCTGAGCATTATTCTGGGGTTTGAGGGAGCTTTCCAATTTCTGTTAAGGTTGAAATCGGTTAAGGAGGTCTCTCTTTGAGGCATCCGGCCCTCGGTTGAGTGACTTTTCTTTGTTTTGCGGAGAGGAGCGTGCTTGTAGAGTGCGGGGACTGCCAAAAAGTGTCCTCACGTTTTAGAAGAGTTAATATAAAGCTCGCTTCGGAGGTTTCTTCTCTATTCTTTGTCTCTTTTACTGCTTTTTTTATCGCTTTCTTTGTGTGCATTAGATAGTAGAGCCATGTAGATATTTAAATTCTGCAAGTAGATCAAATAATAGGGTAAAAATGTAATTTCTTTAAGTATTTATTTTCTAAGTTAGTCCATCATAGGGAACCCGAAAGGGGCGTTGTGGGAGTGCTAACACCTTCCCCGCATGTAACTAACTCCCTTACCCGACTCTGGTTGTAATGGCCAAAGTTGGTTTTTTATAAAACCACTACCTTTTCTTTTTTTACCTTTTTCAGTGTTTAAGGTTAAAACACTGGTGGCGACTCCTCGAACCTATTTGAAAACCTCACCCTTAGGTCTAGCCCGATTATCAGACGGCCTAAAGGCGTTGAACCGTTTTTTTCAAAGAAAATGCGAGTCAATTAAAAACCATCGCGTCACTCCGACTGCCTCTTTTGACGGCGGCGACAGATGGCGACTCCACTGCGGAAGCTAGAGAGTTGATCCCATTTAGTGATGGACTAGTTTAGGAAATAAAAACTATAAATTACACTTTTACCCTTTCTTGCTCTTATAACATGCTTTACTGTTTGGCTTTAATAATTGTTGTATGATTATTTTCTGCAATTGTCTGAAATAAAACTGTACACAACATTTGCACACTACAGTCCCTCTATACCCGGGGGCAAGAGAGAATACACATAGGGAGTGGGTGGCAGGTACGGCCGACCGTGGTATGTGCCATAGTGCCAGCAGGTCGTTGTCGGAAACCACCACTCAAGGTGATAACTTTCTTTTTCTTGGTCTAAGAACGTCGACACGGACATCCGTGCATGGTTCGAAGACTGGGAAATTGAAGGGTCCCTATAATGGGGGCACCTTGGGGGCCTGGCCTTGGTGAGAACAGTTAGAACCTACCTTTGCCTATGCACTTTTCTGCAGGAAACCCCTACCTCGTAATTAAAACGTCACTCTGTTCGCAGATGAGTGAATTGTTTGTGCATTCGTTTGTTGCATTTATTTGTCGCATAGCATAATCATACAACAGCAAATAAAAATATAAAACAAAATCTCAAAAAATATTTTCACAATAAACCACTTTTATCTCGGACAATCTGCCTTTTAGCTAGCCTGGTTTCAGGTTCTTTGTAAGCTAAGTAGCCACGCAGTCCGACAGAAGAGATAAAAGGCTAAATTTTTTTTAAAATAATAATAATAAAATCAAAACATTTATAAAAAGAATTTTGACAAAGTCGTCTCATTCATATCGCATCATGTTATAAGCGGAAAAACCAAAAGAGAAAATAAATGCATAAGGAGAGTCTGCATATGCATCATTTTAATAAACCCTTGAAAAGTGGGTCTTAGAAGCGTTTTTTGGGAAAATTACCGGGCCAAATCCCCTTGGGTATATTACAACCTTGTTCTTCACCCTTTTCTCTTCGTTTTGATATATTGTACGTCCAAATCGGACATCCCAGTCAAAAGTTATGCCATTTTGAACATTTGTCGCCCTTTTGAACTGATGCATGCATAAATACACTCATTCTAGGAGGCATATCTATCACACACCAATCATTCATAAAAACCCTAATTCATGTGCATTCTAGAAAGTGGCTGGTCTTTCTGTGATCCGAACCCTTGCACAAAAGGCTAAAGCAATGGAGCAACTAGAAGAGCAGAACCGTAAGCTCACCGCTGAGCTTAACGTTATGAAGGAACAAATGGCGCAGTTGATGGAATTAATGCGCCAGCAGAGCCTCCATAAGGGCGACACTCATGGTGACCGCGCATCTCACCATGAGGAGAAAGAAGAAGAAGAGGCCCATATGCATTCTGAAGCAAGGGAGGTGCTCATCCAGCCCCCTGAAGTCTCCAAGCAACAAATCTCCACTCTAGAAGAGAGGCTTAGGGCTATGGAGGGACATAGCTTTGATGTGAAGGAGGTTGCTGATATGTGCCTTGTTGAGAACATTCGTTTCCCTCTGAAATTCAAGGTTCTAGACTTCCCAAAGTACATGGGAATGACTTGCCCCAGGAGTCATCTCACTATGTACTGCCGCAAGATGGCTCCCCACGCTAACAACGAAGAACTCCTAATACACTGCTTTCAGGAGAGCCTGGCCGATTCAGCTCTGAATTGGTACATGCAGTTAGAGAAGGGGCGAGTTCAGAACTGGAAGCAGCTGGCAGACGCCTTTCTTCGCCGCTATAAGTACAACATCGATATGATCCCCGATAGCTCAGATCTCCAAGCACTGAGCAAGAGAGGCGATGAATCCTTTAAAGCGTACGCCCAACGATGGAGGGACTTGGCAGCCCAAGTGGAGCCTCCGCTATCAGACAAGGAGACCGTGTCTATGTTCATCAACTCGTTGACTGGACCCTATTACGACAAAATGATAGGGAGCACGTCAACCCTCTTCGCAGACCTGGTCACCATAGGCGAAAGGGTGGAGCAGGGATTAAAGAGTGGAAGGATAGTGCAACCTTCCTCCTCTAACGCGTCATTCAAGAAAACTTTGGGCAGGAAGAAAGAAGGGAGCGTAAATGCTATCAACCTCGGCACTCCTTCTTCTTCCTTGAAGACAGCTAGGCAATCCCAGAGGCAAGAGAAGAAGTTCTCTCCCATTCCAATTTCTTATGGGAATTTACTGTCCAAACTGGTGGAGGCCAACCTCCTGGCATACATCCCGCCAAGAAAGGTGGATCCACCTTACCCTGAGTGGTATGAGCCCAATGAGAAATGCGCTTACCACTCAGGCGCTCCCGGGCATTCAGTAGAGAATTGTCGGGCCTTAAAATATAAGGTCCAAGATTTAATAGATGCCGGATGGGTCACCTTTGATGCTCCAGCCCCCAACATAGAAGTCAAGCCTCTGTCGCAACCAGAGTGATAGGGTTGGATAGGAAGGACCAGCTGTTAGGGTTATGTCTTTTTCTTTAAAAGCTTTCTTTGTATTTCTTGCGGTCCCAGCCCGTGGCCGTGAGATCACCGAATAAAAGGGCATTTTTGTACCCCTTTCTTTATTTTAATACATGAGGCATTTTTCATCCATATTCACATTTATTCTTTTCCCTCTTCTATTTATTATTCTTTCAAAATAACTGAATAATAAAATCTATACCTAAAATAGAACCCTTAAAACGATCATGTTTGTGATTGATGAATCTCTGTGGGATCTGAAAGCCAAAGGCGAATGGGTCGAATCCGACAGTGAGCAGGAGACCATTTCTCCGAACATGCAAAGATTGCTGGAAAGAGAATCTCGCTCCATACAGCCTTATCAGGAAGAGATAGAGATGGTCAATTTGGGACAAAAGGACGATAAGAAGGAAGTGAGTATCGGCATCCAAATCGATAGTGACATCAGGGAAGGGTTAATTCGGTTATTGAAAGAATACGCGGACATATTCGCTTGGTCTTACCATGACATGCCTGGACTCAACGAAAGCTTAGTGGAGCATAAACTACCATTAAAAGAGGGTTTCCGGCCAATAAAGCAAAAGCTAAGAAGGATGAAACCCGATTGGTCCTTGAAAGTTAAGGAGGAAATACAGAAATAGCTAGATGCTAATTTCCTAATCGTGTCCAAATACCCTGAATGGCTGGCAAATATTGTGCCAGTCATGAAAAAGAATGGGAAAATCAGAGTGTGTGTAGATTACAGGGATCTTAACCGAGCAAGTCCAAAGGACGATTTTCCCCTACCACACATTGACACATTGGTGGACCACACCGCCACGAACACACTTTATTCCTTCATGGATGGATATGCAGGGTATAATCAGATTAAGCTAGCCGTCGAAGATAGAGAAAAAACTTCCTTCATCACACCATGGGGAACATTCTGTTACAGAGTTATGCCTTTTGGACTCAAGAACACAGGGGCTACCTATCAAAGAGCCATGGTAACATTATTCCACGACATGATCCACAAAGAAATTGAATTTTATGTGGATGACATGATTACCAAATCCAAGAACGAAATGGACCATATCCTCTATTTGATGAAATTATTCGATCGACTTCGGAAGTATCAACTGAAGCTAAACCCGGCCAAGTGTACATTTGGAGTACGGTCAGGTAAACTACTTGGGTTTATCGTCATCAAAAAGGGAATAGAGGTAGACCCTGACAAAACAAAAACAATTTTAGAAATGCCCCCACCGAAAACTGAAAAGGAGATCAGAGGATTTCTTGGCCGGATTAACTACATTGCAAGGTTCATCGCACAACTCACAGACAAATGCACACCCATCTTCAAACTGTTGCGCAAGAACCAACCAACAGTTTGGAATGAAGATTGTCAACAAGCTTTTGAGAAAATTAAGTTGTGCTTAACCAATCCACCGGTATTGGTGCCTCCCGTTGAAGGAAAACCGCTGATTCTTTATCTATCGGTACTCGATGAATCTATGGGATGTGTGCTCGGTCAACAAGATGATACGGGGAAGAAAGAACAAGCCATAGACTACCTCAGCAAGAAGTTCCTAGACTATGAGACCCGTTATACACCACTTGAAAAAACTTGTTGTGCATTGGTGTGGGCAACTCAACGTCTCAAGTAGTATATGATTAGGCATACAACCTGGTTGGTCTCCAAAATGGATCCAATCAAATACCTATTTGAAAAACCCGTCCTGACTGGAAGAATAGCTAGGTGGCAAGTACTCCTTTCAGAATTTGATATCGTCTATGTCACCCAAAAAGCTATCAAAGGTAGTCCCCTAGCAGACTACCTAGCACATGGATCAACGAACGAATATCAATCCCTACAAGACGATTTTCCAGACGAACACATCATGCATATCCAACATGATGTAACCAAAGACGATGCATGAACTATGTTCTTCGACGGAGCCTCAAACATGCTTGGATATGGGATAGGGGCTGTTTTAATATCCCCCGAAAAGAAGTACATCCCGGTGACGGCCAGGTTAAATTTCAACTGCACCAATAACATGGCTGAATATGAAGCCTGCGCCCTAGGATTTCAAGCAGCTCTAGATCATGGGGTGACCAAGCTCAAAGTTTTCGGTGACTCATCCCTTGTTATCTACCAACTAAAGGGGGAATGGGAAACCAGAAATTCTAAATTAATTCCATATCTAGAGTACATCTGAAATATGGTTTCAAGGATGGAAGACGTCACTTTCGAGTACATCCCTCGGGAAGACAATTAGTTCGCAGATGCTCTCACTACTTTGTCATCCATGTTCGCCTTAGATCAAGAACGAGAGATACCGATCATCCAAATAGGTTGCATGATAAACAAGCTTTTTGTATGGCCGTAACTAGCGAGGAAGACAAATCCCCTTGGTATCATGACATCAAGCGATACCTCACGAAGGGTGAGTATCCCGAGGGAATTAATGATAACGACAAAAGGACCATTCGGAGGAGAGCTATAGGGTTCACGCTGATTGGAGGAACCCTGTATAAGAAAAATTTTGACTCCATCCTGCTGAGGTGTGTAGACCACGAGGAGGCTCAAACCCTGATTAAGGAGATTCATGAAGGAGCCTTCGGAACCCACACGCCAGGGCATGTCATGGCAAAAAAGATCCTAAGGGCAGGATACTTTTGGTCCACGATGGAAGGTGATTGTCATCAATACGCCTAGCAATGTCACAAATGCCAAGTTTACGCTGACAATGTTCATGTCCCACCAGCACCCCTCAACGTCCTGGCTACACCATGGCCTTTTTCCATGTGAGGCATGGATGTTATTGGACCCATCGAACCCAAAGCATCCAATGGCCATCGCTTCATCCTGGTGGCCATCGATTACTTTACCAAATGGGTAGAAGCAGTATCCTACGCACATGTGACCAAGAAAGTAGTGACCACCTTCGTCAAGAAAAATATCCTGTGTCGGTATGGCATCCCCCATCATCTCATTACTGACAATGGGACCAATCTGAACAATAAAATGATGGAAGAATTATGCCAGGACTTTAAAATTCAACATCACAATTCCTCTCCATACCGACCCAAGATGAACGGTGTAGTAGAAGCGGCCAACAAGAACATCAAGAAAATCATCCAAAAGATGGTAATAACATATAGAGATTGGCACAAAATGTTACCCTTCGCCCTACACGGATACCGAACTTTCGTACGCACCTCCACAGGAGCCACTCCGTTTTCCCTTGTGTATGGCATGGAAGCCGTATTACCAATAGAAGTTGAAATACCCTCCCTGCGATTCATCATGGAAGCAAAGTTGACAGAAGCAGAATGGGTCCAAAATCGGTACGATCAATTGAACCTCATTGAAGAGAAACGATTGGACGCCATATGTCACGGACAAGCCTACCAAAAGAAAATCAAAAGGGCTTACGACAAAAAAGTCAAACCCCACAATTATCACGAGGTGGATCTAGTAGTAAAGAAACTGCTTCCGGCCTAGAAGGATAGAATCGAAAAATGGGCGGCAAATTATGAGGGACCCTTTGTGGTCAAACGAGCATTCTCAGGAGGAGCTCTTATCCTCACCAACATGGATGGAGAAGAACTGCGGCACCCAGTCAACTCAGATGCGGTGAAGAAGTATCACGCTTGAAGGCATTGCTCGTGATCCGCCAGGATGAAAATCCGCAAAAAGGCGTCCTGGGCAAAAGTTAGGATCCGCACGCCTCGCTAGGACACGTCCTAGGCAAAATTTAGAGGCTTCAAAAAAAAGATGGAAATAAAAAGAGAAATGGTTACCTTAGCCGAAAACCGAAAGGAGACTAAGGTAATGTCCTTCCAGAAGCAAGCAACCTCTGCATTGTCTTCACTCCGGGCTCGAGCATCTCAACTAAGGTAACTAGGAGAACCAGGGGGGCAGACATTAGAGGCATGATCGTTATAGCTTATACAGTGTAGCCAACCTTGGCCAACCATGCTTCTAAATCCCTTTGTAAAAACCATCTGTAAGAAATAAACTATTTGTTCATATCAATAAAGTTGTCTTTCATTTCTTTTCTCTTGACCAAATTATGAAAATGCCTCTGTGTTGAATAAATCATAATCATGCAATACAAGAAAGCATAAGAAAAGAGAAAGAGTCAAAACCCGCTGAAATATCCTAAGCAAAATTAAGGTAGCCCGCTAGATCAAAAATCCACAAAAAGACGGTCTAGGCAAAAGATAGGGCTTAATAAAAAAAAGATGAATGAAAGAAGAGCCCATCAGCATAATCACGGTGGTCCAGCAAGAAATGCCAGTCACTTTTTAGATGCACCGAATAAAAATAAACTGCATTTAAAAAAGCATTCACACAAGTAGTTGCACAAAACGACTTTGTCAAAACAAAAAGTAAAAATAAAAATAATCGCTTCAGAAACACAACAAAAAGAATTCATGCATACAAGGAGACTAGCTCCATGCTTGTGTTTGAAAACAAGAAGCAACCAAGAGAAATTCTACCCCCGAGCGGATCCGCCTATTCAAAGGCAAAACAACGCAAACCAAAGGTCTGCACTTCCGATGAAGTATCTTGGCATCGCCAATAAAAGGCCAATGAATCCCCAACAGATTCTTGCCTACATCAAAAGGCAATCATTAAAATCCCCGGCAACCAACAAGTCGGACGATTGAAGAAAAAATAAGGAATTCCATTTCCCCAACAAGAATAAGAGCTTGACGACGCCAGCTCGCACCCATATCAATTAAGGAGCCGAGACCCCATTCCCCCAAAGGGTTATCAAAATCTGATCCCCAAGGAGTCAACCAAATCTCTGATGGATCACCAAAAAGAAGAATTCACACCCAAATGCAATCTTCACAGTCATATCCTCAGAGGCATCATCAAGAGCCAACATCCCCAAAAGGGAATATTAGCCTATTCAGAGGCAAAACATTACAGCCAAAAGTCTTCACTTCAGATGAAGCATATGAGGCACTATCAGCACCTCAATAAAATATCTGCCTACCCAGAGGCGTCACCAGAATCAACAAATTCTCAATGGATCCCTGCCTACCTAAGAGGCATTCATTAAGAATCCCCAGCAGTCAAGAAGCTGGACGGCTAAACAAAAAAGCCAAAAGCGAAGAATCCCCGGCATACCGGATAACTACGCAAAAAAATCAAGAACAATCACTCCCCATGGAGTTGGCGCATGATCAGAAACAGTAGCCGCCACCACCTCTTCAGGAAAGGTAAAGACCTGAAGACAAAGACCTGTACACCAGGCAAATCTGGCGCATGATCAGAAATAGTAAGCCGCCACCACCTCTTCAGGAAACGAAAAGACTTGAAGACGAAGACCTGCACACAGGCAAAGCCGGCGCATGGTCAGAAGCTGTAAGCCGCCACCACAGCCGAGGGGTCAGCTATCGCATCAAAGGAGCATCCCAAAAGTCTCTACGTGTCAGCAAAAGGGTCAACTACCGCACCGAAGGAGCATCCTGAAGCCTCACAACATCTCGTCCGAGGGGTCAGTTACCGCATCAAAGGAGCATCCCGAAAGTCTCTACGTGTCAGCAGAAGGGTCAGCTACCGCACCGAAGGAGCATCCTGAAGCCTCAGATCATCTCGTCTGAAGGGTCAGCTACCGCATCAAAGGAGCATCCCGAAAGTCTCTACGTGTCAGCAGAAGGGTCAGCTATCGCACCGAAGGAGCATCCTGAAGCCTCACAACATCTCGTCCAAGGGGTCAGCTACCGCATCAAAGGAGCATCCCGAAAGTCTCTACGTGTTAGCCGAAGGGTCAGCTACCACACCGAAGGAGCATCCTGAAACCTCACAGCATATCGTCCGAAGGGTCAGCCTCCACAGCAAGAGAAGCATCCAGAAGACAACCGGGCAAGAGGGTTAACTCCTTCACCCGCCAATTGACCTCATAGTATGTTAACCCATGGTCAATTGGTCGGGTAAAGGGGGGGCAGCTGTAGACCCCAAATCTTGCCCGGACTCCTAATAAAGCCGAAGATCGCTCATTTCGAAGATGGTTAAGACTCTATCAAGTCCCTAGTATCTTGTTCAAGGTTCCATTTAGGATAGGAAGGGTTTTTAGAGGCATTAAAAATCGGGAAATCCGCCAGAGATAGCAGATGGCCGTCTAGAACAGGCGGATGGCCGTCCAGAGCAGGCAGACAACCGTCCATGACAAGCAGACGGTCGTCCATGGCAACTTTAAGGCCAAGGACGGCCGTCCACTTAGCTTGGACGACCGTCCATGGCAAAAAGTCGCCATGGACGGCCATCCACACTACATGGACGGCCGTCCATGGCCACTTTTTGCCCTGGACGGCCGTCCGCTTTGTCCAGACGGGCGTCCGCCTTTTCTAGGCCCGAATCCCTATAAATAGGGACCTCATTCCTCCGAATTTTCACACTTTTTCCACTCCTCCACTCTCTTGGAAGCTTTTTGGCACTTGAGAGTGACCCTGAGCATTATTCCGGGGTTCGAGGGAGCTTTCTGATTTCCGTTGAGGTTGAAATCGGTTAAGGAGGTCTCTCTTTGAGGCATCCGGCCCTCGGTTGAGTGACTTTTCTTTGTTTTGCGGAGAGGAGCGTGCTTGTAGAGTGCGGGGACTGCCAAAAAGTGTCCTCACATTTTAGAAGAGTTAATATAAAGCTCGCTTTAGAGGTTTCTTTTCTATTCTTTGTCTCTTTTCCTGCTTTCTTTATCGCTTTCTTTGTGTGCATTAGATAGTAGAGCCATGTAGATATTTAAATTCTGCAAGTAGATCAAATAATAGGGTAAAAATGTAATTTCTTTAAGTATTTATTTTTCTAAGTTAATCCATCATAGGGAACCCGAAAGGGGCGTTGTGGGGGTGCTAACACCTTCCCCACACGTAACTAACTCTCTTACCTGACTCTGGTTGTAATGGCCAAACTTGGTTTTTTATAAAACCACTGCCTTTTCTTTTTTTACCTTTTTCAGTGTTTCAGGTTAAAACACTGGTGGCGACTCCTCGAACCTATTCGAAAACCTCGCCCTTAGGTCTAGCCCGATTATCAGACGGCCTAAAGGCGTTGAACCATTTCTTTCAAAGAAAACGCGAGTCAATTAAAAACCATCGCGTCGCTCCGACCGCCTCTTCTGACGGCGGCGACATCACATGTTAAGCAACCCTTAATGTTTTCCTGGCTTCAAAAGATAATGATAGTTTGTTTTTTCTTTTCTTTTTTTATTAAAATAAAACAACAACGTGTCACATGCATGGACCACACAATTAATATGCACATTTATCACACATAGAAGCGAGAAAGTTGGACTTTATTATCGTTGGGTAGCATTGGTCATTAACATCGATAATCACAATCTATTTTTCTTCATCATGGAGCGGAATCAAATAAATAAATAAATTAAACACATTTCAAAGGGGTACACAATGAGAATGAAATATTTTTTGGGGCCCAAAAACTTAATTAAAACTAAAATACTACAATATTTTTATAAGGTAACTAGCAACACAATATTAATATATAAACATATAAGTTCATCTATTTGTTACTATTCCTTGAATCACACATAGATTATATCATTGATTGATGGTAAAATAAATTATCTTTTATAAATTAATCAATATGTTCGTGATAAGTAACTTTCGAATAATTAGCTCTTATCCGAAATCCTTAAAATAAGATATTAGTTTTAACAAAAAGAAATGATGCACATAAGTTACGATACTAATAGCATGATAGATAATTAAATTACTTGAAAAGATATAATATTGTTAAAGAAGTTAGTTTGACTATTATATACATGATCTTATCTGTTACACTTTATCATTGTCATGTTTTAGATTATAAAAACAAGTCATTATTTCAAATCTCATATCAACTGGAAAGGAGGGGAATGATCGAACAAACAAATAGACCCAATTAAAATATAATATTTTGAAAGATGACGGGTGGAACTTTTGTTACTTCAAGATGGAAGACAATATGAGGGTAAGGTCACAATGCTCGTGTTGGTCACATGTTTTGTAGCAGCATGGGTGGTTTACTCTTTGGTTATGATCTTGGAATTACGGGAGGAGTGACTTCCATGGAACCTTTGCTAATAAAATTCTTTCCTAGTGTTTATAAGCAAATGAAAGATGAATCTAACCACGAAAGTCAGTATTGAAAATTAGACAACGAACTCCTTACATTGTTCACCTTGTCCTTATATCTTGCGGCATTAGTAGCTTCTTTCTTTGCTTCCACCACCACAAGAATGACGGGACGCAAGACCTCAATGTTCGTAGGTGTCACAACCTTTTTTTTTTTTTTTAGAATCTGACATGCATTAAATATGCGAGAAAATATATTTTCTTTTTTTTTCTTCATGAGAGACCAAATTTTTTTTTGGAATAATACAATTTCATTCATTCATTAAAACACACACACACACACACACACACACACACACACACACACACACACACACACATATATATATATATATATATATATATATATATATATATATATATATATATATATATAATCAAGTACAATACATTAATCCTTCGAATATAAATAGGTACAAAGCCAAGTCTTTCAAAATACAAAAAGGCTCATGGTCATTCTCCTATCTATGGGAGTGAGCTACGTGCCCAAACTTTCCCCCACCCTCAGCTCCTCCTAGCTTACCCATCCCCTTGGGTAGCCGAGGCTCCACCTGTATCACCTGCTCCCGTACCAAGTACGATCACAGTAGAACACAACACAAAGAAATGCAAGGGTGAGCTAAAATCAACATTTATAATTCACAACTCTAATGATAGAGTATAATCAGGCAATAATATAAATATCCAATTCATTTTCTTAGGCGACATCTGGCATATAGCCTCGCCTTCAAGAAAAATCTGGCACACAGTCGGGTCCCCAATTAGCATAATCATCTGACCCTCAAAGTTTGGTTTGCATACCTTAGGCATACAGTCACAAT
The DNA here is from genome assembly GCA_963425845.1 of Sphenostylis stenocarpa. Lineage (NCBI taxonomy): Eukaryota > Viridiplantae > Streptophyta > Magnoliopsida > Fabales > Fabaceae > Sphenostylis > Sphenostylis stenocarpa. The sequence goes on from OY731401.1 coordinate 40,626,333, forward strand.
TAGCAAAACCATCTGACCCCCAAAGTCTGGTTTGCATATCTCAGGCATATAGTCTCAATTACACACAGTTCATAACCATATAGCCAATCATAATTCAAACACACATCAATATTTCTCAATGCACTCAGCTCCACATGACACACAGTCCCACATTGCATTTTCACATCATACAATTGTTCATTAGCATATAGCATTCTCATACACATTGTCACACTAATTCCATTTAATCATAATTAGCACTAAACATATCACAGAATATTATCCATCACAATCATCCAATACACAACACTCACTCATTCAATTATCCTTGCACCAATCATCACAAAGAGGTTAGGACAAACTCCCCTTACCTGGTACGTCCACGTTTTTTTTTTTTCTCCAAATCTTGAGACTGATTTCCTATTAGCAAATATGAACAAGGTTCAGTGTTTTTGGCATAACACAACCTATACTCAATATTTTGACATGAGACTAGTTTCTAACTTTCAAGGACTCATTTACATACAACTTTGATGAATAAAATAAATTCAAATACCCTATCGAATAAATGTTGTTAGTGGTTATTTCCAACAGGGCTCAACTACAATAACACTCTGAACATGTCTTGGTATTTTGACTATAACTCATGTTACACATAAGCTATTGACATTAAACCAATTCCTAAATTTTGGTAACACATTTTCCTACAATTTTTATCAAGAAATCAATTCCTAATTTCACATTTATCAATCCCAGTAATTCAAAAACCGAGGCTGTTGAAACAGGGTAATATCTTAACGTCACAGCTAGAACACCTGACAGTAAAATGGGCATAAATCGAGCTACAAATATCCATTTGATGTGAAATTAGTTTCTAAATTTCGATAATATAATTTCCTACAAATTTTATGAAGAAATCAAGTCCTAATTTTCCACGTATCAATTCCAGAAATTCAAAAACCGAGACTATCGAAACAGGGAAACATTTTAACGTCATAGCTAGAACACTAGTCAGTAAAATAGACATAACTTAAGCTTCAAATATCCCTTTGATGTTAAACCAGTTTCCAAATTTCGGGAACATAATTTCCTACAACTTTCATAAAAACACCGATTCCTAATTCTGTTCACGCAATTCCCAGAATTTCAGTGAACAGTACCTACGAATTAGGGTTCCTAAGGTTTTTAGCTCAACCACTTTTAATCCTCCACTTCAACCATGATTCTAGTGTTCTAGGTGTAAAATCACAATAATAAAACTATGATAATACTCTTCCCACTCCATTCAAGCCCAGCCAAGCGAGAAGAAAAACGAAAATACCCCGTATTGAAAATTGAAACCGTAGAAATGTAGAGAAAATTGAGAGGAACAAACTTACCTCTTGGAGCTCCTTAAGAAAATCAAGATTTAGCCTTCAATTTGTTGATTGAAATGTAAGGGTTTGAGAAAAAATGAAGAAGAGAAGAAGGAAGAGCTGCATGCTGCTGAATCGGGAGAAAGCTGAAATAAATATAAGATGTTTGACAACAATGCCCCTCAACTAAATATTAAAGGACAAGTTTGCCCTTTTTGTTCTTAATTGAGTTTTCTTTACTTCTTCCATTATAAACCTAATAAAGGAAATTCCAACGGTTAGAACCTAAAACCACGTCTTAGGAAATTGATACCCAAATTTGAGACCGATCCAACGGTTAACGAATTGGCGATTGTGATTTTACCGAAACTGTTTGGGATTCCAACGAATTTGAAACAGAGTCACGATTAGAGCTCTATTTCTCCCTACACAGAAGTCCAAACGAAAACCCTGAACGGTGAAAATTTAGATGAGAATGTCTTGAACACACTCTTCAACTTTCAGGCAAATCAAACGGTGGAATTGACTGAGATATGGATTGGAAGCTCAGAGGTTCTTTGAAGTTACAACCCACCCCCCCCCCCCTTTTTCAGCCAAACAATTCTAAACACCTCCTTTCGACTCTCCTAAACACACACTAACTAACATACCATACAAAACACTTCAAAAACAATTCCAATGCATCAAGGGAAATAAATAAATCAATTCATACGTAATTTTACATCATATACAAGCACTAAGAAATATTTACCATCAGACACATAGTCAAAGAACTATCTATCCTTCATCACACAGTTAATCATGCTCATACAAAGAGCTATAGAAAACTAACTTGACAGTAGGTGGTTTGTTTTTCCTCGTGGAGTGCATTGTTGAATGCTTTTGCCATCAATATTGAAATGATTATCATAGGTTGTTTATTGCTTGGTTTTGGTGTTGGGTATTATAATCAGGTGAGACTTCATATCATTTTCAATTGTTTCAAGTTTTATTATATAAGTTTAGATAATTTTTCATGATTAACTACATTAAAAAGTTTTCTTTTACTATTCTTATTTCCAATAGTCTGTACCTGTGTATTTGTCTGAAATGGCCCCAACAACGATAAGAGGTGCACTCAACATTGGATTTCAAATGATGATCACAATTGGTATCTTAATTGCAAACCTTATCAACTATGGGACTTCCAAACTAGAATATGGTTGGAGAGTTTCTTTAGGTATTGGTGCAGTTCCTGTAATAATGTTATGTGCAGGATCTCTTTTCTTAGGTGACCCACCTAACTCTTTACTTGAAAGAGGTAAAGAAGAAGAAGCCAAGAAAATGTTGCAAAGGATTCGTGGCACAGAAAATGTTGAGGAGGAATTCCAAGAGCTCATTATTGCGACTAAAGCAGCCAAAGATGTGGACCACCCATGGAAGAACATTACGCAACCAAAATATAGACCTCAACTCACTTTTTGCTCTCTGATTCCATTCTTCCAACAATTCACTGGTATTAATGTCATCATGTTTTATGCACCCGTCCTCTTCAAGACTTTAGGCTTTGGTAACGATACTTCCCTTATGTCTTCGGTTATCACTAGAGGTGTTAATGTGGTTGCCACTTTTGTTTCTGTTAGAATCGCGCAGCGGAATGTTTGCGAGAACGGACAAAAACAAAGAGGGGGTGAATTGGTTTCTTAACAGAAATTAGGTTTTAAAAATTTTCCCCAAATTTTACCGATTAAAATGTTGTGTAAACGTAAATAGGATAAGGATAGAGTCTTACACAGAAGATTTATACTGGTTCGGATCAAAAGACCCTACGTCCAGTTGCTAATCACTCAAACAGAGGATTAACGCTATCACTATAATCAAAGTTATTACAAACAGATAACAATGGAAAACATAGAGTAATGAAAACACCTCTCTTGAGTCACACAAGAGATGAAGAACAGTTTTCCCTAGAGACGGCACAACACACAATCCAATAAGAACTCCACTTAGTGATTCTTATCGCTTCTAGCCCACACCAGGTTCCAAAAGCCCCTTCTTCCTCCAACAAACAGTTCTCTGGCAATCACAGCTCTCAACTTTTGTTTGAAAAAGGTTGTTCTTTTTTTTCTGAGAGCCATAGAGAACCTTAAGTAGATGAATTAGGGTTTGGGAATTGGGGATTTTTGAAACTTGGTGTATTGGGACTAGGGTTTTTGAAAATAGGTTTAATTCGAAGTTCAAAATGAAAATTTGACTGAAATAATCGATTATCTCAAGTGTTAATCGATTATTACAGAGCCAAAATCAACAGAAACCCACAACGCACTTTTTAATCGATTATTTGCCCTGTTAATCGATTAACAGGAGTGTTAATCGATTATTACAGAGAGTTGATACAGAAAATGGTTTTTCTCTCTGTAATAATCGATTATTTGACCTTTTAATCGATTAAACCCGTGAGTTTTTTATAAAAATGAGTTTTTGAAGCTTCTAAAGAGTAAACTATGTACTGGCTATCTTAGACTCTAATATTATAGACTCAAACTCATCAAAACAAAGTTATTACACAAGAATACAAGTTTTCAACTCTCTAAGTTCTTTGTTCTTGAATCATCATCAAAATCAACAAGCTTCATGTCCATGTAAGTTCAACATCAAGTCCTTGTATGTTTCAACAATCTCCCCCTTTTTGATGATGATCAAAATTTTCTTTTAAAGTCTTGTAATAACCTGTTTTATCTGTCACATTAACAAAAACATTAAACATACCAGATAATATTTAAATTTAATCATAAGAGGCTTTAAATATTTCTCCCCCTATTTTGATTATAATAAAAAAATTAAGAGCTCCCCCTCAAAATATGCATAATTAGGAAATAACTCTCCCTCAAACAAAGCAAAGAAATACAAATTTTATTTCATAAAGAAACTTCATTACAAACATGTAAAAACCGATTAACTAAGTAGACTTTAAGCTATTTCCAATATTCCTAAGTCTCTTCTAAGATCATAGAAGCTATCCTTGGGAAGAGGTTTAGTAAAAATATTCTCTAATTGATACTTTGTATCAACATACTAAATTTTACAGTTTCCTTTGCTAATATGATCTCTTAAGAAATGATGTCTAATTTCTATATGTTTAGTCCTAGAGTGCATTACTGGATTCTTAGTAAGATTGATTGCACTTGTATTATCACACATCAAAGGAATATCATTTAGAAATATACTATAATCTTCTAGTTATTGCTTCATCCATAAAATTTGAGCACAACAATTACCAGCTACAATATATTCAGCTTTAGTAGTGGATAAAGCAACACATGCTTGTTTCTTAGAATGCCAAGATACTAATGATGATCCTAACAAATGACATGTCCCACTAGTACTTTTTCTATCTATTTTGCATCCACCATAATCAGCATTAGAATAACCTATTAAACTAGTACAAGCTTCAGATGGATACCATAAACCAAAACCAGTAGTTCCTTTTAAATATTTTAAAATACGTTTTACTGCAGTTAGGTGAGATTCTTTTGGACATGCCTGAAATCTAGCACACACACAGACAGAATGCATAATATCAGGTCTACTTGTAGTTAAGTATAACAGAGAACCTATCATACCTCTATACATGGATTGATTAATTTCCAAACCTGATTCATCCTTGTCTAAATAGCATGAAGTTCCCATGGGTGTGTTAGCTTCCTTTGAAGTGTCCATTCCAAACTTCTTGAAAATCTCTTTACAGTATTTGGTTTGAGAGACAAAATTCCATCTTTAAGTTGCTTGATTTGAAGTCCAAGGAAGAACGTTAATTCTCCCATCATAGACATTTCAAATTCTCCCTGCATTATCTTAGCAAATTCTACACACAAAGAATTATCAGTTGATCCAAAAATGATATCATCAACATATACTTGAACCAATAATATATGTTCTTTTACTTTCTTTATAAACAGAGTAGAATCAAATTTTCCTCTAGAAAAATCATTTGAAGTTAGAAAACTACTTAACCTTTCATACCAAGACTTAGGAGCTTGTTTCAAATCATATAATGCTTTCTTCAATTTAAAGATATGATTAGGATAACTAAAATCCTCAAATCCAGGGGGTTGCTCCACATATACTTCTTCTTTAATAAACCCATTCAAAAATGCACTTTTAACATTCATTTGATATAATTTAAATTTCATCAATGATGCATAAGCAAGAATAGGCGTATAGCCTCTAACCTGGCAACAAGAGCATAAGTTACATCATAATCAATACCTTCCTCCTGAAAGTAACCTTTGGCAACAAGTCTGGCTTTATTCTTTGTTATATTTCCATCTTCATCAAGTTTGTTTCTAAATACCCACTTAGTTCCAATTATTTTATGTGATTCTTCTCTTGGGATTAATTCCCATACTTGATTCCTTTCAAATTGATTGAGTTCCTCTTGCATAACTATGCACCATTGGTCATCTTTAAGCGCTTCCTTAACATTTTTTGGTTCTATTTGTGACACAAAAGCTACAGACATGCAGAAATTAGTCATATTTCTAGTTCTTACCCCTTTTGAGATATCACCAATAATATTGTCCATTGAAAGTCCTCTTGGTGATTGTCATTCTTTTGCTAATTTAGGTGTTTGAGAAGGCTCATTTTCTTCCAAATACAATTCATCAAGAGCCTCTCTTATGTACTCATCATCACCTGCAAGTTCTTTATTTGACTCAAGAGGATTTCCCCCAAGGTCTATGTTAGAATCGCGCAGCGGAATGTTCGCGTGGTCGGACAAAAACCAAGAGGGGGGTGAATTGGTTTCTTAACAAAAATTAGGTTTTCAAAATTTTCCCCAAATTTTACCGATTAAAAAGTTGTGTAAACGTAAATAAGATAGAGATAGAGTCTTACACAGGAGATTTATACTGGTTCGGATCAAAAGACCCTACATCCAGTTGCTAATCACTCAAATAGAGGATTAACGCTGTCACTATAATCACAGTTGTTACAAATAGATTACAATGGAAAAGATATAAAGTAAAGAAAACACCTCTCTTGAAACCCACAAGAGATGAAGAACAGTTTTCCCCAGAGACGGCACAACACACAACCCACTAAGAACTCCACCTAGTGATTCTTATCGCTTCTAGCCCACACCAGGTTCCAAAAGCCCCTTTTTCCTCCAACAAACAGTTCTCTGGCACTCACAGCACTTAACTTTTGTTTGAAAAAGGTTGTTCCTATTTTTCTGAGTGCCATAGAGAAACTTATGTAGAGAAATTAGGGTTTGGGAATTGGGATTTTCGGAGCTAGGAGTCTTGGGATTAGGGTTTTCGAAAATAGGGTTGATTTGAAGTTGAAAATCAAAATCTGACTGAAATAATCGATTAAATGAAGTGTTAATCGATTATTACAGAGCCAAAATCAACAGAACCCCAAAACTCACTGTTTTAATCGATTAAAAGCCCTGTTAATCGATTAACAGGCCTGTTAATCGATTAACAGGTGTGTTAATTGATTATTACAGTGAACAGATACAGAAAATGGTTTTTCTCACTGTAATAATCGATTATTTGACCATTTAATCGATTAAAGCCGAGGTAAAAAGATAAATTTGAGTTTTTGAAGCTTCTAAAGTGCAGACTATGTACCGGCTATCTTAAACTCTAATATTACAGACTCAAACTAATCAAAACAGAGTTATTACACTATAAAACAAGTTTTCAACTCTCTAAGTTCTTTGATCTTGAATCATCATCAAAATCAACAAGCTTCATGTCCATGTAAGTTCAACATCAAGTCCTTGAATGTTCAACAATCTCCCCCTTTTTGATGATGATAAAAATTTTCTTTTAAAGCCTTGTAATAACCTGTTTTATTTGTAATACTAACAAACACATTAAACATACCAGATAATATTTAAAATCAATCATAGTAGGCTTTAAATATTTCTCCCCCTATTTTGATTATAATAAAAAAGAATTCTTTTATAACAAGAAGAGCTCGCCCTCAAAATATGCATAACTTGGAGATAACTCCCCCTCAATCAAAACAATAAAAGAACACCACATTTTATTTCAGATATACGGCGAATTATTTCCTCATGCCTTACTCCAGAAAGAGTGAAGAATGCCTGCATCCTCTGATTCATATCAGATAACATGTCTTCCATAGATTGTCGGGTTTCATGATGAGCAGAGGAAGTTCCAACACTTTGGATTTGATCAGAGGGAAACTCAGCAGCATGAGGCATATCTTCATCAGAATCTTCATTATCGTCACCTTCGTTTGGAACGTCATCCTTGTGAACATAAATATCGTTGACACGCACCATTTGGAGTTGGATTAATGTGTTGTCCAGCATGCGGTTTAAGTTATTTGTTCGTACTGTTTGTTCACCTTCGACATTTACTCCTTTGTATTCAAGAATGCGAGAGACAAGGAGGGCATATGGAATTTTGAAGGTGGGATGACGTTTGGCTTTGAACATAGTCATGGTGACAAGAATGCCCCAATCTAAAGGCTCATTATTCATTATGGCATGAATAATACGAAGATCAATTGAAGAACATTGAGCATGATTCGTAGCTCGGCGACATAGGATCCAGACAAGTAGATGTAGAATCATGCGTTCCTCCTTCTTCAAAGGTCCAGCTAGAAGGAGATGCCCAATCTCCATGGAGGGGTTTCGCAGAAAAGAACGGTACGCCATGATCCTGTCAAAATCATCTAACTCACCATACACGTTAATAGCATCTTCTCTAATAGGAAAGTGGACAACGTTTTCCCAAATATCATCATCAAGAATAATTGTGACACCCTTTACTCGAGAGGTAGCAATTTGATCTCTAAATTTGAAACTAGAGTAAAATACCCTAACTAAGTCAGGATAATACGTACCTTGCATTTGGATGAAAGGGAGAACTCCTTGAATTTCAAGGAGATTAGGAAAGTTGAATCCCCTATTGATGAACTGCTCACCAATAAGGAACTTAGGAGAAATAATACCACGTTCCTTCCAATAGGACAGAAATTCTTGTCGGCCTTCTGCATCAGAGATCCATCCTTCTACAGAATTAGGACGGGGATGAGATGATGGTGCAGATCTTCTTCTAGTGGGGATTTTTGCACGAGAAGATGAGGTCATTTAAGGATTAGAAGAGTAACAAGAAGATTTAAGAGGACAAGTTAAGTGAGAAGAAGGCAAAATTGATAGAATGAGGCAAGAAAGCTTGATTTCAAGAGATAGAAGTGAGTAGAAGTGAAATGGAGGTCCCTATTTATAACCAAGCATCTCCAACGGTCATATGGGAGTGAATAAGGGTCAAGAGAGCCGTTGGCAACGGCTAGGAATCCAAACTTGCTAGGTTTAATCGATTAAAACTCAAATTAATCGATTAAACCAGTGCCAGACCCATTTAATCGATTAATTTGAGATGTTAATCGATTAATATTGATTTTAATCGATTAATGGGCGAATTAATCGATTAATCTAGAGAGGAATGTCATGTTTTGGGTGTTTTGGATGCAA